>JAMKCF010000004.1:17321654-18782790 GCA_023634235.1 Pisaster brevispinus
CTTCCCGTGTACCGATGGGCGTCTGTGTGAACAGGCGACGCTTCTTCCTGGCGTTTTCAGTCTCGTCTCGACTCCCTCAGGAACGTGCTTCTCGAGCAGCCGAGCTTCATAGCATGTACAGAGGAGTCTTATTTCTGTTATTGAGAGAAAAATCCATAGACTGCCCAGCATTATGTAGATTAAAATGGGAGCGCGGCGCGGTATAACGGTTTTTACGGTATGATAATAACAGGGCAGTCATGCACTGGTGAAGACACAGTGTGCATAAGCAATGACGAGAAAGGTGTAGGCTAAACCAATTCCTTCTTGCAGGGGCTATTCATACAGATGCTCGTTGTGTTATTTATATGTACTGATGTAGTATAACATATCAAGGTTTATCATCTATACAGATGTTGCCGTATCGAATGTACAACTTATTTCTACCTAAACTAAAAAAATCAATAACAAGACAAAAATTACTTAGTCCTTTTTTAGCAATAAGTTGTGTTGGTTTACAAAGTTTAACGTACCGTTCGTATCAGCACAGCTGGCACTCTTCAATGTTTATACATATGAATAAATACATATGTCTGAAAAGAATAACACTTTGAATAACAGCTATTTGAATAGCAAAAAAAAAGGGGAGAAAGTTGAAGAATGTGAATAATTTAGAGACGACTTTGTTGACATTTGTTAGATATGACAACGAAAAGAGATGAGAGCCGCTGACACATAAGAAAAAAATAACATAATGGAAGAGAGACAGTCAAATTGTCCGTAGGGAAAAATAGTCTTGAGGGAAGACTGTCTTGTATGAACAAAACATACAAAGATGTAACACCCAATTTATTATTTTATGTCAAACCCGGGCTAGATTTCACGAAGCACAGAATCATCTTAACCCTGCAGTAAGCCACCATGCCATGATTTTCAAGGCAGAATTAGCATTTTTGTTAATTACTCCACTAATGAATAAAGTAGAAAGCCTTTTTTTCTTGACTTCCTCCATAATACGATTGAGAAACATAATGGAGAATTTGAGTGGCCTAGCTTATCTGGTTTGCCTGCTACATTCAATTCAACTGGCGCTGGTCCAAGGTCTATGGGGATTTCCCCATAGGCTTGCGGTGACATTCCTTAGCGTAGGGCCTATGCCTTAGCATACATGTACATGTTGTATGCTGTGCAGGCAGGCTTGTCTGTCAACAGATGAAATAACAACACAGACTTGATGGTGCCAGCTGTTGGGCTTCACCAAAGGTTTCCAAAGAGTTATTTATTTTGTGCGGTAAGGGGGGCGGTGCTTATGTTTTGGACTTTGTGAATGGAGGTTTTTTTTTTTTTTTTTTCTTTTTTTCTTTTTTCTTAGTGATATATAGTGGAATCCTTCATGGCCCATGTGGGGGTATGGGGGAATTGTTTTACTATCTCTAGGCCATCTCAAAGGTGTTGCGGATGCTCAGAGTCCATTTATGGAGCATTAAATCCCCTGTTAGTGTGTGTGTTAGTGTGACATGATTTTCATGGCCAGCCCAATGCATAGCGTTTTCGTGCGCGCATATTGACCTGCAGGGTTAAGATGAGTTGTCAGTATTGCCATAAGTGATTTGTATTGTGGCATCACACTTTGCTAAGCACAAATAACAAAAAATACACAGTTAAGATAAATCTTAACTTTTTGTGGAATGGCATTAATAATGACAATATGTAAAACAAAGTTATTGTCATTATTTATTTCTTATTATATTTGACGATAAATTATGGTTAACAGAAACAAGCTTACTTACATCTAAAATATCAGTAATTCAACCTGTAAGTGATAGAAATGTTTACATTACAGGCTTGGGGTGGTTTTTGTTTTGAATGACTTGGTTCTCGTAGGCCTATACAGCCTGACTTGATAAACGCCACACTCTTATAACATAGTGCAGGTGTTTCAAAAGTCATTCGTCAACAACTCATTTGAGGCGTAACAAGAGGTCATTCCGTAACCCATGTATAAAGGAGTGGGCCTCGAGCCAAACAGGTTTACTCTCGGAAGGCAAATATTAGCCCTAAAGAGGGCGTAAGTGGACTGAGCTAAATGCTGGCCTTTGATCTCGGATTTTTTCTTCTCAGCGAGCTAAGGGTTTTACCAGACGCCGCCGATGTGTCTACATCACAGGAAATTAAGTCCTTTACATAAAATCAGAATCTTTTTGGAGCCTTTTTGAATTTGTTGATGACCTGAAACGTCTGATTTTTAATCAGACCGTTCCAGGAGGAAGTATTTGTTGTTATAAAACATAGTCATCCGGTATTATTTAAAAAACGTGGCACGGATTTCGTCGTGCCATATACAATTATTAGTTTTTCGGTGGATGAAGGGAATCCGTCTTCCCTGTAGGTCTCAAGTATAAATAAACACACACACAAATATTAAGTTTATACAAAATAGTTTTTAAAGAGGGTCATATATTGGTTTTTGTCAACCTAATCCTGATTTATAGGCAACATTATAAAGAAAGGCACAATACAAGTAACATTGTAAAAGTTTCAGATGGATACAGTGTCTACTTGCTGAGAAAACAACACAAAACAGTCACAATATTTTCACACGAACGTCGAATCCATCCACGTTTAGCGAAGTGACAGCACCAACCGCATCTCTGGCTGCAGCATTCACGAACAGACACCAACTCTGAGAAGTCTTAGAAACGGTTCATGCATGAATCGTTTCTTAGATTCAAAATGATTTGGGTTGATAAATTATCCAAACCATATTCCTTCGAAGGGAATCCTTTCTCCAAAAAGTTTATACTAGAAAAAAAAGCTGCAGTGTTTCTCACCAAGTAAGATGTTATGGTCATTACTGGTAAGAGTATTTACCAATCCGTGACCCTACCATTCAGCTTAAAAGTGTACAGGAACATAAAACATAAACGATCGGATTGCTTTGGACAAAGACGACAATTAATCAAACAAAGATCACTCTTTACAATGATCAGTTAACACCCCCACCCTGAAAATGTTAAATTGCAAATTAATAAAAGACACGGAGGTGTCAGTTACTCCTTGTAAGAAGAATCATTATTTTTTATTTATTACATGTTGTTGTTATGGACAGGCCTCCAAGATGCTCTCTCTAACAATTTGGGGAAACAATTCCGCTTGCAGAGTGACGCATTAGTGGTGAAACTTATACTGGAATCTGTATTGTGTTGCCTAAGAATTTAAAAACTAATCCTTATGATGTACGGAATCACACCAATGAACATTACACAATGATTCATGAAAACATGGCCGTACTATTAGATGAAAACCTAACAGTGAATGTCACCTTGCTAACCAAAAACTGTAAAACCCCTTCAATAAATAAATACTTGTATACATGTTTTACTTATAATGCTTATAATTGTTATACTATTTTCCCCTCCAGTTGGAGATCCTATAGAAACCATGCAAATTAATATTCATAATTTGTGGCCCTCGTATACAAATCATAAATGTCAACAGTTGAAAAGTACCTTTTTTAAGGAGTAACCTAATTCAAATCCTCTAGTTTTCGATAAACGCACGGAAAACTGACCTTCGGACGTTTAATTGAATTTGTTGGTCGTGTTTTTTTGTAAAAACCAAGAAGAAAAAGAAAATGTCTTTGTCCATCACAGTTTGATTTGAGTAAAGGTAATTTGTTTGGTCTTCAGATACTTTTTTCTCAACCTTGATCAGACGAAGATACTCATTTAAAATCGGTGAGTTTTTATACATTCCAGCTTACAGTTGTTTCTCTCGACAACTACCAGACATACACACTGCATGGCTTTATAATCCGGAAAACACGCTCTGTTACACCGACAGCGTGAACTATAAAAAGCATACGAGGTTCCTAGTTTGCATACTAATTGCATTTCCAAGAATGTGTGTGTGTAAAAAGCTGGAAACCTCAACGGTTCAGCCCTTCATTATTTGATAATCAGAATTCCTCATTTGGTTGAAGAACTCAAATATCCTGATAAAGTACTTGAGAGGATAGGGTATTTTTCTTTAAAAGGAATTTCCACAAGACCATCGGGTTTGTGAACTAAGTTTTAACTACTTTTTTTTAACGAAAAAATTGTAATTTAAAAAACAACAACACGTGAACAAAGTACAAACGACTGTAGTTTTCTTTACTTGCCTAAAAAGGGGGAAAACAGCATTGAACTGACAAAAAGTTTGCTAAAATGACAAAATAGCTATAAGAATATGCCTTTTAATCATACATATTATTTTATGTTGATAGACCTTCAAAATCAAGATAACATTTGTTCTGATGACGGATGATCCGCAAGGGTCTTGTCACATAATATAGGAGAAACGCTCATGGCTTAGCAAAGACTGACCTGGGATTGATTGTCTTCTTTACTATGAAGTGAAAAGCAAATATAGACATAGAGACTGTATTTATCCAAGTCTTCCACGCAGTGGGGATCACAGATTGTCTAGGATATCAGGGCGATTGCAGTCAAACTAAATACATCTCAGGGAAGCAGTGAAGGCCAAAATGTCCACGAAGTCTGCATGGGCCAATACCGGACCTACAGTGCAAACAATCCGCCTGTCTTCCATTATAGCTCAAAGCTAACATATATGCACAATGTGCCAGGACATTTTATGACGTACATTCAAGCCGGTAATGACCGTGTATCTGTGATCATAATTACTCCTCTCAACCTAGGAATATAAATTACCGCTTGTGACGCATTAAGTCTGGAATTAGTTGCTGCTATTCAAAGTAAAACACATTCTCTGACATTTTGAAGTTGCGATAAGAAACGATTAATTTGGTTAAAAACGTACTGAATCGTAGACTTCAAATATATAGCGAACCAATTAAATGGAGGCCCACCTTTGGCATTTAATAGATACATGCATTAGTTCAAGGTTACGGAACTTAATTGCACAACAGACAATTGGTCATGTTTCATGGCTGGGTGCAGTAGATGTAACGCATACTGATGTTCTGAGAACGCTTTCCCTCCCATGTACAGTCTAGTTTTATTGTTTGAATGAAAGGGGAAAAAATGGCTGCACCGTAATGAAGTCCAAATGTTCACCCAGTGCTAAACCTGTTACACTATGTGCAGGAATGGTGAAGGTTTTGCAACAGTTCACGAAAGGTCGGTCAGTCGGACTGTCATAAAATGGTCATTGACTATTCAAAGGTGGTTAATTACACGTGGTCATGATGGCGACTTAGAACAAAAAGTAGAAAAAGGTTGTGGTCGTTTCAATACATGTTGTGTTGATGTTGTGTGTGTGTGGGGGGGGGGTACGTCTATAGCTTTAAGTTGCAAAACGGCAGAATTAAAAGGGCATTCTGAGCGCAGAGGAATTAATCCAATAAAGAAAGAAACACTGAGTCTTGCGGGAAGACAGAATATTTCACGTCTAGAAACGCAGACAGAATAAATTGGATTGCAAAATCTGGGAATTACTGACTTCAAATATAGTCGATCGATCTCTACGGCGTTTTTACTCCCACGGTTTGTATGAAATACAACAGCCGCTTTTGTTAGTGTTGTTCTTGTTTTATTTGTTCCGATTATTTTTTTTCTTCATTTTTTTTCCAGAAGTAGCCGTTTCGAAAAATCACATTTGTTTTAGATTGTGACAATCCTTATAGAAGTCAAAAGGACACAAACACTTGCGAGCGAAGGACAATTTTTTGAAAGGGCAGACAAAGCAACAACTTTTGAAGAGCAACTATTAGAGTGCACTGCAAAAACTGGGGTGTTACAATTGACACCATGGGTGTTACAATTGACACAATGGGTGTTACAATTGACACCATGGGTGTTGTCACATTTAAATAACGAAAAGAGAATCAAAAATAACATCATAAAAGGATGTTAAACACCAATGTAGTAGTTTGGCAAAAAACTAGTGTTATTTCAACACCATACGGTGTCAATTTGATTCTTTTTTGTGTATCTATATGTGACAACACCCATGGTGTCAATTTTAACACCCCATGTTTTGCAGTGTAGTGTAGAGACATTTTAGTATTCTCAAGATGAAGATGGTTATTAAAATTACACTGAAATATGACTGCATAGAAGTTAATGACACTCTTGCTTCCTATGGAAGTCGTGGCTAACAAACGCTGTACGTACTGTACCGATGGGACATGTAGACAATAATTATCTTTGGAAGGGGGTTGAGAAATAATTATCTTTAGATAGGGGGTTGAAAAATAACTAGAGCCTTCGGGCAGTGGCGTTGACACCAAGAACGTTAACTACATGGATTCGGGTGGTTTGAAGTAGCAAGGATGCCTTGGTTAAGTTTTGTGTACTTGCTTCCAAACATTGGGAGACAGAGAGAAACCCTCTATATATTATATAATACACATTCAAACATCGTCCACGCACTACTCGAAATGGCAAGTTATATCTCAAGTTTAACCCAAATGTCATGTTTTCTCCTAATTCCACATAATTATTTGTAAAAAATGTCGAATGGGTTCTAATCGATCGTTAGTTTACACCACCTCAGACATAGCACGAATTACCATTTGGAGTCCAACATTTTTGTGTCTGTACGAATATCCGGTCAATTGGCGAGA
Organism: Pisaster brevispinus; assembly: GCA_023634235.1. Lineage (NCBI taxonomy): Eukaryota > Metazoa > Echinodermata > Asteroidea > Forcipulatida > Asteriidae > Pisaster > Pisaster brevispinus. The sequence continues at coordinate 17,328,226 of JAMKCF010000004.1, forward strand.
AATCGTATGGAAACCAATTGCTTTGACATTTTTGTAGGAAAGACGCTATTGATATTGTCACAGATAGCTTGCATTCTGTGTGAATATTTCTTCTGATCGTGACTCTGCCCTTTTGTTATACTGGCTGTGTTATCAAGGCTGTGTAAAATTCTTAGAGTACCTTAATAATGCAATATGCATGGTAAATATAACTCACAGAACACTTAAAACACAACTATTAAAGTATACAGTCGATTTAACTTGAGACAAATGAGGATATCATAATTATGCACTGAGTCGCATCGATGAAAACTAAGCACTGACAAAGATGTAGTTATAATCCATCACTTGGGATGTTTACCTACAATTGTAAATACGCATTCAATATCTTGCTCTTACATTTCCCCCTCGTCGTTCCCTCACCCGGAGAGACTGGTGCGCATGCGCGTCACACAGTGCTAGGGCCGCCCTGTCCCTCGGGGACAACGAGATACCATTTGCAGACCACTGTTAGAAAAACACACCAAGCCGCAGATAAAATAGAGTCATTCGAAATTTATATTTGACTAGCCTGTTTGCAGAGGATAATTTCATCGGAGCAGGGCATGTATAATGGTTTTGTTCGTCCGTGTTGCATTTGGAGAGTGGTCGCGCGTGTTTACCGAGACAGGAAAAAGGGGAATGGGTGCGGATGCAGATTACATTTTATATAACATATCTATGGCGTTACTCAAAGACGGCGAAGTCATTTTGTCAATGCAAGAAAGTAGGGGAGGGACTGTTGGCTAGTTGTTTAACAGGGGTTACTTCATCAGTCATGCACTCTTTATAGACTTTAGTTTGTAAGCGTGCAAAAACAAGTTCCAAAACTCAGTTAACTGTTCGCGTTTAACACCAAAGCATTTCAGACAGTTGTTCAGCAGTTAACACGTGGAGACTGGCATTGTCAGCAGCTGGAGATGATTTTGTTTGCGCTGAATTGTAAAAGGAAATTCGTAATTGTCAGTAGTCATGAACAAGGAGTAGGCCTAATGATACCTTTTCAGTCGTACAATAGTATTCTACACAGTGACTGAAAATCCTTGAACACTATGTGAAGTATGAATTATTTGTAATTCTCCACTGAATTTAAGTATTGAACAGCTTGAATAATTGAATCGTCTAGAAAGGTCCTATTTATAGACGTTTTGATACCATAGTCGACTATGTAAGCCACATTCCCACCTGGGAGAGCTGTCACGTGGCTAACATGAGTAAGAACCGCTTCAGGCTGCGCTTCCATATTTACCCACTAGAAATGTTACGCTTTAACACCTAACTGGGCCTTTCGCTGTAATGCGTCGCATCTTACCTGCTCCCTGTTGACCGGTAAAAGGACGGTTATCCACGGTGGAAAAACTAAGAGAGGCCCGGGGGCTAGATGGGTGAATATTGAACCGAGGAACACACTACAGCTCCTCTCTACGTCTGCTTGCTCCCTCTTGTTATGTGTGTATTCTCGAGGGCTTATTCGCAAAGGCATACCAAGGCTGATGCAGATAACTCACAAAATGCTCCATTACAACAAGATGCAAGCGTGGATCAGGGAATACTCCACCTCGAAAATTATATGCGGAGATGAATAGTGTATAATCAAGGAAATCATTATGGAATTAATAATCTTTCCATAAAAAAAAACAAAAAAAACATAATGAAACTATGAATCCAGTTAGTTGTATAGGCCTATTGGCCCACAAGAAAACTAAATCTCGTACGGAAAGTAAGATCAGTATTGGGTACAAGTTGTGCAAACACTTAGGTCCAGCTCCACTTAGGTCCAGGCTATTTAGGGTCCAGGCTTCATTTTAGGTAAATGATTAGAGCTACATTTAGGTACTGAGTTGGAGCTCAATTTAGGTCCTGGGCTACAATCAAAGTACAGGGCTGGAGTTGCATTTAGGTTCGGGCTACATTGAGGTACGGGTTACATTAAGGTATTATAGCTACATTTGGGTACAGGGTTATAGCTACATTTAGATACAGAGATATAGCTACATTTAGATACAGGGTTATAGCTACATTTATATACATGGTTATAGCTACATTTGGGTACAGGGTTATAGCTACATTTAGATTAAGAGATATAGCTACATTTAGATACATGGTTATAGCTATATTTAGATACATGGTTATAGCTACATTTGGGTACAGGGTTATAGCTACATTTAGGTACAGGGTTATAGCTACATTTAGATTAAGAGATATAGCTACATTTAGATACATGGTTATAGCTACATTTGGGTACAGGGTTATAGCTACATTTAGGTACAGGGTTATATGCTACATTTAGATTAAGAGATATAGCTACATTTAGATACATGGTTATAGCTACATTTAGGTACAGGGTTATAGCTACATTTAGGGACAGGGTTAAAGCCACATTTAGGTCCAAGCTACATTTAGGTACAGGGTCGGGGCTACATTTGGGTACATCGTGTGGTCTACACATGGGGTGGGGTCCATTTTGGTATCGAGCTGCACTTAGGTGCCGCACAAACGACACACACACGCGCGCGCGTGCAATCTTGGTATCTCCACATAACATTTCATAAACACGTTATGGTGAAACTCCTCTCACATAATATCATTTGCGGGTCAAGTCATGTCGGCACCTGGTCATTTAAAAAAATTAATGGGCTGCCGAAGGATGTAAGGAGATATGACATCTATAAACATTCTAATAAGCATGATCTGCTCGTTGGATATTATTGGGGTGCCTTATGCAGGTTTTTTCCGCTAACCAAGAGCAAGACTCGTGCTGACTAGTGCAATCCATGTTTGCTCAGAAAAGAACAAGAATGTTGATAAATGCATAAATGGGTTACCTTCCAAAATGCCATGTCGTTCACATTGTTTCGACTGTAACACTACTTTTAGGAATTTTTCTGCTTGACAGTTTTATGAAATTGAACCCATGGTCCACGCTCTTCAGCAAATGTATGGACGTGGGACTGTTAGTGTAGGTTGAATTATTCTGCAGATAATTCTCCAGGACCAAGGACAGCTTGTTGTCCTCGTGTTCGGTGAAAAAAAAATCCAATAAAAAAGGGTAAGCTCTATCTGATCAAATAATAAAACACAAGGGAAACTGACGGGGGAAATTTTGATTTATTTTGAACAAAGAAATCAATACTAGGGCGGGATTCGAACCTACGACCTCCATATTAACATGCAATCTAGCCCTAAGTTGGCGGTCCCCTTTATTGTCAACATCTTTGTTCTGGAGTGCCAGTCAGAAGCCATTCAATCCCTAACTGCCGCATAGTGAGGGACCGCACCCAGGTTTATGATACAACCTGGGAAGCGGCAGCGGAGGATCACCATAAGGGGATGCGACTTTTTATTTCAAATATCAAACAACAAGCCACAATGGAAACTGACAGGGTAAGTTTTAATTAAATTGGGGTCGATCAAAAAAAAATTACTAAAGCGGGATTTAAACCTACCAATCTAGCCCTACTGATTAAAATAAAACAATGCAAACAAACTAACGTGGTTCAACAAACTTTTCTGCACATTGACTCTTTGGCCTGGATATTTCCAGACTGATTTATCGCATGATGAATAAATTATATGGTAAGATCGGTACAGTTGGACACACACTATTGGTCGCTAGTTGATGCTTCCAGTATGCGACATGATTCATTATGCCGTGAGAGATTGGTGTACTGTGTTGAAATCCAATTATGTCGGCTTTTTTGCCACTCATGGGATGTTACTGACTGATTGCCTTTGTACATGCACCACTGATAATGTGCACATTACCCAGACATACCCACTCTAGTATAATGTTGGCCGCCTAGGGGCTTTAATGTCTGTCAATCCCTACCCTAAATGTAATCCTGTTTTAAAGTTAGACTGAGATCGTGTCCTTGTTGCACCAACTTCTCAGGCAGGCCAAGATTGACAATCTTTAAAATGCATATCAGTTCAAATCCAGTGAGAAGTTGAAATTACCTTTCCAAAAAATTGATGCCGATTATAGCAACTCCAACAAACAATGTTCCAAATGCCATTTCAATTGATACCAGCAAATGCTTTTGCGCTGAGAGGAACCATGGTGTTTGCTATGTCTTTGGCTGATAGCTACAGCGGCGATGTAAACGTTACGGTAGACGCGGTGATCTAGCCGTAGTTACGGCCAGGACTCTTTCTCATCTTTCTTATCAGCTTAAACGGCGGCTTGAAATTTCTCCAAATTACAACATGTGCTCTTTACTTGTTCATCCGGCAACAAATGCATTGTGCTGCATCATTATGCATTCAGGCATAGTAGTTTTGTTTTTTTGTTTTTTGTGTTTTTTAAATAGTAGTTGCACCTTTAAGTCCATCATTCCCCCACACAAACACACCCAACCTTACGGATCCGGTTTGTGGGGTACTGCTATTGTTGTTCTATTGTTCCCTTTTCTAAAGAATTCCCTTGTGGGGCCCTATTGTTCCTATTGAAATTGCCTTGTGGGGTCCATTGTTCCATTGTTAAAAGTACCCCGTAAGTTGGCATGTGTAAGGGCACACACACACACACCGCGCCATCCCATTCATCACTCAGTGTTGTCACTTTCACTTTTAATGGCTTTCACGTTTACTGATAGACAGTGGATGGAAACTGTGATTATACATATACATAAAACCCTACATCCACATGACTGGATTTGACTAAAAAACTGACTGAACATTCACTACTATTGAACCACACTCCTTGGTCTTAAAAGCCCCTCCTCGCGGTACTTTCCAAAATGAGTAATCTCTCGTCTATTGTTCACAATCACAGCTTTCCAATCAAAACAACAAAGCAAGTTTTTGTGATAATCAATTTTTCCCTCTTATTATTTATTTCCGTTATTTATTTATTAGCTTTTTTTTCAGTTTGTTATTTATGGATCTTATTTCGAACGGGAAAAAAAACTTCGTCCGGACGAAATTATATCTTAGTTCGAACAAAAACGTCTTTGTTTGAACAAAGAATCGTTCGTGCCTGGCTTGGATGACCAGACTTTGATGAACAGTCTCTACCTGTAGGGTTCGGGTCTGGAGACGTGACTGCGGGTGCGGCTGCAACGTCTTCAACAGTGGTCTCTGTGTCTATATGCAGAAACGTGCGTCCGCCGCGGGTTTGTTAACAATTTTCTTCGAATGAAGATTAGTCCTCGCTCGAAAGTTTTTTTCCCGGTTTCAATTTTTTTTTTAATCCTATGATCCTTTAAAAGCTCTTTACGTTCATTATGCCCGACAGTGGATTTAAAATCGTTTTGAATGTAAATTATGTGAATATGAGCAAAACAAAATGCAAATGTTAACACCGTAAAAGCACATAGCTAAATAAATCCAGTCTCATGTTGAACTAGAGAAAACTATCAAATACAAATTAGTGTCTATATTGGTAAATACTCCTGGGAATGAAATGAAGATGGCAGCGGTGTAAATGACATGGAGTTGTTAAATCAATGCACCAATCTCTGAAAACACGGTGCGTTTTCAGCATATTTGATAGCCATGTGAAAGGGACGGCGATGACTTAATTCAACAAACGCAGCAGTCATTTCGAGTTGCAAGCAAGATCATACTTAATTTCAAATGATGTTTTATTGTATAGACCGTCTCCACACGACGTCACTTGAGTAGGGCGCCCTCGCGTAGAGGTCAAACTGAGGTTGCTCATTGGCCCATCCTGTGCGCCGCGTGTACAAAGCTGTGCCCCTCCAAATATTTCGGCATCGGTTTACCTCTAAGATGGTGTCGTGATGACGTCAATGCAGAACAGAAGGTATAATGAAAACAGATGCTTAATGAATGCGTTCTTCCAAAACTCAATGTTGAACATTTGTCTTAAGACCATGCCTCTCATGGCGATGGTGTTCAGGGTTTGGTGTTCCCTCCAATGCCCGTTGTGAGCCTCCAGTCCCTTCTGATCTTTACTCGGTGAAGCAGGAAGCTGAAATTGTGTCTACTCTATCTACTAAAGCAGCACCCTTTAATGTTTCTGTTCAGGTGAACCAACATGCACAGACTAATGCTAACATTGTGGCATTCAGGGTCGATAGCAAGACGAAACCATCGTTTCGGCTTTTAAGGCTCTCATTTACGAAGCTCCAACAGTGCCATACATTTTATCCAGCAAGCGAGATAATTTATCTGGACTTATTTGATGGACAAAGTCAACTTGTCGCAATATTCGTCTTATCAAGACGACTGACTGAGCCTAAGAAATCCACTTGCCATCCCGGTTTCAGTAGGTCGACTAAGCAAGAATATAATAGGCCCCATCGCGACATCTTAGTTGTAGTATTCGACTTGACGAGATAAGTTATATTGTAATCTGAATAGTGTGGAGTGAACAGTTTGGGTGGCACTCATGGACCTACGTATACTCATGGAATATGGAGTATACTTCGAGAACGACGACTGTCACTCGAGTTGGATGCAAAGGATCGGTTTGGCCAACATTTTTTTCTGTGTGTGTGAACTTGTAGTGACATTCAAACCGAGGACTTATAACAAAAGGCAACAGCAACAGGTCCACAACTGTTATTGCAATGGAAAACAATTAGGTCAGAACAGAGTGTTGAACAAAGGAAGGTCCACGATTGGAGGTCATGCATAATTGTGCGTGTGTATAAAAAAAACCAGTGTGGTTTTGTTTTCAAGTTTGATAAATAACAGTAATTCCGCTTGTGCAATTTAAAGTGAAATGCAGTTTGGGTGCAGAAATCCATCCAAGATATTGGAGATAACAAAAGAAAGATATTGGGTGGATCTTTTAGATACATGGAGTTCAATACGGCTGACCTGTAAATTTGTGGTTCATTGAGCCTAAAACCATCCAAACGGAACACGTATTTCATCGCCTAAGTAATATCGCTAATGACGTCTTTGTTATGAACGGCTGTATTATCATTCACTTGATTCTGTGAAAGTTTTAAAATTAGCTTAAGTGGGGGTGGAAATGCGTACAAGCATTTCTAATTTTAAAAGGTACGTTTTTTTCTTTCTACTGTTGATAAAAAAAACTCGGTTTAATGATGAAAAAGCTATGAACAATTGCCGTGTGCATCATATACATCAAAGCAATTATATTTAGACCAAGATATCAATTAATTTCGAGTGAAACAGACAGCCCTGTTTGTGTTGTAACAAATTAGTGTTACTGCACAAGACAATATGTCATCAACTGCAGACTGCTAGACACAAAATGTCCCTTGATGGTGCCATATTCCTTCGTGTTCTCATCTATTAACCTTAGTATAAAGTCATGGTTCATATTGAGAGTTGCCGTCACTGACGGCCGTATGACGCAATACAATCTTATCCACAATCTCTTTCGAGATGCTTTACGTTGAGTTTCCAACATGGGCAGGATTGCCGCTACTTCTGTACTCGCTCATTCCTTTTGGATCAAGCTTCGGTAAACGCACAGAATCGTTTGCATGCTCACTCTCAAGCTGAAATAACAGTAACAAAATGGCTGCTACTTGGACTCGATTTATTTTGTAAAAACAAAACAAAAAATTGTTTAAAGGCGAATGTTCTACTTCTGGGCTCGATTCCACAAAGAGCTAAGATTGACCTTAAGTGCAAGTAAATCAATTTTAATCGCTAAGCAAAGTGTTGTCACAATACAAATCACTATATATGGAATTACTGACAACTCAACTTAAGATAAATCTTAGCGCTTAGTGAAATCAACCCTTGGATTACTGTTCCTCTGTAACGAGAGGTATACATTTTATATTTATTGCATATTTTGCTTATTAAAATGCGAGCTATAATGCTTGTAGTTCCTTTAAATCATGACGAGATTAGTCATTTGTACTGCAGGTATGCTCATGTTTGAATGACCCAAGAAAATGCAGTATAGTTGTTTTTTTCTATTAAAATGCTGCTGCTTGCTGCCTGCCTTCTAGTGCTTGGAGACGGGGAGTAACGTTGGAACTATTGCCAATATCGCAGCCAATGGTGCATTTCGTTGGAATCCAAATAGGGCACAGCAATGTTTAGTTTCACAACTGCATTTACATTTTACGAGTGACGTTGATTATTATGACAAAATTCATAAACACACTTCCATTACAATATGCACTGCAATTGCATTTGAATGATTATGCACTGCAACTCAGACATTTAAAAGTAGGTACCACATCCATATTTCAACTGAAAACTATTTCGCCTTTCTTGTAAAATATAATTACATTTGAGAGATAACAACTGCACAACGATCTAATCGCCCATGCGTCCTTCATAACGTACCACTCGTCTCAACTCAATATTCTATTCTACTATTATATAAGCCGTTTACGTCAATGTATTATGAGTTATTCCATAAAGAACTCCAAGAATGTGAACATTATTGTAAAATGTTGGCGACCTTGAAACTGAGAAACATCGATTAAAAGTTCTCGTTTAAAAATAGTCGTCATAACTATTTATAATCAATGTTCACGTACTTCAACTCGGTATTCGTACTTGAGTACTACTCGAGTACCGATTTGAAGGTACTCGTACTTGTACACTCTAAGGCCACGCGCGCGTTTTTACGCGCCAAGAGCAGCTGTCGTCCAATTATCTGCCTCATTTTGCCTCAGTGAGGGCGCTATTTGAAAATGTGACGTCATCTGCAAGGGATCAAAGAGTACTTGGTACTCGGCTACCTAGAATCCTACCAGATATCCCAAGTACTCTTTCTCGAGTAGTACTCGGGGACCTTTGTACTCGGCAGTACTTGGTACTCGGCTAAAAAGTACTTAATGACAACACTTAATATAACACAGTCACATGTTGGTTTTCGTTCATTTAGTTGGAGTATAATCACACAACACTGAGAAGGGCGAATGACGAACCAGTATACGCAATGAGTTTAATGCATATAATGCACGTTCTAAAAATGGTAGCAGTATGGTAACGATATATTCAGACACGTCAAATCCTCACAAAGCCTTCTTCAGTTCAGGAAACATACATACACTGATTAATTCTACCCGAATAAACACATAGTCGTGTTCGTTGTAACCGATCCTAGTCATAACAGATTAATTCTAACCGTTTTCATCACCGACTAATTCTAACCGAATAATCGCATCATGGATTTCACTGTTAACAAAATTGCCACGAACCAATTTATTGCAACTGAATCATGCTAAAGTTTTCTAGCCATATAATAAAGTATAATCGATTAGATCTAACTGAATAACCATAGTATTACAACGGAACAACCACCCGTTTAATTTGAACCGAATAAGAGATTTTTGTTCGTACAAAAAGAGTTATTTCAAACTGCCAGGAACAACCTTTCTCCATAGCAATCGTAACAACGCACGTTCACATGTCTCCAAACATGTTGTTTTGGGGCATCAAATTATGTCATGATGTGTACGCATGCATGGGCTCTACTCGTGCCGTAAATTAAACGGATACGGCTCGAGACATGAAATCGATTCCCACCTGACAATGAAAATCCAAAATAGTGTTATTTGAGCAGAGGCTACGGGTTAGTTTTGATGTGTAATACATTGATTGATGTGGATCGACGGTAGCGTTTATGTCGGACTATACACGCTACATCTCTTGTAGGATTTTAGCAGGTGCGAGTACATACGAGTTTAAAGCTTTATTTAGGCATACACTTCCGGAAGTATTAAACTTAAGTGTACGTTTGACTGAGAAATCAATTGCTACCGATGCAGGTTAATCTTTGAAAAGGGAACACCTAATATCATTTCACAATATCAAATGAAGCAACCATTTTTTTGACAGGATCATTAAATGTATTATACGGGGTTATTAGAGCTGAGAAAATAGTCGCAGTGTTCATGTTTTTGTGACCGACCATATACATGAAATGAAAAACTTGTAAAAATGCTGGTTTAATCTGGTGTGTGGGTTAGGAGACAATAGAGAAAAACAATGCACAATTTTCAGCATGTAAACACTTTGTCCTTAATTTCCCTTGTTATACCCGAGATCAGCTGTTGTGTTTTGGGTATTTAGGTCTTCAGATAAAGTTTGCTCGAATATGACTTCATTTCAAAGGGAAATATTTCGCACACAAAATGACTGTAGTATGAACTTCATAATCAGTAAGCTTTCAGACTAAAAACCCTATTAATACGTTTAAGGGGACAAGGGAAATTTCATTTTGAAAGGAATGTATCATTTAAGAGACTTGTAGACGGCTAGGCCGCAAGTTTGCAATTTTTTTTTACAGTTAACAGTACAGTTTAAAATACATGTAATAAACTGGCATAGGAAACTGCTATATTTCCGGTTGCAGGAACACCATCAGCAATGCACCCCAACTCAATTCCACTTTGGAATGCTCGAACCTGTTAATGAAGATAAGGGGACTGATTAGGGGCATAATTATCTGTGAAATAAAGTGAGAGTTTAATCACCTAGCCCGTAGGAAACAATACAAGAGGTCGATTTCATTTGGAAGTATGATGAGGGTGACCACACTCCGGCGCTACACCATCTTACCAACGCACGTTGTCATTCAACTGTTGCATAATCATCAAATATTTAGCTGGAATGTGTAGGTATGACCACTTTCCAAACTCACATCATTGAAACACAAACGCGCGACAGGAAAAGGAATGGATAAGTCTTGTTTGTCACGCCCCCTCCATCATGAAGGCCACACCCTCCCCTTGTGCTGATCTTTTGTAAGTTCAATACTTTAATACTCATTTCAAACAATGCAAGTTAATGTCACGTCTCAGCCTCCCTACCGAGACATTCTCCTGGGTCAGCATTGACCTGGGTTCCGGGTTCCAGGTCCAAGGGGTAAAAACGAGACTTGGACTCAGATTCTGCGTCAGTTTGACCCATTTTGAGTCATTTCGACACAGGTTCCGGGTAAGACGGACCCAGACATGGGTCAAGCCTCACGAGACTTGGAATCCGAGTCAATTCTGACCGGGAGTTTTTAGAATGCATCTTAAATATACCCCGCATAAATGTCAATCTGTTCGCAAAATGCGGCATACAAGCTAACAATTATGTACATATTTTATACAACTGCCTACAAAATAATGTTAACTTGCCATTTTGCACATATGGAATTTGGATTTCGCAAAATGCGGCATACAAGCTAACAATATGTACATATTTTATACAACTGCCTACAAAATAATGTTAACTTGCCATTCTGTACATATGGAATTTTGATGCTCATAAAGGGGGAAAGGGTTCCGACAGTTTGCCTATCTGAAAGCTTGGGGATGCAAAATTATTCATGTATAAAAGAGGCTAATGGTACTCATCTTTTCCAGAATGCTAATGTGTATAAGGTAATCTTTGTTATTAATCATTTGTAACTATACACTCATTGTAAGTGCCACAGGCAATAAAGTCTTACTGAAATGTTTAGCAATTTCTGCTTCATCAACCAAGTATAACACGGTACAGCCGATGAGTAGCTGTTAGCTTTTTTTATAGTATGAACAATATATCCCTTCTTCCTTTTTTTATTTTCTCAGATCAACCATTAAACTACCATTCCACTTAAAATGTACTAGCAGAACTTTTGGAATCACTTTGAAAGCACTATACGGTTTTATACGCATGGATCGAGCTGTTAGAGATGAGCGCTTGAAATCTTGCCGTTGAACGTCCGATGACGTCGGTTTGACACTCCACCCATGTCACTTTAAGAAATCCCACAGAAAATTCAGAGTGTAATAACTGTGTGCTTTATAACGATTACGGGAGAAGCCTTCCTGTCAGAAAATGGGTTATTCCACTAAAAGGGCACCCTATATGTTAATGGGCCCAACATTTTAAAAATAACTATAGTTGTGTAATACATGGTGTCATGGATGTAAAACTCTATCTGCGAAATTGCTTCGTATTTTTATAAGTTGCTATCAGAAAAATTACGCATTCCACTCGAAGAGGGCGCCCTAATGTTAATGAGCCTCATAATTTTGAAATAATAACAGTACTACATCATGTCGCGGATGTAAAGCTGTATCTGCGAAATAGCTAGGTGTTTTTAAAATATAATAAAAAATATTCAACCTTCTTGCAGTATTCATATATGTAAACGGAATACCTTGATGTTTTTAGAATGTTGGTATGTCTCTGCTGCGAAACGAAGAGTGAATTTCACTTATAAAAGCAATTGCTCGAAACTTAAGATTGTAAAATGTGTGACGCTGTCCGCTGCATGTTTCTTATACGCTTCTATCACCACATTATCATGATCACTGACTTCTCCATCTTTACCAAGTGCGAGGCTGTTTGTTTAGTCCACTACTACGGGCTGATAGTGTGTCTGTCCGTGGAGCCGTCTATGTTCGTCTGTAACACTTGTTAAATCGTTCACTCTCTTTCATAAATATACCATTACTGTTTTCTATAACATTTCCTAAAGGGGGATGTCCTGTGAAAGTCCTGATCATTATCAGCTAATCGAAGGTCATGTCACAAATTGTACAAGACTATGTTTCTAACAATAGTTTGGAGATACCTGGCTTAACAGCGTCTATAGAGCAGAGCAGTTTCACAATGTGCCTTCATCGGAACTTTACTTTACCTTTTTTTCTTTATGGCATTTGAAGCAATCATGTAACTTATGTTTGCACCTTGCATTTTCTCCCTGTACTAATCCACTTACCAACGAGTGCCATTTCCGCAGACAGGTGATGATATGTATACGTATTGCAATGTGTAGCAACTCCTAAAGATTGTTTCTCTGTTCATCAACTTAGAAATTGTCTTTAATCAAATTAATTTCCTACGTCCCTGTGTGAATGAAATTTGAAAAAGACAATGAAACCGTCTGAAGTAGGGGGATAGTTATTAACTAGAGTAAAATACCAAGGTTAATTCCTGATGGCCATGATCGTGCCTGTTTTGCCTTCAGACAGAAACTTGGCTGTGCAACATGTGCCAAAGGAGGCGACGATTCATCGCCACCTCAGGCCTATGGCACGTGGGCCGCCGTAGTAGTCGCTTCTCTGGCTCCAAGCTACAAAGGCGTAGTAGTTTGGACGAGACAGAAAGCGCGCTCAAAAGAGTAAGTCCGCACCCCGGCCATGATGTCAGTAGCTCAGCCTCGCAACCAACCAACCCGCAGTGGGGGATTTCAGAAAACCGTGACGCCATGTTTTTGTGTTTATTGCTCCGGAGTGTCATTTTATCATGACGGCATTTTGTTTTGGACTTCTGAGTCATGTCACTTTGAACAGCATCTTTTTAATCACTCAAATATTATAATCTGTTTGAGGAGTTATAGGAGACATCTTTTGAATCGAAAAACAAATGTCTCACCCAGAAGAGTAATTTCAGATCGCTGTGCGCTGAAAAAGAAATACAAAATTCTTCTGTTTGCTTCGGATCAGCAATCATGCCTGTCCAAGCTCACGTGACACGTTGATGAAAACCCCCACCGGGCACAGTGGCTGTCATAAAATATTCATTTCAAATTAATGCATGGCATAGGTGTAGTGCTATAGTTTGCAATGCTTTGCTTGCACGTTGATTCGATAATGGGGGTTTGTATACAAAGCTGTTCTTCCATTTAGACAATCGCGTGTTGCCGTCTCCGCCATTTTGTTCATAAGTGTGCTTCTTCGGTTCTTGCTTCCCGAGAGGAAACAAGTGTGTGTGGACCATTTTCTTGTTTTATTGAATAGCTTTTGAGTATGAAATTCGCGGTGTTTTTTTTAAATATATTTTATACATATTTTTTTATTTCACATCATTACCTGTCTGTGGTTTTGCACTCTTACGCCACTTTCCACTTATTATTGTGTAGCACAGTAATTTTAGACTTTGCTCCCATGTATTACGTTGATGAACCCACAATTGGTATGTCTAAACTGATTACAGCCTTCTCCTGATGCCCACATTGCTGTGGCAAAATGTACCTGCTTAAGACAACCCTCACGATTCCCAAAGAACAAATTACTCTGTTTTACTATTGATGCCTTTTAATTTAATTGGATCAGCAAAAAGGAAACGAGACATAGTATAATTATCTAATTCTGATCATCGAATCGAAGGGCATACCAGTTGTGGCTAGTCACAGATTGTTTTAGCATGGCTTTTTACATATCTAACTATTGTATTGTTATATTTCCAATTTATAATACTTGCTTGTGTTTATCGTCTCTTTTTGTTATCTAAACTTCTTGTTTCGTGTTTGTAAGGCGTATGCTTTTATTATTAACCTGGTTTATATTTTTAGCTATGGTTTTATGTTTGAGCAAGGTAATCGATGGGTCTTGTTTCCCGAGGTGTTCTTATATTCTGCAAAAAAGCCGAGGTGTTAAAATTTACACCATGGGTGTTGTCACATAATATATGCCGAAGAGAGAATCAAAATTAACATCATAGGGTTTTGAAATAACACCAATGTAATTGTTTTGGCAGGAATTAGTGTTATTTTAACACCCATGGTGTAAATTTTGATTCTTTGTCGGTATCTATATGGGACAACACCCATAGTGTCAATTTTAACACACAAGCTTTTGCAGTACTGAGTCCTGATTAATAAGATATCGGTGTTTGTTTTTATAGTTTAAGTAAAACATTGGTTTTCAGAAGAGTCCATTTTCCAGTTTGACTCCTCAAATAAGGTGATCCTATTTTGGTAAAAACAACCAAAAATAGTTTACATATTATGCTTATTTCATTTGGGCAGCAATCTAAATAAGCAATGTAAATGGGGGGGGGGTCTCCAAATGCTTTCTGGACTTTGGCAGTATTTCAGACATTTATTGGAAGGAAACATGAAGATTAACAGTGAGTTTTTAGATTGAAATCAATGTGTGTGGTTTGGGGTGGTTTTGTTTTTTGTTTTTGTTTTTGTGGGTTTTTTTTTTTTTGGGGGGGGGTACCAATCCTGCTCTTTGTCTCTGAGATCAATGGAGCCACCATCTGATTAGATAATTAACTAAAATGGTACTAGCTTGACGGGTTCAACAGCGAGGCTACCCGGGCGCCATCGGTTCTGAACAACGCAAACACAGAAACTCACTCAATAGCAAATGTAACATGGCTTGGTTTCCTAGCAACATAAAAGGAGGAAGAGAGGCTGGCTGACTTGGTATACAACATTGCATTTCATTTTGCATACAATATGAATCGGACGCTCGTGCATTTTACATTAAAGGCAAACTCCCAAAATCTCTCTTGCTGAAGAGATTGTGTTTGACGTAATTTCAAACACGGTTCGTTCACCAACAAAATCGGGCACTTCCATTTCACTGTGAGACGATATTTGTTTTAGTTTCGCAAGAAATAATTTAGTGATGGCGTCATCCATCCGGATGAACAAAAAGCATATTTTCATTATAGAGTACAGCAAAAGCTACAGAGCATCGCAGCAAATGAAATGGTTGCATGCCTCAAACTCTACGTTGATGCTTTGAAATGCGTCATTTACTGCAGGATAATGACATCATAAGCGTCATATGACAACTTCCCGAGATGATTCATCTCGGGATGACGACATCCTGAAAATGTAAAGAATTATTTTGGGAAGACAACATCCTTCAGGATGTCGTCATCCCAAGACAAAACATATCTGGAAGACAACATTCTGCTTTCCAGAAGTCGTCATCATCCCGAGATAAATTACCTAAGAATGTCGCCATCTTACGTTTATGATGCCATCATCCTGCAGCAAATTATTTCAAGATCTCAACAAGTTGGATGGCACTTCAAGAGCACCGTACTTATGGGTCTTGCATTCCATACACACAAGATATTGATTACAAAAGGAACATACGGTCGTGCGACCTTTTTTCGACGTTCGTGACTCCGACATCGTCATTAATTTTTACAAATAGGAAAGACAAATTTGGAAAACTCTTACAAAACTACGCTGTTATAATTAATTTGAGATACGAAAACATAAAAATCACAAGAAACATTTGTTTTACTTGTTGGTTTTATAAATGTCTATTCTGTCAGCTCAGTCGAAACTTTAACCTTGCCTGTTACTAAAAGAGTTACATATTAAGCCTTAAAACCAGAATAGCTCGCAGAATTGTATGTCTTTATAATCCGTAGCATTGAATTATGCACGCAAGGTAGAAACATTCAACATCGGAGAGATTGTGGCCTTGGTCAGGATTAATTTTACACTGCGGTTGAATTTAGCATAGCATGAAGTTATAACTGACTGGGTTCACATGTTTCAGTTAATTTATGTATCGGCATTTTTCTTTTCTGCCATCGTGGATTGGATAAACGAAAGAAGAAAACATTATTTCGATATTGTTTTTTGGGCTTCACCAAGAAATTTGCAAACTTTTATGATCTTTGATTTACATCGTTGGGTATTGTTGTGGTTACGATTGGTTCACCATGAAATTTATAATAATTTATGTGCATTTAATGAAAAGGTGGTCACGTTGTACGGTCATTTGTGAAAATAAAATGAGCCATTTTCAATATACGTGTATTATTGCTCTAATGCACTGTCGTGTCACATACATTCATGAAGACGGAAATTTAGTTTGGCTTAATTGAGAATGTGCATTGATTAGCCCATAATTAGACTTGTTTAAGTCTCTTTTGGGTCCGCATGCTGTCATTAATTAATTGTGGGGTTATTTGACCACCAGAGGGCGCCACGACAATCCCCTTATGTGGCCATAAACACCCCCCCCCCCCCCCACACACACACACAAACATTACATAAAAAGATACTGTACAACTCTTGTCTACCTGTAGGTGTCCTTAAGTTCAAATAATCAAGCTTGAAAAATAACAAGGCTGTGAGAATTTCTTTAAAATTGTTTTCACTTTCGACCAAAGGTTGTTGACAAATTTCTGCCGACCGAAATTTAGCAGGAAACCAGCCACAAATTGAACATGTACTTTGGCTGGTAACCTATTTCAGGTAACCTATTTCAGGTAACCCAAACTAGCTACTTCATGTGCATAAGCAGCTCTATGAATTTGGGCCCAGGTTGTGTGCAGTGCTTAAGCCGGAGACGAAATTTAATGAGATGCTGCGGTCTTGACATGTAGCCTACAGTTTATCATTATCATTCCGTGTGTATGATAATATACGAACGGTAACGTAGGGGTACTACTACAACTAAACTCATTCAATCCACGGCTGTGTCAAATCGTCAAAAAGTGCATTTTTATTTGGACGCGCAGCAGCACATGTTCAGATGTTCCTATGGGGGTAGTTTAATCACGCCTGTTCAATTGCCGTACACTCCCCTCTCCCATGACACAAGATGTCAATCTTGATCGTATTGAATCCCTCTCTAGTCGTGCCACGAACAGTGTGTTTTCTTTTCATTAGGGGAAAGTCCAGTGCTGCACCTTTAATTTAATCCACTCGGTATTCGTCTCTGTCGGGCACGCTCTTTTGTTTGGACCGTCTTCGTTTATTTAGGTCAATTTAAACGCAGCGTGTTTTGTCTGACTGTGTAGAGTGCTTTTATTTTAAGGTTGTGTATTGTGTCACTTTCTTTACGATTCTTTTGTTTTGCTTTAGATTTTACTGCATCCCTTAGATCTGATAAAATGTGTTGCTATTATTTCTGTGAAATCGTCAAGGTTATTATTATGAATGAACACTTCGTTTAAATTATCCTCTTTGGACAGTTGTATGCAAACATATTACATTTTGGTTATATCGACTAACCTTAACTGGACAGGTTAACTTTATGGCTAACCATCAAGATACAAAGTCAATATTTTACTTACCTCATTGGCACGCGTACTGGTCCTTAGAGATATACAGTGATTAATAATAATAATAACAACGGATGTATATGAACTATTTTTGTATAAGTATATTTTCCGTATTAATTTGATATCTGTACGAACCCTGAGTAATACTTCTGTCCGAAATACCGCCATCGGCGATTGATTCGTCTCCCGTTACGATCTTTTCTCGTTATTCTCGATTTGCAAAATCGAAATGAGCACGAAATTCCGCAAGACTAGGCAACCCACCTTTCGGTGTTCCCTCGAAAACGTGACCTTCTAAGAGGCGAAATGCTCACTGGTTGGTTTTGCATAAATGGAGGATTGAAACAAACTATGTATGTGTTTATGGTTACTTCTTTAAATCAATGATGGGCTATTCATGTTTGGGAATATTTATGAAGTTTGGAAATAAATGTGAGTTTGAATTGAATTGAATTGAGAATAATGAATGAATGAATGTAGTCTTAATGGTATGTTATGCCTGAAAGATCGTAAGTTGGGGATCTAAAACCTAGATGGTGGATACCCACTGCAATATCTCTTCGCTTGGTGGAACCAAAAGTGTTTCCATCACAAAGAGGGGGACAACAAGCTGAAGTGGCAGCTCCGATCCCTTTCTTTAGTGGGTAGAATGTAAGGGCGTTTTAAGCAGAGTTATACCCCTTGCCCGTTCTCCGTTCCCGTACCCTCGACAGACACACTGCTGTCTACATCGGGTAAAATTACACATGAATCCCAAATCAGCTTTCTTGAAACCTTATAGGCCTAGGCGGCCCAGGAGTAGACGAACCGCTCCGTCGATGTTTCTCGCATTATTTTGCATCAATTCTTGATACGGTTACATGGAAACTACTCTCGCCTACCTTCCTCGGATAGATTTGAAATGTAGCATAAATTTCACTTCATGAAATAATGTATCATGTCCTTAAATCTCTCTCTCTCTCTCTCTTTCCCGCCAACATGGCAATAAACAAATTACAATCTCGTGAGGTTTGCGGTAACACCATGTATATGAGATATCGCTTTGGAGAGTTGCGGAGGCTCTGACCTAGTGGATTTTAATTAAAGCTTAGAATGTTGAAGGGGGAGAGTTACTCATTTTCGAAGGAACTCGTGGAGTAACAACACTGTTTTATGAAGCATCTGCGGTTCCGAAAAGATTTAACTGTAGACGGTTTGGATAGTATATTCTGTTCGATTGCACGCCATTCTCCTGAAGACAAACACAACAAACTACTCGCACCGTCGACCTTTTCATCATTTTAATTAAGCAATCATTTTGCTCATCTCATTTTGCTCTTCTGTTAAATAAGTAGATTCTCTACAGATTCGTTGATTTGCATTTATTACCACATTGACGAGGAGACAAAGGTGTTCTGTGTGAGTGGCTTCAGCAACCTTTATTTTCGTACAGGACAAACCAAATTTGATTTGAATTTATGCTAACATATAGCAATATCTGAAATGATCCAGCTTGGTTCAATCTACTTATAAATTTGTAGATAAATGTATCAAATGTTATTTAAATACTATTCACTTTAACATACTCGCTACTGACAAACAAATCACCCACATCATCGTTTGATGGTGGCACTTAACTGACACATAAACAAGAAGTGAATTAGCTTGTGGAAAAGACCCCGTTATTATGAGAGGACAGAAGAAAAATAATCCAATGATGTCTCCATTTCTTCCTGGTTTATTGTTGTAGTCTGTATCGACACTTATAACCATTGTGAACAATCGCGATGTATGTATGGGTGTATGTATGTGTGTGTATATATTATTATGTATGTACATGTACATGTACATGTACGTATATAAAAATATACGCTATGTACGTACGTATAATTTTTCAAAAGCACTGGGAGAAAGCAGATTATTTGTATTACAGTCTTAATTTAAATACAACCACACTACAAAATATAATCTATAGCCCAGTGTACCCTGAACAATTACAATATTGTTGTCATAGATTTTGTTTTCGCTCAACAAACGTTTCTGCGTGTCTCCACGCGCAATTAAGTTCAGACGTTGTGTTGTTGTATGTGTGTATGACTTCATTCATCCATTTGTTCGTCTGATTGCTATCTGCTTGTTTCACTTCTTTGTCATTTCATAGACATCTCATACATTTGCTTGTTCTTCATCTTGTTAAATTTTGTTGTTTTTCTTTATCACTATTTTTATATACATATCTCATAACAACACTTTTTATTTCTGCTATGTAAAATTCTGTTTTTGCTATTCCATCAAGCTTTCTTTCCAATCTTCTATGATTGTTTATGGATTACGCAGTCATCGTTTTCCTAATTGATCTTAATGGTCTCAACTTCCTACATTTTTACAGTCTGCCAAAAAGGCACACAAGCTGGAGCGCATGGCTTCCTACTCCCAATACGAAGAGATGAAGACTGACCATCAAAGAACGCATGAGGGCGTAATCTCATCCCCCTCACCAGAAGGTGCGTGTGCTGCAGTGGTCGGTCCATCCAGCGCAATTTCGAATCAGCCCAGACGAACGACAGGTGGGCGGGAAAGATTCACCGTGAGGACAGAATCCGGTAAGCAATGCGTTATCGATCGGTAATCATTTTGTTGTAATCAGATTTATACAAATAAAGAAAGTGATTGGAAATAGGTCCTTTGTGTTTGAAACCTGCTGTTAGCAGATGTGTTGATGTTATGATAGGACTGCTGTATGCTGTATATTGGAAGTAAATAAATGCATGAGCGAATGGAGTAAAACAAAATTATACTAAACTCGAAAGTGTTTTATACTGATGGAACAAGGCCCAAAAGTCTCAACGGGTTCAATGTTCCCAATAGGTGAAATGAACTATTCCAAATGTTTTGTTTCTCTAGCACCACCGTCCAAGCCACCACGATCTGCGTCGCAGGATGACCCGAATGCACCGTATTCCCGCTCCGATGCGCACCAATATCCTGACGGTGGTCAGACGGCAGCGATACTGTCCCAAGCCTTGGTACATCAGGACAGTAATTCCACTGACGCAATGACAATGTCGTCGGCAAGCAGTGCTGAGCGGATGCAAGAGACCACCACCGAGGAATCCGAGATTAATTTCGACGAGGAGGAGATGATGCGACAGCTCCTTGAGATGGCAGGTGATAAAAATACCAACGTGGGTGCAGAAACTGAGAATAACGAAGGCGACCAGGTACCGGGTTTGCTGCCAACAGACTACGGGGAGATGACGGAGGAGAAGGACAGCGCTGAGCAGGACCTGAGCAATAATAACACCGTCGAGGACTATGCAACACAGCATGACGGGAAGCAAAGCTACCTTCAGAGACGGTTTGGTGATCTGGATGTCTTGTACGAGGAAGAAACAGCCATGAGGGAGCCCGATACATCTCATGGGGTCCAGGAAGGGGTTGAAAGCTTCTTAGCGACAACTGTGCTAACTGAGCGCGAACGAGAGCTTGTACAAGAAACCTGTAGAGACTCACGATCAAAAATACTTGGCTTTTCGCAAAGATCCTCATCTGCAGATTGCGCAGGGGATGATGACTTGAAAGCAAAAGCTGCCAAAGGCATTACAAGTAGCTCCTCATTTGACTCTTATGAATATCATAGTGATAGTGAAATTAAGTCAAGCAGATCTCGGTTGGGTAGAGACATTAAGGACATGTCAAATCTATCGGGAAGCGATCCCAAATTGGTATCCGCTTTGGAATCACCGAGTAGGGACTCGATCACTGCCACAAAGGAAACCCTCGAGAAATTGTTTGTGCCTCAATCCGCGCCAGATGACTTTGCCACTGATGAAAAATACCGATCAGTGGAAGACTTAACCAAAATTGGCACGGAAGAGTCAATAGCAGCCGGCGATACCGACAGCGGAACAACTCGAATCGGAACGCCCGCTGTCGGCCAGCCACAGTTCCAGTATAGCAAACAGAAACCCAACAGTTTACCCAGGAGGCGCCGAAGCAGACCCGTGATGGAGCTTCCGTTGTCGCCAATATTTGACGAAGAAGCAGGGTCACCTGATCTTGAGCACCCGGCTGGAGACTTCTCGTCCCCAGAGTACGCTGATCCTTCACTAGCAGAAGACTCGCCATTTGAGTACGAGTACGATGATGACGCAGATGCCTCACAAGAGGGTTTATCTTCTGACGATGAGTTACCAAGGACCAAAGATGACCTCCAGGTAATGGATGGAGATGATACTGAACAGCAAGAGTTTGTTGAAGATTTTGCCCTCAGATCAAGGGATGAGGGTTTGGAAACTTTAGTAGAAGAACAAGAAGAGGCACCAGAACATGAAGCTGTTCGAGAAAGTCAGCAGCCAGCCTCAAGATCCCCTCAATCTGATAAACACAAGACAGTACCAGCTTTGGGAAGGGGTGCTGACAGCGACCGAAATGCAGCATCTGTCGTGAAGTCTGATAAGATAGATGATGCAGACAGTCAGACCCAATCAGCAGCCAAGGAGCAGTTCAAACACTTACAAAGGCACTCTCAAGATGATCTCAACTCCTCATCAAGCCTCACAAGCAGCCAATCATCTGACGAACCACCTGATACTGTGCGGTCAAATAAAGACATACAAGATGCACACTCTGGTCCCAGACCCAAACCTCCCCCTCTTGGCAACTTACCGGCAAGGTACAGCATGGAAACCTACTCCAGCCTAGAGTCGGAAGAAGGAAATAGCTTACTGAGCTCACCACGGACTCCTAGTTATGATACAGATAGTTTTGAAAGACCGAAAGTTGCAAGCCCTGGGAGAAAAGCCGTCGATTTGGACTCTCCTCTCAGCCCAAGCTTTAGATTCTCACCACCAGCAACCCCAAAACATCTCCTCGAAGCTAGTAAACACATGAATGATGATAGCTACTCTTATGACAATTCGCCGAGTGAACTGTCTGATGAAATTCAAATGTCGCCCGTCACTCTTACAGTATGTAAATCGGTTGTCACGCACATGGGTACCAGCTTCGATGATTACAGCGGACCGCAACCCGCGAATGAGACTGTTGCTATTGCAGTTGGTCCAGATATGCCTTCCTTTTTTGAAATGTCAAAAACTAAGCCTAAAACAGTGGAGGAACAAGGCGCCTGCAAGAAGAAAGCAACCACAGCAGATGCATGTACTGGGACGCAGACAGAGCACATCTTAAGTGTCATGATTCCTAAAACTTCACCATTTCGCCGGTTAGAGGAAGAGAAACCCAAATCAATTAAGATGCAATCGACCTCCTCACAAACCACCTCACCCGTATCCGACGCAGACACCAGCGCGGGAAGCTCCCCCGTCAAACAGACAAAAGCGAAGATACTCATAGACGCTGCTACTGATGCAACACTCGACAGTCCTTCCATCTCGCCGATGTCTCCAATGCATGCCACCCATCATGCAAAGACGACTAGCATTGCAGTTGGTACCAGCCCCGAGTATTCCCCTCCCTCATCGGCACCTTCGACAGACACCGAATCGGTCGCCAGTCGGTCATCTCGCCTGAAATACGTCCACGGTGGATTCGGGAGTGACGGTGACACCACTGACTGGGGAGCTAGTATGCCTTTCTCCTCAATAGCCTCATCGAGTGGTACCTCAAGCCCGGAGAGAAGCTCGTCGTTACGGTCGACTCCTTTGAAGTATCTGCCTCTTGAGAGTAGTAGTGCATCCAATGCGTCCCCACCTGCTGCTAGGAGAAGCCGTGCTGACAGGGAGACATCCACTCAAAGAGGATCAACAGCTCCTGCTAGAACTCGTATGATGAGAGAAAGTGTTAGCTCAGAAAGAAGGGTAAGTCATTCAATATTGTGGGAAAATAATGATTGGACAAAAGCATTTGTTTCATCAGATATGTTCAATCTTTTTTTCTTTTCTTTTTTCTCTTTTTTGGGGGATGAATAGGAGGAAATTAAACACGGCTTCCTTTTAATTGAAATCAAGATTTCTGTTATTGTGAAACGATCTAGGCTACATTCGTTCATCCCGCTCTGTTTGTTGCCTTTACATTTTGTGGGTAAAGTCATTCACATTCTTGAAAATGTAAAACGTGCATGACATCTTTTGTCCGAGATTAAACAGTCAGGTGACATACAGTTTCGCGAATTTATTTCATAACTAATATTCAATATAACAGTTTTCAATTTACAACTTGTTATGTAGGCTTCTGTGTGTCATCCTTTTATATGAACTCATATTAACTTTAATCCCGTCTGACTATGTTTGAAGTGCTTATTCAGTCGTCACAAATATACGTGTGATATCCTTGCTCTGTGGTGATACAGACGTGACCTTTTCCCGCCTTCGTCATACCGGGTTTCTTTGTTTCTTTCTCTTAAATAAATGTAACGGCAGAGTCAAAAATACATTATTCATCAAGTAACAACGCATAGACGTGGTAGATATGTCACTGAGCACACACAATATCATGATGAGAAGAAACAGTCGTCGGTTCCTATCATCGAAACCGAAGTGTATTATTTACAAAGTAGGTTTCGGTCTGATCGATCATTGAGTATCAAAACCGTGAACTTCAATGACGAACAGTTCCCTTTGTGGTAGACTGTCCTTTCACAGTGTGTTACAACATAGTTATAGCAAGGGGTTAATGTTAGCCTGGGGTCTTGACTGAGAAGTGATAGCCATGTATTGTTGTATTGGAAAATTGGTAAATATGAATATGATGTCCTCTCTGTATGTTGTTTACGTTTATTATAATGATGCATTATTGTACACAAATTGTTTCAAATTAATAACTGTGAAATTTAATGTGTTTCAGACGTCCTCGAGCGATATCGACAGTTGTGATAGTGATGGAGGTACACCGTCTAGTACACCAAGGAAGGTTAGGCGTCGCCTGCCGTCCATCCCAGCCGACCAGGTGCCCGTTACCGCTCCCCGAAGCTCAAGCTCCCACAAGGTCTTCCTGGAGAAAGACCAGAACTTATCCGATCCGAGCAAACAGCTTGAACTGCAACGTGTAAAAGAGATGCTGAGCCGAAAGGCAGCCGCCATCGAGAAACAGCGCAGAGAGGAAGAGTTGCGCAATCTGAGGATAGAGGCGGATCGACAGCGTGTAGGGGCGGCAGCTGAGAGGATTGCGCGGCGCAGGCAACCTAAGCCACGGGGGAGATTCTATAGTGATGGCTCCGTGTCAGACTCGGAGGTCGGACCGATTGGGAGTGGCAGGGAGTCCAGAGAGAGGGATATACTCGATACTGATTGGAGACTCGGTGCACCTGCTCTTTCTATGCAAACCCTTAACACAATCGATAGCCAGCAATCGCCTAGTCATGCACGATACGGACTTGAACCTCCAGGGGCTCCACGCAGCACCCTCTTCCTGTCCAAATCAGAGGAAGACATTATTAGGGAAATTGAGAAACAAATTTCTGAGACCACGGGAAAGGCGTACCAAGCTTACGATAGGACTGAGATTGAACGAGATGTCCGTAGGCGGTACGGGGCGTTGCACGACTCCGACCGTAGCAGTAGCCAGTATTCGTCCTCCTCGGGCTCGAGAGGCAGTCTCAGCGACAGCTGGAGTTCAGTCACGTTCGAACTCCCAGACTATCGCTTAAGGACCGTTCGCCAGAAACTTAAAGAGGAGCTCAAGCTCGTCACTGCAGACAAAAAAGCACAGCTTGACAGGGACGCTGTGACGAACGAGCCTGCTCGTACCCACTCACATGGGAAGGAGTTTGGTGGTAGAGATTCAGCAATGGGTCTGTTGTACGCACATAAAACCAGCGGTAAACTCCAGTTATTGACTGTTCCGGGTACCGATAAACCAGATAAGAAGGGTAAGCCGAACGCTGGTAACCGCCTCTCGCCCCAAGCGTCTCCCCAGAGGCGGAGAAATCGCCGTCAAGCCGCTGATTCCATCCCACCAATGTTCTCACCGATTAAAGAAGATGTCGACATCGAGGCCGAGGTCATTCAATCCCAAGGCAAGCTGTTACATCACTCGGTTGAGCAAGATGCCATTCTGCTGCCGGAGGAGGAACCAGGTAAGGAGCTTCGGAGATACAGACACAGGGATGACGTCACACCTGAAGAGAGGTCATCCCCTCTCGATACATCGACGAGTCAGACGTCATCAGAGAGTAACTCGTCTGGTCATCGGCGAAGAAGACGAGATACACCAGGGAACATGAGGGTTAGTACAATCAAAATAAATCTACATCAGTATATGTTTGGTTGTTTGGTTCGTGGTTGTTGTTGTTGTTTATTTGTTTGGCTTTTGCTTAGTTTCGGGTTTTAAAAATATTTTGTATTATTTCTCAATTTCCTTTCTCTTGTATTCACTCATCTCATCAACAACACAACATTTCCTCAAACTAATTGGTAATCCTGTTTTGTTAGGGTTTTTGTACATGTTCAAATACCTGTTTTTTGATATGATATTTCATAAAATTAATAATATGTACAGGGATAAAACAGAATAAAGGGTGATTAGATGGGGGTCTGTTTATTTCGATTGTTGCATTTGAAAATAATCTAAGGTAAATTTTGAAGTGTTCAAAAATTGTCTGGGGGATTGGTGCTGGAAATAACTTCAAAATCAATGCACCAAGTTGAAACATGTCATTTTACCGGACCAAATGATATGCATTCTTGTTCTTAGACAGAAAACTCGACATCCCCCACAAGATGTCATATTAAAACACATGGTATAAAACAACTGTATTTAAAAAATAAATTTAATTAACCAATTTGTGTAATTCGTCATGTCAAAGGCGGTTCAGTAGCATTGGGAAATCAATGATGGGAATACAAAGAAGCAGAGAGTGAATTGAGAAATCATAGCACGATTCTCTATCAAGTAGACTGTGACAACCATTTGTAATGAACAGAGAGACCTTCTGAATTCGACTGAAGTTAATTAAATACTAGAAGGGTTAATAATTAAGGTATACCCTTGGGCATTATTTTGACTACTCAAGGACTGGTGTTATTGCTGCGCTAATAAGTAATGGGTAAAATTGAAAGGCTTAAGTTTTCAATTTTCATTCTTGACTGAAAAAATGTACCGGTACAAACAGCCATAACAGTTATGTGAAATGACTTTTGATGAATACAGTAAGTTTCAAAACTAATGAGTTTGTTTGTGTTTTGTTTGTATGTTTGTTGGGGTGTGTTGGGATGCTGCTTTTTTTTTTTTTTTTCTTTTTTCGTTTTTTGGGTTGTTTTTTTTTATAAAAGAAAAAAGAGGCATGGCGGTGAATTTAGAAAAGAAACTAGTTATTAAGTTGTCGGACATTGCCATCAAGTAAAAGTCACAGAGATTTGCGCGATAAAGAGACCAAGTTGAAAAACTTAAAACCGAAGACGTATTGTCAAACAGTTTTATGTCACATCAAATCTTTTTTTTTAATTGAAATAATGTCAACATATTGTGCCCTGTTGAAAAACTTCAAGCTAACTTTCAGGCAGAAGTGCGAGGTTTACCCACAAAGCATAGACAGATAGACTTTCATATTCAATTTTCGATGACAAAAGTAAAACAAAGCATACACCTTTAATCAGCTCATTTAAGCAATGGATCACAGACAGTAGTCATTTTGATATTGCTTTATTAATCTTTATCCTCCCCGCTGATAATCCTTTTCGTCTCAGCCGGAGGAAGTAGACCGTCTGAGTCGTGAAGGAGAAATCATCGAGAAACAAATAAGGGAACAGCAAGACAAAGAGTTCAGAAGGGAGATTGAACGCCGTAAGAAGCAGATGGAGGACTCGGCCAAACGGCTGGACGAACTCAAGATACGACGGGGTATAGAGTGGTCAGCGGTCGGCGGTGCTCCCTCGTCTAAAGGCGGCCAGGGACCGGTCAAGTTGAGCCAGAGCCTGGACGAGATCGCACGCAGGGGAGACAGCGACCAATCCCCACTCCGTGACCATCGACGATACGGGTCGTTGGAGACGGTGACCAGAGATCGAACTCGGGGTACCAGGGAAGTTGTATCAATGTCAACGCCTCAGCTGACTGACCGTGAGAGGGCGGTCATCAAAAGAGACCAGCAGGGACTGATCTTGCCTCTGGATGAAGAGACGAGGTTGCAAAAGAGTTCTACAGAGCAAGGGAAGAGACAAACGCGTAGTGGAAGAGATAGGTAAGAAGAACAAAAACTTATTGTTTTATCAATGTAATCAACCACGGAAACAACAAGTTGTGTCCCAAAATGTGTCCGATTGAAATTGTTATTTCTTGGGGGGGGGGGTTGTTGCCTTGTTTCGTTTTTAAATCATTTTGAATCCATTGTTACGGGGTTTTAAAGGATCGACCGTTTGATTGTTTTTAAACAATCAACCTTCTAAAAATGGTTTTTTTTTGGGGGGGGGTGGTTGAAAATGGTTAAAGCTTGATGTTGTTTTTAGGCAAGCTAACTCCAAAACACAATTGTGACAGATAGTAACCGAAAACAAAACAGTTAGTTGAAATAACACTGTTTGAAAACCAAAGTTTATTAGAGTATTTACTTTGGGTTTTTTTTTATCAGAGAGTAATAAATTCCTTATTTATTTTGCAGTCATCATAAACTTGAGAGGTCATCCTCACGGGAGAAGCGCCCTCATCGACAAGACAGCATGGAGAGTGTTGGTTCTCACCGGGGGCATTCTGAAGACGACGAGGCGGGTTACTCCGACAGTAGCAAGGTAAGAAACACAGACAAAGATTCACAATTCAGTAACCTGTCATATTTTAATTTCAATTCACTTTATTGTTAAAGCCAACACCATGACCGTTTAGCTTTAGCCACCTTTTGTTTGTTGTTGATGTTGTTTTGGTTTTTTTTTTAAGTCACAATGCATTTTATTACATTTATTTACCACAGTAAATCGACGCCTGTTTATGTATTTCATTTTAAAAAGGAAATGACGCTATAAAAGCAAAACCTACTAATAATATTGACACGCGTTTCGACCGTGCTAGCACAGTCTTTCCTATCCCTAATACTCCAAAGGTTCCATAACGAATTTCAATGTATGTTTTATATACAGATGACAATAAAGAATTCTATCTATCTTCTACCATAACTATTTTTATTTTAATATGACAGTGAAATCTTTGTTTCTTGTTTACTTGAACTTCTCGATAGAGAAGTTGCTTTGGGGGGAATCACAAAGGAAGGGATTTGGTCCGCTAATACCTTTACGTGTTTATCTTCCCTTAAAATATTAAAAAGAGAGAGGTAACAAGTCTACAAAACAACTGAAGATACTTTACATTTTAAGACTCTCTTGTAAATTGTTTCCGTTGTATCTAGTGCTTGAAGCCAGAGCTTCCAAGTATCAGTAATACGAGCATTGAGGGTTATAGTTCAGTGTTGACAAAACAAGAAGTCATCAAATAAATTAAAAGAATATCCAAAGACTCCGTGAAACCGTATCGTAACTAACAAGGAAGATTAAACATGAACAAATCTAGAATTCAGCTTAAGTGAGATTCAAACCGAGGTCATTGATTGAATACGTCGCAGCCAAATCTATTTACAAGCTTACAAGGAAGAAGCCGAGGCTGGAAATGAAGTCACCTTGTATTACCTCAACGGTACTTCAGTAGTATGACTGAAAATAAACCCATACATAATAATGGCGTGGTTATAGACTTACTGGTTAAATTGTCATTATGACCAAAGGCTATTAAGTAAAAATGTTAAACTCTGCATCCAGGAAATGTGTAAGTGACAACAAATATTTATCTGTATTATTTTGAGGGGAAAGTTTCAATAATTTTAAGTCAATCAAGTGCCATTAGGAGTACAAACCCTAAATGTTTATGTTAAATGTACCAGCTAATATTTTGTTGTGGAACCATGGCTGGTAAATTTGTGATATTTTTGTTGCGGGATGTATCCTGTTTATAATTTTTCCCCTCAAATATGTTCGCTATACAGTGTCAAAAGTCATTCACAGATTGACTCATCAGTCAGAGTCGTATATAAGCTGTACACATGCTTGTTCAAAATTCCATTCAATTGAAGAATGGCTCACCCACTGTTATTAAAGATTAGGCAAAGCTAACCTTCCCTTACCGGAGGACACTGGCACCCTTTTATTATCCAGAAAGGGCCAGGAATGCAGATATCGAATTATTCATTGTTAATGCAACGTAGGTCCACGGGCATGAACGAGCAAATCGGGTTAGCTAAAATCTGTTTTGCGACCAACTCCACAGGGGCTTCTCAAAAAACATTTGTACGGGCGAGTAAATTGAGTATGTGTGATTTACATTGGTGGTTTATTTGTCCATTCGTTGAGAGGCTGCTTGATTAATTTACTCAGTGATTTATAAGTCTGGATAATTATTCACTGTTCATAATGAGGGAGGAATTATAATTAATTTGGACTGCACAATTCACTTCCTGTTTTTGGATGTTGACTCGGCTTGTCAGTGCTGAATCCCCCCATAGTTTCCTTTGGTCTGTGGCCCCATTGGAATTGGTTTCTATTGACTTTACCGGGATCTGTTTTTACCGACCGAGGCATCGAGGTCTTTAAACAATCTTTCAGGACAGGAGTAAAACAAGATAAACGTGTGTATAGTTCATCGTCGGTGATGACAACCAACAAAATGCCACAATAATGTCTGAAGTAGATGGCTTTTTCAAATGTCAAATTAATCCTCAAAGATTCAATCAAATCTTGGGGTTTATTTGCGAAAATGTACACTTAAAACTTCACAGATTATTGCAATGACTTCGACTAAACAAAATGTTTGTCCGTGCTGAGCATTTAGATGCTAATTTAGAATAACACAACATCTTATTTGTCCATGCTGTGCATTTAGATGCTGATTTGGAATAATACAGCAACATTTTGTGAGAAGGAAGCATAATAACTCAAAGTGCTGTTGCGTTTTTGTATAAGTCGCTCCACCCGTGCATACAAAATAACAGAACTGGCTTGAAGGGTCATCCGTCATCCTCTCACTTTGTTTATTGTCAGAAATGTGGAAGATGTCATATATCACGTCCGTTGATCAATTCTGCCATTTGAAGAATTCCTTGCTGTGACATCATGCCATGCTTTAACGTTATTATTCATCCTCTCCTTGTGGTTCTATTATCAGGGAAGCAGTCGAAGGCGAAGGAGTACCGAGGAACGGCGAAGCTCCGAAGAGTCGTCACGACACCACCGTGACCAATCGCGTGATCACCATCGCCACCATCAACGCGACCGTGATCACGGTCGCTCCTCACCAGCTTCACACTACCAGGAGAGTTCCTATCGTGATTACCAGCGCCGCCCGCACCATCGATCCCGTGAGGATGTCGTGACGCCGGTAGAGGAGCGTGGTAGCCGTGACCGGGATCTCCATAGGGACTCGCACCATCGCCAGCATAGCAGGTCGCGTGAGGACATCTCGTCGTCTGAGCGTGAGCGGTCACGCACCATCAGCCCAAGTCCTGTTCGTGATCGGGACCGTGATTCACATCGTGAGCGCGAGTCACATCGTGAGCGTGAATTACACCGTGATCACAGACGCCGTCAGCATCACCACTCGGGTGAGGACCTCTCCAGAAGTGCTAAGAACAGCGAACGGCCGTCGACAGGATCTCGTTCCAGAAGTCTTCCAAGGGTGCTACAATCAGAGAGGAGACAAGCTTCTCCAGAAGGTCACTTATTGCACTGTCTCTTCATGTTGTCATGTTCTCAAATCACATAGGTTTATTTTGTGTGTTACCACTTCCCACTTTGATTCCCGGTCCAAAGGCCCCACCTGAACAACTAAAATCCTTAACACCTAAAGTACAAACTACACAAGCCGTGTCGTGGCCGAGCTGTCTTGGGTGGAGGACTCAAGTCTGTAATTTACAGAATATGGGTTCTTATCCAGGCAGGGGCCCAATTTCATAGAGCTGCTTAAGCACAGATAGTAGCTAGGCACAACAAAATAATGTTAACCAGAATAAGGTTACCAGCCAAACCACCATGTCACATGTACAATTTGTGACTGGTACCTTGCTCATTTCTGCTTAGCAGACAATTGTTAAGCAATATTTTCTGCTTAAGCAGCTCTATGAAATTGGGCTCTGGTCAGTCGCGACACTCTTGTATCCATGAGCAAGGCATTTTATCATAACTGCTTCTCTCCACCCATGAGTACAATATTGATACCGACGAGAGCTGGGAGTAACTTGCGATGGACTGGCGTTCTGTCCAGAGGAAATTGAAATATTCTCAGTCGTTAAATGCCAATGAAACTGGATATAAACACCGGCCTGAGGAGATAGGCTCGGGACAGGCTTTACTCTCTCTCTCTCTCTCTTAACAAACGATCCGCCTTTATTTTACCCTAATTTCCAACAGAGCAAAACTTGTTATTTGTGAGTTTTTGAATGTTATTCAAACGATTGTACCATTATAAAACAAATTATAGATTGCACTGCATCCGTTTTATCATTCTATACAGATTACTATTACGGTGATCAGGTGTATAGAATGCAAGCAAGTGAATGGACACGACGAGCAGATGACAGCGGTGACGACGAGGACGAACGACGGCGACAGGCTATCTACCAAAGTGTGCCCGGTGTATCACGGCACATGCAGGTACGACGTGCCACCGCTATGATAAACTAGACATTTATCGTGGTGTGGCCATCTCGTTTGTTTTTCCATTCAAAGCACTATAATCAAATCGAGACTGGAAGGAAAAATAGTTTGGTTCCTTTTTGTACAATGAATATCAATATCCACTGCTGGTACTGGATACAGGAAACATGACTAAGATGCTGGCAGCATAATAACGGCCTATAGAAGTAAAGAAAGACGAGATCCAAGTCTGAGCCCCAATGGCTTTAGATCCGCACTTAACACAACAAAATTAGTTTAACTCAAAAACCTTTTGCTCAATAGATCCTTTTTACAAGCCAAAATAGCATAACAGGTGTGTGTTTGGAATTGGATGTCCAAACTTTCCCTAGCAGGATTCTGTGAAGAAACTATTTTCTACTGATGTTGCTCTGCAAATGTCTGATAATCACTGAGCATTTCGGATCTATGTGAAATTTCTCCCGCAGCCACGCGCAGTCTCACGTGCCGACTACCAGTTTCCAACAAGAAGATTCCGTCTCCCACGTGATCCCAATGACAAGAAGTGCAGGAACCACGGAATTGGTATGAGGATAATTGGCGGGAAACGGGTACCAGGATCGGATCAGCTGGTTGCCTACATTGCTGAGATACACAGAGCTGGAGTGGCAGACAGAGAAGGTTCGTTTGTACAGACCCAAACCAAATCAATTCAACGTGAACATAATTGATGATGACATATAGTTGACTGGTGGGAGGCACTCAGTTTTATTTGGGTACAGAGCATAAAACTAATCGACCGAGTATATCCCTATGGAACAACAAAAAAAGTTTTCTTGAAATCGTGGATTAGTTTTGGCTGTTAACGACAATCCCATCGCCGGGTCTGGTGTGTCACCTTCCCGCCTCATAATTGATGAATACGTGCCATCATGCACGTCGTGGTATAGACAGTAACAGCTGGCATTCCACTGAACATTCAAAAGACATGCATGAGTCATGTTTTATAGAATTGTGCAGAACACACGTCCAAACACAATTAATGTTTGGGCTGTTTACCGACCCGAATGACTGGTAGAGTGAAATATATATATATATATATAAATATTTTATAGATGTCCGTACACTTTCAAACTTTCCAGGTCAGAGTTTACCCGGATCCGAGTCCCGTGTGACCTGACCCACGTCTGGGTCAATATGACCCAGAATCCGTGACATAATAACCCGGGAATGGCCAAACTGACGCCAAATCAGAGTTGAAATCCCGCGTTAACTACTTTCCGGATCAGCCTGACCAAGAAATGGCTCATGCCATCTGGTACCCGGAATCCGGCTCAATTTTGATCCAGGGGTTTTTAGAGTGTATGTTTAGAACCTTCCAAGTTCTCTCTTCAAGGTAAAGTGACAAACTGACAGACAACGATGATGCCAACAAGTCCAAAGAGTACACACAAATTGTACAAACAAATTGATATAACATTCAGCACTTTTCTTCAGACTTTTTATGATCTGATTGATTTAGGTTTGCGTGAAGGTGATCAGGTGCTAGAGTGGTGTGGTATGCCGTTAACTGGCCGCACCTATGAGGAGGTGCAGAGAATAACAAGAACACCCAATGGAGACGTAGAGGTCGTTGTCAAATGGTAAGAACAACCAAAGATGAATCGTGATGAGTCTGCAACTACCAGATAAAACATCCGAGGACCAGTCAGAATTCTCAGCAAGTATAGTCCTGTTGGCTAGTTCAGTCTTGAAAAACTTCCATTTCATTTGAAAAATTGACCTGTGAAAAAGCCGACTGACTAGAAAAATTACCTGCTGGCCGTTCACTAAAAAAGTTTGGGGCAAACCCTGTATTATGTAAATAATTTCTGGTGATTGAACAAGGGATCATCAAAAGACATAATTACCGTAGATCGTAGGCCTGAATATACCTGTGTAAAGAAGATGATGAAGAAATGGTAGATTTTAGATGTGGGAGGATAAAAGGGAAAAGCCTGGACTGGAAACCCAATCCAAATGCGAGGCTCTGTCCGAGGTGGCATTTGAACCATGGTCCACAGAAGTGAATGGTAGGGTTTGATACCACTAAGCCTACCTGACACCCCCGTAAACGTACAGATATTAACTCTTCATTACTTTTTCTACTGTGTAGCGGCACAAACTTGTTGGAGTCTCCCAGGCAACGGACCAGACCTCCCGGTGATAACAGCCCTCGATCTCGCTCAACTAGCAACCCTCCACAGCTCATCGAAGAAGGTACTCACTCAATAACAATCAAGCACGCGTCATGAAGCACTTGTCATTTAATTGCCTTTTATAAAAAGATCAAGGCGCAAACAAACATACAATATTATTATCTTTTGAATGTTTTCGAGAACAATTCACAGGTGAGTTTTACAACAAATCTCGGACAAACTTGTCATTAACCACTGGCGTTAAATCCATGGGGTGTGGGGCTATACTCCAGAAGGATTGTCCAACCACACCAATTGTCCATCCGGTGAAAAGACATGATTTATGCACCTTTAAAAAATCAACGGTTGCAACGAATTGATCCACTGTTCTTGAAAGCAATTCCTGCACACTGCATTTCTTGTGCCTTTTGCGAAAACAAGTTTAGCAGGGATGGCCTCGGCAAAAGCGTCAGACAGTTAGCTCGTTTACTGCCAAGTGTGACGTCAAAATCACCCCGCTCTTCAACAGGGATGTACGCCACTGTTACTAAAAACAAACTTTCTTCCGTTTTGTAACAAAACTTATCGCGCAAAACCATTTTGACACACAGAGGCACTTGACGACGAAGCAATACGTAACGGTGTGGACCCGAGGATGCTATCCGAGCGTCTTGAAGGCATATCCAAGGCACAGTACGTCTACAGCTCACCGGCTACGTCAGCCAACACGGAGAATTCATCACCGAAGGTATGTTATTAAATGCCTCCATCAGATCGTATTAAACAATAATAGAGAAACGCTAGCGGCATTGGATCTTCGTGTTACAAAAACAGACTCGCTGGGTTTATTTTACAAACACTTCAGGGTTGCACTGGTGTTTTTGTTGTAAGTGGTAATTGGCGAGCAGTGTAATTCTGCGGCTCGCCGGGTCGTTCATTTTATATGTGAGGTTAGAATATCATGTTTTGATAGGAAATAACATCCATGCAATGTGAGAAGGATGGGCTGGCACAAGAAACAGTAAAAAATGTGACATAACAGAGCTGTTACCTCAAAAATATTACCTTAATAATTGTTAATGTTATTGACATCAACATATATTTTTAACCCATTCCTTTTATGTGTGCATTTCTTTAAAACAAAAAATAAGAAATAAAACACATGGGTTTCTGCTGAAGTTTTAGTGGGGCTAACATTTATAGAGCGTCTTGTTTTCTTTCTTTTTTTTCCCAATAGAGAAAAGGTCGAGACCGAAATAAGAAAATCAGTGGAGAAATACAGGTAGGTGATAAAGACATGTTCTATATTAAAAACACGTGCTACATCTTGTGATAAATTGTTGTGAATATTTGCTTTAATTTAAACCAAAACAGTGCCATCAAACAGAAGAAGACATGTCTAAAAGCAAATGTTGCTCTTTAAAACAATTGTGCATGACTTGCTTTCAATCTCTATGGTCGTGGGTTCTAATCTCACTCAGTAGTGGGTTTAGGACACCCTATAGCAGTGCAGTCTGTCATCGATTCCCAGTCAAGCGATAACCACAAGGGAAACTGACATGGTACACTTTAAATAATTTTGAGTTGAACAAAGAGAGATTAACTGGAGCAGGACTTGAACCTGGGACCTCCTGAATATATCGCCCGGCGCTCTAACAACTAGGCTATCTATAGCCATAATGATGACGGTCTCTTATCTTTTTTTCTTCTCGCAACTCTCCAGATTCAGTTAGATTACGATGGCCGGACTGGCGATTTGATCGTCGGTATACTCCGAGGCCGTGGCCTGGCCCCTAAGGACATTAACGGTCTAGCTGACCCGTTTGTCAAGACGTGCCTTTTACCAGGACGAGGGTTAGTATTGATATTGAAGAATAAACAAAAAAGGTTGCTTTTAAGGATTTAGTTTGTTTCGTTCTAATCCATATTTTTTGTTGAGATTGCTACACGACTAAAATTTTCATATGAAGATGAAATTCATTATATTCTCCATATTCAACAAACACATCAAAGTAACCACCTTGCAAAATTTCCATCCAATTGAGACCACCAATAGTTGTTTGGTGATTTATTCATATATTAATTTTTTTTCGATTTAAGTTACCATTTGTGTGTATAACTGCCAGAAATATTATAACTAGCCAGAAATATTGTTCCGTACCTTTTCGCACCACTGTCATTCCGATTGATATGAATCGATTTGATGTTCTGTTTTTTGTTTCTGGTTCTTTGTTCGTTGTTGTATTGTTTTGTTTTGTTTGTTCAAGGGTTTTTGTTCTTTATTTTATTTTTGTGTAATATCATTTAATTATGCATGTGTTTTATTTGATTTTATTTTATTTCATTATCACTTTTAATAACCTTTTTTTATTATATTTTTTTATTTGTATACAAACTTTATTCTACTTATTTATTTTTGTTTTGTTTGGTGGTGGGAGGGGGCGGGGTCGATCATTACCAGCGGAGCTTTAGCCAGATTTTTTGTTTCGTGTAAAATACAATTAACATTTGTTTACATTCATTTATTTGTTTGTTTTTTTATTCCATCTATACCAGACCGGATAATAAGCGGAAGACTCGGTACGTCCCAAAGACTCTTACCCCGGAATGGAACCAGACTGTCCTATACAGAGCCGTCAGACCGCAGGAATTAGCAACTAGAATATTAGAGATAAGCGTCTGGGATTTCGACCGCTTTACCTTCAATGACTTCATGGGCCAGGTAAATGTCACACTCGTTGGACTTCTCAAGTTAAATGTACCTTAACTGTATGATTTCTCATCAGTTTTTAGTACAGCGAACTCGTTCCATTCCAATACACAACTTGTGAGCATTATACACAAACAAACATAAAATGATGGGTGGTCAAAATTTCACGAAAACGCCAAATAACAGCAAGGTTTTGTCAGGGAGTTTGCGCACACGACATGCAGTATTTCAGATGAAAAACTGTTCACGCCACAGTTTTTTTTTCCTACACAATGGTGCATGTTAATAATCATTCCTAAAATAAGTTTGTTATTTTTATTCACCATGGAATAGTATCATTCATACCTCTTACACCCTTGATTTCTTACATCTTTTGAATATGCCTCCATATTTTACCGCTGCTTCTTTATGTCACATCTAATTAAGTATTATTATAGTAGTTCTTTATGCACCTTTTATCAGTTGACCTTCTTTATAATTACTTTTATAAACACTTTCCAAAATGGAAACACATGTTGAGATAAATATAATACACCCTTGATCTCACACCCTTGGAAGCCGTGGTCATAAATCATGGATGCCATCCGTGCGTTTTCATCCATTTTTTTTCTCACCAAACATTAACCCAATGCCTAAGGTTTATAAGAAACATTTGCACAAGTGGTCTCAAGACTAATTGTGTTTCTTTTTTCAACTTGCACCGGGGGAAAAAACTGCCTAGATTTACATAAGTTATGAAAATTTAAAAACACCGGCAAATGAAACGTGCACTGGCCATTTAGTGGTAAACAGGGTAGGCATGGCATTTTGAATGAGTTAACAGCACCTAACTATACACTAAGCGTCGATTCTGTAAAGGTCTTCGAAGTCTTTCATTGGTTAAAATCGATTGCATCCTATGAAAAGTAATTCGTATAAAAAGAGAAGAAAAACTTCTGCGGATAGAAAATTCATTAAGATGTTTGCTACTAATTCCAGGTCATTTTATGGATTCTCTGTCTCATTATAGATTCTTATAGACTTATCCGACAGTCTAATACTTGACAACCGCCCACGATGGTTCTCTCTGCAAGACCAGCCGGCAAGTACCGGTCAACAAGAGGCCTTCTCCCCACGTGCCCTCTCCCCCGTCACCACTGTCCCCGCTAACCATCAAGGCCACCCTCTGAGCATTCTAACCCGCGGGAGGGGCGCCTCGGTGTCAGGGGACCATGGATCTCCGGAGAGGCGGCGCGCCCTCTCGCGATCCATGGAGAGGGTGCAGGTGTCGAGTGCGACGCAGCAGTTGATGGAGTCGGACTCGCAGAGTTCGCGCTCGTCGGGCTACGAGTACGACACGGATCGGTCCACACAGAGCGACAAGTCTGGCTGGAGCCAGGGTAAGAAGACATTTTACAAGTGATTATCATGTTCCTTGTAGACAATTTTTTTATAATAAAACGAAATAGAGCTGGAACAAACAAAACATAGAACCTCTTCAACGATGCCCATACTGAGCACACTTCAA
Organism: Pisaster brevispinus; assembly: GCA_023634235.1. Classification (NCBI taxonomy): domain Eukaryota; kingdom Metazoa; phylum Echinodermata; class Asteroidea; order Forcipulatida; family Asteriidae; genus Pisaster; species Pisaster brevispinus. The sequence continues at coordinate 17,366,845 of JAMKCF010000004.1, forward strand.
AAAACTATGGGAGTTTGTCGACATTGACGCTAATCTTTCAAAGCCGTCCTTTATTTCACAACCTTTGTACTGTCCTTCAACAAAGCAATGGCCTCTTCACTTAATTATATTGTTGAAAAGTTCATTGGTATGTGTTATCGTGTAATTATACAAACTATTTGGTTACGTGGTTTTTCAGTGTCTATCTCTGTGTGTCACTTTTGATAATGTGAAAAAACTGTCGATTGAACTTTCTTGTTCCGCATTTCCAGTCGCTTCTTAGTGCATGTTCGTTGTTGGTCTTTTATTTATTTTCCTGTTGCCGTTCTTGATGACCATTGTCAGCTACAATATGCTCTCACACTCTGTCGTCTCTCCATGCAGGCTGATAAAGAGGCTACGAAGTGGCCACTGTTCTTCTCGTTAAACTGGTTGATTCCTCCTCTTTGTTTGTGTCCAGTTGTCTCAACTTATGGTTTCGGGTCAGAAGAGGGAACACGTTTTTTAATAATTGATTCCAACAAGTCAGGTGGTCCAATTCTCTAATGATATAAAAACACCTGTTATCCCAACCTGGGTTAACAAAAAGTCTGACCCGTGACTTCTTTAAGGGTCCGGTTTCTTAAAAAAACAAACTGTACAAGCAGTACATTTCGGCCCACAGAGCGCATTTTCAAAACGCTGCTGGTAAGAAAACAGAAGCGAACGCGCGCGCTAATTTTGTCGGCTGTTCGGCCGTGAGTTGTCAGCAGTGTTGTTGCTGTTTAACACGCACGTGAGCGTAGCAAATTCCTGTTGCTTGTCATTTGCGAGCCGTAAACTGCTTTAAGAAATCGGGCCTTGATTCTCTCAGGAAGAGCACAGTAACGTAAAGTCCGTGTTAAAAACCTGTTCAGCATACCCTTCCATCACAACTCAAACAAAGGAGACGTATAACATCTTCTTTGCTTTGAAATTGTCACATATGTATATATTTTTTAACGCGAGTATACTTTCTGTGCACGCCACCAGCTTGACAAAGATTCCCAAACAACGAAAGCAACAACTTTTACAAAGGTATGGATAGAATCTGCTCCTCACTTGCCTGGCGAATTTTTAGTGTCGAGATCGTGTGTGTTTTTAGTGTCATGTTGAATCCCCCAAAGCGAGCCCTTGTTTTCTGTTGTTCATTATTGTGCTCTTCCTTTTCCCTTAACGCCTCCAAAAAAATAATAATAATAAATAATTATTTCAGGACTGACGACGTCTAACCTTTAACTTCACACCCAGCCATCATGTAACTATAGTAGATTTAATATTTTTAAATTAATTTGATTTAATTCAGTTTTAAATGAACTTAACATGACATGATTTTCTCATTTGTACTAATTTGTTTTAAGTTGAGAATAACTTTTTAACCTCACATTCACCATCCCGTAACATTAACCTAATGAACTTAACACACAACTGACTGTTAGAAAGTCTATGTTAGTTTGCCACTCGTCATGATTTTTGATGATTTCATGAAGTTCTATAATATTGGATCAGGTCATTCAGTACAGTTTTATGGCAATGGCCTCAGCTTTACCCTACAGCAGTCATTTTGAAACCGAATAACAACGGGTCAGTTTCAACGAATTTCGAAGCACACACATTGACCAGCTTAAAGCAAGTTTACCTACCAAAATGAATTTGGGTTTGTAAGTTAGACTGTAACTGGTCCCCCGTTTCATTTGCGTTTCAGTGAAATTGGTTCCAGGCACAGTTGGGGCAAATAAAGCCTGGCTAAAGGCACGCCTCTCAAACAACAAACAAAATATTACATGCGCAAGGCTGCATGGTTAAAGTAACATGTGGGGAAAGGGTAAACCTGCCTCCTCGTTCCCATGATAAAGTGATGTCTCTCGACCCCTTCACAATATTACAACTGCCAAACAAATACTTATGAGTTAGCGTACCGTTCAACTATGTCAAAACAACTGTCTCAACTTCAGTTGTCATTTTCCTTGGTATACGAACCGACCAGCCCTTTTCAGGGCCAAGACCTCCACCTAAAAATTTATATTTTTGTACATGGTTTACTAGTAAGACTACATCCTATTCCATCATGCAAAGCCTCAAATCCAACCCCCAAATAATAATTTCATTTCATTTCATTTTGTGAAGGAACTCCCACACATACTCCTCTTTAACGTAAAAAGTAAAGCAAGGCATTCGTAATAAACCCGAGTCAAAAGCTTTAGGCCCTCCTGTCTTTTTTCCCTTGTAACTAAAATTCATGGTTTGTTTGAAGGCTGGCGTTGTCTGTTTTCCCCAGTCCTCGAGGATCCACCTGGAACCTCATACCATAAGAGAAGGACGGTCCACCGAGTAGCAGCGAACCCACAATTTGTTATTTTGTTATGATTTTATCCTGCTGCATGCGAGGCTAATGTTTTACTAACTCATCAGAAAATGGTGATGTTTTTAATGTACTTTTTTTTTTAAACCTTCGTGAAGTGACTTGGACACGCCTTCTTGTGCCATTGTCTTCCCCTACAAACAATCCACAGCAGCGCCGATGTGTATTTATTTATACCTGCATGAAATCATCATTGGAATTATTTTGTTCTGTCTTTTGTTACTTTTTTTTTTAGACTGCACTTAGTGAAAAGATGTATCTCCAGTACTGTAATAATAAATAATAGTATAATAAATAATTATACCCTCTAAAAACTTCCGATTCAGAATTGAACCAGATCTGGGTCATATGGGGTCTGACCTATAACTGGGTTATGCCGTGGAATCTGTGTCAAACTGACCAAGAAAAGGGTCAAAATGACGCATTGATCCAAGTTATAATCTCATTGTTTTTAACGACCGGGTCAGCCTGACCCAGAAAAGGGTCACGCTCCCTTGGGCCTGGAATCCGGGTCAATTCTGACCGGGTATTTTAAGAGTGTAATTAGCAGGATCTGAACCATCCGGCATCCTAAGTTTTCAACACTTTGTTGGACTGAAAAGGAAAGGGAAAAAAGGGTGAAAAGGTGAATAAAAACTAACACCTAAAGAGATTTTCAAATTTCGATATTTCCAATGATTTGAGGAAAGTTCACAACGCAGTCTGTACTATCGATGTTGAGGATTTTCGATTCGCACTTTGCTTTTTTTCCACTACTCCAACAACACCACTCTGTGGGACCTCTAACATCACATTCGTAGTAAATGGTGATTGTACACCAGTTGACTAAAGACAAAATTGCCGTAGAATAGTATAAATAATTTCAAAATGTGTGCTGTATACATTTTTATTTTAGTTCTTAAAAAAAAAGATCTTCAAATATTATTTGAAGATCTTTTATTCAAGAACAAATACCCCAAGATAAAAATGTATACAGCACACATTTTTATACAGCACACATTTTTAAGTTTTTTATAAATACTTCTAAAATCAATTGCGAAAACCAGTTTTCAACAAAGAATGAAACAAAGTTAATTAGAACAATTAAGTGCCAAGTCCCAATTAAGGTAAGTTAAGTTAACACAGTTTTATAGTGAAAGCATAAGATTTGAAGGCAAACTAGTATTATTCTGAGTAACGACTGCTCTGTTTGCATCCACGTAGAACACCCTCGCGATAAATCATCAAAAACCCAGCCCCCATCTTCATCTAAATCCAAGGGAATTCATCAAAACGGACATAGGAGCAGAGCCAATACGATCAATGGAGATGAGAAATCAACAGACAAAACTAAGCCAAGCACCTCCACCCATGCAACGAAAGACTCGAGCCCCCCGAAAAGTCAACCGCCCAAATCATCACCGACTACAAGCGCCACTAATAAGCCATCAAGTATAAGTACCTCAGTTAAAGTGACAGTGACCACGAAGCATCCAGCAGGGAAGCAAGGAGCAAAGGAGACAAAGAGTACCATGCAAGAGAAGAGGACACCAGAAGCCAAGAAAAAGCAGGTAAGAATGGTCCATATAGGCTACCAGGGCCATCTTTTCTGTGAATCCCAAAGTGGGTGGGGATATATCAAACCCCCAGCCTCACTTTGACTTCTTGGATTTTGTATATTGAAGAAATAAGATGGCTGCCCTACCATTAATATATTTAGCATAGTGCCATATTGATATGTTTGACTATGATTAGCTAGCTGCCCTTACCCAGATGTACACGTTATTTTCAGAACTCCTTGCGTCCTGGCTATAGGCTGTCCAAAATCATAAAAAATCCCCACTTTAGTAACTCTGTTAACCTAACCTTATCCTAAGAACAGGTGGCGTGGGGTGGATGCAGCACTAAATCCATAAATCAAGCCACACAATGAGATGATTTTTTTTTCAGGATTTGTGGGAAGTTAGGGCAACGAAATAACATTTGATTTAAATATTTTGATTGTTTTAATCAGCAACCAAAACAACCAAATCCACCCGAGAAGAAAGTTCGAAGCAGGACCTTATCACCAGAACGGACCACGGATAAAGTGAAGCTATCACCCAGTAAAGTCAGAGCATCCAAGCCTCGTAATGAGCCGAGTATATTCCATTACACCAGCACTAACCCCAGCAGGAGGATACCATCTGGTTAGTTGTCTGTGTTCGTATCAGTTCTAGTTACGTTCACCGAAATACGCCTTGTCTGCAAGACTAACTGACTAACAAGGGGGGTGTGGCACATACGAGCCGAAGAAACGTGGCTATTGATCAAATTGCTTCTTTTTCTGGCAGTATCAGTTTCAGTATTATTGTTTTCCCTTTCCACTGCAACTATGTTTGGATTCCAATATCTAAACAAAAATAGGAATAATGTTAACAATCTTAACTCGAAAAGGTTGAGATGGGATAAATGCTAATTATATAGAGGCTCATCCACAAAAGAAAACATTTGCACGTTCTGATTGTTGAATATTACATTTCAATGCATGCTATTTGATTTTAATTTGATCAAAAGCAGGTGCACTTGTCTGTTTAATACATATAGGGTTCCATCTAAATACCACACTCAGAGCGAATATCAGGGTTTTTTATTCGTCTCAGATACCAAGCTCTAAAACCTCCCAAGTCAGAATTGCCCTTGGTTCCGGGTACCAGGGGGCTTGAAATGGTTACACATTGGAATTATAACTCAGATTGTGGGTCATTTTGACCCATTTTGGGTTCATTTTGACACACATTCCGGATATATGACCCATGAATGGGTCAGGCCCCACGGGACCTGGATCCAATTCTGATCCGAAAGTTTTTGGTTGCAGCAGCAAAGGTAATCAGAATTACAGACAAATGCTAAGATCATAAAAGGTTACCAAAGACGCAGACGAACAAAACAGATGGACTAATCAATATTATAATTGTGTTGTTACACTGAATCTCTCTTTATAGTTTGTCTTGTTGTCATCGACATTTAATTTTCATTTAGAACGAGCTGATGGGAAAGGTTCCATGACGTCCAAGTCTGCTCAGAACCTGAGTATTTACCACGACAAGCCGTCTACGTCACCAGGGACCAGGCGCTCATCGGCGGAAGGACCCGTTCTTCGAGTCAATGGACCGGAAAGCATTCAGGACGACGGGTAAAATTCCACCACTTAAGCTTATTACATTACTAATGCTGCTTCAACTGATAATAATAGTATTCAGTTCTTCTAATGACGCTACTACTGATAATAATAATATTCGGTTCTTCAAACATAGCGCACGTTATTCTGTGACTAGATCAAGGCACTTAACAACCCCAGTTCATCAGGCCATTCCTGAAGCTTTCTAAATGCGCTATTAAAATGGGTTCTTCCATATGAGTTCTTCTAACATAACACCACACCTCAGCCCTTGCAGGATACAACTTGGTTAAGTGAAGGAATTTATGGTCTAAAAGGGACTACAAAGTCAAATTCAGTTTTGTGATCCACTCATTTTCCAAAAGATAAAGTCCTTATGAGAGTGCTGTTGTTGTTATTGTTGGGGTTTTTTAATATAACAAATCTCTATATAAACTTCACGTAGCAACGGTTTAAATGTCATTCTGTTGACTACCCTTTAACTGCGAAATTTGTCAACATCAAAACATCCAAGGACTTCATTTGAAATATTGGTCTGGAAATGTTGTTTTAAACAGGAAATGTTTTAGTTCATTCCCGAATTTTGACGATATTCAATCAAGAAGGCATTGAATTTGTTCTTTTGACTAACGCAACATTCTTGATAGGAAAGTACAGACACTTGTTGCTGATAATCAATTATGTCAAGTTTCAAATTTTGCTATGAAAGAGTATCATATAAAATTATATTTTACACCACTTTAACGTAAGGTTAGCGACTTGTAATTTTCCCCACTTTCATAAGGACTTTATCTATTGAAGTATGAGTGCATCACAAAATTAAATTTGACCTTGGAGCCCCTCTTTAAGTTTCTTTTTCAAGGACACATAGTGTCATGACAAGAATTCGAACCCAAACTCAACACGTAAATGTTTTAAAATAATGGAGGCCGGAAGCTTCAAAGGTTGAACATTTTTATCAAACCAGGAGAAGACATATATTACAAGAGACCAGATTTAGTTTAAGAAGTATAGAATCTTGCAGGAAGCTAATTTTGTTTTGTTCTATTTTGAAATAGATCGGAGGAGAAACCTACTGGTGACCACACGACAGTCTCTCCAACGCAGGAACCAGTGAAGACTGACAAAGAGCAAATAGGTAAGATAAACCCCATGAGGTTTGTGCCTTACATTATATTCCGGGTGTAGGAAGGGCTTAGTTTGTTTCTTTTTATCATGTAGTCAAGATCAACTCGTGAAATAGGTTGGCTTGTCATCTTATAGGACTACAGTTTACTGTCCCCTTTTTACGCATAACGGTAGCATAATTTATGTTGTTTAAAAAATATGCAAGACAGCACACAACCTATTATGCAAGCCTAGCACAACGCCTATACACTGGCACAAACAATCTAGAAAGCCTGTATATTCAAGATAAACTAGCCATTTAAAACACATTCTCAAAGAAACGGAGATGGACATGGGCGTATGAAACTCTTTGGATTGGGGCTGAGCGGTTCAATGACCCAAAATTGTACACAGATAAAAACACAAGCACCAGTTTCCAATATCGGAAAAAGTTTATGGGTCACTTTGACACAGATTCTGAGTCGCACTGACCCGGAAACTGGTCAGGGCCCACAGGAACCGGATCCGGGTCAATTCTGACCTGTGACTTTTGACCTGTGACCTGTGAGTGTACTAGATCGTATTCCACCATACGCTAGGTTTCAAATCCTACTTGATAATAATTATAGGCCTCAGGGTCGGTTTTTATCCAGTTCTGCACTCAAAACAACAAACAGCCGTCGTCGTCCATTCCGTTGACCGCTACGCCAAGGTCAATCAAGTAATGTGATTAGCAATGTATGTATTACAAATTTTCGCTAATTACAGCCCCGTAGTCCAGTGAATGGACAACCTTGAAAGTGTTAATCTCGAGTTATAATTGCATTACACTATTATAGATTATAATTGGGAGTAAACGTAGATTTTTAAAACTGTGGGCAGGCTAGGGGAACCGTACTTGCACTGACTGTTTAAATCTCGAGCATTGTGGTCAGTTTAGATGTTTTCTTCCTATACGGCACGTTAAAACTCTAAATTCAAGCTTTCAAGAGCTTTCCATAACAGACGACAAAAACGTTCACAGTCTATTAAAGTTACATGGCCCGATTTCGCCGAAAGAATGTTTTCTTATTAAAGAGTTTATTTCTCTGAACGAATTTTGACAGATGATGCTGTTTTAAGACGAAAAACATACAGACACTTCCGCATATCATGCCACGGACAATGCACAAAATACATACACAAAATTGTGTGTACATTGCTGAATTGACGTGATGAGACCATGATGGTAATTCATGATGGTAATCCCGTCGATAATTCATGTCTAGTTTTTAATTAACAACAACTTTTCATTTGCGGAATTTTTACCTTCCACTGAAAGCTGTTAAGTTTTGCAGATCTTCAAAAACAGCCATTTGCAAATTCAAATCTAACTTGTCGGGTCAAAGCAGCCCAAAATCGGACCTAGTATCTTGAATCTTTAATGCATTTTCAAAATCAAGCAATTAAAAATGATTTATTTTGTTAGTGTGCAGCTAATGACTCATATAAAAAAAGTACAAAAGTAATATCGTTTTGAAACTTCACGTGACACTGAATCACTTCAATACAGCAGCTGTATACATATTTTACGCTAATAGTTAATCAATTTATGTGTAACTTATCCAAAAGGGATGCTGGTGACTGCACTATTATATTCAACAAATAAACTTATACGAGGTATTTTTGGATTATACATCTAAACAAAACAATAATTGATTCTGTATAATAAACATGTGGACTTCTTTTCAGAAAAAAAACATTGAAACCACCCAGCAAACAAATGTTCTGTCTGTTATCGATGCGCACCTGGTGCTCAAAATACACGCAAATTTGCATATTTCAAAAAAACAAACAAACAGTATTTATTATTCTCTTCATTTTGTCATTAATTGGTTAAGGTTGTAAAGGGCTGGTAAACAGGTTTTAGAAAGTGCAGACACAAAATCCACCACAGTCCTTTTCAATGACAATTACCTCTAAAAAAAAATATGTTTTTTCTTCTAATTTTCTGTTCGGTTTTAGCTACGGTTTGATTCACCGAAAACCCACACCATTTCAGACGGGAGTATTTCTCAGAACAATTTGGTGCCAGTGTCAACTTTAACTAATTAGAGCAAAAACCCTAGTTCCATTTCGATTTTACGATCAACACTCCTGAGCCCTGTCATGTCTCGAGATTTTAATCCATGAACAGAATCTTTTACTTTTGCGCAGTTTGAAAATAGATATGATAAATGCATTTCCATACGCTGTCTATCTTTATGTAAGCCGGTTGTATGATTTGAGTTTGGGTTAGATATCCCTTCACCTTGAACAGAGGCTAGCAGAAACGGACCAACGCTCTCTATGACCTTAAAGTCTACAGCTATGTCAATGAGAAAGAATTGTTGCAGCTGTCGTTCTTAAGATAAAACCAGTTCAATTAGAACATTCAAGTCATTGGACCAGACTTTCTTCCAATGGGTACGGAGTGATGACTGATAATAGTTACTGAAATACGGAGACCTGCAAGGTCTGGACAAAGAGCAAGGCACGGAGTCATTGCTCTACGGTTCATCTGCTCTGCTGCATCGGCACAACTTCTAAGTAAATTTTAGTGGAATAATTTTGGGTGAAACAAAGACAAATTTACTAGAGCGGGACTTGAACACAAAACCTCCGGATTAGCGTGCCAACGCTCTACCAACTGAGCTACCCAGTCAGTTTCCCCTTGTGGATATACTTGAAAGTTTGGTGGGCTTGCGGACTTAACTGCTTCGGCTAAGCAAATATATATATAGGGCCTACTGTCTTCCTTGTGTACTGTTAGCCCCTTGTATCTGTGGATCTTCCCCAAATTTGACTTTTGAAAAAAACCCAAATAACTTCGTTTTATAATATAATGTTTATAAATAGAGTACGAAGTTGGCCAAACTGTTCCAACAAGAATGGTACCGAGTCTCTCAATGGGTGATGAAAAACCCGCATCAATAACCGTTCGATATAAATCAATTATGCCAAATCGTCACTAAAACACATTTTAATTACCGGATGCTTTAAAAATGTGTTGTCCAAAGTATATACGCTATTTCTTGTCGGCGTCATTTCCAAAGCTGTTAAGAGACTACGCGTTTTATAACACGTTGGAATATTAGGTTACCATCATGTGGTTGACGTAGCAGACTTATAGATCATTACTGGAGCAGAATTTACCACAACAAACGCACCACACAACCAACCTGTGAAAATGTCATCAAAAATAGACGGTTTCGTTTCTAGTAAAAAAACACACACAGCAGTTTTGTTTGCACATTAATAAAAAATGCTCTCACTGCGATTGCCGCAATCCGAGTCGGTTTAATCAAAATGAGCGACGCATGGTGAGTCGTGGGGGCATTCAAGATATTTTTCTTCCAACGACTTTGACATTATTTCATATATATGGAGATATTCTCTGGAGAACGGGATTGGCATAACTTCATAATGGGCAGCTTTACAGATTGAAACTATTTATTTTGTATTATCTGCTCTAGAATGCTGGGGTCGTGGGTTCGAATCACACCCGAGTGGCAGGAACTGGCACCGAGCTATACAGTGCTTGTCACACATTGATGTAGGAGTAAAACCACGAAAATGATTGTTTTGATGACAGCTAATCATTTTTCATTTCAACGCAATCGATGCGACTCAACAATCTAAGTGTATTTAAGTGTCAACATTACAAAAGCAATTGTATACGCTCTGTATTGTAATTCAGTTAAGTGCACTGCGCTAATTATCTACATGACCTATAACTATATAGTCAAGTTGTTAATCACATTTAATAAATACTAACTGTCGTGTGAGAGCCTAATCACCCATTGCTGATATGACGAGTGCAAATCAAGTTGAACAGTGTCTAGAGGGTTATGTCGCACAAAGATCTGCACAGCGCCAAACTGTTTCGCAGAAAGCTCCCTCCCGTTGAATACAACGTATTTATCAATCATTTACCTTCATACGTGACAACATCTCTTTCAAATTACATTTGTGACATTTAGCTACCTACCCACGTGGCAGTCTGATATCGCCCTGTATGTATTGATTTGGTTTAATAATCATTGGGTATAAAAATACATTCGGGAGCTAGGCCCCAGGTAGTCCACTGGTGCTGTGAACGGCCCACAGGGCTTCGGGCTGCGCGCGACTCGATTGGTTATACCATATACGGTACGTATCACGCACTCCCGTGATATTGGCTCTGTGTGTCAGAGTTATACAGTCTGACACTGGAATGCAAGGGGCACTGTATGTACATGTATGAAATATACTGTATGAACAACTGAGCACATTTAATGCTGTATTTTCGCTCGACGTTGCAGGAAAAGCAGACGTCGCGGTCGAGGAGGAGAGTGTACAGCAACGGAAGGAGATACCCGAGGAAAGCGCTCTACTGAACGGCGGACACGGCACAGAAAGGTGGGTCGATCTCATTTCATTTCCTGTGTATTGTGATGGTGACTCTGTCACCCATTGTGTCAGCTTAAAAGGTGATTAGGCCTAAAGCTCTTCATTGAGTGTGGAATAATATTTTGTATTAGTAATTCATAATTTGTCCTTACCTGTATGGACCTGATGAATTATGACATGTCCTACTACAGTGTAATGAGTGCAATTATATATATGCCTCAGCTGTACAAGTGGGGAATGTCGACCCCAGAGCAAAATTCGTGTCATACATAGCTGATCTTGTCGCGCGCCACATCTCAACATAGAGCATGGAGGAAGGAACCCTTCATGCAACAGATCATGGACTAACGAACCCTCCATGCAACAGAGCATGGAGAAAGAAACCATCCGTGCAACAGAGTATAAAGAAAGGAACCCTCTATGCAACAGAGCATGCAGAAAGGAACTATCCATGCAACAGAGTATGGAAAGGGGAACCATCCAAGCAACAGAGTATGAAGGATGGAACCCTCCATGCAACAGAGTATGGAGAAGGGAACCATCCAAGCAACAGAGTATGAAGGATGGAACCCTCCATGCAACAGAGTATGGAGAAGGGAACCATCCAAGCAACAGAGTGTATGAAGGATGGAACCCTCCATGCAACAGAGCATGGAGAAAGGAACCATCCATGTAACAGCATGGAGGAAGGAACTCTTAATGCATGTAGAGTAATGGACAAGATGCTCTATGTTCTCGTTCATCTGGTGGTCGGATATTATTCAGCTTCTGTTCATATTGTCTATTCTGGTCTAAGCTGACAATATCACATCCAGCCAAAACATTCACAAATGTGGTGAAGTCGCGTGCTTTGCTATTTGTTTTCATAGTTTCATAGCCTTTTTTTAAGCGACTACATGTGTTGATTTTCATGGCTTCGTGATTCACGCAGTGACTTCAAATTGACTTGAAGAGAGGGGGGGGGTGGTGTTCCAAACTAAAGTAGAGTGGTTTTTGTTTTCTTGACCCAACGAATTTATCCCACAATTTCTTGGATTGCCTATAACATCCAAAAACATATGTATCGGCGACAACACCAAGTAACGAATCATGGACTTGACTGATGTTATTATACACCTGCCGGTCGTTTGTGAATTGCCGGCATTTTTGCAGCAGCTAGGCTGTGTTACTCTCTAGCGAAAGTTATGCCCCTTGCTCCTTAAATTTCGCTCCACTCGAAAAACAATTTTGAATTGTTGTTAACACATCGTCCTTGGATCAAATGCATTGAGTACGAGCTTGTCTGCAATCAGTATCTTGCCAGAATTGCTTTTCTGCAAAGATATAAGACGGACAAATAATTAGTCACAAAAATATTAGTTAACGGGGCGCTCTGCTATTTCCTTCACCAGGCATCCGTTGTGTAAATTGCAAAGAACCTATAACTTTGAAAGTTTCACTGGCTCATGTTCACTCTGTTAATTTGGAATTTTTTAAAGAAAACTGCGAAGAATGTTTTTATTTTAGTGAGTAATTTTGTGCGCAGCACTCTGTGCTTTGAAATGCATCACCAGCTGCTAGTTCATTTTAAGGTTTTATGATTTCCACCAAAATTGTTTCTGCACCAGAACTCGTATTAAAGTTTTGTTGGACGTTTCGTGCTTACCTTTCTCTCGAGTTGGTTTCTGATATTGGTCCACCAATAGTTTATCATCACTTCAAAGACCATGATATAATTTTCATTGATTATCAAGAAAACTAAAAGTGAAAGCTCATACAATCTAAAGGCTGAAATGGTGCAAAGTTGGTGTTGTTACTGGTAATTATTTCAGTTTGCATGGTGTTGATAGTACGAAATAACTATTATAGAGTCAAACTTGCGGGTACAACCATGTGTAAATCTATTTTGGAGGGAGTATTGGCTCTGAGAGGATCCACTCTGCATTCTCCTGAAGACGAGCAGAGTACACTGTGCGAAACGTCGAGACCAAACCACGTCTCTTCTCAGAGCCAACACGTCATTCAAAGGATTTTTTTTTAAGTTGCATCCGCAACATCTCCTAAGAAACAGTTAGGCCTTTTTCTTATACAGGCCCTAATTACTATCCACATCATTTGCTATTTTAGACCACGTGTTTGAAAATCGAAAGCAATTACGACCGTTAAAAGTCACTTTAATGACACGTCATCTTAATTTCTATTGGCTAGGTTTGTGATAAGTATCATATATACTACAGAAGGAGACTCTTGTGAGAGAAAAACAAAACAAAACTGAGCGACTCTTTTAGCGCACGTAGGCCTATCTATGATTATCGGTCTAGTACATGTCGAGATCACCGTGTAGATTGTTCCAGCTCTCGGTACGTCACTTGAGGCTAAGAGGTATCTTTCATCAACAAACATTCTGATCGAGGCCATTAATCCATAACACGGATATTTCTGTCAAGTGGGGTCAGTAACAGATCCATCATTATTTTTCAAGTGTGTTCACATCAAACAAACAGGCATTAATTGCGAGCGTGTGCCTCGACACACGAATCCTTAGTATTACAGATCGCACAAAATGAGTATTGATCTAATACTGACAAGGTACGTGGTTGTTGTTAGTATAACCATAATATATCAAATATTACCATTTCCAAAATGAAAGTCACTGGTTATGATATTGATACCAAAAATAATACTCCGTAGAAATATTTCCGCCTGAAATACTGTTAATGTCGAGATAATATCGTTCGAACAAACGGCAAAATCATTTGAACTCGTACTCAAACTCGGGGATGCAAAAACTTGGTACTCGGCTGTTGGACTCGGATACTCGGACAAATGTTCTCGTACTCGAGCACTACTCGGCCACCCTATAGTACTCGGCAGTAGTTGATACTCGACTGAAAAGTACTTTAATACAACACTGCTAATTACTTTTATGGAACTTTCACATGTTGATTGGGTCGTGTGCTTATTGCAAATAAGATAATGAAACAAAAGACATGTCGAGATCACCGATTACTCTTCCCAAAATCAATGAAATAATACACACACATTGAGTGGTAACTCCTTCAGTTGGTATCTCCTTCAGTACTACTCATCACAATAGTCCTGTGCTGACCTTTTAATTCTGTTTATTTTCTATTTTCGCAGCCACAAGAGGGGGTATTATTATTACTTCCAGAAATTTAAACAATTGTTGACTAGGTCTATTTATTTTGCAGTTTTTCGTGTTTCAAACAGTGTAATATACGTTAGTTTAATTCGACTTAAATGGAGAGTTGGTGATTTAATGATATAAAGAAAGTCACTAAAAACATACGGTGCCCCTTTCCCTTTAAAATTACACCTTATAATATACAAATGCCACGAAGCAACTGGAAACATCCACTCTATGAATAGACATAGCGAGATACTTTTTATTTCTAATTGTTGTTGTTGTCGTCGTCGTCGTCGTCGTCGTCGTCGTTGTCGTTGTTGTTTTTCCTTTCTTTTTGTTCATCGTCTTTTTGTATTTTTTGGCGCCCCTTCTCATTCAACGCGCCATTTCGTTGATCGATTACGCTCACAGCTGGTGACAGGGACTGAACACAGCATCCAGCGTAAATCAGTCTCGCTAGTGGAGATAATTGGACATGCTGTCTTCCTGTTTCATCCGGATGAGATGATCATGGCATCTACTTTACACGTCTACCAGTTGTAATCATTTGAAAGCAAACAAACACCAGATGAAAGTGTGGTTTTTTATGAGAGTTATTGAATTAGAAAAATAAAGTGCACGGCGTTGCGGAAAATTCTTGGAATACGTCCTTAGTGTACATGTGATTGGGTACGCGGCAGGTTTTGCATTTTTATATTTGCATTGTAAGATCATTAAATGTATTAAACGGGATTTGTAGAGCTGACAAAATAGCCACAGACACAGTGTTCATGTTTGGTGTGATCAACCATAGACCTACACTTCCAATAACAAACCTGTGGAAATGTTGGCTCAATCTAAAATGGGGAAAAACCATGCACGATTTTCAGCATGTAAACACGTTGTCCTTAAATTTGGTTGAAACAACCGAAATCAGCTGTTGCGGTTTTTGTTTTGGGGTACAGTTTCCTCTAATACGACTTCATTTCAGTGGGTTCTAGTATGATTTTCATAATCAGTAATCTTAAAATTAAACAATGCTGTTTTTTATCCTTGGGAATCCTGTATAATAGTACCTTTTGTGGGGTGTCGTGGCCGAGCGGATAAGAGCATCAGACTCAAGTTCTGGTGGTTAAGTCATCGGGATGTGGGTTCGAATCCCGGTCGTGACACTTGTGTCCTTGAGCAAGACACTTAACCATAATTGCTTCTCTCCACCCAGGGGTAAAATGGGTACCTGTGAGGGCAGAGATGGTTTATGTGAATGATTAGCTTGGAGCGCGGTAAACTCGCAGCACCGGCTGTATACTCCCCAGGGAGCTGAGATGGTTTTTAAGGAATGAAATATACGGCCCAGTGACCAGGGGTAATAATGTCAGAAGCGCTTTGATACGGCATTCGGCTGTGATAAAGCGCTATATAAGAATCGATTATTTACCTTTAAGGAAACCTGACAGAGAATGGGCGTGGTTTGTCTCCCTGGAAACCGCCTATACCCATAACATAATTTGACAATGTGCATTGTTGCATTTTACGGGGGACATGTTTATTGCATAATCCTTCATCACAACAGAAGTTGTGTGGGGAATAATCGATTTTGCAACATCAAAACACGTTTGATTAATTAGCTCAGAAATTTTTTTATAAAGCAAATATTCTTAGTATTTGTTTGTATTTTTTATGGGATGGTGTTTACAATCAAATCAATTGTTTTATCGGTGGAGAGGATAGTTGCATTGATTAATCAACCAACCGTTAAACTGTTTTGTGTCTTTCTTTTTTTCATTGATATTGTACCGTTTTGTTGTATGATCTTCCCAACAAATTGTGGCCAAAGGAGTCGTAAACCTGACCGACTATAGTATATTTTTTCGGCCATTCATTCAATTTAACACCCGGCTCATTCGATTTCGAATGCTCCGTTGTATCAGCGTTTTTACAGTCAAAAGGAGTAATTTCAAGCCTTCACTGCAGGTCAAATAAGATCATTCAATTTCTCAACAACCAACAGCAAGAGCCTCGTCAACCATATAATTTCACCAACTGTAAATGGGTAGTAGAAATTCAACTAACGAATGGTAGCAGTGTAGTCTTGGATACCTACAAATGAAATAGAATGCCTAAAACGAACCTGATAGAGAAGAACGAAATCATTAATTGTGCATGAAAACGAAATTGAATTCAATAGTAGATAAAAGAGAAACCCTGGACTGAATTAGGGGAAAATGCAGGAAGTTGAATATGTATTAATGGAATGGAATGAATGTTTGCTGAAATTGGCCCGGAAAACCTATACTAATGTTTCCATAAATAACTAATTTTATTTATCAAAGACGGTTTTCACTGTTGTTCTTAAAAATAATGAGGTTCTTATGAAGGCATAGTTTTCAACCTTAAGGGCACACTGTCTCAAAACTGGACAGTGAATTATAAAAAAACAATTTAAAATAACAACACAAACTTCTTTTTTAGGAAAAGAAAACTTAACCATGTAAATAATATTTCAGTCGAGCCAAGAACCAGTATTTATTTGAATTTCCTGGTTCAATCACTGATTTCTAACCCGCCTAAAGACTTATCAAGCGACCACTTTATCTTTCTAATAAGAAGACGTGGTAATTACGAGAGTTGAAACATTTTGGTTTGTTAATACAAAAACGCAGTTTGACTGGCGAGTGGCCTTATTCCTTCAACATGCTCTTCTTCTATGTCACTCCACAGCAAATTATTTGGACTCAGAAGAGATTGAACAGCCTGACCCTGCGAAAAGCATTTATTGTTTGGACCTTTTGGCCCCAGTCATCCTGAATCCTTACTTTGACAATTGGATGCAGGGTTTAGGATTGTATAAGGGTAATGGGATAATACTTTACCTAAACTTTAACAATTGCGGATTGTCAGAAGCATATTCATTCTAAAACAAAACCGGGTCAAAACTGACCCGGATTCCGGTTCCCAGGGGGGCTGACCCAATAAGGAGTTACAAGATGAACATTTTAAAGCAGATTTTGTGTCATTTTGACCCTATTCTGGGTCATTTTGACACAGGTTCCCGGACATTCTCACCCATAAATGGGTCAGGCCCCACGGGACCCGGATCTGGGTCAAGTCTGACCCGGAAGTATTTAGAGTGTACATGTCACAGCAACATCTCACAGTAAGTTACATGCAACATTTTAATGAAATATTACTCCCATCGGCAATTTGGTAAGCTCTCATATATTAGATACAATTTCTTCTTCGCAAAATGTGTTTGTTATTTATGAGGTTTGTGCAATAAAGATAGCATGTCCTCGGTGTTACCGTAACGAAAGTAATTTGCAGCGCGCCGCAGCTTTGTTTGGGCGGGATATAGATCACGAATTGACGGTCCAACCTTCAGTCGCTGCAGACCCCAAACCCATGTCGATATTAGATGTAATCAAATGGTATCCCGCGGCCCAGGTGAAATAACAGTCAATACTAAGAGATTCAATCTGTCTGCAAATGCGACTGAGTACCCCCCCCCCTCTCTCTCTCTCTCTCTCTCTCTCTCTCTCTCTCTCTCTCTCTCTCTCTCTCTCTCTCTCTCTCTCTCTCTCTCTTTCCCCCGTCACTAACCCCCTCCACCCCCGCAAGATTTTTCAGGGAATGGAATCATGGACCAACCCCGTTGCTCTCTTTGCCAAAGTCGCTAGTTTTGTGCGTTTTACACTTTCGACGAATCCGATTTTGAACAACGTAAAACAGATGTTCCATACTCTATCAAAACATTTGTTTGTGGTTGCCCTTGTATCTTTATCCAATTTAATCAAGCGTATTCATGCTGTTCAAAATAGCCTCCCTAAAATATCATCCTTCTAGAGTTGCACTTTCCTCTGTACATGTCATGAATAGATTATCACAGTTATCCACTCGACACCGCTTATACACAGCCATGAAGTAATGGCATAGGAATCCCATCTGTCTACAGTTTCGGAACAGAACGGAGTTCATTCACATTATACATGTATCTGACTCTATCTTGGTCCTGGTCCAATACATTAAGTGAATCTTTGAAGTTATTGACGGTTAGCTTTAAAATGAAATTGTACTGCCAGTTACTCTTAACGGGGTGATACTTTTTTTTAAAGGTTGCAAGTGAAACAAACAGCGGTGATTGTAGGGACATTTAAAATCTATTATCTGAATTTTTGACAGAGGTAGTTACGAATTTCAGACGGCAATATTTTCTCTGATGGATTGGTACATGAATAATTTGACTTGATCATTTTCTTAGAATGACAGAATGAAACTGATTCCTTTTCTCACAATGATCACCTACTTGTCTTAAAGCCTGCAACCATGTAATTG
The DNA here is from genome assembly GCA_023634235.1 of Pisaster brevispinus. NCBI lineage: Eukaryota > Metazoa > Echinodermata > Asteroidea > Forcipulatida > Asteriidae > Pisaster > Pisaster brevispinus. The sequence continues at coordinate 17,385,298 of JAMKCF010000004.1, forward strand.
TCAAAGACCAGTATCAACACTTTGTGTGACCCAGCACATGAAATAACGAACCTGTGAAAGTTTAAGTTAATCAGAGTCACAAGTGATGGGAAAACCCCAGCACTGTTTACATCGAATTTCGGACTCGCAAAAAAAGAAGGAAAAAAAAGATAAAAAGGGGTTTAAAAAGTTAACTTATTCTCAAAATCTATGAAGCCTTTTAAAGGGACACGTGGAACGAAAACAATCTTCGTTCGAACTAAAATAATGTTCGTTCGAACACAAATTATGTTCTTACAAACGAAAATATTCTTCGTTCGAAGGCATATAATCTTCGTTCGAACGAAGATAACGAAATAGAACATAGAACGAAAATAATCTTCATTGAACGAAAAAAACAATTCGTTCGAACGAAAAAAAATCCTTGTTTTCTTTTGAACGAAGATTCGTTTTCCCTTTTTTCACCTATGTTCCTTTAAAACTTTCGTCGAAAACTATTACATCACGGGCAAAACTATATTTCAAGGACAATTATGTAAGTTATGTACAATCTGAAAAAATAGATACTCAATGTTATTAATGTTATGCGCACCTTTTACTAATGTAATGTTAATTTTTAGATTCAATTTGATTCATGGTTTTGTCTTCTTGATTTGTTTCTCCTGTCCATAGATTGGTAGGCGGTGTGCCCAGCCTCTGGGTTCGTAAGCCACAGTTGGGTACGGGACCCAATCTGGAAGGCGACACCTTGATGCAGATGAACCTGAAAGCTGCAATGTATACCAGAATGTTTGCTGGAGACCTGGGACCGGGCCAGATCATTGATCCGGAAATGCCAAGTAAGTCTGTTTTGTTTGTTTGTTTGTTTGTTTGTTTGTTTGTTTGTTGGGTTGTTGGGGTATTGGGGTTTTTGTTTGTTTGTTTGTTTCCATTCATACATTCATGCACTGATTTGTGAATCCAAACTAACCAATACACGGTAATAAAAGATGAAACACAATACAAGAAGAGGACAAAATAATAAATGCAGTATGAATGGGGTGTCATCCTGAGAAGGACCGGCCTTCCTGTGATGGTGGGATCACCCAAAACTGCTGTCACCAATTACATAACATCTAGAGATATTTTCAACATGGAAAAGGAAACAAAAGTTCAGTGGAAGTAAATTAAGCGCACAATAAAAAAAATAGTAAAGTTCATAGTTTCCTACATAAATTTAACCAAGTTACTGCCTCGCTGACTGTAGACGGAAATAAAAATTAAGCTGGTTTTTTTTGGGGGGGCGGGCGGGAGGTGGGGGTATTTTTTTGTTTCCATCCCAGGACCTTCCCTTTTTCAACAAATTAAAGTAATAGATATGATGGGACGGGTGTAGCCAAATCAGTCTATTTTAAAGCAATTTTTTCCAAATACATACTTTACATCCCCATTGAGAGTAGAAATGGCAATCTGTTCCTACACATGTTACTCTGGTACAATATACGACACTAAAGCGTCCGCACTGGTTTTCGTTTCTTGCACAAAAAGCGGCACGCGTTTTAAGCTCCACCAAAATATAGAGTCTAGTCATTTAATGAAAATTTTGGTTTCACGGGATCTCACGTGAAGTAGCGAGACCAATGAACCATGGTGTTCTTTAAAGGTATGGTCATAGATTTGTTTTTTGTCAACGTAACCCTGATTTGTTGGCACAATTATACAGAATTAAGATACAATAGAAACAAACTGAAAACAGTGAGTACTTGTTGAGAAAACATTATTTAAAACGGTATTTTCACAAGAACGTCGAATTCATCCACGTTCAGTGAGGTGACAACGGGTACCAACCACATCTCTGGCGCAGCATTCGTGAACAGGGACCAACCCTCAGAAATCTGTGATGCCTAAATCGTTTCTCAGATTCAAATAATTTTGGGTGAAGTAATCATCCAAACCATATTACTTCGAAGGGAATCCTTTCTCAAAATAATATCAACAGCTGCAGTGCTTCTCACCAAGTTTGTATTGCCATCAACCTATGACCATCTATGACCCTACCTTTAAATTCAGAACATCGCAAAGAGCAAAATTAACTCAGACTCTCTCCCGACATATTAATTTGCCCTTGAAGAAAGTTTTCGAAAAATCAATATCTGGATTACAGTTTTGAGCGAGGGGTGTAGATATGTTTTATACAACTGAGCTTTAAACATGGCAGGGAAAATTCATAGACGAATTTCGAAGATCAATATTTTCTGCTCCAAATTCTACAGACGAAGTGCGTTGACTGAAAAGGCCATGAAAAGCTTCTGAAAAAAAGTAGGCTAAGAAGGGGAAAATCCACTCGTGTGACCCATAAATCCAGGCAATAGAATTTATAGCATGTGATATGACGAAGGGGGATTATTTGATTACAACGTCTGCTGATTTGGGCAAGTTGGCCTCTGACTTGCCGACGTAGTGGACTATAACCCGAAGGGCTTTGTTCAGAAACAGACGCTTCACATAAGCCTGAGAACATCTTTGATTTACTTGCGTAGAAATCCACACATGCTGGTCCTTATAGTCTCTACTTTGTGAAATCATTGCAAATTGTATGCACACTTGGAACATTATTTATCACATTTTATAATAAATCAATGCCAGTTTTGTTCCGCCGCAACAACAACAAAAGAGTAGACGACGAAACGGACCAAACTATCGCACTCGGGTGCTCAGGAGAAGTTAGCTCAATATTACAACGTCTAATGATATCCAAAACTCCTTAATATGTTTAAATTTATATAAATGGGTCTATGGTGTGAATTTTTGCCATTTGATTAATATTGAAGTGAATGTCAGTTTTTAGGTTTTTTTCTTTCAAAAATGTCTTTGTATAAGTTTGTTTTTTGGTAAAATCTAGACTACATTTCTATCTATATCAACATTTTTTTCTTTCCCTCTTCCTGGATTTTTTCTCCTTTTGTGTTAATTTCAGGACAATCTGATCTTCTTCTGTACAGAGGTACGGTTCTGTATCTGTGTATGTAGCTCCATGTTGCCACAATATTAATAAGTTCATGCATGTTCACTGGCTACGCGTGGATCCATTATAATCAAGAATAAATTTAAAGCACTTGAGGGCAGACTGTTCAAAAATAAATGCTCAGCTTCAGTTTGGTGCATGTTAAACTTGAACCATGTTGCTTTCCTTGTCTAAGAGTGCCCAACGCTGTAAGGTAAAATAGTCAGTCACATTTTTCATGAAATTACATTTAGAGCGTTCAGTGTCGTTGTGAGCACAAGGATGGTTCGTGATTAAGGTCTAGTGTAAAACAGTAATGCAGAGAAAATTAAACTCTTAGTAAGATTAATTAATCTAATCTGACAGTAAACCGAATAAATTATGAAAATGTAGGATACAGGTATGGTAAACGGAAAGAGTGTACGTGGCCCTCTCCAGTTTAAGTAATTTAGTGGTCCTCCACCCCACCCCCGAACCAACCGCTACGTTTAGAACGTGTCCAAACCCTCCCAGGTCATCTTTGAACCCGCCTGCCCCTTCCCATTACTATTGGTTCACTATAAAAGCTCCCAGGTCAGAAGTGACCAGAAGTGACCGGATTCAAAATAACCCAGAAATGAGTCAAACTGATGCAGAATCCCAATTAGTATTATTTTTGTAACCGGTTTTGGGGCAGGTTGACCCAGAATGGGTCAGGCCCACATGGGACCCGGAATCCGGGTCAATTATGACCTGGGAGTATATTGAGTGTACTATAAATGCTTTTCTAATTGGACACATAAACTAAATCGGTTTCAAGACATGATTATTTATATTTGCTTAATATTTGATTTTTCAAAGATGCTCATCTGATCCAACCCCAACCTCGACCATCTCCCACCCCATCCCAGCCCAAACCCTCTTCCACCCCACCCAAACCCCGGCCCTCTCTCGCCCCAACCACAACCTAAACCATTTCCCACCCCACCCCACCCCAGCCCAAACCATCTCCCACCCCACCCAACCCCGACTCTCTCTCTCTCTCTCTCTCACCCCAACCCCAACCCACACCCTCTCCAACCCCAACCCCAACCCAACCTCGACTCTCTCTCTCTCTCACCCTAAACCCAGACCCTCTCCAACCCCAACCAAAACCCCAACCCTCCCCACCCCACACCCAATCCCGACCCCGACCCCGAACCTCCCCCACCCCGAGGTACAGATGCTCCAGCAGCAGCATGTGCTTTTTGTCTTACCCAAAGGCCGCCGCGCTCGTATTTTTATGTGTTCATTTTCACAAACATGTGTTCATTTCACTTGGTGGGTGTGTTTCACCGGGATCAACCATACCCTCGAACATTATAAAGTGGCTTAATTTTCTCTCATAATCAATGAGTTTTGGTGACAATCGTCAATGTAGTCACCGTGTTTCACTGTTTGACCCCTACATCAAACGCATAGCCGTTAATTTGTACGTCATGTCGTCATACATTTTGCTACAGCTGTTAGAATTGCACAAAATATGGCGCCTGAAAGAAAATCATTTTATGATTTATGCATTGTTGACAAACAATCTACATTTCCTCTTTTTAAGAGTTGCTGAAAATTCAATGCCATCTCCGTAATCTTGTATCTATAATTTGCTTTGAAAAATATGATTATAGATTTAAGAACGGATAATTCTCAGCAATGATCCGTGTCCTTTTGTTCACCTTGTTTAAAGTAAGAGATTTTTATTCACCTGTCGAACGGCAATTCCTTGATGAAAATACAAACATATACTACGGCCTTGGATTATTGTTTTTTTAACATACCAGGCTTCTAACTCGATCAGAAACTCAACCTTCCATTTAAGAAAGGTGATTTTTCTATCTCAATTGTAAATTGCGCAAGTTTTACCAGTAAAATCACAGCGTGAGTCTGGGTGACAAACAATCCGTCACGTTTACGGGTGTCGTTTATTAAATAAACGGATTTTGATACAATAGTAGTGTGCCGTCTCCCTTAAGACAAGCAAATCGTTAGTGCAATGCAATATGTGCAGGTGACATTAATGTGCATTCCTTGTTTATTATTATTATTTTACGTCAGCCGTACCTTTTACGGCATTTTTTATTTTATTTATTTTTTTTTTTTTTGCATCCATGCTGCCAGGTAAATTACCCGAATGGTTTTAACGGTGTTGCCACAGCACCAGTCATAAGGATTGGATTGTTTCATATTAAATGACTTCCTAATCGGGTCATTGAAATACTCACTGATCGAATTTATGTGAAAGCACCGAGCTATCCAATATAATGCGACCAATATTCACACCTACCCGTGATACGCATCAATCGGCCTTCGTTATTTGGACAGCACCCTGGCCTCATTCCACCAACGTTGCTCAATGTCAGTTTGGAATTCACGTCTAACACCATACCACACATTTCCATACTACCCAAATCATTCGAAACTTCATGCCGCATGGTCGTATTATTTCAACTGCTTGTAATTTTGGAACTTGTTTGTGCGCTCGTTCGATACGAAGCTTACTTGATTTATGCCGGCCATAGAATGAATATTGCAACCATTCGATCTCGGCCTGTGTGGGTTTACGTCTATTTAAATTCATTACGGGGCGGGGAGGGTACGCCCCTTTTCAATGACCTACAAATTATTGTTTAGCTTTGAGGTGCTGTATTCTGAACAATATTGCTAAGGAGTATTCAAGGCTGCTTAATTATATTTAGTTGTACAGACCTCTAAGGACTGCTTCCTGGTTTTCTTAGAATATCTTCCCCCTTCTTTTTATCAAGTTATGAGCCCCAGCATTTATTTTTTATTTATTTATTGGGGGTTTTTCCCATGAAGAAATTTTGCTCAAACACATAACTAGAATTTCTCAAATTCCTTGCAAAGTCTGTGCGTAATAAAAAAAACTATTTCAAAAAGGTTTCCAACGAATCATGTTTGTTTGCATTTTACATCCTATTTGTTTGCGATTTTTTCCAACGCAACATTTTCCCATCTCAGTTTATACTGTCGTTCGTTCAAGTAAACTTGAGACAAATGAAATTCCTGTGTAACAGAAACCAAGTTGTCTCTCTCCGAGAGTTGCACCTATGCCGTAACCGTGCATTCATTAACACAGTTCCCACTTAAGGGGAGGCTACACTTTCGGTAATTACTCCAAAAATTAATGACCATAACAACCTACTTGATAAGAGGCACTGCAGCTGTTGATACTGTATAACATTTTGACAAACGATTCCCTTCAAAGGAATGTGGTTTTAGAGAGAGAGAGAGATGTAAAAATATTTCAATATGAGAAACGTTTCTGCATGAAACGTTTCTCATTATTGGGAACTCCAATTACGGAATAGTGTTTCTGCGTGGAAATAACCAATCCAGATGTTCTGCAATATCTCAAAAACGCTCCCACGAAATGAAATTTCCACAGGTTAGCTTTATTGTATAGATCTACATTTATATAGGATTAAACCAATGCAACGGTTCCAAAAATCCAAAGGTATATACTTTGCCTTTAAAGCCTGCTCTGTTACCGTGTCTTGTGCAGGAGACTACGAGACGACTGGTGAGATCCGCATAGGACTAAAGAAAGAAACTAAAGCGGACGGAGACAAGTTATACGTGGAGATTATACAGTGTCGCAAGATCAGCTACAAGTTCAAGTCTGAAAACCCGCCAGGTCAGTATAGACGTGTTACCATGAAGCCTCCTTTATTGTTAACCACAACCTATCCTCTAGGCATAAATTGGACCTTTTATTTAAAGTCATATTGGTGTTCTGTCATATCAACGGACCCAAGGTTTGAAAAAAATCAAATGATGTCCTTTTGAAAGAAGCACGTTGAGCTGTGTTCAATTCAAGTCAATGGCAACATGTTATGGGGTAACTATTTGCCAGTTGAGTAACATCAACTTAACTTTAAACATTCTTTAATCTCAAAGGAAACCCAGGCGATTATCTGGTCATTATAATCAGACTGGCAGACCTACCAATGTTGCAGATTCATATTACAATACAGAAGCAGACGATTTGGGTTACAGACACTTGTTTTTTTAATGATCGCGTAATCCTCGGAAGGTGAACGGAGATACCAACATAGTTCTATGAGTTGTACCAATGGCGTAGTTGAAGGTAATGGACAGGATTGGTAATGATAAAAAACATTGTTTAATTTTTGTTTAAAGCTTACATTGAAGTTCATACAAGAACCATTTTCTCTATGAAATATTTCCCTATGAAACTAAGTCATATTCGAGAGCACTGTATCTGAAAGCTAAAAAAAAAACGCAACAGCTGAAATCGGTTGTTAGAACCAAAGTTAAGGACAGTGTGTTTTACATGCTGAAAATTGTTCATGTTTTTTTTTAAACTATTTTCTTCAAACTCACACAACGGATTAAGCCCACATTTTTCACTGGTTTGTTATTTCATAAATATGGTTTATCACACAAAACATGAACACTGTCTGTGCCAATTTTGTCAGCTCAATCCTGTATTAAACACCTTTAAGTATCAAAATATGCCGAGCTACTCCAATTCAGAATCTTAAAGACTTCTGCAGGACATTCACGTGTCTCCCAAACAGTAATTGTGTTTGTTAAATTAGATAAAGCCAATTCGACCTTTAGGTTTCAACATTTCCTTGCCCTTATGGCACTTTCTATTCGGAGAGAATGGGCAATTTGCAGAATGTGTTGGCCAGATTTCCTTCACGTATGCTTGGCGCGTATGAAAGGCCCATCAGCAAGACAACAGCTATGCGATGTCGTTAGCTGATAAATTCCTTTGTTGATAACCTTATGTGTGGAAATTGAACAGCGTTGAACTCTTGGCAGGCACGTTGTATAGTGAAAACCAACCTCTTCCCCAGGGTGTGTCGAGCAGTACGAGGTTGACTGCTCTCTCACCCTGGTATTGGAACATTTGCATATCCAAAAATTTTGGATACGTATGCAAATTAGAATAGTCTGGCTGCATATCGAAATTCACATCTTCGCCATAGTCTCGTGGTCCGGTACCAGATTTAGTAGCTTGTATGTATTGGAAACATGTACATGTGCTAATGTAATGTTGTTGTCCAATCAGGGTCTAAGTGAGGAGTTTCCATCCCAGGGTTTACTATTTACAAACATGGTTGGAAATAAAGTAAACCATGGGGACGAGGTTGAGTGAAAACAATTTGAGTCTTAGATCTGGGTTGTGGCTTGGATAAGTGTTGGGACTATGGAACCCTTGTGGTTGGGATTGAAATGGGGTTTAGAATTGGTGCTAGGGTTGGGTTTCTTGGGTTTATATCTAGGCTCGGGTTAAAGGGGAAATGTGAATGCCTTATATTTTTGTAAGAATCCATTGATCCCAATCAATAATATGGTTTATTTATTTATTTATTCGTTTTAAATCTTCGGACATAAAATACACATATACAATATATTTAAAATTGTCCGGGTCAAGAAAGGAGTATAGTATCATTGTTTACATTAAATTAATTTCAATATAAACCACACAGTAATGGATTGTGAGATGTTTGTTTTCGTTAGAGCACATCGACTTCACTGACTAAAACTAGCTGTTTAACATTAAATTTGCTGTTTCCATGCTCATACGAATGTCCGCGAAGTCAACATTTTCAGCGTTGATGCTCGACATAATAAGGCTGGTTATAAAGTGCCTTCTTACCTCATTTTTACATCAAGTTGGATTTCAAATACTTGACAATACGTTACCTTCTTCACGATTGGAAGGGCACGTCAAAAAAAAACACGTTTTCTTGTAAGTCATTTTTGAGGGGTTTTGGGGTGGGGGTTTTCACTTCTTGCGGCCTTAAAACATGATAGAGGTTATACCGAATTGCAAAATTCACCAAATTATGCTTATTCTTATTTACATTAATACTGAGAAGTGAGCATTCATCTTAGTATGAGCATTGTTAGGTTATCAAAAAGAGAAGGGCGTTCCCAAACATGTGCAAAATACATTATGTACGGGGGTAGGTCAAGTTGCATTTGCGTTTGCACGAAGAGACGGGCATGTCAGCACAAGCGAGATCATTGATAGTTGAATTAAGTACGACTATCTTATATTTTATAGATTGGTTATTGGGTTTTCGTCAATATCTAAGACTACTTTATTTAATACATGTTCATCTACATAATGCTTTTTATGGAAAAAAAGTGTGATTATTTAAGTTCTTCTTTTATTACTCAGACCTGTACGTCAAGGGTTACCTGGTCGTAGGTGATCGGAAAGTTTCAAAGAAGAAAACGCACATATGCAAATTCAGCAAGGAACCAAACTTTAACGAAGTGTTCATGTACAGCACCAGCGTAACGGGCCTTGCTTTACAAGTAAGTAACAATGCTTGGATCCTAAGAGGCTCAGTCCATTATTTACACCCACAAATAATGTTACGACAAAAATGTCATCGGCCAACAAAATGATTGAGTTGATTACCACTAATGATTACCAAAAACAATACATGTGCATTTTGTGAGCCAATTAAGCATGCGTGTCTCAAGCCACGCGGTGTTAATTCCTGCGACCAACACTTTTCAGTACAATGAATCTAGTGTTAATTGAGTGTTCGCTTGTGTTTATAAACATTTAACTTACAAAATTATGATTTGGTTTATTCATCTGCCGTTAAAATTAAAGTTTCTATAATATGAAGTCAAGTAAGCATGCAGATGTAAAATGCGATTCAAAAGACTTCCGGTCTCACAGAAATTAGGAAAAGGTGAAATTCAACGTTGCTCTCTTTATTTTCCGTAGGTTTCCTTGTGGGCAGACGGTGGACGATTTGGAAGGAACACATTGCTTGGAGAAGCCATGATCTGGCTGGACAATGTCCCATTTATTGCTAATTCTGAAAGCGAGGCTTGGTACAAACTCTTACTCGCCAGCAGCAAGTGCTCCCCCAGTCCGTAACGACGTATAGACAAGAGTGCCGTCACTTCGTGTCTCAACATAACACATCCGTAAAGTTCAATAATAATCTAGTCTCCTACTTTTAATACTTTCCTCGCCGATCAGACTCCGCCATCTTGGTCGCGTTCCCGTAACCGTCATAACACTATATACAAGTATCATATGAAGTTGAAGGTCAAGGCTGCCAGTCTGTCTTACAATTTAATGCAAGACTTGATGATTCTACACAGTATTGCGTCATGCCGTCATAATCAAGTTCTCGTATGTGGAATCGTTATTATGGATAGGCCATAAAATAAATGCCACGGCTTGAGCAATCAAAATGTTGGAGCTGCTGATAATTAAGGTAATCTTGGATATAAAGATAAGTTGAAAATATCGTTTTGAATCTGCATGATATTGCGTTGGTCCACGGAATGAGCTACATGGAGGCGTTTAACACTGTATGGGATATCAAGATGGCGACTTTCGCTGGTCATCGTAACAATTTGCCGCAATTAACACATTAAGAATCCTCACTGGAAGAAATAAGCACTGAATACCATTGACATAATCATCCAACACTTTCACCAGATACAAGCTGTCATCGTTTCCCAACATTGAGGATGGCGTATCACCCCGTCAGTCTGGTTGCTTTATATCTTACTGAACATTAAATGAATGCATACCAGACATGGGGTTTTTAAAGAGTAGAACGACATTTAACAAAATTGCTGAGAGATTCCCAGATGAATTTCAATCTGTCATCTGTGCCCAAGTGTCTCACGAGGAGGAACCTTAAAGACTCTGAACTCGCCTTGGGGAGATCATCTCTCCATCATGTCTGCTCCTCCAAGAGATCCGCTCGGATCTGTTACAATCTCCACACGTACTCGAGTGCTCTACTCGTCAACAAATTTATCTACGAGAATCCATAGATTTCCCAGGGACAATGACGAAAGAGATACACATTTTTCCCTCGAGGAGGTGAAATACTTACAAGTTGTCACTTATGACGGCTGAGCTAAGCCGCACAGCCTACGAAATACGAGATTTACAAAATAAACAGTCCGTCACAAATTCCACCAAAGAAGAAACAACTGTACAACGTGGACCATTAACATTACGATCTATCGGATTTACAATCACTGCAGAACTGAACGTTCAACCAAAGCAATGATATTTCTTACGAAAGTGAGAAATACTTTGGCGAAATCTGGTACGAGAAATTCAAAACAATTGATAAGGTATCAAATGTCTAGTCCTAACATATCTGAGACCATATTTTTGTCGGTGTCTAAAATAATTGTGGGTGATGCTTTAAAAGAACACATTGCCTTCGGATAGGGTGCTTTCGAGCTTTAAAATGGTTTGTTATGAATTTTGAACATGGTTGGAAAGATGTTTTAAAAGTAGAATATGACGATTCACACATGTCCCTCGAAATTATGTGGTTTTCCTTTTACTTCGTGAAACTAACACGGTCCGCCATTTTGTGGAACCAATTTGTTTTCCTCCAAAAACTACGAACCGTAAAACGAGGTAAAACGAAAACCACACAATTTCAAGGTAAAATTTGTGTGAAACAATTTATTCTACTTTTAAAACATCTTTCCAACCATAATCATTTCATAATAAATGCTTTTTGACGCCCAAAAGCGCCCAATCCAAACGCAATGTGTTCCCCTACACACCAACATGTTTGATTCAAAACAACGAAATGTACCCACTCTGCAACGAATCGGCGGCGTATGTCCGTTTCAACTATTATGCACTTCATAACGCAGGCACTGTATATAATTTGGCGGAAATGCTGTCAGTGTCGCTGGCGAGGGCATTTACCGGTAAGGTAATCAAAATCGTACGTTCAGCCTTGCATTCTGCCAATTCATTCCCAGTAATCACTACATTTGCAGTCCACTCGCGTAGAACCAAAACACTTTTGTTTTCTTTTCTTTTTTGACGTACGTGTTTTTTCTCTGGATGCTCAATTTTCCCCGTCGGTATTTCAGTGAAAAAGATGCTTCGTTTGCTTTTTTACCTTGTGGGTAATAATTGGTTGACACGGGAACATCTACGTAAATGTAAAATAGTCGAAGGTACTTCTCGGCCGACGGCAACAGGTCTTTTTAAATACGTTAGTTATCACATTCACCTTTTCTCAAGCCGTGTTGTCAAAATGGCTGTCGATCAAACTGGACGAGGTTATCGAAGATGTGTTTTTTATAAAGAGATAAACCCACTCATTCCCTCAGGCTTGGAGGAAGAGCATTTTTTTTTAAATTTACAACCTGCAAACGTCTAGGCACCACACTAACTACCAGTCCATCTTGAAAGATAAACAGAGGGCATTTTGCGCTTGCCAACAACTGATTTAAGCCAGTGCCCAGAACTAATAGTGGGCGTTCTTTGCAAACCATTCTTATTTTACAATAAAGACGGTGTTTAATTGGAGGCTCTAAGGTGTTTTTCAAGAACATGTAAATGCATGGTTGTTAAAGTTCATATCTCATGTACTGGGTGTTACATTAAATATTGCACTTGATTTGAGGGGGATAGCAATGGTGCTATTATGAGTAATGATCTCTTGCATGTAATGTTTGAAACCGCACGGTTTCTTGTCAATAACGCACATTGACGATGAATTGACGGTCTGTTTTCCTATTAACGTAGAAGCACTCTCAACATTAAATTGATGTTTGTGTACAAAATTTTAATAAAAAGTAATAATCGCGACGGTGTTTTTTTCAAAAGTTCTTTAAAAAAAAATTTTTTTAAATTTATTATCATAATAAGTCATTGTTTTAACAAAGAGTGCTGTATCCATCCCAGTATATTTAGGTGATGACGTACAGCACTTTAACACAGTTGTCAAATGCATACCATATTTACGGCACTATGTTCAAACCAACATTGTACATTTAAACAATATTGTATATCTACAAAATAAGAACATCAACTCAAATTAATTGAAGGCAAAGTGTGGGATTTCAGAAAAGAAAATTTGACAGAACGTATCATATTAAACTATAAACTGTTAACGTTGAACGTCACTTTTTAAGTATAGCTTTTGATACTGAAAATTGGTCGTGGTTGAGTTAAGCTGTTTTCTGAGAGCGACTTTCGCTTCCTGTTTGTCTTTAATGTTTTATTGTTGTTTATGAATTTAAATGTGACTCGACGTCAGCCTTCAGTGATACACTTTCGGCACTGCACGAAATTATTTGTATTAGTGAGCAAACTGCCACTGTACACAGGAATTATGATAAATAACTGCTACAGTATCAACCACCCTGATAAAGTTGTTCCGCCCGATATATTGTGAACAAAACCGCTGGCTGTTGCACAAACCATCCGTTCTGGTTGCACTTTCTCCAGCTTACCCCTCATTATGTTTCATGGAACGAACCTATCATTTTTCATTCTGATGACGTCGTATGAATGGATGCTACAAAACGCATTTTATAAACGGCACCATACCCCCTTGAAAAAAATATACATTGTCAATTTTATTAAAAACAAAAATCCCATTTTGATACCTGTTTTCATCTCGTCAAAAATATTATTTGTGGGGTTTTTCTGCTTAAAATTGGTGTAAAAACAAATTTATTTTTTATTAATAACGAAGACATAATTATTCATACGATCCCTTATATTTGTACTATAATAGGACCTCACATTTATGCGAAATATGAGGATTTTCTTCTTCTCTTTCTATTTTGCCTCTTTGTTAAGTATATACCTAAGTTGTGTTACATAAAATATTGTTTGGGTACAATGTTGGATACGCTTACAGTTGTTTCTCAACTTAGGCAAGAAGGGGAGACAACAAACAGAACAATATTAATCAAACTGCAAATTGCTTGCATTTTTATTTCTGTTACTGTGGTGACATTTATCAACTGTTTCCCGATGTTTCACGTTTACTTACATTTTATTTGATTTTTTTTAATGTGACGTATAAATGTGGTCCATGATTTTGAGGGTAACCGTATACTTGTACAGTCACGTTCGCAGCTGTCGTACAAACCTGTACTTATGATTGTCTTGTATTTTTAATGATGTATTTGATGACGTCCAATAGAAAATAACGTAAATATAACCAGAAATGTATATCAGTCAATTATATTGTATTATATTAACAGGGCTTGAAGCCTCCCGTTGGGTAAGTCAATATACCTTGTTGGGCAACTCGTTTCACCCAGTGGATTCATACCCTGTTGGGTAACCCATTTCACCCAGTGGGGCTGTATATTTTCCCACCCAACTAGGCAACTTATTTCACCTAGTGGATTCCTACCGTATTTGGCAACCCATTTCACCTAGTGGGGATGTATATTTTCTCACCCAACTAGGCAACCCATTTCAACTAGTGGATTCCTACCCTAATGGGCAACCTATTTTACCTAGTGGGGCTGTATATTTTCCTAGCCAACTAGGCAACCCATTTCACCTTGCGGATTCCTACCCGATTGGGCAACACATTTCACCTAGTGGGCTGTATATTTTCCGACCCAACATAGGCAACCTATTTCACCTCGTCCATTTCCTACCCTATTGGGCAACCTATTTCACCTAGTGGGGCTGTATATTTTCCCACCCAAAACTAGATAACCCATTTCACCAAGAGACGCTTTGGGTATTACAAACCTACCGGGCAACCTATTTCACCTTGCAGGGCTATGGGTATAATTTATACCCACAGCCCTATACACTAGATGAATTTGTTGGCCAGTAGGGTAGGTTATATTATAACCAACATCCTACTGGCAAACCCAAGGCACTAAGTGTGGGGTTAATGGGTATTACAAACCTACTAGGCAACCTATTTCACCTAGAGGGGCTTTGAGTTTCACTATCCTCTCAGCTACCCTTACTATCCCTATACTGGGCAACAGATTTTACTTATAATAGTGGGAATTTTGGTACTAGTATTACTCAACTTTGGGTATAGTAACCATTTCCACCCAGTAGGGTTTTCACAAGAGTTACCTTTATACCCAATGGCTCCAGAGTGCAAAGTTTTTATTTATACCAAACTTGGTGTTGGTGGGGAAGATGGGTCTCCCTTATACAGGTTATACAGTGTGCAAACTGGCCCATTGTTTTCCAACATTATGATTGCCAATAGGAAATCTATGCATTTAGAAGCAAAAATATTTCAAACTTTACTGTTTGGTGTTATCTTTTATCCGTCTACACACGAGTCTACGTATAGTGGTGCTTCTTACGTTATAGGGTTCTCTCTGTTATTAAGAACTAAGAGATAAAACCCTGTTTTGTATAACGATTCACAAGCTGTCTTAATACTTATGTATTCTGTCCCGAGTTATTTTTTATTTATTTTTTTTTAGCGACAGTAGATCAGATAAAAATGTTTCCATGAAAAAGGATTGTTGTTAATCACAAGAGTGTAAAATCCATTTTTTCAAACCACTCTTTATGTTGTATACAAATATATCAACCTATACATTAGGATAAGATTTTTAGCAATAGCCACCATATCTTACAATGATATCATTATTATAACACAACAAATGTAAATGAGCCGAGTAAAGGAAATTGTTTTTATCACTATAACGTGCAATAAATTTCTTGTGCCATTGTGTAAAAAAAGATGTGATCTGCACCGAGCCACGTGTTTGTTTGTTCAGTTATCATTTTTCCTGACCACTCTTTGAAAAACTGTGCTCTCTTAAACAGTCGCTTCTTTTTTAAAGAAAATTTACTTTCAAGATTAAATGATTGAATAACCGATTGATTGAGCAATTATTGAATAACTGATTGATCGATCGATCAACCTTTTGCTTGATTGTTCAATTAATTAAGTCATAGATCAATTAGTTAATTTAACATACAAATTATGATAGTGATTCATGCAAGCTCTAGGCCCCTACTATGACAAATAAATAAACGTTTTGAATGTGGCAAGATAACACTATTCAATAAACTGCATCATAATAATTAGCGAGCACACTTTTGTAAAGCTTCAAAATCCAGCATTCCAGTGTGACTTAGCCACGGAAGGGGAGTTCGACGCGCTAATCCGCTCGGCCACTACACAATATATTATATTTCATAATGATAGGTAAACTTTACAAAATTGTTTTTTAGTAGTAGTAGTTGTAGTAGTAGTAGTAGCAGTCTACATTTTATTTATTCATTGTACCCTCTGCAAGAGCAGGGCAAATGTTTTTCGCAAAACGGAACAAAATAGTTTTACTTCATTTACTGAAAAATAATCATAATACTGGAAAGTGAAAAAGGCAGCGCAAAAAGCTTAATTAATATAAGACCTCCTTCGTCCTCAATGAACCATGATTCTATACCGTGAGTTTAAAGTACTCAACACTTAACAAAATAAATCCTCATAAAAATAGTCTATCTTTGCTAGAAAAGTACAACCATGAGATTGAAATAATCATTTCTGAAACATTTTTGGAATATTTGTCATTAGATTCAGCTGCATTTTAAAGTTATTTAAAATATATATATATTATACAAAAAAACACACCCCATTTCGTCATAATAGTAATAATAATAATAATAGTGGCTTCTTATATAGCGCTCAAATCCGTCACTCAGTGACGCTCATGGCGCTTCAACATTATTCCCCCTTGGTCACTGGTCCATATATTTCATTCCTTAAACCATCTCAGCTCCCTTGGGAGTATACAGCCTGTGCTGCCAAATATGTAGCGCACTAAGCTAAATCAATCACAAGAACCATCTCTGCCCTCACAGGTACCCATTTACCCCTGGGTGATGAGAAGCAATTATAGTTGAGTGTCTTGCTCAAGGACACAAGTGTCATGACCGGGATTCGAACCCACACCCTGTTGACTCAGCCACCAGAACTTGAGTCCGATGCTCTAACCGCTCGGCCACGACACGCTACAGTAGTCGTGTATTGTTTAATATGCAGTGCCCCCTCCCCCCCCCCCCCCAAAAAAAAAAAATAATAAAATAATAATAATAATAATAATAATAAATAAATAAATACACCAGCCAAGCATACTTTAAAGAACTGTTATATTGTTTATCTAATGTTCCATCACTAAATGCAAACTGATGGAAACTAATGTTCAAATCACAGCACAAAGATAAGAAGCAACTTAAAATAAATACAATGTCACGAGTGACTCGTGCACCGTACTCCAGAACCTTTTAGCAATTTGCGCTTTAACTTTTCGTTATTTTCATAGTTCTGAGTATACTACAAATATCCAGGAAGGCAGAAGTTACCAAGTAATTCTGCTCCCACCTCAAGTTCCCAAAAAGTCTCTCATGCACACAAGCAAACCAACTGTCAAAAATTCATGCATCAATGAAATTTCCAGTGAAAGCACCAAGGGATATAGCACATTAAAAGTTGACCCAACATCTCACCGAAATCTTGGATTGCGATTGCAGAATTTTCGCTGCATGCCTGTGATGTACATGTATAATGTATGTAGCGGGCGTAGCGTAGCACAAAACTTTTACTTTAGCCATAATAGAAACGACCCAATGTGTCAGGATCAATACCAATGGTATATCCCAGCATCATCAATCGGTTAATAATCACCGTCTGAAATTTAAACGACAAAACCAGACATCATCATATTTATTAGATCGAGTATGGCAATCGGAGCTTGGGAGTCATAGACCCATATGGGGGATTTTATTTTTTTTATTTTATGGGAATAAAAAATTGACGACGAGGTCATTTCAAACCGGCAATAGTCCTTTATTCCCATTTAAAAATACCCTCATTGTTTCAAAGCGTGAACACAAAATTTGTCAATTCTTGTGCTCAGGCTAGTTCGCCATAGGTCAAATCGCACACGACACTTAACGGTTGTGCGTACGCGTGCATATTAATAGATTTTGAGTACTGTATTTTTAGCACTGTATGAGTACTGATTTTAATAGATTTTGAGTACTGTATGAGTACTGTATGTATTGATTGCATTATGCTTAAGCCTGAGAGACAACACACGTATGGCTACGAACGCTGAACAGACTTTAGCCAACAGGTCTCAAACAGCTCCAGCTAATTCGTTATCAGCCATTTAACACCAGGTTAACAGGGTCATGTGACCACCTTTCAACCAATAGGACTGCCTAAACCTGTGTGGGGGATTTATAAATGACTGAATTACAATGTGTATTAGGTGATGTACTGAACTGTATTGTTATGCATTCAGGAGCTGAATGTCAGGGTCAGTGAGCATGCACTGCCATGCAGGTCACTACAGCACTCACAAACAGGCGATATCAAGTGTCACCACAGCACTCACAAACAGGCAATATCGAAAATTTGGATCGCGCGTGCACTTCCTTCCATTCATTATGACTGGTTATAATTAAGTTCATAGACTTGGATGACACATGCCAATGGATCTTAGACAGTACTTTTAAACTCGCTATTCGTAGATTTCGTTTTTTTTTTTAGTTTGTCCATTCTGGTGGGTATCGAGAGGGTAAGGTTCTGAGGCGGGTGGGGGGGGGGGGGAGAGACCTCCCTATCACCTCCCCACCACCTCTTCATTTAATACATTCTTAGACGATCTTCCCGTCAAGGGAACGCTGCTAATTTCCACAAGGGAATATTAAACACCAAGCTGGTAACAATTTCCTTTGAATGCAAATATTCAATTCATTACCTTCACGATTCCCTTCTTCAGTAAGCGTCGAGCGGATGTAATCACAGACACATCTTGAATGATTCTCAGATGTCCAAACTGTTCCAACTTCTTGACCTGATGGAGAATTAGTCAAACATCATTATCCAAAATCAATTCCAAGAGAGAAGCAAACTCCTTGAGAAGATTGAGATTGGCATTTTTTAAAGATAGTATAATTGATTTTTGGCTTCTATGTACAAAACATGTTTGGTTATGGACGCAGAGCTATATAATTGACTAGAATAAAACTCTTGATTGCAATAATAATAATAGTTATAATAAAATGGTTAATGCACTGTGAAGGTAACCTATCTATATGAAGGTAACGTATTCCAAGGTAAAGAAAAACAAAGGATAAAAACACACCAATTAACCAAATTAACAAAACTGTATGCAGATATCAATACGAAAAGTAAGCCTTTAACTTATTTTTTAACATATGCCTATCAACTGAAGTACAACACCGAATTCGAATGGGTAAAGAGTTCTGAAGTACGGGTAAAGCAGATGATCAAGCACTGTCGCAGTAAGAAGAACTTCCCTTTGGTGTTGAAGGAAGCAGGGGTGGGTTATAAGGGAGTCAGTGTACTCATCAAACAAATTTCTAGATAAAGTTGACACTCAAAAATCTGCAAAACAATGCAGATTGGCAAAGACATGCACATGTCCCACTGTCGATTGCTGTAACTAGCAATGGGTACTGTTACAATTTAAAAGATATAATCAATTACATCACTTATTACATCAGTTAATACACAAAACATGGTTTAAATCATGTCACATAGACAACTGTGTTTGAAAATAAATAAAGAATTATTCAACAAGAATGCAAGACGTATGAAGTATGAGTATACCAGGTAGAATCACATGGAAGTAACATAACAAAATTCATCACTCATATAGCACTTTTTACATCCAAAGAGCATCCCAAAGCGCTCATTATATTTCTACAGGTATGCAGAGGTATGTTTTGAAATTGTAAGACCCATTTTACATATATAGATACATTTGTAGCACCTTGTAACAGTTACAGCGCAAACTTAATGCAGCGAACCCCTTCTGTTAATGAAAGGTGTACTGGGTTTTGTTTATATGCATAAACACAACACACAGGACCAATGGCTGTACGCCTCATCCGAAGGGCAAAGCAATAATGGTTAAGTGGCTTGCTAAAGGACACAAGTGTCAAGAGTGGGATTCGAACCCACCCTCTGCTGATCAAAACCACCAGAGCTTGAGTCTAAAGAACTTGACCAATCGGCCATGACACACTTCTGGTACCAATTATAATAAAGACCAAACAAAAACAAGATAAAAACAAAGCAGAAATATCGACAGAATAAACAAAAAAGGAAACATTAAACTTGAAGCATAAAAAAGGCTATCACAGAATGAATGAATGGACAGTTATAAGTGGGTCAGGGGTTGCAGAGGTAAAATAAACTACTATTCCCCACTGGTATGCAACTCAACAAAGGTAAAACACATTGTATACCACACACGATCTTTGTCTTTTGTTTGGTGGAACACACGACATGTGTCATCCTATATTTTGCCATATTTTCTGACGCAACACTAAACATTTTTACTATAGGATTCTTGGGATGCTTCGCAGCATCGTATCCAAAATAATCTCTCTCTGCTTGTCCAAACCAGGCAAGGCTGATGTCTATATGGGGTAGTCTACATCGTTTAGAAGGGGATTTTCGAGTTTTCAGAATGTGGGGTGGACGAGTTTCAGTGTCTATTTTGTGTTTATTGTGAACACAAATTTCAAATGACAAGAATCTATGTGTGAGTTATGTAGACCAAATATTGAATGCATTTCATTTGTGCATTGTCACAGAACATAAATGACTCTGTGAAATCTGGCTTTTCTATTTCACCCAGCTTCGACTTGCAAAGTGGAATAGTCCAGATTTCACATTGCGATTATATTCTGCGACAACGCACTGATTATGCATCCGTAATTTTGTATGATATTGTGAGAGGACTCGTAAATTATCTTACCATTGCATAGTCTTCCATCAGAAGGAACGGTGGGAACTTGCCAACTTTATCAAAGGTTTTCCTGGACATGAAAAGTGCTTGATCTCCGTAAGCAAGTTCTGTAAAGGAGAATTTTATAATTATAAATGACACACTTTACACAATATTGTTATGAATGTCTAGAATTCCAAGCAATTTTGAAATATATTTTTATAAATCGTTTAAAATATTTTTCATTCCTTTGCTTTTAGCCTTACCCCGATGTGCAGTAAGCACTGTACACTCAGTTCCACTCCGAAACAAATCCACAGCAGGGCTCAAAGTTTAACATTGGGTCACAGGCCCGAGGCCAGTAATTTTAGCGTCGGGCCAGTAAACTCATAACCAGACAAGCCCAGTGGTCTTGTGTTTTTCTATTGAGTAATAATAGGCTTACTTATTGTGTAGTATTTTTGTGAAAAAATGTTTACTATGAGCTTGATCATATCTTTCAATTCTTTTTTAGTATCGAAGTACTACACACAAGACAAATGAGATAGATTTTCTCTCAGTGCTTGTTCAACTCATTTTGATTCTGGTCTTCTAAAATAAATTCTGGTCCAGTAAATTGTTGAGCTTCGCAGTCTTATGGATATTTCACCCAAATTTGAGTCCTGCCACAGGCATGCTACTCGGCTGGGATTTGAACCAACACCCCCTTCATTCTACAGCAGATCTCTTAAACATTAGACCCAGGGGTGTAGCGACAGCAATATCAATGCGGGGGTGTGGAAAGAAATCTGCCGACTGAACTTGCCGAGGTCCAGATTTGCTGAGAGATTATTTTTCTTTCATGAAGGGCCTGATCTTCTCTTGCATGCATCACTTGATGTTTTATTTGCCACCTGAGGCTTCAAATGCAGATTGAACTGAGCAAAGATATTGGGGGTGAATTTATCTCACCTCAGTATTTGGTGGAATTTATTTCTGCAGGACTCAGAAGGTATGAAATTGTCTGCTTTTAATCCCAATCTTATATAATTTTAAATATGTATTGCTTTTGTTTTATTTTTGTTTATTTTTTGTGAAGTGCCTTGAGAGTTTAGACGGAATTGGCACTTTATAAATTGTCATTCTTATTATTTTATTATTAATACCTGAAACTCTGCACCTCAACCGGACTAGCATTTCTAGAATCTGCAGCTGTTTTCTATTCCACCAGCTGCATTTATCCTCCCTTTATTGAAACAAAAAGATCATAGTTGTCATATCAAACAAAAACAAAGTAAAGAATTGGTAATCATCCAAGATTATACCAGTACCAATCCTACAGAGAAACAATCGACTCTCATTATAACAAGATCCCTGGTACTGGCCAAATTGTCTCTTTATAACAGAAACGTTGTTATAAGAGGACAGCAAAACAAAAAAACACAAAGCAGAAAAGAGATTCGGGACTTCAGAATGTACTCTTTATAAGCAGGACTCTTTATAACAAGGGTTTACTGTATATCTGAAATACTGTCACACAAGCCTACCTAAATGGCATTACATGTTGAATGCCTTCTGACTGGCACCCCAAAGATTAGTAAAATCTGTCCCTAGCCAATATGGCTCATCAGGCCTGTGTTTATATCCGGTTTCACTGGCATTAAACAACTGAGAATATTTCTATTCCCCCTGGACAGGATGTCAGTCCATCGCAGGATACTCTCCAGCTCTCGCGGGTACCAATTTTTACTCCTAGGTGGAGAGAAGCAATTATGATAAAGTGCCTTGCTCAAGGACACAAGTGTCACCACTGACTAGGCCAGGATTCGAACCCACATTCTGTAAATTACAGAACTTGAGTTCACTGCCCTAGATTGCTCAGCCACGACACCCCAAAGATAGATATTGACAAAATAGCAAGACCGTCAACACTAGGGCTAAATGGCTCAGTTGGTAGAGCACAGGAACGTTAATCCAGAGGTCACAGGTTCAAAACACGCTCTAAAGAACTTAAATACCTCCCTATCACTGTTGCATATTTTGGGTGCAGCAATAAAAACTAAGTCTGATAAAAACATGCACGGTTAGGCAGTGTTATAGTACTGCATAAATAAATCCTTGTCATTTAATACCTGTGTTTTTCCTTGGAATGAAGAACATCAAAACTGACATTGAAGGCCCCGGCAACATTGCCAGGTTCAGCCAATGTCAGGAGGACGTAACGGTCAAACGCCCACGGAAGTCTCGTGTCCGCATGAAGAAAGAGTACATTGACACCTGTAGCTAGTAGTGCTCCAGCATTCAGCTGCCTGCCTCTGCCTGAATACATTTAAAAAACACATGGTAATAAACTTTGCACACCAACTCATAATTAAGAAGCTTCATTTTGTTCTGTTTGTTTTCAGTTGGAACGTAGTGTGTCTTTACATCTCTCAATCTTACATATTTAAGGCAACTGTTTCTCAGTTATCCCATGGATGAAAGAATTCTTCAAGAAAATATTCCATTAAAAATGCTTTTTTTTCACTTTGAATTGAATTAGGTTTCTTTCGCCTTTCAATAAAAGAGAAACAATCATTCTGTAACAAAATTTAGCTTAATTTATTTTTTTCACACTTAGTGACTTACAAAAATATGTATTTACTGGTCAGATGAAAGTACTCTTCCCCAAAAAAATTCACATCTCTTTAAATCTCAAGTGATAAACCACAAGGGAAACTGACTGAGAAAAGTTTTTAATAGTTTTAAGTTGCACAAAGAAAAAGTTATTAAAGTGGGACTTAACCTGTGACCTCCTGATTAGAGCGCCGGTAAGTTAATCTAGAGATCGCAAGTTCAAGTCCCACTCTGGTTAATTTGTCTCCATTTAAGCCCAAATTATCCATTAAATAAAAATAAGACTCATTCTAACATCTGTCTAAAAAACTCCAACAAGGAGAAGGTATATTGCTATTGCCAGACAGAGTTTTGTTTCCGCACTAAGTCTATAATATTCAGCTTTTTGGTTGGGGTATCAAGAACATGAATATTCATCAACTCTGTCACAACTGACTCCACCCACATCATGCAACATAGTATAGGTCATGTGGACAGATGGACTATGGAGTGGCCTTGAATAATTGTGTGCCTCACACCATAGACAGCATAGGCCGACATGTAGGTTTATTATTTTTCACACTTTGGGTTGTGTTGGCTCGATACAGATAGTCAAGTTGTCATAGAATTCTTTTTGTTGTGCTATATTCATTATGCTGGGATACAATCTCAGCAATTTTAAAATCCCACAACTAGAAAATGGAACCAGTTATAGTCATTTTGGTAGTTAATTAATGAAGTGTGTCTCAATCCACACACTCATGTACATGCACATACATGTACATCTCTACAGCCTACTACGCCCACTAGCAGACTTACCAGCACTTCCTTGAACAACCCTGATTTTCACTTCCGGGTTCTCTTCTGCAAAGTTATCCACACTTTCAAGAGTGCCATCGATGCTTCCTCCGTCAGAGATGATGACCTCTATGTATGATGGCCAGGAAGAGTTCTGAATACGAACATTAAAAAAATGTAAAATGAAGATTATGTTGGTGCATTGTTTTGGCAAGGAAACATTCTCCATGGATAATGTTTCCTTCCCAAAGCAACGCAGCTTAACTTTGAGGTTTTGGTGAAAAATTGTGTTTTTGTTTTTCTACATGTCTACTGTAGAAAGAAAATGCTTAAGCATCTCAGTGACAGTAAAATATAAGGTGGCATTCAAATTTAGTATGAATGTTTAATATGGTGAGAACATTTTTATGAGTTGAAAGCTAGAATGTTCGTTCAACAAGGCTAAGCCAAGTTGACTGTAAAATTTCACCAAAGCGTAACCAAAGGTGGGGAGGGGCAGGGGATGGATTCCCCCTGCTCAGAACCCCCCCCCCCCCCACCCACAAATGAGATTGCCAAAAATATGCCTTCGAGCAGGCTATGTGATGGAATATCCTGGTGGATATTTACATCAGCCATCCAACTGACACTGACTGCATAAAAGTCTGCTGTAAGCTGGTCTAGAAAAAAACATGTCAGCCAACGTGAAGTGGTTTCACTAAACAAACCTCTTTGATACAGGTGAGAATGGCCTGGATGTTGGCTTCTTCATTTAGAACTGGTATCACCACAGAGAGAACTGGTGTCTTCAAGTCGGTTAAGCTCATTCCAACTGCCCTCTCAAACTCTCCCAGGTCATCCTGGTCATCCTTCCATGGTAGAAATAAATTACAAGATGTTAATTCACCTTTACATGTATACTACATCAGTGGTTTTTGCAAGAGTAAATTCTTTTTAATCGGCTAGATTTAAATACACACTTTATGGAATACAGGGCCCACAAAATAGAAAATAACAACAATAATAAACAGTTTTATATGTATATAGCACAAAATTGCAGTAAAATATCATAATACTTTTTTTAAAAGAAGAGACAGAATTCAAGAAGCAAAGTTTATAGAAAACCTGTACATTTTTACAAAATGAATTTCAGAAAGAAGGTCACAAAATATAAAGAAGTCGACACATATACAATGCAGAAATATACAGTCAAAATGTCAGCAATATGCAAATGTACAATTAAAATACACATCAACAGTAAAATCACACAATAGAATACACACATTATGATAATAATAATAAGTTCAGATTAATATTTCGCCCCTATTACATGTATTATGAAAAGTTATCAAAAGCGCAAAACACATTAAAAAATGCACAGAATGGAAGAAAAAGATGCAGAAACAAGATTGGCCACCAGGCAGGTGCCAAAACCACAATATGGGGATACGTCTTTCCCCGAGGGGAGAGGTTACCAGCATATTCACCCCCAACCAAGATCCTCAGCATTTTACAGTAAAAACCTTAAACTGAAATGAAATACAATTAAAGCGAGTAATTAACATGTTTCTAGAATAGACAGATTTCATGAAATGTCCGACAGTGACGAGTAAAGAGCTTGTTAACCGTAAAACAAAGAATTTGAACGCCGTGGGTCAGGCAGTGGATACTTTGAATCAGAACGGAATTCGCAGTATTTTTGACAGTGTGAGGGCATGTGTGAACCAAACTTTCTTGATGCAAAACAGGGAAAATGAACCGGGTTTCCTTCATTGTTGTCATTAAAACGATTATTTATTAGGCCATTGATACAAGAAAAAACATACAGACAGTCAAAGAGACAAAGCTGCAATTGTGATGCAAGGAAATTCGCTGTTGAAAGCACCCTTACACGGTCGAAAACACAGTCAATTGACTGATGTACTCAAGCTTTTAAGTTCTAGACAAATTTCTGCCTTGGCACAGTGGGCAGATGTCATGAATTGTTTTGTTTGTTAGTAGTATGGCCTTATGAATGGAACGCTGTTTGATTGGAAGCCAACCAGCCTTTTTGAGAAATGGTGGACACCATAGGAGTGCACTGTTTGAGTTCGGGTGTCTACACACAAGTTTACTACTAAATAGTACCTAAATAATGTGTACACCATATCTCAAAATGGCGTATACATATGGGGCTTCTCAGAAGTGAACTGTTCCCATTTGTTCACATTAAGTGACTTCAATCAAAATAATTCAATCTTTGCTTTGATGGTGTGATTTAGAAATTTACCCACCACATCTGCCAGGATTTGAGGCATGAGTTCCACCTTGACATCAAGATGAGAGGCTACATCCAACTGCTGCTCAAGTACTTTGGATGTCCCCCACTCTATGCCTTCAAACAAGCTGTTCAGCTCACCTACATGAACAAATATAATTCAAATGGTTTTAAAAATGTTAATTTTGTTGAGAAAAAACATTTGATTTCAATTAATTTGATTCATCATCAAGATCAGCATAACAATTGCTTTTCTGTTCTACTCCCTACAGGTAGTTATAATAAACATTCATCAAAACTATTCACTGAAATGCAAATAAAGTACAAAGTAATTTTACTTGAGTAAACTTTTTTGTAGGCCTAATTAAAGATGACTTAAAATATGTCTTCACTGGGTGTAATAGATCCTAAAAATACAACAAATGTACAACATGTAGGTATCCCATGTACATAGAAATAAAGCAAGAATCATCTAAAAAACAATTTGTCAAAACACAAATATGACACTTTATGTGTAAATGAAAAAGACAGGGGTGTATGTGAGTTTTAAAAGTATAGATTGCAGGAGAACAATTTACATCCAATCCACATAATTCCCCAGGCAGGATTCAAACCAGGGCCCCTATATAGGTGGAAGGTAGGGAAAGAAACTACCTCTCGTACAAGACAATTCATCACAAAGAGCACAACACATGTGTCTTTATGCTACAAATATGATCTAAGGCTTGCGATACCCCATGTACAGTACATGAAATATGTCTCTGTGAGTTGTGATGGTTCTGAAAAACAACTGGTGCTGTAAAAACTCAACATTTTGAACAGCATAAGATATGTCGGGCTTGGAATTTCATTTTTGAAAATTGCACTTCTATTTGAAAATCGCAAAGTTTATGGGAAACTTTTGAAAGGGCACCAAGGCCAAGACCAGGTGCAACAGAGGCCACGGTCTCTGTGGCCTCCATGTAATTCCAGGCCTTGATGATTTTAGTATGTACTTATAAAAATGTCAAATTGTTACACCAAGGTTTCTTGTCAGAACCACAGAACTACAACTAATGAGAGATTATTTTCATGTACAAACCCCACTACTGGGTTGTATCTCCACCATGCAAAGTTTCAAATCCTGCTGATACCAATATGGTCACAGAAAAGAATAAGAAAGTTTTAGACTATTGAGTTAGGCAGTGATTCTACAAACATGACAAATGGATTCTTCAAGAAGCATGGCTCTCTAACTCTCAGAACAGTATTCAAGGCAAGGTATCTTCACACTCACACACTTTAGTACCCTACCCCCTTTGAATAATGTACATGTACACGTACAACCTGTTTTATTTCTGTAGTCATATTTAAGATTTTTCCAATTAAGCAAGTGAGTGATAACTTTGAAGAACAACCAACCTAGTTTGCGCTTGACTTCTCCCCGCAGGCCAACCAGATAGTATCCACCATCTTTTGCAGGACCAAGGATCATCTCGCAGTCCGAGCGATTCAACTTATCCAAAGCAGCATCCAGTATGTCAGGGTCAATAGCGGGAATGTCACTGCCAATCTGAGAAACAATTTCAAATTTTACACATGATAGATCAAATTGCAGATTTAATTCAAAGTAACAACAATTTGAGTTAATCAAATGTAAACATAAATTTAATTTTCACTACTTACAAAAATGAAACCAAATCTTATAAAGTTCAGTCTGGTTTTTTTTATATATATTTTTTTATCAAATTGAAAAAGTATTCACTATTTATGGAGCTACTTTCTTAAGCTTTCTATAAAGTAGCCCACCTCGTAAACTGTGCGCTTTACTTGTCCCCAGGAAATTGTAGTATCCTAGATTTTAATCATGTACAATATTATCACAGATGTACATGTATCTTCCTGATGTACATTCACACATTTTAAAAATGTAGGCTTACATGTATTATTCACATCTGAAAAGGAAAAAATAATGAGCAATTTCCTTTTCTTTTTTCATTATATACATCAGATTGTCGGTCTTCTGAAATGTCGTGTCCTTTAATTAAATTCGCCGACGACACTGCGATGATTGGTCTGATTAGTAAGGATGATGATCGCTTGTATCAAGATCAACTTCAACAATTTGTCAACTTCTGTGATTTAAATTATCTCAAACTAAATGTCTCTAAAACTAAAGAAATGGTTATAGACTATCGGAAATCACGTCGTCAACCAGAACCTGTGATCTTGAAAGACATGGCGGTGGAACGTGCCACTAGTTATAAATATTTGAGTGTCATATTTGACAATGAACTGGGCTGGCATGAACATGTGGATTCCATTGTGAAAAAACTGAATTCTGTTCTGCCTCAGGAAATTGAATTCTTTTCATGTCAATCGTAAAATGTTGGCAACTTTTTACGACACTGTGATTGCCAGTGTTTGGGGCTACTGCTTGATCTGTTGGGGTGGAAATGTCGGGAAGAGTGAAAAAGATCGCATAAATAGAATTATAAAATCAGCAGGAAGGATTATTGGGAAGTCGCGGCCGCTAGTAGACACAGCATATGAGGATCTCCTGGCTGGCAAGCTAACTATGCTACTGGAAGACACAAACCATCCGCTTCATGATGTACTTGCCAGCCAGCTGATCCCAAGGTCTGGTCGTATGCGAGTGCCATATGCTGTGACAAACCGATACCCATCCTCCTTTATCCCTCGTGCAATAACACATCACAATCTTACTTTCAAACGTTAGTTATAAATTGTACTGTCCAGTCCCCAGTTTGTTTGTTTGTTTTTTTTTCTTATATCTTTTTTTTTGGGTGTTTTTCTTGTAATTGTATTTATAACTAAAACTGATTTTAATGTTTTTAATGTTTCAATGTTTTTACTGTATGCGAGCATTTGAATTACCCTTTTTGGGATATAATAAAGATTTATTGAATTGAATTGAATTGAAGGATCTCTTACTTCAAACATAGCCTCACATACCTTGCAGGATAGTATTTAATGTTGAAGCGCCTTGAGCATCACTGAGTGACGGATATGAGCGCTATAAAGAAGCCACTATTATTATTACTATTATTTTTACTATGCCTGGCTAGTGTTTTAAAAGGGTGTGCCCTGCTACCCCTCTTTTTTGTAGAACCCTACCAGGATGTCTCTCTAAATGACAAGACGGGTCAAACACAACCTTTGGTTTTGATCAACCTGAGTGTACAAAAATTACAAGCAAAATTGAAGGGACACACACTTACAATAACAGCACTTTCGTTTCCCTTCTTGAAGGCACTATCAAATGTCTCAGCCATCTTGATTCCTAGGTGGCCATCACACTGCATTGACCAGCTAAATCTATCATGAGGGAAAGCCTTTCGTTCCAGCCAGTGGCCAATCTGATTGACCTTGCCTCCCGATACTTTCACTTCCACAGCTGTGTCTGTTTTCCTTTTCTGGAACTCAGCCAAGACATTCAGCATGTGATCGGTCTGGAATAGGAAACAGTTTTTTAGAATTTGAAGTTTACTGGTAAGCTCTCTTAACAGTGCTTAAACCTTCAAGTTGGGGCTGGTGGTAATGCTTGAAGTCATGGCATATCTTCTTTATTTAACTGTTTTTTTTTTCAAAGTGCATTGTCCTGAGGGAGTCAAAGTCTTTGGCTAGACCATTGTATATGACTGGAGTCTGACGGAATGCAGCATGTACACTTTGTCGGACTCAAGTGTGGTAACCGCCTCCCTCAGTATGAAGTTCGTTTAATAGCCGTAGCTGCGACATAAAGATTAGTGCATAAAACAGCCGCTAAATTCTGTTCTGGCCCTCTTTAGTGCATAAAAGAGCCGTTGAATTCTGTTCTGACCCTCTGGCATCACCGGTGACCTATTTTGAGATGGCAATCCAAAAAGGCCGCGATCCATCTTGGAAGTAATTTTGAGCAAATTGAAGTGGATTATTTGCAATAACTATAGGTAAGTATTAATTACAACAACCAAAGTACACGAGGGAAGCTAAGACTGAGGTCAGTGCACGCATTTAGTTGGTTAAAAATGCTGACCCACCCGTAGGAAATGCGAACCTACATCTTAGCTCCACATTTTATAGACCTGAAAGTGTGGCCAAGAATTCAGAGCTTTGTCACCCAAGTGGGGCTACCACTGAAGATGAACCCTTTCACCTTTTTTTCACCACACTATTGCAGTTGGGCTAACATTAGCAACATGCATTTCAAAATTTTGGCATATTTTAGTAGTAGTACCACTGGAAAGAGCTCAGAACAAGCATTACAATGATATACTTATATCTTTGTTATGGGTTAAATATTGTAAAAGTTATGAATGTTTTAAGATTTATTTAAAAGGCTTAATTTGGTATTGTTTTATAATTAAAAACAAAGAAAAGGTTGTGACCTTTTCAGGAAGTTCTGAACTAAAAAGTATCATAACTTTTTAAATATCCAACGAATTTTAATAAAACTTTCAGTAAAGAAAGCCTGACTAAAACAGAACAATTTGCAACTGTTTTTACTCATTATAAAAGAACAGTTCCTAAATTTGTACTGATATCATATTTATAACCATTGCGTTTTCATTAAAAAACAAAACAAAATCGTGTGACTTTCAAGAGCATTTTGTTTAGAAAAACGTATAGCGTATAAACTTACTTCCAAATGACCAAATTCCACCTGTTTACTAACAGACTATAATGTCCAATGACCCTGTGATGAAATACTGCTCATACTGCTTTTCAAGCACACCAACAGTTCCAGAGAGACAGGCTCCCATCATTGTAACAAATAAAGCAAGATCTACTGGCTTCTCTTGACTATGACGAAGAATTTAAGCAGCTTGAAAATCTGAAATTACTCCCAACTCCCTGGTCATCATCTCTACAGTAAATTTCGGTGTGGTACTTTGTCGAGAATAACACTTGATCGTCTTGCAAACTTTTGAATGAGAACTGGCCCCCCTTTTCACCGTTCACCGTCACCTCTTTACACTGACTTAGACCAAAAAAACAAATTTCTTATGTTGGCGTAACCCGACCGACCCTAAAAATATGCCCGACCCTGGGTAGTTTATTTTTTAAGGGAAGAAAAATGTTAATTATAGAACTTAGTGATAAATTTCTGACCGTTTCTCTTCAATTGTGTGACAATAGCGGGCGTGGAACTTTGGATACACAATGACAATGTTTTGCATAACAAACATGCAGAAAATTGTGCGGGCGTTTTATTTTTATTTTGTTTATTTCCTGCTTCATGGTTTTTAAAGATGTTCTTTGGTGCCATTTTTTAAGAGCGTTTTAAGAGGGTTTTAAGTCCATTCGTGTTGGGCTTTAGGGATCTTTTGGGACCTTGTCTTGTTTGGGTTTTTAAATGTTTGTCCCTGACTCCTGTTTTTATGGAGTTTTATGGGTGCTGTTTTTGCAAGGTTTTGGATTTGCTTTTGTTTTAATGTTTACCGTTGTGTGATTTTATAGTGTTTGAGTGCAATCTCCTTTTTATAATTATATAATTATTTTATCGTTGGCAGGGGTCTGGTTGTACACATCTTAAGATCACAGTTTTTATACTTTTGTATAACCTTGATAGCCCCTGTCCAACTTGTAATGTATATGTCTAAGAATTAAAATAAAATGTAATTAATAATAATAAAACATGCAATTTTAATTTTCATTAATAATAATAATAATAATAATGGACATTTCTATAGCGCCAAATCCATTTTTAAGAAAAATGCTCCCTGGCGCTTTACAATCCAATGATATACATAAAAATAATAAAGTAATATAGCCTAATCAAACGATAAGTTAAAAAATAAGCTAGTTAAACTAACCAAACGATGCAATTATAAAAAATGAGATAATAATATAAACTAAGCACAGTTGAATAAACATAAATACAAAACATTACACAATAGAAATAAGTGAACAGTAAACACCCCTATATAATGATTAATCAATCAATCTATCTGTACAAAGAAGGAATTAAGGAAAGCTATAAGACTAGGTAAAATAGTACAAAGAACACACATAAACCAAATACAAAACAATTGAATATAGATACCCCAGAACCTGACGGATGAACTAACCTCCCCATCCAACCCACCCTCACCACAACCAGACCCAGCAACCTCAAACAATATGCTCCTAGCTGCTTTTAACAAACCATATAAAATTTACATGGTACTAAATATATGACTTAAAAACAAAACCCAAAGGGATATAAAATGCCACACCTACCCCCCCCCTAGACACAGAACTGGGATTAAAAAATAAATAAATAAATAAAAACTACCTACCAACATGACCAATCCTATTTTTTTCCCTGTCCTGTTACGCCAAAAAAAGGTGTTTTTTTAGGCCTTAGTTAGTAATACTAATAAGTGTGAGGTTACATCAACAACAATAACATTAACAAATTTTGTATTAACTTGCATTACAACAAGGTTCACTTATTTTCCACAGTATCAAAACAAAAAACACATATCAGTATCATATCAAAAGAGATCAGTACAAAGAATACAACTTTATCAAGAGCTTACTACAAGTACAACCCCCTCCCCTTCCAAACCACTCCCTAAACATGCTAAACTTTCAGTTCCAGTTCCAGTGTGAAACTTGTGTCCTTGAGCAAGAAATACAAAATGTGCGTTATATCCTCATTCATATAACGGCTGTACTGAATAAATAACTTATATAAGGAAGAAAGAAAGACAATTTATACCAACCATGTACAATTGCACACGAGATGCACCAGCTTCACCAAGTTCGGCGATCAGACGAGTTTTGATTTTGCCTGGTTCTGGGAAGCGGGTAAACAGGACAACCCTTTCTTTGGAGAATGACTTTTTCCTCCATCGTAGGATGTTGAAATACCAACATGTGGCGAAAAGTACAAATGAAGAAATCCATGCAATTACGAGTGAAAAACTCGTCGAATTTAACATCCACATCTTTTTACACGAAACGAACAAAATTGTTTGTGGTCTAGTTTCCCGTTCTATTACGAATTATTCAATGAAGAATGGACAATAACAGTGTACCTAGCTGAGATGATTTAGTATAGAGCGCCTGGTAAACAAGAAAATACAATTCTGTATATTAACTGTCACTCAAAACAATCATACAAGTTAACCTGTTGTCAAACATAAATTAAATTTCCATATATCAGTACCCAATTTATTGATATTGGAACACCTTCAATTATTGTTATTTTTCATATTTACAAACCAGTCAAAACAATTTAAACATTAAGACCTTCGTGGCTCTCCGTAGTGAAGTCATTACTGTCATAATGCCGAATCCCAGGTAAGTCATGGATGGAGTGACGGTTTTGTAAACAGTTTTCTCTAATAATCATGATCATCATGTTGAGACTATTGAACATTTTACGCAATAATGTGAGTTGTCTTCCACTGGTTTACTATGAACAATCAAATCTAAATGACATCGATTATGAATACACAAAAATTTGATTTTGTATGCACCGTTTAGTTCTGAGTCAGTTCAACATGTTCAAGTTAGTTAGGCGTTAATATGTAATTTTGTATTGCATAATAAGATAAGAAGTTAAGCACAGTTGATCGATAAAGTGTAATTTTGTAAGTGCTGCCACTCAGCAATGCTTGTCTCATTGTTGACTTATATGCAACTTAAAGACCATGTAAGATGTGAATCGTATATTTACCAAAGAGCCACAGTGCCTGGACTTCCTCACGCAGACACGATTTGTAAACATCTCAAGTCAATGGAAATACATTGAAATCTCTCCTTTTTTTGTGGAGATTGTATGCAGTTGCACTGTCTGATTTATATATTATATATTATATATAAATCAGACAGGCCTACCCCCTTTTAAGTTGATGATCAACTTAAAAGGGGGTCTGGCCCACACCTCAAAGCTTCAGTCCAGCTGTTATTTTCTCTTGAATTTGTGTGGAAATTATGACACGGACTGTAAAAAATAAAATGTTCCATATGAAATTATGACCAATGTACTGTATAGACCCAGTAACTGGGGCAATGTACTCTTTTTTAAAATTAATGTTGACACCTTCGGTCATACTATTATGGTTTCAACATTTTTAATGAAAATATTGAAGACACTGTGTTCAGCTGAAACTTTCACATGAACTTTTATTGTACCTTTCTTGATTTTGCCTATATATCAGTATTAAAACCAGTCTATGAACCTACCTTTAATAAGACATACAATACAATTAAATAATTCCTGGATTCCATTTATCAGGAAGGCATCAATGAGGAAGGCATCAATGAGGAATTCATCCTTGACCTTAAGTTTGATCATTGATCTTTATTTTCAGCTGACTCTGTGACTAAGTCCTCTGAAGATGGCTACCTACCGTGTTGATCAGAAAGAAACCTTCCACTGCTGCAAGACGGGTGACTTGGTCAAGCTACAGTATGTTCAAGCTGTAGACGATGTGCCCTTCGTTTACGCCGAAAGCGCCCCCTATTGAAATCGACCTGCTGGTGTGCGCACGCATCATGTTCTCGGTCAAGGTGTGACATCAAAGGTCACATAGCTCAAAAGCGATCTGACCCATAATCTAACTCCTTATCCTAAATTATGCAAAGTTTGATGCATGCACACATCGGCAGGCAGAAAATTAGTGTTTTGGTTTTCTGTGACATTAGACGGCACCCTGTATAGCTATAATGCAATGATTGTAATCGTACAGTCCCTAATGTTAGGGATCATTGGGTTGCAATTGCTTTATCCTAAGTGTTCTAATCCACTCATTTCCTTTCTTGCAATTTCTGTGGTCTCTAGGGTCCAAGAAATTCAAATTTAAGTGGTAACTTGTATTAAGTAAGCAAGTCATTGTTCGGGACGTTATTCAAATCCAACTCACAGATGGCTTATCGCTTAAGGTTAATGGAAATCATGATTAGTCAGTCTCTCAAACATTCTTCCGTTTTCTCAGGTACCTTGTTGAGACAAAAGAAGTGGAAGTGAACATCCGAGATAATTGGGACAGTACCTTGCTGTAAGTGTAGCCACGATGGGAAAACAAATATGTTTATTGTGGGAATATTTTAAATGTATTTTTTTTTTTTTTTACTTTTGAGGAAATGGCATTAAGTAACTTTTAAAAAAATATCTTTCAATTAATGCATTATGAAAAATAAACCAAATGATTTCCATGGTCCTTGCCTTCCTGTTGTGTAAATTTAACACTTGATTATCGCTTGTTTAATTTTCAGGTACTACGCCTGTCTTTGTGGTCACAAGGAAGTCGTGAATTACTTGCTGGATAATGGTAATCACAAACTATTCAGTTTTCCTGAAAAGGGACATAATAAATACCAAGACACATTATCATTGAACTGCCTCAAGCCCCTGGGCTAGCTCAGTGGTCTAGTGGTAAAACATATGCTCTAGCTATGCATTGGTCGAGGTTTCGATTCCCACCTAAGTGTTTTGCCTGTAGATGTTTTTCACAGAACTCGGGAAAGTACTTGGTACAATGCTTAATACACATCGACAAAGACTCGCTCATATTAGCAAAGTGTCACATGTGCCAAGGCATTCACAGTATATGTAAACAACATTAATTATTTGTTCACTATGTAAATTCATGTACACAAGGAATTTAAAGATGCTTTCCAATGCATTTATCACCCAACTATCATCATGGTGGGCAATCAACACGCATCAAGGTGTCCACAGCCACTGACAGCTTCTGGAAAAATTTTCAGAAGTTATGCAAGAGGTTTTATAAAAACAACATTGACTGATTCACCTTAAGATAATACTTCTACTTATTGCAGTCAACAGTTGTTTATAATATACCACACATTTATTAGTTCACGCTTGCATCCTCTACCAAAAAGCTAATGCACCTGTTTCAGGAAGACTTTTTTTTTAAGAACAGAAAAACAATTGCTGTTTTTTAACTTGTATTTTTATTTATGTACAAAGGAGCCTTGTGTGAAGCCAAAACATTTGATGGGGAACGTTGCTTGTATGGCGCCCTCACTGATGAAATCAGAGACATACTGAAAGCACGAAAGGCTGTCACAACGGGGAAAGCACGCAGGGATGGCTACCAAGAATTTCTAAGAAGGTAGTCAGTTTGGGTTGGTTTGTCTGTGACTATTGTTTCGTTGATTAGTTTAACGATTGTTTTGTAATGAAACCAAGGATGTCTCATAAGTGAATTAACCACAGTAACTCGCAAGCCTGAGGAAACCTGTAAACAGGGGTGCTTGCTATGTGAACCAGAAACACCAGGATTAACCTCTACTGTTCCATGATAAGTGTTCCGGGTTCTTTGGCATGCACTACCAATCCTAGTACACAGGATCTGCGGCTTGATGTCCCATCCCAAGGACAAAGCAACTGTGGTAAAGTATCTTGCTGGAGTCAAACCCACACTCTACTGATCATAAACAGAGCTTGAGTCCAGTGCTCTTCCATAGCCATGATAGAAGTTATTGTTTATTTAGGGTTCTTTGTCACAACACAAAAAGAATGGTATTTGAAAGAGTACATCCAATCCAATACTCTAATATCATAAAATGATGCCACAGCACTTATTTTAAGAAGAGTTTTCAACCCTCCAAATGTTTAAGAATCTTATTGTAAAGAGCTTTGGCATGGAAAGTCCTTCATGGCAAGAAGCTAGTGTGGAGAGCTGGTCTAATCAACGACATCAAGAGATGTCTGTTCGTAGCTACAGTTGAGTCTGGAGAGCACTAGACGGCATCTACACATGTATGCTACGTAACGTTGTAGGGGAAAACCGTGTGCCCATCATCCAGCTCTGTGGCATCCTGCCCGGAGTATCTACCCAGGTGAGAGCAGAAGATGAGGCTGGCTGGCAACTGTGTAGATCACCAAGAGCTAGCTGTGTGCCTGCTAGTGTTGTGGGAACCTGTCGATGGAGCGATGAGTAGGTGCAGGAGAAGATTCGCCTACGTCGACCAGCTGAAGAAGGGCGCAGTGCAACAAGAAACTGCTGAGTTGAGGACGCTGATGCTGGACCTGGATGCGTGGAAAGTGACCATCAGAGGCTCTCGAGATGGCGTCGGCTGAAGACGACCTCTCGCACTCCAGTCCTGGGATGATGCAAAATTGTTTTTTGGAAGAGCACTACATTCTCTAGTTTTTAAGAAGCCATCCAGGCCAGTACAGTATTGTTTTTAGAAGGTCTACACTCATGCCAATTGTCAGAGACAGTTGATTATAATCTATCAGCATGCAATGATTGTCATTGTGCATACTCAGTGGTGTTGTGAGTTCATTTTACTGGTTTATAACAGGCAGTTTCACTGTACACAAAATGAGATTCAAATACATTTTTGTCAAAGAAGTGGAATAGTATGAAATCACTAGCTGTTGAATAGAAAGTTCGGTAATTTGTCTTTTGATGGTTACCAACCTAGTGCATTGCTGTAACGAATCAAAGGTCAGCTTTTTTTGCAATGAGAATGTAATTTATTTTTTAAATGGTCTGAAATGTTTGATTGGGGACTGATTATATAGTTTCTTTGTTCCGTTGCATCCAGGATTCTTGAAGGGAATTGCTATGAGGATATTTGCTTTGTGGTCCATGGGGAGACATTCCCAGCCCATCGGTGTATCCTTCACGCTAGAAGTCCTTACTTTGCTGATATGTTGGAGACAAAATGGCGGTATAAGAGCACCATTCACATCAAGCACACTGTGGTAAGTATACAATTCAATTCAATTCAATTCAGTTGATTTTATTCTTCATGACCAGGATGATCAAAAACTGTCTTCTTGCTGTGCACCATACCAATGGTAGAAAAATTAAACAAAAGTTTGGGGTGTGCAAAGGCCCTTTTCTCAACCAAAGCTTGGAGTTTGGGCTCCGGCTTGAGGTCCGTCTGCTTGATTAAAGCCCTGTAAGGAAAGCGCACGTCTTCTAAAAAGTGACTGACTGAGCCAAAGTCCAAGCCTAAGCCCAAGTCCAAGCCGTGGTTTTGAAAGGGTTCAGTGAAAAAATTACTAGAATGAGATTTAAACTTGTGACCTCCAGATTAGTGTGCCGGCGCTCTACCAACTGAGCTATCTACCCCTGATGTTGGTGGTCTCCCCTATTTTGTCAATATCTTTGTTTGGAGTGCCAGTCAGAAGCCATTCAACCTGTACCTGCCGTATAGCCAGGGATTACACCCAAGTCATGATGCAACCTGGGAAGCGGCACCAGGGGGATCACCATAAAGGGGGTGCGACTTTTTATGTTACTTGACAATTTTTTTATAGAATCAACTTTTAACGAAGTAAGCATAAAAACAAAAGTCTGTTCTCTTTTTTTTTACAACTGTATGTCCACCATGTCCACAGGTACGACCCCAAGCATTTACAGCTATCTTGCACTACATCTATACCGGTAAGTTGTTCTACATTTCAAAACAAAAGGTGTCCAAATTTCAAACAGGGCTCCAAATAAACACTAACCAACTTGGAAAGCCATAGAACCGGAGAACGCTGAACTCTCCCCATATTTTCTTCCTCTATGGTTGCTCTCGGTCTCTGTTGTGCTGTGGGCGTGGCATATCGATACCACGTGATATGCGTGCATGGCAAAATGAGACAACGTCTTTCACGTTACACATATCACGGCAATTTCATGACACACACATTGAGCATTTATCTGTTTTTTTATAGTCAGTCCAAATGACCAGTTCTGTTTGGCAATTGGCCATTCATCCAAGCCTGTCCTGTGATATAATTTTGCCATGTAAAAACAATACAATAAAAATGGCCACCCCAGCACATTAAAATGGGGTCTTACTACTATGTGTCACTAGGCATTTCCAGGTTCTAATTGTATGGAATAAGTTACCCTAAGTAATCCATAACTCTTTTATTCTCATCCACATCTCCCTCCTCCCAGGTTACTTGGAGGTACATTTGGACTTATACGAAGACTGTGTACGATTTGCTAAACAATGCCAAATGCCTGAGCTCATTATGCAACTAGAAACCAGCCTGCGCACCATCATGGAATATGGTAGGTAGATTTATATTTTACTTTAGCCTCACTACCACAGGCAGTACGCCGTATCTATATCTCTCGTTGAGTACATTTATTATGTATGTTGTTGTTTTGTACCAAATCCATCAAACTGAATTTGTGGTAGTTGGAGCTACATGTAAAAGCTAGGAACATAAGTTTGTGGAAAAATATTTCATTCTATTGAACAATCGCCTCATGTCTTTGGCCCTGTAGCACAGTCTTTGCATCAGAAAAGTTCTACAAGAGGTCATGAGTCCATTCTTTGTTAAGATTCTACTTTTCTTGTTGTTTGCTAAGCAATTTGAAAAGAAGTAACTGTAATCGTAACTGCTAAATAAATAAAAAATGGGGCTTCTCAGGCTATCCTAAATGTTTTCACTACATTATGTTGTTTTCTTTTCAAAGATAAGAATAAATGGTGCAAAATAAAATTGAGGTCAAAGCCAGTAAAGTTTGTAAGTGTGTAAGAATAATGTAGGCGTACATGATTTGTTTTTGTAGCTCAATATTTATGCAGTGATAGTTTTAAAGAATTTCAAAGGGTAAGAATGTGACACAAGCATGCCAAATAAAAAGCCTCTTTCTTTGATCAGTCCCTAGTAAGCCAGGAACCCATATTTCCATGGTGACGGTCGTACCACAGCAAGGCTCTACATTTTTGCAAGATCAGTTGCAACTTCTTGCAGACTTTGCAGTTCCCCATAATCTTTGTCAGGTATGTACATGTACATGCGCATTAGATGATACTGCATGCTATACTCATGTATGTTTGTGCCTTAAAGGTCCTGGAAGAGGTGAATAGACTGTGCAAGTCTTACGCATATCAAAATACAAATATCGCACATTTAAACATGGCCACGAGATCTCCTCCCGATCACTGAGAAGTGATAAACTGTCACAGTTAGGCCTATTTATGAATGAACACTCAAATCTGCAGTGGATGACTTGAATGGTCAGATAGTAGAAGGACTGATGGGTTTTTTATTTTCATTTATTTGTACCCTTTCGGATATTTGCAGTTTTACGGGCCCGGTATTTTACCCTTCTGTGGTGAGGACCAAGAACAGCCGCCGTTTGCTGACGTCTGTTTCTCAGTCATGGATCAGCTCTTCTTTTGCCACAAGGTAAGCAGCTGAATGAGCCCTATGAACATGATGTCGTTCGAGTAGGACGCCCTCGGCTAGAGCTCATTTGCCCATCCTGCGCTCCTTGCATACAAACATGTGCGTATTTCGTTGCATCATTGTTGTAACTCTAAGATGGTGGCATTAATGACGTCAATGCATACAAGTTTATTGAGCATGCTTAAAGATGGCTGTAGCTGTTAGCCTCAAGGCCAATGTTGAAATAAAGACAGATTCAATGATCTAGCCATAGCTACAGCAAAAGCAGTTGGTAGAACACCAGCGCACAATTCCGAAATTTGCAGGTTCAAATCCCACTCCAGTCAATTTCTGTTCACCCAAATTGTTATATGTACTTAGTCAGTTTCCCTGTGTGGTTTATTACTTGACAAATAATGGGAAATAAACAAAATAATGGTACTCTCTTTCTAAATGGCTCTTTTCAGGTGTTCTTCTGTGGTCGTAGCGAGTATTTCAGAGCGTTACTCTCCGATCACTTCTCAGAGATCTCTCAAGATTCTCACTACTCGTTACCCACCATCACTCTTCATGACATCTCACCGCAGATCTTCGCCAAAGTTGTCTATTACATGTACACAGAGAAAGTTCAGGTATTTAATTAAACACATGTACCTCTAAAGAGACCCTCAAATACCATTTCCCAGGTCATATTTTTCGCTCACCCTGCAGAAGTTTTCAGCACCTTAAGGTTACAAACTAATTTACAATGAGCAAAGATCAGTTTAAACCTTCAAGAAGTTGATGCACTGTGGGATGAATTTGAAATATGTGTACTATTTGGTAACATTTATGAATTATTAGGGCCTATATATTTTCTGGTAGTAAAACATAGGATGCCTCATAAGTGAACTCCTGAGGAATCCTCTACACAAGGGTGCTTGCTATGTGAACCAGAAACAACGGGGTTAACCCCTACTCTTCCGCGATAAGTGTTCTGGGTTCTTTTACACGCACTACCAATCCTAGTGAAGAGGGTAGATCTAGTACAAGCTTCAGCTTCTTGTCTGACTGTACACTTACAATTATTAAGCTCTGTTAAATTTTGCCCTTGTATTGTACTGCCTTATAGTTTGGAAATATAACTGAACCTGCACCTGAATATTAATACTAATAGTAATAACCCTTTATGTCATCATCCTCATCAGCCCATGTCATCCCACTGCTGGTCGAAGGCCTCACCCAAACA
This sequence comes from Pisaster brevispinus, assembly GCA_023634235.1. Taxonomy (NCBI): domain Eukaryota; kingdom Metazoa; phylum Echinodermata; class Asteroidea; order Forcipulatida; family Asteriidae; genus Pisaster; species Pisaster brevispinus. Next base: position 17,426,720 of record JAMKCF010000004.1, read on the forward strand.
GTGCCAAGTGTTTCTGTTCTGTGTATGTCTTTGATTACGGGAAAGCTCCATTGAAGAATTTCCGAGTTTTGGCCTCAAAAACTCGAAAACTATTCATCCTTTTCACCCATTAGGTGTGTTTACATTGAATTACTTGGGTCATTAAACTTAATGAATGACATGAATGAGCAGTTAATCTGCCTGGGCTAGTCAGCAGCCCTACTGGTTTGTGCATGATCCAATTATGTCCACTGTTTAGAAAAGCAATTACATGGGGTTAACAGGTGTGAGTTGTCAGATGAAAAGGATGTTTCATTTTAGCCTCTTTCTGTAATGGAGTTTTCCCGTAATGTTTGCCAGGCTGTTGATCCCACGTGGCAGACTATCTAGTCTCTCCATCTTGCTCAAGGTCTGCCACGTTTTCTTTTCCTGGAAAGAGGTTGCCATTCATAGTGATATTGCTTCATCTTTCTTTTTTTGTTCTGCCTAGGTGTCCTGCAGCCGATTTCTCGAAACGCTAGGATTAATCCTATCTCGAGTTAGGACGAGTAACTAGTCCTAACTTAGGATTAATCTTAAGGTTTACATGTTACAGTGCAAGGCTGGGACTCGTCCTAAGTCCTAAGATCAATCCTAAGTTAGGAAGAGTTTGGTGAAATCTCCATTTTATCTTTATGTAAACGCTTTATGTAAAGGGAACAAATTGAAGGTTTTAGACACCATAACACCCATGTTTTGCTGATTCATTGCAGTTGACAGAAGACACAAGTTACGATGTTCTATGCATAGCTGATCTGTACCTTCTACCTGGTCTGAAGCTAGTCTGTGCTAACGAGATTTACAAGCATCTAACGGCAGATAATGTCATCTCAGTGCTGAGAGTATCCAGGATGTTCAATCTGACCAAACTGGAAGATCAATGCACTGAGTATGTCGCTAAGAACTTAGACAAGGTGAGCATGTCGTCAAAAGGGTATAACAAGAACAAAATAGATTGCTTTCTTTGAATTATGGCTGTTGAGTTATTTCTGTCATGAACTCAGTGGTGAAATAATAGCCTACAAATAATAACAACAGGGTTTGATCAAGCTAATGCACAAATCTACCAACATGGTGCGCAAGGTGCTTATTACAGTAAAATAGAAACAACAAAGAAAACAAAACAGTTTAGAAAATGCCTTTGCCATTACGTCATGCAGGGTGTGATTTGAGAGATTTTTTGAAAGACTAAATGGTTTGTGAGGTTCTGATGAGTGGAAGGTGCTGCCATAAACTGGACAATGATCTGTCTACCCAAGAGCGATAATATTGTATTATTAAAGAAGATGTTTGCTGCAAGAAGGAACGTTATAGACACAAAACATTTTTTTTTATGAGCGGTACACAATGTATATTCTGAAAGAGGAATAACACACTCAGGTTTAGAATGTTTTTATTTGTCATCGTGTACAGATCATCGAGTCGGAAGAGTTTGAGCAAATAATCATGGATGACGCAGCGGAGATCAAAGACAGACAGGAGACGGACTCTATCATTATAATCGATGATATCCGCCACCACATTTCAAGATTAGTGCAGACATTTAGCGAGGTGTCCGAGGCACAGCACTCATTACATATGATCGATCTACTGTTATTGAGGTTGGGATTGGACTGCTAGAGCTTCGGTGTTACACGCAAATGTATTCAGTGAATATGGGAATTAATTTTGGAGATTTCCAATAGAGTGCGCCACCAAGAGTTTGGGCTGGGAGAGGCCATTTCTCCATAGTGCTTCTAATCTTGGGAAGGAGTTGCCTTTCATTATGATTTGGGTGATCAAGAACACTTTTAAACGATAATAAATATTGTTTGAGACTATGTGCCTGTTAATTAAAGGTAATAAACAGGATTGGTGGAGCTGACAAAACAGTCGCAGATCCTTGCCATTTGATTGTTGGAGCACACATCTTCTGTCATCCATCTATTTGCCACATATTTACTGTCGCAATGCTCCTAAATTTAATATTGGACAGGCGCCCGTCCAATATGGATAATATTAGATGTTTCGCAGTGTTAATTCCAAATTGATGCTTCCCCACCCTTTGTCCAAACGAGGCAAGGTCTTGTCACAGCGGACATGTTCGGTGTCTACATGGTGTTTTCTGCATTGTTGAGAAGGGCTTCTTAGAATTTTCAGACGGTGGGGTGGATGAGTTTCCGTGTCTATTTTGTGTACATTGTGAAGAAATGTTCAAATGACCAGGATCTACGTGCAAGTTATATAAAACAAATATTGAATGCATTTTGTTCCTACATTGCCACAGAATACAATCACTTAGGGCAGTCTGGCTTAAAATTTTCCCATTTCACTCAGCTTTTTTGCCTGGTGAAATGGAATAGTCCAGATTTGACCTCAAGATAATATTCTGTGACAATGCACTCACATGCATTCAATATTTGTACATGTTGCAGCATCTTATTTGCTGTTTTTAGGTGTAAAAGTTCTATATTAACCTATTTAATATTTGATATATGGAAAGTTATCAAAGTTTCTACATTGTAATAGAGTTTTTTCTGAAAAATATAACAGCATCTTACTTAGATAGCAATAAGTAAATCCAAGAAAATATTTTGTATATATATCGACAATTTTATGAACCAATACTAACTGCACTTTTTCAAACTAATGGATAGGCCATGAGAGTGTATGATGATCCATATACCACAACCAGGGGCCGATTTCACAGAGCTAAGGTTGATCTTAACTGCGAATCAGTCTTACATGTGTAACTTACATGGGTAAGCAAAGTGTTATGTCATAATACAAATCAATATGGCGCTGAAAACTCATCTTAAGATGAATCTTAATAGTACATAGTCTTATATAACGCATGTATCCGGTGCTCAAGGAGCTGGACAAAGAGAAACACTTTTTAAGACAGTTTTTGAGGCTTATGAATTATGAGACCCATTTATGTAGCACCTTACAAGGGTTTACAAGGTGCTGCAGCACACATGGCAGCCACTGCCTGAAACGCCAGGTCTAACCCCTTCAGATAGCAATAAGTGTAACTGGGTCTCATCTGAAGGATGAAGTAATAAATGCTTAAGGACATAAGTGTCAAAACCACCGGGACTCAAACCCACACTCTGCTGAAAAGATTCACCAGAGCTCGAGTCCAGTGCTCTAGGCTGCTTGGCAAGGACACACCATCTTAATGCTTTGTGAAATCGTGCCCAGGGCCTGATAACAGCGATTCAATCTCAATTGCTAAGCAACGACAATACAAATCACTACGGTAGTACTGACAACTCCACTGAAGATGAATCTTAGTGCTTTGTGAAATCGAGCCCAGGCACTTCCTTCTGTAAATCAAAACTTGGTTTATTTGCTCATCAAATGGACTAGAAAAAGAGCTTCAAGTAACACCTAATAAGAGCCTATAAGGCAAGTGTTTCTCAACAAGTCGAATATTTAAAACATCATATCACATTGACTCCATGGCTGGTCTGGCTATTTTCACATCTAATTCCACTTAACCATTTCAAGAACTGCCCACTTCTGGCATAGTCTGGCACCACGTATTATCTTGATTTTAAAACTGTTTTGGTCTTGGTTTTTGCTTCAAATACAACTACAAAGGGCATTTGGTATTTCTATGCAGTTGGTTTCAAATTATGACTTTAAAAATATTAAAAACTGAGAGTGTATTTTCGGTTGATAAGTTGATAAGGCTAAGAAATGGTAACACTTGAAAATGTGAATATAAAAAGGGTTTTTAAAAATATTTTATTGGTGAAAAATACATTTAACTTGTTACTTTTTAGTTTCTAGTTTTTAACCCTTTTATTTATTTATTTATTTTATGTTAATCATTTATTTGTTTCATTTTATTTATTTATTCATTTTTTTATTTGTTTGTTTGTTTGTTTTTTTTTTTGTTTTTTTTTTTACTTATGGTTTTTATGGGGGCTGCTCATGCTAATTACAGGTATAGGCTAACTATGCGCTACGCTGGCGAGATGTACGGTTGTTTTGGAGTTCGGAATGGCACAAAAATCAAGAGCTTTTATTTTAGCTTTACTCGTCAAATGTTTTAGGAAATCCAATAAACGTTGTACTATAGGACATTTAAATCCATCAAATCACTTTATTTTTTACTCAGAATACAAAACCACAATCAATCGTTTCCATGTCAAATCAAATTTAATTGTTTACTCATGAGTACAGATAAGTCACAGAAGAATTCAAATCTTTTGAAAACATAAAGCTTTTACCAATATTTTTAAAACAGCTATATATACACAGTTTATGATCTTGACAATATAATTAAACAGAGATATAATCTTACAAGGAGTATCATACTGAATCAAAGAAACTTAAAGGCAGGGTATACTTTTGTAATTGTCAAAGACAAGTATCCTCACTTGGTGTATACCAATATATGCATAAACTAACAAACCTGTGAAAATTTTGGCTTAATTGGTCATAAAAGTTGCAAGAAAATAAAGAAAAGAAAAAAAAACACCCTTGTTGCATAGAGTTCTGTGCTTTGAAATGCAGGAGACATGCCTGAAGCCTTCAGATTTCAATTTTGGGGTGAAAATTTATCTCTTTCTTTTAAATTGCATAACTTCAAAGGGGGTCGTTTCTAAAAATAAAAAAATTTAAAAAAAATAAAAAAGTGTTATAGTATCAACAGCTCTCCAGTGCTCTTTACCAAGTAAGTTTTTTATGCTCATTAATGTTTGGAGTAAATACCAAAGGTATACCCTGCTTTAAATCTTAATGAAACTAGAAGTTTTTAAATTCTATCTTTGGTTACAATCTACCTACTTGATCTGATGTCGAAATTCCCACCACGATCATATACAAGCCTCCACTGGGGTTGATCATTACTTTCATACTGTACAAAACATGCAAAGTACACTTACACATGTATGTTATGTGAAGGTGAATGGGCAAGAAAGAGTACATTCGTGCATTGAACGCACAAGCTGAATGGGAGTACATTATTTTACAAGAATCTATTCTCTAAGGGAAATTATGTCATTGGTGATTGCTGTATTTGAGGAAATGTGAGTTTGTGGGATAGGTTTTAATATGAAATGTTGTTCCATATTTGTCAGTCCGTGACTGTCGAGAAAAACGAGAGCAAATGGTGACGATTTTAAACTGTCAGACAGATCAGGGCCAAATTTCATGGCTCTGCTTACCGCCAAAATCTGCGCTTGTGATCATCATTCTCCGCTTACTGTGCAAGGGCTGAATTTCTGCGCTAACTGTGTAAGCCAAGAATGCCAAGTTATGTGGAGTACGCACACGCACACAAGCAAAGATTCTTTGCTAACCCGTGAAAAACGCTTGACGTAAGCAAAGAGTGCCCTGCTTCCGTAAGCGCCGACTCTTTGCTTACGGTAAGCAGAGCCATGAAATTGGGCCTGGTTTGTATCAAAACTCGACACCTTCAAATGACTGTCGGCAGACCATTGCCTCAAAATGTTACAAAATTGCACTTTTCTTTAAAATGAAACAACACCTGGCAAACGATTTTTATTTGATACTTGGGAATGATTTGTACTTTCAGTCAAATAAGTGATTCTGTAGCAACTTGGAATTACTTCTTTTGTCATGTCTGGAAATTATGTAATCTCCCATTAAACTATTTGCACAAAACCATTTATTTCACCTGCTCTTTTATGTCCTTTTGATGTATTTTGTTAACTGACTTTCAAACAAATGAGTTATTTATTTTACAAAATGTGTTTTGTAATCCTTGCAATGTTGCTTCAAATTTTCCCTATAAATCTGAAAAAATAAACAGATCCGACTGGATTTTTATACGAGGTGGTTTTTTGTTTTTACAAAAGTCTTTTCTTGTTTACAAAATTTATTTTACAGTTGAACTTTTTTTTGCATATTTGTAATGAATCTTCAGTAAACAAACAAATGTACAGCAATTGTACACTTGTAACAAATCTATTGTTACATATGTAGATTTGTGACAATATTCAACATTTTCCTCATAGTTTGATGCCTCAGAAATAGTTTTATACTAAAACATTATCAGTTATTCAGATAAAAAAAAAGCCTCATGAATGATTTCAGTTTGTGGCTTTTTAGATTTAGCCAACCCTGTCCACCAAATATTGCCAAAGGTTCACTTTCCAAAGAAATTGATGAATAACTTAAACACTTCATTTTAGAATATTGCCAAGGTGTGTTGTGCAAAAGCACATTGCCAGAGCATACTGCATTTATTATTGTTGAAAACAGAACCTGGTAGTCCAAGACCAAGACCTATCAGTACAAGCCACAGATCTTTCAAAAAACAACTACTGATTTTAGATTCTATAATACAGCCTCTATGTATACAAACATGTCCAAAAAACCATTTGGCTTCTTGAGTATCATTTCACTGACTCTAAATGAATACTATGTGCATCAAATTGTCATCATTTCAAAAAACAAACGAAGTCAACTGGTTTTTTATATGGGTAGCATTTTTTGTCTACCAAGATCTTTTCCAACATTACTCCACCCTAATGCTAAAAAAAGAAGCTCAGTAGCCGATCCCAGACAAGGTGTCAAAGTTCACTAACATACGCGCACGTTTGGTGCGCCGATGCGGTGATTGCGTGAGAGCTAGTGTTGGAATGTTTGTCTGACAGCCAGGTATTTTAACAAAAGTGACGTCATTAGTGCGGTCAAGTGCTATTTGAACATGTACAGAAACTAGATTTGTGACAAATTTACTGTTACATAGGTATGTAATAAAGACATCATTTGTATCAAAATGCAAATTATTAAATCTTTTTAAAGTTATTATTCCTTCAAATACTATCTACTAATTAGAGGATTCAAACTGAACCCTCATCAACAGGGGTGCTTGGTGGTTTAGCATCTAGTAGTTAAGAAATCTGCTCTAAAATGCAGGGCTCTTGCATTCGAAACCTAAGTTATTACACATTTTAATGTTATTAGTCCTTTAAAAATACCATCTGCCAATTAGAGGATTCAAACTGTACCCTCATCAACAGGGATGCTTGGTGGTCTAGCATCTAGTGCTTAAGAAATCTGGTCTAAAATGCGGGGGTTGCAGGTTCAAAACCTACCCAAGAAGTAAAACGAAGCCTCACATAACTAAGCCTAATTTCATCGAGAAGATAAGACCCTTTATAATTGGGCCTCAGGAGTCATGTCCATATTTTAAGAAAGACCCCTTAAAGCAAGACACTTAACCATTATTGCTTCATACTTCCAATGCGACAAAAAAGCCATTGGTAAGTGTATTGTTTAATCCACCTAAAAGAACCTTCTTTTTTTTTACACTTATTGTAAAAGACAAGGGGTTTGCCCCAGTGTTTCTAGCTGGTCTGTCAGATGTGCCCCTTCACCTTGTATTCCTTACAAGGTCTTGTATTATGGTCCCATAAAATCATTATTATCAAGCTCTACCAATTTTGTTATTTCAGCGCCAGGAGTGTCATTTATGACAGATATGGCGCATTATAAATGTACACTAGTATTATTAAAACAAACCAAATATACACAGAAAGATTGAGGTTAATGTTAATATTTTGTGCATTTTTTTGAAAGTGAAAATATAGACTAATATATATATATATTTGATAAAAAAGGTCTTTAAGACCTTGCTGGAACACTTCCATAACAAAGTTGGATTGCATGTTGATGAGGCACTTCGGGTTTCACAATAAAGAAATCAAACCATTACATAAAGTCACTAAAAACAATTTCCACTAACACTTTGATAAAAACCACTCTTTGTGTTATAAAAATCCTTTAATTTGTAATAAAGACTTTTTACTTTTGTGCATGTGTTTACAAAAACAAAAAATTGCAAAAATAGTTGGCCTGACGTTTCGAGGATCCTTTCTCGAAGGCTAGACTCTTCTAGCTAGGGTAGAAATGTCAGGCTATTATCTTTTCTTAGCATTCATACCATAGGTCCTTTTGGTTGGTAAGCAGTTTGCAACAAACAGCTAATTATATTTTCTCAAAAATATATTAAGTTGCTACATGTATAAATAAACTGAGCTGTTGGTGCAGCTGTTCTTTTCAGCTCTTACACTATGTCACATGAACAATAAAGCATAAGTTATATGAAAAATGACAATCCTTAAAAACTGATGACAAATTGCTGTTTAACATCTTCATTTTCTGATAAAAGTATTGCTTTAAATGTTAACCGTACAAATTGCAACAAAAGTTACAGGCACAGTTTCTCAGAAAACCTTCCACTGGCATAAAATATATAAAAAACTATTGTAGTAATCTTGTGGGTGCAAACATATGTAGAACTCTTTTGGGAACATCACTAAAATAAAATATATTCAGTCTGACTCGGTACCACATTAACAAACACCCAGAGCAGTCGCTTTCAGAAGCCTATACAACCGCTCGTCAATGACTCCTTTCCAGGGGTTAGTGACTAAAGGGGATTGATGCACTGCATTACCCCTGGAAACGAGGCTGCCCTGTGTGCTCTATGAGACTGAGCGATCACTAAAATGGTATGGTGTCAGTATCCCATGGGCATTTTGTCTCAAAATCACAGCCTAAACTTTGTCTGGCTTTGTGTCTGGTTTAGGCACCACTCATCTGTTTGATGACCCATACAGAAAGCGTCTGTTTCATATGACTGACAAAGCCCAAGCAAGAGCCCAAACCAGAGCCTAAGCCCAAGCCAGGGATGTCGACATCAAAAGAGGTAGTGCAAGATTTGAAGACATACCCGATCCCGTAGTCAGCAGAAGCAATAACCAGCAACCAGCCTGAGCTCAACGCAGAGATGGCCAAGACAACAGTGGGACCGATTTTCCGCAGAGTCCCAGAGAGTTTACGATTTTCGGTCAGGTTGGCGAAGCAGGGCAGAAAGACAAAACCACTTTTTTGTCCCTTACGCATCAAATTGAAGCAGGCCTTGACTAAAGATACAAGGAAAGAGAGGTTGTCCAGGGAGCAATCCGAACCATAAATCATGCACTGCACTTGAGGAGCTACCTCAAGGGGAAGACCACCCTTGGGCTTACATCGACCTTAGGAGAGTGGCGAGATCCCATTACCATGAGAGCAATGCAACGGAGCCCAGTTATCACAGGCACAGCAGGAGATCAAGGAGAGCCCACAGGAATTCTTTATAAGAGCGATGGACCTGCACCAAAAGGTAGTGTTTGTTTCCAAGGAGGGGGCGGATGGTCCAAAATACAAAGTGGAGCAAGTAGAAGCAATGTTCCTGCATTCCCTACAAACCGCTTTCCAAAGCGAAGGGGTGAAAATGGACATGCGTCCATACTTGCAAAATCCAACTGTGGGAGACAAAGAGCTTCTAGAGAAGCTTAATAATGCAGCAAGCCATGAGACGAAGCAGCAACAAAAGCTTTACCCATCCAAGAATGTGACAGTGAGCAGCCTGGCCAACAATGTACCAGAATCTGATCCCCCCAAACCTCCAACACTGAGCTCCTCGAAATCCAACCCCCTTGCTGACAAAATACAGGAGCTGAAGACACAGGTCCCTGCTCTTGTCTGCACCCTGCAGACTAGAGGCAACATATCGGCTGACCCGCCCCGGAGAACACCTCGCCCCAGAGGCCCCACCCAGAGAATGTGGTTGTCAACGGTGCCAAGAGCCTAAAGTAGCAGACCATTGCCGCCACTGTTTCCAATGCGGACTGCCTGATCACCTCATTCGCCAGTGCACGTCAGAAAACAACAGCGGGTTACTGCCAAGAGACAAGCAGTAACCAATCGAAGAAAAGCATCCCAGCAACAGAAGGAAACCCCAGCAGGAAAAAGACAGATATGTGCACACCTGACCCCACAACAACGCCATAAAATTAGTTGACTCACCGGAAACAGATGTATGATGAAATGTTGCGTTAATGAGAAGCAGACAGAGGCTCTTTGGGACACAGGGTCTCAGATATCTCTTCTCCCTCGCTCTCATCTTTTAACCTTCATAATGTCTCTCTATGACCTATTCAGCAGTTATTAGATGAAACTGCATTAAATGTGAGAGCTGCAAATTCGACCCCAATCCCCTTAGACGGCTGGACCGAAGCACAGTTTTTCGCTGAGCAGAAGAGGAGGACTAGAGGCAATATCCTTGCTGATACCAATGCTAGTTACATCTACACATATATATGACAGTATGTATTTTTTTATAGTGTTCATTTATGAACACAAATTCCAGTTGTAATTTAAAGATCCCTGAGTGTTTAGGTAGATGTGGGTTTCTAATAGAAAGTTTAATGACTTCAGTACAAGTTTCACATTTATCAAAAGACTATGCACTGAATAGTCCCTAAAAAGTGTCCTTTCCCATCACCAATGAGTTGATACCTACACGGTTTATACAAAGATTCATTGCACAAACTGAGTAAATAGTCCTGTGCGCACACCACTGGCCATTTCATGCGAGGAATTTATCACAACACATGACCAATGCCCAGCTAACGTTTTACCAGTTTACCATAAGTTGACTGGCCCTCTGGTACCCATCTTATGATGAGCTAATTCATGCTGGCAGTCTTTCAAGGATCCAGTCTACCAACTCCTTGGTGACTTTCTGCCCGTCGTCTCCAGGCTCCTTGTCCAGCTCATGGTAGTAACCTTCATAAACCTGAAGAAAATGGTGATACCATGGTTTACAATAACAGTAATAACAATTATAACAATAATGATTATAATAATACTGATTATAATAATACTGATTATAATAATACTGATTAAGTCCCGCTCCAGTCAATTCTTCTTAGTTCAAACCCAAATTCTAATAATGAACGACTTTTACACTCACAGTGAATTTCTTGTCCATACTTGGAGCCTTCTCGTACATAAGCTTTGACCCTGATATTTCAGCGAGGACGTCTTTGTCACCGTGCTGCAGCAGGAACGGCCACTTAGCGTCGGCCAGTCCTTTCTCCACAAGTCCCATCGCCGCAATTGTCTGCGTCCCAAAGCGAGCCTTGACTGCCCCATGATAGACAAGGGGATCCTCTTCGTAATCCTTGACCTTCGACATAACAATTAGGCTTTACTTTTAAGACTTGCTACTTGACTTGATTGATGTGATCTGAATTTCACATGTGCCAATGACAGGACAGTAAAACAGTTTGCCAAGGTTAGAGAAATTGCGCAAAGCACATAATGGGTTATTAATAACATTGATAATTAATCCTGTTGTATATTGCATCACACACAAGCAACTTGATTGATGTAATCTGAATTTCACATGTGTCAATGACAGGACAGTAAAACAGTTTAGCACATAATGGGCTTATAACGTCGATGATAATCCTGTTGCATTATTGCATCACACACAAGCGTTAAGCATAAGATTCTATTTGTAAATTCTGACTTACTACTTGAGGGTCCCTGCTCATCATGTGTGCCTCTAGTTTCCCCATAGGTGCCCCAGGGAATATCCCTGCTAGCGCCCTGGCCATAAAGAGCTACAATCAAAAACATTAAAGTTCCTTGGTTTATTAATGAATGAGAAAATAGAGTTAGCCGTTGCAAACTGCCACTACCAACCAAAAGGATCTACTGTATAAATGCAAAAAAATAGTTAATGGCCTGACGTTTCGATCCTGGCAGAGTCTTTTTCAAAAACCTTTGAGAAAGACTGCTAGGGTTAAAAGGTCAGGCCACTAACTATTTTTTGCATTTATTGATGAAGTTTCTGAACCGTAGCCAATATTTTCAGAGTGTAGACATGAAATATCGTGCGTCCAGCCAGGTAGATTGTCCATTGCTGCCTGAGGTATTGACTCTGCCAGAATCGTGGTCATTAACAGCTAATGTTAAACTGAAGCAACCCTTCTCTATAGACCACTGTGACTTATGCTCACAAAAAGAGTGACCTGGTACATTCCAGGGCCTTTCTGGCAGGCAGGATACCAACACTGGTAACATGGGAAATCTTTAAATTTTGACTCATAATTACCACATCAATTACAGATTCATAAAAAAATGAGATGTGGCCCTTTTCTTTATATCAAAAGTAAAGAAAAACCATCAGTGCCATAAAAAAAACATGTTTACGTTTTCTTCCATTGGGCTGTGTACAAATTGTGCCTTCAGGAAGCCAAGGTACTGTGGCTCTTTTGTAAACATGTGATGTCGAAGGTTACATGGTCTTTACTGTAGGTGCATACTCAAAGAGGCCTCAAAAATCTCCCACATGCTATGCACAGAATGGTGAAGTGACCCATGCCAGACTTTCCTGTCATTGTATTTGTATGTGGATTACTCAGTGCCACAGATTGCCACTGCAGAAATGGACCAAGGTTGGGAACCTACTATCTCTTCCAACAGTGGCCCAAATTCCATCACACTTGAGCACACACCAGGTGGCTTCTCCAGTTTACCACTCTCATTGAAGCACTTTGGGGTATGGTCTACTCTCTACATCAACATGTGTGTGCCTCCAAATGCCACACTGCTATGGTATACATGTGCAGTGAGGCAAATGAGGAGACACTTATGGTCATTCACCATATTCAAAGGTTGATTTTGAAAGTGATGCTGCCATGATACATAACTAACTTCTCCAGCTACCATGCTGCTCACATCAGTGAAAATTACTGATAGTCGGATTCTTAACCACTTAATGCCACAAGACGTGTTTGTACACAAAATTTTCAAAGACAACCAAGCTTTGTGTGCGGTGGTTGATGTGATAACATGCAGGAATGTTCTGTTTGGGACGAGTTCAACAGTGCATGTGTTGACCAGCTCAGAAGCAGGTACAAAAGGGGATTTCTATTGAAAACGCTGACAACATTTTGGGGTTATGGTGGGGAGGAATAACATTCTTAAATCTGTAAAGCTTATTTCTATGATGAACTCTTGACCTTTAACCTACCTTAAATGGGGTCACCACTTGTGGGTTAGTCTTGATCGCAGGAGACATTAAGATTACACCAGTATTGGCAAATAAAGATGGTCTCTCGTATGCCAGCAATATGGCAATAGTTCCACCCTGTTGGTAGGAATGAGGAAGTCTTTTTTAAGAAATTATTCCTCACAAATTCAAGCATCTTACAAATGTTTGAACAAATTGTTGTTTTCAACTCCTATAGTAATAAGTTAATGTAGAAGTTGAAGTCTTGTAGGTATTTGAAAGTCCTAAAATACATAAGAGGTGACAAAGCTATAAATATACATTAATTATAATAACAATAAAAAGCATTTATATGGCACCTTAATGTAAAATACCCTAAAGCAATAAAAAAATACTTAATATCGCATTAAAAATACATCAAATAAAAATGCAAAGTTACTTAAAGTGAACAGATAGCAGCCAAATAATTAAACATGGAAGCAAACTAAACTGAAAGTAAGTGTTAAACAAAAAGAAGAAGAACACAAAATATACAAAATGCCATAACAAAGCATTGAAAAAGATGTTATCAAACACAAGTAGTATATTGCAAAACAGAATGATTTAACAGTTGTTCAAATATTTGAACTATCAAAAACCTGGAAACCACTACAATAAGCACCTAGTGAAAAATACAACTATTAAAGATTATTATGAGGTTTTAAAATACCCTTCCACCGATATAGGTAGAGCATTGTATACTTAGTTCTTTCCCGAGTCCTGCTCTAGAATGGCAAAGGTTGTGAGTTTGAATCCCACCTGACAAATATGCCTGTGGATTTTTTATTTCTTCACAGGACTCTTTCAAGTACTGAGCATACAGTGCTTTATACACACAGTAGAAGGGTAAAACCAAGTAATATTTTTTATCCCCGATGCAAATTTAACATCTATTAAATTTATGAAAGAGATTTTAAAATGCCGGCATTCATACAAAAACAAATCTGGGGAGGCACTTTAAAAAAGTACACACACACAAATAACTTTAGTCGAAAATAAAGGATTACAAAACAGAGAACAATAGGACAATAGGCATGGCAAGTTTTCAAGACATTACTAGGGAGTTTTTTTTAATGGAAAATTGCCAAACCCAATGTCAGAGAGTAACTCAAGGTAGGGAGTTCGTAAGTGTAGCAGTTCAAGGGAAAAGATGGACAGAATATCTCACAACACTGGCCTTGTGACGTGTTGGAACAGAAACAGTGAATATGGGGAGTGAGGGGAAAAAGTGGATTAACACCAACATTTATAAAGTGCCCAAGTCATGCAGGCATGCTCTAGGGCGCCGAACACAGATATAAACAAAGAAAATGGCACTGGTTAAGGGTTCACAATTGTGTGGACAAATTGAAACACCTTAAGTCAACTGAATTATATCTTGATTCACAGACTAATTACCTTATTGTTGTCTATAAAAGTGTACATGTTTTAAGAGTCCAATAAAAATCTTACCATAGAGTGTCCCATCATAAACAAGGGAACATCTTTGTATTTATCTCTGATTAAGTCAATGTGTTGATGACAATCTCGCACAAAGTATTGGAAATCCTTGACATCTGCTCTCTGTCCTTCACTCTGTCCATGACCAACTGAGAAAGGAAACAATAGGGACTCAGTTCAGCTGATTCTAATTCCGGCATGTTCTTTCATTTCTGACAACATCTGGAATTCTATTCATTTAGCCTGATTTGTTTTTAATTCTGGTTGGAACAAAGAAAAATTTACTTGAGTGGAATTTGCATCTACAACCTCCGGATTAATGTGCTGGCACTCTACCAACAGAGCTCTAGCCCTATATTGGCAGTCTTCATATTTCATTGTTCGGGGGATGCCATTCAGAAACCATTCAGTCTGTTACTGCCATCTAACCAGGGATCACACCCAAGTTTTTGATACAACCAGGAAAGTAGCAGCAGAGGGATCACCTTAAGGGGATGCAACTTATTTAGTTTTATTTATAGGCCTATATTTGTATTAGACATCCAACTGTGTATAAGCACCAATAAAAGGACGAATTAAAGATGATGCAGAAATGTTCAATTTTAGATGTGGGTGGAAAAACCTGAATAACGAAGAAAAAAAAGGCCTTGTGCTCAGGTTGGAATTGAAAACCCAATCCATGTGCAAAGCCCTGGTCCAAGGTGGGATTTGAACCAGGGATCAAAGAGGTTCAAAAACAGGTAAAGAAACCACTAAGCCAACCTGATTCCTATGAATCTTATCATAGCAATTCAATTCAAGAAACTGGGAAATTCTTGTCAATTCTTAAAAACGGGTTAAATTTCCTAAAGCAAAAACAATAAAGGTTAATAAAAAATATATTGTTTTTCAAGGATGTAACTTCAGCTGGAAGTTTTATGGTAACATTACATTGTACAAAAGTGACGTCAATTATCAACAAATCTCCAACACTGTAAAACACTTGAACAAGTTCGAACTGAAAATGTATACAACTTTGACTTTTAAAAATGTCAGTCTAGAAAAGGACTTACTGTGATCATGAGAAAACACAAGGATTCCATTGTCTGTACACTCTTTGGCAATCTTGGCATATCTCTCACAATGTTCACCCATGCCATGCACAATATGCAGCAAGGCCCTGAATTAGAATGAAAACATCAAATAAAAATGAAAAAACAAAAAACAATGTCCAATGTTAAAACCATTGTTGGGTCCACAGGCCTTATGCTTACATACATATAAAGCTTTTTCAAAAGTAGGGCTAGGAAACTGTGCATTTTACTTTCCCCCAGGAAGTTTTATTACATATAGCCCAAATTTCAAAAATGTTAAGGCCTATTAAATGTCAAAACTACCTCGTTCTGATGTTCTAATGGTAGCGTTCGCAACCAGTTTATTAATATTATTAGTCAAACGAAATTACATGCACGACGCACTCAAAAATACATTAAAACAAACATTTCTTTAATTTATTATATTGATCACATTTGAAAAGGAAGAAATATGACCATTATAAACAGGTAGGTTGGATAGTTTTTAGAAGCTCACTGGTCAATTCGAGTATCAATTTTTACTAGACAATGTGCGCCAGGCTAGTGTTAAGAGTGAGCCCTTAATCCAGTAAACCAGACTACAAGGGGGCGTCATAAAGTAAACCACAAAAACAAATAAAAACCATTGCTTTTTATTGTTCATATTGTCTATTATTGTTCATATAGTCTTTTACTAATACAGTACACATTTTGTAACGAATGTTGATAAAGCCCACATAATTTTCTCCTGTTCAAAAGCCATTTTTTGAGGTCTCAAGCGCTTTCCATATATTTCATAGAAGAAGAAAAAATAAAAATTTGAGATGTTAGTTATAATTTTAGATTTTTAAAGGAATCAAAGTATCCCCCCCAGTAATGCACATGTGCTCAGTGCCAATGTCATAGGGAAATCTGTCCCCACCCCCACCCGAGATTCTGTCCCCTATGGGAAAATAACAACATGGGCGGAGGAAGGAGGATTCAAAAGAGGGCGCCATCAAAAAAAGTACACAGTTCGCCATATTAGGGGGGGGGGGACAGAATCTCCTGCCACACTGGCAGAGCAGTGACACAATATACACTGCCATAATTACCCTCATACGCAGGAAGTTGGTAAAAGTCGGAGGTCGGAGCTAGCCGGAGCTAACCTGAGGTTGCGTTTATAAAGTGAAGTATCATTAAAAAAGACTACTCACATGTAGTTTTGAAGATTCTTAGGCAGGTATGGGGAATGGAATGGAATTCAATTCTGCCCCCATGGATTGGGAAAATTAGCAAAAATTATGTCCCCAAGGGCTTTCGAAAACATTTGGAGTGCGTGAGTAGCTACTTTTAATGATATTTCACGTCATAA
The DNA here is from genome assembly GCA_023634235.1 of Pisaster brevispinus. Classification (NCBI taxonomy): domain Eukaryota; kingdom Metazoa; phylum Echinodermata; class Asteroidea; order Forcipulatida; family Asteriidae; genus Pisaster; species Pisaster brevispinus. Next base: position 17,443,437 of record JAMKCF010000004.1, read on the forward strand.
ATGCAACCTCCGGGTAGCTCCGGCTAGCTCCGCCCTGCGACTTTTACCAACACCCTCACACGCATGGGGGGCATGACCCTATACTTAAGTCATTAGCCCAAGTTTGACCCCTAGCAAAGCCATCCCCTCTGCATTCAATACAAACTCTCCGCATACAAACTCACTCCACTCAAAGTCAAAGTCGCCTCATACAAAGCGTTTTTTGGGCTCGGACTAGGGACATATATAGTCCTATCTATCACCTATTGTCACTGTGAATTATTGTACGTTGTACCCTCATTGTAAGTACAGTCAGACTACGAAACTTTCCGCATTGATTGATAAGTCAAGTGACTGATACTGATCAGTACCGAGTGATACATGTACTGATATAAATGAAAAGTGATTAGTTGCGATTATCGGGATTACAAAAAGAGGATTAAAATTATCGCAACTAAATAATATTCTACAAAATGTAATGATGGAATTCCAGCTAGACTGATTTTTAGTGATTTAGACTGTGCAAATGCAACGTACTTCTTCCGTTGTACTTCTGTTTCTACGTTATGTTGTACTCTCGGCAATGTCCCTAAAGTCAGGATATAACGCCAAGGAAAAACTTAATGTGCATGCGCAGTGTGGGCGCCACTACATACAGTTCCAAATACAATCAAGTATTTACAGGGTGCAAGTAAAGAGGGGATCCATGAAGTTATGAACTAACTCACTGCAGTGCACTCCACCAGCAGTACCACCTGACCACATCACACATGCCACTGACGCACTCTACATCTACAATCGTCCGTGATTTATAACGCCTCTATCTAGGTTTAGTGTTATCTCTGCCTTACCTTATCGGGGTACCGTCTGATGGCTCCCAGTATTTACAATAGATGTGCTGCCCATCTTCATTGGTTAAATGTGGCAAACTGGAGTAAGAAACTCCCTGTGGACTTTGTCTTTCTGAGATTTTGGATCCACTTTCACTTCGAGAAGCCATCTTCCCCACGCGTCTTTGTTTTTATTTGTTGATGTTTAGTGTAGCGCCCTCTTTTGACCGTTATTTATTTATTTATTTTCGGGGGCGTGGCATGTTGATACAAATTAATTACAATCATTCTTGTTTATTATTCTCTAATTAGGGAGTTCATTTTTTAAAAATACTCAACTTCAAAAATGACAAAATATCTCTTATTCGAATCATCACAGATCAAAACAAAAACTACTTTTGACAAAGAATACATTTCTAATGATCACAATTTATTAAAATAATTCTCTTCCATATGTCAGTATAATTCTATGTAAAATCATTTAGGGCTTACGCATCTTTATATATTTTGGTTTCAACTGTAGAAGACAATTTTGCTTCACAAACAGTTTCCCTTAAAAATTACATCTCATTGTCATTTACGTCATATTTTAAGGGAGGAATACCATTGTTAAGAACCTGATTGAATTCAAGGACAAGGAGCAATCAGCAGATTCCTCTTAAATTATTCCTTTTACATTTAATGATTTGGGGTTGAATAAAGAAAAATTGACTAGAGCAGGATTTGAACCAATGACTTTTCAACTGAGCTATCTAACCCTATGCTGGCAGTCTCCCAATAGTATGTTAGTCGATATCCTCGTTCAGGGTTGCCAGTCAGAAGCCATGCAACCATTAGCTGCCATGTAGCCAGGGATCACACCCAAATTTACTATACAACATCGTTGTAAAATCTTGGTTCAAATCCTGCTCTAGTCAGTTTTTCTTTATTTAACCCCAAATCGTTCAATAAATTTACCCAGTCAGTTTCCCTTGTGGTTTATAACTTAATTTTTATATTCAATCATATCCACCTCCTTTTTGTCCTCATGTTTGACAATAGAGCACTTATAAATTATGGAGAAAGATTGTCTGGGTCATGTACATACAGAACATGCTTTTTAAAGCCAAGGGTCCATCCATATCTACCTAAAATCAATGGGAAATGTTTTAAAAGAAAACACACATGCTATGAATGCCTAGGCAACTACCTCATGGCAAACTGTAAGTGAACAATTTGGTTGCTCATGGGATCAGATGAAAACATGGCAAAGTTTTTTCAACACATTCAAGAGAACTATTATGCTCTTTCCAATAGTATCTATACAGATTGTTGGGATGTGTTTGTTGGTAAGTAATGCAATGCGTTTGTGATTAGGCAGGAACAGTGTTTATGTACTTTGACCAAGCAGGTGACTATGGGTTAATCCTCACTTCAATTTGACAAAATACCAATGTTGAACTATCTGCTCAAAAAGGGGAGTTTGGTCTTCAAGATAACAAACACTGATGTGGAACTAGATTGTGATTTGGCTTAAAACTTTGCTCTCTCCCTATATATGTGGTTATGTCACTCCAGACTTCTATCATGTTTAAGCCATATACAGCCCCTTTCGAAACCACGGCTTGGGCTTGGGCTTAGGGCTTAGGCTTGGGCTTAAGCTCTGTCAGTTATTTAGAAGACGTGTGCTTTCCTTGGGCAGAGCCCAAGCCAAAACCCAAACCCAAACCATGGTTTCGAAAAAAAGCCACAGAGACCCTGCTCTTTTTAAATTGGGGCCATTAACTACACTACATCACATACTATTAAGTAAACTCTATTTAGTTTCATAATTATACACCAGGATAAAAGTATACATGCAAATGTCATCAGCAGGCCTTGTGTTTAGTCCTCTGGTTCAGTCAGCTGTGGGTTTGACTAGCTTGCATGAACTTTGACCAGCCCATCAAATCAAATCACCTTTGAAAATCTTACATTATACCATGATTTCATTGAGGTAGGTAGCTATTTCTGACCAGCCTTTTATTAAATAGGCTATCGAACTGACTAGCTTAACCAACCTGCAGCTTTCTCGACTAGGGTTTAGCAGCTTGGAGTTGTATGCTCCCCAGGGAGGTGAGGAGGTTGGAACATTGGTTTAGTATGCCTAATAAACCTTAAGGGGTAATAATGTTTTAAGGCTCCTTGATCTACATGTACATATGTAAATGTAGCTTATTAGATATGCGCGGTATGCACAACATTCCAGAATTACAAGACTAAAAAGATAGGTCGTTACTAACTCTGCATTTAGAGCCTGTGATCGGTGCCTAAGATCTTTAAGAAAATCTTCCATTTTATAAGAAATTGGAGAGTTCAACCCACAATTCAAAGACTGTTTAATATATGTATTCATATTTGTATCAACAACAACAAATAAAATAACTCAACTATCAGAAGAAAAGAAAAGGCATTTTCGATATGTTATTTTCAAAATGATTCTCCATAAAACCTTTAAAACTCTATATTTGGCGTAACTGGACTGACTACAGTGGACAAAATGAGAAGAAAAAAACCCATCAATATTTTTGCAAAGAAAAATTGCAATTTATTTATGGAAATCCAGGGACCAGTTCTCCTGTGCCTAGTCCGTGGATGCAGTTATTTGGGGGCCTATTTCCCCCAGTTATGTTTTTATCCCTTGTCCACATTTCATATTAAACCAGAATGCTTTGCGGCACTGAACTAGCCAGCCGGACTAACTGGACAGAATTTCAACTGTTCCTCTGCTATTTTGTCAGGGAGAACACATAAATTACTGTAGGACACATATTAAATAAGAGATGGAAAGTTTGATTACACTTCTAAGAACACATAAGCATGTCAATATATTGCACATACACTGCAGCTTCTGTATTCTTTTCTGTTTGACATTGTTATGCAATAACAACTTGTTTACCAAAAGGGTTTAAATTATTTATCTATTTTCTAAACAAATATAACATCTGAAATTAATTTTCAAGGACTGTTATGCCAAACATACACATTTGTTTTAAAGGTCTAACCATTTCAGTCCTTCAATCGTTTTTTCAAAATTATAATATCGTTGTCCGTGAAGAAATGTTTCACTCCTAAAATAGCACTTATGCTACGCGTGAGTTTGAAATCGTCAAAATGTTGTAGCTCGCTTAAAGTAGCCCAGATTTAAACACAAAAAAAGTACGCGCTGAGATTTGCTTGGAGCATTTTCTTGCGAGATACAACATTTTTGCAACATGGAGATACAACGTTTTCGCACTGACACGACAGTATGCAACAACAGGCCAACGCCCATCACCGCCAACAATCCAGATTCCTGCAATATGCTCCATGATTGTAGAGGAAGAACTGTTAATTTATCTTTTGCGTCAGCTGCAGACAGGACGACACAATGAGGGCGGCCATCTTTTAAACAGATGCCACTACTTTAACAGCAGCGTCCTCAAAGTCCAGTGCTGTCTGGATTGGCAGACCACTATCCTTCAAGATCTTCATGGCTGGTACCACATTGTAACCTTCAGAGAGAAAGACAGTCGGGCCAAAAAGATTAATATTAGATTTGTTTTTCTTGTCATATTAATGTACACGAGGTTCTATTTTAAATATTGCATTGTTTAAATATAAATCGACAAGGTTTTCTTGTAAGGAGTTGAGCAGTGATGGGAAACATATTTCTGAGGTGTTTGCAATGCTTTAGAAATGGCCGTCACTTTCCAAGATGGCGGAAAGGTAGTAAGTAAAGCTGACAATTAATGAGTGTATAGACCTTTCCATTGTTGATAAACAAACCGCGCTGGTTGGCATGGACCGCCGAATGTTAGTAAAACATTCAATCGTGTTAACAGATGTTTTAACCGAATTCAACATTTTCGGCAAAATATTAATTAATAAAATACCTCCCATGATCGGTTGCTTTGTTTCCAATAAATTCAACACTATTTTTGAATATTTATGTACCATAGTTACAAACTGTAGTTATCTGTTTTTGTTTTGCATTTATGGCTTTCCATGGTTTTCCAGCCTGGGTTGGCAAAACCTTGGGCTGTGACGTTGCAAAAGAAAGGTCTATTGGTCAGTGGTGGGTATTAATGCAGTTGTTAAGGTAAAGCTACCTATTTATACAGGAACAGTAAGAAGGAACTATGAAATTTGTGAGTTTTGCATTCACATGATCGGATCCACTTGCTACGAGTGTTTGCATAAACCAAAGAGGGTCGGAAGGGGTTATGTCACCAACACGCCACCCACATTGAAAATAATCTCATTTGACTCTCATGCCTTGGACACGTCAAAGCTCCACGTATAAATAATAATAGAGCAAATGGCAAAGTACACATACATTCCATACATGTACGTAGGTACATGTAGGTACAAGATTTGAATGCCACGGTTATTGATTGCTAGCTCCTCACTGCTAGCTGGACAAGTCCATTTTATCGAGGGTGGTGTTATCTTCAAATGTTGTAAATTCACAAAATCTTTGTACTAGAGAACATTCATAAATGATCTTTCTTCCGTTGCCGACTGCTTCAGTAATGTAATAATTTAATAAACAACATATGTTTGACGTAAACGACATTTATTACAGCCAAGCCAAATGCATCCTGGGAAGTCTCCTGCCACCTAGCATCCCCAAATGGTTCCCGCTAAATCTATGTGAGGTAGTGCAAGAGGTACAATATAAGAAAGGCTTACCTGCTAAGCGTACCACAACTGGAACCTTCAAATCCATGCCCCTGCAAGCAGATGTGATTCCCTTGGCAATAATGGAACAGTCTACAATACCACCAAATATATTGACTAGGATGGCTTTCACCTTGGATAGTGGAAAATAACATGTAACAGATATAAATTCAACTAATTACATGTTAATTATTTGTACTATAACAGACTGGAACTCTAACAGCATACAGAAAAAAACCTGATGTACCAGTTGTTGATAGAACGTAAATATTCTTCTGCAGGACACTATACTTTAATAACACACAATATCCTCACAATTTTTTAATTCTAAATCACATTATTCTGTTATTACATTGTGGGCCAAATTGACGCATTTTAAAAATGTTATCAATTACATGGCTGCACAAGAGTCAAGTTCTGGTGTTCTCAGAATGTGGATTTGTGATCTGGTAGCAGCCTTTTGTCCTTAGCAATACACTGCTTTATCCTGTGAATGGGACGTAAATCTGTAGGTCCCTTGTGTTGTTTATGACTTATTGTACAGAGCAGGAGCTTGGCCCTGTGTTTCTGGCATGGTGTGGCAGCAATATGCACCGCCTCACCTTGAAACCCTTTCAAGATGTTGTATTATATTTCAGTGTTCTCCCTTAACCATGTTAACAGTGGTCCGCTGGCCAATTGCTAGTTAAAACACCTGAGGACCAGTCAAAACTATCTCCAAGTGGTCCGGCTGGCTGGTTCAGTGTTGAGAAGCATTCCATTTAATGTGAAATATGGACCAGTGAAAAAGCTTGTGGACTTGTTATACAACAAACCCTGTGGTTAAGTAAGGTTAAGTTAACCCTGTGGTTGCTTCATCTCATAGAGTCATTCTTAAGAATCTCCACCTGATTTGATGTTTCGATGCCTGGGTCGTCATTTATGACCGACACGGAACATTATAAATGAACATAAAGGCAGTATCTGAATTGGCGGCCATGGTAACAGCTCTTGCTGTTGCTAGGTGTGTTGCTGAGGAAGTCCTCTTCTTCAACATGATGAGGCAGCAATCCAGCCATATCCACAGCTTATTATTATTATTATTTATCAGCAAAATGTCTACAGCAGATTCAAACAAGAGTTCCACTTACACTTTCTTCAGAGTTAAGAAGCTTGAATGCCTGGAACACCTGGTGTTCCTGAACACCTCCTCCAAGATCGAGGAAGTTTGCAGGCTCCCCTCCGTGATATTTGATAATGTCCATAGTTGCCATGGCCAGACCTGCACCATTCACTGATGAGTGAAGAAAGAATGACAGGGTTAAGTTACATTTTGGCTAACAAAACAAAATTCCAACCTCAAAATTTATGCACAGGTGCTGTACCAACTGAGCTAACTAGCCAATGTTTCCATCCATGTGAATGTAACTGAGGTACCTACCTAAACAGCCAATGTTACCATCCATACCAATGTAATTGAGGTACCTAAACAGCCAATGTTATCATCCATGCCAATGTAATTGAGGTACATACCTACCTAAACAGCCAATGTTACCATCCATGCCAATGTAACTGAGGTACCTACCTCAACAGCCAAGTATACCATCCATGCCAATGTAATTGAGGTACCTACCCCAACAGCCAATGTTACTATCCATGCCAATGTAATTGAGGTACCTACCTCAACAGTCAATGTTACTATCCATGCCAATGTAATTGAGGTACCTACCCCAACAGCCAATGTTACTATCCATGCCAATGTAATTGAGGTACCTACCCCAACAGCCAATGTTACTATCCATGCCAATGTAATTGAGGTACCTACCTCAACAGTCAATGTTTCCATCCATGCCAATGTAATTGAGGTACCTACCTAAACAGCCAATGTTACCATCCATGCCAATGTAATTGAGGTACCTACTTCAACAGCCAATGTTACTATCCATACCAATGTAACTGAGGTACCTACCTCAACAGCCAATGTTACTATCCATGCCAATGTAATTGAGGTAACCACCTAAACAGCCAATGTTTCCATCCATGCCAATGTAATTGAGATACCTACCTAAACAGCCAATGTTTCCATCCATGCCAATGTAATTGAGGTACCTACCTAAACAGCCAATGTTTCCATCCATGCCAATGTAATTGAGGTTATGTTTGGATGCCTCAACCTCCCGAGGATCACTCTCAATCTTGTCATCAAGAGCAAATATTTCTTTCTGTCGAAACTCAGCGTTGTCATCGAAGTTCACCTTGGCATCGAAGCAGACCACTAAAACAATGAAAGAAAGAATTTGTACAATGTGCCACACAGGACTTAGAGAGAAACAAGAGAATGCCGCCCACTAATTATTGCGGTTGACGGCCAAACCTTGTTTAAAGACAATGTACAACATTAGTTTTATTGAGGGAAAACATTGATCAGCTTCAATCTGAAAGCTCAGAGATTTCAGAGTTCATACCAGTGAACAATCTCCAGCAAAATATTTCTGTCTGAAACAGTTAAAGGGGCACATTGCCTTGGGATTGGGCACTTTGGGCTATAAAAATAGTTTGTAATGAAATAAATATAGTCTGAAAGATAATTTTAAAGTATAATATAATGGCCGAGTGGTTGAGAGCACTGGACTCAACCTCTGGTGTTTCTGATCAGCAGAGTGTGGGTTCGAGTCCCAGTCATGGCATTTGTATCATTGAGCAAGATGCTTTACCATAATTGCTTTACCCTTCGGAGGGGACATTACGCTATAAATCCTGTGTACTAGGATTGGTAGAGTGCACATAAAAAAACCCAGAACACTTATCATAGAAGAGTAGGGGTTAACCCCGGTGTTTCTGGTTCACATAGCATGCACCCTTGTTTACAGGTTTCCTCAGGCTTGCCAGCTACAGTGGTTAAGCTCACTTATGAGGCATCTTTAGTTTCATTACCAGAAATATATAATATAACAATGATGATTTACATAAATATCCCTAGAAAGTGTGTGGTTTTTGTGTCATTTTGTGACAGAACACTGTCCACTTTTTTGTCGAACCAAATATTTGATGCCACAAAATGATGGACCATATTTTCTGCTAATTATATTTCCAGAGACAAATTTATGTTTTTTCATCACTACACATTAATAATAACACACTGTATGTGTGTTGGTGCATGAACAACTTTTAGAAAGGAAAACTTCATTCGAAGACCTCTTCAATCACCGCAATTATTTTAATTATTAAAATAAGCCCAAAAAAGGCCTTCACACAATCCTTGTCAAAACATACACCGTTTTCATTGTTTTTCACTAAAATGCAACCACCAAATAAGATGATTTTTTTTTGTATAGGTTTCGTTGGCGGTGTTTGTATTTAACCCTTGAGGATTGGAACAACTGATTTATATTTACCTTTATAAAGAACACAGATGTTTGATTTGAAATTTTAAGCAATTTTAACAAATTAAATTTTGGGCTTGCCGAGTTCTTGAGCTTTACCTTGGCCATCAGGGGTTTCCCCAAATGGATTAATCTCAACCTGCGTGGCGTCCACCCCAAGGAATAGTTGGTATAGATTCTGCAGCTGATCTGCAGCCTGGAAGAGAAGCAACACAAACCTCTCCAAATTAGGATCAAATTATTATGAATTATTATTTAACCATGAAAAATAGCATACATGACCAGACAGACAAAAGGAGAATTAAGAAAGGTACGCAGTTATGGGTTGAAGTCAAAATACCTGTTTTTGGAGGTCTCCCTTAAACTTGAGATTGTCTGCCATCCTCATCGCTTGCTCATCAGTAAGTCCATCAAATATATCTATTGGTTCCTGCCAATAAATCAACAAATCAAACTTCAGAAATTGCAATCTGCATTGGTGGTTTTACTACCACATCATCTGCACAGCTAGGAATGCAAACATATGGGTCACTCTGCATACAAAAATCAGTTCAGTTTTTCAAGGAAATTAATTTGTGGCATAGTTTTACATTTTGTGATGTTATACCACGGAGATAAAATGTGTATTTTATTGGTTGAGAACCAACCACATGATGTGCTACAAAGACACATGTGCATGACCAAGGGGAACATGAGTGATGTACCCATTACCGTGATCATGTCCACCGTTGGCCATTTCCACAACCATGTACAATATCATATTAATTTGGTCCACAGGTATGAGGTTGAAATTACGCTGGTACTCGGTAAACTGATTTAAATTCCTGTGCGATGTGCCGAAGGAAACAGTGAAGTAATATTTCTGTCAACGACCGCCATTGTTGTCTACAATTCATTCGCCATTAGCACTGTTCACCTGCATTTTCAACTGTGCCATTTTGTCGTAATAATGTTGGAAGATGACAACAGTTCGAAACGAGCGCTCCATGAGACTATACACACCTTAAATATAAGCTCTGGGGTTTTCTCTGCCACTTCTTCAATGTCCATCCCTCCCTCTGGACTACCAACTAAGACTGGGCCGTTCATCTCCCGATCCATCAAGATGGCTACGTACGTCTCCCGGGAAATGTCCAAGGCCTCGGCAACCATTACCTACACAAACATAGAACAAGCACAAGCATGAAAAGAAGAGTTTGTCCGGTTGGTGCAAAAAAATGCATCTCGATTTTGACAAAAAGTTATATCTCGCACAAAATTGCTCTGTGTCAAAACGTGGTATCTCGGCACACACTTGTTTTTACGCGTACATCCAGGCTACTATGAGCGGGATAAAACATTTTGACAATTTCAAACTCGCGCAAAACTAAGTGCTGTTTTAGGAGATTTTTGGAAGAGTAAACAACAGAGTAATCGGATGTTGAGTTACCATATGGTGTTGGACTGAGGACTGCACAAGTAAACTAATTATGCTTTTTGCAGGATCAGATATATACCAACCTTAAACAGATTCAAACAGTTTGGGTGTTGAGTTACTATATGGTGTTGGATTTTGTTAAAGTGAGGAAGCATCCTAGTAAATCACTCATGGGAACTAGGCATAATGGGCAGATGGTTGGAGAATATCCACACATAACAAAACACTGGAAATTAATTTAAAGAGAACAATCTTTTTAAAGACCATGAACACTGACCTTTTTAACTTTGACCCCATCCTTGGGAGTCTGTTTAGTGACTAGATTATACCCAATCATCTGAGAGACCATTGGTAGAAGCTCATCAGGGCTGTTAAAGGTAGGGTCAAAGAGTGCTTTTTGTTAGTGTAATGCTGATTAAAGGCATTATCGAGACAGATAAAATAAAAGTCACCTGTGACAGTTTCAACAGAATAAAGTGTTAACTTGTTGAGAAAACAGCCAAAAAGGTATTTTCACAAGAACTCCAAATCCATCCAAATTTAGCGAGGTGACAGCGGGTACCAACCGCATCTCTGGCCGCAGCATTCACAAACAGACACCACAGAAATGTAAATCTATAAAGTCGCCCGGATGATATTAAATAGTCAGACAGTAAGAGGGTTGACTACCTACTGTGTAGATGCATTCACTACATTGAGGTTGAGGATTTGAATACTAGACTGTTGACATCCGCAGTGGATGATATTGAATAGTCAGACAGTAAGAGGGTTGACTATCTACTGTGTAGATGCATTCACTACATTGAGATTGAGGATTTGAATACTAGACTGTTGACATCCGCAGTGGATGGGTGGATGATATTGAATAGTCAGACAGTAAGAGGGTTGACTACCTACTGTGTAGATGCATTCACTACATTGAGATTGAGGATTTGAATACTAGACTGTTGACATCCGCAGTGGATGATATTGAATAGTCAGACAGTAAGAGGGTTGACTATCTACTGTGTAGATGCATTCACTACATTGAGATTGAGGATTTGAATACTAGACTGTTGACATCCGCAGTGGATGATATTGAATAGTCAGACAGTAAGAGGGTTGACTATCTACTGTGTAGATGCATTCACTACATTGAGGTTGAGGATTTGAATACTAGACTGTTGACATCCGCAGTGGATGATATTGAATAGTCAGACAGTAAGAGGGTTGACTATCTACTGTGTAGATGCATTCACTACATTGAGATTGAGGATTTGAATACTAGACTGTTGACATCCGCAGTGGATGATATTGAATAGTCAGACAGTAAGAGGGTTGACTATCTACTGTGTAGATGCATTCACTACATTGAGGTTGAGGATTTGAATACTAGACTGTTGACATCCGCAGTGGATGATATTGAATAGTCAGACAGTAAGAGGGTTGACTATCTACTGTGTAGATGCATTCACTACATTGAGGTTGAGGATTTGAATACTAGACTGTTGACATCCGCAGTGGATGATATTGAATAGTCAGACAGTAAGAGGGTTGACTATCTACTGTGTAGATGCATTCACTACATTGAGGTTGAGGATTTGAATACTAGACTGTTGTCTAGTGCCTCTTACTTACTTTTTCGTCAAGTGTACCCCTCCCTTGAATCCACTGGAGAATGTACCCTTCCCCCTTCCCCCGGCTAGGATCTGAGCCTTCAAGACAATCTCTTTGACATCTGTAAGGAACAGAAAGGAGCATGAGACAAGGAGATAACTCTGCAAACAGAAAATGTCCTTGTTTTACCAGGAGTTGTTGAGAGTATACCACTCATCTTATATACCGCCCTCTATTGACAACTTATAATGTATAATACAACTCATGTACTAAAGCATTACGTGGACTGAACATGACCCAAAGAGTTCTTAAACAAGTCAAGTAGTCATTGCCTCTTTCCTTTGAGTCTCAATCTAATGAACCCATAACATGGTGTCAGAAGTGAGCTGATATAGTGAACAGTAAACATCAGAGAATTGATTGAGATCGTTTAGCGAGTTGGAGTAGCCAGCCTTCAACCGGAAAAGAGAGTTTTACTTGGTGAGCCATTTTCTCTATAAACCAAGCACATGTGTGTATGTACATACGCCGATACACACGATGGCGTCATATCAAATACCGCCACCAGAATCAATGAACTGTAAAGGGGATCTTGCCAATAACTGGAGTTTTTTCAGAGAGAGTTTCGAAGATTATCGTAAAGCTGTAGAGCTAGATAAAAAGGATGAATCAATCCAAGTTGCACTGCTCAAAAGTGTTATGGGGAAAGAATGCAAGAACATTCTTAAGCAACTTCAGCTCACAGATGATGAATTGAAAAGCCACACTACTATCCTAGATAAGCTTCAGGTACATTTTGCTCCGTCCAGAAATCTACTATATGAGAGATACATATTTCATACCGCAGATCAGCAGCCGAATGAAACTGTGGATCAGTATGTTATTAGATTGAGGCAACTGGCGGAGAAATGCAAATTCACTCAGCTTGAAACAGAGATGATTCGAGACAGGTTAGTGCTTGGTACCAAAGATAAAGCTGCCAGAGCACGTCTCTTCAGAGAAAAAGAGTGTGATTTGAAGCGAGCAATTGAAAGCCTGAGGATAAGTGAGCTTACTCAAGAACAACTAAAGAAAATAGATGTTCCCCTCACTGAAACAGTAAGCTATGTGAAGAAACAAAAATCCAGTGAGCACCGCAAAAGCAAAGAATCCTCCAGTGGCCGGAAGCAGCACAATAAGAACAAAACTAAGCACAAAGATGACAAGCAGAGTCAAAAAGTGCAAACCTGCAAATATTGTGGCTCCTCACATGAGCGTAACAGAGATAAATGTCCAGCTTATGGAAAAAAATGCTCACAGTGTGGAAAGATGAATCACTTCCAGTTGGTATGCAGACAGAAGAAACTCAATCAAATACACAAAGCTTCTTCAGATACTGATTCTGATGAATCAATTTTTGGCATACAGCTGATTGGGGCTGTCAACAGTGGAAACAGAATGCTTACTGTTCCATTAACATTCGATGCAGACAACGGTGAGATTGTAGTCAAATGTCAAATTGACACGGGGGCGACATGCAATGTAATGTCCTTTGCCAGCTTGTGCAAACTTCACCAGACGTCAGACCCCAAAATCAAGAAATCTACTGCCAAGTTGAAGCTGTATAATGACAGTATCATTGATGTCATAGGAGAATGTGATCTCAAATGTCACTACAAAGGACATAAACATCGACTTAACTTCAAAATAGTTAATGCTAAACAACCTCCACTACTGTCAAGCCAGACATGTACACAGATGGGTCTCATAAGTGTACACATAGATGATGCAGTCAATAGTGTTGTACAACATGATGCAGTTGAAGCCATATCAGAGCAAGATTTGGTTAACGAATTCAAGGATGTGTTCGAAGGACTTGGATGCCTTGCGGGAGATTACCACATTGAGATTGATCCTACTGTGAGACCGGTCCAGAATGCACCACGACGTGTTCCAGTTCCCATGAAGGATAAACTCTATGACAAAATATGTGAATTGGAGAAACGACGCATCATAGCAAAGGTAACTGAGCCAACAGCATGGATAAGTAGCCTAGTAGTAGTGGATAAGCCAGGAAAGATGCGAATTTGCCTAGATCCACGCGAGCTAAATAAAGCCATAAAGCGACCCAAATACCAGATGCCAACACTCGATGAGATATTGCCAACACTAGCTAACGCAAAATTCTTCACTGTCCTTGATGCGAAAGAAGGATGTCATCAAGTGAAACTCGATGAAGAAAGCTCGTACTTAACAACATTTTGGACTCCATTTGGCAGATATCGCTATCTCAGAATGCCATTTGGGATAAATTCGGCTCCAGAAGAATACCAGCGACGACAGATCGAGATTGTACAGGGCGTACCTGGAACAGCCGTCATCGCTGATGATATTCTTGTGTATGGCTGTGACATAGCTGAACACGATAGAAACCTGAGAGCAGTACTGCAACGTGCCAGAGAGACAAATCTGAAGCTCAACAGGAAAAAGCTCAGACTGCGCCTCAGTGAAGTAACATACATGGGTCAAAGGTTGACTAGCAATGGAGTACGACCAGATCCACGCAAGGTAGAAGCGATTCAGAACATGACACGACCAGACTCGAAGAAAGCGGTCCAGCGTCTGCTAGGATGCATCAACTACCTTTCCCGATACTTGCCAAGGCTTGCAGATGTAAGTGAGCCACTACGAAAATTGACTGAGAGCTCAGCGCTATTCACTTGGCAGTCACAGCAAGAAGAGTCCTTCAAACAAATAAAGGACATGATCACTAGCGCTCCAGTACTCAAGTATTACGACTTGAAGGAAGAGGTCACAATCCAATGTGATGCCTCAGAAAAAGGACTAGGAGCAACTCTCCTTCAGAACGGGCAACCAGTTGTGTTTGCGTCCCGTACCCTCACATCTGCAGAGCAAAACTATGCACAAATCGAGAAAGAGTGTCTAGCCATAGTTTTCTCATGTGAGCGATTTGATCAATATCTACATGGTAGAGAGATGATCACCGTGAATACTGACCACAAGCCTTTGGTTCCAATATTCACCAAGCCGATACATACAGCGCCAAAACGACTTCAACGTATGCTCTTGAGATTACAGAAGTACAACTTGAAGGTGCAGTACCTACCTGGCAGTCAGATGTACATTGCCGACATGCTGAGCAGAGCATACTTGAAGACAACCGGAACGAGCCAACTGTCTGAACATCAGATATTTCATCTCAGACAAGAAGAGCAACTGTATGCGGAAATTGAATCAATCCAACAATCCAAATACATCCGAATGAAAGATACTATTCAACTTCAAATCAAAAATGCGACGAAGGAAGATCCAGTACTTCAAACGCTGAAGACAGTTGTACTGGGAGGATGGCCAGAGAACAGAGATGAAGTTCCAGTGTGTATCCGCGAGTTCTTTGGATTTCGAGATGAGATCACAGTACAAGATGGCACAATGTATAAAGGAATGCGAGCCATCATACCCAAATCAATGCAGAGCCTGATGCTGATGCGAGTTCACTCCAGTCATCTTGGTGCAGAAGCTTGCCTCCGTCGGGCTAGAGAAGTGTTGTATTGGCCAGGGATGACAAGTCAGATAAAAGACAGAGTCAGTCAATGCGATGCCTGTAACGAGTTCCTCAACAAACAGCAGAAGGAACCGATGATGTCTTACGAGATACCGGAACGAGGATGGAGTATAGTCAGTCAGGATCTTTTTCACTACAGACATACCGACTACCTGATAACCGTTGATCACTACAGCGATTTCTGGGAACTTGACAAGCTCACAGATACACGAGCAGAAACCATCATTGAACATACAAAACAACAGTTTTCCAGACACGGCATACCACAGAAGGTTGTCACCGACAACGGTCCTCAGTTCATAGCCGCAGATTATGAGGAATTCAGTAGAGAGTGGGAGTTCGAGCACCAAACATCCTCACCATACCACAGTCAGAGCAATGGAAAAGCAGAATCAGCTGTCAAAATTGCGAAAAACATCATCAAGAAGGTGACCAAAGCAAAACAGGATCTACATCTTGCGATTCTAGACTGGCGTAACACACCCGCTGCAAATGGTAGCAGTCCAGTACAGAAACTGATGTCTCGACGAACACGTACCCTACTGCCGACAACAGAGGTCTGTCTTCAACCGAAGATTATCACAGGAGTACCGGAGACCATTAGACACCAGAAACAGAGAGCCAAACAACAGTATGACAAAACCGCTAAACCCCTACCTCAGTTGCAAATTGGACAGCCAATCAGATTGCAGCCAAACAACCACAACATCCAGTGGAAACAAGGCAGATGCGTTGACAGTGATGGATCACGTTCATATCTCATTGAACTAGATAATGGACAAGTGCTAAGACGTAACCGTAAACATCTACGCGCATCTACTCTTCAGACAGAGGTGACCAACTCGAGTGGAGCAACAGTTCAACCGCCAGCAGTTTCTACTTCAAATGGTCCACAGGATGAACCTGTGAATCATGCTAAGATGGACAAATCAAAAGGTCCAACCAACCCAGCAGAGATTCCACCGAGCCCTGGCAAGAGTTCAGTGAAATCCACTCGTACTAGATCAAACATCAAACCACCATCCAAATACAAGGATTTTATCCTTAAGTAGTTTGTCACATGACATTGGACACTAAATACTGTCATGAACTCAAGAAACCAACAAATCAAATATTCCTGAGTCAAATATAAGTTTTTACATTACTCAACTTTTTAATTGAACTTCTGGAGATGAACATTTCAATTGAACATTTGACTTAAAAAAGAAAGGAGATGTTGAGAGTATACCACTCATCTTATATACCGCCCTCTATTGACAACTTATAATGTATAATACAACTCATGTACTAAAGCATTACGTGGACTGAACATGACCCAAAGAGTTCTTAAACAAGTCAAGTAGTCATTGCCTCTTTCCTTTGAGTCTCAATCTAATGAACCCATAACAGGAGTCACATAACAGTTAGACAAATCCAAAGTGGGGCTATCTGAAGAATAGTCAGGAACCTTTCAACAAAGTGAGCAATATGAATGTGGGACATTATTGTAACCTCTTATTAGCTGTCAAGTTGACATCAGAAAGGCTATGTGCTAGACATGGGTCCAATTTAATGGCTCTTCTTTAATACCCTAAGTGAAAAATCAGCGCTTATCTAGCAGAAAAAACTCCCCTTAACGAAAGTGTGTTTCACAGGTAAGTAAGGAGTTTTTGCTAGTGCAAGTGTGACCTCAGCTTAGAACATATTCCTTGCTTACAAAGAGCAAAAGTTCAGCGTTTACTATATAAGCAGAAAATGGTGGCCATAAGCGCAAAATTTTGTGCTAAGCAGAGACATGAAATTCATATTGCTTTTTAAAGATTTTAAGGGCAAGCAGTTCTCTCTTGGGCAAGTGTGCTAAAAGAACAGACTGTTTAAGGACAAGAGGAGATGGACATCCTACCTACAAAAAGGGCAACCAAATAAAATCAGTACTGAAAAAAAAACAACAACAGTAATATGAAATAAGTATTGTATATTGATTAGTTAATACACAGCGCTTCTGCGTCCCATAGCCATCAAGTCTAAAGGCCCAGTTTGATATGGGACGCAGATGCGCTATATTTCTCTGTATTCCACAAGTGCGTGAGTGATAAAAAATTTATCTTCAAGCAAACTTGAAGCGTAGCTTAAAATAGCACAATACGCAAAATTAGAACAGTGCAATAGAACAGGGTTTGATATGGGCCGTGCAATATAGGTTAATCTCACACTCTTCTTGCTACAATATGGATTGACCAATCAGAATGGAGGTTTCAAGTTGACTTGAAGAATACGTATTCTGCCCTTTTCAAGCCAAGAGCATAGGCCACTCAAAACGCCTTACACTATCATAACCCAAGGCATGTCCATCGTTAGACCTGTCCATTCCCAACACCATCTCTAGGCAAAACACTGATCTGAATCTTCTCCACACTCTCAGAGCGACTTCTTTATAAGAGATTGATACCCGGGCCCAATTTCATGGCTCTGCTTACCGTATGCAAAGAATTGATGCTTACAGAAGCAGGGATTTCCGCATTTACGTCAAGCAGATTTCACAGGTTAGCAGGGAGTTTTCTTTATGTGCGCATGCCTACTCCATATTACTAGGCATTCTGCGCTTACACAGCTAGCACAGACATTTGGCACTTGACCTGTAAGTGAAGAATGGTGATCGCAAGCACAGAATTGGCCAAACTTACTTAGAGCTTTAGCTTCTCTCACTGCATCTGGTGGATTATCGGCAACCCGGAACCTCTGAACTGTGACATCATAATCTGACATCAACTTCTTGCTCTGGTATTCCTGAAGATTCAGACATCGTACTGGAACCACTGAAGCTGCTAATGACTGTGGTGAGGAAACAAACAAAATCATTAATTTAAAAACACAAATTCTTGAATGTCTATAATTCATTGTGTTTAGATGACAAGGCCAGCTGATCTCAGGAACACAGACCAAACATTATGAAGGTCAGCTGCGACAATAACTTTCTGGACTAGGGCCGTCAAGAGGATTGAGGGTTATGATTATCCCAACTAGTTGGAGGTACTTGTTACATGTACATTAAGTAAATGAACTTCTGTTGACTGGCCATGGCATGACTGACTATGGAGGTAGTGACGGAGAGTTGCCTTTTATTAGTAGAGCTCTCAAAAAAATCATTTGAAAATTACGATCCAAATACATGTACTTTTAATGTACTTTTCTACATTCATACATTTTTATTCTCTACATGCGTTGCTCACAAATTTAGTATAAATAGTGTTACTGTTATTGTTTATGAAGGAATTTCCATTTTCTACTGAGTAGAACCCTGCTAACATAGTAGCCTGAAGTATCGTTGAAAGCATTCTGAATATCCCTTAGTTATAATTAGGTCACGTCAAACATTTGATAATTCCTATTAGACAATTTTCAAAGAACTTGCACCTTATAAGTTATGCTGCTCACGATTGATTGTGCGCCCTCGCTGCAGGGCCTGTAACCAGTGTGTCGTTAAACAGCCAATAATTTACATCCATAATGCATCGGCAGCAAACTGGACACGTGATGTGACCACGTGATCTACAAGCCGCAACGCCATGTTGTGACAAATAAGTTCACAGACTTGACACCGATCTCCGATGTGGCGTTAAAAAACATCGATTTGGAGTACAAAAATGGTCGTGAGAACAATTTTATGCTTGATGTTGCATCTTTCTTAGACAAATTGAGAATACAGTAGGAGATTTTTGAGCTATTTCGTTTGGTCTTTTTGTCATTTTGAGGCATTTTTCGTGGCTGCTTGTCGTTGAAAACCAGAGCAAATTGGCGAATGTGGCGGAACTTGCAATCAATAGATTCCTTGGGCACTATTATGACCGAATATGTCAAAATTTTTTTAAAGGAGTACAACGCCCCAGTAACTGGATCTACTGCTTAGAGTGGCCCACACTAGACATGCTAGAGCCTCTAGCATCTCTAGTAGTAGTAGAGGTGCTATGGTTAGTTGCAATATTATGGATGATGGGATTTCCTTCCTCCATCATGTCCATGGTTTCAATAACACTATTTTTTAGTATTAACACTAACAGTTAACCATTCATTACCCTCTTCAGGCAGGCTCAGTTTCGAGTTTGACCCTCACAATGAAAAGAGCAAAGAGCTCGGACCTGAGCTCATGATGTAAAGACCAAAAGCAAAGACTAATGTAACGCAGGAATTAATGTGAGCAGGGCTCTCCTGGTTAACTATACAACTATAACTGTTCGGGTGAACGTGTGCCGGAGCAGAGGGCGAGTGTAGACGTCGATGAATAAATGGTGGTACAACAAACAAACGTTTCGGCCAAACTTCAATAATAATTTATTTGACGGATATAACGATTGCAAATACACAGATACAACAAATCTAGCTGGTAGATATACGAGAGGCGAGTCTCTGATGTATTGAGCAAGTTGGAGCACTCAAGAATGAGAGTCCGAACATGAACACTTAAAAAGAGAATTTGGGGGATGTTATTATTATAGGGTTTCTGGAGGTGGGGTGTATCTAGATTTAGCAATGATGTCACAGAGAAAATACATAAGATCAGTGACATCATTTGAATATAATAAGTTTGGATGAGGTAATGGTCAGCAGGGGAGTAAGGTCAGTGCCTTGGGGAACCTTGGGGTTATAGCCTAGGAATGTGTGTGGTGTGTTTTACAAGATAAGGGAGTGAGCTTTGAAGTGAAATAGACCACCTGTCGACAATGTTACGATTACAGGGGATAGGGAGAATGGTGAATAAAATGAGCCTTACACTAACATTAACGGAAAAATTTCCGTATCCTGCCACCACTTTTTCACTCATTTTTACCCAAAGGAATATCTCATTTGAGTAAATTAGATACTATTTTATTTCATAACGAATGAAAAAGTGGTGGCTGGATATGGACATTTTTCCCAGATGTTTTCTTCAGATTGCAAACCTACAGTACCTGTTTTTGTAGAAGTGGAACAGCCGTTTTTTGCTGCAATCTCTGTAGTACACGCGTTATGGAGGCCGCCATGTTTGATTTTGGCTTCACCGCAATCTTGGGTTTTGCTCAATCTCGAGATTGAGCAGCGCACTCAGGGTTTTTGGCCCCGCCCCCCAAAATGTTAAATATTACTCAAAAACACTTTTGAAAAAGTAGAAGGGGGCGGGGGAGGGAGAGGTAGGTTAACCCTTGCGTGTGGTAGGTCCCCAGAGAAGGTCTAAGGATAAAGGTTAAAGATCTCTGGATCTCGGCCTCTTAAAATAAAATCAAACATATTTGCTGACAAACAAAGTTTGGTTGTTTGAGGCTTTTTTCAAATTTTTGGGGAGGTTAGCCAAAAACAGAAACGAAAACACCCTTGAACGACCCTTGACCAGACTCATCTTGGAAAAAGGACCTATAGCTACATTTTTTTTGAGCAAAATGTTTGGGGGACCTCGGCTAGCTATACCTTGATTGGCCCTGGGTGAAAGTCAACATCCCCGCTGGGCACAACATTGGACATAATTTCCCACATTAGTGGCGGATTTAGGGATGGGCGCAGCAGGTGCGCCCCCCCCCCTTATTTCTGCCGGCTTGGGGGGGGGGGAATTGAATTGAACAGAAAATAAATCAGTATTATGATTTTAAAATTGGTAAAAAATAACTTGTAAGGTACTTCTGTGTGCTTGGAATCTCAGAAATTCTTTAGAGGATTTTAGGGGGGGGACTTCTGTACAACAGCACAATAGTATTGGGGGGGGGGGGTAACCTCTGCAGCTGCCCCATATCGAGCATGGTGCATGGTGTATGGAAGTAAATAAAGTATTCTCAAGATCAAATGTTCCGTACATGTATACAGCCCATATTTAATACTAAGCTCTGCATCGTACAGTAAAATGTATACAATTACAAAAGAGGTCAATATTGCTCAAATAGTTATAATTAGTAGTAACAATCTCATTATTATGAAACCAACTAAAGCAGAGAACAAAAATAATAGAAACTAAAAATGTTCATGCATAATACAGGACTAACAGTGCTGTGATTATAAATGTTCATCAAAAAGTTGTGGTGTTTTTTTTCATACAAAGAAAGAAAAATATGTTTCAAGATTTCCAATTGCATATCTGTGAAGGGGGGGGGGTTAAAAAAAACATTCTTAAATATAATAGCAGTCCTTTTGTGTTCTGGAAGATTTGTTTTCAATTGTTTTTTGTTTTGGTTTATTCTTCAATTGAAAAACATGTCAATGTCTTTTCAATTCAGCACCAAGTGTGACCATTGAACAGTATCTTCAGGTTATTCATTTCAAAGATATTGACAAAGTAGGGAGACCGCCAACATTAGGGCTAGAAAGCTCAGTTGGTAGAGCGCTGGCACACCAATACGGAGGTCCCGCTCTAGTCAATTTGTCTTTGTTCAACCCAAAGTTATTCATTTCTGTGTACCTCTTAGGTAAACATTAGGTCTAAATTTTACAATTTAAACCCTAAACCAAACATAAACTGCTTCTGAAGCAAAATTATTTCTGTACATAAAAAAAATGTTTAAAAATTTAGACATTTTTTGACTGAAAGATTCTTCACAATGCGACAAAAACTGAATCTGCTATTTGTGCATGAAATGTGTCTGAACTGCAGTCTGTTTTTGCTTTTCCCGGAAACAAATTCCTCAAATGATGAAGAAGTTTTAAAATGCAACAAGATGGAAATCTATTTGAAAGACTACTCTTACACAGGACTGTAGCTACTGACAGTGTACAAAATATTTATCAACAACACGATAGCATCACAGCAAAGGCTCCAAGCACGTCAATCAAATCACCAAATTTCCCATTACCTTACACCAACCTATATAGGCCAGTGCTCACAATCAACTTCATCCAGCATCTATACAATAAATCAATTACACATAAGCTGTCATGTACTATACATTGATGCAAAATACACCAACCATTCAAATTATTTACTAACAAAACATTATTTCAACATTTTGATACCACGACTAGAATTAAACAAAATAAGTTTTTTTTTTAAGGTACAATATTTAAAAGCAATTAAATAACCTGCATGGCAATAGTAGCACGGCATAATTGTACATTTTCTAGGCTGCAACTGAATCGAGGACAGTGACTTCAACTATGACCACTGTGATCTTCCTACACTTCAGAGGCGTAACCAGCCACCCCACGTCCCCCCCCCCCCCCGCCAAGCAGGGTCTCAGAACCCTTCCTCCACCCTCTCAACCCCCAAATGAGATCGAAAAAAGGCACAAGTGTTTGGTTTGCTTGGTTCATTAAATAGCCCCCTCTCCCCCCAAAAAAAATAAATAAATAAATAAATAATAATATTAAATAATAATAATAAATAAAAAACAATAAATCAATCAATCAAAAAAACTAAATAAATAAATCAAATTTTAACAAATATTTTGAAAATAAAATAAAACAATTAAGAATAAATATATTTGCCGCTCCCCTATGAAAAACATAAGAAAGTCTGGTTACGCCACCTCATAGTGTTTACTTCTATACTGCCACAGGTGTTGCATCCATGACTAACCCCTACAATAACCCAAGTATGTGCTGTTACTATGTATACAAGCAGACTAAACAGGGCAAAATAAATATAAAGATATATGAATAGTTATGTTCTTTCATTAGAGATAGAAAGCACTGGCTATAGGCCCTAATAGTGCTTTCATAGCTATTAAATCAATCTAAATCAACTCCCCAATGGACCTCATGCACATGATGTCACTGCAGCTCAGGGCGCCCTCAAGTAGATATCTAATTTCTAAAGGCGATTGCTCATTGGCCCATCCTGTGCGCTTCGCAGACTAAGTCTGGCATTTTCATTGATTTGTCATCAATTGACCTCATTAAGAGGGTGGTTTATGGTGGGATAACATCTTTGCATAAGTTGTTTGAGAACTACATCATAAACTGGAAATCTGTGATAACAGGTGCTTCATACATGTAGCATTCAGACTGCCTTGTTGTCACAGGGAATGCTTGGTGGTTTAGCGGACATGCTCCTTCATACAATGCAGATGCAGGTGAAGGCACCACCAGTATGTAAAGCAAACAGTTACAGGTTCAAACCCTACCCAAGACCCCCCTGGATTTTCCCCACAAGCCCTGGAAAGTAGTGAACAATGAGCAAAACTAAATAACTTGCAAAAAGGTGAACAAAATTGTATCACCTGCTTTTTGACACGCAAATAATATAACAGAAAAGAAATAAAGAATTGAAATGTACTCTTGAAACATCTTTGAAATTGGCGAAACAAGACTCACAAGCAAACTCAAGGTCTGGTGGGTCTACAAAGGGTACCCACCTATACACGAAGATATTTAGTCGCACAACACTGCAGATTACTTATATACATGTAAAAGATTCCTGCGATCATTTTCACTTACTTGCTCATACACTCACCCACCCCCCCACCTTCCCCTAACGAAGGCACATCTTTAGGTCACAGCTGTGTTTTGAGCATACACAAACACCATATCAAAAACAAAAAAAACATGCAAATACGTTTCTATTATTTAATTTGTGACAATGTATGCAAGAGGTCAACATGAAGCTCAATACAACATCAGAGACA
Source organism: Pisaster brevispinus (assembly GCA_023634235.1). Classification (NCBI taxonomy): domain Eukaryota; kingdom Metazoa; phylum Echinodermata; class Asteroidea; order Forcipulatida; family Asteriidae; genus Pisaster; species Pisaster brevispinus. The sequence goes on from JAMKCF010000004.1 coordinate 17,467,424, forward strand.
AGTTCTCTTTATGCTGTCGAACAAACCACCACTTTGTCATTTCTCTAATGGAAGAATTTGAAACGCAATGTGGCAGTAGATATAATTTTCCATTAAAGCGTTCATGGGCATAGACACAATTTTCAGAACAATAATTTATAATCTGTAAGCCTTCTGCCACCTATCAGTTCAAATACTCCCATTATAACTGTTGAATCATTCGAGCAAAAACCCCAGAAACGTTTCAATTCACAAACTTTTAGCGGGAGGTTGGCATTTTCCATGGGGAGGCTGGCTTGAAAGGGGTTTAACACTAGACGGCATTTGCAGGTTTATCCTGAGCAGTCGTTTGCTGGTTCTGCTCTTGTCTGTTCTTGAACCACATAGTTTCCTTGAAGACAAACCATCCATTGCCGGCCCACACCACGGTGTTGAGAAACCCAAAGACCTGTTGGAAAGGAGTTCAAATTAGAGCTAGGTGGTCAGATTGCATTCAAGGGGGCTGTCGTCACGATCATAGCAGGCCTGTGGTTGTACATGGAACTATGAACTCTCACCCAGTTACAGCATACATGCAAGACCTGCCCGTCACATCACAACATGACGTCACTCAAGCAAGGGTCATGAGTGAGTAGTCAGCAGAGCAGACCAATGTCCTGGATTTGAAACTTGATCTGGCAGGGGATACTTTAGAGTATTTGGGGGTATTTTGAGTACATGAATAACACTCAAAAGCCAATGACCATTTCGACAAACAATACGCATAGTTTTGGGGTACAAAGTAGTTGTACACAATAAAGAGGCTGTGTCGTCATGATCAATGTACACCTGTGGCTGTGCATGGAATAATGAGCTCTCACGCAACACAGCACGCATGCTCTCCATGTGTATGATCTGTAGGGAGGGCGCCCACGTGCAGTAAATATACAGCCACAAGCCTGCTTTTAGCATGATAGGAAAGCCCCTTTAAATTGTTTTGGAACCCAATGGTCAAATATGTAAACGTATAACCGAAAGATCGGTCGGTTAACTGTAACCTTGCTAGCACAGGCTTAGTACCAACTGCTTATTACAGAATTTGAACTTGTTCTTATTATCTGGCTCGCTTGGAGGTCTAGTGGGCTGACACCTATCTGCTCTAAGATGATGTGGGTTAAGGGTTCGAATCCCACCCGAGTGTAGAATGCCTACGGATTTTTTTTCTGCAGGACTCGGGAAAAGCACTGAGTATACAGTGCTTTTAACACAAAGGTGTAAGGGTTAGACCCAAGTAACTAAAAACATTTATTGAAACTTGATCACTTAGTTCGGAGGGAGGGGTTTATCAGAGCATTCAGGTTCTCGGGTTATCTTTAGGTTGGTGAATAATGAAGATAGATTTTCCTGGATGAGTAAATTTCGTCATTATGAGAAACCAGATTTTTTTTTTTTTTTATTAAGATTTACTTACAACAGAGATATTGATAGATGCGTAGTTAGGGAAGGTTTTCTGTATGCAGGTGTTTAGAGGGTCACTGCAAGGTACAGACAAGAGATCCTTCTTGACAATATCAAAGGTCGTCCAGTACTTCACTGTGCTGACACCTGACGCCCACGCACAAGATGATAAGAAGAAGAATACAGCAAACCCCACTGTTGTCACAAAGTCCTGTAAGTACAAGAGAAGTATGGATTCAATTGTTGTGACCGCCTTATGTTACCACGTAGAGCGGCCAATATTTGCATCTTGCAATCAGGGAGACTTTGTGGAGCATTCAGGGAGGCATTGACAATCACAATCAACATTATAGGGAAGAAGGTTCTATAAATCAGGCAGATTTTCAAATATGTCCATCAGAACATGGAACGATTGATTTACTTTCAGGGAACTTTCTACGGAATCAGGGTCAGAGCTCTGACCATGATGCAAACAACTACTGTAGACATCTCTTCACGTTATTTCTTGACATTTTGACTTCATACCTTCATAGTCTTCATTACATAAAGAATATATGCATTAATCACTTAATCAGGGATGTGATAGGCTGTTGAAAAAAAACCTGGACTGTGAGCGCAAAGCGCAAAAAGCTTGCGAGGGCAAAAACTTGCGAGGTCAAAGCCTACTTACATACATTTATCTTTTGTTTTGAAAGCCCTAATCTGCACTCTGGGGCATTCTATTTGGTTTTATCTTCATGTTTTTTATGGTCTTATTATTTATTTATTTATTTTTTTTGTTTGGGGGGGGGTTTAAAAAAATTGATTTTTTTCTGAAAAAACAGAGAAATCACATCCCTGCTTAATGCTGGGTGACTTGAATACACTCAAAATTTTCCAGGAGATAGGTGCGGAGGGCTGGTGAAGCCGTTTTCAAAATGTCCTTCTGGTGCAGTGGTTGATGTGCTGATTATGCAGGTTTTTTGTGATAAAAGGGCGACAGCATGTAGCGTGGTAACACGCCCACACATTTAATTGTGCACCGTGCATGCACTCTTGGTGTTTGCTTCATTTGCCTGGTACAAAGAGTGACAAAATGTACTGGAATTCATGCTCAAAATCTCCCTTTATCAGGGATTATTGTGTATTACAGACCTTCTTCTATTTTTTAATTAAAATAATAAAACATTTGCCTTTACTAGTTTCAACTATGTACAATTTCTCTCACTGATAGACTGTAGGTTGTTTTGCTATGTGTTATCGAACAGTTATTAAAAATGGGAAAATGTACTTACAACAGCGGGTACAAGGTCAAAGTTTAAGTATCTGACCTCCAGGAACACATACCAGATGAGGGAGAGGATGCAGTAGATCATAGCCAAGACCCCGATAGCGACAAAGAAAGAAGGTTTTCCTCCAACAGAGTCTGGTATGGGTTTCTCCGAGCCGGAGTTGTTTGTCGACTCACAGAATATCGGAAAAGACTTGAAGCTGCAGTGTTATACAATCAAAAGGAACCCTTAACTTTCCATTTATTTATCAGAAGCTTTTGTTTTATTGTACAATGGTCAACAAGTCTTTACAAGATGCTTTCATACACGCTAAACCTGAAAAGTGTTGGTGCATCCTATTTTTATTTTGGACCGGTAAAGTTGGCAAAGAGCAAATTAGCAAATTTTAGCATTTTACATTCGCCTTATGATATTGAGCAATGAATTGGATAAATTAGAAAAAGAGTCTTTTTTACTTTTAAAAACCAGCCCAAAATCACATATCAGTTTTGTACTTACCTCTGCAGCACATCAAAGTGTGCAGTGTAGGTATAGCACTACAAATGTACGACACGATCCAGCAATTAGAATTCCCTTTACCTTACATTCATTAAGTTATAAAAATTTGTACAAATATTTGTCTCTGTTATTACTTACTCGAATGGGTAACCAAATGTATAGTTCATGTGGTGAGGGTACGATTGGCAAGTGATGTCATAGAAGTAGATACTGTTGTATCCTGCAGTTGTTGCAAACATGAGCACAGCTAGAACCTGTTGAAACGTATCGAAAAGAAACAGTTCAACATTAGCTCTAATTTTCTTTCTCATAGTAGTTTCATGCAGACATATTGTAAAATCTACAGACAGCTTTTGCATTTACAAACAAAAGAAGAAACAGCCTTGCATACTTATTGCTGTAGTGTTGTCAATCTTCTATAGCAATACAAAATGATTTAAACTTTACCCAGTCAGTTTCCCTTGTGGTTTATTACTTGATGTTTGGAATAAAAAGTTGCATCCCCATAAGGTGATGCTTCTATTGCCTTTTCCCAGGTTATATCATGAACTTGAGTGTGATTAGCGGTAGAATTGCTTCTGAGTTCTGACTGGCACCCCCAGACAAAGATGTTGAAAAAATAGGGAGACCATCAATATTAGGGCTAGATACATGTAGCTCAAAGGGTGGAGCGCCGCCACGTATCCAGAGGTCGCAGGTTCAGATCCCGCTCGAGTAATATTTTCTTCAGTCAACCTAGTCAGTTTTCCTTGTGGTTTGCTACTTGCAATAAAAATATAAAAGAAAAAAAAACAACCAAACAAACAAAAACAAAAACACACGGAAACCTTTAAGTTTAAAATCAGCTAAGAAATAGACCTACACAACTATGAACATGAACTCAAAAGTCTCAGCGCTGTAAAATCCTACCACAAAAACGTAAACAACTTTCGGCCATTTGGATCGCTGTGTCGAGTCTATTGTGAATGCGGGGAACATAAAAACTAGAACTACCCACGTGCACGTGGGCAACATTGATAGGCAGTTGTCATGGTGGGCGGGGTTTAATGGATTAGTCTACTGTAGACGGTGTGCCAGTATTATGTCGCCCGCAGGCGGGAAATTCTACGGCGACTCCAATCATCTCTATTCTCTATGCAGGCAGACAGCTCTGATGTGTTCTCCACCCCTGCATCATGTATTTGAAATGTGACGTCATCAAACATTTCAGGATTTTGACCAAAATGGCACATTTAGTGTATAAAGTGGTATTAGTGGTATATAGTGGTATATAGTGGTATTTTACTGTTTTAACGTAAAGCTAGAGACTTGTAATGTTGTTTTCATCAAATAGGACTCTATCTTTCCAAAAATGAGTGAATCACAAAACTGAATTTGACCTTGGAACCCCTCTATATAGCCGCTTTGTCCAACTCAGGATACATGACCAACTGGTTCATGATTTTCTGGTATGCGTACATGCACCCCATTATCCGTATTATTTTTAGGAGTACTACAGGAACAGGAAACAGATGTCTGGGCCAAATTTCAAATGTTCTATGAATGAATAATTCTTGCTCAGCAAAGTACAAAGTTTCTATTCATTCAGGGCGTGAATTTGGAGGAAAACCCCACAAAACTGCAGGGCTTGTTGCTCAAAGTGTTAACTGGACCAGAATTGTTTTCACAAGAATAGAATCAAAATGAGAAAAAACTTCCTGACAGAGTTTAACATACATTTAACTGGTTTTATTTGAACAAACACTAAGACATGCTAATAATAGAGAAGATTTATCTCATTTGACTTATTGGTATTAAGTATACTTCATTAATCCAAAGGTATTTTATCTGACTCAAAGTCACATTTGAACATTTGTTTTTTTGGTGAAAATATTCCACTGGGAAATATTATTATGCAATTCAAAATCATAAGGCCGCCAGACTTGTCTGGCCATAAGTTTACTGGCCGGACACTAAAATAACTGGCCTCGGACCTATTGTCCAGTGTAAAATTTGAGCCCTGAATTATGGTCATGTTGTCAACTCATTGTTTAGTGTTTTGTGAAACCCAAACCTCAATTTCTGAAGTTTTTTGGGTTGAACAAAGAAAAATTTACCAGAGCGAGATGCAGGACTTGAACCTGCGACCTCCGCATTAACGTGCCAGTGCTCTACCAACTGAGCTGTCTAGCCCTATGTTGGCGGTCTCTCTATTTAGTCAATATTTTTGTTCAGGGGTGCTGGTTCGAACCCATTCAAACTGTAACTGACGTATAGCTGGGGATCGCACCCAAGTTTATGATACAACCTGAGAAGTGACAGATGTGAAGTGATGGTATTGATATTTGTTTTAAAATAGGGGAAAATAATTTCACTCAAATTAACTAAATATTGTAACGACTTCTTGCCATCAAAATTAACTTACAAATTCAATCATTCTAATGAATCCTTTGGGTTCCATCAACACTCGTAGGCGGAAAGGTTCCTCCTGACCACCCTAAAACCAAACAAAAAAAATATTATTACACACTGCAAACTTCGTTTGTTTAGCTAGGAATATCGAATTATGTAACTTATTGTGTCACTGTTACAAAAGAATTACACCCCGTCTGTAAATAGCAAGTGTTATGAATCTGTAGTCCTTAATTATTGAGTAGCTAAATTCTGATGCAGTTCAACTACTTCTTAAGACGACTATAATATTATTGACTACCGGCAACAGCGGCGTAGCCTCCTCCCCCCCCCCCCTCAAACTTCCGCTGCCCCCACGAAAAAAAATGCGATAGCGATTTAAAAAAATAATAAAAACACTTAAAAAGAGAAAAAAATGAGGAAAATCCATGTTTGTTTAATCTAGTGAACAACCACATTACCACAAATGCCAAGAACATGAGAGGATGGTGGGCCCCTGCAGTGTCCCCTTTCCAAAATAAAAGCATGACCACCCACCACTGATAAACCCTTTTCCCCCAGGGCCAGGGCCCCACACCCCTTTAATAAAAAGCAAATATGGCAGTTGTCAAAGATAACTACATGTAAATGGTTTGCTGTGCGCAACGCTGGTCCGCGATAACCGAGGACAAATGTTTTTAAACATGACCCGTTGACTAATGTGTACCAGCAATGCACATAGCATACCAGTTCTCATGGTCTTTCCAACAGGCAAGCCATATGCTGGTAAACAATAGTATCCTGCGCGCAACGCTGGTCCACAATAATCGACGGCTTATCTTTTTATATGTAAATCATTGATTATCGTAGACCAGCGACCATTGATTATCTTTGACAGCGGCCGTATTTATTTCCAACATTTTTTTTTACGTAGTGGATTTTCTGGACCCATGCCGAGCTCGCTGTAAAAACAAAGAACACTAGTGCCTAATTTTGGCAAAATCCGTTTTCAACAGAGAAATCCAGGTGCATAAACATCTGAACATGAAGGGCAAAAAGTTTTGAATAGGATTTTGTACACGATGACCTATCCTGAATATAAGGTTAGTGAATAATTAGACCCAGTAACTGGGGCGCTGTACTCCTTTTTTTCGAAATTTTGACATCTTCGGTCATACTAGCGCCCCAGCCAATTGATGTAGATCATCCGTCCCCCGACGCAGCCATCTCTCATATACTTCGCTAGTCAGGTGCCCTGCCTACCACGTCGTTGCGGCAAGCGGTAGATCATGTACAGTGGATTCAATCAACGGCTGCTTATTAAAGCCTGGTTACGGGCACTGCAAAGTGCAAGTACATGATCTACCGCTTTCCGCAACGACACGGTAGGCAGGGCACCCGACTAGCCAGGTATATTATGAGAGATGGCCGTGTTGGTACGGATTGATCTAGGACAATTCGCTGGGGCGCTAGTACATGTACGACCGAAGATGTCAAAATTTTGAAAAAAGGAGTACAGCGCCCCAGTTACTGGGTCTAGTGAATAGTGGAGACGATAACGGAACGAACCTCATATTTCTAGAAGTTTAGGAGTACACCCGAGTCCTAACCTACTTTTTGGTAAAAACCGAGTAGCTGGGGTGCTAGTGTTCGTTTTCTTGAAATTTTGCCATCTGCAGTAGTCCTTTCAAAAAAAGGGGCAAATTTTCCGCTTGGAGCCACCAATTTATCTCCCTTAATTTAGGTCAAATTACACTAAATTATACTCTTACCTATCAAGAAGGGTTAACCGACACCGACAGCCAGAAAACAGGCAGAATTGAACAATTCTAATTTCTAAAAGGCTTAAAAAAGGTGTCCCGAAATCGAAATCGGAAATATTTCTAAAAAAGGAGTACAACGCCCGGAAAAAATTCCGTATCCTGCCACCACTTTTTCACTCATTTTTACCCAAAGGAATATCTCATTTGAGTAAATAAATTAGATATTATTTTGTTTCATATCATAACGAATGAAAAAGTGGTGGCTGGATACGGAATTTTTCCCAGCGCCCTTGCTCATTGCTGGGTCTCCAGTCTTAACCTACAGTTAACAGTGTAGCCCCCATAAAATAGTGCCAATGGCAATACAATGATTAATGAACTCAAGAGAAGTGGGGGGGGGGGGGTCCAGCTCATATATTTCACAGCTCATATTGACACTATTTTAGAGGCTAGTCGTACTCGTTGTACATGTACCGTACCTTCTGCTGGTGGCCAGCAGCAGCACTATCTCCTGCTTGCTCTGCCATTTTATGGAATGTCTCACGCTCCTGCTGTGTGTCTCTTCTAAGTTCTTGGTCTCCACACAACCAGAATTATTTTTATCCTACCAGAATGATAACTTCCTTCTTTTACACTGGACGAAAGGTTCAAATCACAAGGTAACTAGCTGGGTAAACTTACAACAGTCAACAGTATTGCTTGTACTACAATTACAAGTTGTAGTGTGTAGTTGTACTTGTTGTAATTGTAGCTGCTAGTGCTACCTACCTGTTTGTGTCAACACACACGTACACTGAGAACGACCAAACTTGGAGGCAAAATGGGAGCCCATTTCACTTACATTGGTAAGGCTGATTGGTTAAACCCGTACATATTTCTAGAATTCAACCAATCGCTGCTATTGGTTTTTATGGCTTTATTACGGACTGGTTCCTATCGTCCCATAAGCAGATTTTATTTACTGATCAGCACACTGGAAATAAATGGTGACGCAGGGTGACAATCTAGGGATGGGTTGGCTTCATTTGCTGTTAGCTTGAAGCTTCCCTCGACCCCACTGACCCACACACTGTCCTCCACCCGTCCGCGCCCGCACGCTGGACCCGTTGACAGCACGCCCTGCAAAACTGCTTACGTTGAAAAATGTTATTGGGGGGAGGTTTAGGCCATAGTTCAGAAGGTTTTCCTTTTAAATTTGTAAAAAAAAAAACTATTTTAATTGTTTGTGAATCCAATTATTGTTTATTATTTGTAAAAAATACGTTTAGCACGAAGGGCTATAGGGGTAGGCCTACCAAGTAGTGGCTCCCTACTTTTTTAGTCAAATTGAAACGATAAACCCTGCAAATGCAACTCTGGCAAAATCCAAACAAACAAACAAACAAACACCCCAACAAACAAACAAACAAACAAACAAACAAACAAACACCCCAACAAACAAACAAACAAACAGACAAATAATAATGAGAAGTAAGAGGCTACACCAAATCGCTAACCATGGTGCTCATTTCAAATCATGGTGTGTGACAATTACAAGCGCATGGTGAACTTTTATACCGTAAAATGAAAGAGCGCTCTCAATATACAAAGTATTTTAGGGGGAAAGGAAACATTACAATTATCACAGGTCGTAATTTAGTTATCCAGACCCCCTAAATCACAATGATTGTCTCAATTGCTGCGTGGAATTACTCCGGTACTATAATGAAAGTGAGGACATCACTACAGGTCTCGTTCCTCGCCTTCCACCTCTATCATGACCCCGGTTGGAATTCCGCCGGGGACACTAATGTGATGGATTTGGGGTTTCAGTCCCTACCTGATTGCGTGTGTTTCCCTGGAATAACCTGGGGTTTTCCTCTCCCACATCTAAAACTGACATTTGCTTCCTTGTTCTCTCTCCATGGGGTTCTTGGCTAGTAAAATGATTAAGTGCACTTTTCTTAAAATCATTGGCTTCACAACCATGATGATTTTTAAAAATAAATACATAAATAACTAAATACATAACTAAATAAATTTTGTCTTATACCTTTTTCATGTAGTTTGGGTAAAATTGTGAAATTTAAATTATTTTCCTTGGGTTTTTCGTATCACATGATTATGTCACGCTATTTTGTTTCGCATCGATTTATGTACAATACCTTTATATGTGGTTTTTTATTATGTGGAATTGATGTATTATTATTGCTGCTGCTGCTGCTGCTGCTGCTGCTGCTGCTGCTGCTGCTGCTGCTGCTGCTGCTGCTGCTGCTGCTGTTGTTGTTGTTGTTGTTGTTGTTGTTGTTGTTGTTGTTGTTGTTGTTGTTGTTGTTGTTGTTGTTGTTGAATAAATGAAGATGTATAGCTTCAAAGCAAGAACTTATTTTAAAAATCATAATAATAAATAAATATATAAGTAAATAAAGCAATCAATCAATTAATAAAAATAGATAAGACAATTTATTTTTTAATAGTCAATCGACAACCTAATCTCATTGCATTTTGCTTTTCATCACAGTCTTTTCAATAATTCAAGTCAAATAGACATTTCTTTTCATATAAAAAAGAAAGAACAATACGAAAGCCCATTAGTGCCATCGCAAGTACATTATACAGCAAATCTTGTTTTTTGGAAGTACATATTCAGCGAATCTTGTTTTTTGAAAGTACATATTTAGCAAATCTTGTTTTTAGGAAGTACATATTCAGCGAATCTTGTTTTTTGAAGTACATATTCAGCAAATCTTGTTTTTTTGAAGTACATATTCAGCGAATCTTGTTTTTTGAAAGTACATATTCAGCAAATCTTGTTTTTTGGAAGTACATATTCAGCGAATCTTGTTTTTTGGATGTACATATTTAGCAAATCTTGTTTTTTGGAAGTACATATTTAGCGAATCTTGTTTTTTGGAAGTACATATTCAGCAAATCTTGCTTTTTGGAAGTACATATTTAGCAAATCTTGTTTTTTGGAAGTACATATTCAGCAAATCTTGCTTTTTGGAAGTACATATTTAGCAAATCATGTTTTTTGGAAGTACATATCAGCGAATCTTGTTTTTTGGAAGTACATATTCAGCAAATCTTGCTTTTTGGAAGTACATATTTAGCAAATCTTGTTTTTTGGAAGTACATATTCAGCAAATCTTGCTTTTTGGAAGTACATATTTAGCAAATCTTGTTTTTTGGAAGTACATATTCAGCGAATCTTGTTTTATTGAAGTACATATTTTGCGAGTCTTGTTAAATGGAAGTACATATTTAGCGAATCTTGTTTTTTGGAAGTATATTATGTTTGGCGATGTTCATGAGGGCGCTGTTAGCCATATGTTTTGGTCTGTAAATGCAGCCATGCCGATAGCAGAGAGTAACGAATTAATTCGTCATTACTTTAATTTAGGGCTTAATTACGATGAAATAATTGCATCGCTTCTTGCAAACAATAACATAATCATAAGCAAACGGCATCTTAACCGGAAACTGCGAGCTCTTGGTCTCTTTCGGCGAAAAAATCATTCCGATATTGTAGACGTCGCTACCTTTATTGAAGGAGAGTTGCAAACGTCGGGGCAACTGCATGGTTATAGGTGGATGCACTTGCGATGCATTTAGAATGGTATCAGTATTGACAGAGAAACAGTGCGCCTTCTGTTGGGAATACTAGATCCAGAAGGCGTTCAACAGAGGGCAAGGAGACGGCTTCAGAGACGCAGATATCACGTAAGCGGTCCAAACTTCCTATGGCACTTGGACTCGTATGATAAACTGAAACCGTATGGAAATTGTATAAACGGCTGAATTGATGGTTTTTCCAGAAACGTGCTTTGGGTAGAAGCTTACGTAACAAACAGTGATCCTAGTGTCATTGCTGGTTATTATATGAAAACGGTAAGGGCAAAAATGGGATGTCCGAGAGTAATTCGGTCAGACTTTGGAACTGAAAATGGTACAGTTCGACAAATGCAACACTTCATGAGAACTAATTGCCAAGATGCGTTTGCAGGAGACAGGTGTTTTCTTCAAGGTACCAGTCAAAGCAATCAGCGCATCGAATGTTGGTGGAGTGTATTTCGGAAACACTGCACTCAGTATTGGATGAACTTATTTGAAGAACTTAAAGATGATGGTCATTTCAGTGGCGATTTTCTGGATACATCTTTAATACAGTTGTGCTTCGTGAATCTAATCCAGGTACTATAATGATTAGGCATTCCTAGTTTGACAAAGCCTCAGTAATTTGTAAAAATCTGTATGTGACATCATTGGAAGACGTTTCACTTTCTGACTTTGTGAACAACAAATAATTAAACTACCTGAACAACTCATCTCCATTTCTAATACAGGATGATATTGACACTACCGTGAAGGAGTGGAACTCTCACAGAATAGCTTCATCAAGAAATCGGCATGGTCCCTTCGGTCGACCTATGGTGATGTACACAGTGCCCAACTGTATGGAACGCAAGACTATACTGTTCCTGTACAGCATGATGAAGTAGAAGTATTTGTGAAACTGAGTGTCAGTTTAAAAGTCGATTTCCATGTGACAAGGATGTGTATAAACTGTGCACTCTTCTGATGAATGAAGCAGGCATTGATAAGCCAAGTAATGCTGAGCAAGGACTTCATCTATATCACTTCCTTAGAAGAACTATACTGCAACAAATATAACATTAATCATGCAGGCGAATGACATTTGAAGACTTCGGTTTGTTAAAATAGCCCATAATCTGTACTGTTATGAAGACAAGGGACAGAACTATCAAGATTGAAATATTAATACTTTAAAATAGTGTGGCATGGCATCGATTTACTCTGTTAATTTTATTTTAAATTCATTGTTGTGTTATACCAGACAGACAGCATAAAGCCAATCTGGATATGTACTCATTCAGAGTTTTGGTCTTTGCTTGGACCTAACAACACAGGGTGTGGGGATTGTTAATGGAAATGACAGTCCTTGGTTAGAGTAGACATTCATATTAAAACCATTATTTTTTTTATTTTTATGCATTGATATTTTGTCTTGCTTTATTTGTCAATTTCCATTTTGAAAGCAATTCAATTTGATACTACCTGCCTGTGCAGTTTCTTTGAAGGTGTCTTTCAAAGTAATGTTGATCATAAATTAAATAAATATATATATACACAATTCCGTAATTGAAATTTGCCTGATCACTGGTTCCATTTTTTTACGCCTACCCCCACCCGAGCACTTTTCCAAGTTAACAGTAGGCTCCACAATTCATCCCTTCCGAAAAGAAGGGATATTCATAAAGAGACAATACACAGCTGACTTTATCTTCAAATGCGCCCCCACACGTCGTGCACCCGACGCCGCGCGATGTCAGGATGGGGGGAAAATATCCAAAAACCAAGATTCGCTAAATATGTACTTCCAAAAAACAAGATTTGCTGAATATGTACTTCCAAAAAACAAGATTCGCTGAATATATACTTCCCAAAAACAAGATTCGCTGAATATGTACTTCCCAAAAACAAGATTCGCTAAATATGTACTTCCCAAAAACAAGATTCGCTGAATATGTACTTCCAAAAAACAAGATTTGCTGAATATGTACTTCCAAAAAACAAGATTCGCCGAATATGTACTTCCAAAAAACAAGATTCGCTGAATATGTACCATAAAAAACAAGATTCGCTGAATATGTACTTCCAAAAAACAAGATTTGCTGAATATGTACTTCCCAAAACAAGATTCGCTGAATATGTACTTCCAAAAAACAAGATTTGCTGAATATGTACTTCCAAAAAACAAGATTCGCCGAATATGTACTTCCAAAAAACAAGATTCGCTGAATATGTACTTCCAAAAAACAAGATTCGCTGAATATGTACTTCCAAAAAACAAGATTTGCTGAATATGTACTTCCAAAAAACAAGATTCGCTGAATATGTACTTCCCAAAAACAAGATTCGCTGAATATGTACTTCCAAAAAACAAGATTTGCTGAATATGTACTTCCAAAAAACAAGATTCGCCGAATATGTACTTCCAAAAAACAAGATTCGCTGAATATGTACTTCCAAAAAACAAGATTCGCTGAATATGTACTTCCAAAAAACAAGATTTGCTGAATATGTACTTCCAAAAAACAAGATTTGCTGAATATGTACTTGCGATGGCACTAATTGGCTCTCGTAGAACAATGAACAATTTGAAACTTTAAATAATTTTATGCCTTGTCCCCACCTGCCATGCAGTCACAGTGAAAATTGAAAACTGAAAGTGAAGAGGTGCTGCTTCCGTTTACAATGATGGTCTTGGTAAGATAACAAGTCATGTCAGCTAAACTGAAACTGGTGAAACTGAAAATTTGACACACCGTGACTACAATGTCATAGTTGTAATGTACCGGTTGCCAACAGTTTATCATACTCACGGAGTTGATCAAAGGATTTACTCAAAATCAGTGCAGTTAGATAACAGTGATCGTGGAGGTCTCGTGTATGAACTTCTTGTGGGAAATCCACGACATGTATGCCGTCCTCTGGTCGTTTTGTGGAGTCATGATGTCTTGTGATACCCAACATCCACTTCTGTATTTGACCCTATCGCTCCTCATACTTCCCAATGTGATGCCATTGGAGCTCTGTGATGTGCCGACTTGCAACTGCGGGTACAACACCTTTGGGCCGGTTTATTTCTCCGTTTCATGTGACGTCAGCAGTCCTGACTTCAACTTCGCTCACTTCAGCATCGTGACCGAATTTCCATCAGAACCTTACGAACTCGAACTTAAGAACTATGCGCTTTCCAGTGAGCCCTTTGTCATTCCACAAGATGCATTTGTTGCTTTCGCCATCAGCTCCTCCTCGCCCAGTTCCCTCGGGTTTTATCTGATTGACAACTTCGCTCCGCTCAGCAGAGGTTCTCTCAGGGGTCTTGAGATACAGCATGTAACTTTTTCCGGATTAGCAATGAAAGAGTTCCCCTCGGAGGCCCTCCAAGATGTCAGTCACTCTCTGCTGAGTATAAATGTGTTTCATGTTGTACCGGTATCTGTCGACGGCACAGCAATACTACTTCCACCTGTTCACTCCTTGGACGTTCTGGAGAGAGTCACCATCGAAGAAACACATGTAGCTTCAACGACATCAATAATGTTCAGCAACTTACCTTCCCTGCGTCAACTGAAAATCACAAACGGGTATCTTACAGCGTTTGGTAGTGGCACAGTTAGCACCTCGTTACTTCTCGTGGATCTACCAAGCTTGAGATCACTGGAACTCTCCAGTAATAACTTGATGGCGATGCCATCCACACTGAGCGGGTTACAAACATTGGAGTACTTGGACCTATCTGATAACAACATTAAGTCCCTTGATGGCAACCTACTGAGAGAGCTGCCGGAACTGACCAAGATTGACATGCAAGGGAATAAGATAGAGACTGTCGATCGAGCAGTCCTTGACGTCCTGATAGGTTTAACTAACTTGAGGGCACTTATACTCAGTGGCAACCCCTTCGACTGTAGGTGTGATATGCTGCCGTTTGTACGGTGGTTGAGGGAGGCTTCTCTGGATATTGGTCGAGGAAGCGTCTCTTGCAAATATCCTGTAAAGTTCTCCAAGATCGATCTGGCAGCACCTGATTTGGTTTCAGCCTTACAGACAAACTGCAGCGAGGCTGTCACGGAGAAGCTGTCGGATATCACATCTGAGACATCACCATATCCAGTACTCCAAACCACCACGAAGGGTGACAATGTAAAACCAGGGAAGGACTTCGTTCGGTATCGCGTTATTGTTCCCGTGATTACAGTGGCAGTGATATTGAGTGTAGTGGGCATAGCAAGTAGTTTGATACTGCATAAGAAACTGAAGAGAAGGTGGGTTGGTTTATTCAGACGCTCTAGTGCTGCGTATGATTCCCACCAACAATCAGTTAACTCTGCCAACTATTTAGAAATTAACCGTCGGTATGATGCGTACGTCTGTCATCATGATGACATGGCAGAATTTGTCGCACTAAGGATGGTACCAAAACTAGAGGAGGAACCGCACAATTTACGTCTATGCGTATCTTTTAGAGACTTTCTGGTTGGTGTCGACACTCTGGACAATGTGTCGAGCGCCATGGATAAAAGTCGAGCTATCATTGTCCTATTGAATTGGGAGTTTATCAACAGCGGTCAGTGCTTGCTTGAGTTAAATATGGCATGCTCTCAGATGATGTCGTCCGTAGACAGCGTCGCCAGGCCCGATAGTGCAGGTTTAGTACCGGGCAGCGAGACATGTCTTCTGCTCGTTCTGATGGACGCTCTACCTGTCGAGGTTTTACCTGCTACCTTAAGAGCACTCCGTGATAAGATCACATGTCTAGAATGGGACATGAAGGATGAGGAAAGATGTTGGGGGCAATTACAGCGTGCTCTGTTAGCTAGACGTCAGAACAGTCGCATTGATGTTTGCCACTCCCATGACGATGAACAATAATTTCCCATAGCTCCTTTGGTATGGTATATTTTTTGTCGAGCTTTCAGTTGTTAATTCGTTGTGACTACTGATTGTAAATCTCTACGGTGCTTTAGAAGTGCCATCCGACACGTTAGAATCCTGGGCTAATTAACTGCAGGATAATAACATCATAAACGTAAGTAAGATGACGACATCCTGGGACGATTTATCTCGGGATGACGGCTGAAGTAAGATGTCGTCTTCCCAGTATATTTTATCTTACGATGTCGACATCGTGAAAGTAAGATGTCGACATCCCGAGATAATTCATCTTAGGATGGTTGCATCTTGAAAATGTCGAGAACCCATGATATATTGTCTTCGGAAGACGACATCCTTTTTCAGGATGTCGTTATCCCTAGATAAATCATCTCAGAATGTCGGCTTCTTATGTTTATGTTGTCATCACCCTGCTGTAAATTATCCCAGGATCTCAACGAGCTCCTTATGTCTCAATTCAAATGGTGAGGATGCTTTATGTAAAAATTCCACACGACTAAAAAGGTATCAGTTTTTCAGTAGCTTTCGATGGGAAATGGTCGCATGCTGTATTTATGCGAGAATGAACAGAAAAGTCATAACTCTGATAAGCAGCTTGCCTTCATTGTCAATATGTGTTTAATTAAAGTTGAAACATCTTTTATGCGATTGAGAAGGTTGGCTTTGAAAACTCCTAGAACTTATGAGGTTCGTTCCGCTATCATCTCCACAAACCTCATAGAGTGACATACCAAATCCTACTCGAAACTTTTTGCCCTTCACGTTTACACGCCTACAGCTTTTTTTAAATCAGATTTTGCCCAAATTAGGCTGTATTATTTGTTCTTTGTACTCTCATTGAGCGTTGCGCTTGGTCCAGAAAATCCACTCCACCACATAGGCCCACAGGCCTAGCTATGGAGTACAAAATGAACCTGAAATTACCCCCAGTGCGGGCCCATTCTACAAAAAAATGTTTTAACAGGAGGCCTACTATGTATGTATGTATGTTTGTTTATTTGTTTGTTTCAGTGGCGTAACTAAGGGGGGGGCACGGGGGGGGGGGCACGTGTTATAGTTATAATGTATTTTATGAGGCTGCAGGATCTGACACAAAGGAAGGATGCAGGCGAATATTGGGAGGTTTTTTAAGAAGCGATCCTTGGTGGGTGGGGGAGATGCGGCTAGTTGCAGTAAACGTCCAGCATATGAGAGTGATCCTGAAATACATGAAGTAGGCCTGCAGCAGTGTCTACCAACTAGACCACCGAGATTGCCCGGTAGCTAGAGGCAGTTCGAATCCTATATTTTAGCAGCGGGCTCCGCAACGATTTAATAGATGTTAATTTTGCATCGGGGATATAGAATATTAATTTTGGTTTTTCCTCTTACACCGATGTGTGTAAGCACTGTATACTCAGTACTTTCCCGAGTTCTGTGGGGAAAAAAATCACAGGCATATTACTCGGGTGGGATTCGAACCCACGACCTTTGCAATTCTAGAGCAGTGTCTTACCGACTAGACCACCGAGATTGCCCGGTAGCTAGAGGCAGTTCGAATCCTATATTTTAGCAGCGGGTTCCTCAACGATTTAATAGATGTTAATATATAGTTGATTTTCCAGCAGTGCCCCTAGAAAAAATGGTGCCCCCCGCCCCGAGTTGTGCCCCCCTAAAAATTTACCTTGGTTACGCCGCTGGTTTGTTTGTTGGGGTGTTGGGGTGTTTGTTGGGGTGTTTGTTTGTTTGTTTGTTGGGGTGTATATTTGTGTGTATGTTAGTTGTTTTTCCCAATACAACAACAAACATTGACAAAAACAACAAAATGAATGTCAAGCAGAAAAACCAGTATATCATTAAAGGCGATACTCGAGACTATTCAAGACAAAAGACAAAACAGAAAGGACATCACAGAGACAAGGATCTAGACATTACCATCTGCAAGGATCTAGGCATTACCATCTGCATACAAACATTATATTACATCAACAATATTGACTAAGAAGGAAAGTTCTTTAGTTTGAAAATATTAATCCACTTTTTTTTTAGGTCATCAAGTGACCCGCTTCTTGCAGCAATGGCTTTTTCTGTTTTGAAATAGATAAAACATGTACTTATAAAGTATTGACAAAATTTTTCACTTGTCATTCGCGATATTTTGTTCTCACTAAAGTAATTATAACGGAGGTGAGAACGATTTCTGCAATTAAACGCCTCATAAAATGAATAATTATAATGCACCCTTTTACACAAAAGTTCAAGGTTTTGTCTTACAACCAACAATGTGAGGAAGTAAGTCTTCCGGTTAGATGGCAACTCTCCGTTACCTTCAAAACACTATCAATTTGTACACTCAAACAGAGTTTACAAAAATTGTGTCTCGAAAAGCATTGAGAATGATTACCGGTACACAGACCAGAATAAACTGAACACAGATGTTGTGGGTCTCTGAAAGATATAAAAGTGTCAAGAAAAACATAATATTAATACGATTATTACATGCAGTCTTAATTTAAAACTATTAGTTTTTTTCCGAACTTGTTTGGTGTGATGTTTTGGGGTTGAGGTATGGATATAATAATAGTGTAAAAAAGTGCCGTGTCTTTCATAAATGACACTCCGAATTATCAAATCATGTGGTTAACAATGACTTTATGAGATGAAGCAACCATAATACGACACTTCTAAAGGAATACAAGGTGAGGTGGGGCATATTGCCGCAGACCATGCCAGAAACACTGGGGTGAAACTCTTTTCCTTAATACTGGGTTCTTTTATACGCGCATTACACAATTCACACGGGACCTACAGCTTTACGTCCCATCCAAAAGACGCAGCAAAAATGGTTAAGTTTCTTGCAGACACAAGTGTCAAGACCGGGACTCGAACCCAAAGTCTGCTGAGAATAGTTGGAACAGTGCTTAAAACTCATAAAGGTTTTGTACCAATAAATCAATGCTCCAATGACCAAATTATTAATTAAGCCATTTCTCCAAAGTGTAATGCCATGCGGGAGTCAAATTCATTGATATCCTTAACTGGGCCAGTCAAAACATGTGTCATTAGTATTCGTGGTGTCATCAAGTTCAACCATAGCCAGGGATGCATACACACGGCAGCCCAAGGAGTAGACATGGTTCTAAGTCAGTGATCGCGGTTTTGTCTACCTGATAGCCGGTAGAGTATTGCCTGAAATAGCGCCCTCTTGAGGAGAAACCACAACATTAAACTGAGATCGCGGGTTATAGCATAATGGCCTACCGGCACTACAGCCATGTAGACCGAAAACACATTTTAGGTGTTTACTGGTTCAGTTTTTAGTAAAAACAGGTGAAACCCTTTAAGTTTCATCCTCAGAGACAGGTCCGATTGACGTGGTCTTAGACACTTTGGGCAGTATGACTCGTGGACTTGGAATCTCCGGTTAGAAAACACTTTCTACACAGGCTTGTGTTCAAAAGTACTGCGGTTTCGCAGTGTAAAAACATAATAATTAACCCCCAAAATAAAAAATATATATTTATTTATTGTTTTGTATTTATTTATATTTTTTTTTTTTACCAAACTGTCTCTACAAATACGTATGGAAAAGATTAATAGAAATGAAAAAAGTATGAAACCAACATTTCAAATTAGGTATACACGTTTTTCACGGTCTACACGCTGCAGTAACCAATGGCAGTCGTGTAGTATTTAACAGGGGCAATGCATCCCGGGGTTTTAATCATTTACATAAGAGAAACGACGACAACCAAACAAACATTAACAACGTCAACGATTGACAATTAGGGACCCCGCCGGTTGGATGAAGTACGATCCCCAGTTGGAAAGTATGGATGCTTCAAAACCGATGGAAGCTGTTTGAATTTTTTTATTTTTTAATCAAAATAAAACAAACAAAGGTATCCATTTACCCTTGGGTGAAGAGAATCAGTTATAGCTAAGTGTTCTGCTCAAGGACACAGGTGTCATGCCCGTTCGAACCCACACACTAATGACTAGCCACCACTAACACTTGAGTCCAATGCACTACAACACAAAGATCTGGTCGTTTTCATCAATATTGAACATTCAGATTGGATACCATTGTAAAATGAAACAGCCCGTGTGTGACATTGGGCCTTGCGAAGGTGAATGCGTTAAAATGCAAGCCGGAGATTACAAACTAAAATAATGTGCTTAAAATATTCACAAACTTGATAAAGATTTACAACATGAACAGTTCACGTAAAATTTCTTCAATCCGGTTCCATACAGTGTGCAACGTTGTCAACAACACCTTTTCAGAAGAAAGGAAAGCAAAAGTGATGTTACAACGCCTTTCACTTTTGCAACTATTGCTTTCCGCTCAAAGTGAAAGCATGCCATACCTGGTTGCATGTATTCAGATATTAAAGAGAACTCCAGAATTGGCAACAAGTAAGAAAGATAGATGATCAGTTGCAATCATTGGTTATAAACTTTATACCAATAAAAATCTTCCAGAGAACTATTCACAAAGTAATGAAACACTGTTTATGTTGCTGTCCGCGGACAGTGGATGTGCACCCCAAGGCTGTGTAAACTCCACGGCTATAATGCTCCAGATTGTATAGGCCTATATTACAATTTTCCTCGCAATCCTACACCTTTACACAGGACAGTGACACCATTTTATAATAGAAAAAACTAAAGATTAAGATCTTAACAGGAACAGAAATATGGTACGCCGGTGCTTCAGCATTTTCACATCTGCTTTAAATAACATTAAGCTATCAATTGGTGTTCTTTCCTGGTTTGTCTTTCCTGGTGCCTGTCCAAGCTGTACGAAGAGCACCGTTCTTTTCCCTTGTAAGTATCAGTATTTTTTTTTTTCAGAAGCAGTTATTTGAAAATTGTATTCAAATTGTCAAATGTTCCCGACACTGTTGTAACACCGTGAATTGATATCGAAACTGCCGCTTCTTTGCAAGTCACGGGGCAGAGCGCAAGAGATAATGCTATTAAATTCGTGTTTTCTGAACATAAATGAAAAAAATTAACCCGCCGTGCGCACGAATACTTATTCAGTCAATACGAACAGTAAGCCGTAGGACTACCAGTCCATACTTATGATTTAGTCCAAATGTGAAGTGCTAATTGAATAGTTTATGCGACATAGAATGGAATATTATTATATATATATATTTTTTTTCCCCATAAAGTCCTGAATACACTTCCATTTATATGATATTTGACGTAATATGACAAAATCAAGATACCACGTTTTAGCTCTGTTACCTCGTGGCCTTTATAAAAGTGATTTATTGCATGCACCATTTTGTTTATGTATCCCTATAGGTACCAACGACAATATGGCGCATCTTAGAGTAGACCGTGGGCTTCTGTGCTCCTGCTTCCTACTTTTAATAATCATAGAACCAGCTCAGCTTGTCTCAATATGCAACTCCACAATCAGCGGATGTGAATGCATACCCCGTTCCGGCAGCGGTTATTCTAGAACAGACGTAGACTGTCCCGTGTCTTTTATTATTCAACTTTTCAAACTTCCAAAGTGTGAGCAAGGTGCCCCAAGAACCGTGGAGATTGAATTTTGCTCAAAAATATGATGCGTTCAAACATTTGTTCAAAGTTAAAGAAACGTTTCCCTCGGGGAAAGCTCCACTAGTCATACCGAGAAATACATTCCCTTTGCTGATGGCGGCAAATCCTCCTGTCAACCTAACCCTTTACATTATTAATGTTCACTTAGTCTCGATCAAGAAAGAAGCATTTTCTGGCATGGCCCTGCAGAGCATCGAGTTGATTGATACTCAGATGAGCAGCTTACCAATGGACAGTTTGCTCGAACACAGTTCTTCCTTGAAACGCATTGGCATCAGGCGAAAATGGAGGAACGGCACCCCAATTCGACCACCACAGTTCCAATATTTCACAGCCCTGAAGGAAATCTACATCCAAAATACTGACTTTGATCCTCCTCATCTCCTTGACCGCACACTCTACGATCTACCCTCTTTAACTAGCTTCATTGTGGCAGGGTCAACGGTAGTGAATGTCTCGGTGAACGCTTTCCAGAAAGTCACCAATCTCGTCCAACTGGAGATATCAGATTCAGGTTTGCAGAGGGTTCCATTGTCCGTGTCTCACATTTGGAACTTAGAATCGTTAAACCTTACTAAGAATAGCATTATGAATATAAAGAGTAGTGAGTTGGATTCACTAAGGAGAGCAGCTTCTCTACAAGTCCTCATCATGGCCAACAATCCTTTTAGCTGTACATGTGACTTAGTGCCGTTCATCAAATGGCTCCTCGAGTCCAACCTGAACTTAAAGCAATTAAGAAAACCTGTCTACGACTTTGATTACAATGTTGACGTATCAGAAACGTACACGTACAGTTGTAACACCCCGGAAAAGTTGCGGGACACATCACTACTGGACCTTGGTTTGGTCGGGTACCTGCAATCTAACTGCAGTATGCAAAGCACATCAACAGCACCGACGAATTACACTACCAATGATTTTGCTGAAAACTCCATGGTGACAAGGCTGACCGCTTCTATCACCTCGGCTGTTATTGTGCTAGGCATTGCTTTGATCACAGTGGCGGTATTGATGCATCGGAAACTAAAAATAAAATGGGTAGGGTTGTTCAGAAGGTACGATGCGACAAACGTTAATTGTCACCAAGCCGTTGACCAACTTGAGGGGGCTAGATACGACTACGATGCGTTCATCTGTCACCATGGCAGTATGGATGGGTTTGTTGCCAATATGATCCCACGCATCGAAGGAGAACCGCATAACTTCCGCCTGTGTGTGTCCTTCCGAGACTTTCTGGGTAGTGCTGATGAGCTGACGAACGTGACCAGAGCTTTGGAAAAATCTCGGGGAGTCATCGTTCTTCTTGACGGAGAGTTTATCACCAGCGGGCAGTGCTTGCTTGAGTTAAACATGGCGTGCTCTCAGATGATGTCGTCCGTAGACAGCGTCGCCAGGCCCGATAGTGCAGGTTTAGTACCGGACAGCGAGACGTGTCTTCTGCTCGTCCTGATGGACGCTCTACCTGTCGAGGTTTTACCTGCTACCTTAAGAGCACTCCGTGATAAGATCACATGTCTACAATGGGACATGAAGGATGAGGAAAGATGTTGGCAACAGCTAACGAACTCCCTTCATGCTTTGAGAATAAAACCGGCTGAGCAAGAAGAAACTAATGTCTAATGTTAAATAAATCATGTGACGTTTTTCGCTGTCTTGACATTATTTCATATCAAAAAACGTATGGACATAATACCAGAACATTATTTGTGCCCGTTTCGTATCACGAAATGGGCTCTTTACTTTTCCACACCCTCTGTTGTTGTTGCTGCTGCTGCTGTTCCTAATGTTGTTTGCTGTTGCTGCTGTTATGGTAGTGTTGCTGTTGCTGCTGTTGCTGTTGTCATCGTCGTCGTTGTCATTGTTGTTGTTGTTGTGGGAAAAAAAACCTTAGCAAATACTTTATTGTACAAAGAAAAGTGTATACACAGAATAATATACATTTAATGGCTTTTACTGTACATCGATGTGGATAAGTCCCTGGGCCACTAATTACTTTTCAAGTCCTAAGGAGCAAACTCACAGGCTACTCGTGTTGGATTCGAACCCCTGACCCCAGCATTCTTAAGCGATGTCCCAGTCTTATGCACAAGTGATCCCGCTAATGAGAGTCTACGTCGAATCATGTATTTTAAATCGAAGGCCACGGTCGTTGGTCTAACGTTCAAGGCATATCTCCCATCGGTGCTAAAATGCTATTCTAAATATGCCTGATATAATAATCACATACAATATTAATAAATATACAAAACATTGTTTGCCTAAATTATGAGTGCGTGCTATAATACATTATTTTGGGTGCAGTGGTTACCATAAAGAACAAAGTGTCATCATTGTTTTCGTTATAGTGTGTATTGGGTTGGGGTAGGGGCATAGGTGCCGGCTAATTCCTGCCTCATACTTCAATCTTTTCCATCGATCAAATAAATCACTGACACGTATATGCAATGAATAATATCACCAATAACCATGCTAAATGTTTTAAATAGCTTAGTGTCTATGAGATGACGTTAGCAGTGATATTGAGTGTACCGGGCGTAGCAAGTAGTTTGATACTGCATAAAAAACTGAAGAGAAGGTGGGTTGGTTTATTCAGACGCTCTAGTGCTGCGTATGATTCCCACCAACAATCAGTTAACTCTGCCAACTATTTAGAAATTAACCGTCGGTATGATGCGTACGTCTGTCGTCATGATGTCTGACATGGCAGAATTTGTCACACTAAGGATGGTACCAAAACTAGAGCAGGAACCGCACAATTTACGTCTATGTGTGTCTTTTAGAGACTTTCTGGTTGGTGTCGACACTCTGGACAATGTGTCGAGCGCCATGGATAGAAGTCGAGCTATCATTGTCCTATTGAATAGGGAGTTTATCAACAGCGGTCAGTGCTTGCTTGAGTTAAACATGGCATACTCTCAGATGATGTCGTCCGTAGACAGCGTCGCCAGGCCCGATAGTGCTCGTCCTGATGGACGCTCTACCTGTCGAGGTTTTACCTGCTACCTTAAGAGCACTCCGTGATAAGATCACATGTCTACAATGGGACATGAAGGATGAGGAAAGATGGTGGGGGCAATTACAGCGTGCTCTGTTAGCTAGACGTCAGAACAGTCGCATTGATGTTTGCCACATGACGATGAACAATAATTTCCCATAGCTCCTTTGGTATGATATAATTTTAGTCGAGCATTCAGTTGTTAATTCGTTGTGACCACTAATTGTAAATCTCTACGGTGCTTTAGAAGTGCCATCCGACACGTTAGAATCCTGGGCTAATTAACTGCAGGATAATAACATCATAAACGTAAGTAAGATGACGACATCCTGGGACGATTTATCTCGGGATGACGGCTGAAGTAAGATGTCGTCTTCCCAGTATATTTTATCTTACGATGTCGACATCGTGAAAGTAAGATGTCGACATCCCGAGATACACTATCTCAGGGTTAACGACATCTTGAGCGTCAGATGTCGACTTCCTGAGATAATTCATCTTAGGATGGTTGCATCTTGAAAATGTCGAGAACCCATGATATATTGTCTTCGGAAGACGACATCCTTTTTCAGGATGTCGTTATCCCTAGATAAATCATCTCAGAATGTCGGCTTCTTATGTTTATGTTGTCATCACCCTGCTGTAAATTATCCCAGGATCTCAACGAGCTCCTTATGTCTCAATTCAAATGGTGAGGATGCTTTATGTAAAATTCCACACGACTAAAAAGGTATCAGTTTTTCAGTAGCTTTCGATGGGAAATGGTCGCATGCTGTATTTATGCGAGAATGAACAGAAAAGTCATAACTCTGATAAGCAGCTTGCCTTCATTGTCAATATGTGTTCAATTAAAGTTGAAACATCTTTTATGCTTTTGAGAAGGTTGGCTTTGAATACTCCAAGAACTTATGAGGTTCGTTCCGCTATCATCTCCACAAACCTCATAGAGTGACATACCAAATCCTACTCGAAACTTTTTGCCCTTCACGTTTACACGCCTACAGCTTTTTTTAAATCAGATTTTGCCCAAATTAGGTTGTATTATTTGTTCTTTGTACTCTCATTGAGCGTTGCGCTTGGTCCAGAAAATCCACTCCACCACATAGGCCCACAGGCCTAGCTATGGAGTACAAAATGAACCTGAAATTACCCCCAGTGCGGGCCCATTCTACAAAAAAATGTTTTAACAGGAGGCCTACTATGTATGTATGTATGTTTGTTTATTTGTTTGTTTCAGTGGCGTAACTAGGGGGGGGGCACGGGGGGGCACGTGTTATAGTTATAATGTATTTTATGAGGCTGCAGGATCTGACACAAAGGAAGGATGCAGGCGAATATTGGGAGGTTTTTTAAGAAGCGACCCTTGGTGGGTGGGGAGATGAGGCTAGTTGCAGTAAACGTCCAGCATATGAGAGTGATCCTGAAATACATGAAGTAGGCCTGCAGCAGTGTCTACCAACTAGACCACCGAGATTGCCCGGTAGCTAGAGGCAGTTCGAATCCTATATTTTAGCAGCGGGCTCCGCAACGATTTAATAGATGTTAATTTTGCATCGGGGATATAGAATATTAATTTTGGTTTTTCCTCTTACACCGATGTGTGTTAGCACTGTATACTCAGTACTTTCCCGAGTTCTGTGGGGAAAAAAATCACAGGCATATTACTCGGGTGGGATTCGAACCCACGACCTTTGCAATTCTAGAGCAGTGTCTTACCGACTAGACCACCGAGATTGCCCGGTAGCTAGAGGCAGTTCGAATCCTATATTTTAGCAGCGGGTTCCTCAACGATTTAATAGATGTTAATATATAGTTGATTTTCCAGCAGTGCCCCTAGACAAAATGGTGCCCCCCCCCTTGTGCCCCCCTAAAAATTTACCTTGGTTACGCCGCTGGTTTGTTTGTTGGGGTGTTGGGGTGTTTGTTGGGGTGTTTGTTTGTTTGTTTGTTGGGGTGTTTATTTGTGTGTATGTTAGTTGTTTTTCCCAATACAACAAAAATCATTGACAAAAACAACAAAATGAATGTCAAGCAGAAAAACCAGTATATCATTAAAGGCGATACTCGAGACTATTCAAGACAAAAGACAAAACAGAAAGGACATCACAGAGACAAGGATCTAGACATTACCATCTGCAAGGATCTAGACATTACCATCTGCATACAAACATTATATTACATCAACAATATTGACTAAGAAGGAAAGTTCTTTAATTTGAAAATATTAATCCACTTTTTTTTTAGGTCATCAAGTGACCCGCTTCTTGCAGCAATGGCTTTTTCTGTTTTGAAATAGATAAAACATGTACTTATAAAGTATTGACAACATTTTCTTCATTGACACTTATCATTCGCGATATTTTGTTCTCACTAAAGTAATTATAACGGAGGTGAGAACGATTTCTGCAATTAAACGCCTCATAAAATGAATAATTATAATGCACCCTTTTACACAAAAGTTCAAGGTTTTGTCTTACAACCAACAATGTGAGGAAGTAAGTCTTCCGGTTAGATGGCAACTCTCCGTTACCTTCAAAACACTATCAATTTGTACACTCAAACAGAGTTTACAAAAATTGTGTCTCGAAAAGCATTGAGAATGATTACCGGTACACAGACCAGAATAAACTGAACACAGATGTTGTGGGTCTCTGAAAGATATAAAAGTGTCAATAAAAACATAATATTAATACGATTATTACATGCAGTCTTAATTTAAAACTATTAGTTTTTTTCCGAACTTGTTTGGTGTGATGTTTTGGGGTTGAGGTATGGATATAATAATAGTGTAAAAAAGTGCCGTGTCTTTCATAAATGACACTCCGAATTATCAAATCATGTGGTTAACAATGACTTTATGAGATGAAGCAACCATAATACGACACTTCTAAAGGAATACAAGGTGAGGTGGGGCATATTGCCGCAGACCATGCCAGAAACACTGGGGTGAAACTCTTTTCCTTAATACTGGGTTCTTTTATACGCGCATTACACAATTCACACGGGACCTACAGCTTTACGTCCCATCCAAAAGACGCAGCAAAAATGGTTAAGTTTCTTGCAGACACAAGTGTCAAGACCGGGACTCAAACCCAAAGTCTGCTGAGAATAGTTGGAACAGTGCTTAAAACTCATAAAGGTTTTGTACCAATAAATCAATGCTCCAATGACCAAATTATTAATTAAGCCATTTCTCCAAAGTGTAATGCCATGCGGGAGTCAAATTCATTGATATCCTTAACTGGGCCAGTCAAAACATGTGTCATTAGTATTCGTGGTGTCATCAAGTTCAACCATAGCCAGTGATGCATACACACGGCAGCCCAAGGAGTAGACATGGTTCTAAGTCAGTGATCGCGGTTTTGTCTACCTGATAGCCGGTAGAGTATTGCCTGAAATAGCGCCCTCTTGAGGAGAAACCACAACATTAAACTGAGATCGCGGGTTATAGCATAATGGCCTACCGGCACTACAGCCATGTAGACCGAAAACACATTTTAGGTGTTTACTGGTTCAGTTTTTAGTAAAAACAGGTGAAACCCTTTAAGTTTCATCCTCAGAGACAGGTCCGATTGACGTGGTCTTAGACACTTTGGGCAGTATGACTCGTGGACTTGGAATCTCCGGTTAGAAAACACTTTCTACACAGGCTTGTGTTCAAAAGTACTGCGGTTTCGCAGTGTAAAAACATAATAATTAACCCCCAAAATAAAAAATATATATTTATTTATTGTTTTGTATTTATTTATATTTTTTTTTTTTACCAAACTGTCTCTACAAATACGTATGGAAAAGATTAATAGAAATGAAAAAAGTATGAAACCAACATTTCAAATTAGGTATACACGTTTTTCACGGTCTACACGCTGCAGTAACCAATGGCAGTCGTGTAGTATTTAACAGGGGCAATGCATCCCGGGGTTTTAATCATTTACATAAGAGAAACGACGACAACCAAACAAACATTAACAACGTCAACGATTGACAATTAGGGACCCCGCCGGTTGGATGAAGTACGATCCCCAGTTGGAAAGTATGGATGCTTCAAAACCGATGGAAGCTGTTTGAATTTTTTTATTTTTTAATCAAAATAAAACAAACAAAGGTATCCATTTACCCTTGGGTGAAGAGAATCAGTTATAGCTAAGTGTTCTGCTCAAGGACACAGGTGTCATGCCCGTTCGAACCCACACACTAATGACTAGCCACCACTAACACTTGAGTCCAATGCACTACAACACAAAGATCTGGTCGTTTTCATCAATATTGAACATTCAGATTGGATACCATTGTAAAATGAAACAGCCCGTGTGTGACATTGGGCCTTGCGAAGGTGAATGCGTTAAAATGCAAGCCGGAGATTACAAACTAAAATAATGTGCTTAAAATATTCACAAACTTGATAAAGATTTACAACATGAACAGTTCACGTAAAATTTCTTCAATCCGGTTCCATACAGTGTGCAACGTTGTCAACAACACCTTTTCAGAAGAAAGGAAAACAAAAGTGATGTTACAACGCCTTTCACTTTTGCAACTATTGCTTTCCGCTCAAAGTGAAAGCATGCCATACATGGTTGCATTTATTCAGATATTAAAGAGAACTCCAGAATTGGCAACAAGTAAGAAAGATAGATGATCAGTTGCAATCATTGGTTATAAACTTTATACCAATAAAAATCTTCCAGAGAACTATTCACAAATTAATGAAACACTGTTATGTTGCTGTCCGCGGACAGTGGATGCGCACTCCAAGGCTGTGTAAACTCCACGGCTATAATGCTCCAGATTGTATAGGCCTATATTACAATTTTCCTCGCAATCCTACACCTTTACACAGGGCAGTGACACCATTTTATAATAGAAAAAACTAAAGATTAAGATCTTAACAGGAACAGAAATATGGTATGCCGGTGCTTCAGCATTTTCACATCTGCTTTAAATAACATCAAGCTATGAATTGGTGTTCTTTCCTGGTTTGTCTTTCCTGGTGCCTGTCCAAGCTGTACGAAGAGCACCGTTCTTTTCCCTTGTAAGTATCAGTATTTTTTTTTTCAGAAGCAGTTATTTGAAAATTGTATTCAAATTGTCAAATGTTCCCGACACTGTTGTAACACCGTGAATTGATATCGAAACTGCCGCTTCTTTGCAAGTCATGGGGCAGAGCGCAAGAGATAATGCTATTAAATTTGTGTTTTCTGAACATAAATGAAAAAAATTAACCCGCCGTGCGCCCGAATACTTATTCAGTCAATACGAACAGTAAGCCGTAGGACTACAAGTCCATACTTATGATTTAGTCCAAATGTGAAGTGCTAATTAAATAGTTTATGCGACATAGAATGGAATATTATTATATATATTTTTTTCCCCCATAAAGTCCTGAATACACTTCCATTTATATGATATTTGACGTAATATGACAAAATCAAGATACCACGTTTTAGCTCTGTTACCTCGTGGCCTTTATAAAAGTGATTTATTGCATGCACCATTTTGTTTTTGTATCCCTATAATAGGTACCAACGACAATATGGCGCATCCTAGAGTAGACCGTGGGCTTCTGTGCTCCTGCTTCCTACTTTTAATAATCATAGAACCAGCTCAGCTTGTCTCAATATGCAACTCCAAAATAAGCGGATGTGAATGCATACCCCGTACCTGCAAAGGTTTTTTTAGAACAGACGTAGACTGTCCCGTGTCTTTACAAACAGTATTCAACTTTTCAAACTTCCAAAGTGTGAGCAAGGTGCCCCCAGAACCGTGGAGATTGAATTTTGCTCAAAAATATGATGCGTTCAAACATTTGTTCAAAGTTAAAGAAACGTTTCCCTCGGGGAAAGCTCCACTAGTCATACCGAGAAATACATTCCCTTTGCTGATGGCGGCAAATCCTCCTGTCAACCTAACCCTTTACATTATTAATGTTCACTTAGTCTCGATCAAGAAAGAAGCATTTTCTGGCATGGCCCTGCAGAGCATCGAGTTGATTGATACTCAGATGAGCAGCTTACCAATGGACAGTTTGCTCGAACACAGTTCTTCCTTGAAACGCATTGGCATCAGGCGAAAATGGAGGAACGGCACCCCAATTCGACCACCACAGTTCCAATATTTCACAGCCCTGAAGGAAATCTACATCCAAAATACTGACTTTGATCCTCCTCATCTCCTTGACCGCACACTCTACGATCTACCCTCTTTGACTAGCTTCATTGTGGCAGGGTCAACGGTAGTGAATGTCTCGGTGAATGCTTTCCAGAAAGTCACCAATCTCGTCCAACTGGAGATATCAGATTCAGGTTTGCAGAGGGTTCCTTTGTCCGTGTCTCACATTCGGAACTTAGAATCGTTAAACCTTACTAGGAATAGCATTATGGATGTAAGGAGTAGTGAGTTGGATTTACTAAGGAGAGCAGCTTCTCTACAAGTCCTCATCATGGCCAACAATCCTTTTAGCTGTACATGTGACTTAGTGCCGTTCATCAAATGGCTCCTCGAGTCCAACCTGAACTTAAAGCAATTAAGAAAACCTGTCTACGACTTTGATTACAATGTTGACGTATCAGAAACGTACACGTACAGTTGTAACACCCCGGAAAAGTTGCGGGACACATCACTACTGGACCTTGGTTTGGCCGGGTACCTGCAATCTAACTGCAGTATGCAAAGCACAACAGCACCGACGAATTACACTACCAATGATTTTGCTGAAAACTCCACAGTGACAAGGCTGACCGTATCTATCACATCGGCTGTTATTGTGCTAGGCATTGCTTTGATCACAGTGGCGGTATTGATGCATCGGAAACTAAAAATAAAATGGGTAGGGTTGTTCAGAAGGTACGATGCGACAATCGTTAATTGTCACCAAGCCGTTGACCAACTTGAGGGGGCTAGATACGACTACGATGCGTTTATCTGTCACCATAGCAGTATGGATGGGTTTGTTGCCAATATGATCCCACGCATCGAAGGAGAACCGCATAACTTCCGCCTGTGTGTGTCCTTCCGAGACTTTCTGGTCGGTGCTGATGAGCTGACGAACGTGACCAGAGCTTTGGAAAAATCTCGGGGAGTCATCGTTCTCCTTGACGGAGAGTTTATCACCAGCGGTCAGTGCTTGCTTGAGTTAAACATGGCGTGCTCTCAGATGATGTCGTCCGTAGACAGCGTCGCCAGGCCCGATAGTGCAGGTTTAGTACCGGGCAGCGAGACGTGTCTTCTGCTCCTCCTGATGGACGCTCTACCTGTCGAGGTTTTACCTGCTACCTTAAGAGCACTCCGTGATAAGATCACATGTCTACAATGGGACATGAAGGATGAGGAAAGATGTTGGCAACAACTAACGAACTCCCTTCATGCTTTGAGAATAAAACCGGCTGAGCAAGAAGAAACTAATTCCTAATGTGACGTTTTTCGCTGTCTTGACATATATTCCATATTAAAAAACGTATGGACATAATACCAGAACATTATTTGTGCCCGTTTCGTATCACGAAATGGGCTCTTTACTTGTCCACACCCTCTGTTGTTGTTGCTGCTGCTGCTGTTCCTAATGTTGTTTGCTGTTGCTGCTGTTGATGTTAGTGTTGCTGTTGCTGCTGTTGCTGTTGTTATCGCCGTCGTTGTTGTTGTGGTTGTGAAAAGAAAAAACCCTTAGCAAATACTTTATTGTACAAAGAAGTGTATACACAGAATAATTTATATATTTAATGGTTTTTACTCTACATCGATGTGTGATAAGTCCCTGGGCCACTAATTGCTTTTCAAGTCCCGAGGAACAAATTCACAGGCTACTCGTGTTGGATTCGAACCCCTGACCCCAGCATTCTTAAGCGATGTCCCAGTCTTATGCACAAGTGATCCCGGTAATGAGAGTCTACGTCGAATCATGTATTATAAATCGAAGGCCTATCGTTGGTCTAACGTTCAAGGCATATCTCCCATCGGTGCTAAAATGCTATTCTAAATATGCCTGATATAATAATCACATACAATATTAATAAATATACAAAACAATGTTTTCCTAAATTATGAGTGCGTGCTATAAGGGGCACTCATTAATACATTATTTTGGGTGCAGTGGTTACCATAAAGAACAAAGTGTCATCATTGTTTTCGTTATAGTGTGTATTGGGTTGGGGGTATAAAGGGGCATAGGTGCCGGCTAATTCCTGCCTCATGCTTCAATCTTTTCAATCGATCAAATAAATCACTGACACGAATATGCAATGAATAAGATCACCAATTACCCAACCTCTTCCCCAGGGTGTGTCGAGCAGTACGAGGTTGACTGCTCTCTCACCCTGGTATTGGAACATTTGCATATCCAAAAATTTTGGATACGTATGCAAATTAGAATAGTCTGGCTGCATATCGAAATTCACATCTTCGCCATAGTCTCGTGGTCCGGTACCAGATTTAGTAGCTTGTATGTATTGGAAACATGTACATGTGCTAATGTAATGTTGTTGTCCAATCAGGGTCCAAGTGAGGAGTTTCCATCCCAGGGTTTACTATTTACAAACATGGTTGGAAATAAAGTAAACCATGGGGACGAGGTTGCCAATTACCATGCTAAATGTTTTAAATAGCTTAGTGTCTGAGATGACGTTAAAGGAACTATTCAATTAGCAACAGACTGCCGTACTACTGGCCTTACAATTCAGTCCTGCAAGTTTATGACACATGAGTGTTACTCATGCCTTGGCTTAAATAGACTCACCCCAAAATGTCTTGCCTGGACCATACCCTCTCCTTTTCCAAGTTGGCTAGGCCGTGGGGAGGTGAACACTTTGGCATGGAGCTACCTTCACCCAGGCTACCCTTTTTTTCTACTGACGTCACGGAAACATTGCTGAGTATTCCTCCGCAGGTTTTATTTCTAGCTTCGAACCGACGTGGAAGTCCATGAACTAAACGGCCACAGACATACTCATGGCGGCCGTAATTTGGAATGTATCTTTCTAATAACATGTTTTAAGATTACTAAAAAAACAAAGGCTTTTCTGCGCCACTGGAATGTACAATGGATGGTAAATGGAGAGGAGGAATTTGGGGTCTTTCGTGGCTATTGACACTGTTTGCTGCATTTACGACGAGCCTTGCTGGGGAGCCGGAATTCTTAGTACCAGCAAATAGCAGTGAGTATTAAGTCAACTTTCAAGAAAGAAACGTGCAATGTTTCAGTTTTTGTAAGGAGCGGCAAAAGTGCTTAATTGGTACACAAAACTGTCCGTTCGATTTCAGACGGCAAATGCAGAATCAAAAACCCCAAATGAATAATAATTGCAAATTCTATTAATTGTTACTTGTTACTGAATAATGTCATGAAGTCTGAGAAATTTAATGCTGTAAATTTCCATTCTTACCCAGACTAGTTTTTTTTTAATTTACTATACGCTTTTATTCGTGTTTCTTCTGTTTGTTGTCCCTTGAACAAAATGTTCAACAGTTTTTATGGGAAATGATGATATTGAAGTTGTTTAACAAAACAGCGTTTGTGGGTTATATCGTAGTTTGGTAGGCCCCTGTTGTTCGTAGAACATAGCTGGACATTCAGCTCTTCCAAGCATTTTCAGGGGGAAAGTCTTTATTGAGGTTTTTGGCTCGAATTTATAACAAAATTACATACTCAGAATAATTGCAAGATATAAAGTACACTATTTTATTCATAACTACAACTGGGGTTGCCGAAAAGTTAAGTGACTGATTACACACTAAAGACTCCCAGGTCAGAATTGATTCGGATCTCAGGTCCAAAGGGTCCGGATCCATTTCTGGGTCAGTTTGACCCGGAATCTATGTCAATGTGACCCGTAATTTGGTTAAAATCTGGACATTTGATTTAGATTCCAAATTAATTTGACATGGACTCAGGGGCAAACTGACCCAGAAATGGATCAGGTTTTCCTGGTACCAGTTATGATCTGGGTCAAATCTGACCCGGAATCTGTCACGATGTCAACGTGACCCGTAATTTGATTAAAATCCGGATATTTGATTTGGATTCCAAATCAATTTGACATGGACTCCGGGTCAAACTGACCCAGAAATGGATCAGGCCCCCTGGTACCAGTTATGATCTGGGTCAATTCTGACTCGACCCGTAGTTAGTTTGGTCAAAATCTGGACATTTGGTTAAGATTCCAAATCAATTTGACGAAGACTCCGGGTCAAATTGATTTGTAATCCGAACCAAATGTCCAGAAATGGATCCACTTCTTTGTACCATAAATGATCTAGGTCAACTCTGACCCGGAATCTGTGTTAATGTAACCCGTATTTTGGTTTTTAAAAAATGGAAATTTTTATTCAGATTCCAAATTAGTTTGACATGGACTGCGGATCAAACTGACACATAAATGGATCAGGCTCACTGGGACAAGTAATAATGATCCGAGTCAATTCTGACCCAGTAGTTTTTAAAGTGCAAGGAAATAATCTGGCTGAATTTGGTCCGTTTTTTAGATAATGACCCTGATGAGTCTTGTGAGGGCTACTTTGACGACAACAACAATTATCACATCGGATTCCAGTGCACTGGTACCGCGAGGAATCCTGGTGCCACGTACTGCTGTGGATCACCAACTAACAAGTACTGCTGCGACCAGGAACCCAACATTGGATCGTTTGAGTATGTGTACTTTCCATCAACTTAAGGGTGATATACAATAAGGATGTGAGCAAGTTTCGCGCGAATTCTAACGTTTGAACTGGCTTTGCGTGATTTTGACGTGGTAATCCATATTTCACAAAAACCTGAATAAGTGCGAGGCTTGCCTAGTCTATACATGTGTATCCTTGAGTAAAAAAAAAAGGTCGAATAGACACAGGGTAGACCTGTCGTCGTGTGCCGGAAGAAGGACCTGGCGATAAGTAAATGGTGTAAGCAATCAATAGGGCCTGGGGGGGGGGGGGGGCTATGCAACAACAAATTCAAGAAAGCTGAGCGTAAAGGTTTGGTCATTTTTTTTTATATAAGAAGGTTAAGTTCTGTATGAGGAGACATGTCTTTGTGGATAATTCTCGAAGCAACAATGTAACATTAATGTAATTTTTTTTCAGGAGCCACTTACTTGCTTACGATCTTCGTTTACTGAGACAATAGTACTTTGTGTGCCCATCCCTCTACGCCCTTCTTCCGGGCACAAATTGCTGTAATAACATAGGTTTAACTCCCATTATTCAAATTATTTAAGTCTTTCATCATAGTAAGCCTATTTCATTTATGTGTAATTAATTTTTTTAAATTTATTTATTTTGTTTTTTTTGGGGGGGGGTTAAGAAAGTAGACTGACAAAAGGCTAGAAGGCCATTCAAGGTGAGTACAAAAAATGAGTTCCAAAATGCAGCAATTATACGATTGGGGAAGCTATGTAGTATTGGAATTGTACTGAGGTGTCATTCAACGTTCCCACCTTCCCTTCTCCTTAACCCAAACTTCCGGATTTAGTCAGGGATTCACGCTTGTGGAAGTCAGATATTAAAGGTATTGTGCCTTGTCGTTGGGAGAAGCCGCACCCATTGAGAAAAACACAGGGTAATTCAATTCCACGCGGTATTTTGTTATTTCCGCTTCAATTCGGTAAAGTCCGCGCGTGTTTTTCTATACATTCAGAATCGGTTTTAGATTTAGGAGCTAGCTATAACACGTTTCCTCTTGTTGTGAAGCCATTTTATTCACCCGCTGTGGTTCTGACAGGGAGTTTGCCCTGCAGAGGGTAACCCTAAACAAAACTTTGTTTGCTTATACTTTCTGGTGGCAGTGTCACACTGTTGACGGACAAAAATAAATAAATAAATAAACAAATAACTAAGTAAATAAATAAATAAATAAATAAATAAATGAATAAATAAATAAATAAATAAATAAATAAATAAATAAATAAATAAATAAATAAATAAATAAATAAATAAATAAATAAATAAATAAATAAATAAATAAATAAATAACTGACTGACTGACTGACTGACTGACTGACTGACTGACTGACTGACTGACTAACTTACTAACTAACTAACTAACTAACTAAACTAACTAACTAACTAACTAACTAACTAACTAACTAACTAACTAACTAAATTAATTAATTAATTAACAAATTAATCAATAAAAAATATTTAAAAAACATAAGAATGAAACTGTTTTTCTTTGACTCGGATATTAGTTTGAAAAATAAATTCTATCCAGTAAATAAGTTTGAAGAAGTAAATCAACAACATGCATGACAATTGTTCCAAATATGCAAACAAAAATTGCCGGTATTGCCCCTTGGCAGATGCGGAGCGCTCTTCTGCAGAATGGGAGTCTACCATTCTACCATTGTTGGGTCAATTGCTTTATGTACAATTTGACTCTCAAGTGGGAATAGGCACAAGTAAGTGCGCTGCACGCCTTGAAAGAGGGATTACTTGTTAATACTTGTCATGCTGTGTAGGCCCTGCCAGCGAAAATATAAAAAAGGTAATAAAATAAAAAATATATAAAATGTTGGACTTGATATCATGTTAAATTATAAACGGTTCGTATTATTCCCAATCTAAGATCCGAAAAGGATGAAAATACATGTACACCTGTCATTTGAGTTAAGCCCAGGTTATTAAATACCAAAATAGAACCCACACAATCATATGACAATCATTTTCTTTATACCAAGATTCATACTAAGGTCAATGTCACACAGGTCAGTTTTTAATAGGCATCTGCACTCTATAAGCTCACGGGTCAGAATGTACCCGGATTACGGGTCTTGGGGGCCTGACCCGGAAACCGGTAACAAAAATGGGATTTTGACTCATCTGCGTCGAATTAACACAGTTTTGTGTCAGTTTGACGCAGATTACGGGTCATACTGACCTAGAAATGGGTCACGCCCTATGGGACCTGGATACCAGGTCCATTCTGACGCAGAAGTTTTCAGAGACTGAAGCATGCCAACCGCACTACGCAAAAGGAACTCTTAGCACTGGAGTTATTTCTTACTTAATCCCAAGAAAATCATCTGAAGATGAGGGTGTGAGTGTTCTTTTAGGAGAACTGGTTGCCAGTAATTTTGCCTCATGTGACATGGCTCTTTGACTTGTATAATTAAGCTGACAGGCTTAAATGACAGGCTTTATGCACGTCCTTTGGGCAAGTAAATTTGGCTTACAACACATGTAAGTTCCTTTCTTTCACGCGGTCAGGGTGACACCCTAAAAAGACATAAATGATGATGATTCACTTAATCACGAACACCACATCAATAGGCCTAATATTGGTCTATAATTAGTTATACCACCGCATGCTGTTTCAAATAGACTATCATCCTCTGACTAAACAACTTTGTTTACCAGGAAGTTCATTTGACCAAATCCGCGCTAGAGTTTTCAACTTTAAAATAAAATTATTTGATTTCAGCTTGAATTCTGTATCAGTTTGACCAATTTCTTGATCATTCGACACAGATTCCTGATCATAACTGACTCGGAAATGGGTCAGGCCGCTGGGCTGACCCGTGAGTTTTTAGAGTGTAGAAATTGAAAACCAACAACTTGTTGTATCCATGAGTAAACAAGCAAAACACAATTTTAATTGTTACAGGTGTAAATTAAAAAAACAGTGTTTAGAATTCGATCACAGTGCTTTTGATAATGACTGACGAAACTGTACGGCCATGATCACAGTTTTTAGAGACAGGATTGTAGAAGCTATAATGTTATGACTGCAAAGACCTTTTGCTTTCGATCTATGAAATGCAAGTCTACAGCGGAACCAAGCAATGAGTAATGCACTTCCTGCAATAAAAACCCATTCACACTGCAAACTATAAAAGCCAGGTTAAAATATTCAAGAAAACTTGTTTTTTGGTGTGTTTTTTTGTAATGTTGTGTAATGTTGCTTTCATATTCACTACCTTATGGAGACCGAGAACAAAATAGAAAAGAGAAAACAAAGGGTCTCCAATGGGACGTTCTAAAGACTGGGTTGCTCCACAAGGAATTTTGTGTACAAAGTCTATGGGAGGTTCTTAACTACAGGGACAAAGGAAAGAACAAAAGATGTCTCCACAGGGATGCAAAAACAGGAATGTGTGTAATGTTGTGTGTGGGGACAAAACAAAAAAGGGAAAACAAAAGGTCTCCACATGGAAATTCTGAAGACCGGGGTGCTCCACAAGGAAGTTTGTGTACAAAGTCTATGGGAAACTGTTCAGGGACAAGGAAAGAACAAAAGAATGCTACACAAGGATGCATTTTTTTGAATATGCGTGTGGGTGGACACACGGAAGGGCATTTGTGGGGTCCTGACAACAATGGAACAATGGACCCCACGAGGTAATTTCAATAGGAACAATTGGGCCCCACAAGGGAAATCTTTAGAAAAGGGAATAATAGAACAACAATAGTAGTACCCCACAAACCGGATCCGTATGGCTGTGTGTATGTGTTTGTATTGCCAACCCTCCGAGGACATTTTACAATAGGGACAATAGGTCCTCACTAGTCGGTTCTTTGTTTTCAGGTGTCCTCACTAGTCATTTGTGTACAAAACCAATGGGGATTGCTTCAATACAGGAACAACAGAAAGTACAATAGGTGTCCTCTAACGTATAGGATATCTGTACCCGTGTGTGTGTGTGTGTGTGTGTGGGGGGGGGGGTGTTTGTTTATTTGATGGGTTTTTTTGTGGGGGGGGCAAGTATATTTCTCAAAGCAATATGAAAACAAAACACAGGCTTTGTTGTTACAATCTTGTTCTGGTGTATTTTGACCTCAAATAAATAGTAGCAGGTGTGATATTTAATCTACGGGTGTGGCATGGACATAAACATTTGCATAGGATTATATGGTTTCGAGCTTACACGCTGCACGATTCATGATACTACGTGGACACGATGAATAACGTAGCTTTTAGGAAAGTGTTTTTTGAATATCCAGTTTAGAACGAGTCTGTTGTTCAACTACTTCTTGATTATAAGCTTTTTTTTAAGTTAAAACAAAGTTATGAAATCACTGGTTATATTTAATAATTAACACAAGCACATCATGACTTGAACCCGTCATCTAAGAGACTCCCTCTCTATCAGCTGGGCTACCTAGTTTCAGGAGCACCAATCCAAGACCAAATTTACATGCTGTAAACTTAAGGAAAAACACTCTCCCAGTGGTTCTGTTTGAATAGCCCATGCATGTTCCAATGCACATGATCGGCGCGCAAAGGATTCTGGTTGAAGTTCGAGGTCCAAGCAACACAGGCAACCATCGTGGCGCGCTGATTGTAAAGCAATGCGGTACAAAACTATGGTAACCTGGCATATGTAAACCATGTTGGTAGCTTAATTTATTTGTAACTGTACTCGGTTTTTCAAGGTGCATTGCGGTATATTTTTAAGATGGCACTTGTGCATATGTGGATTATTGATGTCAACTCTGGGTGGCAGCAGACGTTAATGTATTTTTTGTTTACTCCTAAAAACTTCTAGGTCAGAATTGACCCGTATTCTGGTCCCATGGGGCCTGACCAATTTCTAGATCAGTATGACCCAGAATCTGTGTCAAAATGACGCAGGAAATGGTCAAAATAACGCAGAACCCGAGTTTTAAAAAATCCCATTTTCATCCACTTTTCGGGTTAATTCTGGCCTGGGTTTTTAATTAATTAATTAATTTTTTTCTTTTTTTAGTGTGACGTCTGTCTTGAATAAATCCACTAGTCTAAAACATGCACATGCTCAGAACTGTACATACTATCTTGCAATTCAACCTCTTCACAAACTTTACCTATGTTTTATCAATGTAACAATATTGTTTTTTCTGTTCTAATCACAGCATCGGCAAACTGGTAGGAGTCTTCGTTGGTGTTTTCGTTCTAGTGTGCCTGTGCATTATCCTGTGTTGTTGTTTCTGCTCTTGCTGCTTTTGTTCCAGGGATAGAACTTATGTAGGCCGCCCCCATCGGCGAAGGCCTACTGCAAGGTTAATAACCGGGGACGGGCTAAGAGCAACGCTGTTGCGAGTAAGGAGAAAAAGGCGGGCACCACCAGTGCCTGAAGGTTAGTTAATTGGGCGGGAAATATTTTCAGACATAATAACAATGTACATGTATATACTTAATCATTGTGTCCATAAGTACAAGGAATGATTAATCTGAAGGTGGTTTTCTTTAGGGAGGCCTGCATGCAGCCTATTTCATTTCTGGAAGTATAGCTGCCATATACTACTAACGGTTTAAGTGCTTTTTAACAGAACAAAATATAATGTTGTAGGTTTTGTTCCTGCATTTTTGTGTGTGGTGTAAGTGTCTATGTTATTATTTTTGTATAGTATAAATGCATACCCAATTATCTCATCAGCAAATACCAAAGGAAAAGTCATGTAAGTGTACTTCATTGACTGCCACTTGTTGTTTTTATCGTCTTATTTTGTCAGGTCCAAGCTCGAGGTCGAGGTCACCTTCTCAACAACAGCCCCCATCTCAATCAAGTTACACACCACAATCTTATCCCCAAAACCAGCAATACACTCCCCAGCACCAGCAATACCCCCTTCGGCAGTACCCGCAACAACACTACCCACACCAGGACTACCCTCTCAATTACCCTCCGAATTATCCCCCTCAGCCTTACCCCCATCCCGTCCCCCGATCGGTCAACCGGTCGTACCCTCACTGCGAACCCATGGTCCCGTCATTCTCAGCACCTCCTCCACCTTACACGGCGACGTCCTCGGAGCAACACCAGCACGCATCCCCTCTGCAAGACAAGCACGACCCTGCGGTGGACGAGCTCCCTGGCCCCACCTACCCACCACCTTCACCAAGACGGGTGTCCTCCGGCCAGGCTCCCCCACTGTTAGACAAGCAAAGTTCATCAGCTCGCGATTTTCCAAGTGTAGCGTATCCACCTCCCTCGAGGAGAGTTGCAGGACCCCCGTCTGCTCCTCCCCCAGATGAAGATTCTGACTATCCAAGGAAGATGTAAGAATAGTGTCTCCAAAAAGCAGCGAGAGCTAGGGACACAAAAATGCGAAGGTATGGCGTCCAGATGGCCTTGGAAGAAACAATAGGACTATCATCATGACTTCCACTGGACAAAGATCGAAACATTTTGTTTGAAACTATCCGAATAACTGATCGTGTTTTTCTTTCAAAGGCGATCGAAGACTCGGGGTCTGTGGACTTTAAGGTGTTAACAGGATTGGTAAGGATTTAAACAAATTAAATTGTAGTCTGAAAGTTTACTGATTATAGAAGTTGTTACTAAAATAACCTTTTCCCTCTGAAGAAGTGAAGTAACAATCGAGAAAATTGTATCTGAATAGCCGAAAAAGGAAAATTAAAAACCCACGCAACCGCTGATTTCGGTTGTTTTAATCAAAATTTGGCGTGTTTTTTTTTTTTTTGGCATGACTCCTGATGGAATAAGCCCAAATTTTCACGGGTTTGTTTTTTCATTATTGATCATGAACACTGTCTGCGACTATTTTGTTAGCCCTATCAATCCTGTATAATACCTAAAGAAATGTTATCAATAACTAATGAAGTGTATAGGTAAACTGATTGTCATGTTTTTCTTTAATACATACGAATAGCTGCAATAAACTATGAACTGTTTTGGGGAAGTCTATTGGTTGGACTTAAATAGTCTAGTTCAAACGCACTTGGGCTACATGTAGATTCAAAACCAGTATGTTGCATTGACCTTGCACTGACGTGAACTAAGTCAAATAAACACCAGGAAAAACTTTGGTCTGGCTGTGGATTTGTTTCTGGCTCTGGCTTTGATTCCAGCTATGGATTTGCTTTTGGCTTTGGCGATAACTTTGCCCATTAATGTGATACTTTTTTAGAGACTCTAAGTTGCTGTAAACTTTTCTCCATCAGTCTCGCAAAAGTAGCCGCCAACTCGGACACGAACTTTGTGTGCAATATTTGATTTCCAAACAGGCGAGCGTGCCAGACGTTGGTGCAAGGTGTCAAAGCATAATTTCATTATCAATGGGTAAGTTATCTAATGTAATAAACATTATGAAGGAAAGGTTTAAGTATTTTGGAACTGTACAAATATACATTTTAGAAATGTAAAGAGTTTGGTTGTATATAGTGAGACATTAATGATTAATTTCAAAATTCGTTTTCATATCGTTTTTGACAATTTGCGGTCATGAGCGCATTCGTGCTTTTTAATCTAGTATAGTAGGGCCTAGGTATGTATTAAAATATTATTGAGTAAGCTGGGTTTTTTTTAACCATAACTACTTGATTTCAATTGCAGTTATATAAAGAAATCAGCAAGTAGATAATAAGTTTGGTCAATTTTCTATGATTGCAGTTTAAGATAGAAATATTTGATACTTTTATTAAATTGTTCAGAAGTCCCTAATTTGCCCTTTGGTAGTAATAAAAAAATTATTTGCATCGAAGTTGCGGAAAGATGTCTACACAAACAATTTAAAATCTAAAAACAACCACAGCATGCTTTACCAGCATAAACGGCGATCAGACAAACTCTGACCGTGGGGCCGTATTCAAAAAACTACTTAAGTCACGAAATAATAAGCACCCCAATTAAATACCAAACTTTGAGGAATCTTACAGGGTAAGTGGTATTTACAAAGCATTTGCGCTAAGTGCCCCGCTTACTTTCGCGTTTTAAAAAGGAAAAGTAAACCTTTGTTTTTTGCAACCGTTTGATTGTTTTACCCCCCCCCCCCCCAAGTAGATACATTATTATTATTATTATTAGTTATGAAATATCGCCCAACTCACAAAGCCGGACGGCCACTTCAAGGTGAGGAGGGCTCCCCTTTAACTGATTTGGGCTGTCCACCCAGATCAACTGTCACCAGGGGCATGTTAATTGCCACCTACTCCTCGGGCTGAAACAGGGTTACCCCCTTCACAGTCCGTAAGGGTGTAGGTATGGGTATCATCCACTGGGAGCCTGGTTGGCATAGTAGAGTGCACTACCTTCCCAACTTTTTACGAAGCAATTATTAAGTGCCTTGCTCAAGGACACAAGTGTCATTGCCCGGGATTCAAACCCACACTCTGCTGCTGACAACACCAGAGCTTGGGTTCAATGAACTAAACCGCTCGGCCACAACACGCCACAGATAATATACAATAAATTCAACCTGTGAAAATTTCATTTCAAAACGTGGTCGCGTTATTGAGATATCGCCGAAAATCCGGAGCGAATGTCAACGCATGAAGGTTAATCCCCAATAGGCCAGACTGAGAAACTAACTGACATTAACGTTTCTCAAATTCAAACTTTGGGGGATAAAAAGTGATACCATAACCGCAGTATTTCGAAAGCTGTACTTCTTACCATGGGGCTAGTTTATTGCTCCTTGCTCTATGTTCTTACCAAGTAAGTTTTTATTGCCATTAATTTTCAGAGTCGTTACCAAACGTATACAGACCCTCAAATAAGTGTGGTCCGACCTGACTTATTAAGTGGGGCAATAGGGTGTCATGGCGGCTTTTTTTTATGTGTCGCGCACCGCAGAAATTTTAGCGACAGTTCTTCGTAGAGAGAGACTGGAGAGAGAGTATTTCGCGAAAGGAGCAATCCATTGGCAGAATTTACTGAAAGTGAACGTTACTCACGTTATAGGATAGGCTAGAAAAGGTATATTATTTATAAACTGAGCATTTAGAAGAAATCGACTCACCGACTGGAGCTGCGCTACTCCTGCTACTGCAGTTCTATGGATGTGGAACGTTGGAGATACGAAACATTGGAGATACAATAAAGATTTCTCAATCATCCGTGTCTAGAGTTGTCAATATTGTTTCACCAAGTTTATCTCGAAGGGTTGCTGAATTCATAAGGTGGCCAAGTAACGATGAAATCCCAAATGTCCAGATGGGATTTTTTGAAGCTGCCGGATTTCCCGGCATAGTTTAGTGGGTATACACTTCAGAAGAGCGACCTCTTGTGAATAGTTTTGTCAATCAGCCAGGATCATTTCAGTGCTTTGGGTTATTTTGTTCCGTTTCATAATTTATCTATGCTTTATTTAATGATCCTGAGTGTATATTTCTTACTAAAGATTGTCGTTA
Source organism: Pisaster brevispinus (assembly GCA_023634235.1). NCBI lineage: Eukaryota > Metazoa > Echinodermata > Asteroidea > Forcipulatida > Asteriidae > Pisaster > Pisaster brevispinus. The sequence continues at coordinate 17,511,821 of JAMKCF010000004.1, forward strand.
TTGTAATTGAAAAATTATATTTAGTTCTTACAATACTGAAACACAATTTTTGACCAAAAGTATGGTTTAAAATATTTACATAAATTATTCCACCCCTACACAAATAATGAACGAATCTGTTATCATTTTTTGAGTGACCCTTTTCTCAAAATGATGCTCTACTTTCAAGCCCAATTAGGCGCGTAAAAGAGCTTCGTCTTGCAAAGCTATATTTGCAATAATTGGGCTACAATTGGTATATTATTTAGGTTACTTGTACATTGCACTTGTTCACAGCAGACGTGCGGAGTGCAGGAGAAATATTGTTTGGCATTTGAGTTGTCATCATCGTCAGTGTAACACACAGTGACTGAACACATGGCAAATGGTTCATACAGTAAATTTACTGTCGGTGTCACTGTCACAGCTGTAGTGTAGGCTAAGCCCCAAATTTGCTAGAGTAACCTTACTTTGTTGCTACACCTCTGTGGATTCTTAATCACTGCCAGTCTTTTTTGCTACGCACACACAAGACGCTGAGATGCCCCTAACCCTATTTCACAGAGAAAAACGTGGCAGGGATAGCCAGAGACCACGGCTGGAGGATAAATATGAAGTCAAAGAGGTGATAGGAACGTAAGTAAATTTAGTGTTTACACGAAAACAACAACTGTGACGGTGAAGTGAGAACATTTAATTAAACTCTGGTTACGTTTTATTATTATGGGGAAAATGACATCGAACAGTAAACACTGTAAACACTCATGAGTCATAATATGATAAATGTAGTTTACTTTTATTAGTAATTTTTACCCAGATTATTATATTATTATTATTATTAATATCAGGGTTTTTGTGCATAATTTACTGCTAGTGCTAAGGCTAGTGCTTAGCTAGTGCATCCCCATACACAGTGCCAAAAAGTGCTAGGTATGACCTTATCCTTAGTTTATATAACCTTCCACCTACTACTACTAATTTCCCCTGGTACTACTTACTACTTACTATTGTGCTAGCACAACTCTTGTCCAGAATAAAAGATGGTCACCAACCTTTGCAGACTACTCAGTGCTTCTTTTTATTTTAGCTTGTTAACTGTCTGCCAAATTTTGTTCCAAATGCAATTTTTGAAACCTTTGCTTAAAAGTCAGGAGGAAGTGGCCATCAGGCACTTCACCTCCGAATGCATCACCATCAAGACCACAGAGCATTGACAATACAAACATCACCATCAAGACCACAGAGCATTGACAATACAAACATCACCATCAAGACCACAGAGCATTGACAATACAAACATTTGCAGGCCCTATTAAGGTGGGCCCCAGACCCCACTCCACAAAGATTTCATGCTTCGTGCCTGCATAGCCCCCCACCTAGCCCCACTTGTGTTTTGGGTGATTAAATAAATAAAAAATTTAAAAGATGTTTCAATTCAAAATTTTCAACTTCCTCCGACTTACTTTTCGCGACATGTACTGAGCACGGCCATTTTGGATTGATTCTTATCGTGCCAATCAATTCATGACGTCACCGGCCGGCTGGGTTGTGGGTGGAGCGAGGATGCAAACATTGCAATCCGCTCTGCCCACAGCCTGGCCGGCCAAAAACACCCAGGTCAAGCTAAGAGGTAAGTGAACACATTGAGGTGGTTTAAACCGCCGACCCGCCCGTAGGAAATGCGCCTTAATTTTTTAGTCGGTGAGCTGAAGAAAACATGGGTCCTGACGTGTGGCCAAGGATTCAGGTTTCTCGTTCCTTGGCCACACAAGTGGGGCTACCCCCCCCCCCACCCTGCCAACCTTTAAAAGTTGGAGCACACTGTACAGTATTTTGAAGGGGCACCAATGCCAAGACCATGGGCAACAGAGGCCATGGCCTTCATGGCCTTCATGGCCTCTGTGTAATTCCAGGTTTGGCAGAGCTGCAGAGTGGGTAGAAACTATCTGATGATGGTTTAGGGTTTGGTACAGCTTCAGCACAGCAGTCCATGATGACACTAACTTGGTTGCTGTTTGAGTAAACCTTCAAAAACAATAAATCACACCTGACAAAGGAATAAGTTAGAAATGTTAACAAACTTGAAGAAAATCACTGATCAGTGTTTTGTTTCACTCGTGAATCTGTTTTTCTTGGATGGCACATTTGCTAGGGGATTAAGAACAACATAGTGCTTCTTGTGTCCCTTACACGCACACTTGTACAATAATCTAGTACCATGTACAGCACACCTGTGTGTCATGCAATACATACAACCTTCATCCCTGTTGCATAGTGGGATACAGATGCATTGATCTTTCTGCATTGCATTCATGATTGAGGGTAATACATGAATGCGTGTATCTTTTCCAATGATGTTAGTCATATGGGTACATACAATGTACACTACATGTACTATGTAAAATTTTGCAACTACCATAACCCGTATGACCATTTTGATGCTAAACAAGCTCAAACAGGGCCTACTACATGTACTACTACATGTACTAGGCCTAAATCATTTGCCTTTCGAAAAATTAGCTATCTTTGGTTATCGGATTATCACACTTGTGGATAATTGATTCACAATAAATGTGTAACAAGATACAATATTCATTAAATTCACCATGACTGTAGTTTGTCAATAGTTATAACATTGTGCATTGTGAGGGACACCCATGAAAAGCGTGCACCCTTGAGTGGAGCCATTTGTTCCTTTGACAATACACTGTACACTATGTACATGTAGTATGTATGTAGGCTCCATACATTATAAAATATGTACAATGCCGAGTGTTCAAATCAATTTTTATGTAGGGTGTATTGTCCAATGCATTAGGACAGGTTATTACAAAAGCCTTTGGCCTATCATTTTACCCCGTCTAGTCCGTGACTAAAACTAAGTCCTTTTACATGTACATGTACATGATGTACAACATTTAAAGAAAATAGCTCAACGTCAAACTTGGACAACGTAGTTTCTTATACATGTAGAGTACTAAAGAGTTGATAATGTTGGTCATCACTCAGAAGAAGTTTAAGTATAGAAGCTAAGTAAACGATCACATGTGTGTACAAAAACATACGTTGATTCAGGATTCTTATTTTTACAATACTCAGATCTTGAATCATGCCTATTTTACAGGTTTACATTTAATGTGCTTAATGTGTGTACAAATTTAAGTTATTATTAATGTTAAACTAGATCTTCCCAGGAAGCAAGTTAGGCTAGCCCACAGCACTTGCATTTATTTACTAGTTTTTTTTGCACATTTCAGGACTGACAAGTACATAATGTGAGTCAAACTTTGGTATAGTTAATACCATTACCCTTAGGAGGTGAAACATTGATGTCAGTGTCTTGTCATTCATTGACAAAAATGTATGTGAACTGATGAAGTGTGCTTTCCAGAACAGGATAAATGTGGGTCATAAAAATACAGTGTGCCAAGAGATGATGATCTCGGCACTATAAATATTTCTGATTTTTTTTCATTGTTTCTGAAATTTGCCTTGCCAGCTGGTTTGAAAGTGATGTCTACCAAACAGTGATCTACCAGACCAAAAACATCAGGGATGTGATTTCTCTGTTTTTTCCCCTGGATATTTGTTTTTGTTTTACCTACTGTACCCCCCCAAAAAATAAAATAATATTAAGATCAAATTTATAACAACAAATATAAATCTTTATAGAACGCCCCAGATTGCAGAGTAGGGCTTTTAAAACCAAAGATAATTAAGTAGGCTTCACGCTCGCAGGCATTGCGCTTTGCACTCACAGTTCAGGTTTTTTTTCAACAGCCTATCACATCCCTGAAACAGTTTTGTTGCAAACCATTAATGTACATTGTGGACACATTATCTGTGTTATACACCACCATCAAGAAACTTGCCTTGTGATGTCTTTGATTTTCTCAAATTTTAACTTGAGTTGAAGATTGTAAAATCCATTCTCAGGGTTGATAATTTACAGAAACAGCGGAGGTACATGCAGTTGTCTCGACAGCCCTGGTCATTGCCCTTGTGCCACTTGAATTGTTCCAGTAGGAATAACAATTTCCAGTTTCAAATTTCCCAACTTTTGTAGTACATGTGCATGTACACTGTAGCCCTTTTGTATGGACAAACTGCCTTGCCCTTTACAATAGACCTGCATGAGTTTCAAGATGCCCACGAGCTAAGTAGAGTAAGAGAGATTCTGTCAAAAACTCGAAACAAAAACGGCTTGCAACAAGTGTAGTGAGGACTTTCAGGCAAAGGAAGCTTGGTTTTTTCCATAGCTTGAGGCTCATTATTTTTTTTCTTGCCTGAAAAAGTCTTAGACTACATGTATCTCTAAAAGGATCTGTACATGTATCTTCCATGCGAATACTGAGCAGAATCCTTCTACCTTAGTGCAGTGGAGTATTTTGCACAATACGCATGGTACCGACTGTACATCATGAACATCTTTGTGGTCTTTGTAATTCACACTCTTTCTGTTGTTGGTTTCAGGGGTGCATTCTCAGAGGTGAAGATCGCTGAGGACCGGATAACGAGGGAATGTGTTGCCATAAAATGCATTGACAGAAGAGCACTGAAGGGCAAAGAGGACACCCTGGAGAACGAAGTCTTGGTCTTGAAGAAGTAAGATTGAGTAATGAGACCTACAGAATAATCTAGTTTAAATTTGAGTTCCTTTATCTCTAACACAATGTATTGAATAAATAGGGAACCTTAATCAGTACACAACAATGCAACAAATGAATTGGCTGAATGGGACACAATAGTCCATGCATTTCAACTTCATAGATCAGTGCTTTGCCTGCTATCTGGAAAATCTTTGGATACCAGCAGAACTTGTCAAAATTGTCAATTTATACACTAATTATCGGTACCTGTTGAGGAGTACAGTAACCATGGTAACTACAGGATTTGAACTTGCCTCTTGTCACAAAGGCTCACTCAGTGGTCTTCATGTTGTGGTTAAAAGACATTTGCTCTAAGAATGTGGTCGTGGGTTCGAATGCCACCTGAGTTGCCTATGGTGTGGGTTACCCCCCCCCACCCCAGCAGTTCTTGGAAAGCACTGAGTACATACATGTACAAGGCTTATCACATCAGTGTAACATACATCGAGTGTAAGGGTGAAAAAACATGTTCTTTATCCCCGTAGCAATTATTACATCACAAACTATAACTCCACAACACATGTACATATCATGGTATTTTCAATAGAAGACGATGGTTGGAAGTGTACATTGTTGAGAATTACATTGTACACATGTACAGTTACATGTATGTATGTTATTGTCCCCTGGTGAAATAAGAGACTTGCTGTACATTAGGGCCTACATGTAAAAAGGCCGGTGGAAATTAAAGGGGCCATTTTGTAAATTTTGATACTTTAAATGACACAGAAATACAGTATGCCTTACATGTAGATGCATCCTATCATTTTAAAGCATAAAGTTGCACAAACTTACAATGTAGGTACATGAATCACCCTCACTTTTTGATCAGATATGTACATGTAGGCCTAAATTTGTCTTTTGAAGTTACAGTACATGTATGTGTTCACAATATGTGTTTCCAGGAAAACAGATTACGTGTCAGCAGGGGAAATACATCTCAAATTGTACAAAGAGGATAACCTCTCATTTTGTTGACTGCTTGTTACAATTGTCATTATTGGATGACGGCAGAATGATTAATGATGTGCACCAGTAAACACTTTCTAAATATTGAGACTGTTGTGAGCATCACTATCAGTCAATCACTTCAGACAAGCAATAAATTCGATCAGAAGTCTGTGAGATAATCTTTTATCAGAGTGCCCAATTCAACGATAAAGGACTTGCTAAGAAAGCCACTCTCTGGCTGGCATTCAATTCTGTTGAAGAGACACTTACATGTAGTAGCAATTCAAATTCACAGTACCCACAGCAGCACCAACAGCATGCCAGTGGACAAAACGTTAAATCTCAAACTGTGTAAACAGATCAATCTGGAGGAGGTAAAAAGCTGGCAAAACAGGAATGCGAATCATGCATTCAGGCTTTTTTTTGGGGGGGGGGTGGTTAACTTTTTTTGTGTACATGTTGTAATTAAAACAGTTTTGACCCTGTGTTCTTAGTTTCTTTTTATCATCACACTGATGGGTGTGTTCATCAGGATTCAAAGTTTACTCCAGACCTCAGCGGCCGGAGGCCAGTGTTTTTAGCATGGGGCCAAACTCAAATGACCGGAAATTCTGGCAGTCTTATGTTTGTGTTCAAATTGTGACTTTCAGTCTGATAAATACATAATTTCTATTAATTATTGAAGAATACTTGACCTACATGATAAATGAGATTTAAATCTTCTCTTACATGTATCTTGTTTTTTTTTTCAAATTCAAACAATTCAATTGTTAAACTGTGGTCTCAGGCATTTGTTCTTCTCATTTCAATTCTGGTCTTGCACACACCATTCTGGTCCAGTAAATATTTTGAGCTACACACTGTACTGTACATCAGGTTACAAGCCCTGCGGTCATGAGGGTTTTTCCCCCAATCATGAACCCTGGTTCATGCATGTTTACATGTTTGGCTGAGGATAAACTAGACACTTCATGCGTGACATTACACTACAATGTAAGACTTTTTCGCAATGCCTAATATTGATTGCGTAATTCATCTTTGATATTTGTTATTGTGGTGATGAATGTAGAATTATTATGGACACAAGGTTCCCTTGACACAATGATTTCGTGCACGCCCTTGGTCAAAACTTCCGCTAGTGGAAGATTTTGTCGTAGGTCCGGACCTCCGACAAAATATAGCAATGTTTGACAAGATTTTACAACAGACCTTGAACATTCCAAAAATTGGTGTCCTCTCACACGAAGAACATTTTGTAAAATTCTACAACCATGATACAATTTAGCAAGGGACCCTTGCTAAATTGCTCTCATGTGAAAGGGGATTGCAAGGGGATTGTCACCATGCAAAGGCAAAGATCTCTTTGAAGTAAGTACATTTGTTTTAAAAAAATAATTCTAGCCTACAAATGTCTTAAAGGGAGGGTACAAAGGGAGGGGATCCTCTTCAAAGGAATGTTTTTTAGAGAGAGGGATTCAAAAACATTTCAATCTGAGAAACATTTCCACATGAACTGTTTCTCAGTTTGTGTATCCAAGGGATTATTCATCCTGCGTGGACATACATGTATCCGCTTCAGATTTTCGGTGATATCTCAAAAACGCTACCACCTTTTGAAGCGAAATTTTCACAGGTTAGTTTTGTTGTAGACCTAGAAACAGTGCACTACATTTATGGGATTAAAAACAATCGAAGGGATCCAAAAACCAAAGGTATACTATGTCTTTACTAATTGATGTTGTACAGTGCTTGGTGTGCTTGTTTTCTGGTGGCCATTAGCCTTAGGCCCTAAATCTTGCAAAGTTATGGTTTAAAAAAAATGTATTATGAACCTGGCTAACACTACAACATTAGTACACATTGTACAATAGGATTGACCTTAAGAAGATTATTAAAAATATTTTTTTTAAACCAAAATTGATTTTATTATTGATGCTTGACCTATTTTTTAAAGCCCTTTAAGTCATGTACTGTAAGTTGATATCCCTTTAAATATTAGCCTGCCTATATTATACAGTACTATAGCATACGACTGTGGAAATTTGTGTATGCACGTTCAAGAGTAGAAAAACGTGTGGCATTTGTAAGTCCCTGTGTGAATGCATGTCGGGTAACAGAGGAGACCGTGTTATACACTTGACCCATTTCGAATGTCATTGCAATGCTGAATCTCTTCATTTATTGTTGTTCGAGACATTCCATTTAATAATGCACAAGGAGACTTACAAATGCCAGTGCCGGCAGTTTTTCTAAATCAGTACACGTTTCTGGCCAACAGTTAGGGCTTGATAAATTTTAGATGTTGGGTTGTCCAAATTTACTGAGAAGTTTACAATAAGGGAATAAGAGAGTAGGCAACGATGTCTCAAATAGCCATTTAAAACCGGCAGGGTCCTGGTCGTGTGGTAAGGACTGAGCAAAACAACCAAAACAACAACAGCAATACAATATCACTCTCATATTTCACTGTTTTTTTTCCTTCTTTCTCTCCCCCTTTGCAGGATCAAGCATTCAAACATTGTGCAGCTGTTTGAGATATTTGAAAACAAAACGCACGTTTATCTTGTCATTGAACTGTAAGTATTTATAAACTCCCGAAATATTTGAGTGCAAAGTCTACTATTTTAAGAACATTGTATGGTGTGTGTAACCTTCAGTGTAACATGCAGGCCAAGATTTATCCAGTATTTGTGTAAATTTTTATCAGGCATTGGTTATTCTCAATCTCATTTGGTAATTGGTACTTGAATACTGTGACATATAATACTCAATTTCATACAGCTTTTGTTCTGAGGAGATATGAATTATGCAGTATGCATTGTGCATGTACTACTTGTACTGCAGGCCTCGGAATAACCCATGGCACCCGCTAAGTTAGCACCCACCACAGCAATAGCTGTGGTGCCCTGTGCTTTTGCTGTGGTGCCCCTTACCCTCATAGAGTGCCCCTTACCAGAGGAAAATTGCTGTGACCCTTCAAAAGCGAAGTTCGAGGCCTGGTACTGTACATAAATTACTAGGCCTACTTATGAAGCAGACTTCAAAGTTCTACATTACAGCGTGTACTTTTAATGTGTAATGATTTATGCGAAGTGGTACACTATGTCTGTACGTGACTACATAAAGTACGTTGGTCTTGTGTTCTGAACTCAACTTCATTAGGTCTCTGCTTATACTTGTTGTAGCGGACAATATGCCTAAGTTCTTAATACTGACGCTAGTTTGTCCTACTTTATGGCCCAAAACGAGGCTATGGGTAGTAAATTTTCAATGTTAGTGAAGCACTACACTGTTCCAATATGTTCTGCAAACAAGAAGCATTCAACACCAGACATCAGCTGTTACACCTTGTAGGTTCTTATCGGGGCCTAAATGTTGAAAGGGATGGTATAATCAAGATCAGATGAGGCGAGTAATGCCTGTTCAAGGTAGATTACTTTAATGGACAAAAATGCTCTTTGAAAACGACTAACCACTGGCCACTGCCCCTATAAAGATGCTAGGTCCGATTAGACCCCCAAATTTAGATTCAAATTTTAAATAGTTATATTCATAGATTCGAGGAAGGCACAAGCTTTTATTCAGGCCTTCACCAAAACAACAACAGACAGGTTACTTTTACACACATCATGTTTTTCAAGTAAATCACAATGTTCTCAAGCCCCATGCATGTAACTAAGATACCGGCCCTCTCTTAATCAGGCATGGAGCCTGTTTCAGCTGATCAGCTGATTTATTTCTTTTTGGTTTATCAGCAATGCCATTGCAAATGTAATTGCAATCATTTCCTTTTTTGCACCGACCAAGTCAAAATATAGCTCAGTGTCTTTTTGCGGGCAACTTGCTTTTCAAGCAAATGGCAGTGTTATTTTGTCAAGCGTTATGCATAATTTAAAAGCATCAAAAGAAATCGAGAGACTTAGAAATTCTCATTCTGGTGTCGGCCGATACATCGACCCTCACCATCCAATCTAGAGACTGCTAAAAATTCCTGAATGTAGTGGTTATCATCGCTTTAAGGCAAACAACGAGTCCAGCTTAACAAATTCTTCTCAATGCAGTGTATGATAGTTTTGATACCCTGTGCCCTTATCCACTTGGGAGTATACAGGAAAGAAAACAGGAGAGTTGGAGCATGGTTGGAGCAACAGTCTCTTGACCACAAACTCACCAGTTGCAATTAATAATTGAACAAGATTACATGCAGTACACAGATGGTGCCGCACCCTGAATTACTGCATACTTTTCGTGTACAGTCCATAATAATAATACTACATTGTATCACACAGGTCTTATTATAGTGCTTTTCACACCAGAGGGGCATCCCAAATTTGTGGCAGGAAATACGTAAGATCATGTAACTTTGTAGCCAATGGATAAAAACAAGTAAACAAAGAACCACTTACTGTCAGTAATTCATTCATTTGCGACATTGGTTTTGCAAGCAACTCTCCGCTAAAAAGCAATGTTCTGTAAGTAAAGAACACTTTTGCCTAGAGCCTTACCTTGCCTCAGAAAGCTGGACAGTGGCCAGGGATGGCAAAACAAATGAGACACAAACAAGACTTGATTATTTATTTATTTATTTATACAAGGCGTCCTTTGGGATGTTGTAAATGGATAAAACTTTGGGGATATTAAAGTTTTCTCTATGCCCTCGGTCATTGTCTTGGTTCCCTTTGAAATGTTCCAGTAGAAATTGAAATTTCCTTTTAAAAGGTGTCCTTATGTAAGGAAAAATAGACTACCCTTTTAGGAATGAAATATCTGTGGTTTGGTTTGGCAGCTAGAAGAAGTGACTTATGGGCAACAATTACATCATTATTTTCACTCACAGTACACAAGTTAACTGTTTTATTAGGAAATAATGCCAGCAGTATCAATAATATTTGAGCATAATGCATAATGCCCGCCAGGCATGCAAGAGAAATCAAGTTTCTGCCAAGTGTCTTTTTTGTTTTGTTTTTTGATTTGTTTTAATTTGTTTTCCAATCTCTCAAAGGGAAAATATATTATACCCTTAATTCACTTGAGATGAGTGAAGAGCACTGTATTTCCAACCAGGTCTAACAAATTGCTTTTTTTTGCATCCCTGTGTGAGGAGTCTTTTGTTCTTTACTTTGTCAACTTCCTTCCAAAGTTTTCGTACACAGAATTTGTTGTGAAACATCCCTCTCATTAGAATTTCCCTGTGGAGAACTTGTGCATGTTTTAGCCAATGAAATCATTGTGTCCAATGAAATATTGTATTTGTATCCAATGAAATCATTGGGCCTGTGAAACCAGTGCCTGTCTTTATCCTAGCGGAGAAAGACAGGGAACCAGTCTATTTTTCTTACCATAGTGTTTTCACATGCATGTACCACCAATTTTCATTAGCCCCCGCCTGACCAATAAAAAAAACCTACTAATCAGTTGTTGCATTTTTTCAATGGAGCGTTTAGTTGTAATCGGATGACTTTCCCTTCCCTGCCGAGTCGGCTCCGATTACTCCACTCAAGACTGCTTTGAATTGGAAATTGTACTTACTCGATATTCTGAAAGGCAGTCTGTGAATACAAGAGAAATTAGCAGACAACACAAGCACTTGAAAGTACAGACTACTGATGCATGTAGATGTATTCGGCTTTAAGGCAAATTTAATTAGATTTTTAAATTAATTTTAATGTCATTTAGAGATTGAAGGGAGACTTTGTACATAATATGCCCAGAGGTACCAACAGGATGTACAAGTTGTGTGCATTGTGTCTGTGCATACTGTTATGGTCATTTAAAACTACATTAATAGTGGAATGCTTTCAGATTATTTATTATTCTAATTTTGCCAAATGCTGTCCCATGCTGAGGTTTTAACCTTTTCCAGCTGGAAAATGATTGGTCTGGTCTTGAAATCATTCTAAAGGGATTTGTGGTCAAATTCAGAGCAGGGGTGAATTTTACAGTGCGTCTCGTTTGCATGATGTATGGTCATGTATGTTACATTTATGTAGCTGAAGAGTTGTGCCGCAGTTTAGAGACATCTAGTTAAAATGACTGACAATACAATTTTATTGTACAGTGCTGTAATGTAACTATATTGAACTTATAGTGTCTTTTTATTTATGTGGTTCAAATTTAAAATTCATTATGAGTATTTTTATCTTTTCTTTTCAAATGAACAGCACGGACATGTATTGTTTTTGTGCATTGGTTGTTTCGGAGATGGTCATGCAAATAAAATGGTGTACCTTATCTTGATTCAATGAAGGTACATGTATCAAGTAAATAGGCTAGGGCCTTCATATACAGTGTACAAGCTGTATGTTACATGCATCTCAGGGTTTTCCCCAGGTTTTTTTCCAAACTGTGGGGCATTCTGAACCCAAATTTGTGTATGTTTGGCCAAAGCACGCTAAATTGAAACAACGTCTTCGGAATATTCTCTACTTGGTGTTTATCTTGGTTTTAAAAGCCCTACTGAGCAATCTGGAGCATTGTTTTTGATTCTCTCTTGATTCTTTGTAGATTTGTGCAAATCGGCACGCAATTCGCGCGCATTGGCCTGATACGCTAGTTTGTGCATGGGGAGAACCCTGCATACATGTATGTAGTGTACATGTACATAAGGTTAATGTACATGTATGTACCTGTTGGACATTTAGCAGCAACTCAATACAAATCTGAACTGGTAAGCCTCTTTCACACTACACTTTAATCCGGAGTCTCCGCGTTAAAGACAAATTTAACACAGAGATTCTCCAGATTAAGTGGAGCGTTCACACTTAACTTAACCATGTTTACAGGGCTAAAAATTATCCGGATTAATGAACCCAAAACTGGCTTAATCCAGGTTAAATTTAACCGTGCCCAGGACTAGGGTTAACCCACCAATCTCGGTGTTAGTATGGAACTGGGTTAAGTTTTCTCTGGAGTTAGATATTGTAGTGTAAAAGGAATTGCCGGATCAGTTTTAACTCATTAGAAGACTTTTACCCAGGTCGCCAATTACACATCAAAGGTACATTAGGTACATCATGAGTGTGAAAAGGGCTTTTGTGGAAGTTACCAATGCTGGATCTACAATGTACATTATGTGTGTATTCACACTTTGCAATTTTTTTTAAAATTTTTGTCAAAATCCACAGAGGGAAAGCATGTAGGTTTTTATATTTTATAACATACTGTGTACTTTTTAGGGTACAGACCCTACAGTACACGTGTGTGTCATATGAAGCAATTTCATCAATGCAAAACTTTATCATAAAGACAACACCTTGTAAATCATAGCCTTTCTTGTGCTCATAATTGACAGGAGTTTAATTGACTACTTTGTATGAATGCATTGTTAACATGTAGACGTGAATGCTAGACTGGGCACACGCCAACACCGCAGAACAGTCAATGATACAATAAAAGAGCCACAATAGAGAATATTGATGTTCTCTACACTCCGTGGGAGGAGGTGTCCTTGGATGAAGACACTTGGGATGGAATGGCGGGATTGTAATCAAATCAAACCCTCCCCTTTCCCCAGGTCCATGATTCAATCATGTTTGTTTCTAATTTCATTGTTGGCATTTAAGGCTAACCTCGGTCTACTTACAAGTATATTTGCAACTCTTTATCTTTTGAATTTGAGTCGGACTGTTTGTATTAAAGATCAGGTGCAGAAATGGTTATTTTTGAACGCTTCGAATCCTTGTATTTTATTTTGAATGGCACAATACATGGACTCGTGTGCATGTTCACGCACAGTTGACTCTCCAGCTTACCTCTTTATAAAAGGAACATTGAACATTGTTAGGACAGCAATATTTATACAATGTATAGAAGCAGAAATGAGGAGCGGGACTTCAGAATGTTCTCTTTATAATAAGAAACTCTTGATAATGTTGCTCTTTATAACGAGGGTTGACTGTATACATGTACTGTGTGCAATACTTACATACGTATTGTGTACACAGTAGTCTCACTTGTGGGTACAAGGTTGGCTTGCCCTGTCTTTCAGTCTGCGGACCCTGGTTTGAATCCTGCCCCGGACTGGAGCCTTGCATTTTGATGGAGTTTTCAGTACCTCACGTACCTACTGGTATGGGGGTTTCCCTATTAACCCTCCTATAGGCACACACACTCCAAGATGCCTCTAAATCTCCCATGCTATGCACACAGGTAATCCATGCCACACTTCCCAGTCATTGTAAGATATTAAATCAGTGCAGAAAGTGACCAAGGTTGAGAACGGTATCTCTTCCAACATGTCCAACAGTCATGACAGTGGCCCAAATTCCATTGCAATTGAGCACAGCTGGTAGCTTCTCTAGTTTACCATTATTGAAGCAAGTTGGGCAATGGCTCTACTCTCTGCATCAGCATGTATTATGTACAAGCATGGAGTCAGGGAATATATCCCTTCCTCCATGGTACAAGTGTGGTGTGCCTCAAAATGCCACTGTTGTTGTATAGTGAGGTACATGTGTATGGGTTGGCCGTCTTGAGAAACACACTTATAGCAGGAGGGTTAAGGGTCTCCTTCCTGCAGATAAAACTAAGTATTTCTTCATCATCTTCTCTACTCAGGTACAATGTATCTTCATGCCTACAGGTTTACAGTGCTAGTCACTTTTAGTGATCCTTTAGTTTTATTACATGTATCAGAAAGATTTAAACGAATACATTACTTGATTCCCTGTGAATAACATCACTGACGGGGCACGAATACTGTGCAGGTACTTGGCAGATACACCTAGCAACAAACATGCAGAGCTACTTTTTATTGCTTTTGTATGGGATATTATAAAACAAAATTTTGTTAATAATAACATAAGAGATGGCCAATACACCTTATGCATTGACGTCTTCATGCCGCCATCTTAGAGGTAAAACAATGGTGAAACTATAGAAAACGTAAATCTATGTATGCGTGGCACACAGGGTAAGCCAATGAGTAACCTTCTTTTGACCTTTAACTGAGGGCGCTCTACTTAAATGACGTCATGTGCATTTGTCTTCAAAGTATTGTTTTTGTTATCCTTTATAGCACAAAAACTAATAAGCTCAACAAAATCTTGCTTGAAAGTAGACATTGGTGGTGACACTCTGTCAAATGTGTACTTGTAACTAAGAATCTCTACTTTTTCTGTGAGCAAATGAATTTATTATTTTTTACTGTAGCAGTGTAGCTCTATGAAATTTGAACCTGGTTTGTAAAGCAAGTAACAGTGTCTGTTCTGAATATCCTCTCAAAGTTGGACTCACACGTATATTCTTCCTCTGTTGTTCCATTTTTATGCCCTTGGAAAAGTCTGCAAAAAGGTGATAAAATATCCTGAAATATCTATAAAGCCTACACCATGTGTACATGTAGGTCAGTCTTTGTATTGTACTCCATAAAATATTCCTACTTTTTTCCCAAGGACCAAATATCGTGCCAGTTTGAACTCTACAATAATGCATGTACATTAACTCTCCCAAAACAACGGTAAACTCACAAGTCAGAAAGAAAACAAATGATGTGAAGCTACGACTGAGTTTGTATTGATTCACCAATTGATCTGTGGTCAAAGTGCTGGTGTTGATATACAATGAATGCTGTAGCATTGGCCTTCATGTCTACCATCCCTTAGTTCCCACAGCGTGAATTTACGCTGAACTACATGCATTCTCCGTAATGACAACAGACACTCCAGTTTTCATGTAACACTGAACTCTAAACTCTCAAAATGATGCTGCAATTTAAATAACCCCCCAAATTTATGTTTTCACCCTCAAAATTCATTTATAAAAACAATTTATTACAAAAAGCAGTAACCCTAGACTCCTTGAGTGATTAACTAGGAATCTAGGATCCTTCCTGGCTGTTACAAATTACCATTGGTCTCAACACGCTGACAAATTGTACTCTTGATTATGGCAGTAGGCCTGTTCCCATGTAAAGCCTGATCAGTTTACTGGTGCAGTCCTCAGTTCAACAGAATCAAACATGCAGTTGGATTTTGAAGGGTTAGGGATAGTCCGCCTTAAACTGCACAATGTATCATTAATCCACAATGCCATTCTGCCATGGACCTTTACACGATTGACTACCAAAGCCTACCAAAACTCTTTAGCATTGCCCATCTGTGAACACATGTAAACAAGTCTCCACCAAAATCCGTTGTGGGAATCTTTAAAAAATATTCAAATCACCATGGTTCTTAAAAACAAAATCAACAACAGGCTCTTGTTATTTGTAGTTGAGGCATTCACACTCCTTCCTTGTCTTTTGGGAAACCATTAGAAACCACTAAATTGCCATTACAAATTGAAGTGACTACCTTGGGATTGGACAAAAAAAAATAACAACCCCAGAACACCTGGGAGGATATTGTCATGGGTAATACACTGCCAGTAGCTGTGATCCCCCCTAGGCTGGTACCTGTCATCAGAGAACTGCATCCTTAGTGTATCCTCTGTGGTGTGAATATGATGGCATCAGTCAAGTCTAGATATGGACCCTGCATTACATATATAGTGAACATATGTGGTTCACTGTATAATGTACTGCGTACATCACCACAATCTGCTTTTATTTTTAAAAGCGTGTTAACACAGTGTATTTGCGATGATTTTAAACGAATTGCATGGATCTTGCCACTCGTACTTTAAAGCATTTTGTGTAATGCTCCTTCCAGAGCTGCCAACTCTCGCTGCAGAACGTTCCCTGAAATTAAACCAATCTTCCATGTTCTGAAGAGCTAATTCGAAAATCTTCCTGATTATGGAACCACTATCCCTATTATGTTAAACGTAATTCTAATTATCTCCCTGATTGATGTGCAAAATCTCCCTGACTGCAAGATGCAAATGTTGGCAGCTCTGTCATACGTTCAGCAATCCTCTTCTGGTTTCTTCTGTTCAGTTTAAGGAAATTAACTGTGTACAGTTATACTACATCATCAACTAAAGAGTGAAAAACACACACAAAAAAGCCCCACAATTCCCTTTGTGGAGATGATTCTGTTGTGTGCTAATTAAAAATCTCTCTTCCTCAACCCTGCCCCCCATGCACACATTATGGTACGTTTGTTCAGGATGGGTTGATATGCGCTGAACAGCAGTGGTTTGCATCGGCATTCAGCAAACAGACCAACAATCATGGACCTTGAACAGCACTCATCTCTTCAACTTCCGCTCCACTCAAGCATTGAATTATTAAAAAAAAAAAAAAATTGAAGATCAGCTACCGACATTCAACAGCTTGTCTGTTGGGGGTATTGAGAGGGAGTGGGAATGGGAATGGCTGTGATGATTTAAGAAATGAAAGGAAAAAATTAATTGTGAGATCTTCTTGACCAGTGGCCGCTATTTTTTGTTGCTTGGTATCTGAGAATACCATAGTATGGAGATTATTGATAAATACTTTATTAAAATTAACAAATTAAAATTACCTGAGGGGTAGTGCACAACATTTCATCACTGATGCCACAAACTGACACATTGTTTACAAAACCATTTTTTGTAGATCTATTTATTTATTTATTTTATTGCACATCCTACAGTACCATTAGCGCCAATAACATGATGAATAGGAAAAAAGAAGAAATGTTCAGTCCTAGATGTGGGAGGAAAGACCCAAATGAGGGGAAACCCACCCAATCAGGTAGGGACTGAAAACCCAGTCCACATGTAAGGCTCCGGTCTGACCCGGGATTCAAACCGAGGTGAAAGGCAGGTAAAGAAAACACTGAGCCAACCTGATTCCCAAGGATTCACTTTTGTACATGCTACATTCTCACCAAGGCCTACAACTTCATGAAGTTCATTTAATGAACTGACACAATAAGAAAACCAGTTGAAAATACTCTGAAATTTTGAGGGATAGTGGTGTTCAACAATGCTGTTTCTTAAGTTGCTAGTTTTTGTTGTCTATGTGTTTCCTTTTTTGGCGTCATTGACTATTTTATTGATTGTCTAGTTTAAGAATACTGGACAAACTATTATGTTCTATATTCCCAAAGTTTTCGCAAACATTCTAAAGCAAAAATTTGCAAACACTATCGCTCTTCTTAAAGAAATTGTTTGGTTTTGTTTGAATGGCACTGCATTTGGTTGAAAGTGCACTTCCAAAAAGTACATTTTTATTTGAACTTTACAAAAGTCACCAAGGCCAAAACAAAGGCGGAATAGGTTTTAATTTGAAGCCAGGTTCAAGCAGTGCATCCCAACCAAGCAATGTTTCCCAACCGCTGTGGACTTAGGCTGGCAGTTACTCAAAACCGTTTAAAATGTGCCTAGCAACACTCGCTGTGTCACAATCACACCTTCTCCAGATATTGCTTTTGAAAAGAAGGTGACAGAAACCTGTGCATTTAATAGGAACTATAGCTGCTGTACAATAATAGCTTAACACCTTGAATGATGGGTGCTGATTGGCAGTCAAGTACACATAATGACCCCGTTTACACTAGATCCAGAAAGGTGGATCAGACCCGGGTCTGATCCGGCAATGTGGATTAACGGCTAGTGTAAACGCAAAAAAGCCGGATCAGACCCGGTTCAAGATCCGGCAATTTTAATCCACCTTTCGAGGAGGGTTGAATCCGGCAATTGGTGGATCAGATCCGGCAAAGTGGATTCCAAATACAAGTGTAAACGCAAAGGTGGATTAGACACCGCAATTCGATGTGGTCATTTCCGGTTTCGTTACGAATGGCGCGTTTTTTGCTTGTGCTTTGGTGGGACATCCGTCGCTGTTTATAATGTGTGTGTGTGCTGTGTGCACATGGACTGTGTGTGAAACGTTTTGTTGTTTTCAGCGTCCTTATACATACATCGTTACGTTCGGAGCTTGCCTTGTTGCTCTATTTTGTTAATTCCCATCTACAAAATAATTCTACCTGCATGGTCGTTGTTATCCGTATCATTTGCTGTACTGTATTTTCTGCATTCTACCTTCGCATTGATAACGATTATTTCTAGAAGTGGCGCGCTGTAATCGTGACCTTTGAGCTCTTTGCGAGGAGCGGTGACGTCATGACCAATATACATCCGGTTCAAAAGTGGGATCGGAGCCGGATCAAGCGCTGGTGTAAACGCGACACAGGATCTTGATCTGCTGTCGTTAAAAAAATGCGGGATCTCAATCCACCTTTCTGGATCTAGTGTAAACGCGGTGAATGACTGTGTGACTTTAAATTTACATACAGTTCTGAAGTGCTTATCAATACATACTTCAAACTGGTTGCTCAGGCCTAGTAAAAAGTTAATGTGCTCATCCCAAAATGAAAAAGTTGACTGGTTAGCTCTGAATCCAACCTGTACAAAGAAAACTGGCCAGACATTGAGTTGATCTAGTAAGATTTGTTTTTTTGTTTGTTTTGATTCTGTTTTTACCGTAAAACATGTCTGATAGTTTAATAGATGCAATAACTGAATCGAGGATGGTTTTGACCACACACTGATGTGTGATAACCAACTATTGGATTGGTGGAATCCTTTATTTTGCCATTTTGCCAAAATTTAATGTAGGAGTCCAATGTGGATAATTATAGGACGCTTCGCAGCATTGTATCTAAAATGAGCATTTCCCACCTATATGGCGGATAAGGTTGTTGTCTACATGAAGTCGTCCACATTGTTTTGATTTTTTTTATAGAATTGTCAGATTTTAGGGTGGACGAGTTTCCATGTCTATTTTGTATTTATTGTGAGCAAAATATAATCACTCAGTGAAACCTGGATTTTCCATTTCACTCGGCTTTGCCTCATGAAATGGAATAGTCCAGATTTCATCTTGTGATTATATTTTGCGACAGCGCACTAATATACATCCAATATTTAAATATTATTATTATTATTATTATTATTACCACTAGACCACCGAGCATGTCCGGTGACAAGGGGCCAATTTGAATCCTGTAAATAGCAACATGTAACACCACAATCTAATAAAGGCGATAATTACCTTATAATGAAAGCATCATGCAAGAAAGAGAGACAACAATCTACATACACTGTAAAATATAGCTCCTGATGAAGCTTTATGGTCACCTCGAAAAAAACAAAACCCCCAAAACCCCAAAACAGACACCTGACCAGAGTTAATTACTTGTTATTTAACAGATTTTAGACACCCTGGGTAATTAATACATGTAGTGAGAAATGCAGCTGGTTCGTTCAACATAAGGAAGGTACTTGTGTAACAAGTGTAAGCCAAATACAAACTGTGTGATGAAACAAAAGTAAATCAAAGACAATCTGGAAGGACAAGTACCTGCATATATAGAAACACAATCGAATGTGAATCAATTGGATGTACTGTAACATGTTATACCAATATGTTATGTAACATCTGTCTCACTTTCAGAGAAACCGAACTAAGTACCTACAAAGGATGTTAACTGTGACGTCATATCTTTACAAAAGAGCCACAGAGCCTGGATTTCCTGCAGGCACAATTTGTACACAGCTCAATGGAAGAAAACATTAGTTGTTATATTTTATGGGGATTGCGCGGTCTGATTTGTATCAACGTTCGGTGTGAAGAAAGGGGAAACGTCTCAAAACGTGTTCAGCTGTTTCTTTTATAAATTGGTTCAGTAAGTGTGAGGAAACATCGGATTAAAAAGGAGAAGTATTGTTTCCTTGATTTTATCCTGCAATTCTCAAATGCCCTCGAGAACTGCGCTCGACAAAGGAATGCAGATGCCTTAGTGTTTAATTAAGAAATGAGAGGAGACAATCTTTGCACACAATGGCTGGATGAAAGTGAATGTTTGCTTTCTTTTCATCGGTGATTGCTTCCACATGTACATTACCCTTGGAACATGTAGAACCTTAAAAACAGGCATGCAATTTCTCAGCTGATTAGCTCCTTGTTGTAGTTTATTCTTTAAATGTGAAAACTGAAAAGTGAAAAACAGTGTACGAATGTACTTCAGGAATATGAAAGTTGCATGGGTGTATTATTATAAGATGTTGACTATGGGCAACCATTATGTGCACAGCTAGGCTAACAAATGCGGAAAATAAAGTAAATGTAGAACATTGTCAGCTATTTGCATTGGTTAGCCTGTGTCTTCCTTCTGCCTCGATCACCTTTGTGTACGTCTCAGATCCTCTTCAGTTGTTATCTTAACCGACAACAGGTTTCAGCTAATACATTTTTTGTCCTGGAGAGAAGATGCTCTCAGCAAAGTTAAGCAAATAAGAATAGTTAGTTGGGAATCTCTGTGGAATTGGGGCAAACAAGATTTCTTTTGAAGCGGACTTGAGTGACCACTTGATGGCCAGGGGTTGAAGGGGCTCTGGACAATGGTATTTAGCCTAGGGGCAGGGTTGGACATGCGGCTGAGTGTACTTGATTGACTATCATGTGCATATTGCTGGTCTCAGTCCCTGGGAGATATAACCATTTTCCTTGAGATAGCTTGATAACTTCTCAGTGTTTCTGTGCAATTTCCGCTTTCAGATAGCGAGGCTTAAGCTGAATACAAAATCAGATGTGAGGATTGCCATACCAAAAGTTAACATGTACATAAAATACAAATACTGTGGATTTCCTCTGTGGATTTTCTCAGTGGAAGGAATTAAGGCAATGGACCTTTAATAATAATTTGAAGAAGAAAAAAATGTTTGGGGAGTAGGGAATGTAGTTGATGTAGCATCTTTATAAGACACACTTTTAAAGCAAACGATGTTACCACTACACCTTAGTCTTTCTAAGAATCATAAATCTGTTCAATTAATTGGTTTTCTTGAAGTCTAAATATGTGTAGGCATACCTAGGCCACATGTGTAACTGTATTCTGTAACTTTTGCCATTTTGTAGTCAAACAAAATGTCTTTTGCCCCCGTCAATGACCCTTTAGAAATACAAAAATTAAAAGACAAAAACTACATTGTTTACTAAAAATATGTAATGTTTGTAGACCTTTAGAGTATATATTTCGTATGGTTTAACAATATGCTGTTGTAATGTCATACCTTTGTATGTGAGACTTTGGTCACATAATTTGGGAAATTGTTGTTTTGTTGGTTCAACATTTCATCCTTCAAGGTCTGTACACAAGTCATTACAATTCAGTTCTTTGTCAGATAGGACAGAAGAAAAAAAAGGTACGGTGTGTTAATTATTGTGCTTAAGGTTTCAATCAGATTAGTAATGCACTGACATTTGCAAAGGTCTATGTAAAATCTTGTTAGTCTTGTTTGTACGAAGTAATGTACGAGTTTTATAAGCGCCGACTCCGAAAATAAATGGCCTCAAACACAGACACGCACACAACATGTAGAGCCTGTACAAGCTTAAAGTCTTGACCTTTCAAATTGCGTATTAGCATTTGCTTAAATGCAAATATAGCCTATTGTGATTGTGCACCTACATGTATGTGTAGTATTTTAACAAAATGTTCTGTTGTGAAGTTTCAAAGAATCTTTGAAATGATTTGTGCTTGTAGAAATGAAAATGGCACATTACTTACTTATGTTCAAACCCAGTTGGCAGTTGAATGCAGATCCTGTTTACTGGTTGCGGTGGAAAACGGGGGCATTGTGCAGTTTCTGTTGTTGCGTAGTGAACGTCATTTGTTCAGAAGTGGTGACTGAATCTGTGCAAAATCTCATGACACTGCAGACCAACAGAACTCGGTGCTTATGGTGCCCTGCTAAAAAGCATGTGATTCTGTGGGCCGTAAGCACAGAATTCAGCAGTAAGCAGCACTAGAAAATTTGGCCTGGATTGGTCTGTCCAGATTAAAGCAGCTTCAAAATCAAAGAATATCAGATGGTCAGGGTAATGTCATTATTGTGTAAATGGGCACTCTTACAAAATTAGCATTGGATCCTCCACAAAAACAAACCTTTACAGATCCTCTGTGTAATATTTCCCCCACCCTTCAAATGTGTGACGGCCCACCTCACTCTTTTAGTGAGCACTTTGATCTTTTTTTTGCCAATATCACCACTTCACTGTGGTAGGCCTGTAGAGTCTAGTGGCGTGTTGTGGCCAAGCTGTCAAGCCCACTGGACTCAAGCTCTGGTGTTTCTGATCAGCAGAGTGTGGGTTCGAGTCCTGGTCTTGATTCCTGTATCCTTTAAAACACTTAACCATTATTGCTTCATCCTTCGAATTGTACGTAAAGCCATAAGTCCCGTGTGTTGTGTAACTGTAAAGCAGGTATAAGAACCCAGTTACACTTATTGCTAACAGAAGGGGCTGCCCTGGTGTTTGTGTTTGTGGCAGTGGCTGCTGAATGTCCCCACAGCACCTTGTACCCTTATAAGTGATGGGTCTCAATAGTCAAAAACTACAAAAACCTGTCTTTAAACAAATAATACTACTTTGAGATGTACGTAGATAAAGCACTTTATGAAAACTAGTTAAACTATTCATGTATTATCATTATTAGGGCCTACGGAAGTCCGGAATACTTGTGCCTAGGGCTTACTGAACACTTAATCTGACCCTGACTGTTCTACATGCATGCTTTTATGGAATACTTATAGAATTAATTAAAAAACCATATATACACAGAAATCGGTAGTAAAGTTACATCCTTCACCATAAACGCTGCACATTTGTCAGCTGAAGAACTCATCAACTAGTCCATCAGTGTTACCATAGTTACCTCCTGCCCCTCCAAGCACCCATACTATACAGGGACAAGATCATATTTCAATATCTGTTATTTCAAGTTTCAATTTTTTCCCCCCTTCCTGCTAAAGTGTCCCGATCAAATGGCTCAATTAGCAGTTGCTGTTGTTCCCCCTTCTCTGTCTGGGTGACCAGGTAGTGTTGATTATCAAAACAATCCGGTCGGAAAAGTGATATTTTGTTTCACTTGAGCTTTCTTGTCTTGGCTCTCTGGGGTGAGCTAATTCTGTCATGGCGATACTTCGTATGTACGAAAAATGTCAAGTGGGCTGATCGTATTTTGCTATGGTACTGCAGATTTTCGGCGCTGTTTTTGAGTGGGTTAGAAAGGAAAATCAGTCGGTGGATTTATCAATGCGTGACATGGAAAAACCAAAAGGACAGTGGATGAATTTGTTAAAGCTGATCATTCCAGTCATTTAGTAGCATCTTCATGGAACCTTTTGTGTTTTAGGGAGATGGCCATCAATAGGGACATTAACCTTAACAGCCCAAATTCTTCTAGATATCCTCTTTGCCGAAGTGAAGGATTCTGAATCTTAGGACTGGGGTTTTAAGGACATTGCTGTGTGGCAATGCACATCATTTCTGGCATATGTTCAACACCTGCTTGGAGGTAGTGAAGGCCTGTTGCAAGCAGACCGAATCGCAACACTTGCCCAAGATTGTAGTAATTAGAAGAAGCTTGTAATCACCTGCTCAGCAGCCAAAAGAATGATGATCAGTGGAGGAGGATCCAGAAGGATTGGGGCCATAGTGGGTTTTTTCTATAGGAAGATCTGGAAGGATTGGGGCCATAATGGGTTTCTGCTATGGGAGGATCCAGAAGGATTGGGACCATAGTGGGTTTCTGCTATGGGAGGATTTGAAAGGATTGGGGCCATAGTGGGTTTCTGCTATAGGAAGATCTAGAAGGATTGGGGCCATAGTGGGTTTCTGCTATGGGAGGATCCAGAAGGATTGGGGCCATAGTGGGTTTCTGCTATGGGAGGATCCAGAAGGATTGGGGCCATAGTGGGTTTCTGGTATGGGAGAATCCAGAAGGATTGGGGCCATAGTGGGTTTCTGGTATGGGAGAATCCAGAAGGATTGGGACCATAGTGGGTTTCTGCTATGGGAGGATTTGAAAGGATTGGGGCCATAGTGGGTTTCTGCTATAGGAAGATCTAGAAGGATTGGGGCCATAGTGGGTTTCTGCTATGGGAGGATCCAGAAGGATTGGGGCCATAGTGGGTTTCTGCTATGGGAGGATCCAGAAGGATTGGGGCCATAGTGGGTTTCTGGTATGGGAGAATCCAGAAGGATTGGGGCCATAGTGGGTTTCTGCTATGGGAGGATCCAGAATGATTGGGGCCATAGTGGGTTTCTGCTATGGGAGGATTTGAAAGGAATGGGCCATAGTGGGTTTCTGCTATGGGAGGATCCAGAAGGATTGGGGCTATAGTGGGTTTCTGCTATGGGAGGATTTGAAAGGATTGGGCCATAGTGGGTTTCTGCTATGGGAGGATTTGGAAGGAATGGGGTCAGCAGGCTGTATTTGACATAAGAGGAAAGAGAATTATCTGGGTTTTATGCAGCTTGGCCAAAATGGGATTCAGGATCTGGGTTAGTTGGGGGGAGGGTTGTAATAGGGTCGGATAGGGTCTCTAAGCATCGTTTTATGTGTTTCATGTGTACCATGTATGTTTGTACGGGTACATGACCTTGTGACCTTAAAAAAAGGCCCCTTCATAGGTAATTTAAGAAAACTTTGTTAAGTGAATTTAAATGCCTATATGTAATGGCCACAGATTGAGTCCATGGCATGAACCAACAGTATGCCAACGTCAATGCTGTATACGTACATAGAAACAACTCCGCAAGAATACATGTATTTCTGTCTGCTGTAGATGATTTTTGTAGTCCCGACCCACTTCCCTAGTAGGGGAAACGTGATCAATAATAACTTCATGGCCAGTGGTATGATATAATGTCTTCCTTCTTTAGACCTCACCACCCCTTCCCCCAAACCCTTCCTTCATTAGGAGGCATAAATGACTCCCCTAGATTTCAGAATTAGATTTTGCGGCAAATTCAGTGATTACTAGCTAAACATAATCATTGAAAATATCGAACTGGCACGTTCCATGCACACTAGAATTTTGTTCCGGCCCACCTCTGTCGCGGACGTACCCTTAATTAGCATTGACTAGGTAGGGCAAATTGAACCAATAAATTGTAAGAAAATCCTTGCAGTTGCACAAGTGTTAGAGATGGACACATGTATCCGTGTGTAGGGATGTGTTGAAGCGACACTTTTAAAAACCGGGCTGATTCTTGGCTGTTTGTAATTTTCACAGAACGGCAGAGTTTACTAAAAGAGTAGGCAGGGGTGTAGCCACCAAGGGGGTGTACATGTATGTACAGGGACCAAGGGGTTAGGGACCAGAGGGTTGAAGGGGTGTGACACCCCCCCACACCCCAATAATTTTTCTCAGTCGGAAGTTTGAGCCTTGATTTGAAAGTAAAGCACTAACTTAATCAAGCGGAACCCAGAAAGTAATCATTTTGTTGACCAAATATAATGATTTTTTGTTAATTTTTTTTGTAAAAGAGGTTTGTTGCTTTGACATTATAGAATTCATAATTCCTAGTACAAAAAGTCAAGATCAAAAGCAGAATTATGTCATATAATAATACCGATAAAATTGGAGTCTTATTCAGGGCATCCACCGATAAGGCATTGTAAGGTGCTCAAGGCGCTGAAACAAAGATAAACATTTGTAAAGACAGGTTTTGAAGTTAACAAATTATGAGACCCATTTATGAAGCACCTTATAAGGGTTTACAGGTGCTGTGGCCCACTCAGCATTGGTACAGTTAGTATACCATGATTCAAATGTCCATTAGTTTTTGATCAAATATTTTTGATCAACTGTATTTGCTGTAGCTTTACTGATCTACACTGCATGGAAGAAATGGCCACTGTGGTTTAAATAGATCTTTCGAAATACGATCAGGGATGGTTAATTTGTCTTTGCTGTAGACGAAAAACATAGATCTCCAGTGGTCCGCTGGCCAAATGCCAGTTATAACTTGTGAGGACCGCCAGTCAAACTTCATTCGATTGGTCCTGCTGGCTAGTTCGTTGCTTCCATAAGCTATGTTAACCACTGACTGCACTGACTATTTATACATGTGTGTATGGTTCCAGACAAACACAAGTCCCATAGAAATGAAAAGGAATGCTTAAAAAAGCAGGCATACTAGTGAAAGTGACAAGCTAAAACTGTTCCCACTTATTAGCAATTAGTCACTAAAAAAGTTAAGGGAAGGGTAAACCCCCTGTGCAGTGTGCACTGTATTTGTCTTATTGGGGCAGTATTGCTACATGTAATTCCCTGAGCGATCTCCCATCAGTTTTACGCCAGTGGCTGTAATGAGCCACCCAAGGTTATGCTGTATCTGGGTTCCTTTTGTAGCTCCATGGTTTCTCTAATGAAACTCGTACATTGCAATAATGCACGCATGAATTGGCTGCAGGTACAAGTTGCTGCGCACACCTCATTACTGTAGTCCAGATATATTTTGTTTAGTCTCCCCAGCAATTACAACCCAACAATACACGTTTGACTGACGATGTGAGTTAACATAACAACAATGCGTGAACACGTTTTGTTGATTGTCAAGTCCTTTCTGTTTTATTGCAGCAGAATTGACATTTCTTTTTACATACTTGTATTAGCGCTACATGGCTTGAAGATCAGAATCTTCACTTGTAGCGTAACAACTTTCCCTGGTCCAGAAATATTTTTAAAGGCCCCAAAACTACCTACACTATGAACTTGTAAATATTTTGTTTTGAGCTTTTGAACAGACTCCTGCTCTGATGACGTCACGGTTTGTTTACTGTATTGCTTAAGTGCTGTAACTTGGTACTGCGTTTCCGACAGTTGAGCAAAAACACAATGGTTTCCCATTCTTCTGCAAAGTGGTAAACATACTGTGGCGTCATCAGTGCTCTCGTGTATTGTAATCTTCAAAGTGCAATGTAAAAACACTGAGTCTACAGAATTTGTTCAGCTGTGGGGTTTGTCACTGGCCGACCCAGTGCTGAAATTGGTAGACTCTGGCCTGTGGTCCACTTGTCCATAGTAATTCCAGCCTTGTGACATGTACCTGAATGAATGTAATAACATGGAAAGAAATGAAGCAAGAATTTTTGAGGGGCACAAGTTTAACTTCCTCGATACACAGTTAAGGTTTCAAAACCCCTGTCAGAGGAAACGTTAGTAACTGTCAGTGTTTCAAACCGAGACAAGACCGTAAAGATGAACATAATACGTGTAGGCCTACACCTGCTCCCCTTTGCTTTGTATCTGCATCGCAGCTTCAGGCACGGCGGCATCTTTTTCATTGACTTATTAAACTCTGAAATACATTGCAATCATTTCCACATGAATTTGTACAAATCGTTAATGAAATGTTGACCCTTTTTGCCGCCTGTGCTGCGACTATTTTGTTTGCCTCTCCACAGCTCATACAAGGCCCCCATGATGGATTTCTTTGGAGTAGGGCCAAATGAAGCCAGACATCCATCCCCAGGGGCCAATTGTAGAGCTGTACTAATAAGCAGTTGATAGTTGGCTCGCTGGAGGAGTTTTCCTTTATGCGCCAATGTATCTGAGAAATTAATAATGGGTGATTACATGGAGAAGTAAAGGTTACTGGCAAACTGTTTTGGTTAGGTAGGAATACACCATACCAGAATGATTATTCTGTCCATGCGCAATGCACATACACTTTTCTGAGAGTACATGTGTACATGAAAGCTGCTGCAATCATTAACCACCAGCCCTCGCCCCTTCTTCTCTGCCCCCTTACCTGCCATTTTAAACTTAATGAACCAAAACCTTTTACTGTTCACCTTTACATGGGTGTATAAAACTTATTTATTGCACACACGTTGACCGTTCATACTGTGTGACATTTCACCACTAATGCCAGTCGGTATAAACTCCTTCAGTCCTATTCACACTACAGAGCCGATTCCCAGGAAATAAAACACCAGCAAATTCCTGGTTGAACCCCGCTGCCTGGGAAAAACAAACGCTGCACTTGCTAAACCCCATTAATGGTTGATTTGCTTGACTCTCCCAAGCAGGGGTAGATATTTCCCAGGAAATGACTGAGTTTGCTAGGGTTAGCAAGTCAAGTGTGAAAAGCTCTTGAAACCAAATTTTCCCTGAAAGTGTGAACGGCACCAAGTATGTATTCAAAGTATGTAAAAAAGTAGGAGTTGTGCAGCTTCGGAAAGTTTTAGAATTTGGCATTTAACCAGTCGAGCTTCCATCTCCGAGTCCTTTGCACTGTATCCCTGAGGAGAGAGCGAGATTCCCTACCTTAGAAGTGTGACATTAACAGCCTCATAGAGGACTGTCTTTCGTATCCCAAGTTCATGAAGATCATGTGAACTCCATTCCATAGGGTGCAAGTATTAATTAACCACGCACGCTGAATTGGGGCTCTGTTCACATTTGACATTATGCTGAGTTAATCGGGATGCAGGTCCTGTTACTGCGGATGTTGCAGTGCAATATCAGAGCGTGAAAATATTGGGGCCCAATTTCATAGAGCTGTTTGCCACCGAATTCTGCGCTTATGTCCCATAGAATTACGTACTTATGGGGTACCGTACATTAAAGTGCATTTTCCGTGGTGGGCAGCGCTAAGAAATTTAGCCTATAGGGCCCATTTTCACAAAGCTGTTGAGCGAAATTACTGCTTAGCAAATGTTTTTGGTAAGAAAAAAAGAAAAGCGGGGCACCAGTCACAATAATTACTTTATGAAATTTTGGCTTGTTGCCTGTTTCTGGTTAGCAACAATTTATCCATGCTTAGAAAAATGTTGTGCTTATAGGTGTTAAGAGATTGGGCTCATACATGTATCTTGGCCCGGTTTCATAGAGCTGCTTAAGAACAAAAAGCAGCTTAGCACAACAAAATCATGCTTACCAGAATAAAGTTACCAGCCAAACTATCGTGTCATATGTACAATTTGTAAATGGTTTCCTCCTCATTTCTGCTTAGCAGACAGTTGTTAAGCAATACTTTCCACTTAAGCTACTCAAACAAAAAAAGTTGTTTTAAATTAAGCAGAACCTTTTTGTTCTAAAAGTGGTTATTGCACTGTGCAAGCTAACCAACAAAATGACATCATTTCCCTAAAACATCCACTAACAGTAGCACATAAAAACAACAAATCATGAAAAGATGACGATGTCACTGATGTGCAGGATTTTGTTTCTTAATAAAAAATTTATTAATGAAATATTACTGACAAAAGATTCAACCGATTGTAAAATAAATGAAGTTTGTACCAAATTTCACCAGCATACATATATTGTACATTCTCTAATATGCTGTACAGTGACACATCTTCATTAATTTGAGATTCTACTTTAAAGTCCGAAAAGGAAGGAGGGAAGAAAGGTCAAAGTCACTTCATGATTCGTGAAACCGTCCAAAATCACCTTGGCCATTAGTTCCAAATGTTGACATGGGTGCATGTGAAATCTGGTTCTCCCTGTCATCAGAACTGCTTCTCAAATGCCAAGGTTGTACGGTAATGCATACTCTATGTAGAATTGTCCCCAGTGCTCAAATATTTGTACATGAACTGGGAGGCTTCGGCGTACTGAACTTGGGAAAAACCCCCCCAGCCATCTGCAGAACCTGAAATCCATCCCGCGATGAAGCGAGAAGGGAGATGGGCATAGGAAAAAAAAAAAAAGGTAATAAAAAAGCCCTTCAGAATTTCTTCTTTATCCCTTTGATCTACACGTCGTGTAATTTCTTCATCCCGTACACAACTCTCTGTGAATGTGCATCTCCCGCCATTTCACACAAATAGAAAGCAATTTCATTACGGAGGAATTTATCAGCTCTTGGCAGGAGCTGTTAGGATACAATTCTCGGGCAGTAATCTTATTTTGGCGCCCGTTACTGGTCTGGATTGAAATAGGAGGTGTACTGGAGAGAGGGAATAAATAGATAATGCACAATGTACATCAGATAACATTTGAGTGAATAGTTTTTGCATGGAGGGCAAATTGTTTGGAAGTAGTTCTGTTTGGAGTCCTAATAAGATTATATGGACAATTCAAAGTCTTCTTACATGTATAGCAGGTTGACAAAGCTCCCTCATTGTAATGGTTTGATCATTTATTGAAAAACACTAAAGATGCTCATTCACTCCTTTCCAAAAATTCATATAAAGCCATTCAAAGCTTTCAGTAGTTCCTGTTAGTGTCAATGGTTTGCATAAAACATAAATAGACTAATGTCACTATAAAGCCCATTCTTTGTAGAAGAAACAAAGTTTTCAGCTTCAACCTTTTACAACCCATACGCACTGTTTTCCTGTTGTGTCGCAAGAAAATTTGCTTTTCATTCGCAATTTGTATAAAGTACGAACCAGGCTCTATTCGAACGAGTCATTTTAAGTTAACAATTTTTGTTACTGGTGGACTAGTAGCTCAAACTCATTTAGAGTTGATTTCAAGGGCTCTAAACTTAAGTTAAAGGAATTACACAACCCAATGATTTGAGTGTACCCTCGCAAGTTTCTAACAAATGTTACAAGGTGCCTGATCCCCCCCCCCACAATTTTTTGTACTCTATCCCCAATGCAATTATTACAATAATGTTTGCTTAAAATATTGGTTTACTTTGGATTAAGGAAAACCTGTTTTCAACAGATAGTATTATGAAAATCAATGCATTTTAGAAAGATCCCCCCGCCTCTCAAAAGATGCTGTACAAACTACATGTATATATGTACATACACTGCAGACTACATGTATGCGTGTACATTTATACCTATTAAGCATGTTATCCTATGTAAAACACAACAGTTTATTTCTGGTAATTACCACTGGAATCCTATGGGCATAATTGACAAGTTTTTTCATCTTTAATACATAGATGCACATTTAGACTTAAGAGTTCCCTGAATACAACTTGATGGGGGGGGGGGGTAATTCCAATTAGTGAAGAGTTTGGGCGTGCAGCCAATGTGTATGCACAGTAAGTTTCCGGCATACTCATTCTGGCAGCCTTAATATTGTCTTTTTGCGTGGGCCACCTACCATCAAAGTACCATCCAATTTGGCAAATAATGACAATAAACGGCATTCATTTCTATATTCTTGAAAGCAGGAGTGTCAAGTCCCTGTAGGCCCCTGTCAGTTGGTAATTTTTCACTGATGTATGCAGCGCGCTAGCTACACAGAGGGAGTTATTTACCTCTTCATTTTCAAACCACTAGTGAATAAGACTGTGTCTCATTTGATAGCTGTGGCTGCAGCTGTGGCTGTTGCTAAGGCTGTTGCCAAGGGCAGCATGTGGTTCAAGGCATGTTAGTACTGTGATCTAGCCGCAGCCAGAGTAGCTTATTTGTAAACAGCCCCAAATGAGTAGGACGCTTTGCCTGTAAACAATGGAAGAACGAAAACTTAATTCATACATATACATTTATTGTATACCATCTAGACTGACTAGGTGAAAGGTGCTGTCAGAAATGCTGTAATAAAGCAAGAAAGAATTGAGAATGGGTGTGTGGTTATTTTATAAATTTGATAGCCCCTATCTCGAGGTTTCCATGTAAATTTAAAAACAGCATTTTCTCATAAACACCAAGCTGAAATTTGTTGAAGCTGTTTGTGTGTGTGTGACACACACAATGTATGTTATATTTTCTGAGTCCACTGTGAGTGGTTTTCTTTTGATCAGTTGTGCTTCTCATGCTGTACATGTCTATGTATGGCGTCATCATTTTTCGCGCTAAGCAACATACATGTACATCTATGTCAAAAGGCGTGATTAAGAAGATACTTACGCCACGGTTTGCAGATAAAATTTGTACGGTGTGATTTGCATATAAAATTTGTTCGGTGTGATTTGCATAAAATGTAAGATTTCATGTTGTCTTCCATAAAGCTGTTTACAAATTGTGCCAGCAGGAATTCCAGGCTCTGTAGCTCTTTCCCAAACATGTGGCGTCAGCACAGTAATTAAGGTTCTACACAAAGAGTCATGTAAATAATGAAATAATTATACAAAGTATGCAAACCCTTCTGGATTTTCATTCTGCAAAAAATAATACCCTTAGATCTTTAAAATCTTGGGCCTGTAATTGTAATTATATTAACTGTTAACAGTACTATATTCTTGTCAATGTAGTTTCAACTTTTTAATGTAATTTATAGCCGATGAAAGCTACATTTCTGGGTTTTGTTGTTATGATTTTGACAAATATAAATATTTTATATTATCTGTCATGGAAGACTATGACTAACCTAATTTAACATGACCCTAAAACATGACAGCTTGTGTCAGTGTTAACATGATTAAGTCTACATAATTCCATCAGGTCTTTTATTATTTATTACAAAATCTCCCACATCCCCCTTAAATTGAACCGCTAACCAATTTAGAAAATCTGGCTGGCTGTGTCCTGGGCAATACTCAAGTGGTTTTGACAGCTAACAGTGTAACTACATGTACATGTACAGTGTGGGGGGGGGGGGGGGGGGACATCCAGGAGCTGTAGAGTTAAAGTTTAGGATTGGATTTCAACTCTGGACATGATACTGTGGATTGACAAGGTTTAAAAGGATGTTGTATCACCGTTTGGAAGAGTAAATTTGTTCGCACCCTCCAGCTTTCAATAAAACACACAGATAAAACCAACCCTTGAAAATTTTGTTATTTTTTTGTGGTGAGGTCTTAGTGAAAACAGGGATTGTTTTGTCAGGAAGTTGAGTCACATTCATGTCTGAAGGCGAAAGCTTATTTTGATTGTTGCAATCGGAATAAGCAACAGTGATTTGCTGGGTTGTCAGTGCTATTTTTTCAGTTTTAAAATAACTTATATGGGAAAAATTCTATTGAGGATTCATACTTTTTAAGTGAGCTTCTGCGTTAAAACTTGAATTGTTATCTCCCCCCCGTTAATAATTACAAAATGTTTTCATCTCCAAGTTTTTACAGGGCATTTGTGAATGTACTGACAAGAGAACATTGCAAACCTCTAGCTAGGTAAAAGCAATCACCAAGGCGAATCTTTATCTCCTACCTTGGTTTGGGTAGATCAGCTAAGCACTTGAAGCAGTTACCCCATCAAACACAAGCAGCACATGATGTATAGACCTTTTTAACTTTGTTTACAAAAACAGTGACCTTGTACTTTCCAGAGCCTATCCGGCAGGCAAGATACTACACTGTTCATATGGGAAATTTACATTTGTGTCCATAATTTTCACATTTAATTCAATAGTTATAAAAATGAACAAATTTTGAGATGTGCCCTGCCCCCCTTTCTTCATATCAAAAGTCAGTAAAAATCAGACAGTGCAATCTCCATAAAATGTGATTTTGTGTTCTTCAATTGTGCCGTGTACTAATCGTTCCTGCAAGAAGTCCAGGCTCTGTGGCTCTTTTGTAAACATGTGATGTCACAGGTTTGGAAAAAAACCTGATACAAATCGGACAGTGCAATCTCCGTGAAAGAGGTTTTTGTGTTCTTCCATTGTGCTGTGTACTGATCGTGCCAGCAAGAAGTTCAGGATCTGTGGCTCTTTTGTAAACATGTGATGTCACCGGTTTGGTTTATACATTGCACATTTAAACTTGGTTTTCTCTTTATTACATGTACAGTGTACACTATAGCCCTTTTCACACGACGGAAAAACGAACATTCTTTGCGAAATTTTACAATTTTTTGTACAAAATTACAAACTTGGCTTCGTGTGAAAGGACGGTAATATATTGTTTACACACGGTTACCGGGCCAACCACGACCATGTGTACTTTCCCTCAAAATGGTTCCCTCCTTTGGTTGATGTCTTCGCCGGTCGTTTTTTGGAGGATATTACGGGCATAGTATTATGAATGGACTCCCGAGTGTCAGCCATTTTGAAGAATGTTTACATGGTTTATTTTTTACTGCGACACACTGTGCACACACGACATACGTCATCATTTAACTGGTACTAGCGCTGTTTAAGAACAAAAACTTTATAGTTCAGTGGTAACCAGCTAAGTCTGTACTCTCGTCTCATGGAATGTGGTCAAATTTTTACTTGGTGTCGTGTGAAAGCTTGCGAAACCGGTCAGGCGTGGGATGACTTCAGCGCTCATTAAATTCGTCGCAAGGAATGTCGGTTGTTTTTTTTTCATGTGAAAAGGGCTTATGTGTAGTGCACATTGTGTGCTTGTAAGTGTATGGAGCCATTTGCAGATGTGGGCATTATAGACTACCTTGATGAGAACAACTCAGTCAGGTGATTATCTCCAAGGGAATCATGAAGAAGGAAAATCCATGTCAGATATTTCATTAAATAAATGATTATGGGCAGACGGGCTGGCGCCAGTTGCGTAATGGCTTATGGTTTGGCTGATGACTTGGGGATGTAATGACTAGGAGAGACGGTGGCCTTGTTGTAATAATGAGCTACGTGTGTACACACGATCAGTGCTTTAAACATCTCATGGCTGTTTAATAGCAGAAAAAGGTTCCTTTAAAAATGATTAGTTGCTTAAAACACATAGAGAAAGCTTAACTATACTTACTGAGCAATGAAGTAAAAAGAAACAAAAAAATGCATTACAATTTGGCTGTTATCTCCTCACTTTTTGCAGGATAATGTATTTATGTGCTTGTCAACCTTATAGCACTGGACACAATGTCATTTCTGGTCAAAAGGCAGGTGTCACAAAATTAACTTGTGTTTTACGTAATTTCGGTTTTATGCTGATTCCATTGATGTGTGATAAGCATTTTGATCCATGCAGTAAGAAACTACAATCCACAAGCTACAATGTAGGGTAGGATTCAAACCCACGACTCCCACATCGTAGGTTGTCACTGCTTACCATAGAATTCTGTGCTTAACCCCTCTGTAAGGCATACAATTTTATGGGCAGTATGCGCAGAATTGAGCAGTAAGCAGAGCCATAAAATGGGGCCCAGACTTCTAAAGAATGACCCCGAAAAATCATTGTAACTTCTATCCGAAAGCTTACTTATTATAAAAATGGTAATGGTAGTAAGCATCCTGCAGAATCATTTTGACTGAAATGCCCCCATTAATCAGAAATCCATAAGAGTATGTCAACAAATTTGAATCTCCAGAACTCACTTTGCTTGGCTCAAGTCCAGTTTTAGAGATTCAAATTTCTGTGGTGTTCGTTTGTGAGTGCTGCGGCCAGAAATGAGGTTGGTACCCGCTGTCACCCACACAATTTCGCCAAAAACCAAATGATGAGCCTACTGTACCTCTAAGTACTAGACCACCAAGTGATGAGATACCAGTTCGAACCCAGTGTAACTAGCAATTGAATTGATGCATTTAAGGTTGCCAGGGAAAGTTCAGGTCCCGCATCAGCCTTTACATGTAGTAGGCTGCAATATTTAACTTTAAATAAATAAAATAAGTAATAAAATAGTATGTACATTTTATAATGAGATTTGAACTTGTTGCATTTTTATCATCCGTTAGTGCATTCGTCTGCATTTGTTATTGGTCAATGTATAATAAGGAGTAGAGCTTAATGGTCCGGTCTATTGCACACCGTTGAGGTGATGTTGGAAGTGAAAATGCCAGGTTCCTCCTTTGACATGCTTACTCCATAACAATCACTGTACACATGTATGACAGTGCATAAGATATACCGATAAGGAACCTCACCCTGCAAAGATTGTTACAACATTCCCGTAAAGGTGAATGCAGTTAATTGCCATTAATTCACGTCTGTTAATGGTTGAT
This sequence comes from Pisaster brevispinus, assembly GCA_023634235.1. Lineage (NCBI taxonomy): Eukaryota > Metazoa > Echinodermata > Asteroidea > Forcipulatida > Asteriidae > Pisaster > Pisaster brevispinus. Next base: position 17,547,820 of record JAMKCF010000004.1, read on the forward strand.
TACACAGGCCATTCAACTCTTCAGTTTTCAGTTGTGTTTTACATTGTCGATGGGTATTTCAGGTCCATTACAGGAAAAAAATAACATGGAGCATGGCCCTAGGCCTATATTGTAATGTATACTGCAGCAATGTGGGCACTGTTGCAGTAAGTAGGGTCTCGGTGTGCAACAAATCCATGGTCCATCTTGGTCCAATCAGTGGTCAGTGGCCATGGTTACCAATCAGTACTTCAATATGTACACAATGTAAGTGTACATTAATACTGAAAGTGCTTTACTTGTCTGTGTACACGTACATGACTGCTCTGGACTGTGATGACGCCAATTTTCATGCTGTCAGCATGATTTTTATAATCGCTAATGTTACCATGGAAATTGGTGAGACATTAATCAGTACACATTGTCCACTAACAGACACCAGCTGCGTGTTCCTATTTTTTCTTCTTCCTATTTTCCTGATGACTGCAATTTGTCGGCAGGGGAACACAAAGGAGGTTGATATTGATGTATTCCTTTCATTCAAACACTTTCGGGTTGAAAAATGAACAATTAAGGCAAATGCTTTTGACATTATAAATCAACAGTGTGTGCACAAGTACTGCAGCTACATTTCTATACCATATCCTGTATACCATGTTTGCTCACATTATGTATAATAAATAATCATGAATTAATTCTTCCAGTGCCCGTTTTTTTTTTTGCGTTTTGAACTTAAAATGCCCAGCTATTTGAAGTTTTTCAAAATTCTGTTTATAAAAAAAATAATAAGTGTTTCTCACCAAACACTTGGTTTGTGTTGCCTTGGTACACATGTACATCCCAATGTCAATAATATTTCATGAGTGATAATTGCCTCTTAATAATGTTTTGTATTATAGGTCTTACATAAACGATAGATGAAACTTTTTGAGTACATACAAAAGATTGTATGTACAAATATGAGTTTGACCTTGCCACTGGAAGAATTAAGAACTATTGACATTCATGTCCTTTAACATTGAATGCTAAATTCTGAAATACTATAATAATAATGATAATAATACAAGAAATTTATGTAGCGTGCCGCATAATGCAGTAGCCTCTATGCGCAACAGATAACTTAAAAACAATCAAATGAAATATGTAAAGCATTTTCTTACAAAAAATATTCAAACAAATGAGTCTTTAAAAGTCCTTTGAAAATCAGAAGAGAGTCAGCTTTGCAAATATGAACTGGTTAGTCATTCCATAACGTAGAGGGCCCTTTGACCATACAATTTTGTGAAAATAGTAGTTTGCGTCAGTAAGTGATTGACCAGCAGAATGAAGAGGACGAACGGGAATATATTTATGGATTTAAGATCAGATAGCATTGAAAGTGAGGAGATTTAACTTAATACGCGATACACATTTTGATCGGGAGCCAGTGGAGTTCTTGAAAAGCAGGGAGGGTTTTTTTTTGCCAGATGTTTACGCATAGTACATGGTGTAGAAGCATTTCATTCCAGAGTTCATAGATTTTTAACCAACACGGTAGATTTACCTAGGCTGCATAATACATACATGTAAGTTGTACCCTTTTTTCTTTTCAATGTAACCGATATTGTAATGGTAGTCAGGCCCCTTAGCTGTTTTATGGGTTATTATTACCGTTCTAGTCAGGGCCCATGGCCAAGATGAATGCATCCCCATATGTTGCCTTGCCCCAAACCTAAAACCTCAAACCCTGGATTCTGTCTTTGACCAGGCCATAAATCTTCACTGTGGAATCAACGCAAACATATTCAACAGGTTTGTACCACGTACAGTCCGTACGTGAAGCTTCCCCGGCCAGCCTGAGTGTTATGTGTTCGGAATACTGATGCCTATGCCTGGTTTACCCCCATTCCATTGAGGGTTCCCCCACCGTGTAGTGTGTATTGAACATGTACCACTTCAGATTATTGATCGGGGCTTATACGATGACGCCATCGGTTACCAGGGAGGCACGCGTCAAATATCAAATAGTCCAACCCTCTACTTGATCCAACCTCGACATGATTATATCTCCGTGCCCTACAGTGAAGTCTAAAGATGACTTCAACAGGTTGTGTTTTTAAAAAGATACGAGCGTACAATATGTACATGTTACTGTACACTACGTTTTGTACACTAAAATTGCAGCACTGCGTGCTGGTAAAACTGCCGGCAAAATGAAGTACTGTCTGCAGATTATGTTGCTCTTTTTACCTTGAACAAGGCAAAATTGATTGAGGTTTCATTGTTGATGGTCTGCTGTCTGTAATGGTGAGAGATAAATTTAGACACAATGACCTCCAGACACAGGAATGGAGACAAGGATTCAAGTTTTTCTATAAAAAAACCCTATAATGTGGTACATGTAGTAGCCTGGCAACTCCCAGTGGAACTGTGGTGTTTAGTTTTTTTGAATTATTTTGCTGAATCCCCAGTGATTTGGATGAAACTTACATTCTCATGATTGACTGTTGTACAGATAATGGATGCATACATGTACACTGCACATGGAAATTAATCATTAAACTTGTTTTCAGGCAGTGAATAAGGTTTTTACTTTTTCAAAGATTGCACGCCACTAACTTACAATGTCACATGAATGTGCAGTGACCTACATTGCAGTGAGTTAAACAAATAACCAAATAAAGTACACATGCACATGTGTGTATATATACAACCTTCACATCGTCACCTTCACATTCTCCTGGTATCATTCATGTGTTAAACATACATAAACACATTGATGTGATTACTCTACTTATAACCTTGACCATGATAGGACTACTATAGATCTGAACTCTTACTGGTCCAGATGCTATGTTTGCTGTTTACGAGCAGTGCGCCAGTACATTGTATTCACCCACATGGTAAATACGCATGCGTAGAAAGACAGTCGCATATGCAACAGTCTACAGGAATGAACTGAAAATTCCCAACAACAAAAATGGATATTTGAAATATGACATCATCAAACGCTTTTGGATTTTGACAATTGAAGGGTATCAAACAAGTAGCACTTTACACAGGTCATGTTAGTGTGAGGTAAGAGACTAGTCATTTTTTTTCCCAAATTTTTATAAGGACTCTATCTATTGGAAAAGGAGTGTGTCACAAAATTGAATTTGACCTTGGAGCTCGTCTTTAATGCCCCCGCTCCCCAAGACCAAGTCAATGTTGGTTCAGTGCAAAAGAATCATCACTCACCCACTTATGTTTGCCTCATTGTTATTTTTCTTCTTGTCTCCCTATCCAGAGTAACAGGAGGAGAGCTGTTTGATAGAATCGTTGCCAAGGGTAGCTACACAGAGAAAGATGCCAGTAATATCATGAGGCAAGTCTTGGAAGCAACTGATTACATCCATCAGCAAGGTGTCGTCCATCGAGATCTCAAGGTAGACTGAACTTCTTCTTTTTTTAAATCTTCATTTACATTTCCATCTTTCTAAATAAGTCTCCAAACCGCCACTGGTTATTTTAAACTGATACTTAGTAGTTGTTAAATATATGTTCACCTGCATCATAGATTATTTTTCATCTTGGAAACTGAGCTGGTGTCCCTTGCAAATTGATCTAGGAGATGAGCTGGATAAAGCCAGAAAACTCAAGGATAAATTGTCCTCTAACTACAGGAACCTCCTTTCTTCAAAGACTCACTCCATCCCCCCCTCCAATAAAGAAAGAAACAAATGGACAGGGGCATAGCTTCAAATGCCCCTGTATTGCCAGTATTTGGCAATCAAACATCGGATGCTTATCAATCAACAGGCTACAATGTAAGTATCCCAGTACATGTGTACAACTCAGAATCCAGAAGGGAACTTGATCACTCCCATTCTAGCCAGTTTGTAAATGCCTTTGGAAGAAATTGAGATTTTGATGTGTGGTACATGTTCAGGTACGTACAGAGATACAACTCCTCCGATTTAAATCATGATCCGCCTTTTTCATTTTTGTTACCCCAAAATCTGATTTTGTTTTCTGCCCCCCCTCTCCCCCAAAAGGGGGGGGGTTCTGATTTGTGGCCCATTCTTAACCTCATGGAATTTCTCAGTGAACACATTTTCCAGATTTGGTAAACATATATTACGTCCATAGATAGATTTCTAAGGAATTGTCCTACCTGTGAGAAACTTTGGGACTATGTGCACGTGTTAAGAGAATTGTCAATGTTTGCATGCGGTTTAGTCTCCAACTATTTTTCTTCTATTTTTTCAAAGTGCAATCTTGAAGATATTGAAAAGGGTTTGAAGAACAAATCTCAGGTGCAAATAGATAGCAACATTTCACACTAATCACTTATCACTGGTTATGAAAACAACTTCCACATTTTTCAAATGATGCATGGATCACTACTTAGGAAGGTCACTTAATGTAATAGTCATTTAAAATTACTGTGAGTTTATTTAGATAAGATATGTCTAGCGTTGTTATAGTTTCATCATTTTTGTCATTGAGTATTAAATTTTGCCCCATTTACTCGAGCCCCGGGTCCCACCACCAGCGCTACCAGCGGGGGTTCTCACTGAGCATGCTGAGTGCAGCGCTGATGACTGAGTTGCTTTGCCCAAATCCAGACATGCATTTTTTTAACGTTAGGTCGTAGGTTTTCCTTTATTATTTTTTTTTTTCAATAAGGCCTAGCCAGGTGCATCTCTGCATGTACATGTACATATACGTCCTACACATGTATACTTCTGGGTTTTTGTTTATACTGTCTGCATGTTTTTATCACTGCATTCATTAGGCCTATGTATTATGTATGTTCAACTTTTTAATTAAAATAAAAATCTATATTCCTTTTGATTACTAGTCTGAGTTATTGCTTTTACATTGTACCTTGTAGTGTTGTACGCATGCAACGGTTTAACAGTTCCCCTTTATTGCCTCTTTACCTAAAGTTGTATGAATAATGCTTTTATGGTTATTTTTATATTTTTGTATGTAGGCTAATGAGTGATTTGTTTTTTCTTGGGCACCTTTGGAAAAGTAAAGGTTTCTCAATGGAAAAACAATGTATATGTATCCATGTGCATTGTAACATGAGCTTGTTTTAATAGTTTAAAGTCACCGAGGGTCATAGTTTCAACCATAGCCCGAGTAAAAACAGTCAATATTGGTTTTACATGTTTAACACCCCAAGTGTTTATTGTGCCGAGACGTCTAGGTACCAAGAAGCTGCTGTTGCTATGGGTATAGTACACTGGTTGCTATGGTATAAACAAATATTGACTGTTTTTATGCATGCTACGGTTAAAACTACGACTCCCGAGGTGATCTTTGGCGCATTCTATTTTCCTTAGGTAAAACTGAAGATAAATAGACAGCTTTGTGGATCACCGAGGGACTTGTAGTTTTAACCACAGCATGAGTAAAAAAAAACCCCAGTATATATTTGTTTTATGACACCTCCAACATTTGTTGTAGGTACCAAGAAGCTGATGTTGCTTTGGGCATATTACAGTTGTTGCTATGGGATAGTACATCAATGGTTACTTCAAGTATATTTTTTGCTGCTAGTTACATAGCTCGTCACGTTCGTGCAGCTTTCTAGTAAAAAAAATATATCATGTGACGTGCTCTAAACCAATCAAAAGTTTGAATCCTTGAAGGAGTGTTATAATTAATAAAAGTCTGTGTGAGGTGAGAAAAGTACAGAGGTTAATGTGGACATTTCCAAAGTTCTTAATTTGCAAATGCGATAAAAGCTTTTAGAAGAATGATGTGTTTTTGTCACCATCATGGGTGCCCTGAGGCAAACACTCTCCATGAAGCCTTCAATGAAATGCATCAAGTACATGTATTCTATTAGTATTAAATACATGTATGTGCCTAAATGTACTTGAACATTTTGATGGATGGGTGCTCACAGCCTGCGTTCTTATGCCAACATTAAGGTCGATAATTCCGACAGATGAAAGAAGAAAACAAATATCCTCTGAAATTTCTAGTGGGGTTTGTCTTCTTCACGATTATTGAAAGCTTTTCTCATATCCGGTATAAGTTTGAATGTCTTATTGATGGGGTTGACATTCACTCTGGGTGGATAGAGTTTCAGACGCTGAGTAGTTCCTGACTCTACACATGACAACTACAATATTAGTCTGTAACCTACTGACACAACCATAGCTACTAAGGAGGAGGGAAGACAAGGAGGTTACCATTGTACATTATTTTGTTCTGTTTTTTTTTTGGTTTTTTTTTTACATTTAAATCTTGTGGCCCAAGGGCTGAATTACAATTGAATCCACAAAGAAGTAAAAACATGCTACAGTTCATAAAACAAAGAATACTTTACACACAAAAAGTTACACACATGAAACACACAATTGAGAAGTAGTATTGAGCATTTTAGTAAAAAAAAAAGGGGGTGGGGCTGTCTTGATATCTTTCGGTTCGGCAAAGAGGGATGGTCGGAGTTCCTAAGATCATTGGACCTACGCAGAAGAAGCCATTCTCTGTACTATGAATCTAGAAGTTTTTTTACCAAATTTAAGGGAGAGCTGATCACGTCTTACTTTTAAAAGTGTTTCGACTTTTAACTTATTACAAAATAAACTGGTAAGAAGTATGACTGCTCAATAGAGGGAATGATTCTGAGCACCTAGAATGCCAGACATGGCTGGCATACTCCACAGATGGCCTAACATATTGCACATACTCTCTTAAAGTTTTAGACTGAAATTCACTGTAATCGATTGAAACTAGAGACGAAAGCATCTGCAGTTGTCACTACATTTTGTAGTTTCAATTGAGTAGAGTGAATTTTAATTCTAAGAGAGTAAGTCCTCACTAAGTCGTCAACTGGGACGCCACAGCATATATGTTGAATACTTATTTGACACCTCACTGTACAGTTTGCAATAAAGGGTTGTGCTAAAGTTAATTTGTGTTGAGTAATGAAGCCTGGCTGCAAGTAAAACACATGAAGCTCTTACGTGTAGACTTCTCCCATCTAAGAGGGGGAGGGGGCTGTGAAAAGCTGTAAAATACTTTATTTACAAGTTATGAAAAAACATTGTAACAAAATACATGTATATTTTTTTAGATACGACTTCTTGAAATTCATTTTAGGGAGTGCAGCAACAGATGAACATGCACAAATTGCATCCCGGCTTCAAACCACCCCGCCCCCAAAAAAGATCCCCCAAAACCAACAACAACAACAACAACAAACAATTGATATTAAGAATAAAGGTACACATGTAGAGCATGCTTAAATGAATGTACATGTACATCTGTATACATAAACAAGTATTAATTATGAACACTTCGCGTACACGTACATTTTAAAACTGACTGCCTTCTTTTAAGTCATGCACTTTCACGGCTGAACTATTTTTTGACGGTCCAGGAGAAAATTTGATTTGCCGATGATAAATGCTTTTATAAACCTCGTCATCATCACCCCTGTCACCAATCGAGATGACATGCCGGAGACCACATTCAGTACATGGTTTTGTGACAGATCTGCAATCTTGTTGAGATATAGGTCATGAATGTGAAGAGCCAGGGAGCCCATTGGTCTGTCATCGAGACTGTTAAAGCGGCGGTACATCATGAGTTGAGGAGAGATCATTCACGCCTCTTTGCATAAAAACACCATTAACGAACTGCGAAAACATGATTTTAGGGCATTTAGCCGACTTTTTGTTTGTACATTGTCAATGTGTTTGACAAGTTACTCAAATTGTGTACATCATTTGGTGGGGCAGAGGGTGTAAAAAAAATATACATCATACATGTATGTATGTATACAACTAGTGCGGGAGATGGCCTTAGCGTTTGATCCAAACTGGACCTTCATATGTTGTTTTTGTGTGTTTTTTTTTTTTTTTTTTTGGGGGGGGGATTTATACATTACCAAACCTGTTGCAATATGATCAAGATAATATGTCAGTAAGTACTTAACTTTTATTTACAACTAGTTGCATTGAACCACATTTCAAATGTGTTTTCCAAACTGCTAATGAGTTTTTACATAAGATAATGTTAAGAGATGTTTTAATTGGAAACACCAAAGTAAATATTTTATAAAACCACATTTCTATTCAATCTTTTTGTATTTCGGGGGATGGGGTGGGGGGGGGCGGTGGGTGAGGGAGGGTATGTGCAAAGGTTCGATCATCAATTTTTTCAATAAACACCCCGACTGTAAAGCTACACGTATGTGTATGTATTATGTATGTATAAATATGGGCCAACTAACTTGGCAGGATGGACAGACTTCAGGTTGAACGTTCGGTGCTCACCCTCTACCCCCCAAGGGACCCTGTTTCGGATGAACTCTTGAAGTGTGTAGAGTCACCCCAAGGGAGATTGAAAGGGGGGGTATGAGTATTGGAGAGATATCATTCGATAATAAATGATTTTCTGTTAGCGTCATCCCCAAGGAATTTTTGGCCAAGGCGTTCATCTGTGAGCTTAAAAGAGTTTAATTGGCACCTTGGAAGTTATGGTGTGAGCTTAATGGCATGGCTCATGGTATGGATTTGTGTTGAAAGAAAATGCAGCGTATCTTTGACCGCCGATAGAGAATGGTACTTTTGAGACTTTTGTTGCAGGTTTCGTGTACATAGAGTGATTTGATTATTTGTCAGCTTTACAGACTGAGGTTGTTTACTCTTACGATTTAAAACACAGTGCATGATTAGCTTTGGGAAAAGACAATTTACTCCAATCCTTTGAACCAGAGCTGCCAACTCTCCCTGATTCTGCAGAAAGTTCCCTGAAAATAAATCTGTCCATGTTCTAGTGAACAAATTTGAACATCTCCCTGGTTTTGGAAACTTTGTTGTAATAATGTTGAGTGATATCTCCCTGATTAATGTACAAAATCTTCATGATTTCAAGATGCAAATGTTGGCAGCTCTGTTGTAACAGAATTACAAGTTATCAGGTCCTTTACAAGAAAACGCCTATTTAACTGTTTATGAAACCGATGAAATACAGATGTACAGTCTCTATTGTAAGCTGTACAAAAAGTGTACATCTTGTGTCTAAATACATTTTCCAACTGTCGTGATGTACATAAAGAGCCCATAAATCCTTTCATAAATAATTCATAGCACTTCATCTCGGGACCAAAATGAGACCACTACCTATTTCTCATTTAAAATTTAGTTTTGAAGAGTTCTGTGTCCATGTTCACATATACCTGTACCTCTTCAACCCCTTTTACACATGTATGTAGTTTCAATGGCAAAGTTTTCAGCTGTAAGATCTGCACTCTGCCGGTGTGGCATCGCTGAGAGGTGTCTGCTCGGTCACGTCGCCATAACCTGGCCATACTATGATTGACAGCCTGTGGGGACGGCCTCCCACAAGGACCAATTACCTTCAAGGAATGATTGCACCACAAACCCAGCCGTTATCGCTTACCGTACGAGGAATCTTTTAGTAGGTGGCAGGGTTAGGCTCCGTTTCTCACACCGTCTATCAGCGAGGGCCGGTTGGACGGAGGGATCAGCCAGAGATATCCAAACAGCTGAGGGGCTCTTGAGTGTCTCAACATGTCTGCACGGTTGTCTTCTACTGTGTCATCTGCAGGCCACTGTTATGATCGCTGAGTGTTTATGTATACTGCTTGGCTTGTCCATAAGAGAAGTACAGGTGTCCGTTTCAAGTCAGTTTGATTTGTTTTTCCTTGGGTGGTGTCAAATAGTAAAAGGACTAGCCAACCATGAAATGGAACTCTTCATATTTGTGGAGGAATAAACAACTTTACAAAAACAAAACCAAAAGTATCTGTTTTAAGGGCACGTGTTTCTTTTATTGACTGAATACATTATTTATTTTTTCAAGTAAAAAACACATGCTCAGATGTACACACACCAGCCTACATTTGTACAAATTTACAAGTACATGCAGCTCCCATTTGTGTTGCAGGGTATTATGCGATGTGCAACCCTGAAAATATAGTCTCTATAAAAGCTCACAATCCATAAGTTTCAAGTTTAGTTCTCAAAACACTTTTTCCCAAAGAATTTTTGTCAAAGTGGAATATTTCAAGCAGCCTTTTAAAGATATATATAGTGTAAGGTTTTAAGATTTTTAAATCTTAAAAGTTTGTTTTTTCCTGCAATTTGATTTCTCAAACACTGTGGTCTTAACAAAGGTCATTAGTGATTTTGACATTTAATTGGTGGACTATTGTATCGATATACTGTACATGCAAGAAATGTCAAGTAATCATGGGACCGGCCCCAACAAGATGATTCTGGGAAAGGTTGCGTATGATCAGATCTTCCTCCGGCGGGAGGCAATTAAAAACTTGCTGATGAAAATGTCTGTCCAACTGATTAGCTCATGAATCTGCCCCAGAGTCATCACATGGAAGACCTTTACAAAATGTCCTCGTAGTGCTTATTAATAACAGCTTAGATTGACTGAGAGAGCACTCTAAACAAGTACAGTGTTTCAGCCCAAGCTTCTCTGCAATTGCAAAGGGCAAGGTGTTTGCCATGTTTACAGGCAACAAGTTACAGGCAGTTCAGAAGAAGAAAACACATTAGAAATGTTCAGCTGTTTTACTTTGGAAGAATAAAGGCTCTTTCACATGAGCACCCGAGTAACTTTGGAAGAATAAAGGCTCTTTCACATGAGCACCCGAGTAACTTTGGAAGAATAAAGGCTCTTTCACATGAGCACCCGAGTAACAAAGGTCCTCGGAAATGGGTGCTGGTTGTCTGCCTCTTTGCTCAATTGCAGTTACTTAACAAGCTTTCACATTGAAACACAAATCTACCAACGTCCCTTGTTTTAGGGAGGGGGGGGGGTTTCTCTTGACACGTTCTTAACTTCTAGTGACACGGTCTGTGCATGAGAATAATGACATCACTATATAGCAAGGGTCCTTGGTTATGGTATAGTAATCGTTTCACACTACATATCGTGGTGATTTTAACATGGTTGCTATTTTGTGGAGGATGTCTGGATCTCTGTTAAAACTAACAAGGGTTCCTGGATATTATTTAACAAGGATAGCTTTCACAAGAATGGAATTTGCTTTTTTTGAACACCGATGTGATTTAAGTCAAGGTCTCTGGTTGAAAATAGCCTTGTGTGAAAAGTCCTTAAGACAGTGTTCGAAAAAGTTTCTTCTGCCAAAGTGACTTCCTTTTGCACATTGCAAGCACTGATGTTGGTTGGCTCCAAGTTGGCCGTAAACATTGCCTTGTGGGACAGTGCCTTTTATGGAAGAAAAGGGCATTGTATTGGCTGGTCACATCAGTTGCAACACAACAGATGGAGTGAAACAGTCGACAGTAGCTATCACTCGCTAGCAGAAAAAAACACCTAAATATAAACTAGGGCAAGATAGATAAAAAGATGACGTTCAGCCTGCCTGGAGTCGGAGATCTTTCCTAACCCTCACCTAGTTTCGTTGAGTTCAACTCTTAAGCATGGTTGTTAAGTGACGAGGATGTCCATTTACACGTGTATCCCACGGCTGATATTAGAACTCTTAATTAAATTTGATTTTGATATTATTCTATCCTTGAACGGAAATGCAGTTTTGTTCAAGGCCGGTAGCTGGGTCTTTCACACCTGACTACGCAAATAGGTTAGGATTCTCCATCACCTCATCTTGGCGTCGGTGTTGTGGTCAGTTCAAGCTGTTGGCTTTATAATGATGGCGAATGAAAGGGCGTTACGGCAATGAAGAAGTGAAGAGTGTACCAGATGGTTCTTACGGGGGTGTTCTTTTAAATGCTAACAGAATGATGTTTTGGTAATCAGTGGAGAAAGGCATAATACTGAAGTCGTGTTTTGTTATACTTTTTATCCAGGGCTCTTTTTGATGTTGATTAGAAGGTGTTTTGTAAAGGAGTAATTGTAGCTGACATCTGTAGGCGTACAGAACGGGGGAGTTATAAAGGAGACCACAAACATTTTTTGATCATGCTTGTATGTTGTACATATTGACCCAAATCTCCTGGCGTCATCACTACAGTAAATCTTGCTCACACCATGCTTTTGAAAATGTGTGCAATTTTGGTCGAAACAGGTTCTAAAATGACCTCCTTTTAAAGTCGTTCTTCACGTATTTCACTCCACTGCAAGAGAAAAAGCCTCTTCACAACTTTTCCTTGCAGCCAAGCAATGCCCCTATAGGCCTATGTTCTTAGTTCATCTCGCCATCTTCGGTTTTGTCTCCATCTTTTTCTTTTTGGATTGAAGTCTTCCCCCTCATAACCCCCGAAAGAACAAGAAATTGAAGCAGAAATGACATGTATGCCAATCAGTATGCCTCTCTTCCTAATCAACCATGGTGTCAAACTGTGATTGATAAAAAAACAAACCAAAAAACACCCAAATACATGTGATTTGTGACATACTGAGTCTTTTTGTTGATTTTTATGCAATTTGTTGCTAATCCGTGTGCAGGGTTTTAACATACCATCTTAAACAGATGCAATAAATGTATAAGGTTGACGATTATTATATTTGTTTTCCCCTTACATCAAGGTGTGATGAGCAATGTGTACTTAGTGCTGTCCTAGTCCTGCAGAAAAACCCCAAACCAAAACCCAGTCCACAGTCTATCCATCCACATACATACAGCCTGTGCATCTGATTTCCCATGCAGAACTCAGGAAAAAACTGAGTATACATTGCTTATCACGCATTTTGAACATCTTCAGGATGAGAAACTTCAGACTTTTATCAAAATTCAGTCTTTTATGTATCTGCTTGGTGACAAAAAATAGCTCTTAGTTTCTTCCGATATCCATAAATCCTGCTCTTTGATCTCCCTCTCTAGCACTGAGGATACTGTTCCCAGAAGCTCCTTGGAATCTATAACTCCAGGGGTTACCAAAAGGTGGAAATGCCACCATTTCCATAAACCTCAAATTGAGATCGTAGTTTCAGACTTTTTTTGTTAGGAATGACTCTCATCTCTGCAGCTTGAAGAGCATTGTAAACTGACATGTGGTACAATGTGTAGTGAATATTGTTCTGACAAATAAACATGTACTGGTTGCACACATAATACTTGATTAAAAAACCAGTCACTTGTGACCATGGATTCCTTTAAAAGCACTTAAGGTATGGTTAGGGTCATTATTAGCAATCAATGAGGTTTTAATTACAGCACAATACAAACTGTAGTATAGTGCACGATATTAAATTGCGTCTATCAATTATTTCAACTGTACATTATCCCTGGTAATTACAACCTGACCTTTAGATTCTCAATTTGTTTTTCTTCTCTCATCATCATCATCTCTCTCTCTCTCTCTCTCTCTCTCTCTCTCTCTCTCTCTCTCCAGCCTGAGAATCTGCTTTTCTACAACCCCCACGAAGACTCCAAAATCATGATCAGCGATTTCGGCCTGTCCAAGATGGAGGGCACTGGCGACATGGACACTGCGTGCGGGACGCCGGGCTACGTTGCACCTGAGGTCCTGAAACAGAAGCCCTACGGCAAAGCAGTAGACGTCTGGTCAATCGGCGTAATCACATACATCTTGTGAGTGTTGAGACTAGACATTGGCGTCAGTAACTAATTCACCATCTAAAGGATCCAAACTAGCGCCCTCGTGTAATGACACCCTAGCCTTGTAACCTGAAATACCCCTAATGGTTAAAGATATACTCCAAAGTGGTTTCGCTCATTCAATGCTAGTTTATTGACAATGAATATTGAAGTACGATTTGTATTTTGATACAACTCTTTCTGCTCTGAGCTTCAATTCCAGATACTACTTCAGATTTGTTGCTTCTTGATCATAATATCTCGGTGTGTGTGTGAGTTTGTTTTCACATTCAAACCGGGGACCTATAACAAAAGAGGACAATAGGGTCCCCGGTTGGGTAAAGGTCCCCAGTTAGAAATTGTGTACAAAACCAATGGGAGCTGTTGCCAAAAAGTTAAAAAGAGGGACAATAGGAGGTCCCCGATTGGAGGTGTTTACACACTTGTGTGTGTGTGAGTTTGTTTTCACATTCAAACCGGGGACCTATAACAAAAGAGGACAATAGGGTCCCCGGTTGGGTAAAGGTCCCCAGTTAGAAATTGTGTACAAAACCAATGGGAGCTGTTGCCAAAAAGTTAGAGTCCAAACAAAAGAGGGACAATAGGAGGTCCCCGATTGGAGGTGTTTACACACTTGGGTGTGTGTGTGTGTGTTTTATTTGAAGCACAGTTGTGTTATGGGGTTTTTGTTTGGTTCAATTTGTGTATCATATGTAGTTGTCAAATCAAAATCAGTCACCTGTTTTATGTGTCTGACCCTGCTCATTTAGTCTGCTAGTGGAAGCGCTTTCTTTTTTCCTCTGTTCTGTCTTATTGAAAAAATTACACACGATGTGGTTTAGATGTAAATAAATTCCATTTGGGGGTTGAACAAAGATTAACATGCCAGTGCTCAATCAACTGAGCTACATGTATCTAGCCCTAATGTTTACAGACTCCCTATTTTGTCAATATCTTTGTTACAGTCGGTTTCCATTGCGGTTTATTCCTTGATATTTGTAAAAATCAAAATTCTTGACGGATGGGTTCTCACCTTCTCCCTCACCAGATTATGCGGGTATCCACCATTCTACGATGAGAGTGACTCAGTACTATTTCAGCAGATCATGAGTGGTCACTACGAGTTTGACTCGCCCTACTGGGATGAAATCTCAGACTCAGGTAATTAATGTTCATCATTACATTCCCACCGTTCCTGCCATGCAACTTGTCAGCTGAGCAGCTGATTTCCTCTTTTTCTCTCTTCCTCTTTAATGCCATAACTGAAAATTAATGTACGCAATTTTGTGTGCAAGGCAGTTTCTGTTTATACACGGTTACAAGTTTGATATTCTTGCAATTTTAATAAATGCTTGGTGGGTACCAACTCTACATGTAATTTATCTCAAATAATAACTTGTAAGTTGGACTGTACATTGCACATTGTATGTAAATTTATTCGTTTTTTCCAAGTGATACAGGAATTGGTGCCATTCAAAAGACACTGGGGCAAAAGAAATAAAGATAAACACATAGATATATACCATTCAAAACAAAATCTTTCATCTGAAAGACACTTGATCTACATGTACCGTAATTTTCTGAGTAGAAGGCGCTCGGCGAAGAAGGCGCAGTACCTTAAAATTACCGATATGATTCCAGTGTTAATGTATAAGGCGCACCGCCTATAAAAGACTCTGCCATTGTATCGGCCCATCCAGCCAGTGGCTAGTTGATAGCTATTTTTGGCCGAGTTCCAAATTTGTTTTTTGTTTGTCCTGTGACATTTGAAGAAATATACCAGACTCCTTCCTTCTTTATTTAGAATGAAAAGTGAAGGGTTATGTTCCCGAGAGAAAGAGTTGCCTTGATTCAAGGCTCATATCTGTTAAAGGTGGCTTGTTGTTGAAATAAGTCTAATCAATGGCCTGAATCCTTCCAGGTCCTTTTTTGACAGGGACCCTATCAGCAATGACCACCCATAAAACCCAGATCCTTCTGAATCTCATTTGGCCAAGCTGCATAAGACCCCAATCCTTCTCTTTCAGCCTGATGACCCCATTCCTTCTAAATCCTCACATAGCAGAAACCCACTATGGGCCCAGTCCTTCAGGATCCTCACATATCAGAAACCCACTACAGCCCTAATCCGTATGGATCCTCCTGAACTGCAATGTCCTTCAAACCACAGTCTTTCTGAATTCCCCACTCCGGCAAAGGGGAATCATGTAAACCTATTTGGGCTAGTGAGGGTTTTACTGACTGAAATGTAGGTCGAAACAAATATTTGGTCAGGGAACAAGTGAAAATGCTGAAAGTGTTGTGGAGTGGGGGGGGGGGGGGGGGAGGCTGGCGGAATGTATGCCACCTGACTTAGGTGGATATAGTGGAGTGACGTTAAAGAAGGATCTCACCTGGGTCAAAATGGTAAAGGTCCGTATCCAACATGTACACTAGGTGAATGTATCATAAAGCATGTAAAGGGACAGACTAGAGTCTAGCTGATTAGTCTGGGATCTTACTGTATTAAGACA
This sequence comes from Pisaster brevispinus, assembly GCA_023634235.1. Classification (NCBI taxonomy): domain Eukaryota; kingdom Metazoa; phylum Echinodermata; class Asteroidea; order Forcipulatida; family Asteriidae; genus Pisaster; species Pisaster brevispinus. Next base: position 17,563,807 of record JAMKCF010000004.1, read on the forward strand.
AGGCGCATGTTGAGAGCTCTCTGGAGTGTCAGTCACACCCGTCAGTCATTCCATACCTCTGTGGATCATCTCATGGATTCCATTCGTACTAAGTCATTTCTAAGTATGCACTCATGTTACAAGTACATGACATACATTATATATATGGGAAACACAAATCATGTGTCATCGAGCTCATTGAGATCCATGTGATGGCAACTATACATGTCGAATATTTGGAAAGGGTTATTTTTATATTACAACGAATTGGACAAGGCTGAATAAGGAATGTTAGTCATAAATACATTTTCATCATACATTGTACCTGTACGTGTACTTAAAATATTATTTCCCACGGCTAGTTTTGAGATAGTTTTAGTTATCACGCAAGTACGAGTGGAATACTGTCAAGCGCGAGTGGCTGAGCGGTCAAGTGCACCGTACTCAAGCTCTGGTGTTTTTGATTAGCAGAGTGTGGGTTCGAGCCCTGGTCGTGACACTTGTGTCCTTAATAAGCAAGGCACTTAACCATTATTGCTTCGTCCTTTGGATGGGATGTAAAGCTGTTGGTCCAGTGTATTGTTTAATGCATGTAAAAGAATGCAGTTATACTAGAGAAGGGGTTTGCCGTAGTGTTTCTGGCTGGTCTGCCAGCAATATGCCCCACCTCACCTTGTATACCATACAAGGTATTGTATTATGGTCTCATGAAATCATTCTTAACAAGCTCCACCCAATTTGAGATTTCGGCACCTGGGCTGGATTTCACAAATCACTAAGACTCATCTTAAGATATATTGCCATAGAGACATCACACTTTGCTTAGCAATTAAGATTGGTTTGAAGTTAAGTTCAATCTCAGCTCTTTGTGAAATCAGCCCCAGGAGTGTCATTTATGACAGACATGGTGCATTATAACTCTCCATTATTACTTTGATTATTAACTGAAAAAATATATAGTGCTTCTGCATCCGATCAGCCTCGTTGCGTATGGGATGCAGACAGGCAGACATATTCTAAGAGCATGTGTGTGTGTGTGATAACAAAATACATCTTCAAACAAACTTGACGCCCAGCTTGAAATAGCGCAATACGCAGGGGTTAGAACAGCGCAATGCGCAGGGTGGGATATTGACTGTGCAGTATGGATTAGTATCAAGCTGTGGCATCTGTGGCATTCTTACATGTATGTGGCTGAGTGGTCTAGGGACCCAAGCTCTGGTGTTGTCAGCAGCAGATGGTGGGTTTGAATCCCGGTCTTGACACTTGTACCCTCAGACAAGGCACTGAAGAAACCCTTTAGCAGAGCGGGGCCTGGTTTTCATTTTTTTTTTTAGAGGGCAAGGCCATTTTCATTTTACAAAGGGCACTTACATTTGAAAATTGAAAGTCTATGGAAAGCTTTTCAAGGGGCATCAAGGCCAAGACCAGGGGCAACAGAGGCTATGGTCTTCATGGCCTCTGTGTAATTCCAAGCCTGCATTGTAAGCTATTGGGGCAGTACTTGATACCACCCCATCACTAGTTAAGAATTTCCAGGGATCCGGCAGCCATCTAGCTGGGATTGAGAGATATGGTCTTTACTTTCAACATCTGTTATACAGAGTATCCGGTATCATGCCTACAGTGTTAAATGTACAACTAACACCACAGTACAACTATTTAAAGGGAGCCTCGGATTGTAGAAACACAACAGCAACACTTTTGTATTGTTGTAAATACCCGTACGAAAGTTTTGCCAAGCAAATCAAACAAACAACCAAACACCCCTTCAAATTTGAAAGCTTGTTTGGCTTTAAGCTGTTGCTCAAATACTAATTATCACACGAACTGCCTTCAACAAATTGCGTAATTGTGCTCCTGCAGCATCACATTATGAAATGCTTTCATCAATCACTCTAGCAGTGTCCTGGACTGATTAAATTGGCTCAGTTTGTTTGACTGTGCATCGGTAGGACTGATTAAATCGACCCTATTAATAATGCACCTGTATTGGTTGCAACACACCACCAGACCTTAAAATTACCTTTGTTAAAATCCAAGTTGTGACAACAATCTATTTTAACCCTTGACCACATTTATCTCTTTATTCATGAAAACCAAAAAAGAAGATCTGCCCACAGAGTGCTGTTACAAGCCAATGCATATTTATAAGTTCCAAGTTTGTCACTTCGTAAAAATGCAAAAGTTAAACCACACCTATTTTTGGCACAGTGTCTGCACTATGTGTTTTAATAAAGAGCCAATATTAATTTGACATTTGGTAAAAACAAAAATGGAAAAAACATGATTCATTGGTTATGCTATATAATATCATTACTAAATTAGTACATATTAGGCGCTGCAAATTTTGTAAAAATGTTCACAGCATGGAGTAGTGAATACATAAAGAATTTGCACAAAACCTGATTTGCAAAATGTCATGATTTTGGACACGTTTCTCACGTCGTAAAAACGACGATGACAGATTTATACAGGGCACTGTTTTGCCGGTAGGGTGAAGAACCTCCCTCCTTCATGTACGTAACAGAATGCTGTGTCACTTAACACATGCATTTTAGATCTTCCAACTCTTTGCCTGTTTTACTGATACATGTCCCAGACCATCAGATTATTTTTCAGGAGTGCGAGTGCACTCCTCCGCAATCCTTAACCTTGTCCGAGGAGTGTGAAAAATAGCACTCCTGAAAATTTTAAAGTGGATTTTAAAGTGGTTTTTCTAAAAAAGTGGGCGAAAAAAAAACAACAACAGATTTTTATTCACAGCAGGAAACAAATTACCGACGTGTCTTCATTAACGATCCATCAAACCAATCCTGCCATCCGGTACTAATGTGTGAAGTTTGGTTGTGAGGAGTGCAAAGAATTCCTCTCAATCTTTAAAGGCAAAGTACACCTTTGGTTTTGGAACCGTTGGATTGTTTTAATTCTATATAATTGAGGATATATATACAATAAAACTAACCTGTGAAAATTTCATTTCAATATGGGATAGCGTTTTTGAGATACTGCAAAAAAACTGGAACGGTTTTGTCCATGCAGGAAGAAGGATCCATAATTGGAAACACGATCTGAAAAACGTTTCTTGCAGAATATAGTTTAGATATACGCATTCAGCGACAGAGTATGAGAATGGTACCTAGATGTGTGTGATGTTTGACAAAAAAAACCTATAGTTGTAAACCTTGTGTTGGTTAGTATGCCTGCAGTAAATGGCTGTTTACCATGGAGCAGGTTAAATTATAGAAACGGTTTGACATTTGATCTTGGCGGGTGATCGAGTCTGACCCCGGATGGATGCGATCTCCTGGTTGGTGTCCAGGCTCAGATCATGGCGCCTGGTCAGACTGTACCACTATCTGACTATGGAGGAACTTTCCTCCGTGGTATCACTGCTGTCTGTCGGGACTCCGGTCGGACAGAAATCAATCCAGACTTGACCCCTCTTGACACCAGTGTTAGAATTTGCAAGAAGTAAACTGGGTGTGGAAGAGTTTAAAAGTCTATGGACATGTGCTGTTTGCAGGTTCCTAGTTGAAAGTCACAAATAATACAATTGTTTTTGTCGCCATTGCACATGATTGGCGATTATTGTCAGACATTTCCACCATCAACATAGGGGAGACAGGGGAACAGTCTAGGTCACAGTCTGCTCAACATTGTGCACGTGTGTTACATGTCTTGAATATTCGAAATCGGTGAGAAAAATAAATGTGGGCGGTTCCAAGAGCCAGAAGCATCGAGACGTTTGTTTGGATCCAGATGTTTGTTTGATACAAATATCTCTTGTCCAGTAATAAATGTTGTAATTTTGGCGTCTGTGTTAACTGTTAACAAAACAAACGTCGCCAATCAAGACAAATTCATGCAGGATTGGTGGATGGATGCTTTTAAGCTGATTACTCACCTTGCATGTATTTGTTGATATCCTGTAAGACATCATTATCTATAATATTTATCCAGATACGCTCTGCTGAACACCTGATTAATGGCATCAGTTTCAATGTGCATCCAGTGTGACCACAAAAAAAATTGCCATCTCGATGTCCGTCCAGCCCTTATGGGACGGAGGGTTTTGTTCGCAATTGGCAATTTGCCGAGTTCTGCAGGGATGGAATTAATTGGTTTGTGTGGATTCTTATCACGTTGTGCAGTCAATTGGATTTCTCATCATGGTTAATAATCTAAGATGGATCAGGATTCAGAGGTGGGGGGGGGGGGGCTGGGGTGCAGGTTGGGATGATGGTTTGGACAGCTGGGTAGTAACAGGTGAACTGAAATCTGGTCATAAACTAAAATCTTCTATGATGCAAGCTTTAAAGTCTAGAGGTTTTTTGTTTTTTAGACTTGTGGATAAAAGTTGAAAATTTATGCAAAGTAGTTTCCTAGTCCTGGATATTGTATTGTTTTTGTGGTTTTTGTTTTAATTTGTATTTGTTTTGTTTTTTATTGTGAATGAACTTTGATGTTCTCAAGCAGCGTGGTTAGATTTGTGGAGGGATCTGGAATAGAATCAACTGGTCCTGACAAACGCCAAAATGATTTTGACAAACGTCAAAATGAACCTGAAAACGTTTGGGTATGATGTTTGCAAATGTAGAGGGTGGTGCTAGCAGGAGACAAGTTTGAGGGGTTGAGTGGAGTCAATTATGACAGAGTTAATGAATATTCATGTTTTTTGGTAATTACATTAATTAGCAAGACTGACGTATCACTAGATTTGTCTTTTTGTGTTTCCACGAAGTTACATCACAATACTCCACTTTATCCACTGAAATACACAGCACTGGCTCGGTGCCAAACACCTGTGGGACAACTTGTGCCTTTTCACAAAGTGGCGTATCTGTTGACCTATTGAAGTGTAGCGTTTTCACGAAGCGACCTATCTCAATATGCTTTGGTTTTCACAGCACTCTCCTTTCACGCCCCATTTTCATTTTCACAAGGTTTAGAATTAATAACTCATCAAAATAGTTGCTTGATTGAAAACACTTTGGTAGTTCTGTAAAAATAAAGGCGTCAGCTTTGTAGTTCCAAAAGAAATAAACAAAAAACAATATTAAGTTGTCTTCAAAACAGCAGTTGAAAAAAAGTTTAACTTCAACGGCAACATTTCTCCACACAGATTTTTGGCTGTGGAGCACCATACGTCTGTTGTGGTGGGTCTGAGCCTTTAATCAAGCAATATTTCTCCTTGGCAGTACCCTATAATTTGACAGGCCTGATATTTTATGGAAGCAATCACATCCCCTAGTCATGGCATTGGAGCTCCTAGAAATGTTCCAGTGCAAATAAAGGACATTTCCCTCATAGCCATGATAGAAGTGCAGCTGCTACGAAAAAAAGAACAAAAAGAAGTGCACTTTGTGGTAAAAGCATGAAATTTACTCTGTTGGTTGCTATTGGGCTAAATATCAATTTTTAGGTGGACCCCACCTTGGGTCTGTCCTGTTAAGTTCATTTGCCAAAAAGTGGTTTCATAATATTGGGAAAGTTATGCTAAAAATTGTTACCCTTTGTTTTGCACAAAAGTATAAAAGTGAACAGCAGCGCACGAATATAAAAAATTGTCCTTTTTGTGGGGCGGAGTTTCAATAGTCCTAAGAGTGAGCATTTTTAAAACAAAGTTATATCTGAGTGAAGTATCATTATATTGTTGATTATGAATACTAACTATTAAGTAATGTTGTTAAAATAGAAATAATGTGAAAGAAAATGTAGTTCATATGAAATCCCTATTAGTTGACCCCTGTAGAGGTGTCCTTTACTTCCAGGGTTTACCAGTAACATTTCTAGTGACTGGCCAGCAGCTTTTCATTTCACTAGAAAATGAAATAGGGATCCTTTTCAACCTTGAACTAGCCAGCCAAACCACTTGGAGAGACTTTTGACTGGTCCTCGGGTGTTTTAACCGGCATTTGGCCAGCGGACCACTTTTAAGGGAGTATGCTGAACGACGTACATGTAGGTAAACTGCATTGGCCTTTTAAGACCCAACTATCAAGTCTTAATATGGCTCGTCTAGCTGGATGACATTAATGTTACAATGTCATTACGCAAATGTGTGTAATGCCATTGAAAAGCTTTTAGTCTGTGTACATATGTGGTGATGTTGTTTGTGACTACATGTCAAGCATCATAAGCATTTTGAGCTATTTTAGATACGAGGCTGTGTTGTTTAAAATAGGGCAGAACATCACAAGAGTAATGGTCAGGGATGTGAAATTTCGGACTTTTATCTGAGTCCAGTCTTTTTATGTCTGCTTGGTGAAGTAGTTAGCTTCAGTTACATAAAGAAATCCTGCCCTCTAATTTACATCTCTGGTGCTGAAGATACTGTTCCTACAAGCTCCTTGAAATCTTTACCTCAAGAGGTTACTAAGTAAAAGGTGGAAATGTTATCATTTCAACATACCTCCAAAAATGTGGGTCCAGGTGTCAGACCTTTTTGTCTGCAGTGACTCTCTCACCTCTCCATTGCTAAGGGTTGACTCTATGTGATTGTTGTTATCTACTTTTGCCAAGTAGATTGCCAAGTAGAATTTTGATAAGAACTCATTCGTATATGAGGTACATGTACATAGAATGCTCCATAGTAGACGGTGTTTTTATGTCAGATTGTGGCATCAGCTTTACTTCAGCAGTTAATACAAACCTAGCCGGTTTCCCAATGGGTGACCATTGATGTCATGTTTAGGGATTAAGGGAAGGTGCTGCAGGGTTAATTGTAGGGGCTGTCGGGGTAATCAGCTTCCATTTCAAAACAGTTGTGTTCATGTGCGTGAGGCACAGGTGTGTTTTAATACTGGGATATATTTTAACACCAAAGGAAGGTTTTTTTTTATTAGTTAGTGACATCAAGAAGTCAGAGTGCCCTGAGATGACAGCTGAAGTCTACCGATCTTAGCAATGGGGGGTTCCCATGGGGTAGTGGTTACACATCGCTGAGAGACAGGTCTCAGAACTTTCAAGTCGAGACTTCTCCGTAAATACGCAGTGGGTGATCCGTTTCAGATTCTGCTCGCATTTATTGGTTTAGCTCAGTGTATGTTAGAATTACTTCTCTCGTGTTTCTCTGGATGTTTGGCGAATAGTCATATTATAGATATGATAGAACGTTTTTTTGAAAAATACTTAAATGCAGGGTATTCTTTTGGCACTTGTCAAAGACCAGTATCCTCACTCGGTTAACCTAAAATAAGAAACCTATGACAATTTGGGCTCAATTGGTCATCGAAGTTGCAAAAAAAACAGCAACAAAAAACAAACAAACACCCTTGTTGCATAAAATTGTGTGCTTTCAAAAGCCTGTAAAAAAGCTTCATGCTTTTCTACATTACTACCTAACTTTCAAACTACATTACTTCAAAGGGGGGCGTTTCTAACAATATCTCATACTATCAACAACTCTCCAGTGCTCTTTACTTATGGTCATTAACTTGTGGAGTAATTACCAAAAGTACATCCTGCCTTTAAATTGTAACACCAGTGATGGCAGAGATGGTTCTTGTGATTGATTTAGCCTGCGTGTGCCACAGTAGATACTAGGTACTAGGCAGTACAGGCTGTAATCTTCCCAAGGGATCTGAGATGGCTTAAGGAATGAAATAAATGGCCCAAGGACCAGGGGGAATGTTCAATCACCGTGAGCATCAAAACTGGTGGATACCGTCTCTTCATAAATGTCCATTATTATTATATACATACATGGGCTATATAAATATTTGTGTACATTATCCTTTCCTGTAATTGGCGGCTCGTCCCCAGTTGGTTTGGTCAATAAATAAATAAACAAAATAAATCAATAAATTATCATTATGATTATATGGATGTCCTTTGTACGTTAGTGATCACCCTTAGAAACCCTGAAAAAAACCAGTGGTTTCATGAACTACTGTTGTGCTGTTTTGTGGGCCACAATTGCTGCGCTAACATGGTCAATGCATCATCAAGGGGCATTCCAAGCAGTGACTGCACAGCTTAAACCACTAATATGTCATGTATGAAAAGTTAATTACAATACCATGGTCTGGATTGACTGGGGGCATGATCCTGTTAGGCAACATTAAAAGAGTGTACACAGTAGCTCCGATTTTTTGTTCTTGATGAGGCAATTCAGTTTCTCCTTAGTGTAGTGAAGGGCACCTCTATGAGGAATGTCGACTGAATCAATTAACAATATCAGTGTCTTACATAGCCACGTATCTACCAATAAGGTATTTAAGGCACTTGAACAAATAGAAACATTTTGAAGACAGGTTTTTGAAATTTATGTTGCACCTTATAAAAATAATGGTTTTACAAGGTAATGTGGCACATTCAGCAGCCACTGCCAGAAACATCGGGGCAAACCCCTTCTCTCAGCAATAAGTGTAACTTGGCTCATTTACGTGCATTACACAACACACAGGACCTATGGCTTTACATTTCATTCAAAGGACGAAGCATTAATGGTCAAGTGTCTTGCTTAATCCACACTCTGCTGATCAGAACCACCAGAGCTTGAGTCCAGTGTAGTTGACCGTTCGGCCTTGGCATGCCCAAGGGCACCAAGGCAATGAGGAGGGGCATGGAGGCAGTTTGCCTCTGTGAAGTATCAGGCCTACACATGTACAATGTACACGTGTTCACTTGTGATTGATCACATCAATTTAAATCACAAGTCGCCAAAAGTTACTAGCTGATCTTGGTATGGCTTAACAATAACACAATTTGCACCTAGTTTGTATTTTAGTTATTTTAAAGTGTTAGATATCCTTCTAAATCCTACCCAGAATTTTTGACTCATTTTGTGACCTCAACTTAGTACTTTTAATTGTTAAATTGAAGTTGATGATATTGTGTACAGACCTCTAGTTTTGTCCTTGTTGTGTAGAGCATTAATGGCTGAGCGGTTTAGTGCATCGGACTCAAGTTCTGGTTTTAAGTCAACAGGGTTATGGGTTCGAATCCCAGTCGTGACACTTGTGTCCTTGAGCAAGGCACTTGACTGTAATTGCTTCTCTTCACCCAGGGGCAAATTGGTACGTGTGAGGGCTGTTGTGATTGATTTAGCTCGGTGTGCTACATATTTAGCAGCACAGGCTGTCTAAGGGAGTTGAGATGGTTTAAGAAATGAAATAAATGGTCAAGTGACCAGGGGTAATGATGGAGTGCCATGAGCGTCACTGAGTGACGGATTTGAGCACTGTACTAAAATGTACATGTATGAAGCCACTATTATTACTATTATTGTTAACAAACCTTTGCTGAGATTGAGTTGAGAGGAAAACCAAGTCTTGCAAACCACTTCTTGTGGTGAACTTTCTCACTCATTAAATGACGTCATCGTTGGGAAAAGTTGAGCTTGTTTGTCTGTCCCCAGAAGCCAAACAGATAATTAGCAGACTTTCACTATTAATACTTATTAGATTGTAATGGAGGAACCTGGGGGAGTAAGATTAATTTGCCTGTCCGCTAAATATAGAGCTTAAAAGTAATAGCAATCACTAGATATTTGTGTCTTCAGTCTCTTCCGTCAGGGTCCTCCTGTCTTCCTCGTATTATTCTCGGAGCTAGCCATGATCAGGTGCAGTATTGTACAAATGACAAGGATCTTGAAGTGATGTTTGTCCAAACAGCAGGGGAATGACGCTCCATAAATAGACCACTGTGAATTACCATATGCTGCTCTACATCCACAACTGCTTGTTACACATCTTGGATCTTGGTACATGTATGGTGTTTGTGTACTGTGTACCTGGCGCATAATTGTGCCTGACCATTTACAGTGTGGGTACACGTACCATGTACGTACCTGATTTGTACGTACCTGATTTGTACGTACATGATTTGTACGTACATGATTTGTACGTACATGATTTGTACGTACATTGAATCATGTACACACGTTTATTTACTTGATTCGTACGTACACGGATCATGTACACAATCATGTACACACGTTTATTTACTTGATTCGTACGTACACGAATCCTGTACACGAATCCTGTACACACATGTATGATATGCCGAGCTATATGTGTATGTTTAGGAAGAGTTGATGCTTTAAATGTGCATACATGTACATGTACGTATTATAAACAACAGTAGCAGGTACTAAAAATTGGGATCGTGCAACAGTGCCCTTGCAAAATGGGAATACAATCAAAACGAAGAGTGAGGGACATTTGTCGTTTGTACATTATAGTTGATGTACCTCGAAACGCCTCTATGTCATTAGACAGCTAAATCTTTGTTCTGTGGTACTACTCTTTGCACACACTGCAATGTGTAGACTTCATCTTACTACCATTTACTTGTGTAAAAATTATGGGAACATTGTTGGTTGGAAAAGCCTCATATGTAAGCAAATTTTGCTTTGCACTTTATATAAGGAATAACACGTGCCACCACAGTGATTTTATGGCATTGGTCAATACATACACAGTATGTAGTCTCTGAGACGTACATTGTAACACACATAGTTCTACCTGTATACAGACCTAAATCACGGTTTATATAATAATCATGTTTTGTACAAGTAAACATTTGTTTTTCAAAGGGCCCCATAGAGATGTTTAATCACAAAAAGTAGCTAAGCACAACAAAATTATGCTTCTCAGAATATGATTATCAGCCAAAATACCACGTCACATGTACCATTTGTGAAAGGTAGCCTGCTTATTTTTTGCTTAGCAGAAACTTATTAAGCAATATTTTCTATGAAAGTGGGCCGTGATCTTATTTCAATTTGTATCTGGCCGGGAGAGCTTGTTAAATCTGATAAATGCTCCACCATATATTGACTCAAAGAGCGGCAGTTTTGCCGACACCTTAACTTGACAATATAAAATGGAAAGCGTACCAGGTGCAGCAGCCATATCTTGATTCAGGGAATCTACATGTAGGAAATGCTGAAGTTTTTTTCCTTCCGGTCCAATCAAATATGCCTTATCTTTAATAAAGTTGATAAGTTATCCCCTGGAACCAGAGAGTCTAACTCCGCTCAATTGCATCGGATGCCTTTTGTGCAGAGCTACCCAAGAACTCGGCCAGCGTTACATACAGCCACAATGGGCGCTGTATAATCATTTCTCGTCCATTATGATTAATAATGAAACATGCACACTTGGGAGGCGATCGCAGCGTCTCTAGATAAGCTTGCTGTATGTGGCACCAACTGGAGACAAGAGGAGATTTCACAAATAAGGAAGGTTTGCTCAGCTGGAGGGAGTGCAGTTCAAGGTTCTTGTGGAAGACGCCTTGATCCTTTATCTGATATTGTTCTCTGGCTGCTTTTGAGTGTCCGTAATGTGTTGGTCTTTTATGATTATTGTTAAATCACAGTTTGCAGGATCTTCCTGAAGACATTTATATAGTTACTTATTTTTTAAGAACTCTGTTTTTAGCCTGTAGTACAACATTAGTAATAACTTTTTTCTTTGACAAAACTGATATTTCTAAAAAAGACTAGCAGCTAACAATTTAAAGAAGTAGTCCATAAATAGTCCAAATGCCATTGTCTTCAGATTTCAGTGCCCTCTTTGTTTGTAGTCTGGTTATGTTTTTTTTCTAGTCCGTTTGTTTACCATGTTTCACTTGTCTTGTGACAAGGCACTATTTAGAATGGGTCTCGCATGCTTAACTCTGCATTCCTGTCGTTTAAACATGTGTAAGTGTTCATCTTTATCATTAACCAGGGTTTCTGTGGTTCCTTTAGAAGCATTAAAAAGTATTAAATTATGTTATTTGAGGTCTTAAAAAATAATTGATGAAGCGTGTAATGAATGTTCCTATTGGCTGGTAAAGAACTGAATTATGCTGCAAACATAAAAAATAACATCATTTGTGAGTGGGTATAGCTGTTTCTCCTCTGCTTTATTCACTTGTTTGTTGTCTTAATTTTGTAATTGTGTGCGCCCCCCCCCTGATTTCCCCCCACAAAACAATCCGAATAGTGCCCCCTTCCACAAAAATAAACAATTCAAGAAAGGTAGAAAATGGCCTATCCTGATTAAGCTGTATGCCTTCATATACCTTCATATATTGAGTTGTATGCCTTCATATACAATATCCAAAAAATTAAACTAAAACAAGCAACAATAATAAAAATAAAAAAAACCTGAAACATTTGTATTGTATTAAAAAAAATGTGACCCCAACCCAACCTCTGACAAAAACCAGTCCTGCTGCCCCCTTCCAAACTGACAATCCTAGTGCAAAGTCTGTGGTTGATTGTACACATATTACTCATAATGATGTCATTGTACATTTTGTGCAGTTCTTTCTCTGGAAGAGATGTAGACAATTGTAAAACCTAAATGAGTGATGTCCTTGTTCTTATCTGCAGCTAAAGACTTCATCAGTCATCTAATGAAGGTGGACCATAGACAGAGATATACATGTCAACAGGCAATAGCACATCCATGGTGAGTTGTTAGTCATCCCATCATGGGAACCTGGGGTGGTTAGGTTGGCTCAGTGGTTTCTTACCCGGCCTGCCTTTCACCTCTGTGGACCTCGGTTTGAATCCAACCTCAGACCCGAAGCCCTGCATGTGGATTAGGTTTCCAGTCCTTACCTGACTGTGTGGGTATTCACTATTTTGGGAGGCTTTTTCTCCCACATCTGAAACTGAAAATTTCATCATCTTCATTAATTGGGCTCTTTTGAATGTTGTATCAGCACTGTACACTATTACTACCCCTGTTCATTTGGCCTGAAATCATCTCGACTCCTTTGGAGTATGGAGCACCGGCAGCCAAATTGTCGCACATTGGGAATCTTTCATATCCATTCCCCATGTATATTTTGACTGTGAAGTTTTAAGTCTCTTGTAATGTACGTTTTGCCTTTATTTTCTTTTTCCAGCGCCTCAGAATATGTTTGGTCATAGATACGTGTAGGTGGCGCTTTACAAATGTTGTATTGTTTTAATTGTTATCAACCAGCTCTACCCTTGTAGGTACATTTACTCCTGGGTGATGAGAAGAAATTATAGTTAAGTGTCTTGCCCAAGGACACAAGTGTCATGACCGGGATTCGAACCCCACACTCTGATGACTCACCCATCAGAGTCTTGACTTTGATGCTTTAGACCACTCAGCTCTGACATGCTACACCTAAACAGCCTCCGGGGCATCCTTAACAGACAGTGCCAAAGGGACCGTCCATCACCATCTTCGCTCTCCAGAACCCATATGTTGGGAGTCCTTGTGTTCCTCCAGTTGTTTCCTTCAAAACAAAACAAAAACTGTGTCCCAGGTTTATGAGAAAATTCACCCACTGTTTATTCCATCATATTCCCCCAGCTAAACTCGGCACTTTTTTTTCCCTCGTCGACCCTGAATCAACAAGACACTAGCCTGTTTGTCCAGTAATCATCGGGGAGTCACAGTGGAGAGTTTAGATGCCCTGAATTCGTAGCTCTCAATGAGCTCATTCACAGTTTGCAGTCTGACGTTAATGTTGTCCCTAAAGCCACACTGCTGGTGCTCTTGTACATTTTGACAACGATATAGATTTGCCAACGGGTCAAACTGTCAAATACTGGAATATTATATCACTGTTTTTGCTTCAGTTTTGGACAATTTATTTATTTTGTTATCGGTCTTATTTATGCAGGGAATCCATCAGTGATTCCTGCGTTCTCCCTTGGGGCCCCTGAGACAAATAAAACCACAACATGGAACAGTAAAGGAGAAGAATTTACATGAACAAACACTTTTGGAGGGTCGCTGGGTTTGTTTCTTTGTTTGATTTTTCACGACAGGATGTGCACGCATTTAGATAAAATGTATGTGAATGCTGCCATAAAAAATGTGCTATGTTGAAAAAGTGTACAGTTAGCTGATCCTACATGTATTTATGTGGCAGTTATTAGAGCTGCTTTGATGGTTTGACCAGGGGCCATCTTCATAGAAGTGTAAGGATAAGCTCAGTCAAATGTTGTTTGTGACAGAATTCAAAATCTTGTCAAAGTAAATCCACAAAGAGTCAGGTATGACGTTGAAATGCACGAAAACTGTGCTACATGTATGAGTATTTTTTCGTTTTAAAGCAGGCTTAAAGTGCAGTTCAACTAGTGGGCTCATTTGGTTCTTTTTGAGTTACACCTTGCACTGATTCAATAGTATCAAGCAAAGACGCTGGTTAATTACCACCAAGTGTTGCAGTAATTAGTCAAAAACACATCTCGTAAATTCACAAAAGCATGATGGCTACTTTTCTATAATTGTGTATTTTTATATAGGGAATGGCGGGGCATGTCACTCAATCATGCTTCTGTGAAAATGTCCGTCACTTTTTGAAACATTTGCCCCTTTCACACTACACTTTAATCTGGAGTCTCCGTGCTAAGGAAAAACGGAGATTCTCTGGATGAAGTGGAGCGTTCACACTAGACTTTTCAGGGCTAAAAAATCTCCAGATTAACAAACCCAAAACTGGCTTAATCCGGGTAAAATTGAACCCTGCTCAGGACTAGGGTTAACCCACCAATCTCGGTGTTAGTATGAAACTGGGTTAACTTATTCTCTGGGTTAGGTATTGTATTGTGAAAGAAATCTTTAGATCAGTTTTAATTCGTGTAGAAGACTTTTTACACGGGTCGCCAACTCAAAGGATCAAAGGTAGATAGTGTGAAAAGGGCTATTACCATTTTTAACTTAGCAGATCCTTTTGCCAAGCATTCTTGCCCAGGTAATGGCTGCGGTGTGCTGTGGCTGATGAGCAGTTTAGTGCATCAGGGTGTGGGTTCGAATCCTGGTCATGAAACTTGAGCAAGACACTTAAATACAATTGCTTCTCATCACCCAGGGGTAAATGTGAACCTGTGAGGGCAGAGAGATGGATTTGGTGATTGTATTAGCTTGGTGCGTTACTAGCTTGGCAGCACAGGCTGTATACTCATATGGGAGCTGAGATGGTTTTAAGAAATGAAATAAATGCCCCAGTGACCAGGGGAAATAATGTTTGAGCGCCATGGAGCGTCACTGAGTGATTGACTTGAGCATAAGAAGCCACTTATACTAGAAGCCTCTATCATTATTAGTATTATTCAGTTTACATGCAAAAAATATGTAGGGGGAGGGGAGGGGAGGGGGCTTACAGGGTGGGAGAGAAACAAAGTACTTCAGGTGAAATTTCAAACTGGTCAAACCCATACATGTATGTTGATTCTGTGCAAACAAACATGCACCTTCTGGACCTACTGATCTATCGGTGCGATTGGAGATGGAAATGTTTCAGCCTGCTCCACGTGCAAACAACATCGGTACTTAGAACCATCTGATCATTTCTCAGCAAGATGAGATGAGGTGTGCCAAAATCTCCTCATGCCTAAAAAAAAAATACTTCTTTGGGGAAAAATTCTCCCTTTTTCGACTCTGCTTAGCTAATATACACTTTTTTTTATTAGTAATCAAGGCCAAATTTCATAGGGCTGCTTAAGCAGAAAAAAGTTACTAAGCACCGAACATTTTTGCTTTCTAGATAGGGTTACCAGTCAAAATACCATACTATGTGCACAGTTTGTGACTGGTTCCCTGCTTATTTTTTGCTAAATCAGAACTTCTTTAAGCAGTATTTTCTGCTAAAGTCAATGTAAGCAGCTCTATGAAATTGGCCAGGAAGATAATGCCAAGAAAGACACATTACGCTTTACATGCCGGCAGCTCCCAAGGAAGCCCATTTTCATATCTGAAAGGGAAGCTGATGCCGTTGATGGTTAATCAGTGAATACTAAGCATACCTAGGAGTGTTTTTCATTAGCAGGTGCTGATAGTTAGTGATTCTTCCTCCAAGGGACCTTAATTATTTTGAGATAACTATTTATACGATCATAAGAAAGAGATTTACAAGTACATAGCGGACTTCTGGTGAGGTTAGAGGCAGTTTGAAGGTATCTGCATAAATGTATGAATACCTGACACGGATCAACATACTTTAAACATGTACATAAAAAACAAATTAACAAGTGTAGCTTGCTTTGTGTCAAATTATTGGTACTTACTAAAGCATAGAGAGAGTTTATGAATAACCTGGTTTCAAGCAAAACAATTTTTTTGTGGAAAATTAGCTGTTGCAAACTGCTTACCAACCAAAGGACCTATAGCATAAATGCACACATTTTGTTAATGCCTCAGTTTGTTTGCAGACTTTTTTTCAAATTATTTTTAGAATGAAATGCAACTGAAAACAATTGTGCAGGTTGTTTGTGACTTTAACTCTTGCAGAATCATAGTATCATATCCCTGAATAGATACACCCTGAGTAGTGTGCCAGGGAGGTTTTTGTGTTACTGTACACACAGTATGCATGTCACTTATACATGCAAACTACTAAAGATTAATGAGTAATTCCAACTGTAGCCATTTGAGACAAAACCTCATTTATTATCATTACTTATTGTGGCATAAACTACTTTCTATTTAAATTTTTTACTGTGGGTGGCTTCTTTTGGAAGTTCTTTTGAAGACTCAGTTAAAATTGAACAACTTTCCAGTCCATAGTCCATTTCTGTTTACACTTGTTGAAATTCCCCACAACATTGATTGAACATCTGTAAGTTTGCTTCACACTTGGAGAAAAAAAGCTCCCTCGAGGTTCGGGGGAAAACATCCCTCATCAAAAAAACATTGGTCTGGAATTGTGTGATCTCTAATTTGCCCCAGAAAGAGAAATCTGTTGATTGCATTCAAACCCAATGTTATACATGTACTTAGCGCCGCGTCCCATCTGTAGCATTCATAAGACATGTTTATAGCAACATCTAAGCATGTGCATGTTTAATTGCCACAACATTACCCAAATCAGACTAACTTTTTGTGTATGTGTGTTATTCAGAGCGAGGAATTCCCAATGATGATCGTTGATTAGTTGTGCAGTCAATTCCCATTATCCTACTTCTTGAATCTCTAATAAGGAATTCTTGCATCGGACTTGACCCTTTTTTACTTGTACTCCTCTGAAAAATCCCCCAATTTAATTTCTTCATCGCAAAATGCATGGTCTCAATTCTTAATGGTTAGTCTCTACCTCGATCTGGTTTGCAGTTTGTAGATCTTGATTTCCGCCGTCTCTCCTAATGTTTTGACCTGATTGCTATATTCCTAAGTTGATTTCACTAATTACAGACTTTCAATCTTTTACAAGTTTGAAGTTTTACCCGCTGCGGGGGCTTATGGAGAAAAGGTTGTATCTAAGGCAAACATGCGTTTTCATGAGTTAACCTACTTTCAAGTTACAGGATGCTAGGCCTACATGTAAACTTTAAAGCAAAGTTACATAAATATGACAAAGACATAAAATCGGTTGTAAAGGTAAAGCAAAATGTGAAGGTAAACTAGGTTTTAAAAATGTCAAAACAGTTTGACTTACAGGGAGGAAGAAACTGTATCTCTGACAATTTACATGTACTGTACATGTAGTTGGATAATTGATAATACACATCGGTGTAAGGGTAAAAACAAATTATATTATTTATCCCCGATGCAAAAATGTACATCTATTAAGACTCATCTAGTTGTTCATCTTTCCCTGTTTGACTTTAGGATTTCTGGAAACACTGCCCTGGATAAGAACATCCATGATTCTGTCAGTGAACAGATCAAGAAAAACTTTGTCGCCAAATCAAAGTGGAAGGTATGTATGAATCCCGTTTGGTTTGTTATGGTTTACGGTTTATTTAAAAACATTCTCAAATTTGCAGTCCAACGACTGAATTGCATTTTGAATTTACAATTTTAAAAACATTGAAAGTACACAAAAAAGGTTAAACAAACTTTAAGAAAAAAAAAGAAAGACAAATATTTAAAATAAAATTTGCATCACAAAAGGAAAAGTGGCCTGTGGGCATCAAAATTGACTTTAAAGATTAAACTGGAAATACTACTACCAGACTACTAAAAAAAAGTAAAAGTGATGAAATGACCTTGTGAAATATAAAAATAAGAGAGAGATCTACAAGCTTCATGAAATGCGATAATGAGCACAAATTGGTAACCCCCTTATCCACGCACCTGAGTAACATTGAGTCAAGAAGGATGTAGACAATCAAGGAGAGCCCATTTGCACAGAGACGAAAACCATTGAAGGGACACGTTGCCTTGGGTTGGGCGCTTGGGGCTACAAAAAGAATTTGAAAGTGTTTATTTATGAAATAAGTATGGTCAGAAAGATGTTTTAAAAGTAGATTGTAATGATCCACACAAATATGCCTCAAAATTGTGTAGTTTTCCTTTTACTATGTGAACTAACACAGTCCGCCATTTTGTGAAGTCAAACATTTGGTTCCACAAAATGGCAGACTGTGTTAGCTCACAAAGTAAAAGGAAAACCACCCAATTTGGAGGCATATTTGTGTGAATCATTAAATTCAAATTTTAAAACATGTTTCCAACCGTATTGATTTCATAACAGATGCTTTCTAACGCTTTTTATAGCCCAAATTGCCCATTCCAAGGTAACGTGCCCCTCTAAGTATTGCTTCACAAATGTGTATTTCGGGTGAAAGTTTTCAGGGTACCAGTGATAAGGGATATTCATCACATTGCAGTTTGTGCTGGAGACCTGCCAGCCCCAGAATATTTTTTAAGTTGTTTTGCTTCACCATAAACTTATGATGTCAACGTGTTTATGTGTAGACGGTCGTTTTGTCAGTACAAACATGTAAATAATAACGCTACATGTAGCAGACCCCAGGTTCCATCTGCACATTCCATTATTCCTATTAACAGTCAAAGGGGTATTAAGAGGCTTAAGGCGTTACAATATTGCTTCCTCTGAAGTCTTAAGTGCTCACTTTTGTCAGGTCAAGTACTCCATCAACTATTGCCGCGCTTGATTTTGTCAAATCTCGTCTATAAATTCTGAATGACTACTGTACATTTATGTGTCGCCCAAGACCATTATCATCCATGGTGACACACAGACTTCTGCTCATCAGTACTTGATAACCCCTAGAAATGTTTGAAGAGGAGCCTTCAGGTTTTGGTGTCTTCATTAGATTGTCCTAGGCTTTATGCAAAGTTTATTGGATGTAAGGAAGAAGGGGGTTGCCAGTTCAACAAATACAACCAATACACCTTCCTCAGTCCCATTTTTCTCAATGTTTCTTCCTGCCTTGAATATACACGTTTGAGGTATTCCTGAAGCACTTTTTGGTTTTTCTGGGCTTCTTGTTACACTCATCACTTCCGACACTAGTTTCAAACCCCCCTTGAAGGGCTGATACGGTTATCAGATTTGGCGGTCTCCATCACATCTTTTTTCCATTTAGTAAACATTCAGGCATTAGTATGCCATCAGATGTTACATGTCTTTAGAGTTATCCTCCTCCAATCTTTCCGAGTACAATCTTGTAGTGCCGGCTTCCCCTGTGGTGGGGGTCATTGTACGTACGTTTGTTATTAAGAGCCTTCTCGTTAGTTTCCTTATGTCTGGAAGAGGAGCTTTTAATTAAAGCCAGTGTTTACTGACAGTGTTAGTTTAGGGGAATCAATGTATCTATGGTCACGGCAGCGGCTATTTCTAGACAGGGACTCAGACTCAAGTCACGATGGTCAATGACTCAGACTCGGACTCGGTGTGACAAAGTAGTAACAACCTTCCCAAGCAGGTGAAGCTCTTAAAAAACATTGAAAATAAAAATAAATTGATCTTACTGTTTTTTAAAGAACCCCGTCCCTGTTTTTCATAAAGCTGTTACAGAGAAAACTTTGCAAAACATTTACCTCTCTGCTAAACAAAAACTTGCCGGGGAGCAGTCACAAAGAATGTACGTTACATCTTAGGGCCTTGTCACACAAGGCAACTTTTCCAGGCAACTTGGAGGCAACCAATTGCAGTGCATGCTACAGGACCATTTCCGTAGCACAATTTTTCAAACGATGTCTTACGATCCCTAAGAAAATATGTGAAAATTCAAATGTGAATGCCTTTTCTTCTTGGAGATTGCCTGGTACTCGTTGCCTGTAAATTGCCCCGTGTGACATGGCCCTTAGTTTGGCTGGTAACCAATTCCTGCTTTGCAAGATTTTTCAATTGCTTAGCAAGTATTTGAGCTGATTGTACCAGCCTTTTGAAAACTGGGACCCTTTCGCACTCGATAAAAAAAAACACTCTTCATGTTAAGTGTCCAGATAGGGACTGGTCACACGGGGCAAGTTTTACTGGCAATTACGAGGCAACCAACTGCACTGCATACAAATAGAACTTTTTTTTTTACTGGCAACTTAGACGCAACCAACTGCACTGCATGTAAATGGAACACTTTGGTAGCACAGGAGTTATTTTTCAAACGCTGCCTTACAATACTCAAGAAAATTATGTGAAAATTGAAATGTGAATGCCTGTTCTTCTTGGAGATTGATTGGTAAATTGCCCCGTGTGACATGGCCCTTATGTATCCAGAAATGTAATAATTGAATGGTTAGTTTAATTTGTGTCAATATCACTGTATCAGCTATTGTGTAGCTACCGGAAATAGAAACAAAAGAGTTTTGTTTTGGTGTGAGTTGAGATGGAAGACCACAGTGATGGAAACCTCATACATGTCATACATCATTAAGTATGATACAGGACGCTGTTGGGAACTTGTGTGTAGAATCTCTACAGAAACGGATTGATCTCGGGGGTCATGTAAACACCACTCAAGTCTGACACGTCCATAATTCTCCTTTAAAGATGGTTTGATATGCCAAGGGGCGGCTGCCTTTGTTGGATGTCGGTCATGGGACGCAGTGGATTGTTTGTCTGCCTCTGCAGTTTCCCACCGGTAAATGTCTGATATGTGTAACTGATATCCTTTATAATGCCTGGATGGATTTTCTCTGGGGTCCTGGGGTCTGTCTTGGACCTAGGCCTAAGATGGGGATGTGGGTTGGTTGGGGGGGGGGGGGGGGGGGCCGGGAGGGTGATGGACACTAAACCTGGTTAATTGATGAACAACATGTATATGTGGCAGCATCTAGAATTGTGTGATGCGGTTAATTAGTACGGTGTCCAATGATGGGAATGTCTGTCTCTCTGTGCCCCATAAATGAATGACAGATTGGGAAACCATCTTTTCTTTTGGAAATTGATTGCAATTTCCTTGTGATGCACTGTGTTTTGTATTAGAGTGCCGGGTACAACTGCTTGGGATGACAGTCGGCGTCAGCCTCGCTGTCGGCCAATACCATTCTTGAAGATCGTCAAATTCTGGAGCTGCAAAGAGCTGCTAGTCCATAGTGTTGTGTTGTTCATTACGGTGTACGTTGAAAATGTTACAGAGACCCATGTGGTCATGGGACAGTCTGTGCTTAATTATTGGTTTATCAGGACCCAGCCTCTTAGAGTTAGCCTTTAGAAACCATAAGGGCTGCAAGCGGCTTGTACCAAAATGCTTACAGCGACCGCAGAACTTGTCCAACGTCCATTCAGCCAAAAGGTTCAATTAAAGGTCTTATCTTGATTGTCACTTTCCAGTGTTTCTGGTATTAAATTACACCATACGGTTCCAAAACAACAATTTTGTGTAGGTTTTCCCAGACATTTTTTTGTGTGTTAACGACTTCTCAATTAGCCATGTCTGGATGTGTGGTGGTTGAAATACAGAAATTAATGGTCTCTAAAAAGGGGAACAAAAAGCTAATTTTACCAGGATACCGGTTTTAACAATGTGTATCATCACGGGGTGGAACCATGATTTAAAGGGAGGGTATACCTTTGGTAATTGCTCCAAAAATTAATGTCCACAAAAACTTACTTGGTAAGGAGCACTGCAGCTGTTGATAATGTCTAACATTTTGAGAAAAACTTTCCTTTAAAGGAATGTGGTTTTAGAGAAAAGGATTCAAAAACAGTTCAATCTGATGAGAAGCGTTTCTGCATGAAACACTTCTCAGATTGTGTATTCCAATTACAGATTATTTTTTCCTTTAAATTGTCCGAAATATCTCAAAAACGCTACCACCTTGTGCAATGAATTGTCACAGATTAGTTTTATTGTACATACAGTATCATATTAAAACAATCGAACGGTGCCTAAAACCGAAGGTATACTTTGCCTTTAAGAAGTGCCACACTTTCGTTGTTGATCTGAATCTGTTTGTTCATCCATAGGTTTACTATATTGGCCCAGACAGTTTCCAATGGCAACCATTACCTAGGCAGTAAAGTTGGTGACAATATCATTCAAATACTTCCAGCCTCCCCCTCTTCCATAGTTGTTTACCCTACCGTTTCATGGTATCTATGTCATCGTTGACGTAAAGCTGTACAATGTAATGATTATTCATGGCTCATTGTACGCTCATCAATCATTTCTTTCCCTTTGTGATAATAATAGATCGCCACTGAATTTCATGTGCATTGTAACAACTGCCCATTTCACAGACACTTGTGTGCAGTTTATCCAACATGATGTACACGTAGGCGACGTCATATATCCGTTGTATTCAGTTTTGGTCATGTTTTTGTTTTTGTTTTCACTGGTGTACACAGTACATACATTCAATCGAAATTGGCAAGAGTTAAAAAAAGAATCAAAATTTCATTGCTGTTAGGTACACAAGTTTTTTTCCTCCAAACCTATCGGCTTTGGCTCTTTGTCTGGCTCCAGGCTCTGTTTGATGTTGGGAAACACCGTGCTCTGATGACAGAGCCCAAGCCAGAGCCCAAGCCCAAGCCAGAGATGGAGCCCAAGCCCAAGCCAGACCCAAGGTTTGGGAAAAGGACCAGGCCTGGAATTTCAAGTTTGAGAGGGCAAGGCAATTTTCATTTTACAAAGGGCACCTTTTCCATTGGAAAATGTTTACAATTTATGGACAACTTTGGATGGGGCACCAAGGCCAAGATCCACTGGGGCAACAGATCCACTAATTACTTCAACTATCTTATTAAACTGAGGTTGTCATCTTTTAAACACATTTAACATTAGTTGACAAGTGTCATGTTTTTGTTTTTTATCAATGGCTCAGACTGAAATAATTAAGATGTCAAGCTATTAACGTCCACATGAAGTCATCAGCCAACTGGCAATGTTTAAAGAAAGTTCTGTAAACAAGAGTAACAACAAGATAAAACTTTCTTTGCTCAATTGATGTGCTTGGATAGTATGGTACTTTAAAATCATAGATACAAACATTAAACGTGGGGTCATTACTTCCTGCTTTACATGATGTGAGGATAACGATGTCACAAAATTATGTAATGGAATGACCTTTTTTTGGTACTTCCTGTCACTGTAAATTAACTTTTTAGTCAAGTTTGAACTTTTGTTCCAGGGTCCTTCTGAACAAAGTTCATTTTACAGGAAATGTAGTTTAAAAATAATTCAAACAAGAAAGATGCAAACCAAATGAACAATTGGTGTCCACCACTAGATCAGTCTACTGTGGATTGACTTTCAGGGTAAGTTGGACATTCAGTCAAATCTCTGTCTGACAACAAATCCGGGTATCGCAGCCTCCGACTTGTCTATCAGTCTGGTAACTCTACACCCAGTCCCAACGTCCCTTGCTATGTGCCAAAGTATCCATCGCAAGCCATAGGTTTTCAAGCCAAATTGTCATCCCAAAAATATATATAGATACATTTAAAAAAGAGGGAAAAAGAAATCCTTTCATTCCTGTGGAGAAATCCTAAACCATTTTATTTCCTTTCTTTTGGACGTGGATTCCACTCATACAGATGAAGTGTTGACTCACTGTACATACAGGTGTGTACCGCTGCTCGCTGCAAAGGAAAAAAAACCACCCTCTTAGGCCGAAAGTCCATCATGTGTCTGTTTTGTGTTAAGCATAATGACTCGTACGTGTGTGTAAAAATGAAATTGTGCCAGCATTTATCCACGTATTCATTTTGTGTAATCCGTTGAAAATTAATGCACTCTGTGGAGCCATTAAAACGGACGATGGATCACGTACAATGTAGGTATTGTACAATGGCATATGGATTTTTTTGTAAATAAGAGACGAAGGCTGTGTCTGAGGTAACAGCTTCCGGAGCGCTGGGAATGACTATACTTCACTTTGGTCATTACCGTAACTGAAGTCGCTTGATTTAAACACTGCTGTAGTGACATGCTCAGCTGGCTAAATTGTAGTCAGGGCTTACCAACCAATACAAGTGGAATCAAGCGCAAAATTAACTGGGAACCAGCTTCCTAAGTACACACTTAATTAATAATTAAGGCAGTTTGAAAGCAATCATTGCCACAGTACCCTTTTAATCCACCCCAACCCACCATCTCTCTAAATTGCGTACTTCACTTTAAAAAAATGCATCTTCCCTGCACCTTTATCCACACCTCCATGTAGAGGTTTAGCCTCCCGTAACCCAAGACAGGCTTTATTGTCAAAGTGGTGTCTCAGTCGGTGTAAAGCATCTGCAGATTTATGAATGTACTCGGCTTATGTTGTCAACTAACAGTGATAACGGGGCTGAGTTACATTGGAAATGGAAATTACATAGAGAAACTAACACCCACGGTCATTTTATGCATGGCTTTATACTACCACATCCTAGATGACATTACTTATGACATACAGTCACAAAGGCTGGACGTCTGCCAGGCATTTTTACGCCATTACAGTGTGGGGACCAGTATCTACTGTTTGATAATGACCAGGATTGGGCAATGACCTGGGTTAATGGATCAAGCTGAAGGCAAGGCCCATCAACAGCACCCCCAACTGAGGTCATTACCCTGCAGTGAAAACTGGGTCCTATAATGCAATAATAGTATATGCATTACCTTTTTGATAAACAAAAACAAACCCAAAACAAAACATTGTAGTTAAGATTCAAAGAGTTGGTGATTTTTCCTTCGCCAATATTTTCAGAATTTGTATTCATGTTCAAGGGCCATATCTTTAGTTTTTGCACGGCAACAATTGCACATCATTTCTTACCCATGTTTAACTACTATTGCATATTCAGGAACCAGACTATCAGCTCTGAAAAT
This sequence comes from Pisaster brevispinus, assembly GCA_023634235.1. Lineage (NCBI taxonomy): Eukaryota > Metazoa > Echinodermata > Asteroidea > Forcipulatida > Asteriidae > Pisaster > Pisaster brevispinus. Next base: position 17,588,717 of record JAMKCF010000004.1, read on the forward strand.
TAACAATACCCGTATGAAAATACTTTGGCCTTGGGCAGCGCATTATGTTGGGTTTCCTCAGTATGTGCATACGCATCACACACAGGCATCACGCATACGGCACCACCAACTCTCGCCAAATTAACCCTCCGTTGTACTATTCCTTCACACACTCAGACAGCGCAATGATAAACTCCCTGCTTCTGAAGTGAAATTATGATCCATTGCACTCCTCTCCCTCCTTCGCACTTGACCGTTTACTAGTTCAGTGCCTTTATATAAGACCTCGCTTCTCCTTCCTGATCATCTGACATCCCTCTATTATCCCCGACCTGTTCATTGTTGATGCTTGTGCTCTACATTCTCACGAAGTCTTTGATTCTTTTTAATTAAGGCTTCACCAATTCTTCCCCTCACATGAGAATGCTATTTTCGTGACACTGTCCAGACTGAACGCATCTGTGAAAAGAAAGGAAAGAAAACTCGGATTGAATTCATCACTTTTTAGAAAGTGCAGGTCTGGTGACTCGAAGACTAATCCAAGCATGGACATGATGGACATCAAAGAGAAGCAATCTGTGCTGGAAACATTTCACCTGGCTTGCCTATGCAGTGACGTTAAAGGCATCTCATATTACTTGATAAACTGATTTTAAAGAAAAAGCTATCAAATGTAAGCTTTCTCAATCATGTCAATGAATAGAAATATATCCCAAACTAATTTAAGTGAAACTTGAAACAATGGTAAAATTGTGGTTTTTAAAAGTTGTGGTTTGACAAGGTTGTGGTTAGGGGAGGTTCTGATTTGGTAATGTTGTGGTTTGGTCAGGTTGTGGTTTGGTCGGGTTGTGGTTTGGTGAGGTTATTGCTTGGTAAAGTTGTAGTTTGGTAAAGTTGTGGTTTGGTAAAGTTGTGGCTTGGTAAAGTTGTGGCTTGGTAAAGTTGTGGCTTGGTAAAGTTGTGGTTTGGTAAAGTTGTGCTTTGCAAGGTTGTGGTTTAATGAGGTTGTTGTTTGGTGAGTTTATGGTTTGTTGAGGTTGTTTGGTAGGGTTGTGGCTCAGTAAGGTTGTAATTTGGAAAGGTTTTAGGAGTATTTCACAGCTACTTGCTAGACTTTGACAATACTCCAGATGGAAGTACACATATTTCTTTGGAAGATTGGTACTTCAAATACATTTGAGCTGTCATGAAACAAATAATTGTGTGGGGGCAATTACCAATGCACTGTCTTTAAACCTATTAAAGGCATACTATATTTATATATACCTATATCTTTATATAAACCTTATCTTTAAAAAAGGGGGGGGGAGTAGGGAGCAAGAATTGTTTGAATTGTCTGAATGCTTTTTCAAAACTAGCTGATTGTATTGATTGTACCACATCACAGGTATTCTTCATGAACCTATGATGTACTTGTAAAAACGCTTGATTGAAAACCTTTATCATTAATAGTCTGTTGAGTTTCCACTCCCATGTAAAATGAGCCTCTATGTACACAACAACCGGCAATCAGCTTGATGACATTGTCTTACTCCATTACTCGTGTTGCACTCTACATCCGTACACGCACAATATGTTTAATTAATATGCAGATGTGTTGACAGAGTCCCAGTGGGATCATTAGCAGTTATATAGCTTCTTTGTGACAAAAATTGACATATGACTGTTGCACTTAACATCTACCTGCACAATAGTCTTAAAGATAAGGAGTAATATCATTTTGAGATCTTTCCAGTCATTGGGTCTGTTGAGGACGTCAGCTGCATTTATTGCCGCACGACTGTGTTCATTCTGGGAGGCAGAGTTATTAGAAGTGGGATTTCCCATTGTTGGCATGTCACGTTTCATATTTGATTAAATCTGGGGGAATTTATGTAAAGGGGTGGCTGGGCTGTAGTTTTTTGGAAGAGCTGCGGAATGCCGCAGTGTTATTTTGTCCAACTGTACAATGGGGCTGGGAATGTTGGGCTGGGAGTGAGCGGGCATGTACATTTGTTTCTTGTTATTGTTACCATTCTGGTAATGAAACCAAGGTACCCTCAAAAGTGCCTTGCACTGGATTTTGTAGGCCTGAAGATACCTGCGCTGAGAAGATGATGAAGAAACTCTTCTCGTTGATGCACACAGTGGAAATGATCGCAGGATTGGACCCTAGCTAGGCCAGCAGAGTCTTTCTTAAAGGCTTTAGGAACATACATGTAGGGTCAAAATGTGAAGGCCCCAAATGTGAGGGCGTTACCATATTTTGCATTGTGTTCTCATTGAGGCACAGTTCTTTCACTTTCATTTAAGTGTCGACCCCTATACAACTAAGCTTGAATAATGTACATCTACGCTGAGTTGTAGACAGTGTTAGAAGATTGGTTGTGCGGGTTTTTTTTGTCATTATGAAATGTGAACTGTCTGGTCTAGTCACATTGTTCATCAATTATCACTTAAAACATGTTCCTGCCTGATTTTTTTTTGGACTTACATCATGCTGCATAGAAAAATCCACCATGGTCAACATGGGCCAGGCATGGGCCAGGCACACAGGCATGGGCCAGGTATCCAGGGATGGGCCAGGCACACAGGCATGGGCCAGGTATCCATGGATGGGCCTGGCATCCTGGCATCCAGGCATGGCATGGACCTGGCAACCAGGCATGGGCCAGACATCAATGCATCAGCCAGGTATCCAGGCATGGGCCAGGTATCCATGCATGGGCCAGGCATTCAGATAATGGGCCAGGCATTCAGATAATGGGCCAGGCATCTTGGTGTAATGTACTAGGCATAGGCCAGGCATTCAGTCTTGGGCCAGGCATTATGGCATAACCAGGCATCTAGGCATGGCCCAGACATTCTGGCATGGGCCAGGAATTATGGCATCGACCAGGCATCTACATGTATGCATACAAGAACATGTACCAGGCATTCAGACATGGGCCAGACATTCTGGCCTGGGCCAGGCATCTACATGTAGGCATGCATGGGACCACTCTGATGAGAGTTCATATATATATGGTTAGGTACATGTATGATGACCATCCCTATAATCCTGAAAGACGCTGTAAGATTCTGACGGAATTTAATCTGAAGTCATTGTTAGTTAGTAGAGGAGTCTCACTGCCTCCCACATTGTAATCTGAATGTGTACTTATTAAACAGCAATGTTTGCTCACACTGCCAGCAATATTACTTTTACCCCCCAAGATCGTACAGTGTTACCCATCAACCAATACGCAAGTCATTGTTTGTTGCTGGGTTAATTAGTGACAAACAAACGGCTTACCCGCTGGGAAAGAAGAAGACAAGAAACCTCTTAGTAGTACCTGGCTCTGTAAACCATCAATGGTCTCTTGTATGCACAGCCTTCCTGGTAGCTAAACTCATCATGCACCATCCCCGCAGAGATGATAATCTGCGCCTCTCAAGGTTAGCCCGACAAATATAGCTGTCTAAGGAGCCAAACAGACCTACACATACAGTGCAGTTTGATTTTGTCGGCCCATGCTATGAAATCAAATTAATTAAGTCGGGAGGGTATGATGCCCGGCTAGGATTGTCTGCTCAGGGCCGCTGCCATTAGCCATGTTTAAGAGGGACAGGTATTTTGTAAAGGTTGAGGAGTGGATGATTTAATGTAGTGGCTTAAGTGGTTCATAATAAATCCTCAACATGGGGCAGCAATCTTGTTTTTCTGTTAGCCGCATTGATATAAGTAAACTGGGGGTGGAAGTATTGAATAGCCAGTCTGACACCTTTTGGTTCAGTTAGAAACAGTTTCCATTATTGCTGTTGCAACGTGTCTGACTCAACTTGGGTTTAGTGAGAAACAGTTTCCATTATTGCTGTTGCAACATGTCTGACCCCATTTTGGTTTAGGGTGAAACAGCTTTCATTATTGCCATTTCAACGTGACAGAGATGTTGTAAGCATGAAACACCTCTATCCACAGTGGAGAAGTTATTATTTTGAACGCCATCAAACCACATACAAATGTACATTGTAATTTTAGAGACACCATCTTAAAAGCCCTTCATGATATTTTGTGCAGGCCTGACACTTCAGTCTTGTAATGACAAGGGAGTGTATCATTCACAAAAGGCACTTCTATGAGGGAAATGTATATTTCTACTGAGATGATGTTCCTTCTTTTTAGAATATTAAGCAGCGATTGAAACAAATTTAAAGAGCCAGTTGGCCTGGTCGTTGATACGGCAAAATGCAGGGTTACTTTCAGGTCACAGTGTAAGACCAGTAGCTATCCGGCTATTTGTCATGTTTGTAGCCACTTCAAAACCCATTCAGTGGGATACTAACAAGAAGTCAACTGCTCCACATCAAGGGACAACAGGAAGAAGTCTTAAGGGGGAAAAAGGGGTTGGCTAAACCCTCTTGAGGTAAAGACTGGAGTGGATCAAGATGAACTGGCCGGAGAGATCGGCCAATTTATCACCGGTCCATTACTCCCGATGTATGTGGCCAGAATAAAGCCTGTACAATGTGGGCAGCGTGACTGATGATGTCAATATTTAAGCCTGATTAGCTTGCCATTTGTACAGATGTCTTGCTCCGGGATGAGAGAGTGGTGAAACCTCATCTTTGGAGGCAATCTGTTGTCATCTTCCAACATTATCACGACGAAATTTACACAGTTATAAAAAAAGCAGGTAAACAATGGCAGTTGCTTGATAGAAATATTGGTTCACTGTTCCCTGTGGCACGCCACACAGGAATATAAACCAATTTACCTAGTACCAGCGTACTTAATCCTCATACCCTGCAGGGCCATGTCTAATATTGTATGATGAAAACGTCAAACCGCGGGCACGATCAAGGTACATCACTCATGTTCCTCTGAGCCATAGCTTTGTAGCACATACATGATTCGTTCTCGACCAATAAAATGAACAACTTATGAGAGTGGTATAACAAAGTACACCGTACATTGTAAGTTTCGAGGGGCACCCAGGCAAGAGCATGTGCCAGGGGCATGGAGGCAATTGCCTTTGTGAAGTTTCATGTGTGTAGCTTACATGTACTGGTACACCACATGCACAAGCATCAATTTATTTATATCAATGTGAGGACTCTCCTTTGTCCTTTTAACTTAACCAACACTCTCCTGTAGACTAAGCACACACACAAAATGTGAGGACACAAAAACTTTCAATGTGAGACATTGTTTTTTGGATGATATATTGCCAAGGTCACATGGCCAGATGGCTACTTTAAGGTGAGGGCAACCCTTAACTGATTTGGGCTGTCCACCCAAATCAACTGTCACCAGGGGCACGTTGCCACCTACTCTTGGGGCTGAAACAGGGTTACTTACCCCCTTCACAGTCCGTAAGGATGTAAGCATGGGTATCATCCACTAGGAGCCTGGCTGGCAGAGCAGAATGGGCAGCCTTCCCAACTTTTTACGAAGAAATTATGGTTAAATGCTTTGCTCAAGGGCACAAGTGTCATGACCGGGATTCGAACCCACACTCTGCTGAGCTGACAACACCAGAGCTTTGGTGCCTTTTGTGATCCTTTGTTCTGCTGTCGCCACTCTACTGGTAGTACCATGACTTAAGCATGCACTCATACAGTGACATACATGATGTAAGTTTTTAACAAATCAGAAAATGATCCTCTGGTAATAAATTCTTCAATTAAGATGAGTTATTTAGATGACTGCCGTTTTTGGATTAGTTATAAAACACATAAACAATTTAGTTAACTCAGCTTTATAAAGCACATCTCCTTTGGAGAACCTTGGCAGAGTTATTCATGAATTCTCAAGAAGATAGAAATAGAACCAACTAGATTAATTATTTATGGTTTGTCAAAACCCACGCAAACAGACCATTTAAAATACTGTCTCTGCTTTGAAGAGTAGGGAAAAGTACTCTTGTTATATTGTTTGTAAATTCATCCATAGTTTATGAAACGATTGAAAGGTTATGTGCATGTACTTAGATGCAGGCTGAGGCTGGAAATCCGTTTGTCTGTCATGCGTTGTGCGTAATACGCTATCCTTTAAAATGAAAACGCACACCAAGCAATGCACATAATTTTTACGGATAACACAGTACACAGTACGGATACATAGTACATGTATTATGTGCGTTGTTTGGCGTGTATTTTCTTTTTTTACGCAGTTTTCATTTTTTTAATGCATTTTGCGCACTGCATTACGCACATTGCATGATGGGCAAATGCATTTTCTGGCTACCCTAGAATACTGTAGATCATACATATGTCAAGTCAAACAACTTTGTTAAGTGCTATGTTGAATTTAAAAATTGTTAAAATTTACTTTTACAATTTAAGCCAAATTTATTAGCATTTTTAAAAACTTTTTTGTTGGGGAAGGGGTACAAGTATAACATTCGACTAAAAATTCAAGTACTGGGAACCAGGCATGAGAATCTTCCGGATTTTTCCAGATATGCAAATTGTTGCATATTTTTATTTATCTTCAAGCAGACTTGAATGCTGGATTTTGAATGGTCGATCCATGGCTAAATGTGTGTGATACCCATATTGCACGTTCCATATCACATACTGCGTATTGCGCTATTTCAAGTTTAATAAATTTGTTACCACTTGCACACTCGTGGCATATCTGAAAGATATACATGTAGCACATCTGAACTTGCCTTTAGCCTCCATGGATGTGGGACACAAAGCACTATATTTTGCTGTATATCCCTCCTGTGTGATAACTAATAATAGAGGTAATTCCCTTTTTATTTGATTTTATCAGAACATAATTTAAGTTTGATATACTAAGCTGCCCAAGACTAGTTTCTGTTGCAGTCAATAATACATGGATGTTGATTGCGTGATGTGTAGTGCATGGCACTCACATTCACAGACATGACACCAGGAAGAGAGAGGGACTCGGTTTTTCACAAACTGTAATAACTAATTCATCACAGATGTGTTTTCATAACGAGTTGAGTTTTAAGTACATCCTAATATTTAGCCGGTCCCACGTGTGTTTCGCAAATCCCCCTCTGGGAGGATTTTCAAGAGCCACGCGATGTACAGTCTTTGCATTTTGCAAATTAAAAGTGCATTAGATCCTGTCTAGATGTTTCTCAAAGTGGCACCAAGCTGTTGAGTGTTAAAGGGTAATGCATCACTGGTAACACAAATGGCAAAGTTTTATAGTCTTGTGAAGAAGATCGCAGCTGTATACCATAGATGCAATGTTTTACAGCAAAACCAGAACAAAAAGTTTTGTTGAAGCCCTTTTGAAAAAAAATGGTTAACACTTCACGCAAAAGCAACAAATTCACAACGGGTACAGGAATAGTAAGCCAGGGATGAGTGTTATGTAGCTATCGTTGCAAAAAGTACGTTCATACTTTTGATCATCATTACTTGCAAAATCTATCATGCTGGTAGATCAAAATAGTTTGCTCCTCTCTGCCTGTCTGACTCCCCCTTCACACTCCGTAATAAGTACACCAGGTTTTTTTCAACTCGTAACTACCCAAAGTGTACACTCAACAACGAGTAGATAATACTGCACTTTGATTGGTTGTAACCTTACAAAGATTCGCAAAATTTAGAAAATTCCTCATCTCGGATGAAACTGCCTGAAAGCGAGTTATTTTTTAGGCTGAGTTGATAATTTTTGACGATGTTAGCATGAATCATAGTAAAGTAGCTGTGAAGGTAGAGCTGCCATATAAACCAATCTTAATTCATTTTCTGATGAACAAATGTGAAATTCTCCCTGATTATGGAAACCTTTTTCCCATTATGTTGAATGTAATTCTAAATACCTCCCTGACTGTTGTACAAAATCTTGCAAAACCGAGATGCAATGTTTTTGTACTGACAGAACGAAATGAATAAAGTAATGTACTAACACATTTGTCCATGCCAAAGGTTTGACAAGAGGGTGAACGTAGTTCTTAAACACCGTTGGTTCTGAACCTGATCCGCCTGGCTGTCTTGGTGACCATCGACTCTCATTAATCTTCATAGTAACCCATTAACTAGCTCACTAAATCCAGACAAACATTGAAATAACTGCTCAATGAAGATATGGATTTCCCATTTTCTCAGTCTCAAGACAAATAATAATCAGTTGTGTTGACATAAAATCTCACTGGTTTAGTGATGGACACTCATACGTATTATCACCAATGCTAAGTCAACATATCGTGTACATTGCCTGCAGGATGGGTAAATAGACTTTTCCTATGCTGTACTCTTTACTTAATACATGCAATGCAGTTTTCAATACCTTTTGGAACTAAGCATTAAATAAACTTCTTTGCTTTTTATGTTTTTCTTTTGTAAGACGTTCTTTTTTGATAGGTATTCCTTAATTAATTTCTGGCAAAACTTAGTACATGATAAAATAAAAAAGTGATATAAAGGCAACACAAATAACTATCATGACATAAATGCAGAAACAAATAAATCCATACATTTGCACTTTTAAATGAAGAAATGATTAAGTAAATCTGCAAAATTGTATGTATTGGCAATTTAAGAAAAGGGTGTAGTGTATGTGAGCTGTAGGCATGGTAGGAGTCATAATTTAAACTTGAGGGATTAGTTTTGAAAGAAGGCAGCATTGGGAAATGATTTTGAGATGTTGCAGTTAATTGTTTCACAGATCTTTCACCCCATTGGATCAGGTTTCCTTAAAAAAAAAAATTAAAAAAACGATTGGACTCAATTTGTTAACCAAGTTGTTTTTAAATTAGCCCCATACTTGTCCTTTAAATTCAGCGCCACTTCCCTTAATAAGACCGAAGAATTAAAAAACAACACTGCAATAATGACGTCGGATTCCCATTGACCCAGGTACTAACCTGTCCCTTGCACTCTTTGAATTCATTGGCCTTGGCCAAGTTCATTTCCTTCCCCCTCGGTCAAGTCACGGACTCTTACATCTTACTCTCTTTATTTTACCCTCCGCATCCCTGTGGATCGGTGATTATTTTAACCCGTGAGCACACATGAAAGATTCCTCATTACTGGATTAACACACCCCAATGCCTTTAAGGTATGATACATCTTCGGCTTGTGGGAAAGTACGTTCATTTCTATTCAGTAGTTTTCAATCAGCACACCACACGGCAAGCCCGTGAAATTTTATTCATGGAATCTGGTGTGCACGTTTGAAAGAAAACGCGGTTTGGGTTTTTGTAGGGGATTTAATTGTACCTGTTTGTATGAGCTTATTTCATTGTGTTTCAACTCTTTTAGCCTTCGAGAAAGACTCTGCAATTGATACAGACAGGACTGTATTATCTATTTGTCACTGTAAGCGCTGTGCCTAGGATGTGGACAAAAAATTGACAACATATGAAAATACACATGTTTGTTGGCCCAGTGATCAAGGACTTCCCTTTGTTTCCATTGTTTGGGCTGATTGGTTTTGTTTTAACGATGGCCTAATTGGTTTTGTTGAACACTGGTGCCTAGGGCTTACAGAACACTGGTGCCTAGTGCTTACAGAACGCTGGTGCCTAGGGCTTACAGAACACTGGTGCCTAGTGCTTACTGAACACTGGTGCCTAGTGCTTACAGAACGTGGGTGCTAAGGGCTTACTGAACACTGGTGCCTAGGGCTTACTGAACACTGGTACCTAGGGCTTGCAGAACACTGGTGCCTAGGGCTTACAGAACACTGGTGCCTAGGGCTTACAGAACACTGGTGCCTAGGGCTTACTGAACACTGGTACCTAGGGCTTGCAGAACACTGGTGCCTAGGGCTTACAGAACACTGGTGCCTAGGGCTTACAGAACACTGGTGCCTAGGGCTTACTGAACACTGGTACCTAGGGCTTACAGAACACTGGTGCCTGGGGCTTACTGAACACTGGTATAGGGCTTGCAGAACACTGGTGCCTAGGGCTTACAGAACACTGGTACCTAGGGCTTGCAGAACACTGGTGCCTAGGGCTTACAGAACACTGGTGCCTAGGGCTTACTGAACACTGGTGCCTAGGGCTTGCAGAACACTGGTGCCTAGGGCTTACAGAACACTGGTGCCTAGGGCTTACAGAACACTGGTGCCTAGGGCTTACTGAACATTGGTGCCTAGGGCTTACAGAACACTGGTGCCTAGGGCTTGCAGAACACTGGTGCCTAGGGCTTGCAGAACACTGGTGCCTAGGGCTTACTGAACACTGGTGCCTAGGGCTTACTGAACACTGGTGCCTAGGGCTTACAGAACACTGGTGCCTAGGGCTTACTGAACACTGGTGCCTAGGGCTTGCAGAACACTGGTGCCTAGGGCTTACAGAACACTGGTGCCTAGGGCTTACAGAACACTGGTGCCTAGGGCTTACTGAACACTGGTACCTAGGGCTTACAGAACACTGGTGCCTAGGGCTTACTGAACACTGGTACCTAGAGCTTACAGAACACTGGTGCCTGGGGCTTACTGAACACTGGTACCTAGAGCTTACAGAACACTGGTGTCTAGGGCTTACTGATCACTTGTGCCTAGGGCTTACTGAACACTGGTACCTAGGGCTTGCTGAACACTGGTGCCTAGGGCTTACAGAAAACTGGTGCCTAGGGCTTACAGAACACTGATGCCTAGGGCTTACTGAACACTGGTGCCTGGGGCTTACTGAACACTGGTGCCTAGGACCTACCTGTATGTTAACTGGTGCCAAGGGCCGGCCTATGGAACACTGGTGCCTAGAGCCTTACGAACACTGGTACCTGGGACCTACAGAACATTTAATCCAGCGCTGGGTATTTGGTATTGTATCAAGGTTAATAACTTTAGGTTATATTTCAATAAATAATAGGTTTTTCTCATCTTTTTTAAACCAACTATAGCTTTAATAACTGAATGTGTGAATTTGAAAGTTTGTCATGGTATAGTCTTCAGAGACTGGGAAAGATATACGGGGGTCCTTGGACAGTTATTGTCATCTGCGAATATTTTGGGCGTGGGATTAAGTTCTGATGTGTCTTTGTCTTGGATCTCTCTGGGGCATGCATGAAATGATCAACGAGAAATTAAAGAGGTGCCCTCTCTTTTATACTTGCACTTGCAACTGATGTTATGTGCATTATATGACTACTATAGACTGTTTAGAAAAACAGTTTAAGGTATTACATTGTATTATACAGGATTGGTAAGGATAAAAAACTTGTTTTTATTTGGGTCTGAAAGCTTACAGATTATGAAGTTCATACTAGATCTGAAATGAAGTCGTATTCTGAAAAATTTCTCTCTGAAAACCAAACAAATGCAACAGCTGATTTCGGTTGTTACAACCGAAATCAAGGACGACGTATTTATATTGTGCATGGTTTTTCACTATTTTCTCCTGACTCACACAACGGATTAAGCACGAATGTTCACAGGTTTGTTATAAAATGTATATGTGGTTAGCTCTACCAATCCTGTATAATACCTTGAAATGCAATTACTGGACATGTACAGTAATCGGTAACTGAATGAGATGTCTTGTTGCTCTGGTCATGCTGGTAGCTCCAGTACTCTCAATGTTTTGAAAGTGTTTTCACAGTAACAGATTTTACATTCCACTATTTGATTTATTATTTCAATGTATTATTTTAAGGCACGATTTAAAGCTCTCTTCTCACTAGCATCCCCCAAAAGCTCCATATTTTAAAACACAGCACCTGTTCCCTTCTGTCAGGTACCCCGTCCCCCTCCTCACAAGGTCTTGTTGTTGTTTTTTAGATACACATTTAAGATGAAAAATAAGATGTCCAATGTGCGACATTCTGACTTGTATATCATCTAGGAACTGTAAATGTCCATCGTCCATCCAGTCATTTATCGTCGAACTCGGAGCTCGTGTTTTATCGTATGGCTCGTCAAGGCCTCAAAATCTATCGCTGCAATCTTATCCCCCCTCCCCCCACAGATGTTCTTTAATTAACTCTCTAATCTAGCTCCCCCTTAAAAAATGTGCAAAGGTGTAGCAGACTCTAGTAAAATAAAAAGGGACGTGGGAAGAAAAAAAAAGGTGTTTCTGATCAACGGGCACTTTTACTTCATGAGAAATTGCCATAGCTGGCCGAGGTGACACTGGCCGTAAATTAAGCTCCCAGCTTGTGAAATAGAAGCTAGCACTGAGTGATTAAAACTTGAAGCATCAGCAGCAGCAGTAAAGGATACGCGTAAACTGTGTGTAGGCTTATCTTCTAAGGGTAGATATTACGCTGATCCGGTACCCAGCATGCTGGTTTAAGCAACCACTACGGTATTGTGGAGCTTTACGTGTAGTTATATGTTTATCTTGATTCATGAGCGCCGAGGCTGACTTTGTGGCACACTCTTTTTAATTGGAGGGTATTTGATAGTTTTGCATCCGGTCCAAAGAGAAAACCTGCTCTTTGTGTTGAATTTAGATCTCACCTTTTTAAAGTTATAATTGCTGATGTTGACAAATTGAAGCTGTAATTTTTGAATATATTAGTTAATACCAATAAGACCAATTAATAAATAAAATAAAAACATTTAGGTGAAAAGTATCTTAAATACATTGTATGTATTTTTATTATTATTATTATTTTTTTTTTTATCAAGGCCGTCCTCTCATGCTTTTACTGAAAAGTTGGGTACATAATTTTCTGAACTTTACCTTCTCTTGTTTCAAACTGTTGAGAAAGGGGAAAGGCCCAGTTACTTCTCAAAATGAAGAAGGCCATTTTTCAGATAACAGCCCCTGTCTTTGCAGGACCTTTCTTTGAAGAACATAGGTATCCCCAGAGACCTAAAGTACACCATGTTAGCATTACAATTAAGCTGCTCTCAAATTGGTTATTGCCTAGTGGTGAATTTAGACCACTTTATGAAGTTGTACACTAAAGACCTCAATAGACCTTTATCATGCTGCCACCATCTTGGTCATGTTTCCTATATCCAATAACAGTAATGAATGCTAATATTCATTGTACAAAAAGGAACCAGACTATTTCTCCTTCCAGCCTCGCTTTGGCTACATTAATTTGAATGAGAGAAAATCAAGACGGCCGCACTATGATAAAGGTCTATTAGACTAGTTTGCAGTTGAACTACAAGTTTTCATGACTCTTATTGTGCAAATACTGTAACTTAGTCATGTTGATATACCATAATTTATTTCACATTTTGTTTTGTGCCCAGAAAAGGGGCGTATTATAACACTCTTCGCCCGTTTTCCAGGAATACTAAGTATTTTGTCTCAGTAACAGAAGGTCATACGCAATTAAAATGGCTCCCGGAAAAAGAAAACAAAATAAATTGCATTACTGTTACATTTTTGTTGCTAGAATTACCATGTGTTTGCCCATAGTACCTTCCTATGATGACTTATGAATGGCAGAATCCATTTTCTTAAAGCACAATTTTGCACAAATGCCCTCTCACCGGTAAAACTTAAGTAACATCCCTCTTCCAAGCACACAACACTTATACATTTACCTTAGGCCTGTAATCCACATTATCAACCCACACATTGGATAATGTTGGTGTTTTTCAGTTGTATTTTAGTAATTCATAAGAGCTCTTGTGGGAGTTTTTCTTGGGGGCAGGTACGACATTAATGATTTGGTGGGTGAGGTGCCTGGAAGAGTTTGTGAATCCAAAGGCTTTTTTCATTTTTCGACTAGAATAAATTGTCAAACCTCTGGTACAGACTTGATACATCATTCGTGGGCTAGACAATTTTTCTTTGTTAAAGGTCAACTCTGTCAGGGAAACTTTGCTTTCTACTGGAACATTTCTAGGGGTACTGATATAATGACCACTTGACCAGGGCATCAAGCGATTGCCTCCATTGCTTCCATGAAGTATCTGACTAACCTGTCTTCTGTAAGTGTGACAATTACATATACATGTACATTGTTTGGCTCCTATTGACCATAGACTGCCTGTATGTTTTAGTTTTTGTATCAATGGCCAAATAAACAATAATAATAACAAAAACAATGCAAAAAAGTTTTGCTAATCACATCACATACATTTGGTTCACAAGAAATACTGCAAATTCAAACCTGAAATAAAGCCTAATGAGTTGTTATTGTTGGCTGTTATGTCTTTGTGAATTACCATGATTACTGGCTAAAATCCTCACTTTCTCAGGTAACATCTTAATATACAAGGGATTTGTTGCCCTTGTTTCATGAACATGCACATTTCGTTCTCACAATAATAAATCCTGGTAGTTACTACACTGAGATTACATTTGAGCTTTCAAATAACAGTTTATGGTGATGCATTTTGAATTTGAGTGTACCAAACCCGTTATTACTCCGGCACCATTTAGAGCGGCAAAGCTTTTAAAATCAAACCATGATTTATGAGTTTTTAGTATGGGTCCAATTTCGTTCGGCTGGTTGGTGCAAAGCGTGTTTTGCGCAGAAAATCTTGCTTAGCAGGGACAGGTTACCAGCCAAATACTGTGTTGTGCATATAGCTTATTGTTTGTAACTGGCTCCTTGCTAATTGTTGCTCAGGAGACAAATTTGTTAAGCATACTTGCTATTTTTCTCCTTAGTAGCTCTATGAAATAGTCTAGGTTGTTCTGAGCCCCCCCCCCCCCCCATTTTTGTTTTTATTCTTTCTTTCATTTTATACCTAAGAACCCAATCTTAACCTTCCTGTATAATTTCATCAAAATTCAGACACTGCAAGGTAAAAAAATAATAAATTGTAATCTGTCACGCCTTTGGGCTATTAATTTAAAAGATAATATTCTTTGCCCAACCCTGGGTAGAGAAATGTAATAAATTTGTGTACTTACTTTTATGCTGTGATAAGTTTGATTATGCCTGGCAGAAATGCTAAGCATGCTTACCTCTGCACCCATACTTTATGCTCTGATAAGATCAGTATGCCTGGTGGGATAAGCAATTCTTACATTTATCATGGAGGAAAGAGTAGACCATGCACAGCACTTATCACCTTCACTGTTGTGCTCTGATTTATGATAAATTGTAGGTTGCATGCCTGGCCTCTGTCTGTCAGGATTTTGTATTTGTAGGCTAGGGATCTACAAAGATCTGTTGAATGCTCCTTGGTTTAACTCTACATGAGTGACTTAATCAAAATCAGGCAGAACCCACTATGGTTTTTGGAGGATGTGCCGCAGGGAGTACTTAGGGGTTTATAATCATGTATCCCTCTTTTGTATCCTCCAGCGATGCCCCCAGGGAATCAAAACACTCTCCTCTGCCAGGCCAATATGTCATTTCAATCCCAATCTTTACCTGTTGAAAGGTCCTGGCCGTCCCAGCCTTCCACACAACCTGTTAAAACCCACGCATTTCTTTTCCGTTGAGCGTTAATTGGCCATGTGACACCCAGCATTTGTATATTCCTTGGACTGCCAATGTCTTTGACGATGGCAGTATTTTTCTTTTCTCACAAATGCTCGCTATCTCCTGCAATCTCATCCATCTTTGTTCTTGGGAGATACATGTAGTGGCAATAAATTGATGTCATGTGCTCTTCAGGCGTTACTTGAAGATGACAGTACCACCATTAGCCAGAGAAATATTTACAGCTGAGATTACAAGATGCCGGCTGTTTTTATTTTTATGAATCAGACTTTTGATTTTACTCTCCTCAAAGTTAGTTCTTACATTTTCCTGAAATTTGAGAAATATTGCATACTTCGTTGTAAACAAATGATAATTATGAAGCTGATGATGTCTTTCAAATCAGAAGTATTTGAATTTTTGATTATTTATTGCTGAAATCGGAAAACTGTTAAAAAGATGAACTGTAAATGAAAGTGTTTTGTTTTTAGTGGAATATTTTACTTGAACAAAAATGAACACCTTTTCAAGTGAAATTTGATGTGGTACATGTATCTTTCAGGATAAGTAGAGCAAAGGGAGTGAAATAGATTTTCACCAAACAAACAAAAAGTCTGTCATGCACCCTTAAATTTCATCAACTTGAGGGGGGAAATCACCTTCCAATCAACCCCTCAGTCAGTGGTTTCTTTTGATATTAGGACCTGTGTCTGTTCCCTGCGGCCATATTTTGTTTTCTTATTTGATTTCTCTTCATCCCCTTAACAAGATTATCCAGAACGGGTTTAGCGATTTTCACTAAATCCCCGTCAGCATCAGTAAGCCTCGCTGAACTCTGTCAGATCGGGGAGTCTCACGATTAGCCCGACCTCATTTCCAACATTTTCTTCCACCTCCTTCTCAGACGGAATCAATGGTCACTAAATTACCCTACCACCATTGCTGCAGGTGACTGAATTCCCACAGTGACCAATTCGCCCGCGATCCCCAAGGTTTTTTTCTCTTGTATCTCCTCCCTTAACCCTGGCCCCATTTTCTCTCAATTTGTTCGCGCTCTGTTAATTTTGTCTAATAAAATACAATTATTGTCTCAGGGTGGTTCTTGCAGATGTGATTTTCCATGTAGCTGTAATTGCACCGTTCAAGGGACCGTCATCTGCAGAACCGATTGTTGGGTGGACATTGATATTTGATTAATTCAGTTAAATTGTTTTTCCCTTTCCCCCCCCCCCCCCCCCCCCCCCCCCCCCGCTTACTGCAAATCAAAGTGAAATTGCTGGTGGGTGTGAGACTTCCTGTAAATAGTTCTTTTACTGAGATAGCGCACGGATTACGCGTAGGTGGAGTTTTCTTGCTACAGGTTGTGGTTTTTCCTCCCTGCAAAACGTTTCCACGCACCTCCTCAGGAAAATGTCACCAAGTCTTGACTTTTTAAAACTTTCCTACAGTTGTCTTATTCTAAAAGCAATGATAACTTGGGGCTTTAAATTGGTGTAGTATTTTACTGTATTTACCAATGCACCTCTAGCAGCCTTGGTGAAGTTGCACCTCGGTGGCCTGGGAGAGTGAACAAGTGCTCACAGGTTCAGATTCAGAATACAACTGGCAAGACTGTGGTTAGCATCCAGTTAATGTGCGCCATGGTCACGCATGGCTGCTTTATTGTTATATAATCACATTACACTCCATTGGTAATACCATGCACCTAACAAAAACACGTACATTTTACATTCACTTGTACAGGTAAGTATGCAACATAAGTGTAGGGTTCCCTTTTGGAAATTATCACTGACATTTATTCCTGTACTAAGATTAAATGAGCAGGCTTTCAAGTTGAAGTGTTCAAGTACACTTTTGTTTATCCAGTTCGTCTTAGCGAGGATTTCCTTCCTCCCCCTCTCATACCTAGTCCGCCCCCCATCTCTCCCTGCCTCCCCCGGTTTGTCTTTTGATCCTCTTTACTAAATTTTCCAAATAAAACTTGCTGGTTTAAAAAACAGTTCTCTGCTTGGATAATGCTTGTCATTTGCCAAATAAATAATAATAATGAAATTGTAATAACATGTTAAGGAATAAGAACACTCAAAGTTTTTATTTTTTCATTGGGGGTCATGCGGAGAACACATTTCCAAATTCTCAAGGGATATAGATTGGATAATAGTTTTGTCGCCTTTAGTTGTAAGTGACCATGAAAGGAGTGCAATTTCTTGCCAAAGCCTCAGTGTCACTTCCTACCTTGGACTACAAAGTACAATACATATGTGATTGCCTTGTTTCCTCTACATGCATGGAGGAAGGAAATTGTACAAAAACAGTGTAGAGTCCCCACAGTGGGTGCCCACTGCCCCACAGGTAACGTTTTATGTGGACAAACAGTTTGCATAGAAACAACTAAAGGCAAACATTACACAAGTTACAACCTGCAGTTCTTAAAAGTAAGGTCATAGATTGGTAGATACTCCAAAAATAAAAAATAAATTCTTGGTGAGAAGCACTGCAGCTGTTGAGAGTATAAACTGTTTTATGAAAGGTTTCCCTTCCAAGTAATATAGTTTTGATAATTTTCACCCCAAAACATTTGTATCTGAGAAACGACAGATTCTGGAATCATTTCTCAGATTTCTGATGGTCGTTGTCTGTTCAGGAATGCTGCGGCCAGAGATGAGGTGGGTACCCACTGTCACCTTGCTTACCGTGGATGGATTCAACACTCTTGTGAAAATGTAGTGACAGTTTTGTGCTGTTTTTTTCAGCTAGTGGACACTGTATTCATCTGAAACTTTCACATGTGACTTTTATTGAATTGTTTTTATAACATTACCTATAAATCAACATTACAGTGACAAAAACCAATCTATCACCCAACCTTTACAGCCATGCAAGCAATGTATAACATATAAATTAGGGTGATTTTTTTACGCTACACACCAACACATAAAATGGATCCATTCTGAGAAATCTAATTAAAATGAGGTTGAATAGCGAAGCGGATCTTGTCATGCAACAACGGTTTTGATCCATTGCTATACCTTATCTTGATTCAAGATGTGCTGTGTTTTGTCTTTGCACCGAGGCTACTCAGCACAGGTAAATAATTTGTTAACATTTGCCAGCCACATCAATTACTTTACTCCTTCGTCAACTTCTTGTCGGGCGTTGCTATGGTGACTGCTTCTTTTATTAACACCACTGTAAACTTCAGCAAATGATTGCAAAATTTATCATGGTATCCCCTAAGATTTGCACAAGCATTGACAATCACAGTATGCTATTCTGTGAGAACCTTTCGGAAATAATTTTTTTTAAATCAGATTTGAAGATAAGATTACGGATTTCATAGGATTTGTTGTCTTCGTTGTTATTACTATTACTAGGTGTTATTTTGTTTGTTTGTTTTTTACAGAATTGAGGTATCCAATCCAGAGGAAATCTGTAAAACCTTTTTATGACTGTAATTTTGGTCATGTGGAGAATCTGTACAACTTTGTAAAGTGTCCCTATTTGTTTAATGAAATGAAATGTTTAGATATTTTTATTGTATTTTCTTTGTGACATTTATGATGTGCTCCTTGTTTGTATTATAATTAATTGTAAATGTTTCAAATCTTTGTAAGCAAGTCTGGGCCCCCGAATGTCCTTATTTTGTGGCGAAGTAATATATTTGTAACTATTTGTATTTTTCTTAAAGGCACATGTACATGTGGTTATGACCCCCACCCCTCCCCCCGAAAAAGTGTAATTTTTTTCTGAAAGCCTACATGTACTTGTTACAAAGATGGTAATGGTACAAAGTACATATACATGTATTAGTAAGCATCATACTGCAAAATTACTTCCTCTGAATTGCCCCCATTGATTATGAAAAAAAAATGAATCTCCAAAGATTGCCTTAGGCGACTTTTCAAAGGAGATTCAAATTTCCATGGTGTCTGTTTGTGGCAGAGCTGCGGCCAGAGATGCGATTGGTACCCACTGTCACCCTGCTAAATGTGGATTGATTCGACATAATTGATAAAAAATGCCATGGGAGTTTTTTTCCTGTTTTCTCAACAAGTAGACACTGAATTCAGCTGAAACTTTCACAGGTGACTTTTACCGTATGTTTGTTGATAATTTGGCCTATACATCAGCATTACGTTGAAAAAAAAATATATATACAAAATCTATGACCCTACCTTTAAATACTGTATTGTGCATAGTGATATTTCATTGTATAATGTTTACTATTTTCTTTGTACACATGCTGGGACCTATGGGAGACCAGTAGTTACCATGGTTACCACTGAATGGGCCACCCAGTCGAAATAGAAAAAACAGACAAAAACGTAGCAAATACTCAGGGGTAAGGGAGCTATCAAGCTTATTGCACAGTGCCATCCAAAAATGCTTGTTTGTAAAACGAAGGAAAGATCAAACGAGCCTTAGCACTATAGGATAACCACACACGCAAAGTACACTGGCCTTCCCTCTCGAACCCTTAAAACCCCCTCTGGCAGGGCTGATTACAAAATGGCAATTTCCAAACTTGACAAACTGGGCAATCTTT
Organism: Pisaster brevispinus; assembly: GCA_023634235.1. NCBI lineage: Eukaryota > Metazoa > Echinodermata > Asteroidea > Forcipulatida > Asteriidae > Pisaster > Pisaster brevispinus. The sequence continues at coordinate 17,608,488 of JAMKCF010000004.1, forward strand.
TTCGATCAGCTTGTCCCATCACTGTGAGCCCTTTGCTCTCCTCCCGGCCCCGCTGTGCGTTGCATCTCAAGTGTTGGATCTGTCGGGATTCGGCCGTGGACTGCAACCCTCCTCTTTGGGTGGAGAAAGATTTGTCGCCTTCTGTTAATTTACCTTGCCGGAAGGGAATAGGATAGGGGCAATGTAAATCTCAATTAAGGTGTGGATAGTTCAAACTTGTCTGTGTATTTTGTTATGTATGGAACCTGATCTTCATGTAAATATTAGGAAAAAAACAAGGGATTACAAGACATGTTACCACAGCTTTTGGGGTAGCTATGTACTTCTCTTCATTCTCTTGAGTTGTTTTTTGTTTTAAAAAATCACTTTCTGGTTTGGCCTGTTTGTCTTGGGTCTCTATACTTATTAGGCCTGCGATTTTCATTATTTTGTCATACCGCATCTGGTTTTAAAAAAAAAGGGTTTTAAAATTTGGTATGGGAGATCTGGCTTTTTCTTCTTCTTTTACCTGTGTTTGGTTAGAGATTTCTTTCTTCCTGCCCTGGTGTGGACTGCAATATGACTGTTTAAAGCTGTGGTAGCGATTACTCAGATGAAGTTACATACAAGAGGCTAAGCTCTCCTTAGCCCTGTCTGGGTTTGGTAATAAACTGCAGGAGCAGTAAGAACCAACACAGGGTGCAACTTGAAACCAAATTGAAAATTGTGTTTCTCCCAAAGCCAATCGGGATTTGCTGATGAAATTAATGCAAACAACTGGAAAGGTGGTCATGCTGGAAATGAGATTTTCAAAAAGTTACTTGAAGCAGAAAGAAAATTGATGAATTTATTTGTTTACAAATTAACTCCTGAAATAGCCAGACGTGCTTTGCACTTTCAGAATTATCTTTTGGAGCGATGAAGACCATTGTTTCCCGAAACAGTGATGGTGACAATACATTGTGTAAAGCAAAACAAAAGTATTACCAGTGGGATTCGAACCCCTCATCCACTCTCACATTCCAGAGCAAATGTCTTAACCACTAGACCACCAAGCATGCACGGTGTATAAAATAACAATTTAATACAAAACGCCATGTACTCTTATGACATGTATGACATGATTGGGGAATGCTGTAGTCAGAAATTTTGTTAATTATTTGTCTTCTCTAAAATGAGCTCACAAGATTTTCTTATCAGTCTTAATGAGTGACAAAAGGTCAGTGTAATGGCTCATGGACTTCTCTTTGATCAAACACAAAGAGCAATTTCAGTTGTATTAGGTGTTCATTATCCTTGCCTATTTATACATACTGACCGCTGTTTCAAAAGTTTGGTTTTTCTCATGCTATTTCTCTGCAATCTTTCTGAAGTCTTTCTATGGTGGTTGTGGTTTCTGGTGATGCAGAACTCCAGTAATGAGTTCTAGTACTTCAAAACTCCGTCAATTGGTAGAGCAAAAATATCTTCGATTGTTGACTTGTCCCGATGCTTTCTGTACAACAATAACATAACTTGGGCTGTTGGACTATCAGTTGATTCAGACAGAAGCATTACCAAGGCCCTGAATAATCAACACTAGTGATCTCATCTCCAGCCAACATTACCTAACCGCGTGTGTTTCTCATGCTGCAGTCTAAAGAGTAAACAGACGAGCGGTTTGTATGTTAGTTAAACTGTTACTTGATGTTATTAGAAGGAGATATTGGCCAAGGCTGTTGGAGACAACTTAGAAAATGTTAATCTGTGCTGGGAGGGGAGGGACACCGTGGGAAAACACCTCGGTACCAGGCACCGTAAATGTCACTGGATTTTGAGACACATATAAAAGCCATCCATGGGAAACTGCTTGCTGAGTCGTATAACGCAATATTTCTCTACTTCTGTAGACAGCCAAGATATAGTCTGGGAGAAAATTGTCAAATTGACGAGGTCCTCTTGACTCTGACCCCCCCCCCCCCCCAGGTCATGCCATTTGAGAAAGAAATGAAAAGTGCAAAGGTTGTTACTGAAGATGTATACAAAAACATGAATGTACTAAAAATTATACAATAAATAAAGTGAAATATTATTTTATACCTTTCAAATGATGTTGTCTCCTGGAACTTTCTAGCAAGTAATGTTGTTTTAATAATTTGCCAACTTCCCAGGAATTTTACAAACTAGACAGGTAGTGAGAAATTCGGTAGCACATTTGTAGCAGACAGAATATCTTGTGAGATCCCAACAGGCTAACACTGAATTAACTTGAATTAGCTTGTGTGTTTTCAGGTCGGGCTTCAATTTCCGTGGCTCTGCACCTTGTAAAGCACATAATTCTATGGGCCGTAAGTGCAGAATTCCACGGTGAAAATAGCCATGAAGCTAGGCCCAGATGATGTGATGTAATGTGCATAAATGTAGTGATTTATTGATTAACTATAGCAGTACCCTGTATTGAATTTGTGTAATGCCATGACAGTTAACCTGTTCATTGCAATTTTTTTTTAAATTGCAAATACAAATTTCAGAAACAATGACTGCATTCAAGGCGTGCACAATTTCGAAGCCGACTTCTGAAATTGTATTTTGGTCACAACTTATACTTTCACAAAGGTGATTTTTAAGGTCACATGAAGTGTTGCAATCAATACAAATGCGATATAAATATGGGTAATTGAATCAGCCCTGCCATTATACAGTCTGAAAAAATTGGGCTAATGCAATCAGCCCACAAACACTGCAGTTATAACTGGTTTCTGGTAGACACTTGCATTGGTTTTGATCAAGAAAACAAGACAACAAATGATTTGATCCAGTTACTGAAATTGTTCAAACATATCTCTGCTCATTCCCCCCCCCTTTCTACATGTGTATAGCTTCACTTTCCACCCCACAGTATATGATCTGGATTTTCAATCACCAACGCTGTTGGATGGGCTTCTTAGTCAGGGCTATCTAGAGCTGTTTATCCCAAGGCTAAGATGCTTCATGTAGTCCAGTAAAAACGTCTCGTAAAAATGAAGATGTTTTTTCTCCTGTACCCCGTCTGATGCCTGGCCCTCGGCTTTTCTGCCAGGCCTGTCCCCATGCGTCTTATGTTCAGTCATTCTATGGCTCCTCTTAGACTAAGACCATAAAATCCTTCTCATGTCAAGATGTTCCCAAGAAGAAAAGGATGTATTTGCTACTCCAAAAACTACCTTTCCAGGAACACCCTGAGGCTTTCAGGCTTCTTTTCATCCTCTTTATTCACTTTTCTGTCTTCTTTACTCAATCTAAAGCTGGCTCTGAGCTAACTTCTACTCTCCCCTCCCCCCACAAGCAGTCTTAATGTCTCTCCTGTTCTTGACTCAGTTTCCCATACATGTGATACGCTGGTCAACCAGGTCACCCAATCTTTGTCTTGCCCCTTTTTTTTACCCACTGTAGTGTGAAATTCCTTCCAATCTAAATGAGCCTAACATCTTAAAAAGGCTAAACCCCCACTTTGCTTCTGTTCATCTGAAAACCTTCCGTAAATTAAAGTCACTTCCTCTTGACAACATGCTCTGCTCTTCACATGCTTAATCGCTTGTATTTCTTGGCCTTTTCCCATGTCTGCCTCCCACTGCAGTCCTGTCATTATTCTCAAGATTGTCCTCAACGTCATCCCTACAGGTTACAACAGTGCGAGGCACTTGTGAGGGTTCCTCGGCTTCATAACAAGAAAAATAATATAACAATAATAATGCATTGTCATAAATTAAAAAGTAATCCATTGTACCTGTATTTTTTTACTGATAATTTTTACTGCACCATAATCAGCTCATCAATTATAATCTGACTGAAATGGTTTGGGGTTTTTTCCCCCTGTGAATTCCCCCCCCCCTAAATTCAATTATGTAGCATTTTTTCCCTTCAAACCAATGTTTTTTCCTTAAGTATTGTTTAAAAACTTATGTGTACTTTTTTTAACAACAATTTCAGAGAGCAAACCCCCTCTGGTTTACTGCAGACAGATATGAAGACGAATCGGTCCTCCTCTAGAGCCTTTCTCTATAGACCCCTTGCATTGGCTGCTATCGTTGATGACAAACAATGGAATCGTGCAGGCGTGGAGACCTACCATTGGCTGAGAATTATGAGCAGCGTGATCACGCATGCACGTTTGCATTGTTTGTCATCAACGATGGCGGCCAATGAAGGGGGTCTATCGTCCTCCAAAGAAAAAAACCCACCCAAAAACAATCCATTGCTATCCATTTCCTAAACCTAACCATTCGTCTGTGAGCATGTTATCATTAGTTGGTTAAACCGATTACCATCAGCCATAACTCATCATTATTGACTCTCATCTACTACACAATCTCCACCCTTAGCTGTCTTTACCCTCCCTAAAGCCATTCCCCTTCTCTATTCATCATCATCTGTTTGCCGTCTATTCTTGGTTTCCTGAACTAGTTCTTGGGAGCCCCTGTGCTGCCCTCATTTGGCAGCTCATTGTTGGTCTACTTGAAAGAGTCCGTTCACTGCCCTCAGCACCAAAAGCCATCCACCCTTCCCTAACCCTTCCTCCACTCTGTATTCATCATTATCTGTTTGCCGTCTATTCTTGATTTCCTGAACTAGTTTCTGAGAGCCTCTTGACTGTCCTCCTCACCCCAAGCCATCCGCCCTTTCCCTAAGCCTCATTCATCTTCTCCATATAGCATCATCTATCGTTTGGTCATACATGTATGCGTCTCGTTGAACCTAAGCTGCGAGTAGGATCCCCGTGGCTACCTTGCAGCAGCTATGTCATAACAGTTATCCCTGCCTCTGACGTGTCTGACATGCGTCATATTTACCTCTCTTTATAGAACACATTATTGATTGGCTCAGCTTTACCCATCACTGGATCCAAACCTCCTAAAACCGCCCTTGCTACTCCAGTCTTTTACAATTCATTGCCACCGTGTACCGTGTCTTTTTTTCTCTCCCTGTTGCTGAAGGTTCAATTTTAATAACGCTACGCAACGCCTAAAGATAGCTGTTTGTCTATAACTTGAGAGGTTTTCTTGCCTGAAGGGCTTTTCTCGGTTTCATCAGATCTTGGGAAGATCATGCAGGATTATTTGCAGTACATGTAAGACTTTGGTATCTTGAGAACTTGTTACTTGTCAATTTTATTGATAAGTGCACTTTGTTTATCCATACTCGCAAAAAAAAATCAACAAAACAAATTGTCACATGCAAGTTAATCATTCTTACACAAATTTTTGGTAGAGACGTGCATCTTAAGAGTTCTATGGTGACAGACCATGCAAGTCTCACGCACTGTTTTTCACAAAACCCAAATAGGGTCAGACACGTTACAACAGCGGAAATGAAAACTTTCTCACTGAACCCAAATGGGGTCAGGTGCGTTGCAACAGCAACAATGAAAGCTGTTTCTCACTGAACCCAAATGGGGTCAGGTGCATTGCAACAGCAACAATGAAAGCTGTTTCTCACTGAACCCAAACGGGGCCAGGTGCGTTGCAACAGCAACAATGAAAACTGTTTCTCACTGAACCCAAATGGGGTCAGGTACGTTGCTACAGCAACAGTGAAAGCTGTTTCTCACTGAACCCAAATGGGGTCAGGTGCATTGCAACAGCAACAATGAAAGCTGTTTCTCACTGAACCCAAATGGGGTCAGGTACGTTGCTACAGCAACAATGAAAGCTGTTTCTCACTGAACCCAAATAGGGTCAGGTACGTTGCTACAGCAACAATGAAAGCTGTTTCTCACTGAACCCAAATGGGGTCAGGTACGTTGCTACAGCAACAATGAAAACTGTTTCTCACTGAACCCAAATGGGGTCAGGTACGTTGCTACAGCAACAATGAAAGCTGTTTCTCACTGAACCCAAATGGGGTCAGGTACGTTGCTACAGCAACAATGAAAGCTGTTTCTCACTGAACCCAAATATGGTCAGGTACGTTGCTACAGCAACAATGAAAGCTGTTTCTCACTGAACCCAAATGGGGTCAGGTACGTTGCTACAGCAACAATGAAAACTGTTTCTCACTGAACCCAAATGGGGTCAGGTACGTTGCTACAGCAACAATGAAAGCTGTTTCTCACTGAACCCAAATAGGGTCAGGTACGTTGCTACAGCAACAATGAAAGCTGTTTCTCACTGAACCCAAATGGGGTCAGGTACGTTGCTACAGCAACAATGAAAGCTGTTTCTCACTGAACCCAAATGGGGTCAGGTACGTTGCTACAGCAACAATGAAAGCTGTTTCTCACTGAACCCAAATGGGGTCAGGTACGTTGCTACAGCAACAATGAAAGCTGTTTCTCACTGAACCCAAATGGGGTTAGATACATTTAAACTTCAACAATGAAAACTGTTCTGCTCCTGAGTAATGTATCATTTTTGACAAAGCAGATCATTCATCATGCTGGTATTCAAAAGACTGCAGGTTTCAGGCCTTGACTTGGATCATCAATTCTATATCCAACGGTGCATATTTTCTCTTTTTTCTCTGCAGTAGGATTTCAAACTGCGCATGATGAGAGTCTATCAGAGCATACTTACAGTTGTTAAATTACCATTTTTTCCAGAGAACCGCTACTATTTCCGCAATATCGCTTTGTTTTTTCAACATCACCATTGGGGAACTTTTATCTTGATGTTAGTTTCATTACTGTCTTCCCTTCTGAAATTATACAAAGCTGGGTTGATCAAAGAGTTGACATAAGAAGCGTAGCTTTGTCAACCGCCTCATTCCCGCTCCATGCGTATTACAGTTGCGCACTTAATGGCGTGTGCTCGAATTAAAGAGCCTTCGTGCTGGTTGATTCTCAGCACAAGACAGTCACGTATATATAAGAGACAAATGTGATTTAACTACCGTGGTAATAACCACCCCTTCAGTAGATTATTGTTAATTATTCACAGTGAAACTCTCTCTCCCATCCACTGCACGGCCTGTTCAGAAAGCATTCCTCACCGGATTCATTCCAATTCAGATGAAAACCGCTGACAAATTTTTATGGGTGGAGGCTTGCGAGTGTTTTCCACCAGGATTACTGGGAAACCACTTGCCATCTCGTCAATTCATTAATACTGTCACCAACTGTGGTAGGCGCGGAGGCATCGGCAGTCTATCAGTTGTGAAAATGACGAGCTTGTTAAAAAAAATTATTTTTATTCCCCGGCTGTATTCTTTCCTTGGCTGCACTTTAGGCTGAGACAAACGAGGGTGCTTAACCGTACTTGATCAAATATTATTGCAGCAATATATTTGTTGTTGTAAGAGTTAGAGGTACGCATGTCTCTGTTTTATTGTATACCAGCACAAGGGATAGACTGGAAGTGAAAGGGGAGGCAGGTACATGTAGGAGGTAATCGGTTTACAATGCTTTTACATTGCAGAATGAAATTACGGAATCTTTGTGCGAAATTTTAGGAGTGCTAATGGATTTTTCACGGTCTGTTAAAAAAAAAAAGATTTGGTGATCAATATTATATGGAGGGTGTAGGCTGTTTCCTGTAGGTAATAATGGGGGTCTTTCATTTCAATTATAGTCAATTGGTTAATAATAATTCCCCCACGACACCTGCAATTGGGGACCTCTTGATGTCCCTCGTTTATTTGTACTTTACTTTTTTAGCAACAACTCCCATTGGTTTTGTACACACTCTCAAACGGGGACCTTCACCCAACCGGGGACCCTGTAGTCCTGTTTTGTCATAGGTCCCCTACACACACACACACATAGTCAATGAAAAGTCACTACAATGTTGTGATTGGAGGGCGGTGGGTATAGCAACCAATCCGAGTGTGCATGGTGGCCCCCTCCCCTCCTCCATAAACTCCCCCTTCTCACTCACTGAAATCACCACATCTTTGCAACCTTGGGTCATTTTGGCACCAAATAACGAAGTATCCACGATGGAGTTGTTTACTGTAACAGTCTCGGTAATGGCAGTGGCGCGCTGCACTTTACTGACCTCGTAGTACTGGCCAATTCTCTAACGAACCTGTATGGATCTATCTGCAGCTGGAAATATTTGGAAGTATTAATAGCCTTAACTGGATACATTTGATTAGCATGAGAGCATGAGAATCTTTCCGCTGAGAGAAGTTTTTCACGTCGAGAGCGTTTTATGTTACTCTCTTGGAACCGATATTTAGCGGGGTTTGCATTGGTTAGTGGAAACCCAGGTAAGATGTTTTACCTGGAGAAGTTTCATCATACGTGGCATGAACTTATTTTTTCCCCCTTTCAAACTGAGGAGCCTCTTAGGTAAATCAGAATGATGAACAGTGAGCTTTATTTGACAAATTAATAACTCGTTATCTATCTTTCAAGATTTGCACTTTGTGTGCCCACTCAAATCCTTCTGCCTGACACCGGATGATGTGTAAAAACATGTTTTGCCTGTAGTTTGTTTCCCAGTTGCCCATCACTATTAGCTCAGTTCGTCCATCTTGGGAAAAAAGCAAAACCTTCCTCATGAAACTTTTATTTGTCTCTGTCTAATGGCAGTCTGGTCCACTTGCAGAGCTCCCATCATGTACACTTTTGGCGTACGTTTTTCAATGTTAACCCATTTTATGCTTGTAGGTTTTTATTCTTCTTTTGTATCATTTTTGATGATGCCATTTTCATTTCAAAGAGTGTGTCATAGGCTGTGCAAGTCTAGTATAATAGTTTCAAACTCCAAAGGACAATGGAGGGACTGGCAATAAGTCTATTAAACTAAGTGCGGTTTGACACGGATGAGGACTTCAACAGAAAAGATCTGGATAGAAAAACCCATAAAAACAAGGATGTCTTAAGTTCTATTTTGTATACAAAACTGATAGGGAAGTTACCAAAATAAAAAATTTAAAAACTGGAGGGAAAGTTCTTGTTTGACTATGTCAGCAGACGTGTGCACTTGCATTTATATGCTCCATTGTAAAAACACGATGGCTGCACAGAATCTTTTAACAGTTTTACCTCAAAAGCAAACAGCTTGCTCAGAGCTGAAACATTGCCATTGGCTCCATAATGGAATATGTTCCAAAAGGTTGGCAATTTGCCAACTCTGGCCCTCTTTTCGCTATCGCATTTTACAGGAACATGCTCCGGAGTGAATGTGAATATTGACAAAACCGCATTTAAGTCATTCTCAGACCCTGATGAGACGCATCATGGAACAATTTTAAAATGACTTCCCGGCTCAAACACTCCCCGCCGGTGATTAAGTGTCCTCTGGCTGTGATTTCTTGCCGACTGTTCGTTCCAATGTTTATTGATGAGTACCAGGTTGAGATGATTGTAATGGTGCATTGTATGTAACCTTGCGTCGGATTAATTACTTAACATCGTAGGGACAAAGTACTGATTAGCAAATGTCCAATCTTAGAAGACTACATAAGAAGCCATTGGATGCAAAGATAGGCTTCTTTAAAGGGAAGCTATACCTTTAGTTTTTGGAACCGTTCGATTGTTTTAATCAAATGTAGATATATACAATAAAACTAACCTTTGAAAATTTCATTTCAAAGTGGGGTAGCGTTTTTGAGATTTCGCTGAAAATCCGGAGCGGTTATGTCCATGCAAGAAGGATAATACGTAATTGGAATACACAATCTGAGAAATGTATCTGACAGTAAAGTTTCTCAGATTCAAATTTTGGGGGATAAAAACTTTTATCTTTTTCCATAAGCACATTTGTTTGAAGTGAAATGATTTCCAAAATGCTTTATACTATGGAAAGCTGCTGTACTTCTAACCAAGTAGGTTTTTATTGCCATTTATTTTAAGAGTTTATTACCAAACTTATACCTTCCCTTTTACTAACTGTGGATGACAAATTCTTTGGGAAATTTTAATTTTGATTGGTTCTCACAAGGAGATTGATGTAAACACTGATTTTCATTAGTGAAAGTGGAAAGTTTTTGTCCCACAAAAGTTCAAGTTTGACAATTTCACTCACGCTAGTGGATTTTTGTTCTACACTTTGTACCATTGTCTTATCTTCGAAAGTGATCTTTCTGCTCATCAGGTATGAGAAAATTTAGATTTGTTTCTGTCAGCTGGGGGAAACAAATATTTAAAAAATAAAAAAGCAGCTGCTAATTTCTTCAGGTATAAAGAAATCATGCTCAATATGTATTCCCTGGCTCGGAGGATGCTGCTGCCAAAAAGCTCCTTGAAATCTATAAATCCAGGGGTTATCAAAAAGGTTGAAATGCCATCATTTCAAATTGCCTCCTAAAATGTGGATTTTTTTTTTGTCAAGACCTTTTTTGTCATGTTTGTTAGCGATTGCTATCACCCCTGGACCAGGTATGTAGCTATCGGCCTGCTGAACCATCTTACTGCCCAAATTGATGTTGACTGCCAGTACATCTCTACCAACTACATGTATATAACTTTGTTGGGGGATAAAAACTGATATCTTTTCCCAATACCACATAACTTCAAAGTGAAATGATTCTCAAAATGCTTTATACTATCGAAAGCTGCTGTACTTCCGACCAAGTAAGTTTTTATTGCCAGTAATTTTAAGAGTGATTACCAAACGTATACCTTCCCTTTAATGTTGATCTTTAGTCCAGCTCTACCTCAAGGAGGATTATCTGCAGTTCCTTTTGAATGGTGACTGTGAGGCCGTATCCGAATTGGTGGCTACAGCTATGGCTATGACTGCTAAGGGTGTTGCTAAGGCTGTCCTGTACTTCAGCACATGTTGATGTGGCGACCCAACAGTAGCCATAGCCATTTCGAACACGGCTTATAGCAGGAGATTGTTTTCAAATATTAGGCTGTTGAGATGTTCAACATTGGATTGACATGTGGGCAAAGCATTTTACTAAGCAGCAGTGTAAAATGATCTTTTCCAGGGGCTTTAGTCACAGCAACTAAACCCCCGTAACCGAAATTCAAAACCAAATTCCGCCAAGCCGTTTTTCACAAACCAAAATAAAGCAACTGCTTCACATGTATACACCCACACCTGCAGCCGATTTCACGAAACGCTAGGATTAATCCTATCTCGAGTTAAGACGAGTAACTAGTCCTAACTTAGGATTAATCTTAAGGTTTACATGTTACAGTGCAAGGCTGGGACTCTTCCTAAGTTCTTAGATTAATCCTAAGTTAGGAAGAGTTTGGTGAAATCGACGGCAGATGTGCTTTCGTTTTTGTCCACAGTTTTGCACACAAATGCCTCCCTGTACAAGTGACTCAATTCTATTAATGTGAAGGTGTTCTGTAAGCAAAATTGACCAGAGGGACGCTCCCCAAAGTCACTTCACAGCGTTGCACTTTTTTTTCTCGCTCACCCATATGGTTCAGAGATCCCTAAGTGATGACTCAAAGAGCAGAGATATCACCTTACCTTTGCATATGGGATGATCCATCACCAGAGGAAAAATTGGTGACACCAGCCAGGCATCATCACTCCAACCCAACGCTTGTAGCTCTTCTCTTAATTGCCTTGGGCTTAGGTGGGGTTTTTTTTTCTGTGTGTTTTTTTATTAATTTTTTATTTTTTATAATCAAACATTGGCAATGAACTTCAGGGTTGTATTGATCAGCTGTGTATCCGTGTCAAGGTTTGTTCAATTGGAAAGCTTTTAAAAGATGCAATCAAATTTATTGGGCAGTAACTGATGCTGAGAGTAGACCACTTTGCATTGGCCGCCATCTTTGATGTCAAACAATAGAAACGTGCATGCGCTGCGCACGACTCTCAGCCAATGATAGCTCTTCATTTACCTCAATGAGGGGGGGGGGGGGGCTGCTTTGGACTTGGAACATCGTTTCCAAGGGGTCTGTTATTATTAGTCACTCACATTGCAATTGGATTGAATGTAGTGAAGACTGTCTTTGGTTTTTTTCCTCACACTGATGTGTGATGAGCTCTGTATACTTCAGAACCGGACAAGCAGAACACACTGTTTGAAATGTCAAGACTCTTTTTTTCAATTCCGGTTCTTTTCAGAACCACCACTTCTCACACAAGGCATATTTTACCCACATGGTTGTCACCTTCAACCAGTTTTTGTTATCATTCTTCCACCATGCAAAGCTGTAAACCATACTTACTGTATATTCAGTGCTTTCCTAGTCCTGTAGGAAACAAAAATGGCAGGCTATTTTAGAGAGCAGATGTCTGAACCGCTTGACTATTTTATACTCTGTGAATTCAGGGGGTAAATTTCACAAACGGTTAAGATTGATCTCAACTGCAAATCAATCTCAATTGCTAAGCAAAATGTGATGTCACAATACAAATCACTACTGTAATACTGCCAACTCATCTTAAGATTCTTAGTGCTATGTGAAATCGGCCCAAAATTTTATTACATCATAGTTTGTAAACAATGATTTTCCCACCCTCCGGAAAAGAAGCATTTTGAGGAATTTATACAACCCATATACTTTTAAGGATCGTTATATATTATACCCCATTTCAAGACTTATTCACTTAAATTTTACATTCCACAACTCATGTGTAGTTTGCATTGTTGTGATTGGATACACAGGATCTAGTCTGAAGGACGATTAGTTAATTAGTTTCGTTTGTAATACACTATCCAATTATAGTAACAAGCACTCACAGTTGCTTCCACAGCTTGATAAGAATATAGAATGCTACTAAAGATACCTTTCAGTTAAATTTATTAATGGGGAAGTTTTTGTTGCTTCCTTTTCAATTTGCTGATTAATTTTGAAGTTTGTTTTAGTGTTCATTTGAAAATGCAAGACCATGTTAGACTTGATCTTTAATTTTAAAGCATTTTTGATGTCGCTGAAAGCATCTGTATGCAATGACCCGCCCTCCTCTTAGGTGTAAAAGAGAGGCTGTTTCCAATTACTGTATCCTCCTGTTTTAGATTACGGGCTCGGAATTTCATTATTGAGAGGGTGAGGCCGCCTTTATTTTGCAAAGAGCACTTCCATTGGAAAATATTAAATTCTATAGGAAACTTTGAAGGGGCACCAGGGCAAAGACCAGGGCAATAGAGGTCGTGGGCCCTGTAGCTGCCATGGAGTTCCAGCCTGATAGAATAAGCAAGTATACATGTAACTCCAGAGGTTTCTGTGCAGTACCGGAAGATTATGAAAGAATACTAAATGACAGCAGCTAAATAAAATGAAAAGTGGCGTCCCGTTAAGGTGATCCCTGGCTATACGTCAGTTACAGCTGGAATGATTTCTGACTAGCACCCCAGAACAAAGATATTGGCAAAGTAGGGTTACATGTATATGGTTCTGTCGGTAGAGCGTCGGCAAGCGAATCTGGAGGTCATAGGTTTGAGTCTAGCTCTAGTAAATTTTCCTTATTCAACCCAAAACATTTTTTTAAATGAAGTAAGACAATCAGAGTACAGCTGCACAGTAGAAGGTAAGGATAAAATAGAGAAAAGGGGTCAGGGGAAAGTATGTGAAAAACAAAAACATGCCATTTCAGGCTTGCAAGGATTAACAAAAGTGTACACCAACTCTCGTTTTAATCGTGGTACATCGGTACATGTAATTGTGGAGTAGCACAGTACATTTATGTGTATGCATGTACATGTAGTCACAGACTGCCCTGTTGGTTTATGTTGTTTCCCAATTGTCAGTTAATGAAGCGACATAAAACCAACAAGTTGTGTTTTTTTTTACAAATGGCAACTCATGGTAAATTGTTACTCTCCTTATAACCACCAACAGAGGGCGGTATATTCACTCAAACCCCTCACCATGTGCCACTTGTATGGTGACGTTACATATTTCACAAGTCAACACAAAGTTGTTAGTGTAAGCAACGACCCAATCCCCTCTCCCCCCAGGAAAAGGAAACCCAGACTTAATTTATCATCTTGTTTTGGTATTTAGTAAAGCGTGTCCTTCCTTAATACCATGGTGTTTTTCTTTGGAATTCTATGAACGGTTCGACTCCCTTAACGATCCCTAGGCTTTGGATAGCGTCCCTCCTTCCTATTCTTTATCGGTAGGAATAACATTCAAAGGCGTCCACTTGTCTTGCATTAGTCACATGCCAATCACACAGAGTCTGCTGGGGAATCAACATTGTGACAGCTTGTCGGCAGGAGATAGTAACTGATTGCGATCGTCGCTAATTATTCAGTACTGGCGGAAGGAATCACCTGCATTAGCAATTAAAACATTGCGTCCCCAAAAAAATCATCAGCAAAGCAAACAAATCCATTCATCCTCTAACCGTCCCCCTCCCACACTCAACGCACACACATACAGTGTAGAACAAAATCCATTTGGAGATGGAAAAAAAAAGATCATTGACATTGATTTACATGATGGTTTATTATTCTTGCGTGTACCGTAGATGATGGATGTGATCCCCGAGGACAAGCTAGGGTCCCCCCTTGCTAATCAGTGCTAATTAAAGTGGCCCTGTGCAGAGAAAACTAGGTTCACCTAACAGAGATTAGATGTACTTCTTTATGTTGTTTGATAACTTTAATGAGGTTGCCATTTTATAAAGCCGCATATGGAAACGGTTTGGTTGAATCATGTACTGATCTTGGATGAGATGTGAAGTAGAGCATAACCAGGCTCATCGACAGTGTCATCCCTTTGTGGTCTCCTGATGCTCGTCCGGTGGGATGCAGGTTGGAATCGGGACTGAAAGTTTATGAGCAGAGGGCGTCTACAATCATGGACACCCATTTTTGTTGGTCTCTCTAACATGAACAGGATTGGAAACCACTGGTGTAATGCCCCTTACCTAGAGTGGCTTTTAGCCTTGTTTGGGGTGAACTTGCTTCTTTTTTTTCTTTCTTTTTTAAGAAAGAAAGAAAAATAGAACTTTTATAACAGTCATTTAAATCAATTATCTAATACTCAGTCATTAGAGAATAAAATGTGATGCTCTGTTGCTTTAAGCTAAACATTCTGGGTCTATTTGTCCAGATGAGAATTATTCTTACTAGTTATTTATAATGTCTTGTTTTTTTCTCCTTTTCCTTAAAGCACTAGAGACATACATTTTGTAATTTGCGCTATACAATAATTGCATGTTATTTTTTATTATTAATACAAGCTTTCAAATAACCACTAGCTAGACCTTTTTTTTCTTCAAAACATGGAGTGTTTAAGCAGGCCTGATCCAGTGCAGATGCAGTGCAGGCCACTGCCTGTATGCCCCTGGTCATTGCCTTGTGGCCCTTTGAAATGTTCCAGTAGAAATTGATATGTTGCTCCTAGAGGTGCCCATGACGAAGGAGAAACTGCCTTACCTTTACTACAATGAACTATCATTTCTTTTTAAGACATCCCATCACATTGTTGTGGTTTTAATGCCCCATTTCACCCATTTCTGGAGAACTGTCTGACTCTTGAATGGGGTTTCATAAATGTACTTTAAGAAGATCTGCAAAGATGTACTCTAAAATTTTTATTGTGTCTTTGAAACAAAAACAATTTATATGTGAGTGTTGATATCTTAAATGAATTGAGTTTTTATGCGATGTCTGCGGATGTACGATAAGACCTTAACTCAAAGAAGGGTTATCTCCTCATTGAGGACCCTTGATATATCTCCACTTTGAGGACCCTTGATATCTTCATTGGAGTAGGATTCCAGTTTAGATAAACTTTTATCCTGATAAGGGTACATTATGCAACCCTGTGATAAACCTTTATTAAAGGGTTATAAAGTTTGACACCTCAGGGTTTCTGGTTTTGGCACATTCCAATAGCTTGTTCATAGCATAGAGAAAGGACCCGGTCCTTTCTCTAATGTTCATAGGCACTGCCTATCTATGGAACTCTCTGCCTGGTGCATGTTTTCCTCCTGTGATCTAGCATGTTTCAATAAGAGAAAAAGGAAACTCTACTTTCAGCTTTTTTGAGGGTTGTTTTTTTTTTTCATCATGTGTTTTCTTCTTGTAGCTCCTAACCAAGAGTGGCTTTTAGCCTTGTTTGTGTGAAGTTGGGATGAAAACAAAAATGTGAAATAAAAAACAACATTAGAGCTTTCAGTATGCAATTTACCATGATGATACTCTTACTAGCTTTAGCTGTGATTGATTAGTAACGGGTCTTTACAAGAACCCTTATCAGGATTGGTTCTTACAAGGATCAGATTGGTTAGAACCAGAACCCATATTGAACTAATACCACCTAAAGCCTCAAATAGTTCAAAGGTTCTTAAAATGTATCATCCCTGATTTGACAAAAGACAAGACCTTATGTACATGACGTCACAGCAGTGGGGCGCCCTCAAGTAGATATCAAAAGTAGGTTGCTTATTGGCCCATCCCTTGCCCCCAGCAGACTTAGTTTCGCATGTCCATTGTTTCATCATCCTTTTTACCTCCATGAATAAGATGGTGACATGGCGGCTTCAAGTTTATTCAAAGTGCTTAGAACCATATCATTCTAGCTATAACCACCTTCACAAGGCTATTTCTGAAACTTTCTGGGAATTGCATTTCCAGTTGTTCAACTGCGAAAGTGATATTTTACGGATTCATTTCAAAAGTTGAAGGAAACTGAAAAAAAAAAGGATAATTTTTCTCAGGTATTGTGTACTGTTCAACAGGAGCCGGTAACAGCCCGGAGGTGGTAGAGTTAACTTACCATGGTAGTGTAACCATACAATTTTTCTGCTCACATACCACTGGAATGCATTGTAGACTCCCAAGGGAGAGTGTGAAATAAGAAAAGAGAAGGGAAAAAATGCTCAAAGGTGCAAAAGACGAAAGAAAGAAAAAAAAATCACTTGGTTTTACTGATCTATGTAACCTCAACTCGGCAGGACGCTGCTGGTGAGCAAGCCAAATGCCAACACCTGTAGCATCGATTAGCTCATCTCGGATTCAGGGCTTCCTGCCCACAAAAAGCAAATTTCATGGCGTGTTTTTTACCTGCCCCTGAGCCATGAAATACATACCATGACTCTTTTTGGATTAACCGCACTAGTTTCTTTTCTCCAGCTGAAATTAATCCCTGGTCCGTTGGCAAGCAGGCCAAGGAAAGTCAACGTCCTGCGGGAGTGGTGTTTCGCCCTGAAATTCCAGAGAATTTCATAACTGTTCATTTTTTGTGTGCATGTGTTTCACACCAAAAATCTTCAAAGAGAACAACACGCAATTTCCAGTAGCTCAATGTTTGAACAACAAACATACATAGACATCATCCAAAGGTGTCTAAAAAGAGTGATGCACACCTCAATATTTTAGAAATAATTCCATTACTACTTAAGGTTGAGATGACAGAATGAAACATTGATTCTCTGAAAGCGAACTGTCATCTTGCAGTTGAGTTGTTTTTTCAAGTAAAGTCAACTACAAACTTACTCCTATACATGGTGATCCCAAATCAAAGTGACAGTAAGCGTTATTGAAGTTGTCAGTTGAAATCTATTCTCTAGATTTACTCAACCCTTCTTTTATAACTTCTCATATGTGATCCAAAATCGAAGTGACTGTAAGCGTTATGGAGGTTTGTCAGCTGAATTCTTTTATTACATATCAAAGACGAAAGATTTACAAGAGGAAATGCTGTACAGGGTGCATTTATTTCTTTGACAACCATACAGAGAGTGGGATTCAGACAATGCTTTGACAGGTTCTTTTGTTCAGCAAAACATGTCCAGCAAACTGAGGCAAATTGGAGTGCTTAGCAGCTGTTCATAACTAATCCATGCACATGTAGGGCCCCCTATCGGGCTCAATGCATTCCTGACACCAACTCAACTCCTTAGTCTCGAGCTGAGTCATGACGAGTCCCGAGGTCGAGTCTGAGTCACATTGCTCCAAGACCAAGACCGAGGCTGAGTCCACACAAAAAATGAGCTCCAGACCAGTCTCAAGTCCGAGACTGGGCTCAAGTCCTCCAGCACTAGTTAGCAGGTCACTGATGGACCCAATGCATTCTAGAATTGGATTGGTTTTTGAAAAACTATCCAAACCAGAGCTCAGTTTCACAAAGCACCCTGATTAAAGATGTCTTATAAGCCGAGATGAGCTTTGTGAAACTGACTGAGTTCAGATTATCTTCTCTGTTATATCTACCCTTCTAACCATGTACAGTGTATATGCTTCATGAACAAATTCAGTTACTCTAAATCTAACCCCATCCCTCCCCAGTTTTCCCCTTAAAGCTTGGACCCACTATTCCCTTTGCCCTTGTCACCAGCCACGATTCGGATTATTAGCAAGGTGACTAACGCAGGGATCCATTAGCACGGCATCTTAGAACAAAACGCTCCTATTGATTTACCTGGGCCACCTACGCTTTTTCCCCACATCTGAAGTCCTGACAGTGGGCATCGATTGGGCAGCCCTGGCTTCAATTTCCCCAGCTCTACATTCCCATCTTAAGCAACATGAAATTCTTGCATTTTCCTCAAACGGTCGGCCATTTCACATGATCTGCAGTATTGAATTTTTTCCAATGACTATAATCAGTGGCGTGTTGGCTTGTAGAGGCATAAATACATTAGCACCGTAAAAACGGGGTTAGGTTTTTCTTTAAAGGTGTTTTTGCAGGAGACCGACCGGTTCACTCGGTCCCCAGCACCTTTGGTCATTAGGCGCTGGGACCTGATAACTAAAGGCGCTAGGATGGGGTGACACGCATATGCTCATTGGTCCATTTACCCTGACTTAATAACCCCCCCGTCACCTCTTCCTGGTTACGCCCTCTATCAATAATAATGTAGTTTTATGGAGTAAATCCATTGGAAATAATTATTGTCATTCTTTGCCTTGTACATGTTGGTCTCGATTGCACTATTAATAACTTACCTGAACAGTTTTATTCCTCTTGCAACTTTAGTTTAAAAAGAAGAGGGCTGGTTAATCATTTACATTACCATTGTCTGTGTACGTGTTGTGATTATGCAGCAGTCACAATCACTACATCTTGAACAAAAACTTGTACAAGAAAATGCTTTGGTTTTTACCCTTACACCGATGTGTTTGAGCAATGTACACTCAGTTTTGCCGAGTTCTGTACGAGAGTTTTGTACAAGCTCATCAGCCCATCCAGCGGTCTCACCAGTGGTCTTGGATGAGATTGGTTGGAGCCGAGCGAAACCATCAGTGTCGAAACCTTTTGGAATATACACTGTTCTGCTCAGATCCAACTCTTTTGAGATTTGTGTCTGTCTCTTCATGTTCTCTGTGATGATTCTTTTGTAAAAGATTGCTTGAAACTGAAAAAAAGTTCCAACCGTTTGTGTTTCGTAGCAAGCACAGTGTTCTCACCACCTGATTTCCGATTTTGTTTTCCCTTAAAAATTTGGTCACACTGTTATTAAATAGCAGAAATGTCTATGAAAGCCATATGTAGGAAGTCCCTTGTGCTCTACAGGATTTTCCCACTTTTGTCAAAGTTCAATAGCCTGATGTACGTCTGACTATCATACTGGCATGTTGCACAGAGCTGTACAATTTTGAGTACAGCATGATTACAGCCCAGTCACTATATTCTATACACAAAAAAGGTTGTCCTTTATTAATACGGAGTCTGGGTTTGCTCAAACCGGTTCCCTGCCTTGTACATTGTAATATGTGAGTCTGAGAAATACAGTAAGTGTCAGTAACACCTAAGGGTTTTTCAGAATTGTGACCACTAATGTCATGGCAAGGAGAAGAGGGTTCAGATCGGGGTAAAGCAATATACCTCAAATGGGATAGTTTTGGTTGAGAAAGCCCTTTGAGCCCTGATAATGCATTATGTCCTAGTTGTTCCTGATTTATCTTCCAACAATAAGTGGTGCATTTTTTCTTGTCTTTACTTACAGCAAGCCTTCAATGCAACGGCGGTGGTGAGACATATGCGCAAACTCAAACTCGGGGAACTAGCAGCGTCCAGCAACAACGGCGGACAGCAGCCAGATGCAAGCAGTGAAAAGAGCAGACAAGAGAGCAAAGGCGCCTCCGAAGCAAGTAGCTGAGTCTCGGGCATACCCCTCCTTTCCCCTTGAACAGCAGCATCAAAATAAAGTGTTGACGTTAACAAACAAACAAAAAATAAATACAAAATTAATAAGTGACAACTGTTTTTTTGTAAATATCTTCAGCCTTATCATGACGTTCTCTTCCTTCTAACACAAAGCCTGGTCACTGGTGGATCCCGACCCAAACTAGTTATCTTTTAGCACCCAGTTCTATCAGATTCAAACAAAACGAATGAGCTCAAACTTTATGGACTCGTGCAAAGTTTGGCCTAATGAAAAGTATCTTTGTATTTGCTGTACCCTTGCAAATCCTCTGAAAACCTATTCAGGAAGTTGTCTGCTGTTGGAGGATCTGGAAAGGAAGGCCCTGATATACCATGTCACCTTTGTCAACAAAAAGAGTGACCTTTTGCATTCCATGACCTTTCTGGCAGGCAAGATGCTACACTGGCCATATGGGGAAATTATACATTTTGTGTCATAATTTCCGCATAAATCCAAGAGCTATAAAAGTAACTGCTGAACAAGTTTTGAGATGTGCCCTCTTTCGTCATATGAAAAGTTGATAAAAATCAGACAGTGCAATCTTCATAAAATACATGATTTTATGTTTTCCTACATTGGGCTGAGTCTAAACCGTGCCTGCAGGTTATCCAGGCTCTGTGGCTCTTCTGTAGACTTGTGATGTCATGGGTTAAATGGTTTATACAAATTTGCTTATGCACTGGGCCAGGCATACCAGGCTTATCCAAATCCATTAACATCAAACAAAACTAGCTGGTGGGTTTTGATGGCTTTATGGTGCTGAGCAACAAACCAACAATGTAGTGATTAAGCAAGGGCCCAATTTCTGGTCAATAACAGCATTACAAAAATTGCTTTTCAAGCCAAAATGCCTTGTTGATCTTGTTCCTTCTTTTGTGTTTGTGAATAGATATGGGGAAATTTTAAAACATCAACTACATATAGGATCCACCAGTGTTCCCAATCGGGTGTTAAAACAAAGTAAAAAAACCATCTTTTTTAACTAAGTGTAGCTTAAGATATACCTAAGCTTGTAGACCGTACTATATACAGAGTGTACTCAAAAGTATTTGTAAATTATATAAATATTGACATTGACTTAAAATGATATTTGATATTATATGCCATATATTATTATATTATGGGCTCTTCTTCATGGTTGACCTATTTATCTATTGTACGGGAGGTTGGGATGAAACCAAAGCTTCATATATCTAGTTCCCTGCCACCCGCCATATTCAATCCATGTGCAAAGGAGATGGGTAACAGTCCCCTGAGTAATATGGCTTGAGACACCAAAGCTGATTAGACTTGTCTAATGGTCTTTTTCCAAACCTCCACTCAGGCTTGGGCTTGGAGTTCCATTTGACGCCAGAGTACTGTGCAGAATATGCGCTACTCAAAACTTTAGGACCGAATGGGAGCCAGAGCCCAAGCACAAAGTTTGGAAAGTCTCTTGAAAGGAAAATCACTGCCAGGTTCCTGTTATAATTTGAGTGTATGTCACTCAACTTACCTGTAGAGCCATGCATTTGGGTATTTCCCTAGCTGGCAGGCGCAACGCTAAGAACATTCACACACAATAGCATCCTCTGTTGATTCACCCACAGTGCCCAGTGACATAGGCGCCACGTTAGGCCGCATAAGAAGTTGAGGCTACAGCTACGGCTAGGGCTGTTGCTAAGGGTGTTGCTAAGGACGTACTATACTTCAACGCATGATGATGCAGAAATGTAGCCGTAGCTGTAGCCATAGCTTTAGCCACAAAATCCGAACAAGGCCTTGGCTTCCTCTTTGCATGAAATGGGACCAGACAGATTGTCCTCCAACATGTCTGAGCTTCATTTTGGCTGAAGTGTTATGGAAATGTCATGAACAGAGCAGGGTCCAATTTCATAGAGCTCCTTATTAAGAACAGCAGTTTGCTTACCAGAAAAAGGTTACATCCAGAATACCCTGTCATATATACTGTGTTTGCAACCGGCTTCCTGCTTGTTTTTGCTTAGCAGAAAATTGTGAAGCACTTTTGTCCATTTTTAGACCTATTAAGCAGCTGTATGAAATTGGCCTCTGGGCTTGAATGATGGTGCTGCTTACAGCAACCTTGGAACTCCTTAGTTACATAAAGCACCCATGTTAACTAGCTTATTTAATCACTTTTTACCTAGCTTAGTAAACTCAGCTAGGTATAAACTTATCTAGTTATAAGTTTATACCTAGCTAAGTTTATACCTTCATGTAGTTCAGATTTTACCTAAATAAAAGTTTAGACCTAGCTAAGTTTATACCTATGTTTACACCTGGTTAACTCCCAAAATCTGTTTACCCTAAAATACAATTTTCTGACAACCTGTTTCTTTAGTCACAGTAAGTAGTGCCATAAAATGTTCTGTTTCCCCTGGGAAGGAAAGGTACATCACAACAGTTTATAAAATAATCCACAATTAAACTACAAACCCCTTGAACTTTGGAACAACTTTATTTAAAAGTTATAATGTAGCTTTTCATCTTTGTGACAATGGGAGACATGCAATGGTTTTTGATTAAGAAAGATTTATACTATTGGTACTTACTGAGTGTTGCAATAGATCATTTCAAAATAGACTAACCTCATTGTATATTTCTTTTCTTGAGAACTGAGTATAATTTTGCTGATTGGGATCTACAATCCCGGCCAAAATGCTTGGGCCACGTGACAATAAGCATACCCTTCCCCGTTCCCCCGCTCAATGTGGTTAACCCAAGCTGGAGCGCAGCCCCCGCAATGAGAGCCAACATTGAACAGGGGCTGGGGATGGGGGCCCAACGAGGTATGGCCGGGATTGTAGCTGAACAGAAAATCAAACTGAACATTTGCTAAAAATCAAGGTTGTATCTTCCCTCTAAACTTTACACAGTGGAAATGCAAACACATCTCCCCCAAGTAGAACAGAAATCAGATCTTGTTAAGACTGAACTGCCCAAGATTCTTGAGTATTGCAATACCGCACTGCCCATCAAACATGTATTTTTAAAGGTTAAACTTTTATCCCAATATTGCCACTAATTTTGACCAATTTGTTTGCACAGTACTTGTAGAGCTGTATATATTTGTTAAGTTGTGTACTAAGTCATGTAGTGTTGTTATTATTTTCCTTTAATTTCTAGCTCAGAAACTTGGTTTCTTCTATTTAAACTGGCCACATTAAAGTGGGACATCGTAATGCGGCTTAAAACTATGGCAAATGAGGGCTCCTTCGGTTGCAAGTTTAAAATAAACAACATGATATCCCAGAAACTGTATTCAGCACCAATTTCACAGGGTTGTTGACATTATTGTTGGGCTTGGTCAATTTATACTCTGAAAAACTGAAAAACAAAGTGACTTCATTTAAACAGTATTGAGCAAGAATCCAACATAATTCATCCAATTGGTTTGGCCTGTCTGGGAATGATTCAGCAACTGTTGAATCTGATTAACTAGCCAGTTCTATCATTGAGCCTGAAATACAGAGAACAAAATGTTACTGTGAGTCTACTTTACTATACACAGATGGATTTGGTAGCATTTGGGCATATCCCGGGCTAAATTATCTTGGGAATTGTGGTGCGTTTCCTAAATAGAGCTACTGATTGTACTTAATGCAAAACCTAGAGGCACATCTGCACATACTCAAACACAGCATAATGTGGAAGAGTAAAACCTTCCTTTCTAGTGTGGCATGGTGGATTGGAGGATGGGGAGGGGGGGAGCTGGGGTGAACATTCAACAGCTTTGATATGAGATTTGATTCTTGTCTGCTTCTTTGTGTGAAGTCGGATTTGATAATGGTAGTATATGGGACTCTGAAGTGCAAATTGTATAAATCATTTGACGTTTAGAATTGTTTTACTGATAATGGTGGTTATACATGTACCTTGATGAGTTTACTCAAATATAAGGTTTGTTTCTGTTAATGGACATCAAGTTTGAAAATATCATATATATTCTTTGTTACAAGAGATAGTGTAAATAATTGTGCGTACATGTATTTCTACCTTGATTATTTGTTAGAAGGAGCCAGACTGTTGAGTGAAGGCAGCCAGTGTCACACAGCAACCTTGACACAGCTTAACAGTATAGACTGAGAAGTAGTCAATATTTTCACGGCTGTAACGATTTTGCGATCAGACATGTCGGAAGGAATGAATTTGGGTGGAGACGGAAGATTCCGGAAGTCTTTACACATTTTGATTCTGCACATGCTGTGGAGAATATTAATTTAGGAATACTATAAGCAAAAGGGGGAGAGCATAGGGTGAAAAAATATAGCGCTCTAAAGTCCTTGTCACATTTTATCAAATTTCTGGAAAATTTACGGGAAAATTTGGTTGAGCTTTTAACACTTGAATTGCTAACCCTGGAAACCTCCAGGGAAATAGCTATCCCTTCTTGGGAGTAGGGTTGTGGGATGACACTGGGGTTAACTTACTGGGTGTTTTTTTTTTATCACGGGACATTTGCAGCGTGCTAATCGAACACGAGGTGGTGAGTGGGTTAAGAATTCCCCAGGAATTTCCTGTGGTTTTATTTCCTGGCTCTCAGCCATTTACCAGTTAGATTTGAATATTGTCTGGTACAATGACTTGTTTGGTCACAAGTTCACGCTTAAATTTGAATTCCTCAGACTGCATCGACAGTTGCTATGTCACATGATTCGGGGCAAGCGTTTGCATAGTGACGTTAGAGATGGCCAACACCTGTACACAATTCTTTAAATAAATGTGTATGGCATAAAGGTCCCAAGGTTTGTTCATCTGGAGAGTGCTATACAAAAGCTTGCCCCGAACCATATGACATAGCAATTGTCTCTATGTTGTAAGGAATTCAAATTGGTAACTTGTGACTCAACAGCAAGTCTTTGTCCCAGACATTATTCAAATCAAACGCGCAAATGGCTTATTAGCTACTTAGTGTGACTGTGGATGACACTTACTATAGCATTGGTTCACGGATGATATTTTCAGTTTAGAAAACTTCCAAGTATGTTTAACCTGGTGATAAAGAATGTGTTTACTGAAGAAGGTTCCTTAGAGGTGTAATCGTTACAGGAAGGATGTGGTTTAACTATCAGTGTAGACAAAGTATCCAGACGGTCAAATTCCAAGTGATTTTCGTGGAAGGGGAAAGCATTAATTTTGTCCGTTGCCTCCCGGGGCAGAAATTCAAAGCTCTTTGTCTGCAACTAATGTTTGTCAAGCTTTCAGCTTACATGGCTCTCAGTAAAGTACCTGACATATGCTCCGATGTGACGGCAATCTTTTGTAATCTCGTGGCACAATTTATCTTCTTGTTGCAGTCTTGATTGTGACAGCCTGCTTGGGATCTGCAAACTATTTGCTTGCCTTAGACTGTTGGATTTAAAGAACAGGTTGTTACCATTGTATTTTGAAAATGCCAAGGTGGTTTTCACATGCTCTTAATTTTGTGTTGCTAAGTGACCAGCAAACATCCTGGGAAATATTGCTTTGGTTGGGGCTTGAAGTGCCTTCATCTTAATAGAAATATTATGATGGCGATAAAAACAAATATGACAACTTAAAGAGTGATTGGACCTTTATCATGCTGCCACCATCTAGGTCATGTTCCTTGTATCCAATTTCAGCAATGAATAATGACATTCATTGTACAAAAAGAAACCATACTGTTTCTCCTTCCAGCCTCGGTATGGTGGAATGGGAGAAAATCAAGATGGCTGCACGATGATAAAGGTTTATGATGCACTACCCCAGAAAACAGTGTTACACCATTCCATTGGAACTATACAGATTTACAAACCCATCAAGATCCAAATTCATGTTTTGTTTGATTCAGTTGGATTGAAGACTGCACTTTCGAGAACTGATTATGCTTTACATGGGACCAGGCATACCACCATAATCAGAGTCCAACAGTTTGGGTGTTGGGTTACCATACGGTTTTAGATTTTGGTGGAGTGAGGAAGGATCCTAGTAAATCATCAGTAGAGGGAGTTTGGGTAATAGAGTGTTCAGCCTTTTCTGCACTCGTCCAATCATAAATTAGAAGTAAAACGCAGAAACAACTAAACAACAACAACAACAAAACCATTGCAACTTACAAGACTAATCTCTTGTAATGTACAATTTTCTGCATAAGAAATGCACCACTTAAAATATTGTTAATCAACATGCAACTCACAAATGAGATAGTGCAACTAGGGTCTCACATCCTGTCCTATAGGATATACCAAGGGTTTTTTTTCCACATGTATATATGTGATCTGTCTTATTGTATTTTGGGTTTCTTTTGACAAAACATTCACTGTCAAAAACTGTCATTATAAAATGCATTAACCTGCTTCCCTGAGCGAAGTCACCAAACATCAATTGTAATTTGGCTCCACTAAAGCCGTAGTTGAACACATTAACCTGTCGCAGTGTGTTACCATCTCAAAGATTCATCTTATTTAAGATTTAGTTGAATCCCTAGAAATCACATCTCATTGGAAAGCTTTTTTTTTCTTTTTTTTCCCCTACAGAATCCATAAATGCTTCATTCTCAGTTTCAGAAAATGCAATGTTTACTCATCTTTCAGGAGAAATTCACATAAGTTTGTAGATAAGTTTGGCATTACGTGCTGTGTATGAAACAATCTGACAGTTTTAGTCTCACTTCACCATTGTTCACCAAGTTTGCAAGAATCGGTTTGTAATGAACATGTGTTTCCAAATATGATATTTCCCCTTATAGTCTTAGAACCCCATTAGTCTGTTGACAGTAACTTAGTCTCATTTCAGCCTGAAATGACAACAAGTATGCCACACAGATGCTGCAAGCTGTCTAGTCTTGATCCAAGGCGTTTAATATTTGTTATAACTGATACTCAGTACTTGATTCTGTTGTGAGGTCACCAGATGAGGGTATTTTCTTGCTAATCCTCATTTTCTGTTTAACATTTACTTTTTTTACTCTCGGTTGTTGGTAACGTGTCACCAATACCAACAACTAATAAATGGACACTGCCCTCTGTTGTTGTGAAAACATTTGCTAATGAAACAAAACTGAAGGTCCTGGAAAGCAAGACTACCAGCTGACCTACATTCAATACAGTGAATTGTATTCCCACCTGATATTGTCGTTATGCTCTTTTCAAAATATCTCAGGTGTCTTTTTAGGACAGTTTTGTTATTGATTTATGGAAATGACGTTTATATTGGAATGGGAACGATCAAATGCAACTTGTGTTTAGAGAGTGAGTTTAGGTATAGTAAACCTGTCCTGCCACCATGAAGGCTCTGTACTCTGCTGCACCTCAAAAGGGAAAAAAACTTCATCTAGAATCCTGTAAGTCTCAAGCCATTGTAACATTAGAAATGATACAAGCTTTTGCCTGCTGGATTTCTATCTCTATTTTCCCAGTTTCAAAAAATGTTCACACGATTATTCCCTTCACATCTCAGACAAAAATGGAATGCATTTTTAATTTCAGGGAAATTCCTATCAGTCAGTCAGTAAGTAGGGAAGAGAAATGCCAGCCCTTTTTCTGAATTCAGACCTTTTTTTATGTCGGCATTGTGAGTAAAATAGCTGGTTTTTTCTTCAGATAAAAAGAATGTCATGCTCTTTGACCTACTTCTCTAGTGCTGTGAATACTGTTTCATGAAGCGCCTTGCAATCTATAACTCAGGAGGTGACCAAAAGGTGGAAATCTTTTCATCATTTCAACATACCTGCTAAAATTATTTTCATAGTTTCCGATCTCATTGTCAGCAATGACTCTGACCCATATGTTATTAATTTATGTATGTTTTTGTTATTGGTTTGAGAGCAGTGAAGGACTTGTCTTTTAGTTGAATCGAGACACTGATAGACCTGTTAGTTCTGATTTAACCTCTAAAAGCCTGACCATTAGAAATATTGGTCGCTAATGGATTCTTTTTGAAGATGGAAACATGTAATTTGGATGACCTCTGAAAAGAGGACTTGATATCTCAATGGACATAAAAAAACTCAAACCAGCAAGAGTTGCTATACATGTAGGTTTCAAAAACTCTCCTTGGTGCATATTCAGTTTTGTAAAAATGTGGAATATTTCAAACCTGAATTGATCATTAATATACAATTGATTATAATTGAGTTTCGATTTTTACTGTGGGAATGAATTTCTAAGTAGGAAGGCATTCATTTTCCATTAATATGTAACATCAGTAGCTATTTGGCCTCTTTTTAACAAATGCTACTTTGCCTTCTAGTTATCAAGCTATAAAAAGCAGTATTTTACAAGTTACTGCCATCTGATAAAGGTTAATATTCACACTGGCATTTGCCAATTTAAAATTCTGTCTCCTCTTATCCCATGTTTACCTGCTGCATGGTGTGACTTACAAAGTAAACCTCACTCATTCCATTCATTTCTCGCCCCCCCAAAAAAAAAAAAAAAAAAAAAAAAAAAACCTTCTTAAACCACCTTTTTATTGTAAATTTTACCAAATGTTTAATTATACTTACATTTATGATCATTATAAACTATCATGATAAACAGTTTGTATATATAAAAACCATTTACATATTTTGTGTACAAGAGTTAAGAAGCTAATGTTATTCAAGAGTATTTCAGTAGATATAGATTGGGAAATTTTTCGAGTGACTTTTACAATTCTATTCCGATTTGCATTTGTATTTGTCAAGAGTGTTGGTCAGAAGTTATTTTTGTTTCCAAATCCTAAACAATCAGTACTGAGTGTATAGCATTTACATCATTAATTTCAATCAGAATTTTCATTTAAGAATTTTTTTTTTTTCCACCGATCAGATCCAAGAGTCATGAGAAAGGTGAACTTTCAATGAAAATAGGGGACAACATTTGAGGTCAAGTGAAAACTTATCACTTAGTTTGATAGTATTATTTTGGTTTTTACCCTGCATTGACTTCTGATGAGTATTGTATACTTTTCCTGGTCCTGTGTGTGTAAAAAAAAGGCCACAATTATTACATCTATTTCAAACTTTTGATAGCGTTGAGTTTCTTCAGAGAGTGACCTGAAAAACTGTCATTTCAAAAAAAAAGTACAAAAATGACCTATGTAGTTATGGAAAGGGAAACTTTTTCGTAAATTAACTTAAACTTAATCGAAAGCACTAAATGGCTTCCAGCTGCTCATGTAACAAAATATAAAGCTGAAACTGCGAAAGTTGATTATTTGTTGTATCTTATCCAACATAGACCCCTTATATCTTTGACGTCATCAGCTATTCTTGGAATAGCAGAGTGTCATGACAAGCAGTCTAGTTCATTGAACTCAAGTGGCTGAGTCATCGAAGTGTGGGTTCAAATCCTGGTCATGACTCTTGTGTTTTATTTTGAGCTAGACACTTCACTGTAATTGTTTCTCATCACCCAGAAGTAAATGGGTACCTGCGAGGGTAGAGGTTATTGATGGGAATGATAAGTGACCCTGTGCGCCCATTGGGCTGCCGGTGCTGCATACTCCTAAAGAGTTGGGATGGTTTCAGGAAAGCCTAGGGTCCAGTGAACTGGGGTAACAATACTGTTAGGCACTTTGAAGGGTAGCTATTTGGCTTGTACAAGTGCATGATTAATACACATTATTTTTATTGTGGGTTACAACCGACATTGTGCATGGAACATATGAGAAAAAAACCTTAGAAATAACATGCTTGATGATTATCAGTTTATAAACTAATGCAGATTTAATATACTGCAATGCACATACAGTGCATTTGCCTCGGTATAGGAGGTCTGAGTTTGTTTCTCTCTTGACAGATGCAGCTGAAAGTAGTGTTTATTTTTTTGTGTTTTGAAACTCGTGCAGAAAAAACTATTGGTGCCTTGGGCTGTGTTCCATCATGACTACCCTGCACTTAGTGGCAATTGTTCTAACCCATTGGCCATCGAGCTGGCCCAAGGTTATGGGTTCAAATCCCACCCGAAGCACCCATTTTGGATTTGGGCTAATTTTGAAAGAGTTGTCCATTCCAAAATTCAAATGTGGCATTTTATTCAGGTTTTAAAAACGGCAGGATATTTTCTAGAATGGATTGATAGCTTTATGTAAACTTTGTCAGTTTTAGAATTTTTCTAATTTTTTCAAATAGGCATTGAATGGCTTGAAAAACACAGGATTAGGATTTCAGCCAAATGTTTGTCCCTAGTCAGGGCCTAACTTCATAGAGCCGAGCACAAACAAATTATGCTTACCAGAAGAAGGTTACCAGCCAAATTACCATGTCAATTCTACCACCTTTGTCTGGTTTCCTTCATATTTTTTGTTCAGCAGAACATTTTCTGCTAATGCAGCTTTATGGAATTGCGTCCTAGTTTTAATCGTGGATCCGAGATGGTCCATCAAAAGGAATGAAAAAGGGGAACAGATGTTGAGAGATGGTTCATCAGTTCCTCCCAGACATGAATACCCACATGTGAAGTTTCACAGAATTGACATCCGAACCGATGCGTGCAGTTTGTTTAGATGTAACAAAAATTCAAGGGAGAATATTGCAGACTTGGAATTTCATCTTTGACAGGGAAAGGCCATTTTCATTTTGCAAAGGGCACTTCCACTGGGAAATCTTAAACGCCATGGAAAACTGTTGAAGGGGCACCAAGGCCAACACCAGGGCCCAATTTCATAGAGCTGCTTAAGCAGAAAATAATGCTTAACAATTGTCTGCTAAGCAGAAATGAGTAGGATACCAGCCACAAATTGTACACGTGACATGGTAGTTTGGCTGGTAACCTTATTCTGGTAAGCAAAATTTTATTGTGCTTAGCAAATGTTTGTGCTTAAGCAGCTCTATGAAATTGGGCCCAGGGGCAACAGATGCTATGACCTCCATGTAGTTCCAGGCCTCATATAGCACTAGATTTGGGTGCAGATGTACACAGGATGTGGCCTCGGCTGAAATACCCCCTCATAAAACAGTCATCTCATGTGCAAAAATTAAATGCATCAGAAGTTAAATTTTTTTCTTCATTTTATTGGTCCTTAAATCAAACTTGAATGATACTGATAGTAGGCCTGAGACTGAGGCCACGGAGGCTATAGTTTCCCAATTCTTGAGCATTCGTAATGTTCCCATAGGTAATGGCAAACTTTAAGCAACGTGACAACAGACAAACTGGATATTTTTCCAGTATTTATGTGCACTGACAAGAAGGGGAAAAACAACTTCAGATAACTTTCACCACAGAAAACAGGAAAATTCAATTTAGAACCAAACAATACCATTGCAAAGTTAGCTCATCCTTGGAGCAAGTCTCAACTGGAGGAGTAAAAAGTACTGTCTATATCAATGCACACTACATTATACAGTAATTATGAATTGGATCATACTTTTGTCCTCGTATATTTTCTGTTTGTTTGTAGAATTGTACATTTTTTGAGTGCCTTTTAATGCAAATCGGAGCCTCGGCAAGTGTGTGGTTATTTTTATTATTATTATTATTATTATTATTATTCGGAAATATATTTTTTGTTGTTTCCGGACTGTTAGTTGATTTTATTCCTACTTCTTAGTGTTCATTAATTATTTGGATTATATATACAGATAACTTTGTTTGTATATGTGCATATTTGTGGAATAGAAATCTCTATTAAAATTGTACATTGGTTATTGTAACTAGGAGTAGACAGGCTATGGCCTCCTCTAATAGGATATTATTTTTTTGTCAAGTTGCCAAACCAGAACATAGAACTAGAATGCTAGAGTACACTTTGGGTTGTTGAGGATTAACAAAGATTATATACCACACACACAAGATCCTTGTCATTTGATTGGTTGAACACGCATCATGTGTCACCCTTTACTTTGCCATGTTTACTGCCACAATGCTCCAAAATTTAATATTGGAGTCCACTATGGATAATTATTGGACGCTTTGCAATGTCATTTACAAAATAGATATTGCCCGACTGTTTTTCTAAACGAGGCAAGGTCGGTGTCATAGTGGATACGGTTGGTGTCTACATGCAGTCATCCATGTTAGGTTTTAAAAACTTTCAGAGAGAGGGGTGGATGAGTTCCAGTGTCTATCTCCAATGACAAGGATCTATGTCTGAGTTGTTTAAAACAAATAATGAATGCATTTTGTTTTTGCGTTGTTTGAAAATATATTTACAAGGTAAAATCTGGCTTTTCCATTTCATTCAGCTTGGCCTTGTGAAATGGAATAGTCCAGATTTCACCCCCTGATTATATTCTGCGACAAGGCACTCATTTGCATCCACTATTTGTATATTATTTTTCTGGCCGGTGATTACTTTGTTCAGTGCAGATTTTACCAACCGTGTTTTTTGGATGTTGTTAATGTTTTCAGTCATGTATAAACAAAAAAATTAACTGGACATTCTTTGGAAATGCAAATAAAAAAAAGATGTAAAAGTATTTCGACTGGTGCTGATAATGTGTTCACATTTGTTGGGGGTAGAGGGGGTAGAAGTCAAGTTGCCAGACACAATGCCCATTTGACATCACATGGCGTTAAATTCTTGTTTGTAATGCAACCGACATACACCCCTTACAAAACAAGAGCATACGTTAATTAATGTTATTATCTGTTCACAAACTACCCTTTAATTTTCAGATGTATGCAACTTTGTTGATGGAAATAAAAGGACAGAAAAGTTTGTATGGATTTCACTTCTCAACAGCAGTGAAAATGGAAAGAAAAGGAAGGAAACCTGCCGAGACAGTGCATGGTCTGAAAAAATCCAACATTTGCATCTGGGGTGTCGAATAAGTTTGAACTTTCTTGTTTTATTTGGACTGTTCTTATTGTAAAAACGGGTTTCAATTTGGAAAATTTGTTCCCAGCTAGAAAAGGTGATAAACCCCAGCGTCTTGTACAATAATGTTCCACTTCTCCAAAGTTTTGTGATGTTCCAAATCTATTGTCAAATGGTCTCACATTTATCTCTGTTTGTTACCTGGCGTACATCATCTGAGATAAAAGAATCCAACTTTGACACAAAGAAGCAAACAGGAGTCTTTCATAGAATTCAAATTTGTAAATCTCTTCTTTTTTAATCTAACAAACAAAAAAATCAACTCTTTAAAGGTATATTACACTGATCAAACCACAATTTTATTCGAATAACGTTCTGCTAACTGAAGAGCTTGGACTTTTTAAAAATGTCATGAAATTGTTTGAAATATTCTGCATGTTTGTGGGAGAAATAGCCAAGTACAGCCCTGAAGAATAATCACTTTTTGATAACTTGTGCTCTGTTTCTGTGCATAGTTTTTCCACCATACACAACCCTTGCAGTTGAGTGGTTTTAAAATGGTTGGAAAATGTTACCAAGAATAATGAAGCCTGTTTTTCCCACACACAATTAAAACTACCACTTCAAAACAGGCCCTGTAAATGAGCCACAATTCGATACCGTGTAAATTGTCATACTCTCTTTCCCACTCTATTTTGGTTAAAATCTCAACAATAAGATTTCATAGTATCTGCAGCTTCTTTTAGCTTTGAAAACTATTAAACAAATCATAACCATAAGCAAGTGCGACTGCTAACCATGACAAAGCCTGGAGTTACAAAGAAGTGATGGTCTTTGTTGTCCTTTGGTGCATACAAATATATTGCACAAAGACTTTTCTAATGGGAGTGGCTTTTGTAAAATGAAACTGGCCTTGCCCCTTCAGGGGAATTCCAAGTCTGCATAGCTTTTCTGACATATTCACCTCAGCCCTCTATAGATGTTGACAAAAAGGGTAAGATAGCCTGCCATCGGGGAATAATTTTATATGGATTGACACCATGAACCCCCCAAAAGTCGATGATCCCCTATTGCCAAAAACTCATGAGTAAAAAACCAACTCGATTCCGTAACTAATAGCAGTCACGTGCGCTCCGCCCATAAGGATGGTTTAACCATTGAAAGTTGCCCATGCTCTCTCCTCCTCTTCGTCAGATGGCAGAACCAACTTCTCGAGGTCACAGAACTCGGCTGAGATTAGTGGTAACCCCTTCTTCCTTCTCTCTTCTATAACCATCTCGGCTTGTCTTCGTGCCCATATGCGACCGTTTCTAAATGGAAAGAAAAGGGGATCAAACAGGTTGGTTAAAAAATGCTATAAAAACCACTAACCACACATGGTTTAATATATCCATAGCTATCCATCCAAAACTCCATTCCAAGTTTCCCCTGATTTTATGGATCAAGTACATTTAAGCTACAAGGCTTCCAAATCTTACCACAGTCAAACAGATTTGGGTGCTGGTTTATGTACACAAAAGGTTCATGATGATTGTGGCAGTTTTTGCCAAAATGCACTGTCAAAAACTGTAACATTGTGTGCAAAAATGCATTAGAATGCAACTTACTGTCTTCATTTTATTGGTCCATAAATTGAACCTGAATAGTGCTCATATAGTAGGCCTGGGATGAGAGGCCATGGAGACTAGTGATGGTGTTCCCATAGACAATGACAGACTTTAAGCAAGGTAACAACGAACAAACTGAATATTTTCCAATATTTCTGCAAGCACACATTTCCAAAAAGTATCTAAATTAACCTTCCAGGCACACTATTTGGCCCTTGGTAAAAAAGCAGGAAAACTGCATTGAGTACAAGTGCTGACCTACATGATCATGGTAAAGGGGTCTCTCTGGCTATTTAATAAGAGGTTTGCTGATTTTTTGGGGGTAACAAAATCAGAAAGCAGATTAAAGTAGGGAGAAAATCACGCCTGATCGGATGAGGTTTCCCTCTGGTAGAATTGCTTACTCAAACAAAATAAAATACAAAATCCAAGACCTGTAGTATGAGACCTTACAAGCCAAGCCTTGCTCTTAAACTTTTTGTAAAGTAGCCCACCGGGCTAGTAAACTGTACATTTTAATTGCCCCCAAGAAGTTTTAGTAGCCCAGACTTTAAACATGTATGTATCTTTCTGATGTTTTAATGATAATGATCATGACCAATTTCATTCACACACTCAAAAATTAATAAACACATTTTAAAAGTTTATTATTCACACCTGAAAAGGAAGAAATGTGAGCATTTTAAGCAAGTTGGTTGCACAGGTTTTAGTAGCCCACAGGGCAAGTTGGGAAGTGGTGTTTACTAGCCCGTAGAAGTTTTTACTAGACAATGTACGCCGGGCTAGTGTTAAGGGCAAGCCCTGCAAGCCGAGAGTCAGCGAGGGGCTGAATGCCAGAGCTGTGTTAGGATAGGTTCAACTCACCTCTCAGGAAGGTAATGCACATACAGTGGGGCTATGACCATCATTATCGATATCCCTACAAAGAAGATCATTCGATAGGACAGCAGGTCAATGTGGGGGTCATCGTGGAAACCGTGTGAAACATAACTCTGCAACAAAACAAATAAATAACTTTGAAACTACTAAGTGTATTACTATCCAGAAATCTGTGCAGAGGAATGATGAAGTGAGTGTCACCATTTATAAAGGTCAGCAACCACAGGGCTAAGGAGAATGGTCCAGGACCAGGCTGTGCTTTCTGCTTTATTATTCATGTTAAATGTATGACGCAAAGATGAGGTACGAAATGTCAGCTGGCTGTTTTGATGACAGATATAAATTGTCTGGCGAAAATCTGGTGTCATCATGGTCATCCATTGGTGTGCTACTCTGGATCTGGGTCTGAAGAGGTGGTGGTGCCAATCACCAATTCAGATCCAGATCTACATTTTAAAGCATTATGGTAACTGCTTGCACAACCATCTAAATTTGTCAGAAAACAGCCACCTGAAAAGGACAGTTTTGCTAAAAGGTAAAGTCTGTGCATCTTGTGTGTATTGTGTGTATATTATGCAAAGAAGAGGGAGCCAGACAGTGGGGCTGAGACAGAGCAAACATGAGCACGACTGTGGCTTTTTAATTTTACACTTTATTATTATTAACTTAACAATACATGCAAAAAGGTTACCAAAGACATGTTTTAAGTCTAACTTTAACTCAATAGGCATAGTGTTAGTTTACCGGTGTTAAAATAAAACTTAAAAGAGTAAGACGTATTACAAAATCGTAAGAATTAATTAAAATTTGCAATTTTTGATTGAGGTGACTAGTGTCTAGCGAGTGGTGCATCGTTTATGTTTATTTTTTATATTTTTTTTAAGTGATGCAGAGTCCTCGGATTATACAGATATGTTGAGTCTGTGATAGACCTAAAAGAAAATAAATCATATTGCTGGGGAAACACCCCCCCCCCCAACCTTGCCATGGGATGACGTCACTTATAATGAATAAAAACAAAACTTACCGGATCATTCGGATCGGTGAGGCTCGGGTCTTTCAAACCTTCTTCCCTAATTTCTTTCACCCGTTGTTCATCAACCTCTGTTCGTTTTCCTGTTACATACTGTGACTGGTTTACTTTCTTACTCGTTGAACTATACACACGAAATGGTACCGCAGGAATATGAGCTTTAACTAGGGGTGCAGATCGCTGCAAAACGCTGACACTAAACAAACGGCAACCAACCCTCCATCCTCTCACAAGCGCCGCCATCTTGATTCCCACAATGCACTGCTAATAATGTACAGTTTGGGTTGTTAAAAAATTACTCAAACAGGTAGATACTTTTGTAGATTATTCATTAAATTATACAATTTTAATTCAAAAATTAAAAAAACTATTACAATTTGGTATCAAAACTCAATAAATTACCCTTGGTAATCTTCATTACGACAGTTATTAGCAAAGTATTTTTTGTAACTGTGTTGACATTCCTAGTAGAATCTCAAACATCCCTCTTAAATATATGGAATGTCCCACCAAAATGAGACGGCGGGCACATGTTTCGCAAAACTCGCGAAAACTTCAAAACACGATCTCAGTTCAATCAAAACACTGGTAAGTTTCTCTCTTTTTGATTAATTTATGACACTAACGTTATATATTGCCAAAAAAAATTAACAAGAGCTTGTTGACATTATTATGGTGTTGATTTAAATCACCCAAGAAGTGTTAATTTAGGGTTATTAAGCTATTTTGACACGTTGAAACTTTTGAAGAAGTTAACTGTTTCATGGTTGTTGTTGTTAACGATGTGGCAGTCAGTGGGAGGCGGGGACTGCCCTTTCAAGTTTCATCACCAGTGGGGCAAAAATACCGTATCCGAACATGGAGGTAGAATTCTACCTCAATGACTCGACCCACATTTTCAGAAGGATTTTTCAATATGATTATGCGCTTACCCACTTAAAAAGATTTACAGAAGTAGGGAGTTCAGTGGTGGTATTTTATTTGCATTTTTTTCATCAAACCTCTAGTACATACAAGTACAAATTATGTATCAATCGAAAGCTTGTTTTAAGAGAAGTTCATTGTAGCCCCACTTGCCAAACTGAATCCTTGGCCACACGTCTGGACCCATTTTTTCTTAAGCTTACCGATAACACGGGTGGGTTGGCGGTTTGAACCAGCTCAATGTGTTCACTCACCTTTAGCTTGACCTGGTTAGTGGTTGTTTTGAATGTTTAAATAAATACATTTTTAAAAAGATATTTAAAGAAATAATTTGTCTATTTCCTCCGATTTACTTTGCTCGATGTTTACTGACCGCGGCCATTTTGGATTGATCCCAATCATGCCAATAAATTCCTAATGTCACCGGCCGGCTGGGCTGTGGGCAGAGTGGATACATAAAGCAACCATTGAAATGTTCGCACCCTTGCTCCGCCCACAAAACCTGGCCGGCCGGTGACGTTGTGAATTGAACTTTAATATCAATGATCTTTCAGGGTTATATTTAATTAGCCTACCTTAAATGCTTTTTCTGTAACAATGTAGCTTTTTTCTTTTTACATTTACAGATCCAATGCTTCTAAGCCTGAGATTTGGGTGAAGACATGTCTGTCAATCCACTATTCTCAGGCCCAATGCCGAACAAGCGACCCTCCATCTACAATAACTGTGCCTCCCCTAGTCAGAGAACCTCTTCAGATACATGCGTCTTCCGCCAGTCCAACCTCAACCAGGACAACATGAACTTCGGCGGGTCACCAGTTCCAAGGAAAAGGCAACGAGTAGGGGATACGAAAATGTCTGACCCTATGAACGAGTCGGACCCATTCAAGGACTTCAATGAAACCTTCACAGAAGATGACCTGCAAGCCTTTGACATGATCGCCTCTCAAGCCCTGACCCAGCAGCCACGCCCTGACAACACCCACGCCCAAGAGCAAGAGAGGCCACTCAGCACCCCAAGATTTCAGCCAAAGACAAACCCCCCCGGTGGAGTCCCCAGTACCTACGACAGGAGTAACTGTAATATCACAAGTCAAGCAGCGTCCAGTGGTTATGGGTCCCATCAGCAATTCAACAGCGAGGCAAGCTCAAGTAGATTTTCCTTTAAGCCTGGAAGCATTAGAAGCAGCCATACAAAAGTATCCAGCACCACCTCGATTGTTTCACATCCTTCATCTACACTACCGAAACAAACCAGAACCAATATTTACACAAGGCAAAGTAATGTTGTGGAAACAAAAATCTACTATCCTCATTCGTCACAGCATCGTTCTGGAGGCACACCACCGGGAGGCCAACAGCATGCAAGTAATGATTCGGCAACTGCACAAACACTGAAACCTAACACTAACAGACTCATGGTGCAACCCAAACAGCGAGTCCAATCAAACATCGGACCAAAAAGTACAATTTCTCTGTCAAAGCCAAATACCTATTGCTCTGGAGTCACACCCACCGGTAACCCTATCCCAATTATTCCCGATGGATTCAAAACGGACACTAAAATCAACCCCCTAGTTTACAACACAAGGTCCACTGTCAATCCGTTGTCCAATACAGGCGGAACAACCCACTCCAACCCTGCCATGGGTGGCGGTAACATGACCACAAGTTTAACGCCTCCAAAGGGGGCAATTGCAAGAGAATCCCCAGGCCTACCCACAACAGGAAGCGACAGTGGACCTTCCCAGTTAACAGGGCTCCAGCAGCAGCAATTGGAGAGGTACAAGAAAGAGTGTGAGACCTTTAGGCAACAAGTAAGTACTATGGTAGAGGAGAATAGGTATGAATTGACCCCCGAACAAAGATATTGACTAATAGGGAGACCGCCAACATAGGGCTGGATAGCTCAGTTGGTAGAGCGCCGGTAAGTTAATCCGGAGGTCGTTGGTTCAAGTCCCGCTCCAGTCAATTTTGTTTGTTCAAACCCAAATTAATTTTAGAAGTGTTATGTTCTATTGTGTATTTCACTGCAGATCTTACCCCCCTCCCCCCTAAACATGGGAGGAAATGAAAGGATGCTTTTTAGAAGTGTGTTCGTGTGTTCTACTTTTGATGCTTGGTACTATTTGTATAAAAAACCTACATACTGTTAGATGTCCATGTTTGGTAAAATAGTCCTAGATCTTCTAAAATCTATCCCAGGGCTTGATTTTTACACTGGACCACTGGCCTGAGGCCAGTGATTTCAGTGTCGGGCCAGTAAGCTCAAGACAGAACAAGTCTGCTCGTCTTGTTTTGGGGTTTTTTCAATTCAACATCTTTGTCTCCAAGGAATGTTCAAATATCACCCATAAAGAGAGATATCTTCTTCTAGCGTTTTGTTCAAATGAAACAATTAAGGTGATAAAACCATGTTCTCCTTTTGATTCTAGTCTCTTTTCATTTTGATTCTGGTTTTGTTAATAAAATCCCGGTCCAGTAAATTTTCTGAGCTACAAGTCCTGCGGTCTTGCGGATTTTCATCCCAAATTCGAGCCCTGTATCCCTATTTTCATATGTTTGGTCGTTGATTTAAAAAAAAGTCAACAAATGAGTTTGTGATGTGAACACTGAAACTAATGGTCGCTACTTCAACCTTTAGCTGAATACACATCCTATGATTATGAATATTCTAGTTCAGGCCTGATGCTTCATGGAGGCAATGGAGGCAATTGCCCCTGGTCATTGCCTTGGCGCCCCTTGAAATGTTCCAATAGAAATATTTAATTTGCTCATAGAGGTTCCCTTTACCAAGGATAAACTCATCGGTGCCCTTGCTCTTGAAAACTGAAGCATCAGGCTTGCAAGTTAACACTTGCAGTGGTTAATTGTCTGCATAAATAAACATCACATGCTTGTACTATCCTTGCAGATGAAACGTTTGACCGAGGAGCAACTGACAAAGGATGGTGAGATTCAGGTGTTGAGGCAGAACCTGAACAAAGTCAAATCGGAGGCCAGCCGCTCCCATCACGAGCGCCTTCAGACCGAGGAACAAAGGCGGTTACAAAGTAGCCTAGTTGAGAAAGATCTAAAAAAAGAGGTATATGTGTTCCCAAAGGAATTCTTGCTTCTATTTAGCAGTTGTTGTTTTTTTTCTTCTGAAATTGTGTATGTCGAGGCCCTGTGCATAGTATTGAACGGGAGAGGATATTACTTTTCTGAAGGGCACATTACCTTCAGATTTCTCAAAATGTTGTTGTTTGGAATTACTCCCTATCATTTTTAGGAGTTGCACTAAAGTACCCACAGTGGTTTGTAATAAGTAAGTAGTGATTGAAAAAAAGCTTAACTTGAGCTTGCCTTTCGAACAACCAGCAGAGCATACGGTTCTGCCATTTTGTGGAGTCAAAAATTTGGTTCTACAAAATAGCGGTTTGTGTTCTGCCACGAAATTACACAAAAACCACACACTTTCAAGGGATATTTATGTGAATCATTGTACTCTACTTTTAAAATATCTTTCCAACCACATGCTCATTTTACAACAAACGCTTTTTATAGCCCAAAAGGCTCAATCTGAAGGCAGTGTGCGTCTTTAACCTTTGGCAACTCATAAATGTTCTCAATTTCTGCCCCCATTCTTTGTAAATCTCATCTTGCAGGTTGAGAGCCTGAAAACCCAACTGCAGTTCAAAGAGATGGAACTTATGCAAGCACACAGTGCCAGCCAGAACCACCATACTCGGTTAGCCCTTCCCACCACGCCCAGCCACACCCCTGCAACACCTCCAAGGCGTCCGGGTGTCACCGGTACCCACAACGCCAATGAGGCGAGAGATTCAGAGATGTTTCCAACACAGCAATCATTCATGGCTGACAACCCAAAGGTGGACAAAGGTCAGCTGAGGTCACCTCGGCTCAGAGCCATGTCAGAGGGGCCTCATGGGCCCAGTAGTCCAAGAAAGAGCCCAAGACAAAGCCCAAGAAAGAGTCCAAGGCGTAGCAGTGCAGCTAAGAGCCCTGGTGAGTCTGGGTTTCCTCTTAAACAGTAGAATAGTCTTCTTGACAAAGTTTTTATTCAGAATTTGTCCAAACTTTGAAATACACTTCTTCTTTTTTTATGTAAGCTTTTGATTTTCACAGTATAAAAAAGTAAAAAATAAAATACTGTATGAGATGACACTGCAGATGGACCATATGAAATTTATAAACAGGGACCCAAAACCCAAAACACACAAATGCAGCAGTTACTCACACAAGGACATTTCCTCAGCTTGGGACTATAAGGTTGTCAGTGCAGTTAGTTTGTTTGTGTGGATTTTATTAGATTGGTTTTGCATTTTTTGGAGCTCCTGGTAAATGGAGTTTGCTGTAGGCCTGGGCGAATAATTCGAATAACCGGTTAATGGCGAATAGCTTTTCCTAACCGTAACCGCGAATACCGTTTTTGACCTAACCGAATATCCGCAAGGGGCGCGGATACCTATTAATAAACCGGATAGTCCTCTAATTACAACCAAGTAACCGGATTCCTATTATTCGCGATCGTCGGGCGGATGCTTGTAACACACTCAGTCGCTCACCTTAGTCACAACCTGACACAAAATATACCAGGCTCAAGTAACTTTCCTGGGATTTCCTTTGAGTACGCCGATTCCTTTGAGTACGCCGACGTGCACTGACTTGATTGACACACTGCGGAGAGTCCGAGACGAACTGCGCTCCAGCCCAGACTTGAGACATAGATCACGCAGCCTCCTCTCTTTTTATCGTCAACAACAGAGGATTAATTTGTTTGGAGTTAGCTTGTAATGTAATCCATTGTATTTATAATGTAAACTGTTTACGTCTTAAACTTAGGGCTGTTTCTTTTTTAAAGCATATGTGTGATGCGTCTTTAACTCATTACTTGACAACTCACTTTGTTACAAACTGTACAACAAAACCGTGAGAACCTTCTTTGCATTATGCTCTTACATGTTTGTACCTCGTGGACATTTCCACGTGTTTAGTTATACTTATAATTCCTGTGAAGTCACCCTTGGTCATTGTGTAGGAGCCATTGGTAAAGATTAGGTAGTAAAGATCGACGTCAAAGTCATGTCAAATTTGCATTTGAATGAATTGAATGGGCGGGACGTTTACGTCTCGGCCGGCCTGGCCCGCATTCACCGACCGCTACACACAGTTTATTGGCACGATTGTCAGTCACTCAGAAGGGCG
This sequence comes from Pisaster brevispinus, assembly GCA_023634235.1. NCBI lineage: Eukaryota > Metazoa > Echinodermata > Asteroidea > Forcipulatida > Asteriidae > Pisaster > Pisaster brevispinus. The sequence goes on from JAMKCF010000004.1 coordinate 17,650,745, forward strand.
TTGACATTAACCATAGTGCGGGGCGCTGGACGCTAGTAATGGTATCTAATCACTACAGCAGACAAGGCCCGTACTTCAGCATAACAACATTTTCTACTGGCTCTCATTCAGTCTGCTCTCTGATTGGCCGTGCGAAACTTGTGCATGGAGTAAGGCTGTTGTACAGTATGTGTGTAGACTAGTCTCGCACGTGTAGATGAGCCGACCTTAAGCCCGCCTCAGGTCGATCTACGATGTTCTTGCGCCCGCAACAAATCGTCGGCAACGCGCAGACAAAATATGCTCAGGTCACAACAACTGAGAAATTGTGCGACCGTCGGGATCACGTCGTACAAGTTGAAATTGTTCTACTCTTGCGACTGTTCATTTTTTCGAGCGGCGATTGTTTCCGATTGTCTTAAAATCATCGCAGTTACGCTCAGGTCGTAAATAATCGCCGACTGAAAAGTTCCCGATGGTCTTAGCTCAGGCGCAGTGTGATCCTGAAAAGTCAGTCGCCGACTGTTTTTGTTGGCGAAGGTCGACCTGAGGCCGGCTTTATTCGCTATGATGATTAATGCGACGACCGATGTAATAAAAGAGATAGAGAGTAGGCCTCGGTACATGTTATTGTAAGACCATTAAGCACGTAAGTACTGGGGGAAAAAATATTCGAATAACCGGTTAATTTCGGATAGTTGGCCAGCGGTTAACCGAATACCAAATTTCACTATTCGCCCAGCACTAGTTTGCTGATCAAGAGTGGTCTCCAAAGTAATTGTTTGGCAAAAAGATACAATAATTTTTTAAGTAAGACATTTATTTGTGGATTTGGATGTTTTATGGGGTGTTTTTTTTGGAGGGGGGGGGGGGGAGTTCAATCAAATTTATATGCATTTTTCATTTAACACCCTGTTGATCATTATGAATATAAAGTTGCAATTGACAACCTTGTTGCAGTGGGCTGACACTATTTTATTCTTGAATGTGGGTCCATTCAAGCGTGCATAACAATACACATGTTTATGTTAATGTTAGAAGCCTTATTGTAGTTTACAAAATGATTCTGAGTGATGAGCGATATTTGACTAATTTCTCTTTTTACAAACCATTTTGTTGTGAGTGACTGAAACAGACATCGACATCTGTGCTTTTTTGCATTGTTTTCTATAGCTCATCAAAGCAGTGATGGCATTTTAATAACAAATTCAACTGTTTTTCGTTTATCGATAATTTGTTTATTTCCAGCTAAAACTCCGCCAGCGCGCCCAAATTCTGTTCCATCTCTTAGTTCCAGCTCCTTCACTCTGTCCAAAAAGCCACCTGTACGAGGGAAAAGTCAATGCCTATTGGCTGCTAGGTGTCAAAAAGGTAAGGCCAAATATAAGCAGTCACGGCGGACTTCAACATCAAAGTTGAAAAGTTTGATAGTTGAAAGTTCTTTTTATCAGATGTTAGTTAGAAAATGTCTTCCTTGTGACTTTTTACTGCGTGATAAAATACATTTAGGTATTAGGTTGAGATTCTAAAGCCTTTCATTAGTGACTGCGAAGTTAATTAACATGATGCAAACAATCGGTAGGAGCTGTTTTCCAATTGTGGCCCAAGAAAGTTCACATCGCTTTTGTAGTTTTCATGAAGTATGACCTAGGCTTAACAGTCCCAAGTCCTTCCCAAATCCTGTACAGGACAGGAATGTGTCTGACTTTGTAGGAGGTGATACTACATGCCCAAATAACAAGTGCTTGCCATTGGGTAAGGCATAGCAATCTTATACAAGTTCAAACATCTTGGCCAAATTTCATAGAGCTACTTAAGTAGAAAATATTGCTTAACACTTTCCTGCTTAGCAGAAATGAGCATAACATTCCTTGCAGAATTTACAAGACTTGCTGGAACTGTCCTAACTGGCTTTTTCCAGGTTATTAGATCTATGTTACAGCTCTTAGTGGAATATTCTTCACATACCGGTATTTCAAGACAGAAAAGTCTCGATCAAATAAACAAATACAACAATCATCATGTACTTTACAACAACGGCACTTTCCCACTATAGGGAGACTGACTATAGGTCTTGTGACATTGCTCGCACAATCGATCTATTATGACTGTTTTGTGAATCATCGCTGTGTTGTTTAATCTTTTTCCCTTCCAGCTTTTTCATCGGAGGCAGAAATCGTTGGGCGTCTTCTTCAAGATGAGGACACATACGTGAACACCACAGCAGGATCTGTGAGTGGATTGATAGGTCTCATCCAGAGCTGTACAGTATTGGATAGGGTCTCAAGGGAAGGAGTGGAGTGTGGACAAAACTCTGCAACCAAAGACAAAAGGTTTGGGAACAAAATAATAATAGTAATAATAATTGGTTCTTATACATGAACAGCGCACATCCTAGTAGCTAGATCAAGGCGCTTTACAACATTACTATCACTGTTCATCGGGTATACTTTTAGACTACTCCTCTAATTTTGTCAACTCCATGGGGAGCATACAACCCCAAGATGCTTAAATTAGCACTAAGGGGTTAATCCAACACAATACTGTCTCGGCCCTCTCAAGTTCCCATTTATACACCTGGGTTACGAGAAGCAATTATGCTCAAGGACACAAGTGTCATGACTGGGAATCGAACCCACACTCTGATGATGTAGACCTCTCGGCCACGACACACTATTATTACACGTTGCTATCTTCATTCTTCAATAAAAGAACTTACAGTAAAAGTACTTGATTGGTTTTTGGAAGAGCAGATTCTTATCATAACATTTGCAATTAACACACTATCCGACCAACCTGTAAAAAAATATCACAAAATTGGGTGATTTTACATCACCGAAAACGCCGAAAAACATGTAGTGTTTTGTCAGGGATTTTGTGCATGTTCATATGCTTGCTTGTTTTGGTTGCTAAATTAAAATAAGTTGTAGTGATTCTGAGGGTCTGTAAATGCTGTTTCCTTGACTTCGACAGGTGTTTAAGACAAAAATATTTCTCTGGTTTGAAGTTTGCAATCATTTAGATCAAATTCCTCTACTTTACGGTAACCCACAACCTAAACTGTTGGAATTTAGTTATGTTATGTGTCTGACCTGTAATTATGTTTTTCTTTATTAACAGATCTTCAAGCAGTAGTCCAGTTAGTGACTTTAGATACCAGACTTCCAGCCTCAATGTAGAGCTAGCAACAAGGGCCATCTCAAATCTCCTCAACCCTCCTCGGGTCCCACCGCTGCCACCAAATGTGGCTTTATCATCTGAGTTGACACCCTTCCATCCATTCCCAAGTACACCGAATGCTTCAGACTCTTCCACCAGCATCAGGGACATCCTTCCATTGCTTGAGGATCAGCTGACAGTGTATATTGACACTGTCCACAGTATTACCCTTAAAAATGCGTCACCCCTCTGCTCTACCTGTCCAAGTAGTAGCAGCAGTGGATCCCGGACCTTAGAAGGCTCTTTAGATTCACCTGGCTCGAGCAGCCCCAGCGAGGACAGTGTGAACTTGGGTCGTGCAGAAGCTGCAGTTCAGACCTCCCTAGCCCTACTGTGTCATATGTTGACTTCTTCTGCTGAAGTACGCCTAAGTGTCCTGACTGGTAACGTCTCCGGAAACGTAGAGCCATCAAGCAGTGATGATGACCTCTCAGTGATGGAGATTGATCCTTCAGCGCCTCTCATTGATGTGAGTGATTTTAAAGCACTTTACATTAAAAGTCCATCGACTTTCCCTAAAACTGTTCCAATTTAATCAAAGTACTTGGGTCTCTAGTAACTCAACCCTATGTGTGGACCTTGCATTTCAAGCCCCATGTTAAGAATGCTTGCTTTGGCTGTGAAGTACTAAGTACAAACACTATTGAATGCAGTCATCACTAGACTGGGATTCTGCATAATTAGGGAAAGCCTGATAAAAAGTACAGGTTACTCTACTTGTATAAGAAGCGTGATTAGTTGAGCCATGATACAGGTTGTAGCAACATTTCACCTGACGCCATCACCCATGATAAATTATGGTTACGCTATTTTGGGAATCAAATTCCCTGTGTTTTTGTGCAGTGTGCATTTTAGTAAGGGAACTTGCGCATGGTTTAACACTTACCAGGTCCCAATTTCATAGAGCAGCTTAAGCTGAAAATATTGCTTTGTAACAAGTTTTTGCTTTAAGCGCTATTAATCAGGAAACCAGTCACAGATGGTACCTGTGAGATGGTGTTTTGGCTGGTAAGCTTATTCTGGTAAGCATAACTTTGTGTGTTTAAGCAGCTCCCAAATTGGCATACAGTAGCCATGTGTGACATCAGTGCAAAGGGTCTATAATCTGAATTGTAATTTCTATTGCAGCCCACCCAGGCTCCAGCAAAGTCAACTGCCCTGTCGGTAAAACCTTCCCAAGGTGGCATTGTTGACCCGACTGCTCCCAACCAACTCACAAATCGCATCATGAGCAAACTGATGAGGATTGCCAGCATGCAGCATGGACTCGGCAGTTGTGAGTCCGTAGTTGAGCTGTCACTTGCAGCTCTCAGTGCCCTGGCTAAGAAGTGTACCACTGAGGAATGTGAAAGGTAAGCATGACCCAATCAACTCATCAGGCTAGCCAGAAGGCCTTTTTGACTAAATTCACTTTTCGTCGTCATCACAATAACCGTGGTTGTGCTGCATTTTGAGTCAATGTCGCAGTGTGTTATACAGTGTAATGCAAATTTTAGGCGGCGCAGTGTTTACACACTTACCTGTTGACTCCCAAAATGATGAGTGTGGCACAGTTACCGCTTGTAACGTGCATGTAAGGGTTCAATAGGTATTTTTGAAGCCTTTGAAAATTTTTATTTCATTTTTTGGACCACCTATATTTCCTGAGGGTCCAGTGAAAATTCAAGCCCTGCCTAAGGTATCAATTAGTTCTACTTGATTTAAGATGGTGTACTGATTGCTTGTCCTCAACAGGTTGCAGTCCGTGCTCGTCCATGATGCCCTGTATAACGGCATGTCACCAGATTGCACCCTTCCTCAAGCATTGAATGCATTGGACCTCCTCTCCTCATTGTGTGTATCATGGAAGCTGGCATGTAAACTGTGCAACCAGTCAGGTATTTATCAACTCCCTCATGCCCCCATCCCCCTTTCCTTCCTGGGAACCAAGAAAATACCAGCACAAAGGCCAGTTTTTATAAAGCTGGACTCTTGTCCATTGTCACCTCCATCAGTCGCTTCATGAAAACGGTGACAATTTATTTGAAAGAGAAAAAAAAAAAAATTGGGGGGGGGCGGGGTTTCCAATAATGATTTTTAAAAATGAAGTTTTGCACCTATTATGCAATTGTTTGAGTTTCACTCAGGAAAGTAAGATCGAGAACCTAGCTGTTTATACCATTGGTTTTTGTCTTGAAATAAATCTGTAGGACCTGAGATAGTAGAGCTTGTAAAATTTGTTCTGTGAACACATGCGTGCTGTGGTGTAAAAATATGTGCTTGACCCTTGAGTGGTCACCAGCGATTGTATTTGGCAAAACAAATTGTAAGAAGAGTGTTAAGATTATGGAGTAAAGCGTTTACACTTTAAAGTGAGAGCATCTGAAAATAAAGTTCAGGATGAACAGTTTTAGAACCTATGAAAATATTATTGCCCCTATCCTTTCCCAGATACGTGTCTGTTGCTGCAGTGCTACCAGTGTGGTGTTCATGGGCCACGGAGTTGCACTACATCTCAAAAGCTACAGCTCACTGTCAAGGTATGTGTACTTAATAAATGGAATCCCAACTGACTACAGACTGGAGTATATATTGTGTAAACCAACTATTCTCTGACTATTCAATGTCATCCACGTGCAGGCTTGTGGTACATCGTCAATATGTGGGGTTTTTTTTATTGACCACCCTTGGACTTCAGATTTTTTTCTTGAAAGAGGCAATGAAAGAGACTCGGCTCTTGTTCTGATCAATCTGTAGATTTTTATTTGCTGTGATGCAAGGAGTCTATAAACCTCTGAAATAAAACATCCTGTTTGTCCAGGGCGCTTCATCTCTGGACCAAGAGGATCAATCCAGTTTTCAGAATTTTTACTTTTTTGTACAATACCACCCCTGACATAGTTTGGACACTTCAGTTTTCAGTGACGCATAAGCTGCGGTGGTTCTGAAAAGAAGCAGTTGTGTAACCACTGGTGTGGGGAGTTTTTACAATTGGGAGGGGGAGTCCAAAACCACTACACACAAGAGATGCGATGCGACCATGCCGGTAGGCTGGTTCCAAATAATTGACTAGAGTAGTCCAACTATCATCGACTAGACAGAGTTCGGGCCAACCTAGTCAAACTATGTTCAACGATAGTCCTTGCGCAAACTTGGCCCTGGCTGTTGAACTGGCAAATTTTGGGGAAAGTGTGGAAACTGAGTATCTATCATTCATATTCGTGATTAGAAGTTGAAGTTGAAGTTATGGGCAAATTCTTTGATGATCTTCATTTTGTTTGAATTGTTGTACCTGTGTTGTCTAAGGTGATATCATTGCTGAGGAAGATTATATCCACACATCATCAGGGAGCGGAGATGTTGTTGGAGACAGACTGCCAGTGTAGTATGGAGGTCAGTCTTCATGTAATGAAGTTATCAGTTTATGCATTTATTGTTGCATCATTTCAAAAATGTTGCATCTCTATTTTGTAGTCACTTTGTGGGGTAGAGGAACTTTGCAAATCATTCACATGCAATTCGCTTCCCATATTCTGATTGGCTTTTCCAAATTGGTGCCTATTTTTAATTGGCTACTTCACGATGCCTTTCCATAATCCTTTGCTTTCCTTTTTTCATTTAAGTGGATGTGTTTTTATGGTTGTAGTTTGTCTATGCCTCTGATGAAAGTTTGGTTTGGTTTTGATTTATAAATATAGGATGAGGCATGTGAGTCGGGCATTATAGTCTTCCTGCTTTGGTCTGGTTTCAGATTTTGTTTCCCTCATGTAGGTCAGCCCTTGTACTCAATCAAGTGTTCCTACTTTATTCCAAATACTGTGCTTGTGGAGTGTGTACATCCAGGAAAATTTTTGCACAAAGCAACGTTTGTGCACTTCACTTTCAGAAGGCTATTATAGATGATACAGTGTTTTTGCACTGACTCAACGATGTATATGCGCCTTTTTGACATGGTTGTAGTTTTTGCCAACCAGTGATTAGCAGACTATGGGAAGCACTTAAAAAAAATAAAAAAATAAATGTGAGTTTCTGACAAAGACGATTCAGTTATTGAAGACACTGGTCATACTTTGCAAGAAACTACCCAAAACGTCAACAACGATACGTTGTTTTAGGTGCCTGCAATTTTCTGTCAGGATAATGTTTGATGCCAACTTGATTGGCATTTTTGTGAACTTGGTAAACAAAAGGAATGCCTAGAATAGAAAAACATTTTCAGACAATCTTATGAGGTAGCAAAGAGGTAAATATTACTTCACTATTAGGTTCCTAAGATACTTTCAGTGTGTATCGCATTGTCACCAACTGTATTTGTGATGATTGATTTAACAGCTGATAAATGCTGCAGTACTGATGCTAAGAAGGGTGCTAGACGTTACATTGTCCAAGGCAATCTACGAACATCCCACCCAGAACTGGTAAGCCAAAATTATCTTGGGATGCATTGCCACCAGACCAAGCATGGGTGGTTTAGCTATACAGGACTACATTTCTGAAACACTTGACAAAACAATAGTTTGATTACAGTACGGACAATCACTGCAAAATCAGCAAAGTTCTTAGCATGAAATATTACTTGTTGAATGAAAAGTTGTTTCTGGGAACTTATTGATAAAGAAGGTTTAGTTTATTTTTATTTTTTTGTAATGCTATTTTTTATTTTTGATGAAGAGTGGAACAACACCAATAAATTTGACGTCCTGCCCTGGCTTTGACCATTGTTGTCCTTATACCATTTATGTCTTTGATATTTCTCCCATAGAATTTGTGGCCATAGAAAAAGTTATCAGCCCGCAGGGGACTAAAACTTCTGGGCCCTATTCATAAACTGTTAACCACACAAATGTGCTAAGCACAGAAAAATCTTGCCTTTCCAAAACAGGTTACCAGCCAAAATGATGTGTAATGCCAGCAACTGCAAAGGTCGGACTCTAATCAGGCCCGGTCCCTGAACCTCTTTAATAATTATTTAGTCTTATACAGCACAGGTATCTATCAAAAAGGTACTCAAGGCACTTGGACAAACAGAAATATTTTTAGACAGCTTTTTGAAATTTATGAACTGTGAGATTGATTTATGTAGCACCTTATAATAAGGTGCTGCGCGGCGCATTCAGCAGCCACTGCCAGAAACATTGGGGCACACCCCTTCTCTTAGTAATAAGTGTAAATGAGTTCTTTTATGTGTGTCACACAACACACAAGACCTGGGGTTTTACGTTCCATCCGAAGGTGGAGTAAAGCAGCTCCTACTCAATTCTTTGGTTTGTATCTCCTGTAGGAGGTGTGTACTGCATGAGGCCCTCTTGCTACTTCACTGTCTAGCAGTACATGATAGGAACTTTAACTATCATCATCTAGATGTTGAAAAGATCCATGTGTACTCCATCACAAGTCTCATCAAACTCTATCTCAAGATCCCAGACATCTCCGATAACGAAAGTAAGTTTTTCATCTCCTTCCAGACTAATATCCCCTCCCCCCTATTTTCTCTTTTGTTCCTGTCTGTGATTCATCAACCTGCTCCTTATGCATTGACGCTATCATGCCGTCATCTCAGAGGCATAATGGTGATGCAGCAATGGAATACGCACATCTTTGTTTGCACGGCGCACAGGGTGGGCCAATGAGCGACCTTCTTTTGACCTCTAACCAAGGGCGCCCTACTCAAATGATGTTATGTGCATAAGGTCTATTACACGTTACCTATTAGTAGCCACTAAGATGGAGACGGAAGTAGTAGTTATATCATTAATCAAACGTCTAGTTTGTGGATTGTGGAGTGTACACAAAGACATGACAACTTACTTTCATCATTTCTCTCCTCACTTCTCAGTCCAAAAGATTGATATCAGGAGGGTCAGGTATTTACTGTGCAATGATTTAAGTGGGCATACTAAGGGGTTGGCACACTGCATTCAAACTTGGCTCTTTGGCAGCCTAGCAGGCTAGTCAGAATTGGCTTTTTAGTAGCCTGGCAGGCTAGTCAACTTGGCTCTTACAAATGTAGGTAGCCCGGTAGGCTAGTCAAACTTGGCTCTTAGGTAGCCCGGCTGGCTAGTCAATCTGGGCTCTTAGACAGCTTGGCGGTCTAGTCAAACAACCACATATACCTCTTTGAAGTTTAGATTTATTGCTTTGTTTTTTTAAGCTATTGTCATCTGATAGGCCATAATTTTAAACTAATTTAAGCTGATCGGTACCCTTGGTGACCCTGTACTTTGAATTGAACATATCTGTTTTTCCATCAGCTGGATTACTTCAGGACCTGTGGGAGTTTGATCCATGGGATGCTGCTGAATGGGGTGAAGATGAGAATGACCTTCAGGATGAAGCTCAGGGACTAGGCAATAATATGGAAGTAGACCAGTGACAATCACCACACAGAAAAAGTCTCAAGAGACACAACTACTAAGGCCATTAAATCCATGTGTCCATATATCCAGCATCAAATGGATCAGTTAAAAAACGAACATGCTCCATGGGGTGATTGAAATGGATGCACACTGCTGACAGACACATGTATTTCTAGCCTAAGGTTGCGTCAGTTGCTGGGTAGCCCAATGTTAAGAGCATATTACGGCTTCTAAATGTCTAATGGAGCTAAAGACAGAGCCGGAGCAAGGTTTTATTTAACCAGTTAACACTGGATGACATGTTAACTTTGCCAATATTTCCTGGGATGCATACCAGCCGGGAGATGTGACTTTTTTTGTTTTTCCTGTCACATTGGAAGACCAGAACAAAGGCCACCTGTACTTTCCACTACGGAGTGGGCATACAACATTCACTCGCCGTGCAACACTTTGTTTCACCTACATTAAGAGGACAGGTGGCAGTTGTAAATAATGCTAGATTCTCCCTATGTTCGGGGGGGGGGGGGGGGGGGGCATTGTGTAATCACTGATTACTGGCCGTTGTCCTTTTGTTGCGAGAAGAGAATTATGTGGTATCGAGAGGCTTCCACAGTTGTATTTCATTGTAATTCGGCTGATTTTTTGCTGATTTTACATGACAATTTAGACACATAAAATAGCTATTTTTACAGAATCAAGAAAGTTATTTAAGCTTTCATTTAAAGGAAAGCATGGAAAAATCTGCCAATGATAAGTGGTAGTTAATTAAAAACTAAAAATTAATTTTTGTCGGGATCCCAACATTATCTCACGTCTGTCAATCATGCACAAACATTTTGGCATGTTACATGTAGTTTGTGCATTGTCCACGGCATGTGAAGTTGCTTTTTGTTTTGAAACAGCATCTGTCAAAATTCATTCGGATAAAAAATCATACATAATAAAAATTGTAGGCAACAAAAAAACTATGCACTTTTAATACCCTTCAAGGTCTATTGCAAAATTTTGAACCAGAACTTATGTATTCAAACTGTTGGCAGTGTGTATGCAATGCACACTGCTACAAAAACTTTTCGTCGTATTTGTATTTTTGCATCTAAAACAAAGGTCAGTACAGTCGACTCTCGTTATTACAAGATCACTGGGACTGGTCAAGATACCTCTTTATGGCAAGAACCTTGTTTTAAGAGGACAGCAAAACAAAGAAACACAAAGCAGTGATGAGATTCAGGACTTCAGAATGAACCTCTTTGTAACGAGGGTCGACTGTAAATGCCTAGATTTAAGTGAACTTGTACTGTAAGTTAAGGCTAAGCATACAGTAGGTGTTAGCTGTTGATTTCACTGTAAATATAAATGTGCCGTTATTTTTTATACTCCTATTCATGTTTCTAAACTTTACCTTTAAGGGGGGGGGGGACCAAGGCCTGCAAGCCATTTTTTCTTGGATTTCTACAAAATTTTGTCAAATCTCATCCTGACCTTAACATTTGTCATGATTTGGAGTTTGTAAATTCTCAAAAATGTGCGGTTGGAGTTTTACAGTAGATCTTCAGTGGCATCTATAAGTTAAACCTGACCAGAGGACTATGCCTGAGCACCAATGAGTAGAATAGAGGAGACTGTTGAAGACAACCACCTATTTTTCTGGATTATTGATGTGCGATCACACCCCTGTATAAGTGGTCATGGCTTCATGTTTGGACCCCAGCTCTGGGATCTTTCTCAAAGGCTAAAATGAAAAGCAATAATGTTTCTGCTGTAAAGAAGCACAAACATGGTGTGATTAAAGTTCTTTCAAACACAAAACGTTACAAGTTATCAAATAATATCACAAGTTTTTGAGAAATTCAAACAAATTTGGAGAAAATCAAACGTTCTCCTTCCTGTGTCACACAGCTATTTTTGACTGTATAGCAAATGCAAGCTTTACTGTAGTCGACTTGGTCATTTGTGACATGTAAAGCACATGCTTATGGTAATGGTAGTTTTCGTTTGAGGTCATCTGTAAGGGCAAGACTAAGTACAGTAGTAGACATTGATGACAGCCAAGTTTCTCCAGATTTGTTTCTTGGAGCAGATAATAACTTAATTAAGACAGTACTTATATACCTTCTTACTTTTGTACATGTATCTATATTATTAGTGTTGATATATTTTGAAGGCTTTTCATGTTGCCCTAGTATGTACAATTAGCTGCTTTTAAAGTTCAACTAAGGATGACAATGACCACTGACGCTGTCAGTTTCCAGGGTGTTTCATTTTTTGTTGGTTCATCATTCAAATGGAGGCCTGGAATTACACCGAGACCACTGCCTCTGTTTTCCTGGTCTGGCCTTGGTGCTCCTATTAAAAGTTTCAAATAGATTTAAGATTTTCCAATGGAAGTGCCCTTTGTAAAATGGAAATTGCCTTGCCCTTTCAAAGATGAAATTCCGGGCCTGCAAACAATATCAACTGTGAATATATTTTTTAATTTCCATTTACAGACTTAATCATTTAGAAAAATAGCTATTGTGGTCCTTAAATGAAAGACATAATTGCTCAATCAAAACAAGCTAATAATTATTTGGTTCTAAGTGTTTTCTTGTCTGGCTAGACATTGGAACATTGTTTCAGTTGAAAACAAATATTGATGTCCAGTTTCTCAGGAATACGTACATGTAGTAAGGATTACAAAAACAAAATCTTTGATCATTCCATTATCAAAACCAGTCTCTGTTAAACAGAATTAAAATGTAATTAAAATAAAGAGCTTTAGCAAATAATCCTTTTTAAGAGACCATCAAGAAAGTTAAGTCCCAAATCCTATGCAGTTGCACGGTCTAAAATTGTTAAAATAAAGTCTAATCAATCTACAGTACAGGTATTGTACTTTGCAATTCAAAAGATTGTACAAATATCACACTTTTGTATAAGATATTCAACATGCAAATTCTTATGTAGTTTTTTCGTACAGGAGTGTGGTACTATGTTTATTTTTGCATATTGTATTCAAGCTTGTAAATATTTTTACCAAACAGCTTTATGTATTAACGTAATTAACATGTGCGAATTGATGAGTGTAGCATCATCCAACTACATTTGTGTACAGTACTTGATCACAGACTGTGACCTTAGCAGAAAATCTGCATATAGACTGTCCAAAGTTGCTGGGAACTTAAAAACAGAGTATATTGTCGCGTCAGTGCAAAAACGTTTATCTCGATTTGCAAAAACGTTGTATCTTGCTCCGTGTTTTGTTTGATGTACATCCAGGCTATTCTAAAGGAGATACAACGTTTTGACAATTTCAAACTTGCGGGTTATGTAAGTGCTATGTAAGGAGATGCAACGCTTTTGCACTGACACGATGATATGATTTTGATGTTTACCCTACACCTTCGGGTATAATATGAGCACTGACGTCGGTGTTTTCTCTCCGAGTCCTGTGAAAAAACCCAAAGGCTATTCAGGTGGGATTCAAACACACCAACGACCTCCACATTCCAGTGGCATGCCCAGTGTCGGGAGGCCAGTATGATGCCGTAAAACAGGCAGCACATTTACAATGTACATGTACAAGGCAATAAGAGATCAGAAAAGTTGCCAAATAAATACTTGGACATGTAATTAAAAAAGGGTGTCTGAAAGACACACCTCTGGTTAATATTGTTGTAGATTTAATTTAAAGGACATCTCAAAAGTCAAAACGGTAGGACTGTTCTTTTTGGATCGGATAAGCATTCCAGTGCATGCTGGGACTGTTCCGATGTACAACCGGAACATCCCATTGGAACGTTCATGATACTAATGCGCGTATTCACTTAGGATTGCTGCAGTACTTCGGCACAATGATGCAGTCTAGCGGAACGTCCCGTTAGTCCAATGGATTGCGGGTGTGTGCCCATGGGAACATTTCAGATAGTGCCTGAATTTTGAGATGCTTCCTTACTGTTACATGTGAACTTAGTTCATGTTTATTTGTGCTTCATTATATAGTTGTTGGAACAAACCCACCCCATTGTTTTGTTGTCTTGGAAGCAAATGCTTAATCTGCCGGTGACTGCTCTGTATTCCGACAACCCTATGTTCTGAAAATCTCCTCATGATTTACATGCTAGGGTTAGCTTTAGGGCTTGGGTTGGGGTTAGGAAAAGGAAAATACAGTAGGTATGTCGGAACATTGGGGTGTCGAAATAAAGGGGTGTCGGAACATAGATGTGTATTGGTCTATGGTTTACAGTTCTCTTATACATGCAGCTTATTATTATCTCGTCTTGTCTTGTATATACTGCACAAACCGCCATTGCTGGGCTATAAATGTGCTGACCCAGCCCTCATGCATGCTATCTCCTACAGTTTGTCAAGAAGAGACTTAAAACTATAAGGTTAAATCATGGCGGGAGTTAATTAGGGAATAACAGTGCGATGAGCCGGTCTTCACTGCGTGGTAATGACCGGGTTGGTGGTTGGCCGCTGTTAATGGACCGAGCCAAAGGCGAGGTCCATTAACAGCGGCCAACCACCAACCAAGGTCATTACCACGCAGTGAAGACTGGCTCATCGCACTGTTATTCCCATTAATAAATGCCTTATAACGAAAAAAACTGTAAAAATCGTCAGAATTTGTGATTTTTCTTTCACCGTTATTTTTAGAAATGTTCTACTCATGTTCAAGGGCCAATCGTTTGGCTGTTCAACTTTTGTGTGGTACCTAATCTCTTACACATAATTAACTGTTTATACATATTTTCAAGAACCAGACTATGACTTTGCATTATGTTTGTTTCATGTGCGTACCAGCTACCCTAAATTGTCTGTGCATTCACGCCTACGCTTGGTATGTTTCCGCACGCGGCACTATCTGTCCCTGCTGAAAAAAATAAAACAATAAATACGCACAAAGAAATGAGTTGATTTGATACCAGTAGTACGCGCACAACAAGCACATAGTGCATAGGATTTTACACAACAATGTGCTTGTTAAGGGGCCATTTATTCGCTCGTTCACTGAGCCGGTCTTTATATCGCCCGTTAATACACCCCCACGTGATCGGGTTTTGACCAATCAGAGACTTGAAACTGTCCCAGGTATTTATTAATTCTAGATAAGTATTGTTCTTGCATACTTGAGAGTAATGGTAGCAGTCATTGTTTGATGAGATGAGCCTGATGAATGGGTTTCCTTGTAAACTGTATTAAGTCTGGTGTGGTGTCTTTGAACTGTACCCCATTCGAAGGCAAGGAGCATATATTATCAGTTGCACTTCTATGTACATGTATTCAATTTTGTTCATGTATGTTATTGAAAGCAAATGTACACATGGTGGAGTCATCAGAATAATATTAGCCATTTATTGGACGTTGATAGTGCCTTACACCATCTCTACCTCGTACATTGGGGCTTGTGAATCCTGAAACCATCCCAACTTGGAAATTGGCACTCATGTACATGTAGCTATTCAATGGGAGATTTAGGTTGCTAGGTGGCAGCAGACTTACCAGGTAAATTTCCATTGTTAACGTAGTATTTAACATGCCCACATAACTAAGAACAATGGATTTTACCTGGTAAGTCTGCTGCCAGCTAGCAACCTAAAAGTCCCCTGTTAACGACCCTTATTTGTACCCATCGCAAGTGCCTTAGTTTACACACAAGTGCCTTGAAGATTAAATTAGAAGGTCAAATGCTTTTCATGCATATTGGGTTTAGGGTTGGGTTGAGGGTTTGTGTTGCTAATCTGGTTTAATAAACCCAATGTTATCTTCAATTGGCATTATCTCACATTAACATGTTTAAGCTGGTAATAATCACATGAGTGCATAATCTAGAATATTCTGTTTTATTGGCAGTATTTTCATGAGACGTACACCAAAGACGTAAACATAAACAATAGAATAAATGGGCATCAAAATGGTTAAAAAGATTTAGTTGATGTTAGTTTATGACCCTTATGAATAATTGGTGAGAATGTTCAAACATTGAATCTGCTTTACATTAATGGGATCATTACTTGCATTATACTGTACTGTACCATTGAAAGCTGCTTTTTAAAAATAAAGCGAACAGATAAAAAGCAAATATGTCCATATTTTTCTTTAAATTTTATTGAAAATAAGTGTCAAGTCATATCGTCATGTGCAAATGTGACCATGAGAAAATGGCAGTGGCCATTTTGTTAAACGCTTTAGGACAAGTTCATTATGAATGCAACATGGATGATATCTGCTAAGTGTATCAGCATACCTCACAAGTGGTAAGGAGTGCCCTCAGATGATTGTGGATAAACAGTCTTCACTGCGTAGTAATGACCCAGTTGGTGGCTGGCTGCTGTTAATGGACAGAGCTGAAGTATCGCCATGAAAGGAACTCAATAAGTTCAGGAAGTTCAGTTTAAGAGAACATGCTCAACAACACATCAATTTGGTTCATATTTGAGTCGATTACTGAGTCAATGTTCAGTTTAAGATAACACGACCAATAATACATCAGTCTGGGTCATATTAGAGTAATACTGAGTACATGTTCAGTTGAAGAGAATATGACCAATAATGCATTAGCTTGGTTCTTATTTGAGGGAATTACTGAGTACATGTATATGTTCAGTTGAAGACAACATGGTCAAAAAACATAAATTTGGGTCATATTTGAGTCGATCCATAAGTACCTGTTCAGTTTAAGAGGGGTTATATTTGAGGCACATACTCAGTATTATGTTCAGTTGATGAAAACATAATCAATAAAATATCTCTTGGGTCATGTTTAAGGTATTTACTGAGTATGTATCAGAGATTATAACCAAATAATACACCAGTTTGGGGTTACCTTAAATACATGAAGCCTCATGTATGATTGTTGTAGATTCATTTTGACTTGGACGGGTGTAGTTTAACCATACATTTTAAAGCCACATACCCTCTCAGATCATTTTATTTATTTTTTATGGTCACACACTTTCACTAAGAATATTGATACTTTAAATAGTACACAAATTGATAAATGAACTGTTCTACTGTAGTTCAGTTTTTACACCGGTTTGGGTTGGATTCGCTTTAAAACAAAACTTTAAAGAATGGTCGCTGAACAACCACATCGTATCTTCCAACAGACGGACCACACCAGCTAGCTTTACCACCATTGACCAGCTCGGGCCCATTAGCCATTTGGGATTGCTTGGAGCCGGATGTATTGAAGGCAGTATTCAACCAATAGAAATGTGTAAGTTGCTATTTACCAAAGAAGCCGACGCGTGAGTTCCACTGTTTCTTTAAAGTTCTATCAAGCAATCATTTTATACTATCGATTTGAATTTAAAAATACACGTTCTTTAAAGACGTGCTCCAAAGTAAAATTCAGTTTTGTGACCCACTCATTCTCCCATAGATAGAGTGGGGGGATTACAAGTCTCTGAACTCACTGTAAATTTGAATAAAATGACATATAATTGTGCTTGGTACCTTCAAGTGCAATTTTTGTCAAAATCCAAAAACGTTCGCTGACGAGACATTTTAATTTTATGGTCTGTACTTTTTTGTACAGGGAATTTGTTGTTCATTCCTAAATTTGTATGATACTCAATTAAGATAGCATTGAATTTGACTGGCGTAAAAACTCCTTTTTTAAATGTAGCGGACCCACTTGTTTTCATGTCCGATGACGTTATGTTTCAAATTGCGCTCTAAAAAAAGGCTATCAAATAATGTGGGTAGAGAATTGTAATTTTTGCCCCGCTTTTTATGGACTCTTTTTTGAGGACTCTAGGGGGCCTATCTATTGGAAAAAGGGTGCATCACCATATTGACATTGGATACCCTTTTTAAAGAAAAAATAAATACATTGCTTAATTTTTGAGAAACTGACGTATAGCTTTATCTAATGTCTCATTTAATACAGTAGTTAAGACAGATGTCAGAATTGTGTATAAGTAATGTTTGAACTTATTTTTTGCATTCTATCATCACTTATGTGTAACGAAACCCAATGCTTGTAATTTTGTGTTTATTTCTTTTAATTTATTTAGATGATATTAATGATAATCAGTATAATGTCTACCTAAATGTATATGCCCGTTTAAGTCACCTGGTTTATCCAAAGAGGGCCACAAACAATCATCAGGAGGTGTACCAACGTATCACTTTGTACAAGTTATTTTTATTTATTTATTTATTTATTTATTTACTTTTTTTCTCTCTTCGCTTTTCTGTTCTCTTCTCTTTCGCTTTGAAGCTATACAGCTTCATTTATTAAAAAAAAAAAAAAAAAAAATCAATTCCACATTAATAAAAGTCCAACTATTGCTATTATATATAAATCAATGATAAAAAATAATAATAAATACAGAACCAAGTATATACAATTTAGCGTGACGAAATCACGTAATACGAAAACCAAAGGACAAAAATCACAACATTACCAAAACTAAAGAAAAAGGTTCAAATGTTTTTTATTAAGTTAGTTATTTAATTATAATCCTCCTTTTTCCAATAAGACAATTAGACCATTATAAACGAATTGTTACTTAATTTCCATTCAGATTTATTTTGTTTATTTTCTTTCTTTTTTAATTGTGATTAGTAGTTTAGATTCTGTTAATTATTTTAAAATATTATTATATATATTTTTTCTGGAACTATTGTTGCCTAGCTTCTTATCAACATGAAGTAAATAAACAACACACAAACAAAATCCATGCCGTGTTTATTTGGAGTTCAATTACTTAAATTAATATTTAATGGTTTTGTTGCCCCCACCCCCCCCCCCCCCCCACACACACACACGATTCGTCCCAGTGTATAACAATTTAGGCTATTCCTCGTTTTAGTCCCGTGCGTTTTATTTACCAAGAACACCGTCGAAATGACAGCCCCGTGCATGCTACGACTCTATTGTACTCGGCCAATCCTGTTATACTTCTTGACTTCTTGACTGTGTTAATTCATTCTGAGATTCTACACTACATAAAAATGCAAATCAGGCAGAGGACCGGTGGCCTTGTGGACAAGGCTCAGCACTCCAAACCCCCTGGTACCGGGTTCGAATCCCTGACATTTATTTTCAATCCTTTTCCCCTTGGTATTTTATTCTAAGGTTTATTTTAATACCAGAGGCAAAGAATTAAGCAGACCCAACAGCCTAGTGGAAAGGCTTTGGATTCTAGAACGACTGGTCCCGGGTTCGAAACCGTAGAGTTCTTTTTGAAAGTTAGTTGAATAAATATGTTCCTTCTAAGATTAAACTTACGCAAGTGTAGCAATGTGTTCTTTTTTGGTACCTTGTTGCTTTGTTTTATGTTATATTAACTAAGTTTTAAAGTTAAAACAAAATTACGTGACAGGACCAGTGGCCCGGTGGAAGGGTTCCGGACTCTGAACCCAAAGGTACCGGGTTCGATACCTGGGTGCTCTTTTTATACGTTGTTTATATAAAGTTGTTCATTCTAAGGTAGTTGCCCAGTGGAAGGGCTCCTGCCCAGTGGACAGAAATTCGATACCCGCCGGGTGTTTCTTTGTATACATTTTGGAATTAAAGTTGTTCATTCTAAAGATTAAAATTAAACTCAAACGTAATTTTACTAGGAGGAGCAGTGGCCCAGTGGAAGGGCACCGGGCTCTGAACCCAAAGGTACCGGGTTCGATTCCCGGTGTTCTTTTTATACGTTGTTGGTTTAAAGTTATTCATTCTAAGGTTTAAAATTAAACTCGAACGCAAATTAACTAAGAGGAGCAGTAGCCCAGTGGAAGGGCTCCGGAATCGGACCCGATGGATAGCGGGTTCGATACCCGGGTGTTCTTTTTATACGTTGTTGATTTAAAGTTGTTCATTCTAATTTTAAAATTAAACTCGAACGCAAATTAAGTAAGAGGAGCAGTAGCCCAGTGGAAGGGCTCCGGAATCGGACTCGATGGTAGCGGGTTCGACACCCGGGTGCTCTTTTTATACGCTGTTGATTTAAAGTTGCTTTTTCTAGGGTATTGGCCCAGTGGAAGGGCTCCCGGCCCAGTGGACAGAAAGTCGATACCCGCCAGGTGTCTTTTTATACGTTGTTGATTTAAAGTTATTCATTCTAAGGTTTAAAATTAAACTCGAACGCAAATTAAGTAAAAGGAGCGGTAGCCCAGTGGAAGGGCGCCGGACTCTGGACCGAAAGGTACCGGGTTCGATACTCGGGTGTTCTTTTTATTGTTGGTTTAAAGTTGTTCATTCTAAGGTTTAAAATTAAACTCGAACGCAAATTAAGTAAGAGGAGCGGTAGCCCAGTGGAAGGGCTCCGGTTTCTGGACCGAAAGGTACCGGGTTCGACACTCGGGTGTTCTTTTTATACGTTGTTGATTTAAAGTTGTTCATTCTAAGGTTTAAAATTAAACTCGAGCGCAAACTAAGTAAGAGGAGCAGTAGCCCAGTGGAAGTGCTCCGGACTCTGGACCCGATGGTAGCGGGTTCGATTCCCGGTTCTTCGTTTTATACGTTGTTGATTTAAAGTTATTCATTCTAAGGTTTAAAATTAAACTCGAACGCAAATTTAGAAAGAGGAGCAGTAGCCCAGTGGAAGGGCTCCGGACTCTGGACCCGATGGTACCGGGTTCGATTCCCGGTTGTTCTTTTTATACGTTGTTGATTTAAAGTTATTCATTCTAAGGTTTAAAATTAAACTCGAACGCAAATTTAGTAAGGCGAGCAGTAGCCCAGTGGAAGGGCTCCGGACTCTGGACCGAAAGTTCGCGGGTTCGATTCCCGGTTGTTCTTTTTATACGTTGTTGATTTAAAGTTATTCATTCTAAGGTTTAAAATTAAACTCGAACGCAAATTTAGTAAGAGGAGCAGTAGCCCAGTGGAAGGGCTCCGGACTCTGGACCCGATGGTAGCGGGTTCGATTCCCGGTTGTTCTTTTTATACGTTGTTGATTTAAAGTTATTCATTCTAAGGTTTAAAATTAAACTCGAACGCAAATTTAGTAAGAGGAGCAGTAGCCCAGTGGAAGGGCTCCGGACTCTGGACCCGATGGTAGCGGGTTCGATTCCCGGTTGTTCTTTTTATACGTTGTTGATTTAAAGTTATTCATTCTAAGGTTTAAAATTAAACTCAAACGCAAATTAAGTAAGAGGAGCAGTAGCCCAGTGGAAGGGCTCCGGACTCTGGACCCGATGGTAGCGGGTTCGATTCCCGGTTGTTCTTTTTATACGTTGTTGATTTAAAGTTATTCATTCTAAGGTTTAAAATTAAACTCGAACGCAAATTTAGTAAGAGGAGCAGTAGCCCAGTGGAAGGGCTCCGGACTCTGGACCGAAAGGTCCCCGGATCGAATCCCGGCTACGAAAAAAATCAAGGCCTTTTAAAAAATCTTTTTATATAAAAAAAAAAATCACATAAAAAAAGTGCATAGATTCGTTTTAAGTTTTAAGTTTCTTTTCTAAGCACGTGAGAGCGGTGCGTGCCACTGCGCGGTGAGTGGCGACCTCGCGGCCGCCACCGTGGCTCGAACCGGGGACCGCTACCTTCGGTGTCCGCCGCCTACCCACGACACCCACTTGGGTCCCCCCCAGGAACATATGCATTTTAGACTTGATGAACCTTCGGTTCATACTTAGAAAATAAATTGACCGAAAGTCACACGCTGAAGGTATAGGCCATTTTTACGCAGGGTACTATGGCATAGGGAAATCAATGCTTTGTACTTAGTAAATAATTTGCGAGTGGAAGGCACACGCTTTAGGTACAGACCATTAGTTTAATTAGGAAACAGGGTACGCAGGATACTATGGCATGGGAAATGCTTGCTTTATACTTAATAAATAATTTGTGAGTGGAAGGCACGATGGTTTACTAGGGAACAGGCATAGGGAATTCTTTGGTTTGGCACACGCTTTAGGTATAGGCCCTAGACAATTAGTTCACATGGGAAATGGCACAGGGAGTTACTGGTTTGACAACTGATCAGGCCTATGGGATATTACGTTCAGGGTTGTTGCGGGGGTGGCGGGTCTCCAGTAGGCTAGCTAGGTTCATCATGACAGCGGGACTTGGTGGGAATTACATCGTTGATTCCACCAGAGTGTTCTCGGTGTCTTGTACTCGCCGTGGTATCGTCTTGGATGATGCATTGGATTTGGAGAAAGTCAGTGGGCTACATGCTGGTGAGACGGGTTGGCAATAAGTGGATTGTGACCAAGGACATGGATTGTAGCGAAGGGCCGTGCCGTAATTTCACACGGGTGTTTTGTTGGATATTGAGTGTCTGATTCGGTGGTACTCGTTGTAGAATGAATGAATAGGTCATGAGCTGGAATATAGTAGGAATATAGGAGCTCCATACCGCGTAGGTCTACAGTGGAAAGAAGCAAGGGCTAGCAGCAAAAAAATTACCGGTGTGGATTTTGCGTGTTCGGTTGAGTGGTTTTGTTGGGAATGCATTGGTAAGGATAGTACTTTCGACCTACATTATAGGCACTATTGTCGGGTTTTCATTTAATTGATTTGTCGAGGAAACTGCAGTATGATTATGAAGGCATATAATCGGCCAGACAGAGTTGTGTGTGGGATGATGACGATAAAGGGGGAAACAAATTTGCATTTTTGTTTGTAAAATACTCTGAAAACAATCAGGTTGTTGGTTTTTTGTTTTCTTTTCACTCTGGCTGGGTGTTAAAATTAAAATTGCATCTTTACGCCCGCGAATAACGTCTGTGACAATAAATTCAGCCAGGGATTCACAAAATACATTTTCAAAGAAAAGGGTTGGGGTCAAAATTTTTAACATTGATAAATTCCTTTTGGATCATCCATTTAACGAAATGATCATAACCTACCATTTTAAACTAGCATTAGGACGTCTACAACAATTGGACAACATTCACGATGAACGATTCAATGTTGTCGAAGTTCCTATTAACAGCCATGCACGCATGCCTTCATTTATTGGCTGTATTAATTGTTTTGTAATTATTTATTTACACAGTGTATTGCTGGTTTTTTAAAATTATTATTATATAATTATATTTCTTTTAAATTTAATTTTTGATATCTGATAGTGATAGGCCCCTATAAATATTGAGCGGTTTTAGAATGCACACGGGGAAATAAATACCAAACAGAAATAAAATTACACAGTGTCGCCGTTCTCTTTATTCGGTTATGGTTTCTTGTTTAACTTCAACGATTTGAGCAAGTAAATTTATTTTCAAATCGATACCCATACATCCAGCCCCCTTAATCTGTTCATTAGAACTTTACAGCGTCTCGAAAAGACAATTAAATTTTGGTAATTTTAGGATGTAGGTGCCAGACTGTAACCCATTTTGGAATTTTGGTCTTTGGGAAAGACTCTGCAAAAGTCAGCAATGAGACCGTCATCGAACATGCTAGAGGTTACTTTTGGTTTGAAAGAAAAATAACAATCAGCTATTTATAGGCCTAGGCCTTCATGTATTTTTTTATTTATTTATTTTTTTTTTTTCATTTTACAAATAAACGGCACACATTGATCTCAAATACAACCATCTCTCATCCATGCATGGAAGTACAAATATAATATTTGGAAAACTACCAGCGGTAAACGATTATGTAACCCAAAATACTCTACTACAAAAAGTCAATTGTTAAAATTGACTGCAAGTCGCCATTGTGCCGACACAATACAATGTATGACTATAGACCTAACGTTACAGCTGTTTCCGGCCGTTGTATTTTCAAGTGCCACAAATTAACCTGTTTTTACGACTATTTCAGTTTTTAAATGGTATCCACGAGGTCTATTCCTATTCTATACCTTTGGCTTGTATAAACTACACGATACAGCTTACCTCTAAAGCTCCATAGAGACATTAAATCATAAAAAACGCTCATCATAACGGTGCCGTTAAACACTACAGTAATCCAGCGCGACTGGAAGCCATTTTGAATACCGCGTCACGGCATCAACATTCGTCGAGCACCCCGACTCCTATTACGTCTCTCTAGTATTAAGCGCTAATCGGGTACCTGATGTTTTCTTTGGCTGGTTTCAACCACCTGTGTCGGTCCAAGATCACAGGGACACGCAACTGGCTCTCGCAAGATCTCGCGGTGATGAACTTCACAATTCTGAGTTGTATGTATAGCCGGCCCAGGCTATGAATGATAAGTGAAATAACATAGTTTAATAAATCTTGGTTAAAATTAATCACTGGACGCGTGTTAAATGTGTCAGAACTGAAGGCTCTAGCCCATTGGTTTTAGGTGAGTTTTTTTTGTGAGTTTTTGTTTCCTTTTTTGTTTCCATTTATTATTAAATGGATAAAACGTGTAGCCTAGTACTTACATTATTTTATTGTTGACATATTTTTTGTTGTTAATCCGTCATTGTCGGGCAAATAATATTCTTACTTTGAAAAATTGATACACTTCACCCTAAAAGTTGTTAAATTATTCTTGGGGCAGAAGAAGATTTTTCTCTTATTCTCACCACCTCCTTCTTTTTTATACCCACACGTTGCAAAAGACTTGGTATAAGCGGCTGCCTTCGTTTAAAGTTCTTCATTTAGACCTTTATCAAATGCATCTCATTTGCTTTCACCCAATTTGAACAACTTTTTTTTTCTCCACAAAATCAAGACTGGCAGGAATAATGGCGACAAAGAATCCTAAAACTAAACAACGTCGATATCAAATAACAAAATTTGATTGGGATTCTATGAAACCATTATGACATGGCATAAGGAGATCACCTCCAATTTCTCTTACTTGACTGACACTTAATAAGAATGATCTTGCTGGGCAGAGGACACTCTCTGATGTTACTCTTCGTCATGTCATAACAGTCCATGGATTTTCAATCAAACTTCGCTATTAACCTTATTTATTTTTAGGATTAACTATGGTCCTTGACCGAACTTGCTCCTGGTTGATGGTTTGGTTGTCATCACTTTTAATGGCAGTTGAATGTTTCTGAGAACTGCCTAAGTTTGGGGTGGGGCAGCGCATAAATTTAAAAGAAATTCAGCCCAACAAACAAAAATAGATGACACAACTTCTATTTACATTGATTACAGACAACCTTGTGTTTCTATTTATTTTAAAACATCATTTTGAATTTTTTTAATGGCTAAGATTTGATAAGCTGGAAACAGATTGCAGTAAAATTAGACATTTAAAAACTTTGTCATAAAAATGTACCGAGTGAAGAATGAACCTCGCACTGGATACCTTTACATCAATCAGGGCCCAATTTCATGACAGTGCTTACCGGGAATTCTGCGCTTACATCCTGTTACAACCAATAGAAATAGTTTGGGGTTGAACCAAGAATATTGACTAGAGCAGGACTTGAGCGTGCAACATCCGGATTTATGTGCTGGCACTCTACCGGCTTAGCTATCTAGCCCTATGTTGGCGGCCTCCCTATTTTGTCAACATCTTTGTTCGAGGGTGCCAGTCAAATATTGACAAAATAGGGAGACCGCCAACATTGGGCTAGACAGCTCAGTTGGTAGAGCCCCAGCAGGTTAATCCGGAGGTCACAGGTTCAAGTCCCGCTCTAGTCAATTTTGTGGTTTATTACTTGAACCTACAGAAAATTGTATTTTACAGGGCAATGCAAGCACAACTTGGTTAGCAGCAACATGGAATTGAGCCCAGGTAATTTATCAAAATATATTATTTCAAATTTGTTGGCTAAAATGGTATGCACAGTATTAAAATTCTGGAAGTTTAGATAATGCTATTGCCAGAATCAATTGCATATCCAGTCTTATATCAATATTACTTCCATTAATTTTGGGATAAAACAGTTCATTCAGTGCATTCCAAGATCTTCAGGAAAACAATTATAAGTGAATTCATTTATGTAAACTAAATTCAGGAAGGATAAATTAAGAGTTGAACTGCATTATCCCCGATTCTTAGGTTGACAAATTGGTAAGATGGTCAATGAATGTTGTTTTTAAAAATTCAGATCAAAGACTCAATGAACTAATTCAATTCAAACTCTATCAAGAATAAAAAGAACTAACAAGCACAATCACATTAGTATGAGTCATCTTGTTTAAGGGACATATTTACTTTACTTCAAACATGCATAGCCGCCTGCCACTCGGCGCCAGAACTTACACACGCCTTCCAGACGCATGTATAAAGTTCTAGCACCAAGTCCCAGGCGGCAACGAGTGTTCAATATAAACAAATCTGCCTTTTGAACAAGATGGCGCACATAACCATGAAGACAAAATTTGAGATTCACAAAGTAAATGCTTAATTTTATTTTTTACAAAAGCAGAATTTAAAACTTCTTGGTAGTAGGTAGGGACAGGACCCCAATCCATACGTGGTAAGCCCAACATTTTTGTTTACCAAATCTATTTCCGGCGCAAACATTAAGTTCATTTATAGGTGTTTTCCGCTAATTTGGTGCTAATTGAAGTAGGTGACTTCAAAATGTGTGATTGAGTTGGGGTTATTATCCTGTCTATCTTGTTTTTCTACAGTGTGGGCTTACGTTCCGGTCATAACACTCGTGTCCTTGAGTAACACACTAAAGGAAAGTTGCTTCAACCTCAGGATGAGACGTAAAATCATATGTCCTGTGTGTTGTGGTATGCAAAAAAAAACAACCCAAAACCATTAGCGTTAAAGAGAAAGGGTTTTCCCAGGTGTTTCTGGTATGGTTGGCTGAATATGGGACCACATCACCTCGTTAACCCTTACAAAGTGCTACATAAATGAGTCTCATAGTTCTAATATAGTTTTGAGTATCCATTGTAAAAAACAATAGTTGTGCTTTGAGATACCCGTTGAGTGTGATAAAAAGCTAGATAAGAACTGAATGTTATTACTAATAATAGTAGTACTATTAGTACTCTTGTTATTGGAGAAGAGGTCTGAAAAGGCTCACTGTATCCTTAAGTTCATATCTAGTTCTCTCCCTTCCACTCTGGATCGTTCTGCTCAGTCACTGCACTGAATCCCTGTAAGTTATTGGATTCAGGTGTATCCACTAGAGAAGAACAAAATATAAACATTAAAAAAGACATTGAAAATCAGGCAAAAAAAGATACTTCAAATTTCTTTGTAATGTAAATGAAGTTAGCGTAGTTAGACAGCCATCATTGATTAAAATAAGTCATTTAATATAGAGTTATGTGGACTGGCAATTGATAACATGCTCGGACATACCATTGTGTAGTATGCATAGGCATGCACTCATCGTGCATTGTTTCGTTTCTCCAGTACAATGAGGAACAAAAAGGGTACTGGAAATCATGCTTGAAATCTCCTTCTTTTGGGGGGGGGGGGCCATTTTATAATCCTCGATTCCAGACAATCGTCCTTTTGTTGTACAAACAATTGGGCTGCCACCATTGTTTATCATTCAGAACAATGGGAGATAAATCCCGAGTGTCTACTACTCACCAAGATCGCTGAGTTTGACATTGTCCAGTCTCTGAATGATAGCTTCAAGCTCATCTTCATCTTCCTCAAAGTGGCATCCGGTGTAGGCGTTATGCTCCATACAGTAACGTAGGAAACTGTCAAATCAACAACAGTTATAAGCACATTAACATAGGGGTGTAACAAGGGGCATTTTCTCAGCAGTGATGTAGTCGAGTACTTTTCAGTTGAGTATTAAATACTGCCGAGTACTTGAGTAAAGAGTACTTGGGCCATCAAGTACAAGTACAAGTGTCCGAGTACCAAGTATTCTGATATCCGAATATCGAGTTCAAAGGCCCAGTACCAAATATTTGGATCTCCGAGTAAGAGTATGAGTACGAGCATTTTCGTTTTAAATACTGCAAACTTTTTTTTTAATACTAATTTCTAGACTACATTGTCTGCTTGTTCTGAACATTAATACATCATAAAAAACTTCCACTTTACTTTTTCTAGAGCTTTAATCCTCTATTCCTTGCATTAATGCACAAATAGGAAAGCAGAAAGAAAGTGGTATTTTTACCACAAGTAACGTTCTAGTACATTTTTCAAGTATTGAGTACATGACTTTGAGTAGAGGTTATTTTTCAGACAAGTATCAGTATTTGTGTTCTGGATTCTTTTACGTGCACTACCAATCCTAGTACACAGGACCTATGACTTAATGTCCCATCTGAAGAACAAAGCAATTATGGTTCAGTATCTTGCTCAAGGACACAAGTGCCACAACCAGGACTCGAACCCACACTCTGCTGATCAGAAACAGCACAGCTTCAGTCAGGTGCTCTTAACCGCTAAGCCAGGACAAGCCACATGTAAGGCACTTTTTGATCGGCAGCTTCAGCTACGACTTGGCTACGACAATGCGACAATGCCTTGGCTCTTTGAAGCCCTACACTGAAAGTGTACATTTGAAAAAAAACTCAAGCCAAAGCTGAAGCCCAAGCCGAAACCATCGTCTTAACAAGGCCTAAAATGCTCATCAATATTAAAAATGTCCTTCTTACTTGTTCCAGTTATCGTCCTTGCATAGCATGTATGGGTTACCCACTAAAACCAACAATGCCTTGGCTCGTGTGACTGCCACATTCAACCTCTGTCAGAGAGTAAAACAAGACATGGGACTTAAATGAATGTCAGCTCTGTATTTAAACTTTACATTTAGCAAAGTTCAAGAAAAGCAAAAGAGTTCCCAATCCCAAAATCCAACATCGGCAAAAGCTCAGATATTTTGCATAAAAATGGGGGAAAAAAGGGGGGGGGAAACATCCAAGATGTTGAATAACTGTTCTTAACAAGAATCTCCCAAAATCTAATTTCAGCCAATTCAGGGTTGCAAGGGGCGGGGGGATGCCCTCAGGTCAACCTGTGATTTGCTTGCACTGCGACTGAACCATCGGCATCAAGCAGAAAATTTATGCTCAGGTAACTTTAACTGGGAAATTGTGTGAATGTTGTAAAACAAAAGTCACCCTGACCAAACTATGCTCATGTCACCCATAGCTGATCAGCAATGAGGATTTTGTGATGTAGACACAAGTGCGATCACTGACTTTTTCAATATATAACAGTGTACATTTTGATGGAAAATTTTGTGTATTTTCGTGTAAAAAATTTGGATTTAACTGAAATTTTTCTTTTTAAAGAATTGTAACTTTAAATTATATCATTTGTAATGTTGGTTCAGAGGCTTCCATTTTGTTGCTTATTTTCCATTGTCCAGCGGCTACTTAAACAGGTGCACGACATTGCAAATGCATAGAGGCCAATTGTGATTGATTTCCACCTGTCAGGATCGCAGATGTTTGAATTTTTCTACTCTTGTGATTTTTTTCAAATGGCAACTGATTCTTATCGTCTTAATCTCATCGTTATTATTCTCAGGTCATAAACAATCGGCGACCTATATATTCCCAACGGTCTTAGCTTAGGCTCAGCATCATCCTGAAAAGACAGTACCCGACCGTTCTGTGTCATCGCAAGGGTCAACTTGAGGGCAGCTTAAAGAATGGTAATCAACACTGACTAGAGAAACTAGAAATTTATAGATAAGACAGAAAATATGACAAACTTTGGGGTTCTTGAGAAAGCCGAGTTGGTAGTCAATGTCCATCTGGATGTGTTCTGCTTTAGTGCTGCGTACTGTGGACACAATGATGACCAACCTCTCTTGACCCTGAAACTCTTCAACGGACCCCACCTTGATGTTACCATGATGACGCTTCTTTAGGACAGCCTGTAGCTTTTGAACCTACGTGTAACCACAATATTCAACCGACTCATTTTTAGTGCATACTTGATTGAATGCAAAGCAAAAGGTCATATAAAACGGTGATCACTGCTGGTGTGCCAAGGAAGTTGCACACATTTCAGGCTATGCGGGTTATTTGCTGCATAATGGTGGCTTGGATGGCATAACATTTTCATTTTTCTTCAAATACACACCACCTTTACATAGTAATAATTGTACTACTTGTTTGTAGCAACTAAAACAAATACTGTACCAACATGACGTGAGGGCTCGACTTCCAGTCACGACATTTGTGTCCTTGAGCAAGGAACTTAACCATAATTGCTGCTCTTTAACCAAGTGTATAAATGGAAACCCAAGACGGCCAAGACAGGAATGTGTTGGGTTAACCCCTTAGCACTAATTTAAGCAGCTCAGGGTTGCACACTCCCCACAGAGTTAAGAAAGTTTAAGGAATGGCCTAAGTATGCCTGATAAATAGGAATAATAATGTTGTAAAGTGCCTTGATCTAGCTACTGGGATATGTGGACTATATAAGAACCAAGTGTTATTACTATTTCTATTATTATACTCTGATTGAATTTCAATGATAGCCTGTTCAAGTAAAACATGTATTCTAACTTGCAAGAATCTTATGGAAACCTTGTTTATGAGTAAACCTGTGAAGGAAACAAAGGCTAGCATCCAAAAGCTAGCACCCAAAGGCTAGCATCCAATGCTTTAATAGCAGCTTACCTGTCGACGATAAGGTGAAATGATCCCAATGTCTGACTCCTTAATTTGTCTTCCTCCTCGCTTATTCAGCAAATCCTCAACATATTCCACAACGATCGTCACCTCGGCTAGGTTGAAGAAGGATGGACTATGTCCCTCACGCTCATCCTTGCCTTCTACCCCGTGAAATAAAATGGGAAAGTTCTGCCAACAAAGAACAACAAAGACAGACCATTATTGGTTCAAACAAGGGAAGTGATGCCTTTTTTAGGGTGCTCTTGCAACCAATTCTTCTAACGAGAAGCAGACTTTTCAGAGGCCTACATTTCAGTTTGTTAACAATCACCTTCTGAGGTAGCCTGTCCCAACTGCACAGCGACGTACGCACAGCTTCATCTGCATGCACCTCCAGCTCATTTGCATAGAACATCTCATTGGGCAGTTTGAGGATAGCAGGATGAGAGCGATAGTTACGCAGTAGCTTGGTCAGGACTCGGCTGTCGTAATGCGGCTCAGCCTCCTTACGTTGATAGATATCACATTCTGTCATCAGTCGCTCCAGCAAAGATAAACCTTAGATAAAATTTTCTTAGAGATATCAAAGTTTCCAAAAAGATAATTATATCAACCCTCCTACTGTCTGACCATTCAATATCATCCACTGTAGTTTTAAACAAAGATAAACTATGCCAGTCTGCATTATAGTATCATGTGGTAAATGCATCTACACATTACACTGTAAACCCTCCTACTGTCTGACCATTCAATATCATCCACTGTAGTTTTAAACAAAAGATAAACTATGCCAGTCTGCATTATGATATCATGTGGTAAATGCATCTACACATTACACTGTAAACCCTCCTACTGTCTGACCATTCAATATCATCAACTGTGGTTTTGAATTATAGATAAACTACTGATAAACTATGCCAGCCTGCAATGTGATATAATGTGTGGAATGTGTAGTGAATGTGGCGAGTGTATCAAAATACCTGTACAAAAAAATAATGAGCACTTTGGGGTGCCTTTCGAGTGCGAAAAGTGCTGCACAAAAACTTTGTACATTTAGTTTTATGAAAGCTTTTGGTCCCTACACAACATGGGCACAATTTCATAAAGCTGAAAAAGTTTAACAATTTACTCGGTACAGAAAAATTTTGCTCAGCAGATAATGTTACCAGCCAAAAGGAAAGGCAATTCACATTGTTGTAAATGGCACCGTGCTAAACTATTGCTTTAATGAAACTAAATATGCTAAGTCATACTATTTTCAGCTTTATGAAATTAGGTTCCAGTCTTTGGTGGACATTACTCACCTAGTCCATGTTCAAGAGTGAGAGGAGACCTCAGGATGGGGCCGAGCTGCTTGGGGTCACCGGCCAGAATCACTTGACCTCCTTTGATGTTCTTCGGATTCAGGATATTAGACAGGGCTATAATGGCTTCCGGTTCCACTGCATGACCAGCCTCATCAATGAAGACATGAGTGAAATGATCGGAGGGAAAGTCAGCCGTAGATAGTCTGGGGGGAAAGGGGATACAAAATGTGAACTTATTTTGTATCTTGCGATTTCAGGATGCCTACAGATTTTATCTTCACTATTTAGACTGCATTCCCACTGGATCTATAATATGAGGTTATGATCTGAGGTGTAGAATCATGCCACAATCAAAGCATGCTGTTGGCACACAACAAGTATTCATGCATCAGGTCCCGCCACAATTGTTGAAAGTGCCAGTGTGACTTCAATGGAGAGCTTCAATTTTATCATGTTTTTTTTGCCTTCTATTTGGGTCAGCTACTTGTAGGATCTGATCCCATCTTGCTTTGATCCTACTCCAGAAGTGGAAAAAATTTACAGATCTGTTCCTGATCGTGTTCATGTCCCAACTTATGCATGATCATCCATCAATGCTAGATCTAGTAGGAAAAGGGTCTCTGAGACTCCGGGAGCATAAAGTCTGTTCAGTACTAAAATCATACTGATCAATATGTGCATAAACACATTGCTTGCTACAAAACATTCATTATGTTTTAAAACAGATGTCTCACCACTATACCACCTAGCTTGCCAGGTCGCTAGAGGCAGTTTAAATCCTATATTCTTAGCAGCGGGTACCGCAACAATTTGAATAGATGTTTATTACTATTATCATTATTATTATTCTCAAAAGCCATGAGGAATACAGAACCAACAAGAGGTATGTTGTATGTGTCTATGGACTGACCTGCCTGCAGTACACAGTGTGGTTACCAGGATTCTTTTCTCCATCAGTTCTTCTTTAGAAGGGTAGAAGGTCTCCCTGGTTCCACGCTTGTCAAAGTTGCACACATCCTTCTCCTAAATAAAAATAATAATAATGATTATTATTATACTTTGGCAGGCTAATCATGATCATCCTTACTCACAGCTGAGAAGCTGAATTGCAAAGTACACAGGTACAATGCGTCCCAGATGCAGGCATGCAGGGGAGCCTTGGCAGCCAGCCACATTGACCTTTATATCACCACAGAGCACAGCCTGAGATTGGAACTGCTTGGTTTTTCTGGAGGTAGGATAAATTAAACAGCCCAGAGAAAAAACCCTTGAGGCACAGTAGAGCCCAAACACACAACACTACATAGCCAGGGAATCGAACCAGGACCACAGTGGTCAGAGGCGAGGACTTTACACACTAGACACCCAAGGCCACCCAAAATTACAGTTGAAGGGAATAAACACTTAGGGTACGTTCAGACGAGGAGTTAAACTAGCCCTTAATCCAAAAGTGCTAAAATAACCCTCCGTTGGAACGCAAAAATCCGGTCCGCGAGGGTCAATTTGACCCAGAGAACTGGGCTAAACTAAACCTAAAAAAATGTTGGATTAGCGTAACTTAGCCCAGGTTTTACGACCAACCCCCCGCTGCGTGGCCCAATAAACCATCGTTGGAACGCAACTGACCTGCTACATCCGGTCTATTTTATTCCATGCGACCTCTCCACACAGAAGGTTACGTCATCATAACCACGTGTGTCGCGAGCATCGATGGGACATAAATGGAAGTACCTGATTGGTCCGCTTCCGGAAAAGGTTGTGTATTATTCATGATACTCACAGCGTGCCTGTGTACTGCTGTCGGACGGAACTGCACGGGCCAGTCCGTAAAATAGTCTGGCTACAAGAATCCTGCTTAGTGTGCCCGCAATATACGGAAGTATAACAGGTACCATACGCACTTCGTTGGTCTGAGTTTTATTGTACGTGAAAGGTGATTAGTCAGTGTATTTTCTAACAATAAGCAGTGGCCAATGAGGTATCCGCTCTGATAAATCCATGCAGATTGTCACGTTCTTGAATTCTTCCGAAAGCTAAGCTAAGAAATGCCTTGTTTTTTTAATGAGATCCCGACTATTTCGCGAAGTGTCAAGATTATCATGACTTTTCAAGAACAAGATGAACATTTAAGCTATGTTATTATGTGTAACTTGTTTCTGCCGGGAATTTCTGAAAGTTAAGTAACACATGTTTTAGTGACCGTTGGCGTTTCTTTTGAAGTTTTGTCACATCAACGTTTTTGTTTTCGCCCAAAAACTTCTTGAATCAGCGTAAGAAAAATTATTTGGTGAGTTACAATGTCAGTTTCACTCTTCATCTCTGATTTATCCAAGTGTACTGTTAAAATAAAATAAAAACTGGACATTTTTTGCTCAGCTCATTGCCGTACCAAATCAACGGAGGTGTTTTTTAGCGGGGACTTCCCCGAAACCGGACCGGAAGAGTGGTCGGTCGGGGTCAGCTATGCATGACCTGATAATCCACGTGTGGGTCAGTTTAACCCGTGCGGACAGGACTAACTTACTCGTGTGAACACAAGCCCAATTTGGACTAAGTCATTTTTATCTTTTGGACACCCGCGGTGCTCGGATTAAGGGTTAGTTTAACTCCTCGTCTGAACGTACCCTTATTGAATGTAAAGTGTTGATAAAGGAAGCATGCAGAAGTACCTGGCAGTAAAATATTAAATGTTAGGATTTGTAAAGAGTTTTGTTCACTTGCCATGATAGGTTGACAATTCCGCCCAATGCAACTCACAATTTGTCCTAATATTGTCAAAAATGATAACTTGGTAATTATTCTTGAACAGCAATTTGAAAATATCAGATCTACAGAATGCAGTATACTCAACTTCCAATACCTACAAAAAAATCTGGAGCAAGTTTCTTTTTACCTTCAGGATTTCATCAACAGTCCTCCAATCTCGACTCTGTGCGTTGATTCTCATGAGGCTAGTCTTGGCAATGGGCGTGCCCCCGGTCAGAAGGCGAGCCGCGATGAGGTCAGCTGCACTATTGGATGGCGCACATGCAAGGATACAACTTCCGCGCATTTGATTGTATGTCTGGGATGGAGGAATGAATGGAAGAAGCATCTGTAGTAATGCATTTTACTATCTCTTAACTTTACACGCTTACTGTTTGAGTTGTTCCAAAGGCCAGTACTGTGAGATATTCAACTAGCCTTTTCCCTTGTACTGCTGCACTTTGCAACCCCTACCTGTACCTTGTTAATGTAACATGAACAAGTATTTACACAAATTTGGCCTGAAAACATAAACGCTATTCTTTGTTTCATAATATCAATGTACTTGACTCTTGCCAAACTTTACCTGCTTGATGGCCTCTACAATGGTGACCGTCTTGCCTGTGCCTGGTGGGCCAAATACTAGGTAGGGACTAGGGCGAGATGTCCCTTGAACGATGTGCTTAACGGCTTTGAGCTGTTCCTGGTTGGAGGCTAGTTTCCTGTCAAAGAACAGTCTGGCAAAATCACTGAAATCAAAACAAATTAAAGCATGTTGAATACCAACGTTTTTCGATTGACACCCCCCATCCCCCTCTGACACCTTTTGAGTGATTTAAATAGGATTTTCCCAAAAACATCAAACACAATATGGTAACTCAACATCCAAACTGTCGAACTCTAACTGTGGTGGTATGCATGATCCCTTGTAAAGCAACATTAGTTTTACTTCAACAATCCAACATTCTCAACCAAATTTTAGCAGTTGGATTTTGAAGGGTTATGGATGGTTAGGGTTAATAAAAACAAAGCTGCATGACTAAAAATCGAATTGTATTCTTTCCCTTTGGTTCAGGTTGGCAAATCGGTAATTGTTCTGCCTTGGTGTTTGTGATTCCATTCTTTTGAAGAAGATATATATAACGGGTCAACCTCGTTCCCATGAGTGAATGATCTTGCTGCCTCATTTTTCCCCAACATGCCTTGCTCGACCCTAACCCCGTTAGGCCTGTAGTTGATCCGCTCTGTGCGCAGCAAAAGAGGCATCAAGTCAAAGGGCAACTGCTGCTCTCTCATTCTTCATTGATCTTGTGACAAGTCTAACTGTATGCAGTTTAGGGTGACCGTGTAAAATCATGATTCATTTGAAAGGGGATCGCGTCAAAATACTTGCATTAAGCGTCCTTAAAATGGCATACAAGCACTCAAATGTTTTTAACAAGTGTGCACGCAAAGCAGTCACTTTTGGAAGCCAATAAGCGTTGTTTTTCAGGCATAGCAAGACTTTATACTGTATTTTTTCAAGTTGCCATGCCCCAGCTGAGAAACCAAAAACAAGAAAATCAGCTGATAGGCCAAAAAGCTGCATGCCTATTTATGATCACAAATCCTATTCACACAAAGTTTACAGAAAACCATACAGAAGTACAGATTACCATACCCGTCATCATCTGGCACAGTGCAGAGTTTCTTTGTCGTTCCGATGTTGGTTCGGTTAGGAAAGAGGACTCTACCCAGATCATTCTTGAGGGCATCCTCTACAGCGTTGTGCTGTAGGCGTAATGGCAAGCGGTTGAACGTGAACTCAATGTCAAACTTGAGTCCTTGGGTGAACCTATTCACCAAACTGAACAAAAATTGAGAAAAGTTGGTGATAAACTACTGGAAAAGGTTATTCATAATCCAACAGCAAGTTTGAACCCCCCCCCCCCTTCCCTGGCCAGGTAAAACTTCATTATTTGTTTATTTCTTGAATAAAAACAGTCTGTCCCCAGCCAACATGGCTCATCAGGCCGGTGCTTATATCAGGTTTCTTTGTCATACCAGTCCCCCGGACAGGATGCCAGTCCATCGCAGGTTACTCCCCAGCTCTTGCCAATACTAATCTGTATTCCTGGGTGGAGAGAAGCAATCACGATAAAGTGTCATGCTCAAGTGCACAGGTGTCGTGACTGACCAGACCAGGATTCAAACCCTCAATCTGTAAAACTACAGAACTTGAGTCTAACGCCCTAGCCCGCTCGCCCACAACACCCAACATGTCTAGAATAAAGAAACACAAAAAACTTCTACATGAACTTCTTTCGAGTTTCAATACACTTTCACAGGGGGCATTGCAGAATTGTGCTCAAATAACTAACAAACTTAAAGGACTTCCCATCAAGCTTTCACAGATCTGAGTGCAAGTGAACCCTGAATCATTTTTTATGAACCCTGACTGGGCTCACACAGAGACACAAATCCCACTTTAAAAAAAAATACAAAAAAACCCAAACATACTCTTTAGAGAATCCCAAGACCACCTCTTCCATTTCCACCCGATGGACGTAACCCTTGTAGGTCTTGCCATTTTCAGAGTCAGTGCTGAAGCGGGCAAATAGATGATCCCCTTTGAGGACTGAAGGCCGGTTCTCAGCAAGACCTGGAATCTTTATTAACAAGAAATCAAACACAAATGGCTTGTGGGTACTTTTTGGTTCAGTTTATTTATTTATTTATTTGTTTGTTTTTATTTATTATTTACTTTTTAATTGTGAGGGGGCAGTCAGCTTTGATTCAACTAATTTCTGAGAAGAAAAAAACCCTCCAAAGACTGAGCTGTCTAGCCGTAATGTTAGCGGTCTCCCTATTTTGTCAATATCTTTGTTCGGGGTGCTAGTAAGAAGCCATTTAACCTGTAAGCTTTAACTTCTGACAATTAAATTTGTTTTATTCTTACGAGTCCGGGTAAATGACTTACTTTCAGTCTTAGGAATTTGCCATCCTGCTGCATGGGAACTTCCTTCATATCGTACCTCTTGATGTCAACTTCCATCTGACACTCCTCTATGTACAGAAGGTTGGATAACTTACTGACGTAGTTCACCCAAGCCAGATCAGGCTTGATGGTTTTTCTAAAGACAGAAGTAAAGAGACAAAATCATTCTGTCTTTTAGTTTTTTATTTCATTTATTGCTAATTCTGGTTGTGAAGCCAAGGACTCTCAGAAAAGCAAACTTAACCACTATACTAGCTAAGAACCCAACGGAGAGAAAACAAGAAAGGAAGTTTCGGTTTTAGAAATAAAATATTAATGTATTTTAATCTCTAAGTAAGATTTGAAGCTTTGTATGGTGGAGATACAATCTAGTAAAGTTTGCGGAGACACCATGTACATAAATCCCTGCACACACATCCTTGCGTACATAAAACCTGCACAATAGTTATCACTTTTGCTAGGAACACATAGGCGTCTTAATGATGAAAGAATACAAAGACGACTCCTCCAGAACTGACCTGACTTCCTCTATCTGGTGCTTATTGTTCAGCATCCAACGGAGACGGTCTGGAATTGGGTAATACTTGACTTCTCTCATCTTCAGTTTGCTCCTGGAGGACCTGAAGATAACAAATAAAAGCAACAATGCATTGAAATTTGTGAAATCTTTGATAACTTCAACCTCCTACTATCAGGGCATTCAACATCATCTATACAGTTTTGAGTAATACTTCCACACACACAAATTCTAAAACTTTCTGTACAATTCCATTAACAAAAAAGTCTTTGACATCCTACAAGTGGTATGTATTTCATTGTTTCCTTTTGACCGACTCGTCACTTTGTGAGGATGGTGACGAAATATCCTTCGGATGGGGCGTAAAGCCGTAGGTCCTATGTGTAATACACATAAAAGAACCCAGTGCACTTGTCGTAAAGAGGAGGGGTTTGCCCCGGTGTTCATGGTTTGATTGGCTGCATATTGCACCACAGCGCCTTGTAAACCATTACATGGTGCTATGTAAAGGAATAGGTCTCATACTTCTAAAAGTAGCTCCTCACACCTTGTAAGATAAATACTGTAGCACTTAGAAACGTAGTATTAAGCACGGTATAAATGTAAAGTACTATTATTATTATGTATCCAGTAATCACTAAGACAAGAAAGTTGAAGGATTGATGGAAGCTTACTGTGGTAGGGGCACTCCTTCAACAGTCTCTCCTTTCCGTTGCCTTCTTGCCACCCTTGGTGGGCGCTGGTAAGGAATAGATGGGGGTAGATCCTTCGCTACCTCACTCTCCACCTCCACAGTCACAAAGCGCAGAATATGAAATACCTTTTGAAAAACAAAGCATCACTCAAAACATTAAATTGATTCTTTGACCATTCTGGAACTTAAGAGGTTTAGAGGCTGGGTCATAGATTGGTTTTAGTCAGCATAATACTTATCTATCAATGTAAAATTATACAGAAAGATACAATATACATCACATACGAAAGTATCAGCTGAACACAGTGTCTACTTGCTAAATAGACAACAACAAAAATTCCCGGTGCTTTCACAAGAACCTCGAATCCATCCACGTTAAGGTGACAGTAGGTACCGACTGCATCTTGGGCCGCAGCATCCGCGAACAGACACCAACCCACAGAAATCAGAGAAACGATTCATGCATGAATCGTTTCTCAGATTCAAATGTCTTTGGATGAAAAGTTATCCAAACCATATTACTTCGAAGGAAATCCTTTCATAAAACAGCTTATACTATCAACAGCTGCAGTGCCTCCCACCATGTAAGTTTTTATGGTCGTTAATTTTTTGAGTATTTACCAATCTATGACCCTACCTTTAAATGCATGCAGTAAAGCTGCAGTAATGGTGGGAAAATTGGGTTGCCAGGTACTGCGTTAATGACTAGGGTAGAACATACCTCATTGGATGGTACCTTCTTAAAGGCAAGTATCAGTGGGCTACTGAGAACACCGACGGAGTCTCCCACTACAGCCACCTGGATACAGTACTCACTCCCTACATACATACAAACCACAAACACTGTTTCATGAAAAAGATTCAACAAAAACTCCCAAAAGGAATTTAGCTTTTGAGTCTCACAAACACTTTTCAATCCTGTTAAGAATCAAAGTATACCGAATTATAAGACAAATGAGACAGGGCCTAAATCTCCTCTTAGTGTTGTTCAAATGAAAACAGTTCACTAAAGTATTTTCTTATTTTGATTCCGTCTTTTAAACAGAATTCTTCTGCAGATAAAAATGCTGAGCTACAAGCCCTGCATTCTTGTGGATTTTTCACCCAAATTCAAGCCTTGCAATCTCACTTAGCCTTTTACAGAGTTTTTAAGTTTCTACAACACTATCATCGAAGGAGGGGGAAAAAAGAAAATCTGCTGTTCAGCTGAAAAGTTGCATGGGCGACTTGACTCAGGACAAAGTTGAATTTGGTTCTGATGGTTTAGTTTCCTAATCACCTGGTTTGAGATGAACCACTTTTTTAGACTGGGTCACGTCATACTCATCCGACAGTACAAAGGCCGGCTGGACTTTCAACAGCACACAAGATAGGAATGCGGTAGTTAACTCATCACTGTGAAAAGCAAGACCAAAAACAAAAATGTTTACTCCAACACCTAAAAACGTATCCAATACAGAATAAATGAAATGACTATTACATACCTCCCAACAACCTCGCAACACCAGTTATTACACAATAGCCCCTGCAAAAGGGACATTACATGCATGAATTCCAGTACCTTCTGTCCCTCTACATATGGGGGAAACAAAGCATAGCACAGAAGGTGCATGTCATTGCATGCTACAAAATGGAATGCCTGGGTGAATATGTCAGCTGTCCGACAGACTGCAAACAATTGAGGGCACTCCAAAGATATCTCGAGAGTTAAAAAGCGTCCACCATAAGCCATGTGAAGTGGTTAACCCTGTCATTACCAAAATTATTTTGAAACAAACCACTGGTGACCGAATTGTTTGACCTCTCAAACATGAAGCACACTTTCTTAGCCAACAGTGCGCATGTGTTCACGAGCCAGATTTACAAACTCTATTATCGCCCTGAAGATTGCACTTTAGAGCAAGTAACAAACATTTTCCTGTGTATTAAATTCCCTTTCATAAAATACAAAATAAAAACAACAACAAAAATATTTGTCAAGAAAAAGCTGGGTGCAGTTGACTGAAGTCCCCCATGGCAAGGAAAGGCTTCAACCTGGAACTGACTCTTCCTTCATGGTTGCAAGAAGACTTAAGCCCGGCTCATACTTCATGCAAATTGTGAAAGCAAAGCGAATTTCCTTGCATCACAATGAGAAAAAGCGTGTTTGTGATTGTTGGTGTCAAGTATGAAATGGGCTAAACCCTCCTACAATCGGTTCACTTTGTTCCAAAACCATTTTTTTTTCCACAGAACTCCACAAAGTTGTAATTATGTGGAACTTTGAAGAACATTGCTGTATCAATGTAATACAGTTCCACACAAAAAACACAGCAGAATGTGGAACTGTGAAGAACATGTGTTTGAGTTGAAAAAAATCTACTTCCACTAAAAGTTTCGCAGCAGACTGGAATTTTGAGGAGCATAGTTTCACATACTTGTACCATGGCCTCTGATAAAACAAGATACAATGTGTACCAATATGTCTAACCCATGTAGTACCCTGGCCTCTGGGAAACAAACAAGACACTGTGAGAGCATAGCAGGCCAGTTTCAAACAGTCCAGCAGTATTCTGTGCAATACTTCATTGTATTGGACTTAGATTTGTTCACGGTGGAACTTTGTAGTACTTGTGCACTACGCTTATGAATAACATGCATAACTGTGTGGAAAGCATGTAATTGTTGCAGAGATGTTTTGTGAAGGGTAGGCAGTTTTGTGGGCTAATCACTTACCTTACATTCTTGATGGTAATACTGAAGGATTGACTGGTATTCCGTGCCAGTTTCATTGCAATGGTCCCATCCTGACCATCATGCTTACTGGACATCTCTAGGCCATTCTTGTTTTCAATGAACTTTGACCTGAGTGTATACAAAACAGGAACTGTATTGTCAATGACAATCCTTTATGCAAAAATGTTGTTTTAGATCATGAAACAAAATAAACTTTGACCAAAATATATAAACACTTTAATTGCTCAGTAATAAATAAAAGTTTGTCGGACTGATAAAAACTGTACAGAACAGAGATTCACAGAGAATCTTGTGTACTGAGGATTTACCCATTGAGTTGTAGTCGCAGCCCGTCTGATCAGGGCCAAACTTCATAGAGCTGCTTGAGCAGAAATATGGCTTGAAAACATTCTGCTAAGCAAATCTAAGCAGGATGCCAGTCACATATGGTACATGTGACATGGTATTGTATCTGATAACCTTATTATGGTAAGCGATATTTTGCAGTGCTTAGCTAATTTTTGTGCTAAAGGAGCTCTATGAAATTGGGCCATGGACACTTCTTTCTGGTTTAGAAACATGTAAATCCTGCTTACCTGCTCTTCTTGACACATTTGAAGATCATTTGCTGCCGATGCCTACTCCCTTGCAGGTGTGCATTGAATGACTGGTGAGAATTCCCATGGACACCACAATCCTCACAGTAAAATGGGTACGGCTCCGGCCCATCAGACTTGCCTCCTTTACCTGGGCTCTGCTTCCCCTTGATGGCCCTTGTTGGGTCTTTCTGGTCAAGGGCATGCTTCTTGAGAGTGTTGAACTGATCCACAGAAACAAAACTGTTCTGAATTTGGACTCGGCCATCTCTGATGCTGATCTTGCCATTGGTCTTCAAAGCATAGAGTATGCTTGAAAAGTTGAAACCTAAGACAGAATTGACATCGACTTACATAGTCAGTTTTTTTTTCAAAATGAGTTATTCATTGTCAACAGAGAAAATATCTACATGCATGAAGGACAGGGAGATTTGGAGACACTTCTCTCGTGACATCATTGGCCGAGTTGGCCGAGGACACCACTTGACATAGAAGAATACTAGAGTAAGTGAAATTTTCAGTTAAACAGAACATACAGGACTTGAACTTCACTTTGACTTTAATCCAAAGAGAGCCAAGACATTTTAATCAAATATAGTGGTATGTCATGGCCGAGAAGTCTAGTGAGCTGGACTTTTCATTTTTGTTTAAACTGATTTTAACCACTTCATGGTTGTATGGCCTGTATATCTGCCAAATTTTTCTGAACCTGCTTATGGCAGACAGCTTTTGTCGGAGCACCTTCAATTTTTTGCGGTCAGTTCGATGGCTGGCGTGAATAGAACATCCACCAGATGTGTAGCATGTACAGGGAAACCCCTACCATGCTACGCTTCATTTTAACCAGTACAGAGAGGCAAAAGGTACTGTAAATCATGGTCATAATCACCCTTTTCCAAAGTGGTTAAAGGAAGTACATAAAGTACATGTATGTACAAACTGACTGTACAATAATAATGGTCT
The DNA here is from genome assembly GCA_023634235.1 of Pisaster brevispinus. Lineage (NCBI taxonomy): Eukaryota > Metazoa > Echinodermata > Asteroidea > Forcipulatida > Asteriidae > Pisaster > Pisaster brevispinus. Next base: position 17,693,156 of record JAMKCF010000004.1, read on the forward strand.
ACTCATTCTTACAAGGACACCTTTCAACAACAAGCTGGTAAAGAGTCTAAAGCCACAGGCTTTCCCAGCTGTGCTCAGTGGGCATCTGAGTTCAGCATGTACATTACTTAAAGACTTATTGAGTGATTGTCACCTTTACAAAATTCAAAATATCCCTTCAACTCTTCATCAAATATAAAAAAAACACAACTCAGAGTTTCCTCTCTCATAGGCCTACTTGTGCATGTCAAGTATAGGCCCGTAATTGTTGCAGCTACATGAAGGCCTATAGGATTACTGTACATTACAGGGAATGATATTCCTTGCAAAATAGCAAAATACTCCACAAAATGTATAAGTTGCTACTCAAAAAAAGCCCACCCAAATCACGTTTAGTCTAACTACTCTGCTAAGAGGGATGAAACTGTTCCCCGCATTGTACATATTCTTTACCAATTCCTCCTTTCTCTAATCTGGGCTTGTACTCTTTCAAGAAAGCTGTCTTCATTTGCTCCTTGCTGTCCACATCTCCTCGATCACTCTCCTGAAGAAACTTAAGAAAACCCAGTCCGACACGTCGATTCTGAGCCACTGAGGGCCTGCCTGTTCTCTGATTGGTCATGATGAGGACACTTTTATCATAACTCCAGGGCTATTGCTCTTCCTTGGCTGGTCAGTTTCAGTGAAAAATAAAATGTTACAGGATTATTTCATAGTCATTAGTAGCTGCAATAAGACTGGAAATCCATGTGTCCATCATGCGAAGTGTGTAGTGCATTGTGCGCAATCCTTTACAAGAAAATACCAGTCAAGCAATGCTCATAATTTGTCATGACGCCAACATGGTTTAAAATAAACCAGTGATTGTCAGTGCTCGGAGATTTTAAAAACATGGACTTGCGGATGCTACCCTGGTCATGTTTGTTGCACAGAGTCCTTGCCAATTTGACTACCCCTGCAGGACAACAATGGTATCGTTGGTATTTTTGGGTGCAATCTTTGAAGATGGCGTTTTTTAAAATTCGCGCAAGCCAATTTTTTTAATTTGCGCGCGCGCCATTTTTGAAACAAAGTTTGTCCATACAAATAAAAATGGCGCAGCTGAGGCACAAACAGTGACACAGAGGCGGCTTCTATTTATTGTTGGCGTGGTTATTATATTATCATCGCCAGTCTGAAAAAAAAACAAAAAACAAAACAAACAAAAACGGGATGCATTTGTTTTGCCAACAAATTTTTTTAATTGTTTTTTTTTATTTTAACAGAAAGTTTATCAACAAGTTATCCGACACGGGAATCTGCCAGTGCGATTGTCCTGTATTTGGACTACTTTACAGACAGTTCAGGAGCCTATTCTCTCGAGACATTCTTCCCAAGTTTTTGAGCAAAAGTATCACTTCAAACAGAAGTTAAAATCCAGCAGAATACTACTTTGAACTTAGTCTTTTAACGTATGTTCCCTTCTTTTGTCGTGAAATATATTTCACGATAAATGGTGAGACTTATGGTTGAACGACAAAGTTTGCACCCCGAGCTATCCTGCGCAAAATTTTAGACCATGCAAGGAAACAAAGTTTGCGCCATCACAAAATGGCACACTGCGTAAATTTAAGTACAACAAGTAAGTATCTTCAACAGGCAAGTACAACACTGTTACAGTCAATTGACCAGTTCGGGATCACTTTTTGAATTCACATTGTTTTTGATTGCAATCTCTTTGACATTTTAAACAAAAAAGTTTATCAGTTTACCTAAACATGTTATAAAACTCACCAAGTATCCACTGACAAAAAAAGATTAGTACTTTTCAAGAGGCTTTTAGAAAAGTATTGTCACCTGTTTGACCAGTTCAGGATCAGTTGATTCTATTCTGAATCAGTAGCTTGCCCTCTATTGCAAACCAATACTCCCATTCATAAAACTGTCTCTCAAGGACACAAACTTCACAAGTGTGTTGGCATGGACATGGACTTCCTTTCTCCAGAGAATTTCATGCAAGTGTATTCAACAGCAGCGCAAAAAACCAGCAACAAAAACACAAAACAACAGCAATGGCAAATGAAAAGGTGAAGCACGACTAAAAGCAACATTGACCCAAATATCTATTCTTACAGTCGCAATTTCCTCCTCCAAGTTTCATTTTCTCACAAAAAAACAATATTCCTACAAGAATTTGTTGAAGAAATGTAACTTAAAAGCAACAAATAAACTTTCGACTGCAGCAGTAAGATTTTACCTCACTGAGTGCGGCACCATTTGACGCAATGAGAGATGCTGAGTAGTGAGTAATCCCGAACTGGTCAAGGGTACGATGCCCCCCAAAAGACCATTTCGGTAATTTCGTCTCCTCAAAAAAACAAGACGACTGCTCAGTATTTACCTGAAATATTTTGTACACATTCTAAGCATTTAACATAAATATTATTCACCCTGGCGTTCAAATTTTAAAGGTAAGAAGTTTTAACAGCGTTTTTCAACCAACATTTTTTTTTTAAATAATGGTCAAAATCGCAGACAAACTTCAAGAAAATGGCCATAATTTATTTGTTGATGAAGTTTGGAACCTTATTTTGGGTTTGTTGGTTTATTGCATGTTATTCTTCACATGTATCAACAGAAATTGGTAATGTGAGAAGTAACTTAATTATGGGGTTGTTGCAAAGTTGAAGTGATCCCGAACTGGTCAATGATCCCGAACTGGTCAAATGACTGTACTTGTTAGTGTTGTACAGTATTGTCAAAATTTGACTCAATTTTTGGTCCAAGGCAGGATGGCAGTGGTGAAAAATATATTTTCAACAGATTGATTGAATGTGATTTGGATATGTATGACTCGTTTACAAATCATTAGGGAAAAATGTATGTATCCGGCAAACACTTTTTCATTCACATGACGATTGAATTGAAATATAATAGTGGTATTTTTTTTAGTAATCTTTTTAATTTTTAGTTTTATTTTTAATCACGACGACGAGTGAAAAAGTGGTAGCCAGATACGGACATTTTTCCATCTTATCTTGTAATAGCGAATCCAGTGTTAAACTTACCAGCAGGCCAGGTACCAAATAGTTTTCTCTTCTAATTTACTGTAATCTACATCTCACACTGACATGACTGAACGCACTCGTGTGCGACCACTCTGTCTGGGATGTGGTTTTGGGTTTTTTATGAACTCTGTAAACTCAGGACTCGTAAAAAAAAAAACTTCCCTAGACTTCTCAAACGTTAACACTACTTAACGAAGATCCGCACATAGAGGACACAGACTACTAAATCGCCCTCAAGAGTTGTTTATCATAGGTGGGCGGGGACGTGTTGAGATGGGGGTGCGCTAGATACTGACGAAAGAATCCAAAAGCTACAATAATCACAATTAGGCCTAGGGTTAGACGGGGGAAAAAATGAGCACCGATTATATTTGAAGAATAATTAATGACATTTGTTAAACACATATTTTATTGAACTGATTAAGCATTAATCTAATTGAAAACTTTTTGGCGCCAGCAGTTGGATACAATAATCAAAATAATAGGCATAATTTAAGAAAAAATCTAAATATACTTCGTTCTTAGGCCTACTAGATCTAAATTCAAACGGATTGTCATGTTTACCGAATCCATTTTGAACATTGTTGTCAGAAATTTGCAGTGGAAACCATGTACAAGTATTATTATAATTAAAATTAAAATAATCAATTGATCAACCCCAACCATGTACTATTATTATAATGAAAATCAATTGATCAACCTCCTTTTCAAAATTGCGGCGGCGTAGCCGGGAGGGGGCGGCTGATAGTGATCCCAAAAAGGAAAAGAAAAGAGAAAAAAAAGAGGAAAACGCGTGTTTGTTCTAATCCTTGCTCTATGATCTAATAAGGTAGTGAACGACCGCACTTCTGGGATCGCTACCGCGTGCCAAGAACACAAGAGGACCCCTCCATTGAAAAACCCATTCCCCCTGCCCCCCCCCCCCAACCCACTTAAAAGCAATGTGCCCCCCCCCCCCCGGCCTCCCCCACCCACCGAAAAAGTCCTGGATACGCCGCCCCTGCAAAAACATAATCATTTTAAAAATCGCAAATAAATTGTGTCAATTATCGGATTGGCAGTATAAGGCCTGTTATTAACTTATATTTTTCTCAATGTATTTCCTTGAACCCATATCGAGGCTGAGCTAAAACACAAGTGCATGAAAGGCACTTTTGCAAAAAACAGAAGGTTATCAAGGTCAAACTAGGTAAATACAGAGTTCACAAACTTCACTTTAGAATCCTTGATTTTGGGGGGTTAAATTACACCCAAGGCCTATAAGTGTAACGCACATCTGGGAAACTTTAATGTGAACTCTAAAATATTAAAATCCACCGGAGTTCATAAACTTAAACATCATTTACACACACGAGGCCTCTAAATGTAACACACATCTTTGGAGACCCTAAAAGTAAACTCTAAAACAGTTATTAAAACCACTGCATGCTAGTTCCATTTGGCCGATTTTGACCCGAAAATGAACAAGCTATTTTTACACATTCGTGAAATTCATAGGCTTTCATTGAAGTTGAACGAACAAACGCATGTGAGGAATAAAATTAATTGATAATCTTAGTAGCTAGACAATTAAATACAATTTTAACAGCATGTTAAACTATTTATTCAAATAAATCCACACTGCAGAGTGCCACACTCCAGAGTGCCACACTGCAGAGGTAAATCGGTCGGAGAATAAAACCTTCTAAGGTCTATGACCAGAGAGGTGATGGTCAGTGAGAAACTTCCTCTTCACACAGAATTCCTTGCATTTTTACAGGACACAATGAAACATAGCCTAATAATGATCAACCCCTGCCAATCAACCGTATTCACTATACGTATAAAATGTTCTCACATCAATCAACTTATTTTATAGTTAATAATGTCGTGTGCTCGAAACCATTCCGGGTTAACGAAACCATAAAAACTATTTTAGCTTGATTTCGAGCGTTGAAAATAATTATTTTGAGTACATGAAATGATTTCGTGAGCACGAAAAGATTTACGAGTGCAAGCATTAAACAACTTAAATTATTTCTGTTACGTATTTTTGTCCTAATGATAAAAACAAGTACCATAACGGAACATGCACAAACCCTTTAGGGACTCCGTAGAAATAAGTTCTTAACAAAAGTATATAATAATAATAAATAACCTAGAAAACTCAAATAATGAAACACAAATCTCGAGTAACTATTAGATCAGGAAACTTAAACGCTTGACTAACCAAAAGTCTTTGAAAGTACAAAAACTAATCCCTGTCATAACACTCTCTAAGTTTAAATTTGAGCAATACTGGATATAGGCCTATGTTTAAATCTAATCTTATTTTTGGCAAAAGAAATAATTTTCAGCTGTCGAAGTCACATCACTTTAATTCTAAATTATATTATTATTTAACATTAATTATTTAAAAAAATGGTTGAAAATAACGAAATACGAACACTTAATAATTTGATGAAATTTTCACAGGTCGGTTAAATGGTTTGTTTATTGAAAAATAACAAATATTAATGCTACAAAATTTGTCGTATCATAACGTTCAAAGTTTACGATATGTAACGGATGAACCAGAAGTCTGAACAAAACAAAGAGAGTGACATGTGACTGGTTGCTTGTGTGAAGTTTTCAAGCTCATGAACCGATAACAACTTGGATTTTGTACTGCAATTTTTACAGGCAGGGGTGATCCTGCGTTCAAGCCTTTGAATGAAACTTCTCATAAGGACAATCATGCTGCTCCTTGTGCACTTGTCCTTGTAGAATCGGATAACAAATTGGTTCAACATTCCTCTTAAGTTGTTGTTTTTATGTCAATGAAGAATCGACCCCCAGCCCCAAATTCTTCCAGATAAACAAAATCAAACAATCTGACATAATGAGCTTTTTGGAGACCGATTTGGGGAGTTACCGTCCATCGGTTTGTCTTGTGACTGTGGTAAAGACTGGGCCTGGTCTTGTGACTTTGGCAAAGACTGATGGTCAACTGTAGTAGGTCCCACATCGGCAGGACGGCTTGTCCAGTTGGCTGGTAATTTAGGCTGTAGTGTTGCTCCAGGAGGTGACAATCTTAGGAAAGGTATCCTTCCGTCTTCCAGTGCAATAATGAATGTATTGCATTTCCTCGAGATGATAGCTGTCCGTACTTTAGAGTATGTGTGGTACCTCATGACGCGCTGTGCAGTCTCGACGTCCCATACTTGAACATAGCTATCTGTTTCTGCTACCGAGAGCAGTAATCGATCATCAGGGCTAAACACCAAGTGTCTGATGTCTGATTCGTGCGCATGCGTTATCGTATGCTTCAGGGATTGTGATTGGACATTCCAAATAATGATTTCACCGCCATCTGCCCCGGATGCAGCAAGAGTCCCATCGGATGAAAATGCAACTGCCTTGACCCAATCACTATGACCTTCCAAAGTAGCTACGAGTGATGCATTGCCAAGGTCCCAAAGGTAAACACGACTGCTGCTGCCAGATATGAGCAAAGTCTCATCTACCGATACCGCGTAAGTATTTACTTTATCGTTGTGATCAAGTGCTGCCGACACTCTCCCAGTATCCCCTTCAATTAGCTGAAGAATTTTACTTTTCCCTGACTTGTCGTACATTTGCGTTTCAAATTGATTAACGAACAGACCTGACGAAAGCATGTGGAGAGAAGTTGATATCAACCCGATGACTTGAAGAGTCTCTCCTGTTTTCAAGCCGCAGATTCTGATTTCAAACTTCGGACGTTGGAGTCCCGCAACGAGTCTCTTGTCATCTGGGGTTATCACTAAGCAAGACACGTGCAGCATCATTTCCGTGAACGTTCCCCTCACGTCAAAGTCTGGCAAACCTAAGACGTACCAGTGACGGGAGCCACACCCTACCATGAAACTGTCATCACTGCTGACGGCAGCATCATGACAGTTGCCATCTGTCGGTGCTTCCAGACTCTTGACTACCTTGCCGTTTCTCACGTCCCACATCTTAATTGTGCCATCGGAGCTCGTTGTGATGACGGTGTCGTCACACTTCATACGAAGTACCAGTAGAACGTAATCATTGTGCTTAGTCAGAGTAAGTTCCAGCTCTTTAGTGGATTCAGACTCGTTGATATTACCAAGGTCCCAAACACGGACGTTTTTGTCTTTAGATGCGGTGAGGATCTTCGAGCTGTCTGGCGTTACATCCACTGCCATAACCGCTAGATCGTGTGGCAGTATTGTAGCAACTTCTAAGTTATCAAAGTGGAAAACTGCAGCTTCAGACTTGGTATTGCAAGATGCAACAACAAACCTAGAAGGAAGAAAAACAAAAACACTACTTCATCACTTGCGGCCGGTTAAAGACGGCGAGTCATAAGGAAAGCTCAATTTTTTCATTGTTACTTGGTTAATTTTAACAGCGTACAGAAGTTCAAAATCAATTTTAAGAAGTTGCCGTACGGATACAATATTAACAAACGGCCATAATATTGAGAATGTGTTTCTTTTCTCAAGATTTGTTTTAATTGATTATAGTGGTCTTTACGTTTAATGTTGAATATCATCAAACTTAGCTATTTTGGAATGAATTTAGGGCAGTTTCATTTGCACATCTTCACATTGACCCAATTCACCTGACATCATCATCACAATAATCTTCTTGCGGCTTTTTGGAGTCAATGGCCCTGTGACTTCCAAAATGGTGAGCGTGGCAGACATGCCGCGTGTGACGTGCATGCGAGGGGTTAATCTGAATTGTTAATAACTTTACTAAAATGTATTTGATGTTACAACACACAATGAGCTTACTTTTCATCAGGCGTAACAGTCATGCTATCGATTGATTCTCTATCGAAGTATTCTTGCTGCATAAGTCGAGTTCTCTCTGTGCCTTCACCGGTTCCAAAGACTCTTACCAGTCCACAGCAATGTCCGGTAATAACTCGCGAGTTGTCCTTGGTGATGTACATGGCCACAATCGTCGAGGAGGAATCTGGGTCTGTCGATTTACCCAGGAACTTGCAGTCGGGGAAACTGTGGACTGAGACGTCACTTCCGTGCACTGCAAGTAGCCGCTTGTCATCGGACAGGGCCATCTTACTAATCGGCACGTTTCTATTGTCAGTCATCTCGCAAAGTGGTTCTCCTTTGATTATATCCCACAGCACAACAGTGTGATCGTTTGAGAACGAAGCTGCTATTTGCTGGTCGTCTATCACCGTCATTAGAACTCCATTTATATGGCCTGTGAGGTTAATAAAGGAAGGGTTACAAGTTAGTGCTGGTAACGACTATGGTGCTCAGATTTGTACATTTCTGTACCATTTTGGAACATAACAAGTTTTTTAACCGTATTGTTGGAATGTGAAATCATGATTTACTTAGCACTTTTACAGAACCAACCCGTAGAAAACTGGAACTCACCTGTATGCTTGTACAACCAATGCATAACTCGCCCAGTTTCCAGACTCCAGATGATAACAACATCTTTGGCATCATCTTCATACTCCTCATCATCCCAATCATCTCCAAGCTCCTTCTTCTTGTCCTTCTTGTGTTGCCCTTTCCCCTCAGCTATGATTTCATCTTCCTCGCTGTCAGTATCTTCATTTTCACCATCGTAGTCGATTAATGTCTGAAGGCCGGCCACAGCATACTTGTTGTTCTGGCTGACCATGACGTTGGATGTTCCTTTACCAGTGTGACCCTTCAATCGGTGAATCAGATCTCCGGTCTCCACGTTCCAATAACATATTTTGCCTGATTTCATGTACTCTCCGCTGTGGCTGTACGTTAAACAACACTGATCGTCCATCGTCATTTCGATTCCATACACAGATTCACGGTGGCCCGTCAGCGTGTGAATCAAACTGCCATTTTCAACCAGCCAGATGCGAGCAGTATTGTCTTTTGAGCCAGTTATTGCCAGTCGAGAGTCATGTGATATTGACAGAGCAACAACTTCATCGGTATGGCCTTCCAGTGACGTCACCATCATCCCACCCGGAGGTTGTAAACATGTGCTGATTGGTAACATTGGATGAGACACACGACCTCTTTCTAAGGCTTGATGTAGAAGTTCTTTCAGATTTGGATATTTATCAGTGGCATTTATCAACCGTCCCATGATCTCCGGTGCTAATTGATCAGGATCATTTGAGATAATGGATGAAGACAGTCGGAGTGCACTGAGGAGAATACTAAGCTCACCATCTTGCTTCTTCTCTCCTACTCTGTAGAAATCATCCAAAGCATCTTGCATCGAGAGAGCCTTAATTTTGCTGAGAAGGAAGTCAAAATTGCAGAGAGCAAATTTCTTCAACGAATCCCAGTCTTCTGCTCCCAACAGATGAAATGGGAGCTGGGTTAGCTTCCGGATGTTATACTTGGCATTAAATCCATCTTCCAGTCCAGTGAACTGCAGCGGTTGACTTGAAACTTTTCGGTTCTCTTCAGATTCGGCTGGGACTTTAAAACGCTCCACTTGTAGAGGTGAATATCGGCATGGCTTCTTACGATCTCCTGCCCAGGTGCCATTAAAATACTCTGCACAGGTCTGGTGAAGCTTCTTCATGAGGTTGGAATCACTGAGATATCGCTGCTTGGCCGTCTCAATGAACTGGCGGTGATACCAATATGTGACTGTCACTCCATCTGCATCTCGGTCAACCAGATACGAGCTGATGTCGTTCTTAATTCTTGTCCACAATGATGGAGGGATGCGACGCACTGGTGGCATCCAGAACTGGTACACGTCATTCAAAACGTCATCATCTAAAGAGAGAATGTCATCAAGTTCCATCTCAGTGAGACCGTCTGGAGATAGAGTGATGTATGCTAAGGCCCTGGAAACGAGGATGCGTCCATGGTATTCCTCAAGCTGCTGAAAGATAAGATTGATCATATCGTGGATATTCGATGCGAGGATGCACTTCTCTGCAGATTGGTATGAATGCCATTTTATGCATTGGTCAAAGGTAAGTTTCAGGAACAATGGTAGACTGCAATCGTTGACAGCTTTTGCAACGATGTCAAACTGGGAGCTTGCCATTTCTTTTCTGGCAGTCACCAGCCACGACTTAATAATCTTTGTGCTTTCTTCTGGAGAAAATTGCGTCACTTGAATGTAATGTGTTGAGATGGGAAGCCGTTCCTTAAGTTTATCCAGGATGCCATGCTCTTTTGGCAAAGTTGAAACGACGAGGGCGACATACGGTGGCAGTGTCTTGGGGAGCCACGCCAGCCGATGTGCTCCATGGTCGGCCGATAATTGATCGAGGGAGTCCAGGAAAATGACGAGAGGCTTCTCTTCTGTAGCAAATTGCAGGACCTTTGAAAAGGCTGCAACAAGCTTGTTGTATTCACTAGGAACTTGGAACTCTGACTGATTGTAAACTTGCTGGATTTGTTTGCACAACGTTTCGAGTACTCGCTGAATTGATGAGGTGTTTGGACTCGTACCGAGGAATCGTATGACGACAGCAGCATCACTACCAGGTAACCATGTTTGTTTTACAAGGGAGGCGCATTTTGCCATGACTGACGTTTTCCCACATCCCGATTCACCTTGCATTACCAGAGGCAAACCCTTCTCCTCCTGACCACTTTCCTTCCTCGTTGTCCACTTCAAGACATATCTCTGAACCTCACCAATGACATCATCCCTACCCAGGAACCCGATACATTTGGTCACACAGAATGACAAGTGCTGTAGAATCTCTTGGTGCAAAGGGTCATCTAGGCTAGCAGCTTTCTCTTTCATCACCCCAGCATCAATCATATTAACCATCTTGGTGTAAAACGCATCTAGAAACCGTTCCAGATATTCCTTGTGTCGCTTATTTTCAAGATAAACCCCATCTTTTGTCCATTCACCAAGTTCCGTAACGATGATGTTGGTAGAGGGGAGTACCCGGGGAACCTCGTTGTCTCGTAGGTCAGACAATAGTGCCTGGGCGTCTTTATCAACTTTCCCAGATTGGACATCGATGAATGATGAAGCTTCTCTAACTTCACTTTTGTTCTCCAAATCGCTGAACTTCCGGACAAAACACAGGCAATGCTCCTGTTGATTTGATGGTGCATTCAAAATGCCGTGCTGTACCTCGTCTTGTGTAACTGTTAAACAAAATAAACAGCGAGACCTCTCTTATTTAAGTGAAATGCTCTTTTGTATTTGTACAACTTTATGTTTTAATTAATGAACGATTCAATCGATTCACAGAACGCAACAGGCAGTTATTCTCTGCCATTCCCACTGATGGCAAAAACATACATTTTTGACAATGTTTTTGTACAACGTATTAATTCACCGAAAGCCATGTGTTCATCAAGAACTTTAGGGCATTACCACACATATTTTTCAGGTGTAAAGAGCAAAGGAAGACCCAATATCATTCCCCCACGAAAGTACCTATCAACATGTTTTTTTTCAAAATTGATGCACATCAACTTTACACAAAACCGTGGGCATACGTTGTCTCAGACCCCTTATTGAAAAAAGAGGGATAGCCACTTAATCCGGGTCCATCCTGTCAGCTGAGTGTATCACCTCTTTTAACCTCTATGAACTGTACGTACCTGATACAGTATACTTCTTAGCCTTCTCCGATGTTAGATCCTTCTTCGTTTTAGCCTCATCTGCTGCAAAGCGTAACTGGCTCTGAATTAGCTCAAACGTCGTCCACCACTCACCCTGCTGCTGCTTCATTTTGACTGGCTCGTCACGGCGATTAAAGTACGGCAGCTTTGAGCTGATTGGCTGCAGCACGTACACGGGAGGAACGCAGTTGTCGTCACGCTGGAACCACATGTCCAGTTTTTCTGTTGGTTTCTCGTTCTGGATCAACGCATCTCGAAGAACGGTGAATTCGTCGCATTCAATTTTTGGTGGAAAAGGTCGATATCCGTATTTCTGACACAGGAAAGTCTGTTAAACAGAACAAAAATGAAAAAAAAACTTCTTTTTTAAAGTTCTGTAATGGTCAATTTAAACAAAATAGCAATGTCAATTCATTTTATTCGACAGGAGTATTGGTACATGATTTAACTTGTCATTCACCGATGTAAACAAGGTGGCCGTTAGTCCGTGTAGAACCAAATGACTTCAACTTAGGCTGCGGTGGCGCGTTCCGGTCGTAGCCCCTGCCGAAGCTATCGATTAAATGTTGTACCTTTAAGCACGAAAACGATTGGTATACTAGAATGCAAGGAAACTTGCTTTGCCGAGAAATGTTTGTTATACAACAAAAGAAGATAATGGCGTATGGGCCAACTGTGTTCAGAACCAAAATTCACTCTATAATTATACAACTCAGATTCTGTGTGCGTGGGGTGTCTACGCATGAAACCGGGGACTGTAACAAAATACATCCGGGTGTTTGACAGAGCGAGGCCGTCCTCGCTTCGCTTTTGTGCACAAAACCATTGAGGACGTCGAGAAAGAAAAATGGGAGAACAAAGTCATCGATTTACGTGGTCAACAAACATGTGTTTGGGTGATCTTGGGGCAAGTTGTTTCTTTTTAGCTCCACTTAATAGAAATGAAATCTAATAACAATGTTACACAATATTCTCATGTCATATTAGTGGAATAATGGAAAAATTTGCAAGTCCACCACACTCAAATCCCAGGATACGTCACTGCAACAAGGTGGTACTAAGGCACTCACCACAAAGTTTGGTCCCACGGAGAGACGTTGGCATTGGGCAATTTCGGCCATGCATAATTGTGACGTCATGTGGTCGTCTGTCGCCTCGTCCCGGACTCCCCATCGCATGTCGATAACCTGAAATTCTAGACCATGATTGGACTTACAGTAGTCCTTCAGGCGGGGATACACATCGCGCATCAGTGCATTGCGTTCCGTGGAAGTATCTATGAAAGAAAATCGAGACTAGTTGCAACGAGAAGTCTATTTTTTTTTGCAGTGGTGTTAGTTATCATAACCACATAAGACAAGTAATGAACTCATAAAGCAAAATTCAAATGGAAGTAGGCGGTTGCAAAATTGTCGTAATACTGTGTTTTGAGCGCCGTTTGTCAATTAATTGTATAGCACATTTTTGACACGTTTGACCATTATATCATGATGTAAACCATAGAAAGTGTTGCTAAATTTGTCTAATGGTTTACAAATCACTAAAGCACCACATTGTTCAATTTGTGTTTAATAAATATTGTTTGTAAACCATGAGTTACACTTAAGCCTACCTACATTAACATCGTTATTATAAATCATGGTTTATAAACTATGAAAACGGAAGCATCTTAAATCATGGTTTACTAACCATGAACATGGACGTAGGCCCTATTGTCAATATATTTATGGTTTGCAACATGAACATCAATCACCATTTATATACCATGAAATCGAATCATCAAAAATCATGACGCTTCATATGCATTGTTTATAAACCATTACGGTTCTCGATGGTATATATACAATGACAATGATCCTGAATCTAAAAACAATTATATATGCATAAACTATTATTTCAGCAGTGGCGTAAACCAGAGGGGAAAGTAGGGGCGGGAGCCCACCCCTTCAAATATTTTGGCCCCCATGAGATCAGTAGTGAATAGTTTGATAAGTTAAATAGCACCCCTTGAAGTAGGGAATCTTTGCCACTGCTTGCCCCCCCCCTTAAAATTGTCTGATGGCATTGCCACTGCATTTCAGTTTACAGAAATAGTTGAGCCCCCCCTTACTATTTACAGCCGGTGTTTATTTATAATGGTCTTCTTATCTCAAATGTATGCAGATCAGAGTTCCACAGATATAAACTGTATCAACATAGTTCCTGTACATATTTTTCTGGAAGCTTGTTTCGTGCCCTTAAGAGTAGAAAACTGTCGAACACTTTTACCTGTAAATGTAGAACTGGTGAATATACGCACGACTTTAGAACGTTGCTTGGGCAACTGACGGCTCAAGTCGCCTTGCAATATCACACGCTGATGTGCATCCATGATTATAGCTCCACCCTCATCGACCGATACAACAATTGGAAATCTAACAAAATTTCGTATAATTATAATGATATACTGATAATGATGTGCAATTTACTCCACAGCTCCTATCCTTATCTATTCGATGGCGTGTGTATTCGTTGCTCACTTTGCTTACAGTGAAATGGTGGCGTTTTTTTTAGAACGGAAAATGCGTCAGCATGTGCTTAGTCAGTTAATCTACATGGCATTGTCGTACCCACCACACAATGGGAAAACGAACGCTGCACTGAGTTCAGGTACCCGGGCCCCTATGTCGGTTTTTGATAAAGGTATGTCTTTGATTATTGTTATCGACATTGGTCGTCCTTGGCGAGGATTCGATTGGGTTGTTTACTAGGCCATAAAGGTGGTATGCCACACACAAGACTTGAACTGGTCGTTCGTGCGTTTACATACACTTGTGTTTTATATAGAGAATGTAGAGCAAATGTTATAAAAACAAAAAAAGTTTTTTTTATTTATTTAGTGAGATTATGTCTTACTTGACATTCGATTGTGTTATTATCATGTTGCCAACTTTGATACAGATAAAAACAAAATTCTGGCATGACTTACAAGGTCTACCGACTTGTAGAAGTTTATTTACGACGTTTTGGTTGTCACGGTAGCACATCATTGTTTGCTGTTGCTATGGGGAAGCCAACATCAACACGGCACAATTTTGACGCTAACCTTCACAGAAAATGAAATATTTATTTCTGCACCTGAGTTCATATTTTAGGGTTTTCTTCTCAGTTTGTTTCGTAATTGATCGATTTTTTTTGTGGGGAATTCGGAGAGATCTCAGTGGGGAAAGAAGTTAAGTTCACTTCAATTCGACGTTTAGTTTTCTTTTAAGCAGTAAATATACAAAATAGTCAATAAATACACATTAGTTTGAGAATAAAATGAACAAAAAAGAAATAGACTTCAACAAATAAAAAGAGAGATGAAGCAAAATCGAGAGACCAAAGGCTTACGTCGAAATACCATTTGACAATGACAGACAAGACGATACCACTTAAGGACAATTTGAAAAGGAAAAAGAAAAGAAAAAGGGAAACTTTCGAAAGACAGTGACATTGTTTTGCAGTGTTGTAACCAAGCCATTTTTTCTCAAGTCAAGTCTAGTCGCAAGTCATGTTTGCTCAAGTCAAGTCAAGTCACAAGTCATTTTTGCTCAAGTCAAGCCAAGTCAAGTCTCAAGTCAAGTCAGTCACAAGTCAAATTTTTGATTCCAGTCAAGTCACAAGTCACATTATATCCTGAAATAAGCCCACTCCTATGATGTCGTGAAAAACTTATACGATCAAAAACCTGTCAAAAGACCAGTTAATAATAATTCAATCCATGAACCATGCACCCACGTGTCTGCATATCTGTGCAGATTTAATGTTTGGCCTTATGACAAAAGCATTCGAAAACATCGGGATGTCGGCAGCGACATCGTCGCCGAAGACTCGATTATGCCACATTTATTTCAAACAATAATTGCATTGTCGTAAAATCAAATTTATTCAAGTCAATTTTCAACTCTCAAGTAATTTTTGCCCAAGTCAAGTCAAGTTAAAATTATTTTCCCTCAAGTCAAGTCAAGTCAAGTCAAGTCAAGTCACAAGTCATTTTTCTCCAAGTCAAGTCAAGTCGCAAGTCAATGAAATTGGCGACTCGAGTCTGACTCAAGTCCAAGTCAGCGACTAGAGGCGAACACTATGTCATTGCATCACACTCTCGCCGTGCATCTAGAAACTCCGGTGGCCCTGGAGGGACACACAAGACCTAGATATTGACGTCAGATTTCATGCCTGCGACTTTCATTATGCATCTTTCCCACGATTGGGAGGAAAGTTGTATATCTGCAACTTGAAAGTCGCAGACATGAAATTTGACGTCAAATTTCGTGACTTCGGGGGATTTTCGTGAATTTTTCCGTGACATTTTGTATAAAAAATTTGAACTCAGTTTGTGTGTGTCCCTCCTCTTCTAGGCCACCATAAAGCGCAAAGCCTTTACGCAATTAAGGGGTCAGAGCCTGCTATATGGCCCAGGAAAAAATTACAAAAAACACACATTTGATGCTCTCCAGTGCAATCTAGGCCATTTCGATCAGAGACGTTTTACACATTTGTTTTACCAATTTTGAAAATAAGATTTTGCATGCTTTATGTGCCTGTTAACAATTGATATTCTTTGCTAATTATTTTATTTTCCATCGGGCTAGAATCTGGGAGGGAATATTCTGCATGCAGTGACTAATCAAACCTACCTAGGCGTGGGAATCAACACACATCAGCTTACAGGGCATAGATGGAACATTGTTAAAATAAAGCATGGAGGTATACATTTAATTTCTACCTCCATGAACAGGTCAAGAAGAACACTGGACAGGGATTCAGGGACGCGAGCTCCTGCATAGTCTTGAAATCAAGTCGGTAATTGTTGTGCGGTCAAGTTGTGGGGACGGTACACACATCCTCGATCCCAATGTGTGTGTGAGTCGGTCGCAATTGAGCTGACGGACCTTGCCACGCGCTACCTACGACCGTTGCATGAATGTACATTATAATCGCACTGTGACTGTTGCATGAACGGCAGGATGTGTGTTTGTAATAGGCAGCGCTCGCAGACAAATAGACACTGACTAACGACTTGTCACCAAAGCTCCTGCAAAGAAACATAGGCCTGCCAAAAACCCATCACACATTAAACAACAAGGCAAACACTATCGTTGGTACAACCCCTCCATGGTACAACACCAACTGGCATGTTTCCATTATCTGGGGACCCCTAAAGTTAGGATTGAACAACTTGAACAGCTGTACAGGGCAACTTGAACAGCTGTACAGGGCAACTTGAACAGCTCATAGCCTACAGGGCAACTTGAACAGCTGTTCAGGGTAGAGCAGCACGCTTATGCATAGCTAGCAATAAGGTCACCGCATATATAATGAGACTATAAACTTTGATTCACTTTTGGATGAAAAGACGCAGGTAAAGCTCGCTTAACAATTCTCTACAGCAGCAATGAACAAATAAAAGTGCCACACCAATCCCAGACTAGGCTCAGTCGGTATTTTCAGCCGAGACCGCATGACCCGCCAACAGGAAGAGTAGAGATTCATGCAACCTTGCTCAAAATGGATATAAACAATCTTCATCCCAGGAACTCTATGACTGGGATGCGCTCCCATTTAATATTGAACTGCCCACTAATATTGAACTGCCCACGACGAGAGGAAGTTCAAGGAAGTCATCATTGCCAAAGTATGACTTTTTACTTGATAATTAATGTTTAGAGCGTCTTGCACAAGTGTCCACTATGTTGGGCTACAATCCTCGTAACTTCATGTGTGAGACAGTGAGGCTTCCAATGAGTACAGCATAGAAGTAGGGAAAAGTTAACAGAAATGTGGGCAGGCCTACCTGTGGCAGATTCCCCCAGAGATAATTCTGTCTCCTCGTAGTCATGTAAAGTGGCGAATTGCGTAGAAATTCCGTCTATGAATCAACTTGAATTCATTTAGCTCACGTTAAATTACCGATACGGGGGAACACACACCGGGTACAAACCCCCTTTTCGCCCCATCCCCGTCTCATCAAAGATAAGGCGGTGGGACCTTCCTCCATGCTGAGACCTAGCGGATTAAACATCCTTTTTAATCATACCGCTAAGACGGGAGTCCATGGTCTCTTGAGGGCGCTGTTAACGTCAACAAAACAAGAAGATCATCTCAGATCATGGATGTACGGGGGGACGTCACTTGCTATTATTTTTTGGTAATGAAAGATTTCACTGGGTTGTGCAATAATGCATTCCAAACGATCTCGTAGATCAGCAGACCATCACAATCAGTCAAGATGAAAACGAGAGTGAAGAAGCGAAAAATTAGCCAAGTCGGTAGCTCCACCGCCATCACCGCACACAGCACTGCTGGCGGTGGCAAGGCGACTCAACAACAAGAAGCAGCAACAAGCAGCACTAGTCGTGGTGGTAGGTATAATCATGGAGGTGTTTTTTTGTAGCCCCATAATTAACTTCGTACTCCGTCTGATTCTTGGCCCAAAAGTCTTACTCTTACTCATAATAAATTGAACGTCCGCCTATAAACTTAGGGCCACTTATCGATGGGCACCAGCTAAAAAGTTTAAAACGGGCTTTTCTGTGGAAAAAAATTTTCCCAAAATGTTCAACTACTCATTTCATATGGTGAGCAAAAAGTAAAGTTGATCTTGTGACTCATATTCAGACAATCTGCAGTCATAAACCTGTACTAGTGTTGCATTTAACTGGTTCTTTCAGAAACCATTTTGTTTTCAAGTTTTTTAAGTGTTCATTGCAAGTAATGTGAATGAAGATTCGGGATACATTGTTTGGCAAGTGATATTGTAGAGGAGCAGGCTGCATTGGCAGTAAGTGTATTACCGAACTGCGTCAACGCACTCATCATTTGTTGTTCTACAGGCTAAGCAGAGCTATATGTTTTTGAATACTGAGACCCATTTATGTAGCACCTTATAATGGTTATCAGGTGCTGCTGTGCATTCAACAGCCACTGCCAAAAACACAGTGGCAAACCCCTTTTCTAATCGATAAGTTTAACTGGGTTCTTTTACTTGCATTACACAACACTTAGGACATCCCAATCTGAAGGGCAAGCAATAATGGTTAAGTGCCTTGCTTAAGGAAATAAGCGTCAAGACTCAGACTCTAACCCTCACTCTGCTGATCAGAAACACAAGAGCTCAAGTCCATTGCGCTTGAGGCGCTTGACCACTGGACCACAACACACCTTACAGAAGGACCAGTTTAATTTATCCCTCTCATCTTTGTCTCTGTTACAAAAGTTAGAGCATGCCTCATCTTTTTTTGAAACTTTCTTTTAGGCTCAACAAGTGCAAAGGAAGACTCCAGTGAAATTCCACAGAGGAAAAAGAGAAGAAAGAGAAGTAGTCTGACAGTCGCTCCCAAGAAACGAACTTCGACTAGACTAAGAAAACCTGCAAAAAGAAGTCCATATTTTGGCAAGGGGGCAGTGAAGGCTCCCAAGAAACCATCAAAGAAGTGGACTCCCCCGAAGTCACCATTTAATCTGGTGCAGGAGAGTTTATTTCATGATCCATGGAAGTTGCTTGTTGCCACCATGTTCTTGAACAGAACTACAGGTGAATATTGACCCCTTGCACAACATGGAACGCACCTCCACTCAATGCGCATCCACCATGTCCACACCACTTTGGGAGTCAATTCCTTTGTGTACATTTTTCAAACTTTTCAAGAAGCATTGTAGAATTCCAAAGTTCATTGTACGGCAAGTGTTCAACTTGTATTTCTTTAAAAGCTGCTCAGAAAATGAGTCTACCACTTCTCTAAAATGAAGTTAAGTGAAGAGGACAAGTTATTGGAGACAAACAAGTTGGTTCTGAGAAGAACCAGAGGTGAGGTATTACAGACATTTTGAAGATGACTTTTACCAACTTTTCATAATGTGAGCTTTTTAGGGCTTTTGGGACTAATGAAACAAGACATAAAATATGTTTATTTTTCACTTATTTTAATAGGGGTTAAAGCAATACCAGTGCTGTGGAAGTTTTTTGAATCTTGGCCCAATGCTGAGGTAACTCGTAAATCCGACTGGACGGACATGATCGAGTTACTTCACCCTCTGGGACTTCATCTGAAGAGAGCACAAATGATCGTCAGATTCTCTGGTAGGTTTTTAGGGCAAATTTGTACAATTTCCTTTACCTTTGCTCAACACAAGATGGAAAGTGATGTTTCTCATCAGTGTCCTCAGCAGATATTAAAAAGAACACTGGCATAACTAAGGGGGAATGCCTCCTGCCAAAATTGATGTCCGTCCCCCCTCCCCCCTCATGAGGTCAGGCGAGGTCATGGCTTATGATTACCGTGTAGAGTCTACCCTTGCTTTCTGGCCTTTACTTTTGTTGCTTTGAGGTTCAAAAAATGCACTATGTTGCCAGGGATATGATCTGAAAGATCTGGTAGCACTTATGTTGTTGTTCGTTATTCTTTGCATTTGTTATTTTACTCAGTGGATGGATCAGTGGATAGCTGTCACTTTGAATCACAACACAATTAAAATTTGCATTAATGTCATACTTTTATTTGAGATTTTAGAAACATTTATTGCTCAGTTTTAAAGAAAACTCAATGAAATTCAATGCAAAGTTTCATGAAGAACCCTTAATGCAGCTCAATGCAAAACCCAAGTTACCTGTAAAGGTGGCGTTTATTGGAAACTCATTGCTGAACAATTTACCATCCCAATACCCACTACTTTTTGTTTGTTACACTTTTGATCCACGTTACCGCTTTATCCGTTTTTGTTTTTCTAGATGAGTATCTGTCCAAGGACTGGACTTATCCCATTGAACTCCATGGTATTGGCAAATATGGAAATGACTCTTACCGCATTTTTTGTGTTGGAGAATGGAAGGAGGTAGGCTCTTGATTCACAATGTTAGAGGCTAGTGTTGCAAACTCAGCACCCTTTGTTTCTTAGTTTAACCCTAGTAGAAAATAGCCATGTCCACAAATCTTACAGTTTTATCAGTACATCGCACAAACAAAAGATTTCCCCCACCTCTTGCCAAGTCCCCCAGACTGGGAAAACCTAGAGATTCGGAATGGTATGTCTGAAGTGCCCATTCCCCACTGAGACAATGGGAGACATTTTGGAATGCTAGACTTAATACCAGGTAAATCCATTATTCTCAGAAAATTGTGTATGCTCAGAACTTTACCTGGTATGTCTGCTGCCACCTAGTGTTCCAAAGTCTCTCATTCCCAGGTTACACTAATAGATGTGCCTATTGTCACATCTTTGTCACATTGCCGAAGCCCTTGTAAAATTAACTAGGACTTGGAGGATGTGATTAAACTTTGATTGCTACACTTTGGACGCATGTACCGCAAAATGTCAAATTAAGTACATGTAATGTGGAAATGTATGGATCTTGATATTTTTTCCCTTCATTAGTTACAGTAAATTCATTCATATGTACTAATTATTAATGGTGTCCAAACTGCAGTGTTTGAAACAACCACAACCCACCATGACCTTTGTGATTTGACCCATAATATCGAAGACACGACTCGATTGACCCATTGTATGCATGTTACATGTGGCAACTTTGCAATACTCACCATTTTGAGAGTCAGCAGGTAAAGCTTGTTAGCACTGCCTCGCCTAAATTTCCCACTAGACTGTATAACACACAGGGACATTGACTCTCCAAAATGGTGCCATGTGAATTGAGTAAATAGTCTTATGTTTTATTCTACATGTATTTGGTTTTCAGGTTGAACCAACTGATCATATGCTGAACAAGTATCATGACTGGCTGTGGGAGAACTACGGGTGAGGTTGTTGCAATACTAATACTGGGTATTCTTTTCTGAAATATTAGTTTATACAATTTGACTTTCCTCAATTATATAGAAATGATAATAACAAAAACATTTATTATGCACCGGGATCAATCTGTAGATGGTCATGTCACAGGGAAATAACATGTACATGTACACATGTAGTCAGGAAGGGAAACGATGTAGAACAAGGGTAGAACAGAGGGTAGTGTTTATGCAGTGGCGTAGCCTGACACTTTCAATGGGGCTATCCCGACGGAACAAATGGGATTCAAAGAACTAATGGGCCACTATTAATAATAATAATTATCATAATTGGTTCTTTAATAAGCGAACATTCCGAGTACAAGATCAAGGTGCTTTACAACATCAACATTATTATCCCTTTCTTCGGTCTATTATCCTAACGTTCCACCATGCAAACCTTCAAGTCTTATTTGTTATTATCTTTGTCATCAGGCATACTTTTAACCAATCCACAAAACTTTATCAAAAAATGATCGGGCCATCTAGAACTTGATGCATTACACTGCGCAATTCTAGCTACAAAAAGTTGTAGGGACCTTAATGCTGTGTATTTTTAAATGGGGGGCACATCTTTGGTAAGACATCTGTAAATGCATTCTTTCACAAAGAAACAAAAATACCTGTGAGAGGTTCATGGTGATTGTGAAGTTACCTCAAATTTAATCTAATTTCTTATGAAATTCTGAGATAAGCTGTTGTTTTATCATTTTATAACACTATAAACTTTTACAGGGTAGGTGGTAGAGTCGAAATATGAACTTAGTTTTGTTATTTGATAATCTAGAATTGTTTAAAATCGATTTTATGCAAATGTATGTGTACATCAGGTGCATTTACATTTCTTGGGGAAATTGCTCATGCTGTTTTCTAGTAAATAAATCAGTCATGTTAAATAAGTAATTTGAACAATAACATGTTTTTAATAACATAGAGCAATTCAAGGAAGGAACAAATATTGAAACAGTGGTCAGTTTTGAGATCATGCATGTAAACGAAGATCACTTCCAAGCACTATAGCTCATTGCCTGATGAAATGCACAGACTTTGAGGTACAACAGACTTGGAATAAATAAAAAGCATTGCCAGTTTAAAAATTACTGCTTTCATTAGAAAACAAGAATTTCCATTTTCTATAAAACATTTTGAAAGGGGATCACCAGGGCGAACAGATGCTGTGACAGCTGTGAAAGCCAGGCCCAGTACTTGTGAAGAATTTCCATGACTTAAAACAAGTCGGCTTCAACACAGATGCATTTCACCGGGAATAAACATGGGAGTAAAACTTACTTTGATTCACCGACTGAGTACATCTAATTAAAGTATGATAATATTTAAACGAAATCATGTATATTATATTGCAATATAGGTTTTTAAATACATTTTGATATTATACACACACATGTATCAGTAATCAGGTAAATTCCCAAATGAGTACACTTATAAATATTCAATTATGTACAAGAGTTGTTAAATAACCTTTTTTCTTAAATGATAATACACGCTGTCTCTGTTTAAAGTGTGAATACATTGTATCTAGTGATAACAAAATTGCCAGGCACAACCCACTTGCAGGTTTTCTTTAAGTCAAGGAATGAAAGTGTAATGTTTTTATCACAATGTTACTTTTATTCTGGTGGTTGAATATTCATTTGCTAATGATTTAAGCGTGTATAAATAATAAAAGGAACATGTATGATATTATTGTCTAGAGTCAGTAGAGTGATGTATGATCATCCAGTTCTTGTTTGAAATCACGGTTATTTTTAACTCCACTTGAATTCAATGTGCCCAGCAGCTTGAGCAAGACATATGCAGGATTTGCAGACACACCATGTAAATGAACTCTCCCTATGAGCTGTGGTGGCTCTGAGAAGGACCCGTGGTTAACAATTCAATGCTTCTATCAGTGTGTTGTGATCGTTTTCAGGAGAATGCTGGACTGTTGCTGTAAGCTGCTTAAGAGCTTTAGAAGAAGTTTACCCGATAGCCAAACCTCTTTGGCAGTACAAGCAGCATGCAGCAGAAGAGTCCAGTATTCTCCTGAAGACGATGATAGCACACTGATCGAAAGGTTGAGTTGTCAAACCATCGGTTCATCCTAGAACCACCACAGCTCATAGAGTGAGTTCATTTAAATGGTGTCGCTGCAAACCTCGCTAGAAGACATATGCAGTAGATTGGTTTTGATTTGTAAATTCCACATTCGTAAAGGGCCGTTTCATGTCACTATTTTACCTGGCCCTGGTGGGAATGAACTTCACTCAAAAGCTTCCAACAGAACCCCCAAGTTAACACACAATATGCAAAGGTAAAAGTAATGCATGGTTTTGAAATGCTGATGACAGATCATACCGAGTGTCACATGTTTTTGGCTATCAAGCAAAGTCTTGGAAGTGCGTTTGTTGACCTCTGGACCCAAACTATTTAAGGGTAACCAGATTTTGTACGCTTGCTTTACCAGGAAAATTTTCATAAGCAACAGTGTATTTCATAAACGATCAAGAAGATTTGACTGTACACAATGAGTTTGCGTTGTTGAATGCTAAAACATGAACGGAGTAAGTGTGCCCTTTGCTTTGCTAACAGTTGGCAGTGGTCATGAAATAGAAATTGTGCCAAGGGCCGCTCCATTAGCAGAAGGTATTTGCTTACAGGCTCTATGAAATTAGGCCCAGGATATCAGCTGATGGAAGCAAATTATTCTTATGAAATGAGTAGAACATAATTATGGGTCAAAAAGGTCTGAAAGCGAGGAGTCAAATTGGCACTTCCAACACCTTTTAGATGGGAAGTTATTGAAACAAATTAAAACACATAGTCTGTGGATTTTAATCCAATCTTACTAAATGCTTTTTCTCCAAAGGTAGTGCACATACTATTTTTCCAACCAACTCTAACACAAACTTCCTTGAGTGACTGCCTGGGATAATTTTTCACCCTAACAACATCCAAACCCAACACCTCAAACTGTTGGACTCTGATTATGGTGGTTTAAGCCTGATCTTGTGTAAAGTATAATCAGTTTACCAGTGAAGTCCTCAGTCAAACAGAACCAAACAAAATATTCTGTAGGATTTTGTTGGGGTGGGGATGAATGTGGTTGATGGAAACTTCACCAAACAAAACAGCTTATACAGTAAATGGTAAATGTAAGACCTCCTTCTCATTGAACAGTCTCAGCTGGCAAGATAATGTCTCTCCTATCGAAGGTCTCCAGAGCTGGGATTCCCTGGTGACTGTCTGCCTCTCTAAACCGGTCTACAGATTGCTGCTTTATAGTTTCCATAACAACCAGCGAATCATCCTCTGATGTGTCAGGTTTCTCACTGGTGAGGTTTGAGTGGTTTGAGTCGCCCTCTAGAGACTCACCTGTTCTGTCTGAGTCATGATACTCACTGCAATTATCTTGCGAAAATGTTGGTGGGTTATCAATGCAGGCTTCCGTTTCAGAGTCCATGAAACTATCTGGTGAGGGGCTGTCCTTACCAGGAATCCAAACCATATTTTGATCTATTTCAGTAGTTGTTCGAACAACAACAGAGCTATTTTTACCAATACTTTCATCATTTGACGTTGTTAAGGGTTTATCAGTGTCTGTTATGATTGTGTTGGTCTTGCTAGGTTCAAATTCAGACTTAGTTTCAATGTTAAGTTTAGCATCATGGATGTTATTAGTGCTGGAGAAATGTTCAGATGACACCTCGGTAGGATTAAGGTCTCTTTCAGGATCACTCTTGTCATTTTCATCCTCTGAAGGTGTATTGTGATCATAGGTCGATGGTTGTGTGTCATTTTCATCTTCTCTAGTTGGTGTCTCAGTGGTGTTTAAATCTCTACTCCTACCAGCTTGGGGTCGTGTTTTATGATAACCCGGAACCTCAGTTTCCTCAATTCGTTTGAGAGAAGCAACACTCCGGAAGGATGCTACACTAGTTCTCCCAGCAGATAATCTGCTTAGCCTGTCACTTATCGAAGACTGGTCCTCCTGGATGATCGACAGCTCCCGTACCTTGCTTATGTCTTCTTTGAACTGTTTAGACTTAGCAGTGTACCTGTTGCGAGTTCTCAATGGATTCTTGAAATCGTCCCCTTTGAGTTTCCTCCTCTTTGCTTGCTTCCGTGCCTGCATTTGTGTCAGTACCTCTTTGCTTGATGTATATCTGTTGGGATTTATGCTCGAGTCCTTGGTTACATTTGTCACACTTTCCTGGTTATCCACCTGTTTTTCTTTCTGTTCGACAGTTATCGGTTCCTCTTCTGCATTTGTAGTACTTATTTCAAGTTCTATCTTAGCACTTGTCTCTAGCGGCTGATCCTCATCTACTTCATAAGAGACCTGAATGGCAGGGAGAGGTGCATGTTTGTGCATTGGTTTAGCACTGGTGGTGAAATCACCTCTGAGCTCAGCTATCTTAATAGCTTGCTGCATCTGTAGCCGATAGTTTGTTACAGACCTGTCCTCAGCATTTGGGTGAATGTAAGGCTTGTGCCTTGTCTCCAGCTCTGGTCTCCATGTGCCCATTTCTACATCCTCTGAGTTGTTCTGCTGTTTGAGTGGAGGTAGAACTTTGGACTCATTATTCGTAGCTGGACGTGAGTTCTTAGTTGAGGTGTCTCGTTTGAGGACTACAACATATGGTCCGCTACTTTTGGGCTTTCTTTTGTTGATGGGCTGCTGTACATGTACCATTTTCCTGAAATCAATTGAAAAAGTAATTAAATTGGCGAACATTTTTCCCAATGTGAAATACAACAGATGATTCCTTAAATGTGTGACATGTAGAAATTAGCAAGACCTTGGAAATACTACTTTCCCATGTATCAAGTTGGTCAAAATCAAAAACCAGATTCACTGAAAACATAATCACCTGATTAGAGAGGGCTGTTGAATTGCAAACGGTGGTGCGGGGGGTTTGATGGCTCTGCAAGAGAAATATTTCAGTCAAACGGTAAGATAAACATTCTTCAAGACATCGGATTTCATCATTTGATGCTTCATGAGATATACATGGGACTAGAGCTACACACTCTAGCTGATGCTGAGCTGATGTTAAGTGACTGAGGCTTTCCTTAAATAATGAAGAATCATCAGCCAACTAAAGCAGAGTTTGATGTATGTCTGAATGTTGGACACTCATCTGTGACAGACCGCCTTAAGCAAAGTTTCGAGTAATAATTACCTGATGGTCATAGGGGAGCTGCCTGTCATGTGACCTCTTCTTTGCATCACCCTGTCCACCAGCTCCCCTAATGGTACAACTTCATGCCTGGCCTTCTTGTCACCGCCCATCACCCTGTCTGGGTGAGCGAGGGCACTATATCGAGCTTCCTGGTTTTGCCTGGACGAGTAAAAGAGACATTAAAGAAAGATCAGTTTTTAGACAGATGGTTATGCACGTATTCAAGGAGGAAACATGTCATATTATGATAGTATTGTCAGCAGCCTCTTTACAGTCTAAGGCAAATAAAATAGTGTTGTTTATACATAAATCTACCACAGCATTTTCAAGAAACACTACTTTAAACCCTTTATTAAGGTTTATAATGATAATAGGTTACTGTCTTAAACAGAAACTTCATGTTTCTCCTTCATTTACTATACATGTATATATATAATTAATGATGATAAGATGGTTATAAAGATACCAAATACAACTTAATTTGCAGGACCACGATATTCCTACTATTTCACTCCGATTTCCGATTTTGCTTTTGCCCTCGGTAAATCAGGAATAACTTTGTGTGTGTGTGCAAAGCCACATATTATATTGGTTTTGACTCTCACAAAAAAAAACTAACACAAGTGTACGATATAGAAAACTTATGACGTGGAACTCAAAGGCGCCACTGGACCAACTACAACTATAACAAGACCCACGGTCAGTTATAGGATAAACAAACTCTCCTTTCGTGATAACTTGTCACTGTTAATATAAGTGACAGTGCAAAAGTATATGCACACAATAAAAACCACTGTAGGTTTTCATTTATATGAGAAAAACAATTATCCCTTAATTTTTCGTTCACTTAATTCTTGGAGTAAGACATGAAGACAAACTGCTCCAAACAATCTGGACATGATAATTTGTCAATAAAATATTGAAAGTGACAGTACAAAAGTATATGAACACAATACAAAAACCACTGCTTATTTTCAATTGAGAAGACAGACCTGCCTGTAAAATAAAATGGTCACCGGACTCACAAGCCAGCTGCAGTTAATGCATTTTAAATTGTTTCCTACTCTCAACTATTTCATGTAAGACATTTACAATAAAAAGGTCTAACCACATCACAAAATGATTCTAACTGTTTTGTTGAAATGCAATCGCTCACATAAAATTAATGATAGACGTAAATGGTAGGCTCTCCTTAATGTTGCAATGCAAACACGCATTTGAAGAGCTTGTCAACAATCTATAGCCTGAAATTACCCCACAGGGAGATTCAGAACTTATTTACCATTCGTCTTTTGAGTTGTTCTTGATGGTGTTCCACACGGTTTTCACCCCTCGTACTTGAGTGGTTTCACCCATGCTACTGTGGGAGGAGTTCTTCAGTCTGGATGAAACCATTGAGGAAGAGGTACCTGGAATGACACAAAACATGAACATATTTACACGATCCATGCCCTCTCACTCTTGCAATATTTATTTTCGATCTGTCAAAGAAATATAAAATCATGAGGTATACATTTCAGTTGCAATGAACAAATGTTGTTGAAAAGTTTCAGGGGAAATTTCAGCCAAGATTTCAAAGGATTAGACCTTGAAATTAAACAACGTTTTTTTAATAGTAATTTAATTCTCATCTGCACTCCAATTTTTAAACTCAAACCATACAACCAACATGTGCAATTTTCATCGAAAAAGGTGGTCACGTGTAAATGAAAATAACGAAAAACACCTTTACTTTTTGGCCTTCTATTTTGGCAATCGAAATAAGAAACAGAGATTTTGAGGGGGTTTCAATCAAATAATGTTCTTGACAGTAATTTAGACGGTAATATTTTTCCATAATCCATGTAACCTGTGACATCACATGTTTGCAAAAGAGCCGCAGAGCCTAGACTTCCTGCAGGCACGATTTGTTCACAGCCAAATGGAAGAAAATATCAGGTCTTACATTAGTATAGAGATTGCATTGTGTGATCAACTTTTGATATGAAGAAAAGGAGCACATCTCAAAACTTGTTCAGCTGCTATTTGTAGAACTCACGAATGTATGAGGAAAGTATGCCACAATGTGTAATATTTCTCATATGACCAGTGTAGCGTCTTGCCTGCCAGAAAAGCCATGGAATGTAGAAGCTCACTCTTTATGTAAACAAAGATTACATGCTCTACCTGACTAGTATTGTTGCAAACTTTCTTTTACTTAAATGAGCATTACGTTCGAAACTAATCAAGTATTCATTTCGAACTACTGATCCTGTACTTTGTCTTTTATACATGTAAACAATGCACGGTCAAAAGTTCATTGAAAGTAAAATTGTAAAAACACAACTCAAGAACCTTTTTTCACTCGGAATCTCCTCATCTTTCAGAAAATGATAAAATTATTAATAACGATCATATTAATTCATATTTTACACAGCGCCAAAATCCGCCTAAATGACGCACAAGGCGCTTTAAACAAATTTTAAATAAATAAATAAATTTAGCCAATAAAAACAATCTGAAGTTTAACAACAGTCATCAACAAATTGTTGATAATGTAGGCCTATAATTTTACTTTCAGAGGAAAAACTGTTTATGCCTAAAAGACGTAATAATAATATGGCATCCTACACTGTACTTCAGTTGTAAGGTTGATGGGGTTTTTATGCAAAAAAAACAAAAACAATAAATAAATAAATAAAATTACCCGAAAGTTTAGAGACCACGATTGTGTACATGCTACAAACCCTTTAAAGCTATCTTCATACTTGTCGTTGTATCTCTGTTTTATTGTATAAAACTAGTGACATATTATTTATCAAAACAAATGTATATGCAATTGGATAACTACCTCAGTCAAAAATGCATTCATCAGTACCATGCCCACTCGCTCGCCCGCCCGAAGTTCCAAAAATATGCTGAACACGAACGAGACAACAATTATTGAAAAATCGTTCTTTTGATCGCAAATTTGAACTATTTATCTAGGATACGTGTTCAAGAAGTATAAATATTGACGAGCTTTCGCAATCTCGGTTTCACAACTCTAGCATAACTCTAGCATTTTGACATGCATTTGACGGGGAGACAAGGGTGGTGTGTTGCCCCAAATTTGCGATTTGTTGTAGAAATCATACACGACTCGTGGTTTATCTCTGAAGTGGGTCTCCTTTGTTTACTCGGTACAACAAGCTTGGAACCGGTTTAACAATTTTGCAAATAACTTTGTTGTGTTTTTGTCAAGTGCTGGGGGAATCTTAACAAGTTTAAGTTTGTGTAACAGACTTGTCCATCGCCACAAATCAACTTTCATGACGCTCATACCCAAATAGGCATAACTTCTCTCACAAAATCTATCAATTGACTCTGTCTACACCTCATCGAGGAGACCATCGCATTCGGAGTAATTCTGTTAGCAAATATGTATAAACTCAGTGTAGACAAATTCATAATTTCAATGATTTAAGCTTACGAAACGTGTGCTGTAAAATTATTATATCTTGGAATACTTTTTTTCAAAAATGTAAGCATCAACTCACCATTGTTGCGTCTTCTCATCCGGTTTCGTAGTTGGTCTTGAGCTTTGTCCCGCTGGAGGAAAGAACAAAATCGTGTGTTTAGTAATATAACACACGCGTAGACGTTTTTATATATCACCTCAAAATGCCAAGATGTGTAACCAACACCGACAGACTCTTTGCAGATAGACTAAACAGTAACTCAAACCCATTATTTACCTGTCCTTTTGTACAGAAACATCGTCCTATCATAATACAAAATTTCTCTTCACGAAAGAAAAATTATCGCAGAAAACCCTATTCCCGAATTTCTTCGCTAAAAGTAAAAGTCTCAATCCTCACTCCAAATTTCCGGCATGGCTCAAAACTGCTCACTCTTCACAGGCTCAGTACTGAAATGCAGATTGGTCAAATATTGCACCAATATAATGGTCGACTCCAACACGACGACTTATAAATCAAGGTGCAAAATGCAAAGTTCAAAAGTAACGGAACTAGGATGACAAAACTAACATCGACTCTGGTCGACCTCAATGGATCTCGCGCAGTCATCTATCACGGTGGGCTGCCATGCCTGCGCGCGAACACGGTCGCCTCGTTCGTTCACATGGCTACGTGGTCAATTCTGCTGTGAATAATTTGGTTTTTATCTTTCACGTGTTTTTTTCTCCATTCGTCTTCGAGGAGGTCTAGTTTCGAGCCTTGTGAGGCCAACAATCCCAGCCAGGGGGTTTGTTGACCAATCAGGGAGCTTTAAAAAGATGCTAATGGCCCGTGCGCTTCAGGTTGTGTATAAAAATAAGACTACTGATGTAATGTGGAGAGCCTTGAGATTTTTTTTGAACATTGTGATTAAATTGCTGGGTTGCCCCAAGCACGCTGGAAGGTAACATGTCCTCAAATTAATTGTTGCAAAATGCTAATGTATTCGAATATAAAAGTATTGGAACAACACAGTGATTTCCACCCGGTGGACTAAGGATTTGTTTTCAGTGGCGTAGCCTGGGGGGGGGGGGGCACGTGCCCACCCCCCGAAAAAACAAAATCGCGATAGTGCTCTCAAAAAGAAAAATAAGAGAGAAAAAAGAGGAAAGTGCGTGTTTGTATAATCAAAATGTAGTTCGCAATTGGGATCGCAACTGGAATCGCCATCACGGCGACACAATGCCATACGACGGATGGTGGAACCCTGCAGCACCCCCTCCCAAAAAAGCATGAACACCCCCCTGAAAAACCCATCCCCCTGCCCCCTCCACTTAAAAGCAATATCCCCGTGCCCCCCCCCCCCCCACACACACACACACTGAAAAAGTCCTTGCTACGCCGCTGTTTGTGGTTTGCTGTTGGAAATTTTTTAAAAGAATAATTTCCTTATCGCAATTGATTCCGAACAGCACTTCGCTTAGAGGTAGTTTACACCATTTGCAGACATGGAAACAATGTACTGCCAAGTTACTTCCAAGTTACTGCCAAATGACTTACGTGACTGTGAGTATATTCCCAAATATCAAGTGAAATTGTTTAACCAGGTTGTTGTTGTTGTTGTTATTTTTGTTTTGTTTTTACATTAGAGAAAGCATTTTATCATTTCGAAGCGATGGTCTGCCGAGCACCGTTTGATTGTGCAAGTTTTTATATGTCATACAACAAAATTTGACTGACAGTTTAGTATCGTCACCATTTGCTCTCGTTTTTCTCTTACAGTCACGGACTGACAAATGTAGACAGGTCGTTGGAACGAAATTCTATATTAACTCCAACACCACACATACTAATGCACATTTCTTGAAAAATACAGCAATCACCAATGTTGTCATTTCCATTCAAATCACTTATTTAGTTTCGGTTTTAGTTGGGACGGATGGCGGAAGCTAAATTTATGAAGGGCGACTTTTATAGTTATGCACTGCACCCTCTTATATTTAACTTGCTATAAAAAATACGTTAACAAATACAAACATATTCGAATAGGGAATGCCCTGACATGATTTTGAGACCAAAACCACCAGTGTACATCCAAACATGATTACAGTGCTACGTTTAATCTAATTTATTGTTTACATTAATTAAGAGTATTTCAATGTTTAATATGCGTACCTTTCGTTTTTGGGCTGAACCTCTTCCCGGATTGTAGGCATCTACATTGTGGGCCGCTACCTAGAAACAACAGAAATATACAGGACAATAAGCATTGGAGTTGAATAAAACAGAGAGACAATGTCCACCATGGAAGCTCCAATATATTCATTGGCCATCCCACGGTAGTTTGGTGATGAGACTGTGCCTTTGATGATACAATCACGGAATTTATGTCATGAGAAAGTTATTTGGCTACATGGCCATCGCAGGTTTGTCATTTAAAAAGAAATATAGGTATAGTATAACAGGTATTGGCAGCCATTTTGACATTTTTTGAAAAGTGTTTATTTCTACCTGTGTTTTTTCAAAGGAAAGATCTGCGATAGCTTATGGTCAACATTGTTCATACCCTGACTGTTTGCCAAATTGAATCCCATGCTTGTATCCAAACAATTCACATATTCAACATTTAAACAAATACACTTGTCCATTTTCAAAAACAAGACGTGACTCAACTTGGGAGACAGTACTTCTATTTTATTTTACTTCTCTAATGGCATTTAAGTTATTTTGCAAAAGACGTCTGTTCATTACCAGGCACCCGATCAATGTATCAGTCAGGTGAACCTTTTTTGCTGAAATATGTGACCGAAATGACTATACGTGCAATGTACAGGTTTTGCAGCATAAGGTCACGTTGGTTGATGATCTTAGATCTGTGTATCAATCCCGGATACAAACCTAAAAGTGACTAAATGTTGGCAGTACCAAGGCAGCACGAACATCCCAATATAATTACAGAAATGACAGAAATAGGTCGGGGTTTTATGTCTGATCGATCGACAGGTAGGTGCGCATCCATGATGAAATAAGAATTTACAATTTGAAATGTACGTTGCTACATCCATGCTTATACCATGGAGGTAGAATTAGATTTTTCTACCTCCATGCTTATACACAGTATGAATATGAACAACATAGATTCTGTTTGTTATTTTGAAGAAGAAAAACCCCCACATAATATACACTGTCGTTTCACAAATAACGATTCTTAATATTGGCAAGCTGAAAAAAATGGGAAGAAACAGACTATATAATTCCCGATGAAATATCTTAATTAGAACATGATTTGGACAAGACTAGTGCTTATGTTTTGTGTTATACTTCTCTCAAGTTGAAGGTGAGATACCGAGAATGAGTTTGGCTCATTGTTTCCTCCCTGCCTCTGTGAGTCCAGTTCAGATCCCGGACCGAAGCACCAAGACTAGAGCATTGCTTGGGTCTTCAGACCCTACCTGATTGCATGGGTTTTCCGGGTTTCCCCCCATAAGTCCAAAACTAATATTTCTCTCGTTTTCGCCAAAAAGTTGGTGTGATGTTTCCGTTAGGATGCTTCGCCGAATGTCGTATTCAGATTCAGAAGTAACTGAGATCTAGTTTCATATGGCTACGTGAGTTCATATTGGCTAAATAAGGTTGATCGCATTTCAGGGCAAACTTGTACAAGATGGTTGATACAAGCTTATACAAATGCACTTTGGGTTTCATTTGATGATATCAAACTCTTCCCAGCTCAGTACCTGGAGTACAACTATGGATGTCATTTCTACCTACCTGGTAAAATATACGGTAGGCCTAAACCAGCAGTACAAACACCCTTTCCACAGTTCTGATGCTCTACCTTCACATCTCTTCACTCATAAGACGCAACCACTTACACACAAAATATGGAGGACGAATATATTATATACACACAAACTCATCATCAAATGCTTAAGTGTCACAGATTGCACTGTCTTACCAGATATTCCTCTACCAGTTCAGCCATAACGAAGCGATTTACAAATCACTCTACATCTTTCCAGAAGTCAACTCAATACATTTCCACATACGCTCCCCATGAGAAATCAAATTTAAATCTTGGTTCTGTAAACTGAAAATCCAGCCTAGACAAGCTGTTGAAACGTGTGAAGTGACATGAACGTCTTCTTAACAACCACGAGTGTGTATAACACGGCCAGCCTATACTGCATTGTTGTAACACGTATACACTTTACTTGCCCATAGTCTGTCTGTGCGTTTTCCCCCGTGGGGTTCAAAATTGCATATCGACCCAAACCACACTCCCTTAAAGTTTTAACACGAATTGATTCGTCTCATTTGACCACTGCGATCCATCAATCAATAGAGGCATGTTGAACAAGGTGTATGATGTTGGTAAGAAGTAGCTTTTTGTCAGGGAACACTGGGGTTTATTTATGAGGGTCATTGACTGTTAGTTTCTTGGAAGGTACCTTTAGTAATAACACAAAGGAATTGCACACAAATTGAAATTGACATTTTTGGAATACCGAAGTTCAGCGCTGAAAATCTAAAAGAAAAATTTAAGTAGATAAAAAATGTGGTTATGGATATTTACCCTTCACTAATAAAATAAAGTTGAACCTTTTTGTACACTTTTGCTCTATGGGATAGTCATATAGCAAGGTATCATTCATTGGTAATCAGCCGACATGTACATGTATTTTATAAATCATTTTATAAATCCTTTGACACAAATATGTAAAGAGGTTTCATTCTGTTTTTTCAGTTGAAAAAAATGCGACAGACGGATTCGAATTGTACCTGATGTTGAGTCAAGCCTACCATAATGGTTTAACTAAACGAGTCATAATTGTTAGCTAAACGAGTCTAATTTTACCCGCTCCCTTGCTATCCTGCGTTTATAAACGATCCCTGAAAAAAATGGGCAATTTCACACCAAACGCTTGGTTGTTACCATAGTTGCACTGAACTCCGACCCTGGCAACTAGGAACCAAAACACCGAGCACAAAAGTCATAAAACGATAAGACCTTCAAGTCCCGTGGAACACAACAGCGGTCCATTCAGGCGCAATAAACCCATTGGAATTAGCGATGGTTGTGTTGACGCTACATGTTATGCAGTAATGCAGACGGATAAAAGTTTTTTATGTGTGTCCCTTCACTTGAACAAATCCTCTGTTTACAAGTGTTTGCATTTTGTAACACAGCTTAGATCAATGATGCAAGCCACCTATGCAAATCGGATCTGCTTGAGGAGTAGGAGTCGCAAGTGTCCGACAACATTGAAAGTTATTCAAAGGAGCCGTCTCTTCGGTGGCCCCATTTTATGTTAACTTAAAGACAAAGTACACGACCGGTATTTATCGAGAGGAAAAAACAAAAAAAACATCCTTAGCTCCAATCTGAAAGCTTACTATAGTTCTAAAGTTCATACCAGTGCCAGTCCTCCCAGAGAAAGTAGCATTTCAAAACCGAGTTTAAAGTCGAGGAAATACCATAATTTGGAAGACCCAACAAGAAACCGTTGCTTAATTCGATTACCGCAATCGAA
Organism: Pisaster brevispinus; assembly: GCA_023634235.1. Taxonomy (NCBI): domain Eukaryota; kingdom Metazoa; phylum Echinodermata; class Asteroidea; order Forcipulatida; family Asteriidae; genus Pisaster; species Pisaster brevispinus. The sequence goes on from JAMKCF010000004.1 coordinate 17,728,682, forward strand.
ATAGGCCCCGTGATTAGGGGAAAAAACACACCAGATTTCCAGTTTTTCGCACGCGATCGAAAGGTTCTATGAATTGTCACAGGTTATCCGTTTATGGTGTGTCAAGTGAAAACTAGAAAATTGGAAAATCATATCTTTTAAAAATACTATGAAATGTCACAGGATGGATAATTGTGGTATGCCATTGAAAACTATAGAGATAATTAATTCACTCTTCCAAAAACACTGATACCACACCTTTGTAATCGTATGGCCATCTTTGTTCTTCTCATTCCATTTTAATGGGACCAGACGGTTATTTCCCCTTCAAGCCTCGGTTTGGTTACAGGTACACATGGATGAAGGGCATAAAAGCAAAGTGGCTGCACAATGGCTTCCGAAGACGCCATGCTTGAGTCGAATAATTCGAATTATAGAAAAAAATGTATGTAGTCAAACTGTGCGAACATTCCCCGTGTTAAAAAATAAAGCAAACCCCAGTGGCATACATAATAATCCATGACTTAATCAACATTGAAAGTTAAACTACAACGTAATATAAACACAATTTCCCTTAATCCTATTAACAGTACGTGTTATAGTTTACAAATTATTCATTAGATAATTCTAAACTTATGGATGCACTGTAAATACACAGAACTTGTAACACGACTGATAGGCACATTTTGTTTATACTTTGTTCCAAATTACTGATACTGGAAAGTTTATTTTCAAGCAATTTCGGTCAGACTGCTGATGGGGCACCATCTCCGTACACAGTCGACTCTTGTTATAACAAGACTGCATGGACTAGCCCAATTACCTGATCGTTGTTACAAGAGGAAAGTAAAACAAAGAAACACAACCCAGAAATGAGATTCAGGAATTCAGAATGTACTCATAAGCAGAACCAGTTTATAACGTGCTCGTTATAACGAAGGTCGACTGTAATGCATGTCTAACCTCCAATGTTTACGTATTAAACGAGGTACGCAAATAAGTTTCTGTTTGTCAATTGATTTTAGCTAAATAATTAAATGCAGTGTATGACTTCGCCGCCGCCGGTGAGAGCGGTCGCAAGTGTACAATGAAATCCAAACACTAGGAAGACTTTAATATTTGGAAATAAATTTTGGTTAAAAAAAACAAACAAAACCAAACACGACCTATGGACAGTCCAATGCAAATGTTATTTCTGTCTGGATTTTAAATCCAATGAACTGAACAGTACTTGAAAGGAATTTTTTGTGTGTGTCTCAACCTACATAGGTATCTTCACATTATTGTATTAATTTAGTTTAGGCCTACAACTACAGTAGGGGCACAAGCAGTGATGACCTTTGCCAAGATCTATCTATACCATGATCTAATAGCATAATAATCACAAAGAACACATTTTGGAATACTAAAAATGGGTCTTCCCTTTAGGACTTAACGATCACTCATGTCACAAATGTACACTGAGTACATTACGTACAACTTCTATACTTTAGTTTTGGCCGGGTATTGTGATTGAGTTATTCCTCAATGTTTTGACTCACCTCTTCAATTTCCATGGCGTTTACAACCACAGCCTCCTCTTCGATCGTGTATCGGGAAATCAGTAATCGTACATCAGTAAACCCAGCCGGGCTTTATCTGTCCGAGTTGCTCCCGTGCTCTGTGGTTGCTCCAAGCATAGCTCCAAGGTTCCGCTTATGTTCTCTTACCACACAACTTAATTCATTCTTTGGACGTCGACAATGTCTTAACACAGATTTTAAAGCTGAGTTCTCAATTTTGGTTTTTATCTAGCAGGGAGACAGGAAGGAATGGCAAGCTTTGATCTACTGGGTCTGCAACATCACAACATACTGAAAATGTCGTGTTGTTTTCATACAGTGCAAATAGTTCCTGAAAACTGCAAAAGACCGACTATGCATAAATACATCGTGCGCTGAGGACGGTTAAAAAAGTCACCCTAAACAGCTTTTAGAGAAAAACAAATATAATCATTCGGTACAGGTATGGGTAATATCGGTGTGTAAACCTCGTCACCAAAACAGCATGCATCCAACACTTTCAGCACAGGCCTCCGTCAACCTTGAACCCGTGACGGATCATGCAATATCGCTTAACGTCATGAGTGAAGCCGCAGTTACAGTATTGTGACAACGAAAGACCCCATGGCTGGAACTATTTTGGTGTCGTGCTGTTGAAGCCCTTCTTGCTTGCGGAGGTGGGCTTGTATGGCCAGTGGGGCATGACGCGCGCTTTGTGTTGTCAACTAAACTTGAGTCAACATTGGGGGCTCTCTCAATGGGTGTTTTCAGAACTATAAAACTTAAGTGCCGTAACCAGGCTACTGCCCTCTTAGCATAGATATCTCAGGACAGACCCATTACTGGGCGGACAAAAGTGATAGAATACTCAGATGATGCAGAAAAGAAGGGAAAGGTAACAAGTTAAAAACAAAACTGAACACGTTCAAGGTCAGATAGGGCTTAACCCATTTCTGAGTCCGTCACCCGGAGTCAGTGTCAACATTACCCAGTAATGCGTCAAACTGACGCAGAACCAGAGTTAAAAATCGCATGTTTTAAACAAGTTCCCGGTTCAGCCTGACCCATAAGTGGATCAGGCTCTATGGAACCCTGAATCCGGGTCAATTCTGACCCGGTAGTTATTAGAGCGTATCATTTACCTTGAATTTATTGTATATACTTTTGGCTTTGATATTATTTAAGTTAGCTAAAGTGTCCCGATAAAAAAAAACCCTAAAAATCACCCTGAAATAAAGAATTTTCTAATATACCAGAATTACCTTATAATACCGTCGCCAAATGAAATATTAATTCTCATCAACCCAACCGTGTCAGTTAAATAAGATTTAAAAACATTTGAAACTGACAATTAAATTCTAGACTTCTTGTTTATTTAGTTGAGATTTTTTACAAATTTGAATTATGTTTTTCGGGGAAGACGTCCGGTGTTTCCTGTTCGCCGTGTCAGTAAACGATTTTGAGAGTCGCAATTTTGTAGCTTTCTTGTGAACAGCACGTCTAAATTCACTACAAAGAAAAGTATTCATAAATAAATGGGGTCACGTCATCTGTGCCACGAAGAAAAAAGAGAAAACAAAAACTTGACAATCTAGCACTTTTAATAGTATGCTCGTAATTTCATCAATACTTAACATTAATAATGAATTATATATAGAAATATTATATAAAGAAAGAAACTGTCCTGTACTGAAAATGGTACGATTGCAGCAAACTTCCATGTATCTGAACAAATTGGATAATCATAAACTCTTCAAAAAACAAAACCAAACAAAATATCACAACATTATAATGACAATAACACGTAACAATCTTTAACGACAAAATAAAGAAATAGAAAAACAAACACACAACCAAACACCCCACAAACAAATAAACAAACACCCCAACAAACAAACAAACTCCCATACGACAAAACGCAGTATATAAATTATTCATACTGCAACTTTAGGGAACTCGCCGGTAAAAGTAATAAAACATCAACCCACCTTCAATACGAAAAGAGAGAAGAAAAAAAAACCCGAGGAGAAAATCAACCAATGTTAATATCAAATCATGTGTTATAAGAAATCTACATACACATTATGTATAAATTTAGTTGATTAACCGCATTATAATAATTATCATATATATATATATTTCTTGTTTTCTTTTATTTAAACACTGACTCCTTCACAACACAGTTGGTCAGTTTGATTATAAACCATGCCATTATAAAAAAAATGTTTAGTTCCGCGGGATAACGTGATGCATCTTTACATGTTAACACTCAGACGAAGAAACCAGCAATGTTGGTTCAACTCAACAAGTGCACTATGCCAACATTTTCGCAGCAGTAGTTGGACAAAATGACAACGACAGTCGATACCAGACCAATATTATCCCATTGACAGAGCATATTGAGTCCAAGATAATAAATCTCACACAGATAAGACTAATATGTGTAAACATGACAACCGCTTTTTTCCCAAGCAAAAGTGAAATAAAATACTTCGGTGTGAAATCAATGATCACAACGTCTATTTAGTGTTAAATATAATATAACAAGCTGCTATCAAAATGGTTAAAAAAGAAAGAAACATTTCTGGATACTATAGGCCTATACAATTTACTTTGTTCAACCCCAAATTAACTAAAGTTTTCCCTGTCTGTTTCCCTTGTGGTTTATTACTTGGCGTAAAAAAAAAAAGGCATCACCTTCTGCCGCTTCCCTGTATCGTAAACTTGGGTGTGCTCTCTGGCTGTACGGCAGTTACAGGTTGTATGACTTCGGACTAGCACCCCGAACAAAGATATTCACAAAAATAGGGAGACCACCAACATTAGGGCTAGATAGCTCAGTTGGTAGAGCGCCAGCACGTTTCCGGAGGTCGCAGGTTCAAATCTCGCTGTACTAAATTTGTCTTAGTTCAACCCCATATTAAAACTATTTATTACATGTATGTTAGTATAACATGTTTGATATTTTGGTTAATAATAAAATCAAAGGAGTAAACAAATAGAAAAACATGGTCACTTAATTCCAATAACATGCATAGAAGCGTCTTTAATGTATTTCGACAGACAGTGTAATTTATATTTTGTAAGTCAACTCCTTCATAGGCCTGATTAAAAAAAAAAAGAAAAAAAGGAAAAACCCCAACTCATTAATAGTATCGTTTTAACTCTTTAATTGTAAACATTTAAATAATGTAAAACTGAATTCAAATGGTGTTCTTTATCCGTGTAGACGCCTCAGCCGATCCGGCAATTCGCAAATGTTTGGCTTGATATATACGACCTGTGCCAAGTATTAAAGCACCATACCCCCTACACTGACGTCACGCGCGGCGACTGCCTGTCCACGGTCTGCCATATTGTTAGCCAACTTGTATGTAAAGATATGAAGCGCAACTGTCTGCACGTACATTGCCCCAAATACGCACTGCAGAATAACACGGGGGGGGGGGGGGAGGAGGAGCTGACTACACAATGGCGTAACCAAGATTGATCGTAGGTGATATAATTATGTAGCCTTTTATAGAATTTTCCACTGGACGGCAGAAGTCCTCTCTACCTCATATAAGTTAATAATTTTTCACTTACGAGCAGCTTCAAGAACTTGTTAACGATTTTTAAAGTGATTTTTAATTCAACAACATCAGAAATTCGCAGTAACACTATGTTGGTTAATCTCTCTTCTGAGTTATGTGTGGTTCCGAAAGGAACTGGTGGACTCTACGTTTCGGACAGTATACTCTGTCCGTCGTCAGGAGACAAGAGATTTTTACTTAGTACTTTGTTATGTAGGAAAAGCAATGACCTATTTCTAATCTGTGTGTTTCCCTTCGATATGGTCACTACACCATGTGGTCTGATTTTATCAAATACCTTGGACTGGCATGCAGCAGAATTTACGGACTTATGAAGACTGGTAACAATCAAATGCCAGGGACATCGCAGCCGAATTTACTGATGTGTGCTGCCCTCTTTGCTGGCAAAACAATCTGGGCATAAATTAAAGGTTGTACAAAACAATTTTAGATTAATTAAAAGTCGATATGAAACATCTTCCAGAGGATAGACCATCTAGCTAATTTGAAGAAAGTTTAATTCTACCGTCCTCAAACAACAATGGTAAGACTTTACATAAGGCCTACACGTTACCGTAGTCCATTTTAAAAGTCAATCCCAAATCAAACCTGAAGATAGTTCTTCAAAAGAGGGCGCCACATTGCTTACACTCGGCTAGACATGTTGTGGTTAATATTAGGGAAAACCCTTGGCGGTGAACCATGGCTAAATCAACCGCAGCAGTTAGTATTCAGCATTGTCACTATTAAACAAACAATCATCCTCGAAGTCAAAGACGCTTTTATGATTATAAAAACGCCCTCTGACGGTTGGATATTTTCGCATTGATTCTCTCCGCAGCTCCTCTGATAAAAACATATTGGGTTCGATGGTTGATAGTTTTGCGGACACTTTTAAAAGAGATAATTGCCAACAACGAATGAAATGGATATATAAACATAAATTGTTTAAAGATAATGTGCATTCAATAAATGTAAACACAATTAGAGACTTTCGGGGACACTAGGTGGCAACAGACTACCATGTAAAATCATCATTCTCAGAAATGTGCGCCTGCTTAGAACTACGTCACTAATGAAATCTACCTGGCATGTCTGCTGCCACCTAGCGTTCCAAAGTCTCTCATTGGACCATGCACCATTATTTGTATTCCTTTTCAAATTCATAGTTTATTTTATTTATTAATGTTTATATTTATTTATATATTTTCTTCATTCATTTCTTTCTTTCTTTAATTACTTTATTTATTCATTTAGCTAGTTAGTCAGTTAGTTATAATATGTATGTATTTATTTATTTGTTTGCCTGTTCATTTATTTACTTATTTGTTAATTATTTTGTAATACAGTTAAACATGTATATGAATTTCATTTATTTATATACTTATTAAAATTGTTATTAATTTGTTTACTTATTTTTTAGGAGGGGGGGGCTAAAGGAGAATTAAATTTTATGCAGACACATTTTTGGGGGAAGCTTTTTGTACGACTAGTGTCAAACCCCTCCCTCTGCACGCATTCCACGACACGAATGTTTGTCTATCTTGATTATGTTGATACTGGCTTACCTCATTGTGCACATAGGAATCACATCCGTAGCACCACACTGATAAATCTGCATAGCTCAGTACCAACAAGTGCGATGTAGACACGCTGTGGAAGAGCATATGCTCGTTGACATAACGACCGCACAGGACCTGATAACAGAAAGGAACATTATTCGAGTGAAAAGTGTTTATGTATTTAAAGTCTTTCTGGCAGTGCAACCAAGGGGTCTCCAAAGTGACTAACGCTGTAACCCGTATGCTTGAAAGTATCTGTAGTAAGGAATGACGGTGAAGAAAAAAAGTGCAGTTTTAGATGTGGGAGAAACCTTTAATACTGGGAAAACCGACGCAATCAAGTACTCGAGTACTCGACTGAAAACACAATCCACATGCAAGGCTCCGATCCGAAGTGGGAATCGAACCATGGTCCACAGAAGTGAATGGCAGGTCAAGAAAGCTAACCTGTTCTTTAATGTGAGTGGGAACAACAGAAAAAGAAGTGACATTTTTATTATAAAATGTTCTGCTTTGCACAAAATATTCAAATTGAATTAATAGGGCATTCAAGAATGTTGCCACAACACCCAGTTTCTTCAAAATAAAAACATTCTTTCTATCTCCGAAGCAACCAAATCTAGAAACATACGAATGCGTACAAAATCTCAAAACCGTCATTCGACCAAATTTAATGCGTGGACGATGTGTGCAGTGAAAAGTGCAGGGTGGAAAATATGTAATGTATTCTTCAAAACAAATACTGTATTTTATTATTCTAATCCATGTTTCGCTTGTTTCACTACAAATAGGCACTATTCTCCCTGTGATAAAAAGCTGATTCCAGACCGTGCATTCCATCCCAATCCGAATGTCCCTGATTAATCCGGTCTGATTCGCATAAACCTCTCCAACAGAGAGTTTCAATCAAAGATTTGGAGCTGCTATAGCAACTACACTTTACGAAAGGAAATGGAATCGGCAGATTGAATTGCTCGCTATCAACCGTTGATCACGAAACCCTCCTAAAATGCTTTCGACGACGAAAACAACTTAAATGTGTCAAGTTCCTGTCCGTTACCATTATACAGTGAAAAGCTTTCTATTTCGTTTTTTTTTTTTTTTTTTTTGCTGGCATCGTCAAATTTTAATTTGATCACCAATTTACGAAGGATACGAAATTTGCAGCCCTCTTTTTGGAATTCACTAACGGCGAACTCACCAACCGTTGCTCAGTTACCCAGTTACCAAGAAAAATAGAAATGGCTTGTGTAGTCAACACGTGCACTCTCTTAACATTGAATTCTACAGTAATCCGTTTTTTAATGCATTAGCAAAAACCTATTAAAACGATGAATTTTGATTAAAAGACTGGCGAAAAAGACTTACAAAATTCCTTATGTTGGATTTCCCCAAATCAATATATGGAAATAGTGATAAAAACAGAAAGAGTGATGTATACCCTGCCTGCATAGACTGTACTAAAAATTCCGGGTCAGTACCCGGAACCGAGTCCCGTGTGGTCTTACCCGGAACCTGTGTCAGAATGACCCATAAATGTGTCAGCATGCGGTTTCAGTTCCCATTTTAACCACTTTCCGGGTCAGCCTGACACGGAAATGGGGTCAGGCCCCCCTGGGACCCTGAATCCGGGTCAATTCTGACCCGAGTTTTTAAGAGTTTTTTATATAACTACATTGTGAGCTTTTATTGTTATTATCTTGTTATGTTGTACCGCTATATTTAATATGGGTCAATAGCACGAGTCTAAAAGGGGAAACAGTTTTTAAAATGAGTTGGTTTAGGAATCGATTGAGATAAATTGAAATTGATGTGACCTTCTCCACATCGTCTGCTCTTGTTTGTCAAACATTATTCAGCTTATATCGACCAAACTAAGCCGTTATCATGTTCTTGTATCATGTTCGAGTCCTCGAGGGCGCGATGCAACAGCCCAATCACACCATATATACGCATCCTCTGTGAAGAAGAAATAATTCAACGGTTCAAATAATTGTTAATTTGAGTTTACAACGGTCATTGTTTGTCGACTGAGCAGTATGTTTTCTTTGTGGGGAACCCCTTCCTCTGCCCCACTTGACTCGTGTGTATTGTAAACTGGTACTCAATTTTATTCGCCGTGTAGCTTGATAATATCGTTCACGTTTCAATACAAATACATGCATGGAACATATTAATCTACTACAATACACTGTAAGAACTACCGGTCAGAATTGACCCGGATTCCAGGTCCGGAAGCTGGTTAAACAATGGGATGGCCTTAGCTTTCGATCCAAACCGGACCTTCGTCAGAGGCATAAACAAGAACAAACACAAACATATCCATTTATAGCAAAAAGAGGAGCAAAGGATTAAGGGAGAGTATCCAGAAAAAAGCAGGAAAATATAGCCAATCAGAGTTGTCAATTACAAACAATGTGGTGGCTAAGAACCAATCAGAGTAAAGAAGTGAGGACAAAGGATGGTCACCGTGAAAGGCTGGATCACTGGACCATAAAGGTGGTACCGCATTGTAGGCGTGGCAATGCGGGAAGCATGAAGGGGTAGGATTAGAGGGCAAGCCGCATAAGATAATGCAACTAACAATAGGAGGCAAGATAAAAGTAATTATAGAATAAAAGAATCAGCGTAAGAAGTTAAAACTAGGCAAGAGGAACCTACAGAGAGAGCAGGTTTATTAAATCTTCCGCAAAGGGAAATAGGTTATTGACAGGTTTTTTTTTTAACTTCTTGAGAGAGAGAGAAAAGAAGCGTAGAAATGGACCAGTGTAGAGTTATTGTATTATATATATATAGATAAAATTAGTAGGGGAGATGGCCTTAGCTTTCGATCCGAACCGGACCTTCGTCAGAGGCATAAACAAGAACAAACACAAACATAGGCCTATCCATTTATAGCAAAAAGAGGAGCAAAATATATATATTTAATTGAGTTTGACTCGAATCTTTTCCTTTTTTTCTGGATGGTAAGTTGAACAATAACTATAGCTATGAAATGTAAAAAAAACCCACAATAATAAAATAAAGAACATATAAATAAATAAATAAACACACACACACACAATCTAACTATTGTAATTATTTTCTTAAAAACAAGGTGAGCATCATCGTCATTTCAACTTCCTGTTGACAAAAAATGGTTTGAGTAAATGTAGGTTGGCCTTTAAAATAAAAAATCTATGTTGCAATAGACTGGTTGAAGGACATCTCAAATATGAATTGCCCACCACGAAGGGAAACGCTTTGAAATTATCGCACGAGAGATTCCGTCAAAACCTACTTTAACATGTGTTGATTGGGGTTTTTTTCCTGGTTTTAAACACCGACTACTGGATCACTTGAAGGGGAAGATTCCTCGAGCTAAGCTCGTAATATTTTGTTAAGGCTTCAATACACTTCCCAGAGAAATAGCACAATTAAATTTGTTTAGGTTTCAGTGTGAAGGCTTGCTGTGGAGCACCATTTTTGCTTGCTTAGAATTCTGATACCAAGGCCGAGACAGTTCCATCAACAATGCGCTCACTTGTATCAAGAGATATCAACATTTATGTAGCCATGCGATGTGGTAAAAGAAGTAGAGCAAGGTAGCGATGCTTATCACTCTGGCTTAAAATTTATTTATTCGAGATACAAGCAATTCAGGAGTACTGTTTGTCATGATTGGAACCAGTTACACATTTTTAACAACGATTGAAAACGACTAAATCCAACGTGTGTAATTTATTGGGTAGGTGAACGCGTCACATTAAGATGTTTGATTCACTCATTTCCCAATAGTAAGAGTAGTTATGAAAACAGGGAGAAAATTACAAGTCTCTAACCTCACGTTAAAATGGTGTAAAATGCCGCTGTGTTTGATACCCATCAAGTGCAACATTTGTCAAAATCCAAAACGCTCGATGACGTCACATCTCAAATAATGGTTTTCTACACACAAAATGTTCAGTTCGTTTTTGAATTTTGATGATATTCAATCAAACAGCATTGAATTTCACCCCTTTAACTGGCCCCAAAAATTCATCTTTGGAATGTACAGACCCATTTGTTTTTGATGTCCGATGACGTCATAATTCAAATTTCGCTCTGAAAGATGGCATTTTAAACTACTATTTTAACGTGAGGTTAAAGACTTGCACATTTCTTTGCTAAGCAAAAAATTGAGTTGAGAACAGTGGCACAATGTAAACTTGATAAAAATTTGGCCGGTAACCTGTTTTAGCTCAGCAACATTTGTCTGTGCTTAGCAAGTTTTTGTGAGTTCCATGGAGGGTTAGCATTTGTGTAAATTTTCATTATAATCAGCTATAGATTCAACTTGTGTCCCATTCTAAATGAATACCTTACCTATACCTTAAAGGAAGGGTATACCTTTGGTAACTCCAAATTTAATGACCATAAAAACTTGGTAGAAGAAATGCAGCTGTTGATAATGTAGAACACTTTGAGAAACCATTCCCTTCAAAGGAATGTGGTTTTAGAGAGAGGGATTCTGAGAAACGTTTATGCATGAAACATTTCTCAGATTGGGCGTATTCCAACTACGGATTATTCTTCCCGCGCGGACATAACCGCTCAAGATGTTCGGCCATATCTCAAAAACTCAATAAATACCTCAGCTACCACTTTTTTAAATGAATTTTTTACAGTTTTTGTTATATTATACATTATCTACATTTATATAGGATTCAAACAAACGAACGGTTCCACAACCCAAATATATACTTTGCCTTTAAACGTTTCCTCGCTCTTCGTTACACAACATGCCAGATAAAAACAAGTTGTCGTTTTTATTATAACATGTTTCTTATTGCCCATGATTCTATCTCAAAAGACGCCAACTTCATAGTTTTTTCCCATCGGAAAAGCAATGAGATTGCCAAGGTCACATCACAGCCCTCGCTTCGGTTCAACCCTTTTACGCGGCCTCATCAAAAGGAAACTTACATAACAATAAAACCCCCACACATTTCAGACGAAAATAACCATCAACGAAAAGCAGTGACCGTCTATGCATTTGAACGTGATATTTCCGCCGACTCCATTTACGGCTTAGTCCATCTCTGAGGGTACAATAGGACGGGTCTCTAGTACAATCCTTTTCCTCTGAGAGTCTCTCTCAATTTGTCTTTTTACGCAGAACATTTTGCATAAAAACGTCCAGCTTAGCAAAACTAAGCAGGAAGCTTAGGTACACGTGTCATGGTGTTTTGGCTGGTAACCTTATTCTGATACGCAAAATTGTTTTGTGCTTTAAAGCAACTCTGTGACATTGGCCCCTGGATATTGATGTGAAAATTACACTGCACATTGTACAGTGGCAAAGTAAAACCTTTGTGCTAAGCAAATTTCCTTTTGCTTACAAGCTTTCTGAAATTCAACACAGAGCTTTCCCCTCCTTTAGATACATACCTTGTAGCAGTGAAGACACACCCAATTTTCGCTGGCATCCTGGCATTCCATACATGGGTCGCTCGAATTTATAGGCATTGAGGGTGGGTTTGGTAAGACATTACTATCCAGATGCGGGCACCAGGGTAACGGCACTACAGCATGTAACTGTGCCTAAAAAGAAATGTTTAAATAATTGATGATTGAAAAAATGTGAACAATATTTTTTGACACTTTCATATAATTATGATACTATAATAAAAACATTCATCGTATAAAACACAGCGCAGTAAAATAAAAAAGGGGAGAGCCAAGCTAAGTAAACAAATAATAAAACGTCTTAAACAGACCAAACTACAAACACACTAAAAGGGTTCAAAAACCTAATTGACTTTTAAACTTGCATCATCGGCAAAAGAACGCTATTCCTGTTCCACTGACAAACTAACATGAAAAAATAGAAATGTCCCTCATTAACAGATATATACGTCCCAAGATAACTTGTCCCACAGCTGTGGCACCACCCTATACAGAAAACTGATTCTTATCACACTTGCTACGTTTCTCATTTAAAAAATAATAAATCTTGTGGTTTAAAAACAGTCAGGGAGTTTGAATTCTGCAAGTCCCTATAGGTAACTTGTAACATAGATGTGGCGCCACCCTACAGAAAGCTCTTTAACTCGAGCTGATTTTAGTTGACTGCTGAGGAAGGAAGTGTCAGATGACGAAGCGACGGGGCAGTGGTGTATGGCATCAGCAGATCAGTTAAGTATTGAGGGGCAAGGTTCCGGCATGCCTTGTAGATGATAGCCATAAACTTGTACCGAAGGCAGCCAAAGTCAAGTTTCAAGAACAGGAGTGATGCGCTTTAATCGACATTCAAAGTGACTAACTGAAATCGAGAATGGGTATTATGCAACAAATTTGTCAGTTAAGTTTAACCATCCAAAACCAGTACTAGCATTTTGTCAGTTAACTCTAACCATCCAAAACCAGTACTAGCATTTTGTCAGTTAAATTTAACCATCCAAAACCAGTACTAGTTTTTGTCAGTTAACTTTAACCCTCCAAAACCAGTACTAGTATTTTGTCAGTTAACTTTAACCCTCCAAAACCAGTACTAGTATACTACCCTTACAGTACACCGACTTTATACAGAGTACTACACAGATATGCATTTTGCATGGGGCTAAAAAGCATCCCATGTTTTTACGAAACATAATTCTTTGGGTGCTGATAATCATGTGAAAACCGTGACAACTTTTTGGACAGCAGCTTAACGTCTGAAAATTGTGACTTTGTTTATTCTGGTGAGAATGAAAAAACGAACAAACCTCTGGCCCGAACAGTTCTATGATTGTGGTCGGCTGCCCGCCCGCGGCCATTGCCCCCGCCTCTGCCGGCGCACCACTGGCGGCTGCAGCTGATGTCTCAGGACTCCGGCTTTCATCTGCAACGAAAAAACAACACAATTTTGTTGAGAGTTGTCAAAAAATTATTGTCAGCCAAAAACAAAAACACCAACAAACAAACTGCCAGACATTACATGCAAAACAACCATACAATTTTACTTTTTAAATCTCGTTTTTCATTTTTGACATATTAGCATTTGTTATTTTATTGAATTTATTATTTGTTACTATGGGTTTTCCGGCCGATTCGGCACAAACTCATAAAATGTTAACACCTGGCTTAGTCAATTTCGTTTAAAAAAATGGAAGCTTCGTCACACCAGCATACAACAGTTGAATTGAGTAATTTAATTTTAACAGTTTAGCAATCACTGGTCAAAATGAAACCATTCCAATTCATTAGGTCGCATAGATCATTTAATTTCATTAACCTTGCAGTGAGGGCCATTGTCAGCACATGCTGACATATTTTAATATTTCCATTGTCTTAACCACATCGTATACACTGGTCAGCTCATGTCATAAGAACCTAAGCTGGACCATTCCACACGTCATAGAGGGGGTGTCAATCAACAGGGGTCAGTTATTTGATAAGAAGGGGGCAGGACAAAACTCTGCCAGCATCCTCTGTGTACAAAATCGGTGTGTCAATTGTCAATGGCAGACGGAACCAAAATATAAAAGCAAATTTTTATAAGCAAAGAAATGAGCTTAAATTAATCCAGGCGATACCTCAGAAAAAAAAATCGTTGAAAAATGCAAAACAGACTCAGGGGCATTGCAACCAAACTGGGCCCGATTTCATAAAGCTGCTCAACAAATTTCTGCTCAGTAAAAGTTAGCAGGATACCAGTCACATATGGTACACATGACATGGTCCTTTGGCTGGTAACCTAAATCTGGTAAACATAATTGGGTTTTTTTGTGCGGAGCTTCCGTACTTCAGCAGCTCCATGAATTTGGGCCCCAAGTCCCTCACTGCAAGGTTACGAACCGAATGTTAATCTAATAACGCTCATATCGTGGTATCGCCTTCAGGTGGTGGATTGGCGCCGTCTCCAGGTATCGATTCCGATTGTTTGTCATTATTTGAATGAACAGTGAAGTAAATATCACCTGTTTGTTCACACATTATATCGACTTACTTTGGATTAAATACCAGTTCAAGTTACCACCAAGTTGTTTCGTTGAGTTTATATTAAAAGAACCGTATACCTATATTTTAGAATTTACGAAATGTTTGGCTATTTATGTTTGAAGCGATCTTACGGTGACAGGTAGTTTTCGTAAGAGGCCAAAAGTCAGATGTACACGTTGTGTGAACCAATATTGCACAGACAAACCTCTGCGAGCCGTTCAGTAGAGGTTTTAAAGTGTGGTGCGGCATCCATGTCCTAATATCATCAGCGCACAACACCGCTTTGGCAGTGCATTCCTGTTGCGGGGAAAAGGTTGACAACATGAACAGCAACCCCGTTTGGAAACAAATAATGATAAGTGCTTTGAGACGCCCGTAGATAAAGCGCTGTATAAAAATATTAATACTATTATTATTATTATTAACACAACTTAATTCGTTTAAACAATGCAAAGGGTACCCACAACCACATCAACCCATCTTTTATTGCAAGTGGGATTACCCATTTCAAAAGGACCCTTTTTACACGTCCGTCAGATATACGTTTTTTTTTGTAAAGCTAAGCTTTAATTGAAAACCTTCCCAAACAAAAAAAACCGTAGCATTCCCTTATTACAGTTTTCAACAGGTCAACGGATAGAACAGGTATTAACCCACCACTTCCTGCGACCAGGTCACCGTCAGCGGGCCCCAAGGACGGGTCCGTGACGGTAGACTCCTCACTAGCTCTCTGCTTGGGAGTAACATCACTTGGAGACGTTCTTGAAGGTGTGGACACTTTAAAACCATCAGAATCACCGCCTCCTACGTCTTCTGATAGATTGGATGATGGAATACTGTACATGGGAAAAGACGAACAGACAACATAATCATTTACCGCCGACAGTGTATGCAATTTCCCGTGGTAGTCAATGAGCAATTATGAATGTTCGCGTTATAATTGGATCATTCAGTTACTGCAGACATTTTCATTGGGGTGGTGAAAGGCGGGGAGTAGGCAAAGAAAATATAATTGGACATAAATAACGATTTATTAATGGGATAAAAGTTGATTTAAACAAAATCAAAATTTGAACCACAGTTTTATGCATTTTCCCCAATGGGTGTTGCGGAAACCAAACAGCTTTTAATTGTTTGACTGCATGAGAATGTATGATTTTTCTTCGATCTCATTTTGGGGAAAGAGCGACGGGGTGATGGGCGAGCCACCTCCATCCACCCAGGTTACCCACTGCGTACATGTTGTTCCGGGAAGGGGGGCACACACTGGGATTTCATTGCTCAGTACTCAGCAACCATGTATTTGGTACCTATCAGCACCAGCAGAATTCTTAGGCCTTCCTCTACTGATCTTTTGACCAAATGAAGCGTCGTAACACGAGAGCTCTCGCACATTCTCAAGGAATCTCAGTAAAATATCCGGATTGTATCACCCAATTTTCACGAAACATTGTCTATAAAGAGGTGCTCTAAAGTTGAATTCAGTTTTGTAATCCAGTCATTTTTCAATCGATAGAGTCCTTAAGAAAATAGGGGGGAATTACAGGTCTCTAACCTCACGTTAAAATGGTTCATTATGTCACACTGTGTTTGATACCCTTCGAGTGCAACTTTTATCAAAATCCAAACACATTCGATGACTTCACATTTTTGTACAGAAAATTGTCAGTTCATTCCTGAATGTTGATGACATTCAAACCAAACGGCATTAAATTTTTCCTTTTGCGCAGAAATTCTTCTTCTGAATGTACAGACCCATTGGTTTTGTTGTCCGATTACGTCATGTCTAAAATTTCGTTCTGAAAGAGTTTCAAATAAACTGACATTTTATGGTAAGATTAAAGAGTAATTTTCCCCTACTCTAAGGAGGACTCTATCACCTATTTGAAATTGAGTGCATCGCAAAACGTAATTTGACCTTGGGGCAGTTTACACGTTCGTGAGTCTACAGCCATAACTGTTGCAATGTTTTATAGTACATTGCTCATCTTTAATTAAAGACAAATATCTTGCTTAGCCAAGCAATTTATTTGCCTGGTTGGTTTATGGATATTGGATCACTTCGGTCAACGCAAATAAACTGTTCTCTGTCTTTGGACACGGAAGTGCATGCTATTTATTAGTTTTTCCTCCACGAAACTCAAAACCTACTTCAAAACAACGGACCAAAACACACAAGTGAGTTCCAAATAATGACCGAGAAAAAAAGAGGAAAATCGAAACACACCATGCAAGGACAGCGACAACTCTTTTTGTCTAAAGAGGATCGGGAACAAAGAAATTAAGAAAACTTTTT
Source organism: Pisaster brevispinus (assembly GCA_023634235.1). Classification (NCBI taxonomy): domain Eukaryota; kingdom Metazoa; phylum Echinodermata; class Asteroidea; order Forcipulatida; family Asteriidae; genus Pisaster; species Pisaster brevispinus. The sequence goes on from JAMKCF010000004.1 coordinate 17,745,573, forward strand.
GGCAAACAATTTTGAATTATGAATCATTTGTTTTCTTCCGACAATGGCACTTTTTCCATGACCAAATAAAGTCTATTTTGAAATTAACGTACCCCGACTTCTCCCAAAAATCAAACTATGCGAAAGCACATTTTTCTGGAAAAACAAACATCAAAGTCCCGCGTCTACACAGTATTTACCGTAACTTGGCCCAAATGGCAGCTGTGTTGAAAACCAAACACAATTAGGTTTAACCTCAAAATTGAAAAACCTGGTCGATGAGTTTAAGAAAAGTAATAACTGCATCAGAAATGTTTTCAAATTATGTTAATTTAAAATCGGGTTTGTGTACATTTAAAGAGTGAGTTGCGTTCCTAGACTACATTTTTTCAAATAACATGTAACTGATAGAAGCGATTAAGGCATCGCAAGGTAAATCTGACCGGTCAGCTCCGGACTCTGATTGATCAAACCCGCCTCTTGAAATATTAACCCTAACATGTTATATTCGATACAAGTGTAACCGGGTACTTCATGTTTCTAAAGTTTGACTAGCTTATGTGCTTCTTATACCCGTCCCCTCAACGTCCCTTTAGGGTCAGTTTAATCTCATTAACTCTGCAGTACAAGGCTCTGCTCAAAATCAAGGCAATCTGAAAATCGACAATACCGGTACACTCTAAAAACTACCGAGTCAGAATTGACCCGGATTCCAGGTGGGCCAGGCTGACCCGGAAAGTAGTTAACATTTTGATTTCAACTCGGATTCTGCATCAGTTCGACCCATTTCTGGGTCATTTTGACGCAGATTCCGGATCATACTGACCAAGAAATAGGGTCAGGCCCAGAATTTTAGAAAAAACAAGCCCCGTACGATTCAAACAAGCCCGATACGAGCGTGTACAAAAACCACTGGCGACTGAGGAACAGTTTTTCACTGCAAAAACTGGGATGTAAACTTGATTCATCCCGGTATGTGACCACACCGACAATGTGTTAGATATTCCAATTACTATATCGTTGGTGAAATTATCACCATGTCAGTGTCGTCACATATAGATAAAAAGACAATCAATTTAACACCGGAGGTTTTGCAGTGTAGTTATGTTCTCTAAAATCGTGACCAAGCGGAGTGGAATGACTTCAGACTTTTAAAAAAGCAACGATGTAAAGATTGTTACCATATCTTGAAGATATAGGAAGACTCGTCAGGCTGCTTGCTACAATTCTACATGATATACAAAGAGGCTCGACAAGACAGTGCATGCCCCGCGCATTTAGAACAAATTTGGGAACCCTGGGTTGCCAAGTCAGTTAACTGTATAATGATGGAGTTTAAAAGCTTGAGCTTGACAATTCTGTATCGTTATGACACCATGTAAGTATTTTTCATCTCGATGATGCATGTATGTAAAGTAACAGTTCGGCTTAATGATTAAAGCAACGTAAACAAGGAAATTGCGCGTAAATCATATCAGAAACTCAACACACAAATAACGAAGTGCTATTTCATAAGCTTCGCGTACATAATATAGCCCTGGAAGTATATGTCTAGTGCATGTCAGTTATATAAGAAGACAGGACAATAACGGTCAATTCGTGTGGCTAATCAAAACGGATCGATCTGATTTGCTTCCTCTAGTCTCCTCACGCAAATATTGAGAAAGAGAGGAGAGGTCAAGGCAAACAAGTTGTCACTTCGCAACTTAATAGTAAGATATATTTATTTTACACAATGCTTCACAGGCTGAGTGTTGTATCTTTAATATAGGTGCGCTTCTGAGCCCTAAATATTAAAAAGCTGTTAAAAATGCTAAGTCCATTTTTTCGCCGATTTGACCCCGGAATTTTAGACTTAAATATTAAATAGCTACCTTTAATGATTCGGGAAAGTTGTAAACTGTTATTTTAGTTTATTGCACAAAAATGATATAAGTGATAATTAACCATAAACAAATTGAATTATTGTCGGGACCATGACATAATTATCTCACGTCCATTTTTCAGCCATGTACAAACAACTTTGCATGTTACACATCTAGTTTTGTGTGCATTGTCTTTCGCATATACGAACGTTTTGGTGTGTTTTTCGTTTTGAAACAGCATCAGCATTCTGTCAAAATTAGTTGAGAGAGACAAACAATTCTTATAACAAATTTTTTTTTGGCGAAGTTCGGCCAATAAATTGTAAGCAGAAAACATTGCGAAGTAAATCGCGTATACGTACGACTTACTTTTAAGTCTTAGGTACGCCGGTATGACCCACTACCTCGCCCGTACGACTTATTATCTTATTATCTCGTTCGTTCGACTTAATTTCTCGTAATACGTACGGCTTAGTTTTGCCAAACGGGCAGGAGATTTAGCAAACAAAGTTGCTAGACTTAGATGAAGGGTAGATGGGGGACCACAATAAAGGTCAGCTCTTTACTTCATACAGCTATTTCAAACATTCATGTTAGTAACAGGCAACCAGTATAGCAGATGGTAACATATCGGTGCGTATGACGTTTACTTATTAATCAATTCGTTTTGGTACAACAGTGACTGTATAGGCCTATACTTCTCAGTAAAGCTACCACAAAAATTAGGCCAAACTACTTATTTATTTGATGTAAAAGCGCCCGGCATTAGCTATACGCTTAGCTTTTTTAATAATTCAGATGGGGGACCACAATAAAGGTCAGCTCTTTACTTCATACAGCTATTTCAAACATTCATGTTAGTAACAGGCAACCAGTATAGCAGATGGTAACATATCGGTGCGTATGACGTTTACTTATTAATCAATTCGTTTTGGTACAACAGTGACTGTATAGGCCTATACTTCTCAGTAAAGCTACCACAAAAATTAGGCCAAACTACTTATTTATTTGATGTAAAAGCGCCCGGCATTAGCTATACGCTTAGCTTTTTTAATAATTCAGATGGGGGACCACAATAAAGGTCAGCTCTTTACTTCATACAGCTATTTCAAACATTCATGTTAGTAACAGGCAACCAGTATAGCAGATGGTAACATATCGGTGCGTATGACGTTTACTTATTAATCAATTCGTTTTGGTACAACAGTGACTGTATAGGCCTATACTTCTCAGTAAAGCTACCACAAAAATTAGGCCAAACTACTTATTTATTTGATGTAAAAGCGCCCGGCATTAGCTATACGCTTAGCTTTTTTAATAATTCAGATGGGGGACCACAATAAAGGTCAGCTCTTTACTTCATACAGCTATTTCAAACATTCATGTTAGTAACAGGCAACCAGTATAGCAGATGGTAACATATCGGTGCGTATGACGTTTACTTATTAATCAATTCGTTTTGGTACAACAGTGACAGTATAGGCCTATACTTCTCAGTAAAGCTACCACAAAAATTAGGCCAAACTACTTATTTATTTGATGTAAAAGCGCCCGGCATTAGCTATACGCTTAGCTTTTTAATAATTCAGTTATATAGTAACTTAAAAGGCTGTTTCGAATGGAGCATTAATCAGAAAGTATCATGCGTCAGCAACGTCTGCGTGATGAATGTACGACATTAAAACAGGAAGATTTGACTCCACCAGCATGGAGGCTGGACTGCATTAACTAGGAGGGGGGGGGGGGGACGGTGGGCATGTGGCCCCAATTGATGTCCGTGCCCCCCCCCCCCGTGCCCCATTTGAAATCTGGACTTTTTAGATTAAAATGACAATAGTTAAATATGACATTTTATAAGCTTTAAAGTGATAACTTCAATTGGGCTTGTTTAAGAGAAATACAAACGGAGGCTACTATTTTAATTGGCCAGAAGTGCCCCCCTAGGGAGAAAAATGGTCACCCTTATGTGCCCCCTAAAATTGTCCACCTAGTTTCGGAGCTGATTAAATGGGGTTACTACTTCGTTCGAAAACTAATCAAATGACCCTTTACTGTCATGGCGTGGAGTGTAATACAAGACCGTTGTCATCTTGCAAGAGTAAAGAAATTTGACCCTAAATCAATTAAGGGTTAGTTTAATTAACAAATATTGACATTACCGGACCGGGTACCTTATGGATATCGAATCGTGAAGTTTAATCGTCAACCACAAAACAGGCAGTTTTTACGTTGCATGTCTTACGGTACCATGTTGATCTAATATCAACGCGAGCGCAAGAATAAACGTCACATTGACGTCATATAGGCCTAAAATTTACAGATTTAACTACTTTTTGTAAGCATCGTACTCGTGGTGTACACCCCTTGCAACCACGTCACACGAGACTACTGTCTCAGTGTCTGTAATGGTCTATACCATTTTGTGAGTCAAATTGTATGTCAAGATATGGTGCGCGTCTAAATGTGTGCTGCGCACAGCACGAAAACAAAATGAGCAACTGACGCCCGAAATTGCACATCAGAGATTCATTGTGGGTGATGAAGGCGAGTGAATTTGATTAACAATGTATGGCATTGGTAGTCAAATTTACATTTTTTATAATTGACTCCTTTGAAATTGTTTTATAAATCTAATAATAAATCTACATACAATGAATCTGAGCCGCACGCAAATATTGTTAATTCAAATTTCACAACTACGAGTTGCGAATGTTTAGGACTGTCTACCATGTCACGTGTTAATTAAAACAAAAATAATGTTATAATGTTATAATGCTAGGTCACAAATAACGAACGGCAGAAGATGTATTGTTTCAAGACTTCGTGTAAAGAGTAGAAATTGGATTTCTACTTTACAAAATGACCATAATAGATGCCTTTATCACAAAGGCCGACACTGATCGTACTTAATCATAAGTAAATAGATGAAATTTTTAATGAGGTAACCATAAACAAATGAACTAAATCGGACGATACACACAGAGATGTGTGAGTTATATTTGAAGAACATATTGGAATCATGTATACATAAGAAACATGGGGAATTTGAATAAATGGGCGGTAACTTTCTTCCGTCACAAATATTGCCGTTGACTTTATGCAAATAGTCGTTAACCGTATCGGCCAACACCTCTTGTATATTGAGATCATTGTGTGAAGCGTCATGTTAAATGCACAGCACGTCCGACTGGGTGTAATGTTTCACCTAGGAGTAACAGCTTCGTTTGACACCAAGCACACATGTTCGTATTTGATCGGTGACGTGACGGAGCCTGTATGCACTGCACAACAAAGTGTCGATACCATGATTCACATATAGACGCACGGTTTTCAATCACCCGTTAGGTGTTCAATCGCCCATTAGATGTTCAGGCATAGGCCGAACAAGACCTCTTATCATCTATTGGATTCACGTACAGTTTGGAAACTCAAGCTGCTGGATGGCATCACCAACCTGCGACGTTTAAGATTTTTGGTCAATGCTTTTGATGACAATTACCTGTGTACAGTATCTTATAATCGACTTTGCATGGATTTAAGTTAGACTTTACTTCACTTCAGCCGACCGTGCAGTTTTTCTTTTTAAATTTCTACGTTTTTGGAATGTTGATTTTTCACGTCGAGATTTTGATCTCCACGAGTCACAGAACTAAGGAAAACTGATAGAGCTGCGGTACGAAGCGATAAAGTACAGTCATTCACCTGAAATCATCCACAGCAGATGATTCTCCAAATATGATATTATTGCAGCCCTGAAGAAATACGTTACAGATAACCAGAGATCGAGGATCGCCCTGCTAATTTACTGAAACATAAATTGCCTGTTAACAACCAGAACGCAACTGACAGGTGCTGTGTCAGTTGTTTAAGTTCAAGAGGCGAACCTTCAAAGCGGTTAATTTAAGATGGATACGGAAAATGGAGCAGTGCCTGAAATGTTCACAACACCAAGTTTGACGGCAGTACTTAATAGTACCGATTCCGAATACTTCAATGTGCCCAGGCAATATACCCCTGTGGTGCAGTACTCGACACTCGTGGTTGGGATACCAGTCACTACCATCGGCTTCTTCGGTAACCTTATAACAATTTTCGTGGTTGCCAGATCACCTGTCCTCCGCACACCAACAAACCTCTTCATCATCAGCTTGAGTGTATCTGATCTCTTGTACTGTTCCATCGTCTTACCCGTTTTGTTGACGACCTTCTATAGCAACGCATGGGTGTTTGGAGCGACGTTCTGCAAAATACACCCCCTGTTCATGTTCACATTCGTCGGCGCAACGATCCTCTCTCTCGCCGGTACGGCATTCGGACGCTACCTCAAGATCACCCAGTCATCGTTGTACGGTAAACTGTTTACCGTCAAGAGAAGAGCAGCGATGATGGTCATCGTATGCTGGCTGTTACCTATAATAGTCCTCCTCCCACCGATCACAGGTGTATGGGGGAGCCTAGGATACGAACCCAAAACGTTAACCTGTACATTTCTCCGCGGTGGCAGCAACTCGGGGTACAGCATGTTTTTCATGATAGGTGCTCTTATTGTCCCGACGACCTTTATAACATTCTGCTACGGCCGTATTCTACACACCGTGTGCAAGAACCACAAGCGAGTCCATAGGATGAGGGTTGTTCCGGGTGACGACCTGTCCCTTAACGGACCATCATCGGCAACGGCAACGGCAACGGCAGGGCCCGCAAAGAGCAAACGCCAGCGGCGTAAGATCTACCGGGAAGATATCCAGTACACCAAGATGATGATGTGCATCTTTCTCGTCTTCATCGCCTGCTACGTGCCATACATGTTGGCGACTCTGCTTGACCCACAAGTAAAGAACATGACGTTTCATTTTTACAGTGGGATGTGCGTGTGGTTCAGCAGCTGTCTTAATCCCATTGTGTATGTAGCAATGAATAGACACTTTAGACAAGCCTGTTCTAGGTTTCTACCCGCCAAATTTCAGGCCACCGAAATCACCGAAATCGTCGGTTAAAAAATCCAACAGTTTTGGAAAAATGCTCTGAAAAAAGCGAGTATTGAAACATGCATTGTCACTATGTGGTAGCCTATGGTACTATAAAGGATAATTAGTTGCTACTACACTTTTGGGGAAGAAAGCAATATTCCAGCGTTTAAACTCAAATACAAAAGAAAAAACTAACGAGTGTTCATTCAATATATTGAAGTAGAACGCCCCATCCTGGGTTATCAAGCTTTCAAAATGGAAAGTTGTCTGCTTAAAACAACACCAGTAAGTGTTCCCGTTCGGAACACATTATAAAATGAGCCTACTGTTAGTGTTACTGTTCCAATCATACACAATTATCTGGGTCTACGAACCGGCGTTCAATCCGTGGACCTTGGCTGAAGAGAGACGTTTTTAGAGGTTTTTTCGATAATTGACTTTCCATATTACGTTTAGTGTTGCAGTTCACACGCTAAGCTTAGATGTACAGGAGGTAACGCCCCAACCTAACAACGCCTTCAAGGGTAATGCCTGAAGCAAGTAAAAAATAATAGGTTGTTTTCAATCTGATCCATCAAATATTAAAATTGCATATGTTGAAAAACAACCAGAGGACGCCTCAATAGCGTCTTCAATTATCGTAGAGTTACTTATTAAGTGAAATCCAGTTATTCAATGCACACATGACTTCAGGCATGCGTGTTTGTGTAACCTTTCTCTGTGCTGGGAAGAGCACTCTTGCCTTGTCACGGTTTTCGGCAAACCCAACCTGGAACTTATTCAGTGTAGGTAAAAATAACAGATAGAACATTTAAAACGCAAGGATCGCACTTCTTAGGCCAACTGCGGAGGAAACTCGTGGGTAAAAAAAAAAACAACCCAAAGAAAACAACCCAAAACAAAAACAAACAAACAATCATGACTCGTTAAAACACGAGTGTGTGCATTGAGACGAATTGGATTAATAACTAGATTTTTTTATACATGATTGAAAAAAGGATTGAATTAGATTTAAATAGGTCCAACGTTTAATAGGTGGGGTCATAGTTTGGTAAACAATTTTGTTTTTATTTATAAAAACTGACTTGGTGAGGAGCACTGCAGCTGCTGCTAGTATAAACTATTTTGAGAAAGAATTCTCTTTGAAGTAATATGGTTTGGACAATTTTCCACCCAAAAACATTTGAATCTGAGAAACATGAGTCGCGGCCAGAGATGCGGTTGGTACCCGCTGCCACCTCACTAGACATGAGTGGATTCAACATTCTTGTGAAAGTACCAGGACATTTAAAAAAAATGTTTTCTAAGCAAGTAGACACTGCATTCAGCTGAAACTTTCACATAAGTATTTGTATTATAATGTTTCCTATAAATCAGCATTACAATGACAACAAATCTATGACACCAGCTGCGGTTCTAAAGCCAACATTTCCGGCTGAAATACGGCCGAGTCGAGAAGTTTTATCCTACAATTAAAATAGGTTCAACAAAGTGCAAAACCGCCGTGGAAGGTGGCAAGACAAAAGCCGTTTTCCGTTGTTTTCACTCAAATATAACCGCTGAATTTACTTGTATGGTGTGTATAATCGTATAATTTACTATAAAACACACACACACCTGAAAAGGTGTTGCGGTACGTATTAAGCGTATATACGAAAAAACCAAGAGGCGACGGCCTCCATGCCCCTGAAATAATGCAATAGAAATTCAAATTTCCCTCTAGGAGATGCACTTTAATATAATCAAAAACTGCCTTGCACCTACAAGAACAAAATATCAGGCCTTAAAATCTTAAAACTCACAACAAAAACGAATTAAACTTTAAATCAAGTAAAGTAAATTACGCTGCCAGTATAAACTGACCACGAACAGTGAGACCAGGCCCGCGAGAGCGGGGGGTGCTGTGGGTGCTGCAGCACCCCAAACTTTTTGGAAGGGGGTGCTGGTATATACTAAAGCACCCGGAGCTGGAATATTATACTAAATCACCCAGAGGAATAAAAACAAAAAACACAAAAACAAAAGCAAAGAAATCACAAAACAAAAAACTAAAACATACATTAAATCACAAATATTTAAGGAACTTACACAAAAATAAAAATTTAAATCACAAAACAAAAGTGAAATGCAAAAAAAAGACAGTAAGAAATACTTTAATAGATACAAAAAACCAACTGTTTTCAAAGTTGAGGCCTACATAAAATACAAATAAATACAAGCCGAAAAAAGGATGTAAATAATTCAACAAATTCCCATTGTAAAAAGTAAATAAATTTAGATGCGCATTGTTTTGAAGTAACTCAAAAATAAACACATGTTTCACAAACAAAAATAATCATACTGAGTACAGAAACTATTAAAAATTTGTAATAAAAAGCTTAGTACGTGCTTTTACAATGCAGCTTTTTTAAATGGGAAACACCATGAGCGAGGAATACACTGCGCGCGCCACACAACACAGACTCGAAATAAACAAGCAAGTCAGAATTAAACAAACAACTCTATAATAATCGAACAATTCAAAAATAAACGAACAACTCAGAAATAAACGAATATTGCAGAAATAAACCAACCTCGGAATTAAACCAACCAATAACACAATAGTTTTCGAACGCTTTTACCTGGCCTCAAATGCTCACTGATTAAGTCCTGTCATAATTTTTATGACATTGTCATGATGATGAAAGAAGTTGACATTCAAGCTAAATAATTTCATCGTTATTATCATTTTACAACAAGTCAATTGATAAATGGGGAAATTAATAATGATCTATCAAAGCCTTTACAAATATTTTGTTTATGCTTATAAAAAAAATCGCAATACAAATTACCGGTAGCCGTTAACGAGAGGCACTTGTTGTTCCCTTGGGACTTATCACTTCTGAACCTGACATACTCCGTTATTCAATGTCAATATTAACGAAAGGGACGATAATTGCACGTAATGAACAAGCCTTGGTAATATTTAAAAATTTGAACCACAATTCTAGTAATTTACTGCACGAGTCTCGAAAACTAAACATCTTTTCAGCAAACTCGAAAGGAATGGGGTCAAAAATATCCAGACCACGAATGTTTTTGGACCATAATGGGAGTAAGAAATAGGTAGACTGGGTACCCTGTGGTCACGTTCAAAAGACCGTGCAAGTCTAGCGACGAAAAGGTCACCATTGAGCTTCCGGGCACCTCTGAGCCATCAGCTAATGGGAGATTAACGTGGGTGCAATTTAGGTGATTTTTTTTTTTTTTTTTTTTAATGACTTATTTCAACATCAAAAACATTTTGGTGGAATGGCTACATTTTAAAAATAACAATTTAATAAGTAAAATTAAAATAAAATCAGAAAAACTTATAAACATGAAGAAACACTGCTCAACATTCTATCGTTTTGAGCGGCTGGGCGGTCCAGTGGCTACCTTTTAGCCACTGGACGGCCCAGTCGCCCAAAGCGATATATTAAACATGTGGTGGAAAACTCTCACAGCTTGTGCTTGTAGATAAAACGTGACATCGAAATAAAACTAAATAGCCATCGGTACGCTTTGTTCAAGTTAATGGCAATCATTATTAATTATTATTTCCCCCTGACTGGTAAAATGTTAATAAGGATGAAACTATTTAGCTTTAATGTAATTTTTCGTTCATCATCCTGTAATGTCAAAAACGTATGACTAAAAGCAATTGATCAGTGAGCATTTGATGCCAGGGATAAGCCTTCGAAAACTATTGTGTTCATCCTTATAAAAAATTAACCAGAGACACTTATTGCTCCCTTGGTCTTATCACTTCTAAACCTGACATATTCCGTTATTCAATGACAATATTAACGAAAGGACGATAAATGTACGTTAACAACTATGCATTGGAAATATTTTTCAATTTGAGCCACGATCTAGCAATTTACTGCAAGAGTCTCGAAAAACTTAATATTTTTTCACCAAACATCGCCTCGTCATTTTGGGGTGTATTCTTCTCATTTTGCAAATTACGCTAATAATATTCCTGCCCCCCCCCCCAAAAAAAGGGAAAGATTTATGTGCCAAGTCGTGTCTCTGATTGTACGAAACTGCATTTTAAGAACTTAAGCGGGCCCGGACCATACGCCGTATACGACAATTGTCTTTGAAAAAAAACCCAGCACCCCTATGCAAACATTTGTTCTCGCGGGCCTGAGTGAGACAGAACGCAAGCCAAATAAGGAAAATGACCGGTGCAGTTGACGTGATGACAGGGTGTAGGATAGGGCTTCACCATGAAGAGTTGACCGACACTAGAATTCACGACAAACAGACAAAAATCAAACTGGGTTTATGGGCAGGGTGTACTTTTGGTAATTACTCCACAAGTTAATGACCATAAAAAACTTACTTGTTAAAGAGCGCTGGATAGCTGTTGATACAACAGAAACGACTCCCGTTGAAGTCGTGTACTTTTTTTAAAAAGAGGTATTTTTCGCCCAAAAATTTGAATCAGAGAAAGGCTTCGAGAAGCCTTTCTGAGGCACCTCAAACACACAATTCTGTGCAAAAAAGGTGATTTTGTCGTTCATTATCATCTGCAACTTCCATGACTTCTAAAACTGAAACGTCCTTCTCTATTGGATTCTTGGCTAGTACAGTGATTAAGTTCGCTTTTTTGACAGTCCTTGGCTTCCAACAAGAATAATTAAATAATAATAATAATTAATAATGGCTTCTTATATAGCGCTCATATCCGTCACTCAGTGACGCTCAGGGCGCTTCAACAGTAATTTCCTGCAAGGTATGTGGGGCTTCGTCTGAAGTATGAGACCTACTCTTTTACATAGCACCATGTAATGGTTTACAAGGTGCTGTGGCGCAATATGCAGCCAATCAAACCAGGAACACCGGGGCGAACCCCTTCTCTTTTCGATAAGTGTACTGGGTTCTTTTACGTGCATTACACAACACACGGGGCCAACGGCTATACGTCCCATCCGAAGGACGAAGCAATAATGGTTAAGTGTCTTGCTTAAGGACACAAGTGTCACGACCGGGACTCGAACCCACACTCTGCTGAGTCGGAAACACCAGAGCTTGAGTCCGGTGCTCTTATCCGCTCGGCCACGACACGCCACAAATGAAATGATTGAAATGAAATGAAATGAAATGAAAAGAAAAGAGCAATTGAGCTCAAATTTTCACAGGTTTGTTATGTTAGGCATAACGTTGGGATACACGAAGTAGGCTACGTACTGGTCTTTGACTATTACCAAAAGTATATCCAGCCTTTAATATCGGGTGCGTGTTAGAACATTTGGGACCATCTCCGGACTCTAGACAGTTTGCAACGGAACACTGATGACGCCATGAACGACTTTTCAAAGAAAAAACATCTTCTGTTCTGAATAATACATTTACTTTCTTCCGATCCCGGTGTTTATTTTTGTTTTTTTCGTGGTGAAAGAAAACTAGAAATGGGAATATCTACGACTACCGCAATTCACTGAATACATCAACATCCTTCTCATTTAAATATTGTTGTTCTGTCTGAGATATTCAATTAATTTTAAGGTCCGCCCTATACCGTTTTCCACCAGTGGCGGCGTTTACATTGAATTTTGATGCCCATTTATCATCGATGCGTGAAATGACCTTCTTTCAGTTTCCAATCAATGGGGGATATTCACCATGTATTTTTTGTCCTTTATTATTATTATTTTATTGAAGGTTAGTAGTCCCTTAAAGTAATTTCACGTTAGTATTTGACATGTGTTTACGATAATAAAAAAATCAATTAAAACAAATACTTTTTAGGACGAAAGGACTTGGGGTGCAAATACAGAAAATGTACTTTTTAAAATCAATATGTATATGCCGTTTTGTGTTTTTGTCAGTTTTGGGGTCTCAAAACTGGTTTATAACTTATATTTTAAGGTTCACCTAGCGAAAATGCGGATATCACAGAAACCTTTTTGTATAATTACAAACTATGAATCTTGCCCTTACTAGAAAAAAAGCCCAAATAATTGTTATTAGTGTTACCCTTGTGCTATTCTCCCATATTTTGCAAAAGTCACACGTTTACCCTATGTTTGCCCCTACAAATTTCTATCTTGCTATGGGTATCAGAACATATTTCATTAGGTTGTGATTAGGGACAGCATTGGTCTTTAAATATTTGGTGAGAAAATCTTGGGCAATTATATCCTGTTGTGACAGTGTTGCCTCAAAATATGGTAACGTTTCCCCCAAAACAGGAAAAATGGTGCTCCCCACTCCCCCGCGATTGGAATTAAATACACAAGGAATTTTGCTTTTATGAATCTCGTACTCTCTCCAGGCCAGTTGAGTAAAGATAACAATACATACTATTGTGTCTTGCCACATTGAGTTCATGTGTCAACTGATTCCGCAAGACAGTCTTACTTGTATTGTACATTGTGTGTTTCCCATTTAAAGTAGAGACCTACTCCATGCTCATTACGGGTTGAGCCATGTGACCTTCCCAGAGTCTCTTCTTTTCTCCTGCCTGCTGCCCAGTGTAAACACCAAAATACCCGAGCGAAAGAAACAAGAACGTTTGCCCATAACTTCTTTGGCTAAAAAAATAGTCAAAATAAACCAAAAACGTTCATGCACCATGTCATGCCTTCACGAAGCAATCACCACATAAGAGGTGACGTTTCGTTTGAGTTTCATTGGTGCTAACAATAAAAAGTTAAAATTGATATACTATGAATAGACAGTTTAGCAAGAATAGTTTAATTGTTGTTTCAGTAAATTGTTATCCGAGGCATATTTACACCAAATAAGTGTTTGAATTAGTACAATGGGGTGCTTAATGCCTCCTTTTAAAACTCTTGCAAGTGAAATTGGGACTTCTGACTAATTAGCTTTTGAACACTAGGGGCCTTTCTCAAACCTCGGCTTGGGCTCCGGCTCCGTGCCGGGGCTCCGTGCCGCGCCGGCTCCGTGTGACACAAATACACGCTGCGCCAACAATTTATAACGGAGCCCAAGCCGGAGACGGAGCCCAAGCCGAGGTTTGAGAAAGGCCCCTAGGTGCAAGAATTTACAACTGCTTTGAATTTTGCTGCATATAAGCTGATCTCTTGCACATTTCTTGCCAATTTTGTACACCAATGTTAAGATGAATGCGAACTGAAGAAATGTACAATGTAGTTTCAGATCTGATGAGCCCATTTATGTTATACATGATCTGCACAACTGCCGCAAAAAATATAGAAATCAGAATAATGTTCTTCGTCTATGTGTTCCTCCACTGTTGGCGACATTGCAAAGCAATCCTGCTAGCTTGAAATATTTTGTGTCATAAAACCACTGATAAAGTAAAGGTCTGTTTTAGTTTTTTTTTTAATGCAAATTTCCCACACAAGGCTAAAAGCCACTCCTTGCAAGGGGCTAAAATAACATATAAGAAGAACAACAGTCAGGGAAATTGAAGGTTGAAATTGATATTCCTCTTAAAACAGGCTAGACTGTAAGAGGAAATTATGCGTCGGGCAGGAAGTTCCAAAGGGATGCATTACATGGCTTAAAATATATCAAAAACAGGTTCATTTTTGACTGCACTTTTTCATTTTTTGTTATTTTTCAAATTTTCATTATAGTCCGAAAATTGCTATCGAAACAGGAATTTAAAGCAAGAATTTTTTCTTTTACCATTTTCTCCTCCAAATTGTGAAAAACATGCTCCAGATTTTACGAATCAATCAAATTGTTCTAGGCTAACAAATTAAAAATTAATAAATTCAAGTTATTTGTTATCAATATAGCGCACATTTTGTCATGTTTAAGGTTCAAGGAATACAAAAATCTATCCCCTCCTCTTTTTCGCTTGATTTGAGCAGCAAAGGATTAAAAAATCTACCCCTCACACTTTTCGGCTAGAGTTAAGGAACAAGGGATAGAAATTCCATCCCTCCTCTTTTTGGCTCGGCTGGGTTTGAGGAACAAGGGAGAGAACATTCTATCCCCTCCACTTTCCGGCTTGGTTTGAGGAACAAGGGATACAAAATTATATCCCTCCTCTTTTCGGCTGAGTTTGAGGAACAAGGGATAGACAATTTTATAACACCCCTTACAAAAATTCTGCCTTTTCATTGGTTTAGAGCGCGTCACATGATATGTCTTAGTTTTACTAGAAACCCGGCGGCCGTGTGATAGTCGTTTGCCATGGAATAGTCGACTATTCCATGGCGCGCGCAGTACCCAGACGTCTTTTTTACCCACCTCGAACTTAATCAGTTGTGCATCTGTGTATCTGAAATGCGCGTACGAACGTTACGTGTACGAGGATGATAAATAGTCTGTTGGGGGTGTTATAAAACAAATATTGACTGCTTTTATTCGTGCTATGGTTAAAACTCCGACTCCCTCGGTGATCCCCGGACCATTCCATTTTCCCTCGGCTGCGCCTCGGGAAAATAGAACGCTCCGGGGATCACCTCGGGAGTCGTAGTTTTAACCATAGCACTCGAAGCAGTCAATATTGGTATAATATCCCCTCCTCTTTTCGGCTTGGTTTGAGGAACAAGGGATAGAACATTCTATCCCCTCCACTTTCCGGCTTGGTTTGAGGAACACGGGATAGAACATTCTATCCCCTCCACTTTCCGGCTTGGTTTGAGGAACAACGGATAAACAATTCTATCCCTCCTCTTTTCGGCTGGGTTTGGAATTTCTATCCCCAACTCTTTCCGGCTTGGTTTGAGGAACAAGGGATAGAAAATTCTATCTCTCCTCTTTTCGGCTGGGTTTGAGGAACAAGGGATAGAAAATTCTAAACCCAACCCTTTCCGGCTTGGTTTGAGGAACAAGGGATAGAAATTTCTATCCCCAACTCTTTCCGGCTTGGTTTGAGGAACAAGGGATAGAAAATTCTATCCCCTTACTAAAATTATTACCACTCGAACCACAAATAAACTCTTATTTTTGGTCAGCTTTCCCAATAATGAAGTATACATTGTAAATAAAAAATGTACGTACTTTTCTTTGATATTATTATGCAATAATGGAGTACAAAATGTTGCACATTTTTCTGCTAACAAAAAGGTATAAATAAAGTGACTGTTAAAAATATTTTTAAAAGTGCACCCGATTCTTACTTTGTTCCTCCGGCAATATTGTATGAAGAAAAACAACATTATTTTTACATTTTGAAAACAACTTCAAGAAAAATTGCTATATATCACAAAAAAAAGGGAAAAATGCAAAATTGTAGTTAAAAATAAACCCGTTCAAAATGCCTCTTCGTTCTACATGTACATCTCACAAAGCTATAGAGTGTATTCGTCAGACAGGCAGAAAGCCAGGATTTTACTCAAACTCCTTCAAGAGAGGAAGGTACCCATGTAAATAAAATTATCTGCAGAGCAGACAGAGGATGACTGCATATCTACGGTTCTCATTTGAACTTCCGGGACCAAGTTCTTCCCCAAACGTATTGAGTTTTAAGTGTGTACGATTCTGGGTTTTTTATACTTTAGTTTAGCGCAGTTTATGGCTTTAAAAATTACATCATATTGTTGGGGAAATTAGCATTTAAATATATATTGAAGTAAAATCTATAAGGCAAATCTAAAAAATAAAAATAAACCGAGAACAAGACTTGACCTTCATTTTTGGTTACTTGTAAACAATTTTCCCAACTGACGTCCATGCTAACATCGGGTGTAATTGGCAAATGGGGGTTTCTAAAATATAATCACCCTCGTCCCAAGTTTGACATTTGTTTGAATGTTAAATTTCACAAAATTATTTGTAATTTTATTAAAAAAATTGAATTGTATTCATAACAAAATGGCAAAAAAAACACCCAAAAGTACAAGATGACGGGCTACATATGGATTTTAAAAGTCTTGTGGTAACTTGAACCCCAAGTCTTAGCATCCTACAAAATATAAAGTATTTATGTGAGGTCATTCTTCATAATGATGAGTTTCAGATCAAATACAAATATATAAATAAATTATAAAAGGAGGATAAGGAAGGAGGGAGGTATAAGGGGGTATTTGCATTTAAGTACAATTAAAGGTAAGCTTTTTTTGTGAAACATGCACACCCAAGCCCTTGACCCTTCCCACCACCGCTGGTTACACCACATTACCGTAATTGCTTCGGCCTTCGAATGGGACGTAAAACCCTACCACCACGGCTACATTCACCGCACCGTCCCCCTGCCCATCAATGTTGGCTCTAATTACCCTATCTGCCATCCTGGTAACAATATTGTCAGGGAAGCGGGGAGGGGAGTGTGTACTTATTGTCAAGTTTCCAAACCATTATTGGCCGGGATAATAGGTCCCATGTTAATCGTTAGGAAAGTTGTTTTCCCAGGGTTTTTTTTCGATGTTAATTTTGCATCGGGAATAAAGAATATAAGGTTCTTTGCCCTTACACCGATGTGTATTAAAGCACTCGGTGTAAGGGCAAAAAACAATTATTTATTCCCAATGTTGTTGGCATGATTGGCTGCAGATTGAACAGCATCACCTTGTGAAAAAAATTGTAATGGGTTTTTTTATCTGTCGTAAAAATAATGAGTCCTTTGATAATTACCAGTGGGAAAAAAGGCACCTGCTAAATAGGAATTATGAGTGTTGTGGTGTGCATGGTCCTTCCTCAGCTAATATACTTAGATCCAATTCAGATAACAATCAGTATCATAATTAAAGTTTGAATTGAAAACAACTGTTTATTACACGTTTATGGTAATGAAACCAAGAATGCCTCATAAGTGAATAATAGCTCGCAAGCTTGAGGAAACCTGTAAACAAGGGTGCTTGCTACGTGAACCAGAAACACCGGGGTTAACCCCTACTCTTCCACGATAAGCTTTCTGGGTTCTTTTACGTGCACTACAATTATGGCAAAGCAATTATGGTAGAGTATCTTGCTCTTGGACACAAGTGCCACGACCGGGACTCGAACCCACACTCTGCTGATCAGACACACAAGAGACTGAGTCCGGTGCTCTTAACCGCTTTGAATAATATTCATTTTACAAGCAACTCAAGGAGTTGAAAGCTTTTAGCGGTATTATTAGATAATTTGAATTTCTCCCATCTGCTTCCGCGCTCTGTCATAAAGAGTCGTCTGTATTTCTCATGTGAAACTACTCTGACGGTCAATGCTGACTAAAGTCACCCAAACCCCATTTGTGTGTAATTACAGTTAAATGTCTGTATCTATCTACTAATACATGCATTTTATAAGTGTCTATATGTCTACCATATTTGGAAGCAAAGTTGAAATTTTGAAACTGGTTGAAATTATTGCCCTTTTTCGTGAGAATGGAAATAAATGTGCTGTTAAAATTAACTCGTCCTTCAGTCAGTTAACAAAATTTAATTGCTTTTGAAAAAAATTAAAGACACAAGTTGATGTCAGTCAGATTTCAATAAAAACCTTTCTGGATGTCCATTTTTAATTTGGTATTTTTATTTTACAGGGATCATTCTAGTAACTGTTTTATTTTGAGAAGGAACACTCTAAAATTCAACTAAAGCCAATGTGCTTCATTATTCACAAAGCATGAAATTCAGTCGAGTATGAAGTTGATTTGCTTTGGTTTTTCTGCAAGCAATTTGTAATTTCTCATAAATTAGGCACTGCGGATCATAAGGTGACCATCGGCAAAAATCCATGTCGAATCAAGATGAAAGCAATCCATCTGAACCATTTTAAAACCACAATCGGCTAAAGAATGCATAGACTTCATCTTCTACAAAACAAATCTGAGCGAAAAAGGAATTCATCCAGATTGCATTGCAGCAATGGCATAAAACCAGAAAAAGGGGCAGGGGATGGCAGACCCCCACCCCCCATACACACACACACACAAATGAGACCTAAATCATGTCTCTGTACCAAAATGAAAATATCTGGTCAGCCACCCTATAGCTACAGAATAATTTCTCATCAGGAAAGATTAACAATTAATGAGAAACCTTAATTGGTATGAGATTTATACAGGGCCTGATGAGTCTGATAATTAGTGTTTGATACAAATCCTGTAACCCTTGGGGAAAACTGAATTTTTAATCTCATCTTCTCTACTTTTCAAGGCAGGGAATAACAACCGGGAAATTAAAATGATAAGTGGCAGTCTCCATGAATTTTAATAGAATTTGTTGACCATTGTCCATGTGTACCCTTGAGGGTAAATCTCTTAGTTAAACCTTGTAATTGTCATTTCTTTGAAGATCTACAGATTCCATCTGCCATTACAAATAAAACTTTTTAAAAAGGCATTATCTTCCAGGTAAATTTAGAGACCAAGGTTAATAAGTAATTATGCAAAGTAGTCCTGTATTGGGAACAAATTCTGATCAGCACTAGATCTGAAATATGAAAGAGAAGGCAGAAATGAAAATAACAAGTTTGAACGAAATTCTTTTTGGCTCACCGCTTGGTGTCAGATTCCGTGCTTGTCACCTCAGCTGGTTCACATGAAGGTAGACTTGGTAGGTTAACTGAATCCAAATAAAACAGAAATATGCACATTCATTCTCAGATATCCACAGGGTTCTTCAGTTTATAATACGCATCGAATAAAAAGTTGTTTCTTTTTTAACAAATTAAATATTAGGATCACTGACAACACATGATTCTCCTGGACTCCAGCAGAGGTTCCTACTTGCCATTTCATTTTGCTACTTTGCAAAATTATATAAATAAATATGCTAATTATATAAATTACACAGAAAATAACTTAGAGAGCAATGAGTTTTGAGTCTCTTCTAAAAAGCAAACAATTTGTGGTCAAAACACCACACGCTGTTCTCTTTAAAAAGATAGACAAAGCTGGTGATAGCCCTGTTAGTCTGGATATATGAACATGGATCTTGTTAAGGGAGCGCCCCAAAAGATGAGCACATTCTAGACCCAAAGGAACATTCCAGTAGACATACGCCTGCAATCCATTGGACTGCCAGAATGTTTTGTTGGTCCGCGACATTGCGCTGAACTACAGGAACATTCATACACAAGTGAATACGCGCATTAGCATTTTTAATATTCCGATGGAACGCTCCGACAGTCAAATTTGGACTGGTCCATGTTTGCGCACAGGGATACTAATCCAATCCAATTAGAACAGTCATACTGTTCAGAGTTTCGGAAAACAAGAAGAAATCCAGAGTATTAAAGTACCAAAAATTCACCTTGATATTTCAGGCTCTTCCAGTATTTCTGATGAACATGAAGGGTTTCCAAAATACATTTGACGGCATTCTGACTTGGCAGCCCTGGGTCGATGGCTGGGCAGGGGTCACCAAGAAGGGTTCTTGTACACATAGCCATGGATTGGGATATAGAGTTTAGATTGTAACCACCCTGATCATAAAACAGAAAGACAAAAATATCACTACAACAATACAGTGTCATAAAAACTTGGGATACCAAGGATATTAGTAAATGCGCCAGAAAAATTGCAAGGAATTGGTTTTGTTGGAGGAGGGACTGGTTATTGCTGCAAGGGACGCTGTGGCCGAGAAGGTAGACGAGGTACATGAGAAAAGAGAAAAACAGATGAAGAAGATGGAGTGCATTTCTATTCTTCTTTGGACGACGTTCTGAGCAAGATTGTTAATTAGAACAAACTCATCAAAATCTCACACAGTTCCTCATTGTTTTCACAAAGGGATGGCACACCAAACATCAGGTTGGATGGGATGTACAGCCGTAGGCCCTGTGTGTTGTGTAAAGCAAAGAGAAGGGGTTCTCCCCTGTGTTCCTGGGTTGATTGGCTGCACATTGCATCACAGCACCTTGTAAACCATTCCATGGTGCTATGTAAAGGAATAGGTCCCATACTTCAAAATGTAGCTTCACATACTTTGCAGGATTAATACTGTAGCGCTTAGAAATGTAGTCTTAAGCACGTCATAAAGGTTAAGTATTTTTAACATAATTAGTATCGTTGTGAGAGGAGGAAAGTGTAAAAGGGGAATGTGTACTCAATCAGGAGAAGCAAAGAAGGTAATGGTAGAAGGGATGATGGCAGGGAAGGAGATCAGCAAAAGGGGATGTGGAAAACAAGGATTAAAGATGGGAGGAGATAAGACTAACACGTTATCAAATATATCGTACCTCTAGAACAACGATAACCTTTCCCTTTGCGAGACTACACAGCATGTGTGTCATATGAGCATAGCCCTCTGGTGATACCTTATAGCCTCCCTGCAATCAGAGAAACATCAACAATGAAAAGAGAGACGAAAAAATAAAACCTATTCATCATTGAATTTATCAAGATAGTGTGAAAGGCCTGTATAACACATACACTATGGACCAAGCATGAGACCTGACTTGAACCAAGTCTACATAAGTAGTCGAGAGTTGGTCCAAACAATGAAAGGTCAACAAGTTAATCCAGCCATGGTGGCATCCTTATTGTTTTCACAAAATTCCAAAAGACTAACAATTCCATCAGAAGACCAAAATAAACACTGTTTCCAATCCTACCACTGCCGAACCTTGCTTCCGATGCTATTGCTATTGCTATTTTATTTTACAGTCGTCATTTCCCCTCATTGCTCCTAATATTGTACTGGTAACTGAATATACATGAGGTATAGTAAAGCAAATATAACATAGTTTGAGGGTGAACAGTCCATATTAGCTTCCCTTGGTATTGGAAGTTGACAAACTAGTTCCTCGGCTTCACCTCTGGAACTAGTTTGTTAACTTCCAATAACGAGGGGAGCTAATACCGACTGTTCACCCTCAAACCATATCATATTTGCTTTACTATACCTCATATATATTCAGTTACCAGTACAATATTAGGAGCAAGGGGAAATGACGACTGTAAAATAAAATACATAGATTGACATTAACATGTGCCTTCATCTTTTCATGTGTTTGATGTAGCTAGGGCGATGTTCGGGCATGCATACACCACCCTAGGAACAGTTCCACGATCGTAAAGCGCATGACAAGTAGATAGACGCCCGGACTGCCCGGGCGTCAGTCTACTTGTCATGCGTACTTTCTATGTTCATGAATACTCATCATGTGTGCGCTTGGTAAACAGCAAACATTGCACCTGGCACGTGAAATTTAATGGACCAGTGAGAATTCGACTTTCAGTCATGAATATGTATGAGGTATTGTAAAATAAAATGTAAATGATCAAAACTCACCAGTGGATCACCATACGCTGCATCAAAACCAGCAGACACCAACACCAAGTCAGGGCAGAACTAAGGGGAAAAGAAGGGAATTTGGTTACTAAATAAATAGATTCCAAAATGCACTAGGGGGTGAGACTTGGGAAACTGAATAGGTAAACTAAAAAAAATTATTGTAAAGGTCCCTTATGTTTTATGCCCCCTCTTTCAACTATTATGTCCCCCCTCTAATTTTTTCAACAGCTGCTTGACAGCCCCCTTTGTTTTGCGGGTTCGAGTCCGAGTTGTGACATTTGTGCCCTTAAGCATGATACTTAACAGTTATTGCTGAAAAGCCATAGGTCCCATGTGCTGTGTAATGCAAGTAAATGAACCCAGTGCACTTATTGTAAAGAGAAGGTATCATCCTGGTGTTTCTGGTTTGATTGGCTGCATATTGCGCCATAGCACTGTGTAAACCATTACATGGTGCAATGTAAAGGAGTAGGTCTCATACTTCAAAATAAAGCTCCGCAACCTTGCAGGAAAAAAATACTGAGCGCTTTGAGGAGCCCATCAAGTGAAATAAAGCGTTTTATATAAGATCTCTGCATTATTACAGACAGAAATCAGTTCTTCACAGCATAGTCTTGAGTCACCAGTGTATTACCAGGAGGACCAAAAGAGGTAATTTAATTAACCCCGGCGGTGGTCAAACACAAAGCAATCCAAGAGATTAATGGCAAACACTTTCATTCCAAACAGTAATCATGTGAGTGGCGAGCAAATGGACATTGAGCAATTACTTACTACAAAAAAAGAATAACTTCATTAGTAAAGCAGGGAAATGGACTTCGGTAAAATTTTCAAATGAAATGGTTTTCAGACTTGTTTAATTCAGGGATGAGATTGTACATTAAAGGAGAACAAATGATGCAGTACCCTCCTCAGGGCTCAACTTTTGGTTAAAAGACTGCAGGGCTTATAGCTCAAAATGTTTACTGGACCAGAATTGGTTTTACAAGACCAGAGTCTTCACGAGAAAGACCTTTCTACACAGTTTAACATGTAAATTGTTTTTGTTTGAACAAGCACTCAGAGAAGATTTATCTCATTTGTCTTGTGGGTTAGTAAATTAACGGAAATCCTGGCAGACTCAAAGTCAACATTTGAACATCAGTTCTTTCTTTTAAAGATTTTTCACAGTGAGGTATTATCATTCAATTAAAAAACACAAGACTGCTTGACTTGTCAATTTTATTGGTGAATAAAATCACTGGGGGATAAAATCATTGGCCTCGGGCCTGCGGTCCAGAGTAAAATTCGACCACGGCTTTTAATCTGGAGATAAAGCCCTGAGTATACAGCAAGTTAAAGTTTCAGAGGGTTTCCGCACTATCTACACCACTACAAATAGTAATCTAGAGGTTTGGCTATAACAAGGGGTATACATGTCTTTTGCCGTAGCACATCCTGGCCAAGTAGTCTAGAGCATTGAACTCTGATGGCCGAGTCATTAGAGTGTGGGTTCTAATCGAGGCTGTGACTACATTGTGACACCTGTGTTCTTGAGCAAGACACTTATCTATAAACTACCTCTCATCAACCAGGAGTAAATGGGTTCCTGTGAGAGTAGAGATTGTTGATGTGAATGATTAGCACCCTGTACTCTGGCTGCCAGTGCTGCATACTCCAAAGGAGTTGAGATGATTTCAAGAATGCTTAACAGTCCAGCAGCCGATTTCACTAAACGCTAGGATTAATCCTATCTCGAGTTAGGACGAGTAACTAGTCCTAACTTAGGATTAATCTTAAGGTTTACATGTTACAGTGCAAGGCTGGGACTCTTCCTAAGTCCTAAGATTAATCCTAAGTTAGGAAGAGTTTGGTGAAATCGACGGCAGTAAATCTACCCTATTTTCACACCCAACTTGGGACTAAAAGCAACATAATTTATTAAGCTAGAATGCATTTCAATTAAGTCTCCAGAACAACATACTTAAAGTCTTAAGAAATCCCATTATGCAAATTTGTGTTATTTGTATTAATGCAATTTTTGTATTGCAATGTACACACACAGAAATGAGACTATGTTACTCACAAAAAAATCCTGACGAATCTCAAGCCTGTTAATTGTTGTAACAATGCTTTTTTGAATGAGTGTAACCCGCAAGTTCAGAAAAAGGAGAAAACAAAACTGAAGTATCTCACAAGCTGCTGAATTGAGCTTCATTGGCATTTAATGTGAAGTGAATTCATCATCCCAACAATGCAGGCTCCTGAGTTGCTCTGTTGAGCTACATGACTGAATGTGTTTCTTTTCAATGTTTCTTATTTTACTTTAAATGTCATTTTATACACAAGTTCATTTCTTGTTAGGACCTTGTTTGCATTTCAAATGATCCCCTTTGCATTAACAAATTACCTTCAAAAAAAGTGTTAAAAGCATATAGTGCAAGTTAGCAAGGCTAAATTTCATAGCATGTCTTATCACAACATTCTGCACTTACAGGGCCCCGCATGTGAGCTTGTTGCAGAATTCGCGCTCGGTGCTTATACTCGAGTACCAATCAATTATAGTTCGATGGTACTTGCAGTTTGTGGGCAAAATGCTCGTACATGGAGTCAATCCTCGATACTCGACTGAAAAATAAGCTGTACTTGAAGTCATGTACGCAATACTCAACTGAAAATGTACTCGGACTCCAATTTTTAATACTCAAGGACATAGTACCACTTTCCTTTCCGCTTTCCTATACATGCATTAATGCAAGGAGAAGAGAAATAAAGCTCTTGAAAAGGGTGTTTCTGATGTATTCATGTTAAAAAAATAAAAAGTTATCCAGAAATTCATAATAATTGTTTTATTTTTATACCTCGTTTTGCATTTTTTTTCATTTATAAAGTAGTCATACCTGACTTGGAGATCCAAGTACTTGGTACCTAGCTGTTGGACTCAGTACTCACATATCAGAATAATCAGTACTCAGACACTTATACTCGATGACCCAACTGCACAAGTGCTATTCGGCCACCTTAATACTTGGCAGTACTTGAAACTCAACTGAAAAGTACTGTACTACAACACTGGCCGTAAACCATAAAATTGGTTTTACAGATTTACAAGTTACAGATTTACAAATTTTAAAAAATCTACTACATTTTTTTCCAAATCCTACATAAAAATGTCCTGTTTACAATAAAAAGATTTAAAAGAAAGATCCCTCACCTCGTATGCTATCGGCATGACAATTTGCATAAAGGCTGCCAGGTATTCTGCATCTCCCATTGAGTCCTACAACAACACATACATACAAATGTTTAAACCTTTCACACTCAGGAACAAGTTTGGTCAGGTGACTAGAGTCCACTTTAGATCTAAGCATTGTTAGCTGAAAGTTGCATGGTTTCAATAGCTAGTCCAACTGGATCAACCTAGCCCCAGAGCACTGTTTCTCTCATCAACTGGCAAAGTTACGTGGATGCTTCAAGATGGGGGTTAAGTTATGTGACAGAGAAAGTTTTTTAACTGCTTGTAATCACACGCACATTTAAATTCAACATTTATTACCTAGAGGACTCCATGGTTAAATGATAAATGGTGGGGTTTTGCCAGTTGCCAATTGGCAAGATAATAATAAACTATTACACTACATATTATGAAAGTTGTGTAGAGAAATAGATGAAAGTGAACATGACAGGCCAACAGACTTTATCTGCCTATCACGTCATTGCCTCGTTGCATGGGATAACTAAATTTGATGAGTTAATTTACTAGACGTATTCAAGTGAAAAACAGACCATGCGTGCATGATTTAAATTGCAAATTGACTACAGGTTAACACCAGAACTTGTTGGGCTCATTTTAATGGAGTAAGGCCGCCTCAGGTAGATGTCAAAAGGAGGTTGCTCATTGACCCTTCACAAGTGATGAGCATACACAGTTGTGCATTTCTATTGTTTCATCCATGCATTGAGTTAACACCAAACTGACTGCGTGTCACAAATCTCTTAAAATGCTACAGAGACTCACCACATTCCATCCAATATTGACGTTGAACCCCTCACCGGCTCCCTCACCGGCCATACACGGCCCACCATCCGGAGAACTAGGGAAGAACATACCATTCTCAAAGCGATGTAACGACACATACAGAACACTGGGGTCGTTTTCAAATGCGTGCTGGGTGCCGTTACCATGGTGGACGTCCCAGTCAAGGATTAGAACCCTTTTAGATCAAAGAGAAAAGCAAGAATAATAACAGCAGATGCAGGAGCAGCTAAAAGGGATTGTGCCGTAGGTTTTGTTGGAGTAACTTCCTTTTCATCCCAATAATATTCCAAAAGACTTAGAATTAACCGTATAGCCCGGTGCATACTCCCTGTGAATGCTTCGTGCGAATCAAATTGTCTTGCTTCACAATTGGAAAAACAGCGCGTACCGATTATTGCATCACCAAAGTTTGCTTTGCATTCACAGGAAGTATGAACCGGGCTTAACAGTCATGAAAACTCTGAAAATCCCTTCAGAAAGTTGTCCGACTTTGTAGAATAAGGCCCCACAGGCCAAATAACATGGGGTTGGATCATTGGATCATTGGAACATACTCATCTTATCAGAGTTCAAACACTGGTTTTGGAGGTATTACAGAATTGAGGATTTCGGAGGATTCAGGAGGATCTCTAGCCAATAAGGGGATTAGGGTTAATACACTGACCTGTGTACACAATCCACGTACATGTATCATAATAATTATCATGTCCTTAACAAAACAGGCATGATATTTGACTTTCGGAAAAAAAGTAGGAAATTTATTGAGTACAAGGGCTGACCTTATACATGTACATATGGTATGGGCTTTTATAAGACTTTTATCAGGCTACTTAATAACATTTTTTGCAGATTTTTCTGAGGGCATGAAAATCGGAAATCAAAGTAGGAAGAATATCATGCTTGACAAAACCAAAAGCTGTTTAATTTTCAAAATGCTTCTGCTTCATATCTGTCTGTTAAAATTGTTATTCTGATAGATCTTTATTCATCTTTCTCAATAATAATTATAGAGAAGGTTGATTGAACATGATGTATGGAGAACTGCAAGAATAACACTTAGATGAGACACATTTGAGCTTGTATATGTCTTTTTTGCAATTTGGAAGTAAATTTTGAGTCGAGCTAAATTGAAAATCAGTGATGACAATCTAAAAACTCATTTTAACTTGCATTAGGCTGACGCAAATGATTGTACCAAAGCCTGGTCATTATGGGCCATAGATTTCCGGCCATACATCAAAATAACCTATCTGGTGCATCCTGTCTGCCAATTAAGCCGTTGCTCAAACAGTAAACAAATCAAATCTTCCTATAGACAGCACGTAAGATCAACATTGGACAGAATTCACTCTTGTAAACATTGAACTGTTTGCTTGAAACTAACTATTTAGGATGCTACAACTACACCTAAACTTTTCAAAGTGATTTATACTTGTAGGTATATTAAAATCATTGTATATATTAAATCGTCCTTTTTTTTTGGAAGAGTACATTTATTCTCATCCTCTAGTTTTCAATAAGCATACTTAACAATCAACCTGTGAATAGTTCATCGAAGAAATCCCGCTCTAGTCGATTTTTCTTTGCTCAACCACCAGTCAGTTTCCATTGTGGTTTTTTATTTGATAGTTCATCAAACAACAGAAATCAGTTACTATTTTTTCAGGGATTTTGTGTTCATTATGATTGCGGCAATCAAAATAAGTGATGGCAGTTATGGGAGTCTTTAAATGCTATTTTCTTGACTTTGACAGTATTTCATTTCTGGTTTCTGGTATGAATATGAACTTTATAATCAGTGAGCTTTCATATTGAAACTATTCAATAGAAGCTGTCAATTCTTTTTAACAAATCATGTACTTTGTCTTTAAATCCTGGATTTTGTTTTGCCTAAAAGTGTATGATGTATTCCTCTTCAATCAAACACTTTTTTGCACTGCAAATATTGCACTGCAAAGATTTGTCAAACAGGCGTGAAGATCCGTCGCAAAGTAGTTTAGCTTGGTCAAAAGGCACTGCATGTGCACATATTAATGGAAACATCAGAGACAGAATGCAGACAGACACTGGTTCTGTTGGCAAGTACAGTAGCTTTTGTACATTTGCAGTGTAACAACTAACAAATTCAATTTACTTGCCTTTTCGGTTCCACAATAGCCCCAAGGATAGCAGGTGGTGAAAGTTTAATCCAAGCGGCCCCTTTTGAGTGAGCTGAACTACCACATACAATTATCCAGTTCAAGTTCAATGTGAATTGCTTTGGGCCACGTTTACATACACATAGAGTTCCTACCCAGGATGCATATGTAATAGATCGTATTGCCATCGTTGATAATGGAAACAGGTGTTCCAGGGATGTAACAAGGGGGATTGGCAATGCCGACTCTGTCTTGATAATTTGATCATCAAAAGGGTCCCAATGATGTATTATTCAGTTCACAGTAAGATTCATTATAGTCCATTATAGTTCTACTGTGTCTACTAATAATTGTTTACAAAAAATCCTTATTAAGTTCAGGGGGAGGGGGATCTGTCAGAAGCAAAATTTCAAAAGGGCCTTATATGACAAAAATAATATACGGCTGATCTAGAGGATGACCTCCCCCCGCCCCCACCCCACCAATCCCCCCACACCAACCCCAGCAACCAACAAACCCCACACCCAACCTAACAAACAACCCCCACCCCACCCCCACCCCACCCACTCAACCAACCACCCCAGCCCAAGGGGTAATACACAACAATAAAAAGAACTTCTTCCCAACTTATCCTTAATCATTTAACAAAATCAGATCTACACTTGTTTTTAAGTCTTATCACACTGATATGTTATATACTCAGTACTTCCTAAAGTCCTGGTGTACAGGCTACTCGAGCAGGACTCGAACCCACAACCCACCCCCCCCCCCCCCTCCTCATTCAACCACTAGTCCAACATGCCCAGCAATGAGAGGCGAGTTTAATTCACGTAATTAGCAGTGATTACCACAAACAGTTTATTTAATGTAATATTGCATAGGGGTGATTGTTTCCCCCGCAGTACTCGGAAAGCATAGAGTTTACTTCTTTGTGCCACAAATGAAGGGTCTGTATTCACTTGTAAAATATTATTTCTGTATTTTTCTATTTTGTTTGCTTTGCATTCTTTCTTTTTGATTGTTTTACATTTATGAACTAATAGGTTATAACCTACTAGTTCATTATGTATTGTTCTGGTCGAATAATGTTTATACATATAATTAACGATACTAACAATAGTTACCTTTTCAGTCCATGCTTTTGTTGGGCGTAGCGTGCTGCTAATGCTACTGTGTTGAAGAAACAAAACCCCATCGCAGTGTGAGATTCTGCATGATGACCAGGCGGCCTGCCATTCAGAAAATTGGCGAGTTAAAACAAAAATGATTTCCTTTGGAATTTGAAATGTTCTTTGCATTTCCCCACAGCATGCTGCTGTCATCATTTTTATACTGTTAGCAACAACAGTCAGGGTGATATAAACCATGTCCATTTCTAAAAGAATGTTTTAGAAAATTAATAATAATAATTCATGACATTTTATGCAACTGGATAAGTCCACTTGTGCAAGATTTCTTGGTACACAACTTATGCAATAAGTGTTGCGTAAGTGGATATATGCAGTTGCATAAAGTTTCCTAAAATCAAGATATTACTTTGGTCACATATGGGAATTTTACATTTGTAACCAAAAGCTGCCACAAATTGTCAGGTGCAATTTCCTGCAGGTAGTAAAGGTTCTGTGGCTCTTCTGCAAACATTATGTCACAGGTTACATGGTCCAAACTGATAACATTATACTAAAAAACGGTGAAAATTGTCCTCTTCTAAAAACATGGCTGGGTTCAATTGATTGTACAGGCTGAAATGTCTCCGTAAGGAAAAAAACCCAATGAAGTTTCAGAAAAATTAAAGCAAAGTCCTAACTTTTAACACTGACAATTTCACAACTATGTGCTACCCTGTCACATCAAAAGATAAATACTAGCCATCAGGGTTGCATTTTGGCTGCTGTGGCTGATATAATTATATGGACCAATGAGCCATTTCAAAATTAGCTTTTGGAAAAGGTCAATCGAACCATGGCGGAAGAAATTACTGAGGTTGTTCATTGTGCTGAGGTGTGTTCTTTAGACTACCAATAATTGAAAATTAATGATCTTAAGACTAGGAAGACAAACTACATGTAATTAATTTCAAGACTTGGGGGTATTAAATCAATTTTAGGTACACTTCAAAGTCCATCACCAAACCAGTTGGCTTGCTTTAGGCATATCCTCATCAGAGCATGTGCGATAGGAGAGCAAACATTTCATTAGTGACTTCAGAGCTACCTTGTCATTGAACTCCAAGCATCTGTAATTAGGGAGCATGCCTTGGGGAAGTACACGTGTTTAGTGCGGCCTTGTACAAGTACAGTGCAGAAACCATCACTGCTGAGAACTCCTATATTAGCCGTTGACCCAATTCACCTGGGACCCAATTTCATAGAGCTGCTTAAGCACAAAAAGTAGCTAAGCACAACAAAATTATGCCTACAGAATATGGTACCAGCCAAAATACCATTTCTTTTGCACCGTCTGTGACTGGTTTCCTGCTCATTTCTGCTTGGCAGAAAATTGTTGAGTAATATTTTCTGCTGAAGCAGCTCTATGGTATTTGGCTCTGATGTCATGACCCATGTAAATCTTGGTTGGGAGTCTGATTCCCAAAGTGCCTTTTTCGGGGGACACATGCGCAGTTTGACATACATGAATATCTTTACATGCAATTTGACTACCAAAATGGCAGACAGCAGCTGCGCATGACTACAGTGCATATTGGTCTATAAGTCATGTCATGAACTAGCAGACAGTTCTCGACGACACGCCATCTAACCTAAAAGTTCTAAATAGACTGTGCAAGCCTTGTGCATATCGAAAACGAGAAAACAACTGAATTAAAAACTTTTTTTTCCCAATATTCCTTTTAAATTCTATTTATACAAAATTCATAAAAAACAAAAATATTCATAGCAATTTGTTACAAATACAATTTTATACTTTTATATAACATTAATAATTTGTTTAATGAAATTAATGAGAACTTCTGTTGGCGAAATTCTTAATTAAGGTCATATCTAATTCTCTTTGTTGATTTGTTAAATTTACTTTACTTTCATATATTTCATGGCTAAATTTTACTTTCCCAACAACATATCATATAATTTTTACAGCCTTAAACTACGCTAAAATAAAGTATTTGAACAAACAGAATCGTGTACACGTAAAACTAAAATTAGGTCCCGGAAGTTTGAATCTGCGCGAGACTTGCACAGTTTTCCAGAATTGCAGCTTCATGCTTGCTTTTAATCTAAGGGGAAAAAACTGTTTGAAAGATTAGCATTGTATTGGTGTATGGTGATGATTTTGTGGAAAAGAATATTCTCCAAAGGATAAAATAAGTTCTTTAGAGGATAGAAATATAGAGAAGAACCTACATCACTATGAACTTTTTTTCTTTGTGAGACTAAACAGAGCCTAAATTAAATAAAGAGGTAACTTACCGAACGATGGCCACTCCATTTGTTGCCTGCAAACAAATTTATAGACAATACTAAGAATCAAGTACTAAACCACAAACTGTCTGAATTAATTATGGGTTGAACAAAGAAAACTTGACTAGAGCGGTATTTGAATCTGCAACCCCCGGAGTAGGTGATTTTCAATCCCCTTTTTTCTAATATATTTTGCTTTGCATGCAAAAATACTACACACCAGCACACTAGGGATGTGCCTGGACACTGTGGTTTGTAGTTTGGTGACCGCTAAGACTAGATATAAAAGCTCTATTTTAAATCCTGGAAAGTGTGTTGACATCTGCTCCCTTACCAGGTTGGTTTGTAGTTCCAATTTTCAATTCGGATTGGAATCGGTAGAAACGGTTAACTGGAAGTCACAAGTTCTGTTTAACCATTGATGAAAATCGATGTAGTAGATACACAACCCAATCTTGCACCAAGGCTATAACACAGCTAGCCTTTCTCAGAGAAGTCACAACTCATACAAGACAATAACATGGTGCTACTACAGACTTTAAAAGAACTTGGAATTACCTGGCCGGAGAGAACAGTGTCGACAACGTTCAGCGTGGAACCGGCTGCAAGACATGCAGAGTCAAAAGAACTCTTGAACCAAAACACAAAAACAAAATCAAACAGAAAATTATGCCAACTGAATCAATTGGTAAATATCTAAAATAATGCAAAAAACAAGTGAAAGCAGGAAGAAGCTCTCAGAATCAATGACACTGCCCCATCACTCTGCTTTCTTTTTCTTTCTTTCAACTTTAATTTATTTATTTATTTATTTATTTATTTTATTTTATGTTATTTTTTATTTATCTTGTATATATATATGTATCCATTGTTTATGCCTCTGACGAAGGTCCGGATTGGATCGAAAGCTAAGGCCATCTCCCCTACTACTTTTATATATCACCGGTCATCAGGATTATCCTGTTTGCAACTCTACGGTTTCAACAGACCCTCACCATTCGTAGTAAGAAACTTAATTTTCTGTTGTGGTATCCCTTCGTGGTGATCCCATTGAGTTGCTTGTCTTCTGTTTTTATTTGTTTTACTGTATCCATTGTTTATGCCTCTGACGAAGGTCCGGATTGGATCGAAAGCTAAGGCCATCTCCCCTACTACTTTTATATATATATATATTTTTTTTTTTTTTTTTTGGGGGGGGAGGGGCTGGCGCAGCAAACTTATTTTGTTTTAACAATCCTGAAATGTGCCAAGAAATTATTAATACATTTTCAAAACCAAGCAGTCTAGTGCACTGACTTAAGTTCTGACATTCTGATAAACAGAGTGTGGGTTTGGGTACCGGTCTCATATTTCAAACACAGCATATACACGTCATAGATAGAATGAGCACCTTAAATTGCCTGTGATAAAGCTCTACCTAAAAAACTTGCGTTGTTATTATTAATACAATTGTTATAAGTACAAAGAAAGTAAACTAGTTAAAATGTCAAAACGTGGGTCTGATTACAATATTTCATAGACCTTATTGACGTAGTCTGTTTTTAAAACAATGAAGTTAAAGGGAAACCCTGGTACATAAGAGATACCACTATGTACCTGGTGTAGGTAGATAGACATGAAGTCATCTTGCATCTTGTTGAGTTCTCGGGGTGTGTTTGACTGCATTGCTTCCAGTCTCTCTATGTACTCAGCTCTAACAAAACACATCATTACAAATGTTACATCATCATCAGCTATGGAGGTGATTAAGTCTTCTGAAGGCTAGAACACAGTGGTACCACCAAGACCATGAACAAAATGTGTGAACCATGACTGAGGCCTGGGATAGGGCTAGGGCTAGGGCCGCGGCTATGACTGCTGTTCAGGGTGATGCTAAAAACCTTCTATACTTCAATGCATGATGCCACGGCGATCCAGCCATAGCCGTACCGGTAGCTGACAATTCGAACACGGCTTAGGAATGAGATCAGGACTCCGAGGACCATAGACTAAAATCCAAAAGTCTAAGTCCGAGACCTGGATCTGTATACAAAAGGTTACGTTTTGTGGTTCAAAGTGAGTGCACTGATTTCAAATGCATTCATAAAATGAATAAGTACGCATATCTTGACCTCCCAAACCCCACAGCGGTAATTTAAGAAGTCGGTCAACCACCTGGAGGTCAATAAACCCAATAGAGACCTACCTGTGGCATTGATGCAGTTCATCTTTAGTTGCTCGTCTGGACTGTAACAAAATTAAGACACTAACCATTACAAAGCATCCTTTAAAGCCAATACAGTACCAAATAGATCCGGTTTTTGAGAAGAATCAAAATGTTAAAAAAATAAAGAGGGAAAAACACAGCGCAAGGCTGTTTTGTCAGATCTATTGGTCTCTTTAATGGCCGACAATGAAGAGCAAATATTAACTAGGTAAGAAACTTTGACTGCTGGCTCTGTGCACTCAGCATCTCCATTCATCCTTACCCTTGGTACACACAATCTTCCTGTGATCAGTCACATTTACTTACAACCGCATCATCGATTTCATATGAACATTTTCCATCTTTAAAACAGAATTTCCTTTAACTTTAAATTGAAAAAAAAATAAAATAATAATAATAATATGTCAAGTAATTCACAGCAAAAAAATAATAACAAAGGGTCTTAATCTCTGGCCTTTTTCGAAACTACAGTTTAGACTTCCGCTCTGGCTAAGGCTCTGTCAGTTATTTTGAAAGCATGTGGTTTGGTACGGGCTTCAAACAGATGGACAGAGCCTAAGATGGAGCCAAAGCCAAAGTCGTCATTTCGAAAAGGGCCCAAGATACACAGCAAAGAAACACACTCATCTTAAAAGTTTTAAATGTAGGGTCATCATTTGGTTTTGTCAACGTAGTGCTGATTTATGGGCAAAATTCACAAGAAAGATTCAATAAAGGTCACCTGTGAAAGTTTCAGTTGAATACAGTGTCTACCTATTGAGAAAACAGCCAAAAACTTCACAGTGATATTTATCAAATCTATCCAAGGGCGAGGTTACATCAGGTACCAACCAACTGCATCCTTGGCAACATTGAGGGCAGCATTCAAACGAACACCAAGGAAATTTCCAAAAGTCGCCTGCTTGTATTGATTTCTAATCAACAGGGGCACTTCAGAAAAAAATAATTTCATCTTTATGACAAGTAGGCTTTCTGATAAAAATTACAACATTTCTTTTCGTGATCATTACCAAAGTATGACCCTACCTATAAGGTCGCTAAAAATCCATTGCTAACACTTAAAAAACAAACAGTTAAAACTACCTGCACAGAAAATCTCACACACTTTACTTCCACCATAGAAAATATTGTAAGCACCAACCTCAACTCTAAGACACCTTTGGACAAGACCCCATTCTTTGTGTTTTGAGAAAATCCTGGATATTCTGTCTGGTCTCTCGGGATGTTGGCTGAAAAAGTTGACAGAACCAGTCAGGGCAGGTGATGAGGGTTGCCATGGTCTATGGTAAATACATCAGTGTGTAGTAAGCATACCTTCTTTACTACAGGAAAATCCACTCGAACCCTACCCTCCACCTGTCTGACCATTTAATACCATCCACTGATGTTTTGAATGGTAGATAGACTATGTCAGTCTGCAATAGGGTATCCTGTGGCGAGTGTACCTACACAGTACACACTACACACATGTTACCAGTTACTTATGTACACAGTTGTGTCACCATACAAAAATCGTGCAGTTGAATGGTTTCAAATGGTTGGTAAACTCACTCAATGGCTACCATTGTGACATTCTGTAACCTTAAAGAAATATGTCTCACACACAGTAAATCAGATGTTATAAACGATTTGTCTTGTGTATAAATGCTGCTGTTCTTTACCAAATTACAAGAAGAAAAACTTACAAAGCTGTCTTATGCCTCATCATTTCCTCATCATATACCAGACAAGTCCTATCAACAAAAGAAATAATAACAAACTTCAGATTACTTCAGTTAGCTTTATTCATTTTACAATTGATTTCTACCCACAACCACTCCAAACAGAAATTGACATGTCTAAAAACTCAACAGCTTCTAGAACAATTATATGCGATGCCACATGATAAAAAATGATGAAGACAAACTTGGTCTTGTTTAGGTTTGTAATAATACTTGCACCTTTCTGTTTCAACTAAATTTTATTTTACTTTTTTTTCCTTTAAGAAAGACTCTGCTAGGGTCAGAAAGTCAGGACACTTACTTTTTTTTGCATTGTTACAATTTGATAAGACTATCCAAATGGACAAACCTGTGTTTTGGGATGGTCAAGTCTAATTCCACAATCAACTTGTCAATCAACTTGTCAATCTCTTCAGGCTCCAGCCGCTTGGTAGTTTTACTCTCAGGTGATTGGTTGTCCTTCTCATCTTGGGGGAGGGGCTTACTTAGACTAGTGCTCGAAACGACCTCACTTTGTAAACACTCTGGTCCAACTGCACAACAAATATTATTGAAATATTTAATACTGGCCAACACTTTGTTTTTGACAAACCAGTTTGTGCATAAACCTTGCTCCTAAACTTGTTGTAACTCGACCTTTTGGCTGTAAAAGTCAGTTTTTAATAAACAATTTCAACTATCTATCTAGCTAACTAAACAGTCCATCATGAGCCAAAGCCTATTCATGCCATGCAAATCAGGTCCTTCATGTTTGGTTGTCAAGTCATTCCCCAATGTTTGAAACCCTAACATCTTAAATGAAACGTTGAATTAACCATTAAAGGAAAGTACAAGTTTGGTTTGGAAACAAAACAAGGACCCAGACAACAACTAAAATGCATGTGTACACTTTAACAAAAATATGCAAAACATTTTGAAGATATATATGACGATTATTTTGCATAAAATTTAGATTATGTAGTTGTTTGGAAATGTTTTAAACTTCAACCATTACCTTGATACTTCAAGCTGCTCCAATAAGGTCTGATATTTTTAATCACATTAAGAATGGTTTCAACAGCGCTGGAAAGAGAATTATCAAATTTAGTAGAAAATCTCAATTCTTACATATATGTAGTTTCAGCTATATATGGGGATCCGGTTGGCTCAGTTGTTCCTTTCCCTGCCTTTCATCTTTGTGGAACCCAGTTCGAATCCCATCTTAGACCTAAGCCTTGTTTTCAGTCCCTACCTGACTGCGCGAGTTTCCCCCAATCGAGGTTATCCTCCCACATCAAAAACTGAACATTTTTTCTTGTTTCCTATTCATCCCTTTAATTGTGCTAACTGTGCTGTTGGATGGGTAATAAATATGTCTATAAATAACTAAACTAAAACTTATGACGACTGGAGAACACTAGTCAAAATGTTGAGAGCAACGGACGTGCTCTTTTCAGAGTCAACATAAGCTGAATAAGCTTTTGTTCTTCTGCCTCACCTCCCCACCGATGTATTCATATTGAGACTACTCTTACCTCGTGCTTGGTTCAGTGGTTTTTGGAAGCACTGGGCAAGGATCCCCCAGCAGTGTCTGTGTGCACATAGCAGCACACTCTCCAATCACCTTAAAATTGTATCCACCCTGGGAAATAAAATAGATACACACACGGACAATTATTTGACTCCAAAGAAAGGGCCTGGCTATATTTTAGCCCTAATCTGATTATTTCAATTCAGAGTGTTCCTTGGAAATTGGGCAGTCAATATATTTACTTATTTATTTATTTGTTTGTTTCATTTAACCAGAGGAGCCTCATCAGTTTTTAATGAACTGTTCTCCCTGTGGGCCTTGGATTCATAGAAAAATAAAATACACAAGAATAAAATACAAAAGCAGCTAAAACCCACCAAACTGAATAAATGGAACTCAAAGAAGTACATAATGGACCTAAAAAACCCCAATAAAGTCCTTATCAACTCCACAACTCCTTATTAACTCCTCATGATAGTAACAATAACAACACCCTGTTCTTATACAGCGCTCTATCACACCTGACTGGCATCTCAAAGCACTCATAATCTTTTTACAACAAGTATGAAGAGCTAAGTTTATATTTGTAGATCCATTTATACAGCAGGTTTCAAAAGGCGACGCTATAAACTGTAGCCAACCATGCCCCCAAAATCAGGGCAAGCCCCCTCCATTAAGGATAAGTGTACTGGGTTCTTTTGCATGCCCTACATACACACAGGGCATACAGCTTACTATCCCTTCCGAAGGATGGAGCAATTATGGTCAAGTCTCTTGCTCAAGGACACAAATGCCATGGCCCGAAGACCAGGGTCCAATTTCATAGAGCTGATTAAGCACAAAAAACCAGATAACACAACAAAAATATGCTCACCAGAATAAGGTTATCAGCTTAAATACCAGGTCACAAATTTCATTTCTGATTGGGATCCTGCACCTTTTTGCTTAGCAGAAAACTTGTAAGCAATATTTTCTGCTTAAAGGGAATTTGGATTGGGCGCTTTGGGTAGTGAAAGCATTTGTTATGAAATAAACATGGTTGGAACGATTTCATAAAAGTATAATGATTCACACAAAATATGTGCTTTTCCTTTAACTTCGGGAGATAACTCGGTCTGCTATTTTGTAGAACCAAAATTTTGACTCCACAAAGTTACAGACCGTGTTAGTTCATGAAAT
Organism: Pisaster brevispinus; assembly: GCA_023634235.1. Classification (NCBI taxonomy): domain Eukaryota; kingdom Metazoa; phylum Echinodermata; class Asteroidea; order Forcipulatida; family Asteriidae; genus Pisaster; species Pisaster brevispinus. The sequence goes on from JAMKCF010000004.1 coordinate 17,783,712, forward strand.
AGAAGGAAAAACCACACAAGTTTGAGGGATATTTTTGTGAATCATTACATTATACTTTTAAAACATCTTTCTAAACATACTAATCTTATAAAAAATGTTTTTATAGCCCAAAGAACCCAGGTAATGTGTCAGCTTGATGGAATTGGGCCCGTACTTGAGTCCGAAACACTAGACTGCTCAGCAAGGACACTCCTAGGTACAGCCACACTACATCATCACAAAAGGAAAACTAAAGATTTGAACACAACGTGCCTGTTTTTATTCCCTCGATGGCAAGTTTACATCTTTTTGGAAAGAGAGGGAGATCTATCAGAAAAACAAATTGATTCGAGAAAAATCCTGACAGAACACTGGGTCCTGTTTTACCTCAAGGGCTAGAACCACTTTCCCACCAGCTAGCCCCATCAGAGCATGGGTGAGATTAGCAAATCCTGCTGGGGTCATTCGCATTTCACCCTGCCAAGGAAAACAAATAAATAAAATATCAGTTCTTTAAGCGCAAAGACCCTTGTCTCTAAAAAGGACATGTACTCCTTCGTCAAGCGCAACTAAAGACATCCTAAATTTTATATCAGCCTGCTGCCCTGAATTCCATTCTAAGGCAACAGGGTCCATGGAATACAACTTACCACCTACATTAAACACTTCATGTCGGCATTAACAAATCTTTACAGTGTCTCTGCACGACATTATTTTTGGGATTTTTTCGGACCTTCCCAGACTGGGTTTTTTTATGAGAAAAATATCGTTGTCAAAATTGATACCCCGACCAAGACAACAAATGTTCTCATAAAATGCACTGGGACTTTTCATTCTTTTTCTAAAAATTATGGAATGTCTTACCCAGATTAGGCTCGAACCTTGGCCATAAGCCATGGCTGATAATTGGGCATAGTATATCGGTATATCGGTGCTAGAATCTCATACTTGCCTCCCATATGCAGAATACAATGATAAACAATGGTGGCAGCCTATCGATTTCTTGTAATCCTGGTTTGAACAACAACAGGATGAAGGTATGGGAATCAGGGATTACACAATAACCCAACAAAAAAGGGAGATGGGGCACTTCACAGTGAGGCTTCGCAGCATCGTTTCCAGAATAATCGTTCCGTGCAGTTTGTCCAAATGAGACAAGGTCATGTCTCGGCAGACAAGGATGGTCTCTACAGGAAGTCATCCATATTGTTCAGAAGGGGTTTCATAATTTTTACAGTGCAAGGTGGGCAAGTTTCTGTGTCTGTTTTTTGTTTATTGTGAAAAATTGTTCAAAAGACAAGGATCTATGTGTGAGTTATATAAAACAAACATTGAATGCATTTCATTTGTGCATTGTCGCAGAATATAATCACTCAGTGAAATCTGGCTTTACCTATTCAACTTGTGAAAATGCAAAAAGGCAATTCCAGTGAAACGTCGTTCATACTAATTAGTGTAATTACAAAACCACTACACATAATATGTACTTAAACTTGATGAAAATGTTAACAGTAATGAGTATGTAAATAGTTTGTATAAAAACTGATTTGCAAAATGTTGTGATGATTTTTTGACAGACAGGTCACTTTGTAGTAGTGCAATCGTTTTAAGTTATCTCTACCTTTGGGTCCCCAATTGCTGCATCAAAACCGCAGCAAACAAGGACCAAATCAGGATTGAACTGTAAAATAGAAAGCAGAGATTGTTAATTAATAGATGTTGTTATTTACATAATCGTTTTTACCTCTGGGTCCCCAATTTCTGGATCAAAACCACAGCAAACAAGAACCAAATCTGGACTAAACTGTAAAATGAAAAGCAGAGATTGTCACTTTAATAGATGTTTTTTTTTGGCATAATCATTATCATCTTTTAACAATATTTCTGATTTTACCCTACACTAGGTGTGTGGTAAGCACTGTACACTTCGGGCTTCCAAAGTCCTGTAAAACGTTTTATTTTAAATCCACAAGCTAACTACTTGAGTGGGATTCGAACCCATGGCGGTAACATTCGAGAGCAGATATTTTAAAGGGGCGCATTATCTTCAAATCTTTCAAAATGTTGCCGTTTGGAATTACTCCTTATCCTTTTTAAGAGTTGTTCATGCACTAAAACACATACACTGTGTTGTTAATAGTGAGTAGTGGTTAAAAAAACGTAGGTTTGTCTCTGGAACTACAACCAGCGGAACATACAGTCCGCCATTTTGAAGAGTAAAAAAATTGGTTGTACAAAATAGCGGAACGTGTTCTGTCATGAAATTATACAAAAACCACACAATTTCAAGGCATTTTTATGTGAATCATTATATTCTATCTTTAAAATATCTTGCCAACCATGTTCATTTCATAACAAATGCTTTTTTGAAGGCAATGTGCCCTGTAAACCTCTAGACCATTGAGTGTGCCTTGTGACAAGAGGCCAGATCGAATTCTGTAATGAGCAGTCGGTACCACAAACAAATGAAAATTTAATAGAAGTAATAATTTACATCGGTGTTAAAGAATAGCATTTGCGTTTTTCCCTTACACTGTGAGATAAGCACTGGATTATCAATGCTTCATGAGTCCTGTGGGATTTAAACCCATGACCCTTACATTCTGTAGCAGATATCAATTGCACTTAGATCCATTCGTGAAGGAGTGCTGTATAATGTACGTATCTATCTTAACTACTAGACCACCGAGCGGGCCCGCCTCATTGACCATATATGCCCATGGAGCACAGTCAGAGGTCCAAAATGTTTTCCGGACGGCCTGGACAAAAACCCTTGTGGCATAGGAAAGAACCAGCGCACAACTCTACTTGCTTATGACCCTCGCCGGAAATCGAACAAGGGCCACAGTGTTGAGAGGCAAGTGCTTTATGCACTAGCCACCCATGCCGTACATAGCTTGAAGGTGTAAAGCAACTACAGATTCATTATTCAACAGTGAGCCTGTTTTTCAGCTGGTTGAACCATTTGCTTCACATTGGTGTTTCTGTTTGTGTTGATGCAACAGAAGGAAATACTTCTTGCACTCAATGATAAGAGAAGTACAGCTAGACATACCTCATAGGCCACCGGCAGGAGTATCTGCTGAAAGGCTGCCAGGTACTCATTGTCCCCTAATCCAATCTGTCAACGAATACACACATTGATAAGTTATTATAGCATATTTCACATGTTAAAAAAACACCCTGAACTAACACCAAAGGGCTGCACAGCACATACAAATCTTGGCATGGTAGAGATGGGCCAAGCTTGCTTGGTTCAGTCATTCATTCATTTCATTGGCTTCCACCAAACATTTGCTATGACCCTCCAAATGTTCCTGTCCAGCATGCAGTTGCCTATGACCTCAGAGGTCAGGTTGGATTCTTCACATAGTTGGTTAATGTATGTTTTGTTTGGCCATTAACATACACACTAGGAATTTTCCAGATTGAATGAAACTAATAGTATCTTTACTTACTTCTGACTCACTTACATTCAGTCAAAATTAAAAGCATTTAATTTGCAAAAAAAAAATATTCAACTATGCTAATACTGTGTTTTTTAATGCAAGTTTGCCCCAAACAAGGCTAAAAGCAACTCTTGGCAAGGGGATACAAAAGAAGAAAACTATAACAAACAAACTCTGGAAAGCTGAATGTAACAATTGATATTCCTCTTAAAACAGAATAGCTTGTAGGGTGGAGGGAAACATGCACCAGGTAAGGAGTTTGAAAGAGATACAGTACATAGAAAAAAAGCTATCAGAATGGCTCTTTGTTCTGCATCTTGGCATAGCTAGAGTTTATGGGAGTGAACAGGCAGAAAGCCTGGTTTTCACCATTCAACACCCCGATAGGAGGAACTAAATTTGGTTAGACTGGTGGAGCATTTACTATGGAAATACCTTCATAACAGACAGAGGCTGGCTACAGACCTACACAAAGAAAGAGGTTCACCAACCAGTTTAAAAACACGCTTCTGCAATCTATCTAATACAGATAAGTGGGAGGGGAAGCTCAGGCCCAAATGTGGTAGTAGTGCTCCATTTGGGGACATATGGATTTCTTATAGTTATCTGATTAGTACAGAATAGCACAAAAATTGTGGAAATCTAAACACTTTGCGGCATGTTCATTACTAGACTTGGTGCAAGACATTCTTATGTTGAATTTGTAGAACCACGCGCAGTCAACACTGCATACATGTCGCGACTATGTCACCGATAGAGGGCGTTCTCTGGAAGCCACAAACCTGTCGGCAAGTTGTGTGTTGGGTGATAGAAGAGTTCAAGTTTTCGTAACAGTGCCCCCTATTGTTTAATTGTAGTGTGCGCAGTACGGAGCGGGGAGTCGCAATGGTTGAGTGATATGAACAACAGCGTCTTGCACCAAGACTTGTTTAATACACATACCTCGTTCCAGGGAACATTGATGTTGAAGCCAACACCTTTCCCCTTCCCAACGGCATCACAGTCGGACTCGATTAGATTAGGCCAGAACTCCTGATGTTCGTATCGATGAGTGGAAAAGTACAACACACTGGAAGAATAAAAAATATCCCAATGAAAAGAACAAACAAATTCACTTCAGATTTATCTTTGGTGGTGGTCCCAAAGAGACATTTCTAATCACGTTTTTAAAATGTCAAACTTTCTTATCATGATGACAGATGATGGTGTCTTTTTCTGTCACCATGGAGCGTAACATAAGATGAGTTCGAGGTGAGTATAACAAAGGAGCATTTAAAACTTACCATGAAAGGAGACATTGTCAAAGTATAGTAATAATAATTTGGGAGGATTATCAACCTTTCTGGCAGCTGAGAAGCTGAATTAATAAAAAAAACAATAATAACAATATGGACATCTCTGCCTGGTAAGCCAACAGCTACCTTGGGTCATCTTCAAAGTTGTACTGCACTCCTTGTCCATGGTGAACATCCCAGTCAACAATCAGTACCCTGAAGTAATAGTTAGAGTAAATCTCATTATTTCTCAACACAACTGCAATTTCAAAAACAAGTAACATGAAAATGTGACTGCTAAATTCCGTTTCACCCTCTGGTAACATAATTGTTTTGACATAAACAACCGCTGGTGACTGAATTGTTTGACCACTAAAAAGTAGGGTCATAGACTGGTAAACACTCACAAAATGAATGACCATTAAAACTTGGTTAGTGAGAACCACTGCAGCTGTTGATAGTATAAACTATTTTGAGAAAGAATTCCCTTGGAAGTAATATAGTTTGGATAATTTTTCACCCCAAAACATTTGAATCTGAGAAGCGATTCATGCATGAATCATTTCTCAGATTTTCGTGTCCATTCGCGAATGCTGCAGCCAGAGATGCGGTTGGTACCCGCTGTCACCACGCTAAACAGGGATGGGTTCCACGTTCTTGTGGAAATACTGTGACAGATCTGTGCTGTTTCAGTGATGCAATTAGCAATCAACAACACACTGCTGATCAGAAACACCAGAGATTGAGTCGGTGTGCTTGACTGCTCAGCCATGACAAGCATTAGTAATAATAAGAACCCCAGTTGGCTGTTTGCTTTTCTCTAAAAACCAACTATGGACACCTTGCACCTACGACAAACATGGCTACAGCTGCCAATGTTCTGTCATTTTAAGGGGGCACACTTCTTGTAAAAATAAGGTGTGCATGTCCAATAAAATGCAACATAAGATGCTAGAGTTTACCTTTCACAGTTCCATTTTTGCTTCGCAGTCTGAGCTGCAATAGCCACGTTGTTAAACAGACAATACCCTTGTGCCTCACTCCTTGAAGCATGATGACCAGGCGGCCTGAGTGTGAACAAAGATTGACTCAGATGAAATAAAAAACCACCAATAACTGAATTTAAAAAAAAAAACTAGTCATAACAGAAAACTTGGCGGCCACAGCTACGGCTACAGCTAGATTGCCACATACTCATGCGTTGAAGTATAGTACGTCCTTGGCAACACCCTTAGAAACAGTCCTAGCCACAGCTGTAGCCACCAATTCGGATACGGCTATATATTCGACTGTTGGGAAAAAAGTAGAACAAGTTTGATTGAGTACAACAGCTGACCAACATGTACATGTGGTATAGACTTTTCAAGCCATTTTTGCAGAATTTTCTGAGGGCAAAAAAAGGGAAATAAAGTAGGAAGGATTAAAGTTGGAGAAATACCATGCCTTGTATTTGCTTTACTCGTCTGATTTTACAGAAAGTGCATTGAAACACAGTAATATCTGTTTTGATATTCCTCCAATTAATACATCAAGTAAAGTTTGATGGTACCCGCTATTAGCTTATGGATTCGAAGCAGCCTCTCTCCACCGGGCATGCTTCTCTACTCTGTGATTGGGGGTTCAAGTCCCACTCAAGTAGTATACCCGTGGATCACACATCAGTGTAAGGGTAGGGGAAATAATGATGTTCTTAATCCACAATGCAAATATAGATGAATACACTTATTGAAATGATCAAAACAATGAATCGAATAAAGTCCCAACTCAATACTTCAGTAGAGACAAAAGAGGGGCTCCAACGTCAAGTACTCTTTTGTGATCAGCTCATTTTCCAGTAGATAAAGTCTGTATAAAAATGAGGAAAAAACTAAGAAGTCTCTTACCTCGTGTTAAAATGGTGTAACATGCCACTGTGTTTGATACCCTTCAAGTGCAGTTTTTGTCAAAATCCAAACACATTCGATGATGTCACATCTCAAATATATGGTCTGCACATTTTTGTACTGAGAACTTTAAGTTCATTCCTGATTTTTGATGGTATTCAACCAAAACAGCGATAGGTTTTACCTTTGGACTGGCAACAAAATTTCCTCATTGCCTTGTACTGACTCATTTGTTTCTTTTTGATGTGCGATGATGTTACATTTCAAATATTTTCCAGACTTTCATGAGTTCTCTATTGAAAAATGAGTAAATCACATAACTGAATTTGACATTGAAGCCCCTCTTCAACAAAGAGAGATGGATAACGGCTGATGGAAGCTGTGAAATTTTCTTGGTGACTACCTCAGCTGATGCAGCAGGTACACATTCTACGCAAGAAAGGACTTACCGAATAACAGCAAAACCATTGCGAAGCTGTTTAAAATAACAAAACAACAAATTCTGATTACAGCATTTACCAAAATATCAACTTCAAATTCCATCAATGATTAATTTATGTCGGGATAACAAGAGCACCCTCAGTGTTCTTTGGCCTGATGCAACTTACTTATTATATTAAAATGCATATTTTCTGTAAAAAATGTAAGTTTGGGTCTGCGATTTTGCGCCTTTCTCTTTTCCATTTAGCTTGTGAAAGGAGACGAGCACCTTCTATTTTCTCTGAGTAATTTTCTCCATTTTGTGGGAACATGGCTCCGACCATGCTTCTAATGTTTATTATCTGGGAAGGATACCTTTATAGAGCCCCAGTGAGTATCATTTAGATTTAAGCAAACAAAGAAATAAGGCATTTCTGAGGGATAGATGAACCATTTCTTGTAAATTTGTATGTATGGTAGCATATGCAATTTTCAAGCTTTTCGGTAAGCCAAGTGCAGAAGTGAAAATAAAATGCAATCACCCGACCCTCATACTGTCTCACATACAGTTGTGGTTGTAGATACTAATTTTGAAGAGGCTGGATCACCAGTTTTTGAGCAAGTTTCAGTTAGAACTGCTGTTTCTGTAATATGAAGGTGGCAGGGGAAGTTTGTATTTCTCTACTGTAAATCAATCAATAAAGTTCCAGATGAATACTGTCTAGATAGTAATATCTCACCTCTCCTTTGACCACTTTTTCTGTAAGATCCAGCAATCCACCCACTGCTAGCGCTGCACATTCATACGAATGCTGTCAAAAATCACAAGTTTTTCAGGAATTAAGTAGAGCTGAAAGATCTTTTAGGACATAGATCAAACATGGCATGGTAACAGAATGAGGTACATTTGTGCAGGTGTATTAACCCTCTAGAGACCATTCATTTCTGTATAATTATCACCATACACCCAGATAAAGTGTTATTGTTCATTTTTTTGAAACAATTTAAGGTTATAGAGTAAGGTTACCAGCTGACAATCCACATTTACCATTTGTGGCTGGTATTCTGCTTATTTCAGCTAAGCAGGAAATTTCTAAGTAATATTACTTAGCAGCTGTATGAAATTGGTCCCTGGTAATAGCAACCATAAAGAGGAAAACAGTCAACCATAAGAAAAGAACTATAGAGCGTATCTTGTGCGGCAACATATTTTATTATTTTATATCAATTTCTGGTAAGAAAGATATCATCAAAAAATCCTTAAAATATAAAAACTAGGCATGAGGAACCTATTGATAAGAAGACATTCAGCTTCTCAATCCCTAATTACTAACCTCTGGAACAGGCCTGTGAGTGGACAGTTAATAAAAAAGCGGGACAAATACAGACATGTAAGAATGTGCTGAAACTCTAGGTAGTTGTTCTAACAACCATGTCAAAACTAGTGGTGTTCAATTGAAATAGAAATTGACATTAGCTTGGGTGATGAAAATCGCCTTTACTGAGCATGTGCAGAAAAGTAGTCTTAGTTCTCAACCTGTTTACGTGTGACGCAATCACACTTCCAACGCGATCCCCCTAAGCTGCATACAGTTAAACATGCAGCAAGATCAGAATAGAATGAGAGGGGACCAGTTGGACTGTGACATGATGCCTCACTTATCGGTTACCAAAGGCCTTAATAAACTGTGCTGCATTTTTGCACATTTATATAATGGCTCGACGATCGATACAGCCATGGGAAAGAGGTTGAGATGTCAGGCTTTAGTCCGAAGTATATTTCAAACTATTGTTCACAGAGGAAGAAAGGCAGGAAAAGATGCTATTGAGAATAAAGCGTCATACATACATTGTTGACAAAGATATCGGAAAACTGGCCGGCCCAATCTTTCAGCTCATTCTCTGACATGGTCTGAGTAGATTTCACACTCTCTAAGTATTCCAAACTGTGATCAGAAGAGCAAATCAAAAGTTTGTAATAATGAAAAGGTATCAAGTGCAAAATCTACCCACACTACGGCAATCATAACCATTATGTAAAGGATGTTGAAATAATAACCAACTACGCTGCTGAATGCAACACAGGAACCAAGAGCTACATATTGTGCAACACAAGATATCCAGCCACCTTAAGGGTTGATTGCAGCTTTTACTTTAATTTATGCTTGATGTGTGTTTTTTTAACTGATAAGCAGGGATAGAAATTGAACAAATGATGTGTTTTGCAGAAATCTTTAGTATAACCCCTTTAATACACAGCTATTACATAGGGCTTGGGCTACCAAGGCTGGGGATGTATGGTTGCTGATTGGTGTATTGGGTTTGAGTCCCGGTCTTGACACTTGTGGTGTCATTAAGCAAGACACTTGACCATTATTGCTTCGTTCTTTGGATGGTACATAAAGCCGCAGGCCCCGTGTGTTGTTCAGGCCTAATGCATGTAAAAGAACCCAGTAACAATCATCGCCAAGAGAAGGGGTTTGCCCCGGTGTTTCTGGAAGTGGCTGCTAAATGCACCTCAGCACCTTGTAGAAATCCTTATAAGGAAATACATAAAAGGGTCCCATATCAAAAACCTGTCTTAAAAAAATAAGAAGAAGCGCTTTGAGACACCAGTAGATAAAGTGCTATATAAAAACTAGCTATTATTATTATTATAAAATTATTCACCTGTGCTTTGTAAGAATTTCCTCATCAGAAGCTAAACGAACCTGTTTATAAAATGGGTTGACTGAATATATTAATATCACATATATTCATGTAATAAAACAAAAAACAGCAAAATGAGCAATGCAGCTGATCTGTTCTCCATGCATGGGAACCAATCACAAAGTAGATACAATGGACCATATGTCGCATGAGGTAATTTACAGGCAACCACAAAGAACAAAAATCCACATTACAAAGTTCATATAAGACTGTTGGAACCAGTAGACACACATGATATTTGGCCCGTGGAAAAAAGTAGGAATATTTTATTGAGCACAAGGGCTGACCTACAATCCTACATGTACATGTACATTAGGTTTTTTTTCTTCAGAGTATTTAAGAACAATTTTACTAATTTTTCTGAGGGCCAAAAGATCGGAAAACAGACGTAAGTGGGAAGAATATTATGCTTGAGTAGAATGCCGTTGCAAAAACGTCTCGTGTGCGACCTAAGTGTTCCTTTTTATATGCAGCACAATAGACCATTCCCATGAAATATGCTAATTACCTTTACGCATGCGCACATACACTCTTGGTTGGCAAACACTATAGAGTTGTGCACTATGCAGTCATGCCACCGTCAGTCCAATACAAAAAGGCGCGGTGTGTTCTCATTTTGCCAACCAATATGTTTGTGCGCAACACGATGCGCAATTTACATATTTCATGGGAAGGGTCTATTGGTTGCCCCCAAGTTGCCTGCAGAAATTACCTCAAGCAACAAGGTCTGTAGTAACTACTCAGAGTGCAGAGTGTGCACTAGTTGGTATTTGCCCATACGAAGAAGCACTTGAACCACCTAAGATGCTACAGCAGCAGTTAATGATGTCATCTCAGAAACCAAGTTTTGAAATTTAATGATTGGAAAATCTCTATCTTTACAAGGCCACCTCTGAATTGGCATCTATGGCTACAGCTAGGTTAGGATCACCGCATTATCATTTGTTGAAGTGTAGGACATCCTTCGCTACACCCTTAGCAACAGTCATGGCTGTAGCCGTAGCCACCAATTGGACACGGCCTCAGTGTTGAAATGATATACGGGTGTTACACAATAGAGTGTGCCCTCTACAGTTAAAGGCAATTTTCCCCCAAAAGGTTGACTAAAAAATCACACATACAACTCAGCAGTGCAAGGGCAGACAGGAACTTTTAAATTGCATACACGAACATGATAAACATTTACCAGGTAAAATATTAACTGAATCTGTAAACACAAAAAATTGCTGCTTTGCAAACCACAAATAAACTTAAGCAATTGGGGCCATGTTGCGGGTGCTGCACGAAGACAAAAACTTGTCAACCTCTTTCCCAACAATAAACGGCAAAAATAGTCTCTCCATTGAAAACTGTAAAGGGCGCTCTGATACAAACTGCCCGCACTGAATTAACTACTTTTGAAAAGGAATGGAATGGAAGGCGTAATAATCATACGAATGCGTAACTACTTACTTGCACTCTGGTACACCTGTCCAGCAGGTTGTAGCGTTGAAGTCTTTTGTGACATTGTAAGATTCGCTCGCCATGTTCACTCTGAAAACTTTTGCTATTAAAGGGGCATGCATGTTGAGTTAAACACTCGTCATACACCAGGCCAGTCCTGTATGTAGGAATCGCAAAATAGGTACATTGAATGTAGTGTAGGAAAACTCTAATACGGTATCCTGAAGTGATTATCATGAAGTGACTGCAGTGATAATCTTTGGACAAACTGAACTGTTAATAAAACTACTTCCAATATAGGTTTTTTCTGTCATTAACGAAAAAGAAAAACACAACATTACTATTAGCTGCTTATTTGCCGAAAATGACAGGGAAAATGTATATTTATCACTATTGGAGTAACATGTTCAAACAATTTAAGATACTAGACAAATGACAAGCAGTTGGTGTGGGATCAGGGGTCGATTTCACAAAGAGATAAGACTAGTCTTATCTGAAGTTAGGACCAGTAACTGGTCTTAACTTAGGACTAGTCCTATCTCCTAGCATTGCCTAGGACTAGTCCTAAGTTAGGAAGGGTTTTGTGAAATCGACCCCTGGATCCTGTCTACATTCCCAGAACTTCAAGAGCTCCTGTATAAAGTAAACTCTCAGGTTCAATCTGAGCATTTCCTGCTACAGAATTTATGGCAGAAATTTAATTAGAAGGATTTAGATACAGAAGTGACCCTTTGGTGAAAACTATAACAAGAACACATTGGAGAGACGATGAATGTGTTCAAACGGAGAACTGGTAATTTCCGCTCAGTCAAAAGGTCAATGCAAAGTACCCTCCCCATGTTTGTCTTGTCTAGCTACTAACTCTAAAGATACCTTTGCTGTGTAAAGTTAACTACAAAGACAAACATTTTTAACTTAGCATTATGGAATACCACTTGTGGTAAGTTGAGGTAAAATTATGTCCAAAGTGGACATGAATTCCAACATCACAATCAGCTTTCACAGAATGTTAGCCTGGACTTACCCTTCCGGGATAGCCTTTGGTGTATCTGAAATTTTCTGTAAATAAATGAGAAAACTTGTTAAATCTTTTGTAATCTTTTTAAAAACTAGCGAAAAGAGAGGTTAAGCTACAGGCTATTGCATATCGCATACAGCAATGAATCTTGTATAGTCTTTTGATGTTTTGTGTTGCACGCTCAAATCATTAAGCTTTATGTTGTGTGTTTAACCACATCAGGTAAGTCGGTCTCGAGACCGATACCAAGACCTCTGTTGTTTCCAGGTCTGGATTTTAAAGACTCTGTGTCGGTCTCGGAACAAAGGTCTTGGGGTGTCGTGGGAAGGTCTGGGTCTCATTCTTGCTCTAGATAGGAAGGTCTCGGTCGCAGTCTGGTCTAGACAAGAAGGTTTCGGTCTCAGTCTTGCTCTAGATAGGAAGGCCTCGGTCTCAGTCTTGCTCTAGAAAGGAAAGCCTCGGTCTCAGTCTTGCTCTAGATAGGGAAGCCTTGGTCTTGGTTGGTCTCGTTCTAGATAGAAAGGTCTCAGTCTTAGTCTAGATAGGAAGGCCTCTGTCTCTTTACAGCTCTAGACAGGAAGGTCTTGGTCTCAGTCTTGGTCTGGATAGGAAGGTCTCAGTCTTAGTCTAGATAGGAAGGCCTCTGACTCTTTCTTGCTCTAGATAGGAAGGTCTCGGTTGCAGTCTTGGTCTAGATAGGAAGGTCTTGGTCGCAGTCTTGGTCTAGATAGGAAGGTCTCGGTCGCAGTCTAGATAGGAAGGCCTCCGTCTCTTTCTTGCTCTAGATAGGAAGGTCTCGGTCTCGGTCTTGGTCTAGATGGGAAGGTCTGGGTCTCATTCTTGCTCTAGATAGGAAGGTCTCGGTCGCAGTTTTGGTCTAGACAGGAAGGTCTCGATCGCAGTCTTGGTCTAGATAGGAAAGCCTTGATCTCTGTCTTCATGTCAATAGGAAGGTCTCTGTCTAGGTCTTGGTATCGATGGGAAGGTCTTCATCAGGGTCTTAGTCTCAGACATTGAGGTCTCAGTTTCGATCTCGGTATTGGAAGAGAGGTCTTTGTCTTGGTCTCAGACTTTGTGGTCTCCAGTGTAACACTGACCCACATGGAGAAGAGGCAGGCACAAACATCCATACTGCCCATTTTATGTTTGTCGGGATGGATACGGTTAATGAGGAAAACAGTTGTAAAAAAACATTTCCTTAAAAATCTTTTTCGAATGCAGATTTTTAACAATGTTTTCTTATCCATTCCAGAAAACATCAAGAGTGTCCTTTTGACATTGCAAACATAGTAAGGTGCAATACACATGTAGACAACACACACTTCTGTGATAATGTGTATCTATCCATGGCATATTGTGGGCATAACATGTATGCAATATGAGGAATTGTACTCTAATAATTGTTACATTTTGTCGAAATATTTGTGTGTGTGTCACGTAGTGTGGAGAGTCTCCTATACAGAATCCGTTAAGATCTGGATCTGGTTTATTTGTTGATGTTACGTTTGTTTTTCTTTTGTTCTACTACTTTTATACTTGAAATCTGCATATTGTTTTTTTTATTATGGCAGGTAGTTCTCATTGTTTTCCATGCACATTTACACATGAGAAGAAAATTTATCAAAGACAAGTACATGCTTTCTAAGAAAATGAAATGTCTTAGATTTTTTCGTATTGGTGAACATTGTTTCACAGTTTATATGTCTAATAACAAAGTTTGTGCACAAACAGTGCAGTTTGCCATCATAACAATTTGAATTTTCATCTTTGACATTCACCATTCCAGCAATCTGTGCAGCAAGATCACCATCGCTTCCACTTCGTTTAACAGCCTCTCTGCCTTTCTGCTTCATAGCCTGAATCGCTGACTTGGAGCGAGCACCTTTTTGGCCGCCCTTCTTCCCAGAACTGCCTCTCTTCCCACAGCTCTCATTTTCCTATTCAGAAGAATTTAACAAAAAGTAGTTGATTAAAAGACAATGCAACACTTCTATTACGTTACATTTGAAGATGCAATTGATAAGAAAACAATATTTTGCATCCGTCACATTAGCAGTTTGTCAAATGATCATAACTTTTGTTATAGGGACACATTGCCTTTGATGATAAGCGCTTTTAGACGCCCATAGATAAAGTGCTAAATAAAATATAGTCGATATTGATATTATTATTGGGACCTTAGGACTATAAAACATTTTTTATGAAATGAATCTGGTTGGAAAGGTGTTTTCAAAGTAGAATATTACAATTCACACAAATATCCCTCAAAATTGTATCATTTTCCTTTTACTTCGGAACTAACACAGTGTGCCATTTTGCAGAAGCAAATGTTTTACCCCTCAAAAATATGGACCGTATTCACAAATTTAAAGGAAAACCACACAATTTTGAGGGATATTTTACAACCCAATTTGCCCTATCTGAGGTCATCGTGTCCCTTTAAGCCAAGTACCTCTGAAACTACCCAAAAAAGTGTTCTAACACGAGAAGGGACTTATTCCACAAATAAATCAGTTAGCCCGAACATCTAACGTCACACTTCAAGGCACATGAATAATGCCAGAACAGCGTTTAGACTCTGCATTACCAGCCAGATGTACCTCTAACCTTGCAAGCCATGATACTGTCTATGTGGTACCATTATCAGTCTGGTAGTTATATGTATGCTACATTGTATGTATTCATATGTCTATCCAATGAAACCATAAGCCATTTTCAAACATGGTGGCAACAATACTATGACACTGTTAGGTATTGTAAGACAAGTGCCTGTCTTTACCCTTCTGATAAAGACAGGGGACCAGTCTATAAATCAGTCAACTTGAAGAGATAACATTTCTTGTTATCTGTTTAAGTAAGTTGGTTGGTATTTCTGGAGCTTCATAGTTTTGCATGGCACTCATGGCCGCATTGTGTAGGGCAATTAATGTAGTACCATGATCGTGTTTGTAAAAAGAAAGCATTTACATGTAGATTAAAATCATTCATGACAAATCCTGTTTCATATTAAAACATTTTGGACGCTGGGTTGAAGTGGGATGGGTGGATTATTTTCCCCCTTCCCCAGCCTCCCCTCTGAATGTTGAGTCTTCTATCATTCAATGTCAATGCCCTGAGTTTGATGCACAAAATGAATGTAACTTTGATTCCCCCCCCCCTTTCAAAACTCTGAGAAGCTGCACATATCAAATTTTCAAAAACATTGCCCTCGGTTCATAGCACAGATGTAAGCCTCCTGTTTCATACCTTGATCAGCATTTTTCACCAAAAAATGTATTTTAGTTCCGTTTTCACAGCTTGATATTCATCTTAGAAAGTATAGCTGCCAGTCAATTACCATCACCTTTTGGTTTTGCTTACCAACCCAAAAAACCCGAGGTGCAAAAATCGTCAAAGTTCGAGTAGAGTCTTTTTGAAAACTTGTGGGTTTGAACAGAACAAATATTAGACAGATACTCACAGATGTTGGTTGTTGGGCAGATGCACCTTGTGATGGATGTTCAACATGTTGAGAGTGACTTGACGTCTGCTCTGATGCTTCACTTTTGGATTGTGCATCCTGTCCAGCTGGCTCAACAGCCTGGGTCTCCATGTGGGAAAACAAGCTAGTGTCTTCAATCTTTAAAAAAAAAAAAACACTTGAAGATAAGAGGGAGAAGGAAGCACAAATTTGTGAAAAAAACATTTGTACCGATATTGTTGAAATGAGGAAGATTTGTTGGTCATTTCACAAGCAAGAAGAACCAGATTGCTTCACTTAGGCTTTGAAAAAAATGAGGGGAAAAAAGAGTTACCTGTGAGGGCAGAGAGGGTTCTTAATAATTAATTGGTCGATGAGCCTGGGGCTGAAATTTTAGGAATTGGTACCAATTCTAATATCACTATTTTTGTTACAAATAATCCAAACCGTGCAATAAGCTACATTATGATAGCTATTTCCAAAAACAAATTAGATTAGTACCAGTTTTAAAAAGATTTTCACTCTTGACTATGAAACCTCTTTATAGCCTCTTCTGGTGTTGTTGAGCAAACGACTGTTTAGATAGTACATCAAAAAAATCACCTGTATCCACTTGAGATTTAAAGTTAATTTTGTTGAAATATTGGCTTGCACAAAATTTCACTTACAACAGCAACAAATGATCTATTTTTCTAACGAAGGAGACTGAAACTTGATCTACCAAATGACACTTACGTGTGGAATATTTGACCCTAAATTGTATTTTTTTTAAGCATGATAATTGGTAAAATAAAGTTAGAGATCATAGCAAAATTAATACTATTTTTTAATAAATTTTGAGTGTCACTATTATAGTATTAATAGAAAACTTTACTTTCAACATGTTGAGGCCTGATGATAGCACAGAGTTTAGTGTAACTGTAAGTGTTCAACTGTCTAATTCAACTTTGTAACTGGGGTCACAACTTTTAGACTCACTCCCTTTTTAGATTTGAGCAAGAGAGAGCACATTTATTTTCAGTAAACATAAAAAGGCACAAAACCAAAAAAATTTATAGCTAAAAGCAAAGAATCACACATTTTATTTATTATAATTTTTGTTTTTCAGTTGAAATTTATTGCATAACGCCATGATAAATTTCAAAAGTAAACAAGTGCAGGCTATATGTAGGCCATAAAGAGTGACAAATAAACACTGGTAGTCACTGCAGACATTTGTTCCACGTATGGATTCACCGGGAAACCATACTTTCTACTACTTGTCTAGTGTGCCTTGAAAACAGGTTAATCTAATTTTTTTAAATGGGCAATAGCGTATTGAAGGCAACGAAGATCAATGCGTCTGCTTAGAACTATTATTACAGGTCATAATGGCAATTTCTGATGTGAAACAGTCAGTGAGCATCAAACTACTACAGTTTCTGAAGTTTATTATTATTTCAATATTCAGTGTATGATAAAAGATGTAGGATTTTCACTGTATCAGGTGCTTTAGAGTTTAGATATTTGACAATCAAACTGCTCAGCAGTGGTGTTTTTTTACCAAATTTTGTTTGATGATTTTCGTTTCTAGAGGTTCAAAAGATTACAATAAACCCATAGAATGATTCCCGAGACTCGGCGCGGTTCAGGATATCAAATATATTCTTGCTGCCTCTTTTCAAATACTACTTCCAATGTTGCTTATTCAGCATGTTCAGTGATATTCCACTGCGGTAGTCCATGCTCCTCATAATGGCATTTCATCCAGTATAATCAAGACTACATCAACAGAGCTGGGCAATAGCGTATTGAAGGCAACGAAGATCAATGCGTCTGCTTAGAACTATTATTATAGGTCATAATGGCAATTTCATATTTGTAAAATTGATCAAAAGGTCATTAAGTGAAAACTGTGTATAATTTTGGAAATTTAAATCAAAATCAACAAATGAATGTTTTACTTAGAATTTAGAAAATGTTTCTTTGAAACAAATACTTCAAAGACCACTTTTAGTCATGTTAGTTTTAATAAACCCCATTATTTAATAATGCTGGACTCCCTCCGTTTGAGCATGGAGTTTCCTTCCTCCATCCATGGTTTCAGGGAGTCCAAAATATGCAAAAGCAATTTTATTTTATGAAACCCATACCACAAATTACACCAATGTCTCTGTATTAAGTTAGTTCTGACATGGAGGTAGGTAGAATCTACCTCCATCATCATGTCCATGGGCATGACCCATTCTGACAATACATGTACAGAATGTCAGACAAGTCGACGGTCAGGACAAGTCAACTCGAGACAAGTCGTCCGTTGAGACAAGTCGTCCGGTGAGACAACTCGACGGTTCAGACAACTCGACGGTCAAGACAAGTCGACTAGGCCGCTGAGACAAGTCGACGGTTAGGATCCGTGAGCATTACTTTGCGCTGTTTTCACTGTCCTTTTTGCGAGGGGCTTGTTCAAATGAGTCGCCTGATCACTGATGGTATTTGGTATGTATGATGATCGTTCTATTTAATTTTTAAATAGCATAAAATTATTAATACTACTACTTAATACTAGTTGTAGTACTAGTAGCAAGACAAGAGGCTACATAATGAATAAATGAAACTGATTAAAATTAAGTAGAAAGTGGTAGATTGTTTTATCTGCGATAAACATAAACATGATAAAGGCAGGTTTTTGTTACCAAACGTTACTTCATTCATGGCTCCCCTTTTCTCATCAAGCCCTGAATTTATTTTATTGTGTTGTTTTTCTTTGCTTTGCTGGTTTTTGTCAAATAAATAATATTAATTTTAATAGGCCTAAATTTATCCCCTCGAAAAAGAGTGACAAAAATGATATGTTTTCAAACCAAATGCCGATGCAAAATTTATTTTAAAACAATACACAGGTCAAACAATAATGACGGTAGCATTGCAGTTAAGTTATCAAAAATAAATAATAATTAAAGTAACAATTTACAGGCCTATTCAGAAATTATTTATTGCCACTGCCAGCCACGAGAAAGAGTGACAAAAATGATATGTTTTTTAAACCAAAGGCCGATACAAAATCTATTTAAAAACAAACAAGTACAAGGGTCAAACTACGATTGCATATGGTAAGCATGGTTATGGTTTTTGGCAAAACATTGCAGTTAAGTTATCAAAAAAATAAATAATAATTAAACCAAAGGCTGATGCAAAATCTATGTCAAAACAAACAAGTACAAGGGTCAAACTATGATTACATATGGTAAGCATGGTAATGACATGGTATTGACATGGTTCAAGCCTTAAAGCTATTTGGAAATTTTCTGGTGAGACAAATTTCACGAAATAATTTGTTTTTACATTACAACAGTCAATGTGTTGATTTGCTACAATTTTATGTTAAATGACCTCTTTTAATGTAAAAAGAAACACACACACACACTTCGTTTTGTCCCCTATCTATACGGGTAATCTCATAGTGAAATTCGTTCAAATTTCACCCAAAACGGTGTCACAAAGTTTAATTTATTGATGTAGGCCAATTATTTTATTGTCACAAATCTAAACCATAATCTGCAATTTTAAAACGAATCTTATTAAACAGGAGTTAATTTAACGTTTAATTTATTGGGGTCATTCCGTGTCAAATCATCACGCCATCCGGGGTCAATCTCACAGATTTTCTTTAAATTTGCTGAATTAGTTTGGTCCTATGAGAAAACTCTGAAACCCAAATTTGAGCATTCTGGGTCATGTGGTTTTTGAGTTACAGGTCGTTGAACTTTTGACCTTGCGTTTTTTCAACATAACAACAAATGATTGTACCTCCAGTTATGAATATCGGACAAAGATGATTTTTAGCTTAAATTAAAGCCCTTGATATAAGAAATTAAGTTATTGTCAAATATTTTTTTTAAAATAAAAAATTCAGTTGGGGGTTGTGCAAAATAGACTTTGACCCTTGACCCCTCGAGGGCCGCCATTTAAAAAAATTTCAAACTTTGCCAAAAGAAGGCCTCGGGTGTTGCCATTAACCACACCAAATATAAAAATGGGATCTCTGTAGGTTTCGACGGGACATTAGTTTCTATGTGGGTAGTATATTAAAAATACATTAAAACGTGCACATTTCAATGGCATACATGTTTGTATACATGTGTGGATACACATGTACATGAACATAATGGTTTGATGCTGTGTATTTATAGTTAATTAAATAAAAAATTAAATAAATAATACTGTGATATCACATTGGCCATGCACTTGGTGGGGGTTGGGGCTGGGAGTGGGTTGGTTGGGGGAAGAACATTAGTGTCAAGTTAACTCCTTTATCTTGCAAGTTTCTGAGGAGCGAAAAGTTTCGGAGGGCGAAAAGTTTAGTAGCTGAGAAAGGGATCATGTCAGCACCAAACAAAAAAGCAGGCAAAATTCTTCCAGATGCAACAGTAACCAGTGTTAGGGATTTCTACATGAATGATGAATGAAGTCGTGTTATGCCTGGAAAAAGGACTTTGTATCCGTGGTGACTGATGGACAACGGCATCATGAGCAAAAGCGCCTTGTCTTATGTAACATAAAGGAAGCGTATCAACAATTCAAGGTCACCCATCCTGGAATGGATAGGCTATTGGTTTTTCAAAATTCGCTGAGCTACGTCCAAAGCAGTATGTACTTGCTGGTGGCAGTGGAACACATTCTGTGTGTGTCTGCACCACCCATCAGAATACCAAACTAATTTTTTTTTAGCGGGAATTGACAGTGTCACTGATGGAAAACACTCCACCTATCACAATTGCTTAGCAGCGCTGCAATGCAACCCTCCAAATATTAGTTGCTGTATGGGAACATGTGATCAGTGTCCAGGATCAGAAGAACTTAAAAGAAAATCTTGATAATGCATTTGAGAATCAAATGATCGACCAAGTTGAGTACAAAATATGGACAACAACGGACAGGTCAAGTCTTGAAACAAAAGTTCAGCCAGTTGAAGAATTCATTGACACTTTTATGGAAATGCTTGAAAAGCTCATTCGACATGACAAATCCCAAGCACGATTCCTAGCTAACAAAAAGTCATCCCTAGTTGATAGTGAATTTCTAGTTGTGGCCGACTTCTCAGAGAAGTATAGTTTCATTGTACAAGATGCTGCCCAATCCTTTTATTGGAATAATCTTCAGGCAACTATTCATCCTTTTCTAGTCTACTTCAAGGCAGATGATGGAAATTATTGATCATCTGAGCTTTGTTGTGATGTCCGACAGTATGTGCCATGACACTGTTGCAGTGCACTTATTTCAAAAGTGCTTGATTAGTCATCTCATTGAGAGAATGGGCACACTATCTAGAATCATCTCTTTCTCTGACAGATGTGCTGCCCAGTATAAAAACCTTAAGAATTTCACCAACTTATGTTGTCACCAGGACGATTTTGGTTTTTTAGCAGAGTGGGAAAACAGCATGGGAAAATAGCATGTGATGGTGTTGCTGGTACACTATAACGTCTGGCTTCAAGATCAAGTCTACAAAAAGCTTTTGACAAACAAATAATGACACCTTGGCAACTGTATGATTTTGCCTACACGGAGATTTCTTGAATGAAGTTCTGTTTCACTACAACAGCCCAGCACAGTGAAGAAGCAACTTTACTGAAAGATCGCTTTCAAAATGCACGCACTATCCCTGGAACCCAGAAATCGCATTCTTTCAAACCAATATCAAGGAATTGTATTGAAGTGCGAAAATTTTCATCTAGCCCTGCAGCACGACAAGAGCGTACATCACAGAGTATTCTGCCCATTCAGAAAATAATGTAGATCTAATCAGTGGCTACATAACAGCAGAATATGATGGGTTCTGGTGGCTTGGATGTGTTGTAAAAATGAAGCAAGAAAGTCGACTTGTGAAGGTCAATTTCTTACATCCACATGGCCCTGCTCCATCATTCTTTTTTCCAGAAAGGGAAGACATCTTTGAAATTGATGTTGCTGATGTCTTGAAGTCTGCTGCCCCACTGACCACCACAGGGAGAACATTTACCTTTTAAAAAAAGACTCACTTACAGCCAACACAAGACTTAGAGAACGATTTTAGGCAACAAAAGGCTCACAGAAAACCATATAATATGCTGAACTTAAACATTCTTTTTGAAACATGTACCAGTACAGTTTTACAGTACAAGTACACGTATTGGCTTAGCCCCCTACCCCATCCCCTTACTCGATCCTCTTACCCCACCCCTACCCCACCCCAACTACCCCATACGCCGCCCATGACAATGTACAAGTAGAATTTTTGATACAACTTGAGTCCCATGTGCAAAAATGTACATGTATGTACAGTACATACAATGAAATGTGCACGTTTTAATGTATTTTTAATATACTATCCACATAGAAACTATTGTCCCATCTAAACCTACAGAGATCCCATTTTTATATTTGGTGTGGTTAATGGCAACACCCGAGGCCTTCTTTTGGCAAAATTTGAAAAAAATTAAAATGGCGGCCCCCGAGGGGTCAAGGGTCAAAGTCTATTTTGCGCAACCCCCAACTGAATGTTTTATTTAAAAAAAAATATTTGACAATAAGTTAATTTCTTATATCAAGGGCTTTAATTTAAGCTAAAAATCATCTTTGTCCGATATTCATAACTGGAGGTACAATCATTTGTTTTTATGTTAAAAAAACACAAGGTCAAAAGTTCAACGACCTGTAACTCAAAAACCACATGACCCAGAATGCTCAAATTTGGGTTTCAGAGTTTTCTCATAGGACCAAACTAATTCAGCAAATTTAAAGAAAATCCGTGAGATTGACCCCGGATGGCGTGATGATTTGACACGGAATGACCCATTGACGTAAGCCTACTATTTTATTTATTGACAAGAATTTAAACCATAATCTGCTATTTAAAAAAAAAAATTATTAAGCAGGAGTAATGCTGGCCTAGACAAATTTGGCTAGACAAATTTAAACCATAGCAAAGCACGACTTCCAATGCGTTCGGAAACACGGGGCTCATCATTCATACCCCTCGATACGTCAAGTAGTCTGAACGGTCGACTTGGTCAACCGTCGACTTGTCTTACAGTTCAACGGATGCGACCGTCGAGTTGTCTCAACGGACGACTTGTCTCAACGGACGACTTGTCTCGAGTCGACTTGTCCTGACCGTCGACTTGTCTGACTTCCCATGTACAAAACATGGAGGTGCAGACGAGTGCATGCATGGTCACTCATATGGTGTGGTGGTGTGAAAGTTGCAACGTTCATCCGGTTTTAATAGATTTTTGCATATTTTTAATTTTAAAAAAGGAAGGTAATTTAATTACGACACCAGTTGACACATTGCTAATGCTATTTGCATTGTACGATACGGGGGGGGGGGGGGGGAGGACATCCTGCACTCCCTCCAGTCACAACTTTGGAAAGATACTCGGATCCAGAATCCTTTGTTGTGTATCCAACTTGGATTGGTACTACCTAGTACTAGTACTTTTTAGTAGACCTAGAGTACGCAAATGCTACAATTATAAAACAAATGTCCAATTGACTTACCTTCTGCCGTACAATCTGTGAAAGGAGCCAGCAAGCCTTTCTTTAGTTTATGTTTAGTTTTATACTCGAACTTTGAGCTGCGGGGAACGAGATCTTTGAGCTGATGGTCCCTAGACTTATCGTCCTGTGTCCAACATAAGAGCCTCGATAGTCAGGGTCATGTTCGGAGTTGGGGCGGTAATCTTCAAACGCTTGCATGTGTTTTGTCTCTTGGTGGCGCCCTTCAATGTCAAGCCCAGAAGCGACGAAAGTTTAAGTAAGAACTTTTCTCAACGCAAATTTTCTATAAAAACATATATTTGTTTGTGATATGTTTTAAAGAAACCTCACGTTCTCTTGAGTAAAAGTAAAGATTTTCAATGAGACTCATAGGCAGGGCACCCATCCAAATCAGAAGCTAGCCAGCCATCTAGTAACTTAAGAGAGAGAGGGATGTGTCGTGACGGATGGTCTCAGCTCTCGGCTCATCGAGTGTGACTTAAAGATCATCAATTTGGAGCACAACATGATCGTGAGTACATTTTATGCCCGATGTTGCATCTTACACATATCGAGAAGCCAGTAGGCGATTTTCTAGTTATTTCGGTGGGTCTTTTAGTAAGTTTGGGGCATTTTTGTGGCATGGTTTGGTGATAATCATAGCAAAAATTGCCGAATCCGAATCTCCTGCCACACCGGCGGTCATCTTGGATTTCTCAGCCCGTATTACACTTACATATTTAATTTTCAATGGGATATATTTTTAACATGCGCTGGCCTAGTTTTTAACTTTTTATGCCAAGAATCATTACCAATCAAGCCACATCGCCTCACCCTTGCCCCGAAAAGTTGGCGGGAATATCAATTATTAAATGGAAAAACTTTTTTTAAATTCCCCCCCCCCAAAAAAAAAAAAAAAGAAAGAAAGAAAGAATAAAACCAATGATTAAAGCGCCTCAACGGTGACCGTCAGTAATAAAATGTAATGTCATGTCAAAATAAACAATTTTGCTAAGTTTGTTGAATAAAATTTATTCTGACAAAACATGAAATTTATATTACTGGAAATAAGTATGTTGACAAAATGTGCGAACAAAATAATTGTAACAAATGTTCTGAAAGTGTGACACTCTTCCTTCCGTCAGGGCCACAAGTAATGTTTTTCATTGTTTTCCCACTTGCGATACCCAAGAGGGCGTTAAAAGCGTCCGTCTGCCACGTAATTTGTGCACTTCATAATCATTAGGCCCTAGTTAAACCAATGTTTGCAAGAGAGAGATTTGCTGTTGCCAGCCTGGCGCTTGTGGGAGCTTTGCCAAGTTTCCTCGTTGGGAAGATCATCCAAAACATACGAGCAACCCTACCAGGTATTAAAGTTTGAACTCATGGTCATTCAATGTGCACAAAAGCTCTTTCACAAAAAGTTTGCTTTTTGAAGAATTATCTCACAAATAATGACATTTTTACATGATTATTAGTTGTTGAGGATGTAGGCTATATTATTGTACGTAAAGTTTGCAAAACATGTGGGCGTATCATGAGTTTAAAATATTAAAGTTAGTAAATAAAACATAGTCATAGGTTGCATTTTGGCAAAGAAGTTTCATTAACCTGAAGCTGACTGTTTTATTTCATAAAGCGGTTTAGATCATCCATTGACACCTAACTGATCAGGTGTACATAATTATAGGATAACTGAATTATTAGAGGTTAACTGAACTCCGATTACGGTTTCATTAATTATTTTTTTTAGCTTTAACTGGTCTTTTTTTGTACATGTGGTGTGAACCTTAACTCCCTTGTTTTGCCGCTTGGGTGTAAACAGTAAAGTGTTATAAAAGCAAAACATTAATGTCCCAAAGTGTTCCAACTATCGGGTCAATTCTAAGATTAAAAATGGCTGCATGTGTTTGCAGCCAGAAACGTCTCTAAAATGTAGTTGTGGAAAGTTATCTGAAATCCTTCGTTTGGGGTAGAATTACGTGTAAAAAGTACAACTTAACTGATTGTAACCCAGTTTCAGTTTACAGTTTGTATGTACATTGAAAAGTGCCTCCATGGTTAAGAATGTTTTTTAATACTCTATAATAACATCGGTGTCGTTGATCAGTTTTGGAGCACACGGTTTAGCTTGCAGTCTATGCATGGTTGATTGCGAGAATAAAGTTTATATTTTCCTTTCCACGAATGAGAGTATAGTGGCCACTTTAGTTACGAGGTGTATTTCGTCAATACAGCTTTGACATTAACAACAGCCTATGCTTTATTAAGAAGCCTATGTCGGATTTCTTGTAGTGTTGTAGTAGAGTTGAAATGGAAGTTTGCGTGCATGCACGTCGTGCTGAGTCTACACGATGTGTCTCCAGCCGAGGTAAACTGTGGCTCTGATCTGCTTCCCGGAGTATTCCACAACCTGAAACATAGATGAGAGTGAATGAGTATACACACTCTTAAAACTCCCGGGTCAGAATTTACCTGGATCCACGTCCCGTTGGGACGGACTCATTTCTGCGTTATTATGACCGGTAATCTGTGTCAAAATTACCCATAAATGGATCAAAATGACGCAGAATTCGAGAGAAAATCAAATTTTTAAACCAATTTCCTGACCGTCGGCCGAAATTGGGTCAGGCCCAGAATCCGGATCAATTCGGAGTATAACAGACTTCATGTCTATTTGTGGACAGCAGGCCTATAGTTGAATATAGGCCTGCGACAGCAGGCCTATAGTTGAATATAGGTCTGCTGTCCACATACGTACTATTGTCTTTATGTGGCTGCGACCACCCGCTCATTATTTCGACCACCCACGTGCCAGGGCGTTACTGCATCGTGCAGGGGTTTGAACTAATACTTAGTTTCCTATAGTTCAGTCACGGTGCTGTTTTAAAATTGTGATTTTTGCGGGGTTTTCAAAGGTTTTTGTATTTTGAAAACTGCAACACATACTGCTACCTCCGAGGAGGATTTAATATTACTTACTTTGTATGCCGCTAAAGCGGATTTAATTGAATGAATGAGGACCATGCAGCTCTTTGGGGGAAGGGTCAATCAGAATCCTTGGGAGGAAACGCGTGTACTGCATGCAGCTGCAGTAAGAGTGACCTTTTATACATACATTTGTGAAGTTAACTTTTATCGGGCTTGCAACTGGTTGACAACATTCATAAAATGTCCGTAATAATGGAGTATTCCAATAATCAGGTCTGAAATTGTTTGAATATAATTTAATTGTCAAAACTAAATTCTATAATTGTTTGTGTTTGGCTAATAACACGTGTTAAATGGCTGGGGAAAAAACAATTGAGGGTTAATTTTCTAAATTGATCCTTTGAACTTGGCTTATCTGCAAGGATGGGGTTTTTAAAAAAATGAGAGAGAGAGTTATGCACCAATTAGTGGTTTGCTAAGACAGCTCTTGTATACGTGCTCCCCCACGGTTTAACAATTTTTGCCTCGGTCTAGGGCGTCGATGGGTGGGGGACGGGGGGACATGTCCCCCTCACTTTTTAGACTGGAGGGGACAGCATATTAGATGCCCCCCCCCCCCACTTTTGGATTGACTGTTCATTAGAAGTGTGCAACAAAGTATAAAAATATACAAAATTTTCTTGATTTAATATTTCATTACAATTTTTGTTCAAATAAAAGAATAGCTAACAAATGGTGAAATGTTTTTTTCATTTTCATCTTTTTTTCTGATGGACCACGAGCAGAATGGTATTTTGGGCCTATTATGTAAGATGTATTTTGTCAAGACTTGCTCGCCCGTCCCCCTTACTTTTCAGTAGAGATTGACGCCCTTGGTCTTGGGTGTACTCTATATGTACATTTTTGCGGATGAAATTGTGGAAATTTGTACCTTAAATGGGAGCAACACAAGATGTTCCCTTGCCATTGTTGCAACACTTAAGAGTTCCTTCACAATCGTCGTCTACTTCACACTCTTTGCCCTCAATGGACACCAGCGAATTTGCAGAAAGACAGTTTCCGGCCTTGGCTGTAAAAAAAAAATGCATACAATTAAAGTATAACCCAGGTTTTCCCTGTCAATTTCAGCGAAAATTCATTCAATTTCATTAGGCAGCAGCTCTATGAAATTGGGCCCTGCGGCTGCGGACATCAAGCGTGTACATTGGCACTGTCATTCCGACAACAACGGATTTACCCTCGGTATGTCTACCGTCACCCGTGCCCCTATAAAGTCGTCCATTTAAATAAGGGTGCATCTATTACTTACCAGCAGCATCTACTTCCCCTCCTTTAAACACCATTGGTGACATCACCAGCCACATCACCAATGCCAGTCCAACAAACTTCATCATACTGTAAGATTAACAGTCCAATGATTAGAGTCGTAGTATAGCTTAATATTGCAAACTTAAACAGAATCAAAGTCCCATCTGCCCTAAAGGGAAAATACATCAGTGTTTTGGGAAGAGTACATTTATTTTGTTCTTCTTCAACAAACACAACAAATAGTTGTTCAAATGGGTTTCACTCTATGTTGTTGTTGCTAGACAAGGGCAATAAAGTATTTGATAAATAAATAAAGACAATCATACAAACACAGAACAAAGTGAAAACAATGATGAGTGTTACATAATAGTCGTTTCACTTTTGTACACACTCACATACACACATATAACATTAATGATGGATAAATAGATTAACGGGAAAAAAAGAATAAATATCATAAAAAGCTAGTGTCCGCGATTATGACGGAAAGGATAATAGACGTTAACTGTAGGTCTGAAAAATAGTTGGGGAAATTTCCTCCCAAACCTTTGTTTTAAACCCGGGCACTTTTAATATGAACGGAATGTATTGTCTGAGCAATTCAAATGAAAGAATAACTAACTAACTAACTATTACTAATCAAGTAATTGTTGTATAAACTTACATTGCAATGGAACAGAGCGCTTAACGTAGTTGTGATAAGTCTTGGATGAGCTGGATGGTTAAGTCTTCACTGTACCGCCTCAAGCTGATTGTGACTGCTGCTGGTGATGACAAGGATTGATATAGGGTGTGGTCGCTGGTTGTTACTGCCGGCTGTAGTCGCTCTGTACCCGCCACGTCATCTCTTACAAGTTGTAAAGCAACCGTGTTAGGTGGTAGAAGTTTTTTCTACAATTTGTATATATTGAATGACGTCATACTCATCAAAAGTTTACAACCATTGGCGGTAAAAGCCCATGCTGTTGGGAACCGGGCACGTAGCAATAAAATGTTTGTGGGCGCGTTAGGGGGGGGGGGGGCATCTGATAAATTTTAGATTGTGAGAAATTTGAACTAAGGGTTGTTGCAGCACCAACTGATACGGTGGTAATAGTACCGTGTTGCATTTGTTGCGTTTTAACCCCACAGGAGTTCAAACTGTACGATTTATGTTCTGTGCATTTGAACGATCTTTCGGAGCACGGGGACGTTCAAAATATAGCTTCAGGTGTACACCTATGTGTACACCCAAACCATGGTTCAATTTCATAGAGCTGTTTATAAGCAGAAAATATTGCTTATACAATTTCTGCTAAGCAACAATAAACAGGGTACCAGTCACAGATGGTACACTTGAAATGGTAGTTTAGTTGGTAAACTTATTCTGGTAAGCATACATTTGTTGTGCTTAGCTTAGCTAGTTTTTGTGCTTAAGCAGCTCTATGGAATTGGGCCCATCACGCGAGGTTCCCTCACAAATTTGCAGGAATCTTTGAGGTAATTCTTTACCGTATGCAAAAAAAGGGGGAGGAGAGCACAGTACACTTTTATACCACAGTGTCTTACTTCCCACCAAAATTTTTAAAAAATACTGAATAGTAAAAAAAATACAGTTGTTTAAATGTGGGTAACTCAAATGACCTGAATATATCACCAAACAAATATCATCGGATTTTGCCGACTTAGCAACCAACTTTAAGAACTCCACATTGACGTTTGAGTTTGAATGCTTCGCCAGTTATTTTTTCTCAGTTTAACAAAATGCGGGTACTCGAATGACCCCAAAATAGTAATACTATAAGTGGTTCTTTCGAAGAACCATATTGCATTGTTTGTTCCTAATATGCAAATAAGGGATTACCATTAACGCTTTTATTGCCTGGAATTGAACCGAATCACGTGTTTAACAATTTAACAGAGTTTACAAACCCTTGAACATTAGCACTTGTAAATAATGATTTATTTGTTTACAGATGCGTTGCTGTACATTATTATTTTGTTGATTGCACTTTTTAAAACTCCCGGGTCAGAATTGACCCGGAGTCCTGGTCCCAGTGGGCCTGACCCATTTTTAACTCGGATTCTGCCTCTTTTTGACCCACTTCTTGGTCATCTCTAAACAGATTCCGGGTCGCGAATTGTTTTTCCTGAACCTTTCGGGCAGAGTATGTGGAGTCTAAGCCAATCAGAGCAAGAACGTGACATGATACCGCTTTCTGATTGGTCAATGGCCCACGTACAAATGTACACTGTACTGCCCGAAAGGTTCAGGAAAAAAAATCGCTTCCGGGTCATACTGACCCAGAGGTGGGACACAGATACGGGTCAATTCAAACCTGAAGCTTATGGGCAGTAGTTTTTAATTTTCACAAATTGTGTACAATTTCTTTACAATGAAGATATAATTGGGTGGGGGGGGGGGAGGTACACCATACCCCAAATGTTGCAACTTTTTTCAAGGGAGGAAAGAATAAAATATTCAGCACATTTGCTACATTATTGAGGGCTAGATTATTAACATTTTGACGTAATGATTATCGCATGATAATCTTAGCCTCACAACAGTAGAACTGCTAAGTTTGAGGTGAGGATTTTACTGTTTATTCCTTCGTACGTTTTTCAGCTGCTATGGGAGCATTATGGGCGGAAACTTACAAAATTTTTTCACTATAGAAAGTTGTATCAAAGCCAACAAACTAACATTGAGAGCACAATCTGAAGGCACGTGCGGTGGTGTAGTAGTTAGGACATCTGCTCAAGAATGCGTGGGTCGTAGTTTTCGTATCCTACACGAGATGAGGAGTTTAAATACAGCAGTGTAAGGGTATAAAACCAAACACGTTATTCTATGTCCGCGATGCAATTATCACATTAGCCCGAACATCTGACGTCACACTTCGAGGCTCGTGAATAACGCCAGATACCAGCCAGACCCGGATGTTGTCAAACGTACCTTTGACCTAGCATTCATTTCACACGGACACTCGCAGAACAAAACAACGCTACGTGATGTACCCAATGAAATCATTGGGCCTTAAGACCAGTACCTGTCTTTATCCTTGCGGATAAAGACAGGAGACCAGTCTATTATCACATCAATTAAAGATGATTTCGTTTCACCTTGTTGGGAGAAGGATCTCGAAACAAACCTTAGAGGGCGTAAAACGGCGCACATTGAACAGTGATTTGCTTGTTTACGGGATACTTTCGAAGTAAATGACGAATTGTTTTTGTGAAAGTGTAACTTTCAAAAACTTTGTGCATTTTAAGGCTTATTTCAATGTCGTAGCAAGTTCATCAATGAGTTTTGGTCTAATTGTTTCCAATGTTTAATGTTGTTTTTTTTTGTTTATGTTATGTTTTAAGGACACGTCAGCAAAACAGTATAGTCACTACAGTACAAAACCTTCGACCGTTAAATCGAAAGACGTATGGCCGATAAAAATACTGCTCCCAAACAATTTGGCTCTTAAAAATTAGGTAAGGTAATTTATTCGTTTTGTTTTATTGTGGCGGCATTCAAATTTATATTATGTAAAGCCTACAGAATACTATTAAGAGAGTAGTGTTGTGTAAAAGATGGATTGAAATATACCGTATCTGAATACTGGTTCCAAAATTGTTATTCGCTGATTTTTGTTGAGTTTTAATGACGTCATGACGTCCTGAGGCAATCTGATAAAAAGTTACTTTAGGTTCTTATAGTTTTGTCAACATTGCTATTATGGAAATTTTGAAGCAGAACCGATACCATCCAGTTCAAACTTGGACAAAAAGCTCAACCCAATGTTTATATTATGATGTATGAAGTGGAACTGATTAATGGTTGTTTCCGTTTGCTATACCCATGGATTCCCCCATATGTTTGACGAATCAAGGCTGCATTATCATTTCCTTGTGATTTGTATTCAGTTGTTTTGATTCGCAAACCAAATGAAATTCTTGCTTCAAAATAACCACACTTTTCACGGTCTAGTCAGCTTTGTACCATTTTGAGGTCTGAATGGCCGGATACCAATGGCTGGATAACAGTGCAAGTATTTTCTTCCGTTTCACGCGGAAAGGTATAGGCTTTAAAGGTATAGGCTATGATTAGTTTCAGAAGAGCAAACTCAGTGTGACCCTGAATATGTGTCAAATGATCAAAAATGGGTCAAACTGACGCTGAATATTTTAGTCCAAATCCCATTTTGACCATTTCCCGGGTCACCCTGACCCCGAATTGGGTCAGGCCCCCTCGGACCGAAATCCGGGAGTTTTTAGAGTTTGTGTTCATACGCGTGCTTACTTCAATGGTGACACTGGAAACGCCGGTAGTAATGAGCACATTTTTGGGACTTTAAACTCGAACAGTATTTCAGAAGGAAATATTTCTCTGAGTGGAATGAACTAGTGGGTAATCGCTCAGATTGAAATCCATTAAATCATTATCAATCCTGCAATTTGTCTGAAAAGAGAGGGCCAAAAGGAAACACGAAAAAAAAAACCCGCAGCATCCTGTATAACAGGAACATTAACACTTGAAAAGGAAGTATTGACTTTTATGGAAATTTGAAATACAATGACATTCATTATTAAAGTGAACTATCAAGGCATAAGTCAATGCATGGAGGTTCCTCCATGGTCCAAGTGATGCAAGAACTGATAAGCATTTTTCCCTAAACATTGTGGAATAGAAATTCGATTAAGCTAGCTCTCATATTAAGTGCTTTACCATTTGACTTCAGTTTACAACTTGGCAGTGATTTTGTGTACGGACTTGTTTTCTTGTCTGTCACATTTTATAAGCCTACTTTTCCTTTAATCCCATCTTGAATTGCTTACGGATACCATTACACAGAACCCACACATCCTTATGCTTCCTTTGTTTCCTATATCAGCAGGAAACATACGATATGAGTAAATACGACTGTCAATTCAGACCAGTTGTTCAATGTTAATGATTTTGGAAGGTGTTTCGCGCCATTTTGAGACGCTGAAAACGTTGGAACCGAAGTTCATGATGTCACGTTGCTGGATGGCAGGCCTACCCAACAATATGACGCTTCTCTGCGTGATGGGTTTGGTGTTTGTCTTGATGTTTCAAGAACTTTGCGCGGGACAGAACAAGCAAAGTAAGACCACATTGTTGTTATATTTACGCTATTCAATATTTGGTAGCCATCTTTATTGAATTCCATGAACGTATAAAACAAGTTAAAAAATCATAGGCCCAAAGGTTTCTTTGCGGCTGCCCTAAGCAAAGGGGTCGTTTGTAAACAAAAAAGGACTGCAGATGAATTCTTAGCCAATGTCAGTTGGATAACTGATAGTTTATAAATGTGGTTAAATTATTTGATAGGTGTTACACTGCAACAACTGGGGTGTTCAAATTGACACCATTTGTGTTGTCACATAAAGATACTCTAGAGAGAATCGAAACTAACATTACAGGGTGTTAATATAACACCAATAAAATTACGTTGACAGAAATTAGTGATATTTTAACACCCTATGGTGTACAACTTGATTATTCTCTTTATGCAAAAGAGCCACAGAGCCTGGAATGGACTTCTTGTCCGCACCTTTTGAACACAATTAGGCTAACGGAAGAAAAGAAAATGTTACGTTTCATAGAGATTGCAATGTAAGATTTTTATTTTTATTTTTATTTCATTTAATTTGTTTAACTCTTGAAATTATGTTCAACATGTAAACATATGTATAGCAATATGTACCATTTCCCATGTGACCATTGTAGTATCTCGCCTGCCAGGAAATGACCTGGAATGTACAAGGTCATTCTTTTTGTAAACAAAGGTTACATGGTCAAAAGGCCATACAAAACCCGCGATAAAACATAGATATACCGATGTGGCCTACGCGTTTTAGCTCAAATTCCAACGACATTTAATCTCGAATTCGTTAACCCGTACATTTTTTGCTTCACTGTTTCCGCAGTGAATATGAGTTGTATTCTATGCCGCTTCGAGGAAATTTACCGGTTAATAATGTGTGGAAGTGGTATTTCGGCCGACAGAATGTGCGTAAATCATTTTCAGGTTTCAAACGTAAAATGACAATAATAAACACACCATAGTGTGAGGAACCATAGAGAAAGGACCACAGAGGAACAGTCCCTACCGTGAGAAATATCTATTAATGGAAGCTCGTAAGAGCCACGTACTAGATATTTCATGCAGAGCGTTAGGGAAATGAGTGTTAAGGAAGTAAAAGATCTGGCTTTAGAACCTGGTTCCGGTTGTAGAATGGACGACACAATTTACACTCATTGATGATATGCCTGTATACTACAACTCCAGCTTTTGTACGACTGTGAACCTCTGAGAAGGCAGTGTCATATTTCCTGGTAAGTTTGTTTGTTTTTTAAAGTCTTTTTTAAAGATTTTTTTTCTTGTTGGTTACTGCGTTGTTACATCACTTTAAAAAAATAATAATAGTAGTAGTTATATAACTAAAATAATGACGCTTTCCAGCCATGAGCTGTTGTTGTGAATACAGAGGTCTATTTGTATTTACAAATTTGGTAAACAATTCTGTGCGAGTCTTCGTTTGGATATTTGTATTTTTGACGTATTGTATCAAATATGTTAAATAAGCTCAACCAGTATAAATTATGGGGGTATTGTTAAATAAACTGTGGGCTGAATGCGAACCACACCATCACTTCAACAACGAGACAGTTATGTTTGGAAATACTATGTACATGCAGTCTTAACGGCACAAAACGTAGAAGTTACGCTTGGATTAGGCCTAATGAACCAATATGATTAACAACAGCATTGACTATTATATTGTGCATCGGGAGTTAAACACGGTAATATTGTTACTCCGTCAATTACATGCAGGTTATTTTATATACACTGGTTTCAGTGACAGCAAAATCCTGCTGATTTATTTTCCAATGTATCACCCGTTAAAACATTGTTCCCGATTAAGGATTGATTGATTGGTTGGTTGGTTGATTTACCTTTTTAACATTTCAAATTTTATAGCAATCACAAATACATCATCTGCTGATTAATTGATGTACACTTTCTTTAGGGTATGCCACTATAACAATTGAAACGGGCTTCCAATCAGGCTCTGCATAAAATACTACATAAAAGTGAAGTATTTTCTACTTGCACAACTATACTACTTTGCATCCCCAAACAATGGGATGGGCCCTATCGCGTCGTACTGAGGAGCGCACGACGCTGACACTGGTGACGGTTTGGCACACACCTTCAAACTTTGATGAACCGGGATTAGTTTATAATATCCATTGTAGTTACCATGAAAGTGAATACAAAGAATTAATAATATTATGCATTTATTACAAATTGTTAGTACCGCTATTTGCGCTCTAGAAGCCTCCGGATCCGAAATCCCCCGGATCTGGGTCCACTACGACCCGGAGTCTGTGTCAAAATGACGCATAATCAGAGTTAAAGTCCCAATTTAAAACCACTTTCCGGGTCAGCCTGACCAGGAATTGGGTCAGGCCTCTTTGAACTCGGAATCTGGGTCAATTCTGACCCGGGAGCTTTTAAAGTGTGGAGGGGCGAGTTACACAAATGGGCCAAATATTCATCTCTCTTAACGTCTCTTAATTCTTCCACAGAAGATATTAATCAAAAGATGAAGAGAATGAGAAACCATACTATTACCATCAGGTTATGGTTTCTTCAGCTTTGTATAGGTCTGTGTCTTGTTTCACGGATTGTAAATTGTGACGATTTAAGCGGTAAGTGTGTGAGACTCCATCTGGTCCTCTCAATTTGACTTAGCCTAGTTTATGAATGTTCTAGTACATTGGTTTGTGATAGTAGTTTTAGAGCTGTCCAATATAGAAAGCAGTTTTGATTTTTTTCTTCAATAACACATTGAGGTTCAAAAGAAGCACGCCAGTACCACATAAAACGAATAGTTACTTACCCAGCTGTGGTGTGTGTGTGTGTACACTCCTGTGTATCTTTGCACGTTTTCCTGTATTTAAGTTTATATGCCTAATGTACATTTACATATTAAAGCTCTGCATTGAGGGCCGCTGTCAGTACATGCTTACATATCATTTTAATATTTCAATTGTCTTAACCGCATCGTACAAACTGGTCAGCTCATATGATATCCTAAGCTGGACCATGTCACACCTCCTCTAGAGTGGGGTGTAAATCACAAGGGGTCTGTGTTTTGGTTA
Source organism: Pisaster brevispinus (assembly GCA_023634235.1). Taxonomy (NCBI): domain Eukaryota; kingdom Metazoa; phylum Echinodermata; class Asteroidea; order Forcipulatida; family Asteriidae; genus Pisaster; species Pisaster brevispinus. The sequence continues at coordinate 17,819,250 of JAMKCF010000004.1, forward strand.
GAAGGGCAGGACAACATTCTGTCAATCGTAGATGAAACCGAATTATAACACTTAACTAAATAAGCAAACAATAGGCTTAACTTAACCGAGGCAATATCTGGATAGTGTAACCAACACACTTCGGGGAAAAAAGCAAAACAAACCCCCTTAAGCGTGTCAGCTTGTGCTGACAACGCGAACCACAGGGGCGTTGCAACCAAACCGGTTCCCCGCTTGCGGGTTGTAAAATCCACTTGAACTCTGTTCAACAGTAGCGCCAAGTCTTAAACTTAAAATGTTGGGAATTTTTCACAAAGTACAGCTAGGGCCTACCCTAGTTTTGCTTCCACTGAAAAAAAGTGTGGGAGGCTTAGACGGGAACCTACATAATGCGTTTATGTGCCGTCTTTTATGTGTTGGGAATTAGTATTAACTGAAAGGACTTATAACACTCTACTATGAAATTGTCACCAACCTGACAACGGAAGTTGTGTACTTCCCAATCCCATGAATCCCGGAGTACAAAAACAGAACATTTCCTGAATACGAAACATACGGAGTTCCAGAAATGCCATACCACTATAATATCCATATCGGGACAATCATCATGCCAAGTCGACTTATTGGTACTGAAAATTGTCCTACTAATCTATATCTCACTGAGATGACTTTCTGAACCAAACAATTCGACCTACCGTGATAGCTTGTATCACAAAATCAACTTATTGAAACTAAAGAGATGTCCAGTTACCGCGATATATTTATCTCGCCCGAGTCGACTTTAACACTGAACAAATGTCCTATTAATATCTCACCGAGACGACTTTCCGAACCAAACAAGTCGACCTACCGTGTGTCTAAATCACCAAGGCCACTTATTGAACCGTAAAGAAGTCGATTTGCCGTGAAGATCTACTCACCAACTCGACCTACAGGTACTGAAAGTTCTGATTACACATATCGTGATTAGTCTCACCAAGTCGACTTATTGAACAAAACACGCTGACTTACCACAAACAAATTATCACCAAGGCTAAGGCGACTTATTGAGCTGAGCCAAAGATGTCGGCCGCCATCACTTATTATATACTATACCGCTTTTCCAGTATAAAGTCGTAAGGACCAACAGAAATACCTGTTACCGGTAATGCTTGTGTAGCACAAAGTCATGTCGTTATTAACTTAAAATGCGTACTTAAGAAATAGACCAGTTATCCCATACGCCACGGAAGTCTTATTATTAATTCATTTAATTGTTTTCTTTAATGCATTGTTTCCTCAGAAGAGAAGTCACAAGAAATCACCTCTCAAGAAGGTAAAACTTAATAACATATCATCTAAATTTGCATAATTAATTAATTCGTCCAGTTAGTCTAACCGTAAAACAATTATTCAATTGTGCGCGTTTAGTTATAACTATAGGGGTAGATTTGTGAAAACAATGACTTCTTGATTTAGTGAAACAAGACAACAAATATCAGATTTAAATGAATGACAAAACAATTCTTTTCACTGCCTGAGTGTCGTCGTTTGTAAATTTTTCATATGGGCTTTTGCGTTAAGTGTCAAACTTGGACGTTGTCATGCCGACTCATAGCGTATTGCATCTCCCCCGGAACATCAATCAGTCTCCTTCGATAGACATTTTTAAAACTACTAAACCCTACCTTTTGTTCTTTGGAGGAAAGGTCGCGTAGCTTACAGTACAGTGCTGAGCAGCAACTGCTGATTTGGCGGCTTATAAATATAAGGATTAATTGATTTATTGGTTGATTGGATGATCGATTGATTGGTTGAACCATAGTGCGACCTCAATGTCCAACGAACGCTACTGACATATGCAATATATAAAGCTATATTTCTTTATCTTTTCCTTTTTATCTTTCTCTCCCTTTTTTGTCAACAGATCATGATGATGATACCCATGAAAGATTGGCGATGCCCAAAAGTAATTAAAGTCAACTTTGCCTGGTATACCATGAAATAATCTATTGACAATATATATTGTCCTGGCATTGACTTAAAGCAACCCCGTCGAAATGTTGAGAATAGAAAAAGTGGCTCTCCTCAGAGTCACAACCTGAATCAGGAGATTATTACATGGTGTACTGAAAAGGGGAAAAAATGAATAGGCCTATATTATTTTGAAATCGAAGCTCATCTTTGTTTGTCAATCAGACCTGTTTTTTAACCATTGACAATTCTTATCAGACTATAGGCCAACTCTTTATAAGTTTAATTTCGAGAGGCTCGATCATGGTCAATGACGGTCCAACGTCATGTTCCGGCCATTCCTACATTTTAATCTGGGTCGGAACGACACGTTCATCCCGGTCAGACTATATGCATGGAACGACAAGGAAGGGATCTGACAAGCGATCCGGAATGAACGTGAACCCTTGTCATTCGGATCTGGGGAGCTCCTTTTGAACAAATAAATAAATCAAGTGTGTGCGTTTTCTTACCTTTGGAGGATCAAGTAATTTATCAAAGTGATCCTCACCAGGGTTCTGTGCCAGTTCTGATCCAGTACCTGGGTAGGTTTAATATTGTGTTTATTATTTTATTTTTAAAAATGTGTCTATTGATGTATCCCTGTAAGATTCTGTTGAATCTACCTGATGTTGTCCCATTGCAGTCTATTTGTTTTTAATGTATGAAAATGATGTGTACTTATACTAAATACAGTTTCTGTAATCTTTACAGCTAGCCTTCGTCAACAGAAAACATGTAGAAATGATTCAGGGAGGAATGTGCAGTGTGGTACTGGTTCTTAAGCCAAGTTAAATAGGAGTTTTTGTATTTGGCTATACCCCACCCACCCCCACCCAAAATCATCTACTGTTTGGTAGGCCTAACTCTACTCCAAAATGTTTCGAAAGCATGGCCCGGTGATAAGCAATTGTAAATGGGGTTTGGGACGAGGGTTAGGGTCTTACTAGTTATTTTCTCTTCAACTCGTCACAGACTAAGTCCTTTATGGACGTTCCAGTTGTGAAATCTCGAACTTTTAATTTGACAGTAACATTGGTGAAAAGGTATGTGGTGTTTAGCTTTGCGAGACATTGCCCGGTTTCGGCCGATTGATATGTGGCATCAATCAAAGAAGGTATCGGGGGGGGGGAGACATTTGTCATCAGCGATAAGTGGGAGTAAAGAGTACAATTCGATGTTTTCCCCGGCCTTACAATTTCACAAGTGATCGTTTAATTTGCATAATTTATTCACAAATGGAGTTGAGAGGATACGGTACAGAATTCATCACAGTATCTCCATTGAATGCACATTGAATTTACGCCGATGTTTTGCATGTTGCCAACGGTTTGTTTTAGGTTCTTGGCCTTGGATGGCTGACAATTCAAAAAGGGGTACTTATAACAGTGGTAACCCTAACCAAATACTTCAACAGTCCCCTTGCTTTAACTGCAATCAAAGCTAAAACAACACTACCGTTAGTGAAGAGAAGAATAATGCAGCCATTTATAATGCGCCATTTCTGTAGAAAAAAGACACTCCTGACGTAGAATTGAATGCTATCAGGTTTTACAACCCATCCATAAATGCGAAGCTCTGGTCCAGAATTTGAACGGGGTTCACAGAGGTGAAAAGCAGGGAAAATCTACAGAGCTAACCTGGATGACTTCGTAAAACCCCGCCCTGCACGCATGGTGATAACACTCATTGCAGACGAAGCAAATGCAGAAGTTCCCCATACCATTAAAGTTTAAGTACAAGACTTTACTTGTAGATCTAAAAAAAAAATTATATCAAAACACCATTGAAAGGCGCAATCATACTAGCTGCTGTTTTGGCATATATAAACTACATTTCTGCCCCTAATTTTATTGTAGAGTCCACGTCAAACTAGGAAAAGGACACAGTGGTTGTCATAAGAGCATCGACTGACGTCCTAAAATGTTACAGTCAAAATAATTTGTACTCCCAAGGCCTCAGGATGGTCTGGTATTCCCGAGAAATTAACGCTGGCCGGCTTTTGGGCCAAGTCCCCTACCATGAGCCTTTTCCCGATACCGAACCAGCCTGGACGCCATGTCCATGAGCAGGCCCCTCTCCGGAGTGACACATTCGGGTATCGGTGGTGGTTGTGTAAAAACTCTACGCAATAGACTTTAAAGCCCGTACAAGAGTGTAAAATTCACACAATTTTATGAGATAATACAATGTGTAACAACGCCAACGAAACAGCTGCGTTTAATGGCTAGGCCTGGCACGCTGAGTCGCCCGGTGGCCGCAGTCTGCTGTTGGATGGGTTTTAACGAAAACGAGGTAGTGAACACTCAATTTGAATTTAACCACGTTAACCCCGTCGAAACCATCAAATGTTTACATATAGACCTAAAAGCAAACAGAGTTTCATTATGTAGGGTTTCATACTGCCTGTGACAGAAGTAAGCTTCCTTTTCAAAATCGTTTCTGCTGGAACATGGATGTTGTATCTTTGAGTATCTCAGAATAATGTTCTCATTTGTCTGTGTTTTTTCGCAGTGGATGAAGCCGAGAAGTGTGTTAAGTACAGCCCAAAGGAAGGACCCGTTCAGTTTAAGTTGTACTGCAATTTGTGCTCCATCGACCATGAGAAAGAAAATATTCCCGGAAGTATTACTTTTGTCGACACGTCAAACTGTTCAGGTAAAGGAAACCTTTTATTGTTGCATAACTAAGGGATGGGCACGGAGTGCACGCCCCCAACTTTTTGGAATGGAAATTTCCAAAGTTTTAATGTGATAGTTACGAAGTTTTTAAAAAGCTACTTTTTCACTTACACGCAATGTGTTTGTTTTTACACTAAAAGCAAATTATCTTATAAAAAATTTGTAAATTACATTTAAAATGCGCTGAAAAGGTGTTTTTTATGAAAAATGCAAATGGAAACTTGGTCAGAGTTGGGGTTTTTTAAGAAAAATTTAAAAATTAAGAAGAAGAGGTCGCTTTGTCGAAATTTGTAATCAAAGATTTTAATCATCCAATGCAGGTATGGAAGTAAACTGTGCAAATAATGCACTTGTCGCAAAGCCAGAAAACCGTAAGTATTTTGTGGCAATTATTTGTTTCTCGTAAACCTGTCTCTTAAAATTGATAAGGAAACTACATGCCATATTAATCGGCTAATTGTCTTATGTATATAGGGCTTTGCAAGTCACATGAAGGAAACAGACTTAAAATATGGTGGACACATTTACTGCACATTTTGGTTTAGGTAAATTTTTGTCTGTATACACTCAAACCAAACGTGCAATTCTATGATGTTCACACATCTATAAAACGAGAAACAAGCTGTTTCTCGATATCTCTTGACGAAAAACAGTTAATGATGACCTAATGAATATGCATTATGCACCTCCGAGGCAACACACATTTCCCGTAAACACTAACACCGTATACGGAAGCTATGGTGGCCCTGAAGGGACATCAAACATATATATTTACGTGAAAATTTATGTAAATATTTACGGCTTTTGCCCCAATTCGCAAATATTCACGTATATATTCTCGTAAATATTTACGTAAATATTTACGTCAATATTTGCGATTTGTACCCCCATTCGCAAATATTTGCGTAAATATTCACGATTTGTGCCCAAGTCGCAAACCCAGTTATCCGTGAATATTTGATTTCTTTCCAGCTAGCTGCGCATTGGGCTGAAATTCGTATTCAGGACAATTATAATCCATGCAGTTCAAGGAGGATATATATCTGTCTCCCTTATTGAACGATTTAAAAAAAAAAGCTTTCTTTGTCGGTATAATTTGTTCACATAAGCATACTGGAAGGTAGAATTAGATTATTCGGCTGATCAATTAGTGAGTAATTAAACACCACAATTAAGACCTCATCATCCAGACCATTGTACACAACTGTTGAAAAAAATTGCGCTCACCCGAAATTAAGTACATGTACCCTTCACGTTGTTTAAAAGATGATTTTTGTTTAATTCCATACTGATAGACCATACCACTGATCGGCACACATAATTTCGGAGTCGGTGAACTCGGATCATTTTAAGTAATAAATAATTAACTGCTAAAACACACGCAATGTTCTATCATACGTTATCGAATGCTTTGGTCAATTTCATGCCTAAACCGCTATTGGTGATCCAAATTAACCAACTCCCAAATTAAGTGTAACCAGCGGTATGGTCTGTCAGATTATAGAATAAAAGTTTACTTTTATGCTAGGTAAAGGGTACTTACATTGGCGTGAATGCTATGGTCAGTTTTTGTCACTATTTTACCTTAACCGTTTGAATATTTGACAGAAAATGCCTTGTGTTCTTGTGGCTAATTAGGTAATAATTAGTGATTAGAAGAGCCACCTTCAAAATCAAGTGTGGCAAGTGATATGGTTTATCAGACTATGGAAAAAAAATCTTCTTTTTTGCAACATAAGGGTATACATTTACTTTCGGGTGAATGCACAAGTTTTTCAACAGTTGTCTATTATGGTCTGGATGATCGGCTAAATACTCACCAAATGGTCAGCCAAATAATGTTATTCTACCTTTAAGTATGTTCAGTGATTTTATAGAAAGAGTTTTTTTTTAAATCGCTCAAACTAGAAAGAAGGGGAAACAGAATTGTTACCGCCTTGAACTGCATGAATTCTAATTGTCCTGAATACGCGGTTGGCCAGCCACGGAATCCGCAGATAGAAATTTCGGCCCAATATGCGGCTAGCTGGAAAGAAACCAAATATTCACGGATGACTGGGTTTGCGATTGGGGCCCAAATCGCAAATATTCACGTGAATATTTACATAAATATTTGCGAATGGGGGAACAAATTGTCACCGTTTTCACGAAGGGACAATCGTACAAAATCGATAAAAAGCTCATTTGGATTTTTTTGGTGGTTTCCATTTAGTTTAACGGTATCTAACAATTCACTAACTTATAGACCTAAAAGTCGTCTAGTTTCTTAATAATATGCTAAGATTGTGAAAGACAAAAACCTCAAGAACCTGGAATTGCGTTTTCACGAAGAGCCAAAATCCTTTTTGTGCCTTGAAGACACGGCTGGCACAGCGCCAAATACGAGTGCTCCGGCTTTTTGCGGTTTCACTAAGTGCCAAAACCATTGACCCACAATGTTTTACGCGCGCGCCCCAAACGGCCAAAACTTGTTTTTTGCGGTTTCACGAAGAGCCAATTGTGTACTGCTCTAACGTGTGGATTTTTCCCCTGGCACAGCGTAAAAAGTAAGTGCTCCGGCTTTTGCGTTTTCACGAACAGCCAATTCGTTTAAACACGACGCGCTGCACACAGACCACGTTTTGCACAGTTTTCACGAAGAGAACATTTTGTTAATTGAATAATTACTCGTTAATTAAACTGTTATGGACACAATTGGAAACAGATTTGTATGATTTAGGATCTCTGCTTTCATGATATGTAAAAATTTCAAAGATTAAATAGCGAAAAGTCTACCAACCAATGATTTCAAAATCATAAAATAAAATAACTTCAAACGCGGTTTTCTCCAAACATACATTTTTGGCTGCAGGGGACTATTGTCCCTTCGTGAAAACGGTGACGAAATTGCAAATATTTGCGTCAATATTTACGTAAATATTTGTGATTGGGGGCACATATCGCAAATATTTACGTCAATATTCACGTCAATGTTTGAGATTGAGGGACAAATCGTGAATATTCACGTAAATGTTTACGTGAATATTCACGTTTTTTGCCCCGATTCGCAAATATTCACGTCAATATTTACGTAAATATTTGTGATTTGATGCACAAATCGTCAATATTTACGTAAATATTCACGATCTGGCCCTCAGCCTCAAATTTTTACGTGAATATTTACGCAAATATTCACGTAAATATATATGTTTGATGTCCCTTCAGGGCCACCATAGTAAGCGGCTACAAACCTCCCATTAGCAACACGTGAATAACTACTGCAAAATATGTGTTTTGTACTATTCAAGCTGATGTTCTTATAGTTCCAAAGGTCTTACAGATTGCTTTAACAATACAAGCGATTTTTTTCCAGTTATTGTGGGTTTTTTTTATATAAGAATATGATTTAGCATAATTGATCACCAGGCTGCAAGTCCCAATCTAATCTGTACCCTGTCTTTTGTACACGAACATATGGACTTCAGCCGTAGTATCGAAGCCCCACCCAAATACATTAAGTAGAGTGTACTTATTGGTCAATCCCAGCTGGACACTGGCAAGTACATGTATTGCCATCCAGGCAATATGGTTGATCACATGCAATGGCAAGGCCAGTCGCAACTAACCTTGTGTGTTAACATACATGTACATTATGTACACGCACTTCACAAATGGGCTTGCTTGGAGCATCTTGGAGCCTTGAGGGGCCGGTTTCAGTCATCCGGGTCCAAACACACGGGCTTAGTATAAAAGAGTCAGATCCTACATCATATTAAAGCTTAGGTCTTGAAGTTATAGTAAAGTGTAATTAACTTAAATGAATTAATTAATTTACTTAGTTATAATGACATGAATATTTAAAAAGCCAATCTTTAGACCACTATACCTCAAAAAGTGTACGACCGATTGTCAAAATGTTTTCAGTTTTAGACTTCTGGGATACTGTAGAAGTGCTTTCCGGCCTAAAATGTGGAACGACGTCACAATGACGTCATTTATTGCGCATTTTCGCCCGTGTACAAAACACATAGAGATAGTCAAATCAAAACCAACTTCTAGAAACATAGTTTTTCAATTAAGTTAAAATTAAATGTCCTAGAGTACACAAATCTTTCTTAAAACAAGACAGATTTTATTGACGGTTAGTTTCAGTACATCAAAACTTACTCAAACATTGTCAGTAGAAAAAACCCATATTCCAAGACAGATTTCACGGAATGGGTAGATTTGCATTGTCAAAAATTTGTAAAATTCTAAACTTAATCAAGTCCTAGTCCCATTTATGATCAGTGTTGATGCGCTTTTTGTATAATACTTATAGAGTACTTACTTAAGTTCTTTCACAAGATTTGAGAAGAATTGTCGCTGCTGTCGGCGTCGTGAGTATCGACACTACTTTCGTTATTCAGGCGACAGCGTGAACGATAGAAAACAGACCGCCGTGGTTTTGGGACGTTAAGCGGTGTGCCGAGTTGATTGCGCTGGGGACCCATCCGGATGAAAACCACATGTTTTAGGATTCTTGTGCGAACGCATTACTTGGGGAAATTGCCGTGTATCAAACAAAAAACTTGGTGGGGTTGCAATAGGGCGGGAATTAGAGCTGATTGGGGAAAGGTATATAAAATAAATATTGCCTTTTCCATTGCTACAGGGTCAGTGTTGGATTTGAGGGGTAAAGAGCCAAAACTAACAATACACTCATATCCAATATGAATTTACTGTTTTAGCCTAAACAAGAATAACATACTCGATTGGTATTTCAGGGTAGAATTTTTTTACAATTACGACAGGATTTAGCTTTACATGCATTTGCGGTTATTTTTTTGGAAACCCGTAACCGTTTCTGAAATGGTCAGTTACACGTGTAACCGTTTGCATCACTGAACAAACATTCAAGTAATAAAAACTATTAATACAAACGCGAATGTGATAACAACATTACGTCTTCATTGTTTCGCGGCACTTTTCGATTGAATTGTTTTACGCTTATCTGAACCGTAAAAATGTAAACGTTTAACCGGTTGATCGGTTGGATAACCGTGTAACTGCCGTAGGCTTAGTATAGACCTTATGAATTGACGTCATCCTGCCGTCATCTTAGGGGTAAAACTTTGACGAAACAAACGAAACTTGCAGATACGAGTACGAGTGGCGCACAGGATTGGCCAATGAACAACCTCCTTTTGACCTCTAGACGAGGGCGCCCTACTGGAATGACGTCATGTGCTATGGTCTATACATGCTTACTTGAGAGACCTGTTCCTCGATAACTGTTAACACAACTGCGCTTGTAATAAAAAACATTGCCTCTTCGGTGCAACATTTTTTGCCTCTGCGCAATCACCTGCAAAATAAATGAGCATGCGCAATCGAATTGTTGTGGAACGCCCTCTAGCGTTATGTTTCTTGCATTTATACCTCAAGCACCGTTCTGAAATAACAAAGAATACGAGCCTGATTGGAAACGATATGTGTGTGGGTCGCATCTGATCGTGTGGTGTGTAAATCGTGATCGCAATTATTATAGTCAATGTTTCGCGGCACTTTATGATTGAATTGTTTTACGTTTATCTGAACCGTAAAAATGTAAACGTTTATCCAGTTGATCAGCTTGTTAACCGGTTAACCGTCACAGGCTTGGTATAATTATGCTAACTTGCGAGACCTTTTCCCGATCCCCGAGTTTTGAGTAAAAAAAACGACTGCGCTTGTGATAAAAAACAATGCCTCTTTAGTGCAACATTTTTTGCCTCTGCGCAACACCCTGCAAAATAAACGAGCGTGCGCAATCGAATTGTTGTTCAACCCTCCAACGTTCAATTTTTCTTGCAATTAATGCCGCACGCACAGTAATTAAAAAACAAAGACTACAATTTTGAAGCGGTGTGTGTGTGTGTGTTGCACACGATCTTGCGCTGTGAAAATCCTGTCCAAACAGGAATCTCAAAATGTAAAAAAATCATATCTCCTAAACCAAATTTCGCAAAATCGCAATGTTTGTTTTGTGTTGTAGCTTACAACACTTCTGACATTAATCTAAACGATGACCCTACTTTGACCTTTACTTCCAGGTCAACCGGAAGTGGGACCATATCTCAAGAAGTACACAGCCGATTTTCAAACTTTTTTCAGTTATAGACTCCTTGGGCATTGGAAATTAGCCTTGGGTTACCGTGACCCAATGTTGACCTTTACTTCCGGGTCAACCGGAAGTGGGACCATATATCAAGAACTACACAACCTATTTTCAATTCCTTTTCAGTTATAGAGTCTTTGAGCATTAAAGATTGAACTTTGGTTACCCTGACCACAGGTTGACCTTTAACTCCGGGTCAACTGGAAGTGGGACCATATTTCAAGAAGTACACAGCCGATTTTCAAACTTTTTTTCAGTTACATACTCTTTGGGCATTGGAGATTAGCCTTGAGTTACCGTGACCTCATGTTGACCTTTACTTCCGGGTCAACCGGAAGTGGGACCATATATCAAGAACTTCAAAACCGATTTTCAATTTGTTTTCATTTATAGATCCTATAAGCATGGAAGATTGAACTTGGGTTACATGTGACCCCATGTTTACCTTTAATTCCGGGTTAACCGGAAGTGGGACACTATTTCAAGAACTACACAACCGAATTTCAATTTATTGTCAGTTATAAACCCTTTGAGCACTGAAGGTTGAATTTGGGTTACCGTGACCCCATGTTGACCTTTTTCTTCCGGGTCAACCGGAAGTTGGACTGTATCTTAAAAACCACAAACCCGAAGTTCAATTTCTTTTCAGTTATTAGATCCTTTGAACATTGAAGATTGAACCTGGGTTTAATCAAAGCACAACAAAACGGAACAGCTTTGTGTTCACAAACACCTCAATGTCTAGTTTTATGTTTGTTTGGGTTTTTTGGGGGGATAGTGGTGAATCATTTTTGACATTTTCACAGGGTTGTTGTTTTTGTCTTTACCAATAATGAACTTTTTTTAGAGCTCAAACCTGTGTGCGGTAAAAAGGGGAAAAAGAAGAAGAGGTGGTACTGCGGTTTTTGTTCTTTGCAAAAGGAAATGGCAGTTTTCAAACCGAAATGCAAGGTTGATAAACCAAGTGAGTATTTGTAATATTCCATTGATGTAATTAATGTTAGTTACCTTACTAATCCTGTATAATACCTTTTAAAGCAAAGTAAAGCTTTGATTTGTGGAATCGTTCGGTTGTTTTAATCCTATATAAATGTAGATAATTTTACAAAACAATTACTAACCTGTGAACATTTCATTTCAAAAGGTGTAGCATTTTTTGAGATATTGCCGAAAATCTGGAGCGGTTATGTCCAAACGCAGGAAAAATAATCCGTATAATCTGAGCATCATTTCATGCAGAAATATTTATGAAGTTCATAGTAGAGCCATTTTTCTGCGAAGTAAATTCCCTCTGGTATGTTAAATTTGAGAAAGCTGTACCACAAAACCTATTTAAATGCAGCAGCTGATTTCGGTTCAAACTACCAATGTTATGTAATGCAGTATACATGCTGGAAATTGTGCATGGTTTTCACTGTTTTCCCCATGCATGCTCATCCCAGATTTTCGCGTTTGTTGTTACATTTTTAATTGTTGATCACACAAAACTGATTTTGTCAGCCCGACCAACCCTGTATAACACCTTCAAGCAAACGGTAGGAATTCTTATAACGACAGTTTGTCATCCCTACATTAAAAACAGCTACATCATTCTTTAGTTAACAGTGAATTGTTTCCAAATGAACAGTCATCGTGTGTTTTAAAACGATGACATAATCGTTTGTTTAACAGCTTTCATGCATAACGGCTAATTATTCCTGTCGGAAAAAGTTGTAGCCGTCAACGGACTTTTTTTTATTATTATTAATGTTTTATTGTCACATGTAAAATATAATTATACAGTGAAATGCATTTTGGTTTTGCGTGTCTAAAAACATGTTTATACTAAAATACACACTAAAAATTTACCATAATATACAAAAATACATCGAAATCTATAAACATTTATGAAAAGTTACAATATACAGGCGAAATACAAAAGATAAAAACAGCACGTTATGAATTAAGATCAGAAAGTAGACATTTGATTAAAATCTGTCATTAAGAATACGAACAGCTGTGGGATAAAAACTTTGCAACGTACGATTAGAGCCAGATTTGATTGAACGATATCGGTTCTTTGACCGCATGGGCTGAAAGAGATCATGTGCCGGGTGAAACTTGTCATCTACAATAGAGAGGGCTCGTTTTTTTACTCGAGAGAGATAAAGTTCATCAAGTGATGGGAGTTGGCAACCAATGATTTTACTTGCAGTGCAAACGATCCGGCTGATACGCTTCCGGTCATCGGCTGTTGCATTGCCCCACCAAGCGATCATTGACTGTGTAAAGACACTCTCAATCACCGCTCGGTAGAACCTCAACAGAAGTGTCTGACTGACATTGAAGCTTCTCAGCCGTCTCAAGAAAAATAATCTTTGCTGACCTTTTTTTAACAATGGAATTGGCATTACATCCCCATTTCAAATCTGATGATAAATTTACACCAAGAAATTTAAAACATTGCACTTTTTCCACTTCAGAACCATTAATGACTAAGGAAGCAATAGCTGGTGGATTTTTGCGAAAGTCAACAATAAATTCCTTCGTTTTGCTGACATTTAATTCTAGATCGTTCTAGATTGCACTTCATTTCGGTACGATGTCTCATCATTTTTAATTAATCCACATACAGTCGTGTCATCAGCGTATAACCATAAAATTGCTGGCAGAAGTAGTGACACAGTCGTATGTAAATAATGAGTATAACAAAGGAGACAAAATACAACCTTGAGGCGTATCGGTATTTAAAACTAAGGGTTTGGAACAATTATTACCGACTTTGACAATCTGGGAACGATCCAATAAAAAGTAGAAAACCCATTTACAAAGATTAACATTTAGCCCTAAAAGAATCAACTTGTGATATAATTTAAAAGGCGAAATTGTGTTAAAGGCCGAGCTGTAATCAATAAATAAAAGTCTGGCATAATTAGGCATGTTTTGATCCAGAAACCGTGTAACATTAAATAATGCGAGAGACACTGCATCCTCTACTAATCTGTTTTTCTTGTAAGCAAACTGATACGGATCAAGAGCAGGTGGAATATTAGCTAAAATATATTGCCGTACCAGAGACTCCAAACACGTTGCAACCATTCCGTTCCTCCACGGAACGGTGTTTTGCATGAAAATAACCCTTGAAAAGACTGCCATTTGATTGTTCACCTCTGTCTATTTTCTCCAAAGGTTGTGAAGGTGAATCTCAAGTTCCGGACGGCACCACCACACAGGCACCTGACAAGACCACCGCGCAGGCACCTGACGAGACTAACGACGACAAGACCTACCGGTACGTAAAGCAATACTGTGTAGCAAGTGAAGAAGGTGCCACTTGTAATACATGCAAACAGAAATCACCATCTTTCACAGTCACAATGCCCGAGTTCCTGAAAAAAATATGTAAGTCGAAATTATAATCTCGTGAAAGTACTAAGTATACAGTGCTTTACATACATCGGTGTAATGGTAAAACCAAATAATTATAATATAAATATGGAAACTAGAATATAGTTTACAAGTTTGCATATGAAGTAAAGAACCGTGGTACCAATCGTCGCAAACACGCATTACACCGTGGGTTGGGTTTTCACATAGCCCCCTATAGGTTGATGAAATATTTCCATAAGAGTCTTCCCTGTGGTTGAATTAGAGCATGTTACTTGATATGACTTAGTTTTACTAGAAAGTCGCGCGAACGTTATGCGCTATATACCCGCACCAATCAGTGTATACTTTACACGCAGCAACTCGTAATGCACTATACCCATAGCAACCAATGTACTGTAACCGTAGCAACAACAGCTTAGACGTATAGACACATGTATGGGGTGTTATAAAATTAACATTGACTACTTATTGGTGCTTTGATAAAACTGCTACGGGATTCAGCTATAGGGAGTCGTAGTTTTAAACATATCTATAGCAATGCAGGAAGAATGTTGCTGGCGTTTCCCTATAGAATTTTTCAAAACAAGTCTCCCATCGTTCAAAGGCATCTCTTATGACAGAAACTGATAATTGTTGTTTTTCATACATAAATCATGCAAGTAATGCATCTGGCTTCTGATAATTTGTGGCGGACACTGGTGATAGGAAGGGGTGTTGATTTGTGTTGAAATTTTAATCTGCTGTTTCTAGTTACAGTCACAGTCAAAGTCAGTGTCCCTGGTAATGTGTGCAAAAATCTGACTGTGAGACAACAGCTAATATTTATAAGTATGCTAAAAAAAAAATGGGTCCAAAAAGTCTCGGGTCAGAATTGCAAAAAAAGCATCACAGTGACCGAATCCGCGGTTTGCTTAGGATGTTGCTTGGCATCCTGTGCTGCAACCGGTGTTGATGGTCAAGACGCATCCGCTAATTCAGACCCGGCCTATCTGCCTACTGACCCCGATTTCCGGTCAGTTCGACCCAGAAAACGGGTCACACTGGCTCGGAAATGAGTATGGCCCATTGTGATCATCCACTGGGTCAATTTTCTGACCGGGAACTTTTTAGAGAGCGTTACTCAAAGTGTTGAAGTAGGTCTTTATGCATAACGTTTTCGCTGTTAAAAGGTATTACAGGTGTATACAGGATTGGTATAGAGCTGAACCTAGTCGCAAACAGTGTTAATGTTTTGTGTAATCAACCATCTAAATAAAATAACAAACCTGAGAAAATGTTGGCTTAAATTTATTCCGTTTGTGAGTCGGGAGAACGTATAGTGAAAAACACATTGTCCTTAATTTGGGTTGTAACAACCGAAATCAGCTGTTGCATTTATTTTAGGTTTTCAGATACAGTTTTCTCGAATATGACCTCATTTCAGAAGGAAATATTTCAGAGGGAAAAAAGGGTTTTTATATGAACTTCATAATCAGTAAGCTTTCAGACTAAAATCAAACAACGACGTTTTATCCTTACCGGTACCTGTCCTGTATAAAAGCATACCTCAAAGGAAAATTATGTGCCGCCCCCACCCGTTCACAAAATGTACAGCTTATCACTATCCCCCGTCCCCGCCACTGGGGTTCATGACTGAGTGAAAATGTGAACATCTTTCAAGAGGCACACAATGTTTACAAAGAAGCGAAACATTTGAGCGCCAGTCTCATTTGGACATCCTTATCATAACCATACGCCATTTTGAGGTCTGTAGACACAATAATATGGCACTATATAGGTTTAGGTAAGTCTGATACAACCAAACCAAACCAAACAGTGCACTCCTATAGTGTCCACCATAATCTCAATAAGGTTAATTAAGTAACCATGTTCTTTTCTGGCCACGGAAAAAAAACCAAAATAATTTAAGTCGATTTTATGTGCGACAAAATGTTTAAACGGATCTATTCCAATCTATCTATAAGTGAGTATTTTAATGACAGTCGGTTGTAAGTGAAAGTATTATATCAAGTAATAAACCACAGGGGAAACTGACTGGGTAAATTTTTTAAATAGTTTTGGGTTTGAACAAAGAAAAATTGACTGGAGTGGGACTAGAACCAACGTCCTCCGGATTAACGTACCGGCGCTCTACCAATTGAGCTATCCAGCCTCACGTTGGCGGTCTCCCTATTAGTCAATATTTAATTATTATTTGATATTTATGATTTAAAAGTCGCATCCCCTTAAGGTGATCCCGTGGATGCCGCTTCCCAGGTTGTATCGTAAACTTGGGTGTGATCCCTGGCTACACGGCAGCTAACGGTTGAATGGCTTCTGACTGGCACCCCCAAACCAAGATATTGACTAATAGGGAGACCGCCATCATAGGGCTGGATAGCTTAGTTGGTAGAGCGCCGGTACGTTAATCCAGAGGTCGTTGATTCTAGTCCCTCTCCAGTCAATTTTTCTTTGTTTAAACCCAAAACTAATGAAAGTATTATATTATATTTTTGGGGTAATTGTATAATGTCTTATAGACCTAAGCACGTTTAAATAAACATTTATTGACATTCAGACAAAGTACTTGGTTTATGAAAAAACAATTCCATTGATTTCATTCTAAGACTAATAATATAATATAAGCATTTGAGTTTTATTATTATAAAGAAATATTTTGAATGACATTTCTGTTTAAAAATCTTATTTGTATTTAACATTTTTGAACCGATTCTGTCAATGACTGATGTGATGAGTGACGTATTTGAATGGTTAAAATAATTTGGCGAATTAGCGAATTGTCAACATGAGTTGAGCTTTTTCTGTTCAATAAATTTTTATATAACTTCACAAACTCAAACACAGCACCTTTTGTAGTTCAGGGACCAATATCATGAAGATGTTTACCAATAAGAAATGTTTGCTCTTACGTCAGAATCGCCAGCTCTCCCTGCTGCAGAAGGTTCCCGAAAATTTAACCAATCTGTCCATGTTCTGATGAACAAAGTATTTGAAAAACTCCCTGAATATGGGAACTGTTTCCCCATTATGTTGAATGTAATCTATTCGAGAAGATTTTTCACAAGTTCACAATTGACTCGGTGTGCTACTCATCTGCTTACAAGAACCACAGAGCCCAGTTTTATAAAGCCCGTAAGCAGAAGTGTTATGCTTACAGAGCAACCCAAGCACAGTTTCCTATTTATAAACACTGCTTACCGAAAACAAATAAAAAGGCACGATAGCATGCCAGTAGTTGGTTTTTTTTGCACTGGATGAGTGACGCATAATGCAAAACCATCGTGATTTACACACACACGCGCTGTCAAAATTTCTCGATGGTTGCACACATTTTTCTGCTATAAATAATTACAAAGATTTGCTTCATTAAATTTGGCCAAGCAAATTAACATTCCTTTTGCCACACTTCCGTAAAGCACTGCTAATTATAGATTCATGATTAGGAGATCTTGTTATAGATTCATGATTAGGAGAGCTTGTTATAGATTCATGATTAGGAGAGCTTTGACACGGGGATCTTTGAACATTCAAACACTTCGGATGTAATAATTGTTTTGATACTGACTATGTAATCGGCGTACCGGTCGTGGGCAGGAGGGTATGAGAACGGATGTGAGTCAACAGGAATCATCCTTGAATATTTTACTCAACCTCATCTCCAATGCATGGGTTTTCCCATACACTAAACCCTGCCGAGAAATGTGTACTGTTAACTGGACTAACACAAGCAGAAATATAAAAATAAAATAAAAAATAAACACGCCGCTGTAAGAGGTTCTTCTTTGTCTGGTCTTTGGACCCCAATAGACCCTTATAAATGCGATCTGCACCGGAGAATTGCTGTTATTTCTACAGTCAAATCAGCATAAAATAGCACCAATAGTTAAATTTGACAGCGTCAGTTTTTACAAACTATTCTGATGATAACCCTTTGTCATAAAGTAGACCAAAAAACAGACCTTTCACTATATATGGTATGTTTGTATATAGGAAAGTGTGTTCATACCAAAAATGAGTTGTCATCAAACACACGCAATACCGGTAGATCAACAGATATTGTACTTTACTTGATACGGGCTCGAGCATGGTAAGAACGAGGTTGCACACCTTATTCTGGGAACTACAAATTAGTCCTGGCCAGCTTATGGTTGTGCACGTACAACATAAACTTTGTATTTCATTTCTTTTAAAACACGACTAAAATGTGGTGATTCAAAGCCGTTACATCATAATCCGTCGTCGTCTAAACTCCACGATGGGAATAACGTCTATTACAAGGTAGGATTTTATTTGTAGATTGGTCAGAGAGCTCTTCCGGTACTAGTAGTTACCTCAAATCACGAGTAGCCTTTTGTCAAGGCCTTTGTGGCTTCGAAAACTTCGTAGAACCGCAATCCCAAGCGGTTTCTAATGTTTTTCTTTATAATCTCGATTTTTGCTACCCAACAGTAGCAAAAGTCCAAACCAATCAGAAGCAACGGGGGTCAGGTGGGTCAGCATACATTAACAAATTATGCAAATTAACAAATACTCAAAAACGCGGACGGCGGACGTCTCGTCGTGTGTATCATCAGATACTTATTTGCATACAAGTTATGAATAATGCACGTTTCATACTTTATGAATAATTCATTACCAAAAGCGCAAACAAGTTGGAAAAGGCCCTCGTGGCTTCGCCACTCGGCTCGCGCGCGTGGTCTCCCGTTCCAGTCGCTCCGCTGTTTACAAAGCTGTCCAAGCCACGAAGGCCTTGAAAAATGGCTTAATCATGAGTTGCTCCATATTACTCTTAGTAATTAGTCCGTTTATAAAGTGATATAACTGTACCTCAAAATGCCAAATTAACACCCTGTTGTACAATATATTTTAGCATCTGAGACAAGGAGTTGTTTTACAGATTTTGACACCGGTCACTGGTAATAGTGAAGGTCCAGATAAAGAAGTAAGTAAAGAAGTAAGCTGTAAAAAAAAGAATTAATGTCCGACCACCACGGCCAGCCACACTATACTACACCTTTGAGAAATTCATAGCTTTACACATGAATGGAATATTCCTAATGCGTAAAAAGTTACTTAACCAATTAATCTCGATTATTTGCAAGACAAAACAATATCTTCAGTAAATTGGTTCCAGTCTGACCCTGGAGGACAGAAACAGATTCCCTTGTCTGATGACGTAGGATATATTAGCCGTTTCTTTCCTCTACTGAATAATGACCAATGTGTCGTGTTTTGTCATTCACTATTCGGGATGAGGAAGTGACCTTTGACTTTATTTTATAACGATGAGAGATTGTTTACGTTTACATGCACGATGACAAGCCGTCCTGTTTATTTCTTTCTTATACCCAAACCAGTATGACATCATGACGTAACACTCTTTTGAGAACGTGACCATGGTCCTCCTTACGCATCTGGTGACGTCATCGTGTATGCTGCAAACGCTTCTGTTCTTCAGTTCAGTGGAATGTGACAGTAACGGTGAGTTATAAAAGACATTAAAGGGTTAGGGGAAATATCAACATTGGAAATATATTTATTTTGGATCATGCATGGTATTCAAATTATTAATTTGAAATTCATTGATGGGTTTTGTTGAAACATAGAGCATGTAAGGACCTTGCTCTATGGTTGAAATTATTGTCTTTTAAAATTAGAGTACGCGCACATAATCAAATCTAGGCCATACTTAATTGATACAGAGTCGTAAAACTGGGCCATGAATAATGCATGCGATTGCTCTTTTTCTGTACAACAATTTCACCTCAATACGATAGTATACTGTACTACAAGCAGTGAAGTGTCCTCTTTTATTTTAAGGACAAATTCATTTTTCATAGGAAACCTCGCATAACAGTTTACTTTTGGGGGATGCCCCAGATGGGGTTTTCCTTGCACATAAAAAAACTGATATTTCTTCTACACTGAAACACAAAATTGGACCAGGAAGGAAGAAAATTCTGCAGATTCACTATCAGCAGCGGAAGAGTGCCACTTGCGCATACTAAAACAGTGCTGAGCACTGCATAGCTTGTAGGACAAACAGGTTCCCAGATAGAATTCAATGCATTAGATTGTGACTGGTTCCCTTGTCACTTTTACAGTAATGAATATTTTAGTGCAAGTGTGAGAATATTTTAATGTGTTTGAAAGATGGAATATTCCATTCAACTCAAACTTTGCCTCGTTAAGTAGAATATTCCACCTTTTAACTCAAGAACATATGATTTATGAATGCAAACCATTAATTGTTTGCTTTTTAACCTCCGACTGCATCTTTGTCGTTCGGTTGGAAGAAATTGCTTTTATAACATTTTTAAAGTTGTACAAGATTGTATTCTGACGTCCTACAATATTGAGGGCGTTCAATCAAAAGGATGGAACGAAAATAAACAGTGAATACAAAATTAACGGTTCATGACGTAAGCCATAACAGTTTGATAATGAATTCCGTTTGACCTATACAGTCATCCAATCAAATGACACGGCTCTCTCGGGTGTATTATACAAAGTAAACGGGATGAAGAGGTCAGATTTTAGCCGATTTGACCCGAAAGTTTAGATTTAAATTTTTAAAAGCTACATTATGTAGACCATGTGACCTGTGACATCACATGTTTTATTTATACAAGAGCCACAGAGCCTGCAGGCACGATTAGTACACAGCTCAAAGGAGGAAAACAAATTTTAAAACAATGCTACATTTTATGGAGAATGCACTGTCAGATTTGTATCAACTTTTGATATGAAAAAGGGGGCACATTTCAAAACTTGTACAGCTGTATATCACCATGCCTCAAAGTGAAATTTAACAGCGGTTTCAACTGAAGAGGCGAACTCGCCGCAAAACAAATACATGAAAGTGTATATAGGCTGCTTTTTGTTAGCCTGTCAGCCTATTTCACTTTCATGTATTCGTATTGACCGGAAAAACCTATAGTACAGTTATCCAAATCACCAAAAGCTTTCTTCAGTGGGTGGTACCCAAGCACTTCGTATACAAAATCTACCAAAGGTTTATTCTCTGCTGCAATGTGGATGAGATCGATAAAATATTTTATATCTTAAGTAGTCAATAAGAAAAATTTCGCCAGTAAATACCGTCACTGCCCATGTGACTGGCTCAAATCTAGGATTCAGCAAATATAGGCCCCTAGTTCCTTTTAGAACAAACAAAAAAACACGTTTTTATAAAATATCTCTCGCTTCCTCTCAGAAATACCGATGATTTATCCAACAAGAGATTGTAGAGCGGAATTCAACGACTGTCAGAACGAGGGTAGATCAGCAGGTCGGGTATGTGGCACGGACGGTCAATTCTATCGCAGTGCCTGTCATCTGTTTTATCAAGCATGCATCAACGGCAAGAATAACCAAATCAGATACACCGGTGACTGCCAATACCAAAACGGTGACAACGAAGGTGAGGCTTGAAGATGATAATAATCCTTTTTTTTTAAGAGATGGTCTCTGGGAGTTGGGCTGGATTATCCTGTAGATCTATGCAATACGGTACCCTGAAAAACAAGGCAAGTTTTATCTTGGTGATAGCCTATTGATTTAAATAACGACATCACAGTCATGAGTATTTAATACTCTTTTATTCCCGCAATGCAAGAAGGAAAACATAGCATGCCGTAGGTTTAATGTTTTCGTTCAGGGGAACTCACATCGCAAAACAACAAATCAAACTAGGGCCCGTTTCAAATGATGAGGCTACCTAATTCCTGTGGGAAAATTGTTCAATCTGAAAGCAACTTTTCAATTTTTAAACATAAAACTACTTAATAACAAAACACCTTGACCGATAACACTCCAAAAACATAGTTTTGTTAGCTTTATATTATAGCTTAAGAGAAAGGCGCAAATATTTTCTCTTTTGAGCGGACCTCAAGAAGAAACAAATTCAGAGACTCAGACTATATTCGGTAAGTTGGCTATAGGCCTAAATGGGTTTGTCACTCATTAATTTCTCCACCTATCAGGCCCTCGGTGAAGAAGGGTCCAAGTTTGGTTTAAAACCGATAAAGTATTTTACGAAATCATTCAATACACAGCAGCAGTCGTTCGTGGGTCTTCCAGCGATGACGACACAAGCTCATCAAGTAGCGAAGAAACTACCGACGGTGGCCAAGCTGGCAGCGAGAATACAGGGCAGGAGGGAGAAGACGACGAAGAAAACATTGATGAAGATGAAGACAGCGATGAAGATATGACCACATCCAAGCCAAGACCTACACCATCTCCTCCATCGAAGCCGGCGCCGATGTATTGCGTTGACAAACCAGGCACACGCTGTATAGTTAAATGTGGACTTTTTAACGTACCGCCTCCAAAGTGGCCAAACAACCTAAAATGTCCCATTTGTGAAGCTGATGCCATCCCACCTAAGATTCCCGGTACCGCTGCCCCGCCAGTTTACTCCAGTCTCCCGATGGCAGCAAGAGTTGCTGTGGCGTTCTCCTCCATAGCACTCGCATCTATGTTGGCGGTAGTCAGTTTCCGGTTTTACTCATATTGGTCTGTTAGTAGAACAAGGCCTACACATAATATGAGAGATGAGAGCCTCAATCAAACTGAAATGCCTTCATTGATCTCCGGACGGTCAGGATCTGTACAAACATAATACATCAGTAGCTTGAAAACTAGAACTGTGAAACCTTCAGGTTCCATGATCCATAGAGCTATATATGATGCAAAGGTCTAGAAGTAGTTGTTTTCTCAGGTAGCCTACCTTATAGCTGCAGTCGTGTGACTCACAACCTCACCATTATCGACGGGTCTTGTTTCGTGCGGCCGGAATGCCTTTCATATTTGAATGTGTTTTTGATTTGAATATGCTTTTGATGTGTTTGTTTACCATTTAATTGTAATTTTGATATTTTTCGTAGATATCGATAAACATATTAGGCCCCAACTAAGAATTTTTAAAAATTACCTACATTTGGGTCGTTGACGGCGTGCGTAAAATTGACAATACTTTGACTTTATCTTGCGGAATGTTGCTTTGCTATTGCAACAAAGCTGCTACACAAAACGAAACTCCCACAAATGACGCAAGATGAGTGATGACGTCACAGGGCTTTTCGTGAATCTTTTTAAAAAGCACCGGAGAAGGGTATATTAAAATTGATTGGGGGGGTCAAAATTAAAATATGTGTACTCTCATGACACTTCAATTTCCTTATTTACTGAAAACATATTAACGTGAATTTCAGCAAAGTTCACTTATTGCCGTTTTCATTCAAGCTGGTCTTTAAAACTGGGAACTTATGGTTGTTATATATTTTTTTCGTTGTGTCTCATTCCAGCGTTACATTTATTTTAGTAGCGAAGTTAATTATTTTATGTTGGTCTTAATGACCTTTTACACTGATGTATGATCATCATCGGGTACTCAATTCTTTTCACGGGGACGAGAGTACAGTTGGATACCCACTTAGCACTTCACAGCCGTGGGTATCGCAAAAAAAGTTTAATTGATGTGTAAATTTAGATTTGGGATAAAGAATAGTATCGCTGTGTATTAAGTGATGTGTACTTCATGTTTTACGAGTTGAAAATGCGTATGTTTTTGATCCAGACATGGTTCAGAAAATAATTTGGTGTCGTTGAATAAGTTGATTAAATTCAGTTTGTTAAAGAAAACTTTAAGGGGTTCTATTGGATTTGTATGCACGCCCACTAGTTGTGTCAACAAAGTTGTGCACGTGCATAAAACAGAACAGACCGACATAATGCAAATTGACATAGTGTTTACGAAAAATGTTCCCATACTGCAATTTTGCCGACTTTTCAGAAGACAACACACTGATACGGAACTAGAAAGAAGTAACGTTTGGAGGCGTTCAGTTGTTTTCTCAAAGTACGGGTTCTTGGTTTAAATCAACTCGAGCGGACTTGCAGGTCGTCTTTTGTGCATGGTAGCTTTTATGTAAACGAGGATCTTCATGAAACATTATTCTAAAATGGCTGCAGGATTTATACCTTTGTATTTATCATACAATAAAATTATTCTTTTCCTAATATATGGGTCCACGGGACGTCCGTCCCCATACAATCCTGGTTATAACCCATTTGGCTTACCGGCCCCCGATCAAATGTTGACTTTCATTGCGAGGTCAGCGCTCCAGCTGGGGTGGTTACTATTATGATGATTAATATACTCAATGTCATTATTTATACAGCCAATAACTTCAACTGGTATGCAACAATACAAGAAAGTAGTAATTGTTACTGTTACGTTACTAATGATGTAATGGAACAGTAACAGACAAGCAAGAACAACTATACTGAAATCAGACGACAAGACAAACTCATTCTAAAATGACTAGGATTAGTTAAAAGTGAACTCGATCCTTTTGACTCGAAAATCTATTAATCTAATCTTAACATGGGACAAGAATCCTAAACAAATAAAAATATAAATCTAAAATGAACAGCACTTCGGGGGACCGGGAGTGTAAAGTGTCAAGTGGCCCAAGCATTTTTGCCGGGCCGTTGAAGATATACATGATTGTCATCATTGCTTATTAGTGTATTTCGGTTTGGGCTTTAATAATATTGCTCTATAGTTTGGGCGGGGGTGTATGTGTGAAAACAAAATACCTAAATAACAATAAAAGTAAATACAACTAAAGAGTAGACCGTCTGGAAACTTGCTGATGTCACGCCCAAACTATGTATTAGTGTGTTCTGTTTCTTTGAATAAGTTTGTAACTTCCTTTTTGATAGTTCTCTCAGCCTTTATTTCTTTGTTTCGATTTCGGAATTAATTGTTGTAACATGGTCATTGTATACTCATTTAAGGTAGTTTAATTTATTAGTCTAATTACCAATACTTGGCCAACTCATTTTGCAATCCTTTGTTTAAGTACACGCGCCCGATCGTGTCGTGTAGCATTATCACTGGCCTATAAAACAAGGGCATCGAAACCGATTTAATTATTGTCCACGCTGCCGGATATGCGCTGCGCAAATACACACGTCTGTAATCCGGTACAATCATACAGCGCGTCTGCTTTTCAAATTTCATTACCAAAAATCAGTTTCCAAGCTTTGGTTAACCTCGAATTCAAGAGGTTAATTGTGCATTTCCTTGCGCACGTACACAATTACATCCATGGTAATGCACGAGATTCACGTAAACGGCTGCGACGCGAAATGTGTCTGTGAGAGAACACACGACTGGGAAGTGATTGCGGTATAAACCATGCTGTGGGTTTATTAAGTTCATTTTGACTTCATTTTGAGAAACTGGATCGAAGACTCATTTCTAGTGGTAAGTGGAATTTATGGTTAACGGTTCATTAGAATTTAAAGTTAAACACAAAGGCATACAAATTTCTTTTTATTGACAAATATGCAAATTACCGGTAAATATTTTCAGTGTTATGATTCTACGGTGTCTTCAAAATACAGTTTAAAAAAAGATTTAAAAAATACTCTTGGCAGCATTTTTGTACTGGCCAAGAGGAATGGAGACGCTACAAACAAAGGTTTGTGAATTTCACTGTAGGTGGTACAGTATTTACCGTCACTGCTTTTCGTTACATAATAAGAATGAGAGAGCACCAAAACAGTGGTTGACAAAAAGGCCATACAGCATCAATATCACATCCTTATTTCAAAGTTTTCAGCTTTCCCTATAATTATTGGAAAGTTTAATCAAAATACACATGAGGGACCGTGGTCTTAAGCGGGATTAGCACCAAGTTTCTACGAATAAACAATGCTGGCCGAACGAAAGTAGTTTTGGAAGCCTTTTTCAAATTAAAATGTGCAGTTTCCATGGCATTTTCCACTCGAGATATGTGGCATGGTGTACCCCCCCCCCCATTTGTGTATTCACTGTGTTCTGGGAATCTTGGGAATTCTTTTAGGATTTTAGGGGGTACTTCTGTATTGGATCGGGTTTTTCTTGGGGGGGTACACCCTTTGCAACATATCGGGCATAGTATACTGTTCTGGTGTCTATAAACACAAAAGGCATAGCTATACTGGAACAACACATGATTATTAGCCTTTAATTGCTTTGTTTTGAAATGAATTCCGTGCCTGCAGGAAGAGATCTACTGAATCACCCCCTCCAATGGCCCCCCTCATGACGTACCGGTACGCCGTGACTCTGGTCTTATTGTCATTCTCATTGGATGGTCACTGGTTGGCACTGGCAGATGATTCGGGTAAAGCTTCAAATCATTTCTTGTTGATTTTTGCTCTTTTTAACATTTTGTTGTGGTGATATTTCAGTTTCTATTTGTTTATAATTAATATCTTGTATGTTTTTGGTGACAGTTTCTATTGTGTTTCTTAACGTTTTTGGAAGGGCACGTTTTTGCATGGTTTTTCATGTTGGAGGAGGAAAAGACTGATGTAAAAACGCAGGGATGTGAAACTAGTTTTTACATAAGGTAATGCTGCTTTTTTACAGAAAAAGTTCGGCTGAAATGCTTTCATCGGAGATTTGATCCGTCTTCCTATTTGAGTGACTAATTATTATGCCCCATTACTTGTTGTTATTACCACAGAAAGTGTCTCTCGTGGTTACTTATGGAGGGAGGGGAACATCGAGGGTTCAAGTCAATAAGAAATATCATTTTCAAAAAACTCTCGTGTTTAAGCATCATATTCTTCGATTTTCAACATTAGGAAGAGGTCGCCCGGGTCTTCTGTCACCGTGCGGCCCGTGTCCAGCCCATTTGAACCGGGGGGCGGTGTGTGGATCCGACGGTCTGACTTATCAGAGTCACTGTCATCTTCGTCATAGCTCGTGTCAGCAATTGAAGCAGAGAGGCCAGACGGGACTCCGTGTGGCACAGACCGGTGCCTGCCCACTTGACTCATACCAAGGCTTCCGGAACAGATCAGGCACGTTGATTTTCGTTGCGAGGGTTAAGCTATACTAACAATAGATGCTTCCATTATGATGTCGGGAATCTGGGTCCACCTTAAAAGTATCTTACAACTAACGATCGAAAAGGCTTTTTAAGTACGAATAGCACGATGGCATGATACCATCGGCCTTTCATACCTGAATGGTTTTCTAAATAAAAGGTTAGCTTTGAGTTCATCGTGGACTAAGGGCATCTTGCCGCGCTACAGAACGCCCCATTGTACATTGTCAGCAATTATTTTTTTCCCCGGGATGTTTTTCTTCTTTTAATATCCCCATTAATGTGTTGCCTGAGTTAATTTAAACTTATTTGTTTGTTTAATCAAGTAACTTTTATCATTTGGCTTCACCTACCATTGATAACTATTGACGTACCAATTTTGTACACAAAGATGCGGCAGTGTTTTGTCCTGCCGCTTTCAAACCAAAATCACTGACCCCTGGCCCCCCTAGGACGTGCGGCATGGTCCAGCTCAGAATGTCATGTCATGTCGAGCTGACCAGTGTGTACGATGTAGTTAAGACAACAACAAATATTGAAATAATCATTTCAGCATGTGTTGACAATGGCCACCACTGCAATGTTTTAAACTCGTCCGGAACACCTCACATCCATTATTGCTCGAAGACAAGACTTATGGCTCGATTTCGCGAAGCACAAAGTTTAATCTTAAGATGATTTGTCAATGTTGCCATAGTCTTAAGATGGGTTGTCAGTGTTGCCATAGTGATTTGTATTGTGACATCACACTTTCAGTTAAGATCGATCTTAGATCTTTGTGAAATCGGCCCCGGGTAATACATTCAGGGAAGACAAGAGATTATTATGCAGAATGATAATGGATAACTTACAACTAAGGTTTGTTTTGTTTTGCATCGACAGCGTTATGTGGGCTGCCTTGCCCACCAGCCAAGCTGACTGTTTGCGGCAACGACGGCCGCACATACCGGTCCAAATGTCATCTACGCCTGGCAGGTTGTCGCGAGAAACGGCTGATTAGGGTCGCCTCCAAGGGCCCTTGCCGTAGGGGCGAAGGGGGTTTTGACGCACCCGGTGGTACCTGGCCAGGTAGTGTAGGGGGTAACTTTGGAGGTGCTGGAAGAGGTAGAGGTCAACAAATGGAGTTTGATGACGAGAGTGAGGAGGATGACTCAGGAGAAAGAGGAGAGGGAGATGGGGATGATGAAGACGACGATGATGATGGTGATGATGACGACTCCGAAGAAGATAATAACGGTAAAGAATCGTGTTAAGATAACTTTCCTCTTCAAGACTTTTCAGCGGCGTATCTCGGGTTCGTAAAGCGCTTAGAGAATTAAGTGTTAATTATTATGCGCTATATAAATCGAAAGTTATTATTCGTGGCGCCAGTGCCATAGTTCAATGACGGTGCACCGTTCACTCACGTCGCCTTTGAAACTCTTATCGTTATTTTGATACATTAGTTATAACCACGACCTACGCCCACCCTCCGCTTAAAAAAAACCCACCCCAAAACAGGGTCGATTAGGCACCTGAGGTAGTGCTAAAGGCACACTGACCCCTGCCCCACCCCGCCTACTCTACTGCCTCTATTCCAAATCACGGGGCAACCACTGTGGTGTTGGTAAACACGTTTCCATTAAGCAATGTTTTATAAATACTAATCTAGTACAATACTGTTCATGTTAGTTACCTGTCAATGCACAATGTGAGTTGCTTGTTACCGGTTCACTAGTTTCGGTTGCATGAACCTTAAAGGGTCAACATTTGTGAACTAAATTGTCGTTTCTAAACATGCTCTGTTCACAGGAAAATTGTGCACCGTCTTGCTGCCAAATTGTCACTGACAAACCGAGGCAGTAAGGGAAAATCGATAGTTATGGCCGTATAAAATAAATATTTTCCTTCATCCATGATTACCGGTATATTCTATTCTTAGATGTAAATCCAACTTATCCAGCAACAAATCCACCAACTATGACGTCAGCGGGCTTGACATCAAGGTTCACAACAGCCAAACCCCCTCTGACAACAATGGGTGAGAATATGGTTTGTAATTTGGGGTGATTGTTTGTTTGGGGTTTTTTTTGGGGGGAGGGGTTGGGGTTTTGGGGGTGTTTGGTGTTTTTGTTTTTTTTTGTTTTTTTTAGTTGGGGTGTTTGTTTGTTTGTTTGTTTGTTTGTTTGTTTGCTTATGGTTTTTTCGTTTTTCATCTTTCAACAAATCGTATTTTGTATCCAATTTTAGTTTTTATATCAGTGGGGATTTTTTCATGAAGAAAGGATGTTTTGTGTGTGGTTTTTCGTTTTCTTTTTATATTAAAATTATCTGACAGTCAGTGTGCGTGTTACTTCGGAATGTTAAACTGAAAACTAAAAATCCGTTCAATTCATTTACTGTTCTCTCAAAGGTCGAACTACAAGACACTTGGGACAATATTTAATAAAACCTTACTGCTATTCCATTTCTCCCAAATTTGTTCCAGCCTTCCCGCCTTTTCCAGGAGCCCCCGAGGCCACTGGGACTCCCGCTCCAAACACGCCCGAGTCAACGCCGCGAACGACGGTACCGTGTCCGACGAGTTGTCCGCTGGAAACGAGCTACGTGTGCGGCACAAATGGACAGACGTACAACTCTGAGTGTCTCCTGCGATCAGCAGCGTGCCAGGCTGGCGACCCTGGCATACAGGTACGCGACGGTATTTAAGGACTGGAAGGGGTAGGTGAAAGAGGGGAGAGGCATCTAATAAGAGTCAACGCCATATGTACGAGGTGTTTTCTCCACTTTTGTTATAGAGCAAGGTCTATGGTCAATCTTGGTTCGCTCCTCCCACATTTTGTTCTTATGTTTTTCTAAATCTTTCCTTACTGGCTTGTGTCAGTCGCCTTTCTTGTTTAATTGTCAATTGCTCGTGTGTGGGTGTTTTAGGGAGTTCCCCCCACGCCCCCCCCCCTCTCTCTCTCTCTCCATCTTCTTCATCTTTTTCATGTAATGCTGTAATTTGTCTTTTTCGGCAGGTTGCGTATATCGGACCATGCATCGAGCCACTGTCCTTTCCCTTTTTTCCCGATCAAGAGCCAGCCCTGCCGAATCAAGAGCCCACTGGAGTAGCAGAGCCAACTGAGGTACCGAGGCCCGTAACGGCAGCCATGCCCGACAGACCGCAGCGGCAGAGCTATTGCCCCACGGAAGACGAGTGTTCCTTGCTGTACCTGCCAGTGTGCGGTTCGGACGGTGTGACCTACCTCTCCTGGTGCCACCTCAGGGTGGTTGCGTGCGGGAATAAGGTGGAGGTTGATTTACTCACCGTGGTGCACATGGGAGAGTGTCTTGAGCAAGTGAATAACGGTAAGAAAAGTTCATGCGTTGACAATTTTCCTTTGAACATGAGGCCAATGGGTTTTCGAGGAGCCAGACAATTTTTTCCCAGCACCCTCAGTTTTTGCAAAACTACAGTACAGGAGAAGTATTGAAGTAAAGGTCAAAGTAAATTTTCACCCCTTTTTCAAGTATACTATATAAAGTTGACACTGATTTTATCCAAAAGAGATAGCATAGAGGGAATGCATGTCGAATGAAACTTCCCAAGTCTGGAGTCCAAACCGAGCCTGCAAAAGAGCAGTTTATGACTTTATGACCATTTTGATGATGTGGGCTTCTTGCTTTGCAACAACCAAAATTAATGCAACGTAGCTGAGGTAGTCTAGTGCTGGTACTTGCGTGTCACATACAACGTATGTTGAGGTCCATAGCTCAGTAAACAAAACAAAAATATACCGTGAGCATTATTTATTATTAGGTTGAAATATAAGGGTGGGTAAATTATGACAAGTGGCCTGGGGGAAAAAGAGTAAATTTTGAGGCTTGCTTTAGATTGTCTGATGGCAGTAACTATTCATAAACGCTCGTGCATACTATGAAACATAACACAAAGCGTCGTGTGAGACACTCCCCACCCCCGAAGAATGTATCGAACAATGTGACCTCCTTTCAATAAAGGGCATCTCATTTCGGATTCAAATGTCAGCTCAAAGCAATTAAATATTACTATTAAATACTCTATGTTCAGGATGTGACGAATCCTGTTCAGACCAGTTTGATCCAGTTTGCGGCAGTGACGGCATGACTTATTACAGCGAGTGTAACATGGGACGCATAGCTTGCCTCCGGGACGAGACAAAACCTGAAGTTCGTCACCAGGGATCATGTGCCCAGCCATCACTGGGTAAGTTAAGCAAGCCAGGTAATGGCCCAAAATTCAATCTGAAAGCGTCTTGAAGGATAAAGACAGGAGCTCAATCTAGGTCCTAACAATCACTCTGTCGCTCATGAATCACCAATAAAGACCACAAAATGACCGAATGAGGGCGCTCTGGTCTATCAATGTGTGCACCATAAGCTACCCAAAGCAACCACTGATCTCTATTATACTGACAGTCGGTATAATAGAGATCAGTGACAGCAATCAATGCCAAATGCTAAATGCTCCAAAATACTCAAAAACGTAAAGTCTTTCAGCCTCTTCCAAACAAATCAAATGTATTTTCGGACAATTAAACTCAATTTTGGAAAAATTATCCTGCACCTTTTAGCAAAACTAGAGCCATTTTTAGTGGGCTAGTGACCAAATGCTCCAGGTTGAAAGTCAACAACCCCAGGGGCACTTTTAATATATTTCAACAATCAATAAAAGTTGAGGGTTTACATTGATGCTCTGCGCATGAGTTTTCTCGATGTTTAGTTAAAAATTAGAATGCTTGTAGTATTTTGAAATCAAGTGACACGGATCGAAGTCCCAAATGGGATACGCATTTGACAATGCGTCTGCGGGTCCGACCGACTCAGAATCTTGACCAGATACAAATCATCGAGAAAGGACCCGGTACAAACCGACTAAAGTTTGTCAAACTCAGATCCTGAATCATGTTGACCCATGAATGTGGGTGTCAAACGGGACACACATAAACCACAGAGAAAGGACCATGAACCAAGCATCGTTGACCTATATCATAAATTCTCTGACCAAGTGCATGTCCTTTTTATAGGGAGATCGCCAACATAGCGCCGGTGTGGCAGGAGATTTTGTCCCGCCGGAGATTCTGTCCCCCATACGACAAACTGTGTACAAACCTTGTCTGATAGCGCCCTTTTTTTAATCAACCTCCCCCAGCCTATGTTAATTTCCAATGATTGTGGGACAGAATCTCCGGCGGACAGATTTCCCTATGACACCGACACGTTATTTTAGAGGTTGCAGGTTCAAGTCCCCCTCTATAGTCACGTATGTATAAATTCACCCAGTCAATTTGTTCTTGTTTTTATTGTAAAATGTTTATAGACAAGTTTAACTAATGTTCCTAGTTGTGTCTTTACTCATCGGTCTGTAGATTGTCCAGAGAGCTGTCCCGGAATTAATGACCCTGTGTGCGGAACGGATGGGAACTCCTACCCCTCTCTATGTATCATCACAATGGCAGCGTGTCAATCCAACATTATTGACGAACAACAACTCGGGGCTGCGTATAGAGGGCTTTGCATAAATGGTAGGTGGATCCATAACGCTCTGCGGAAAACATGAAAAGTCCTTCATTTCAGCAGAAGTCAGGATGTATAGTAATTTTTTACTGAAGAACCAGGGAGCAGGGAGTATTTTGTACCGCATTCCTCCATCTTGCACATGCCCTATATAAAATACTCATGCATTGTAGCCGTTAGTCTGATCATGGTCTGATCATTTCTATTTCCATGGTCTGGTACATAAAACAAGGAAGGTAGTGGTCGCACTTCAAGACTAACTAATTGCTTAAAGCTTGAATGGGCTTCCGAAGCAACAACTACTTCATCAGATGCAATGAAGGGGAAGCCAAATAGCCTACCTGAATAAGCTTAACCTGAAATACAAGAAAGTTACAGCAGACTTATCATGCACTACCAAAGGTGGGGCACACACACATGAAGTTGATCATACAGTATAATTATATTGTCTCAAAAGAACTTCTGTTGTGAATTGGGTCATATGCAGGTAAAAAACTTGAGCACTTAATTCGTGCCCCTTTTTTCATGTATTTTCTTTGAACTACCAAATTTAAACTATAAGCACCCAAACTTTTCACATTTTCAGCGTTAGGTATGGAGTAATTTTAAATATAGAAAACTAGATGAATGGAGCGGTTGATAATTGTCACAAAATAGTGGCAAACAAATAAACTATTAACTCTTTAACTACCACGGGCATACTACCGTATGGTCATGCACGTGCTTACAAGATGGCCAACAATGGTCTTGGCATGACATAACACATTAGTATACATGTACACAGGGGAAATTAAAACCGTTCATTCTGTGCAGATATCGAGATATTTAAGTTGAAAATATACCAATTTAAAAATCTAAAGAACAGGGTAATCCGCTAACTCATTATTTAGGTTGCTTTTAATTCTTTGCGAAATTGAAAACACAAAAAAATAGTTAGTGGCCTGACGTTTCGACCCTAGCAGAGTCTTTCTCGAAGGCTAAATGACAAGACAACAAACATAAACAGGTACATGTATACAAATTGAAAACCTCATCTGGGCACCCATTATTTTGCATCAACATGTTTTTCTTTCTGTATTGTGTTAGAACCATGTCAGAAGAGCTGTCCCACCAGGTCGTACACCCCTCTCTGTGGCTCCAATGGAAGGACTTATCAGAACGAGTGTTTCCTGTGGCTTGATATGTGCAGACATCCGGAGCTCGTAAGATTTGATGAAAACTGCAATCTTGCTATCCCATAAAATAAACCGCACCATCATAAGCCCTGTTCACACTGCCCAACAAATTCACAGAAAATAAACCACGGGAAATTCTTGGGGAACTTTAAACTCTTGTTTGTTTCACACTTGATGTGAAAATGAACACTCAGTATGCTAACTCGGGATGACATTGCCTACTCCTAAGCAAGGGTGGCCATTTCCCTGGAAATGGTTATTTCTATTCAGAGGAGTTTGCCAGAGCTAGCAATTCATGCGTACAAAGGTCAACAAAATTTTCGGGGAATTTCCCTGGAAATTCATCAAGTGTGAATAGAGCTTTGTTTGAAGATATAACACACAGGTTTGATTACACCATCAAATTTTTCATTTGTTTAAACTGCTTTTAAACCTTCGTCGCGAACTCGCCGGGGAGTGAAGTGGGCGAAGCCCCGTCAACATGGAAAGTTATGTAGTTATATTTGGGTCGACTTGACTCAAAATTAAAGGTGCATAGTGGGGTGATTTCAAGTCAAATGGAAAGCCAACTCCATGTGTATGGGGTAATATGAGTAGATCAACGGACGAATGGCCGTCCTGAATCCAGCGAACGGCACATGGTCTGACAGGAACCCCCCCCCCCCCCCACCTGCACAAACTATAGTCTGTCTTCTTTGCAGTGGTGATTTCATTTTGAGAGCAGGCATAAAGCATTCCCATTTAAACCCATCTCGAGGTTGCTGCGCATTCCCGTTCAAACCCACATCGAGGTTGATGCGTTTGAATAATTTTACATGAAGTGAGCTTGCATTTGGACCAAGTGACATTTGTTTGCAAAAAATCTTGTGCCATGTGCTTTACTGGACAATTTCTGGTAGGCATACTACACTGATCATTGAGAAATGTTAGTGAATTGCAACATACAAATCAAGATTTGAAAATAAAAGCTGGATAAGTTGTGCAACAGTTCTTAATATTTGTGATATATTTTCCTTCAATTGAGCTGTGTATCAATTTGCCTGCTGGAAGTCCACTGATGTCAAAATCGTCTATAATGTACTTTATTTAATTTAGTCTAACCACGCACAATTGAATTTGTAAGGTTGTCACACAACTTATTTGAAACATTATATGTTTAATTGTAAACAAATCCAGATCACAACTGCCGTTAGCCTTAATTTGTCGAACCTATGTTCAAACATGGAGGAAGAGATGTTCCTCGATGACGTCATCATTTGTTTCATATTCTTTTGGGGTGATTCGATGATGATAGACCGATAAACATACAAATAAATTGTTTTATATAATGGTGCAATTTAAATTAGTTGCTAAAATTTATTCACAACTGCTTCGCACGTACATTTGATTAGGTTTTGCCGTTTTACCCATAGAGTTATAGTCCATAAGATTTTGTACATAATTTTAAATTTTATTTTGTTGAGCTTTTATGCAGTTTATTCCAATGTTTTGCAAGTAATTATATGATTAATGGTTTATTATTTGCAACTATTATAGTTAAATTCTTTACAGTTTTATAAATCATAAACTAAGCCCATAGGCATTATGCCCGAGTTGTTCTTCAATCGTTGGTAACAAATGGCAACTTTATTTGAGCTTAAGTATTGGCTGGACTACCAATGTACCAATTGTACATAGAATATGCATCGGCTTTGTACATATTACAAGGTCCTTCATTGCAATTGAAAAGTGTGTGTAAATTTGACAAAATAACCAACATCAACAAATATATTATTATATTTTTCCCGGGAGCTACAATATATAAAAGTCATGCTATCTGGAATATATTCTACGGAAGCAATAAATGGACATTGATAGAGAAAGAAAATAGAGTCAAATTATAACTTATCTCATATGACGTTCGTATCT
The DNA here is from genome assembly GCA_023634235.1 of Pisaster brevispinus. Classification (NCBI taxonomy): domain Eukaryota; kingdom Metazoa; phylum Echinodermata; class Asteroidea; order Forcipulatida; family Asteriidae; genus Pisaster; species Pisaster brevispinus. The sequence goes on from JAMKCF010000004.1 coordinate 17,854,885, forward strand.
CATAACATGACTTAATTGGCACAAGTCAAAATTAGGACTTTCCTTTTTTTTAACTGCATGTCACTTTAACGTTTTCGTTTTGTGTGGTGCACAGGCATATTATAAATACACAAAAGACGGCTACACCATGAAGATGTTCATATATCATTAACTGTTAGTGCACTTACTGCTGGCTGCACTTCTTTTCTCTTTTCGATAATTTTGATAATGTTCAATATTGGTTGAGCTATACATGTACATCGTTTATTGTGTAACTTTGCTGTAATTTATTTTTTTTTGGGGGGAGGGTTGGGGGTGTTTGGGGAGGGGGGTTTCGAGAAAAAGGGCTAGATTTTAATTTTGACAGTATGCTTGAGATTCGAGAGTCGAGTGTCCCTCTATCGTTTATGCCCTTATTCCATCCCGCTCAGACTTGTGCAATTCTCTTATCTTACGATTACCAAACATTCAGCTTGCCAGATTGCACAGACTATGCCTACATAACACAGCTAGCTGTCCAGATAGTTACATGATCTAATCGTAGAATTATATTATTACACCCAGTGTTACAATCTCTCCATTGGCTCTCTGTGCCTTTTCGAAATTCAAAATGTTTTTTAAAAGCTACTTTTGCTTACTGCAAGGTTCTGCTATTGAATACATTACCAATCCGTTCATTCAACCTCCAGTCTAAGGAACCTTCGGTCCTCCGATTCGTTTCACTTGTGGTACCTAAAGCCACCAAAACTCACAATTTCCGGGTGGGGGTCGTTGATTTGCACATGTTGTATCTTCCCCCGGAATAATTTTTTCAAGATATCCATACCTGATGTCCGCACTTGAAAAATTACTCTCCAGACTTAATTTTTCAAGATATCATTATATTTTCTTTCGTAGTTTTGTAGTTATTTATGTTGATAGCTTGCTTTTGTATGTTTTCCCAATTTGTTGGATTGCTTTTTATCACTGGATATTAATAATTATTTTTCATTTTCTGCTTTTCTCTGCCCCTTGAACATATTTTTAGATTCATTTGGCGAATTAATTATGCCTATTTATTGTTATTATTTCTTGCCCTCTTTATCATTATGCTATGCATACCAATGCAACCGTACTACTCTGAGGGGTACAGTGGTGCACCTTTGTAATAATAAAACTTTCATAATAAACCAACATTGAGATGTTTAGTAAGTTGAAAGTACTGAGACTGAGGTTTGGACATTAAATGAATCTGTTCAGCAAATGAACAAAACATGTTCGACTTCTTGTGTATACCACTGTTTGAAATGATTAATGTATATGTGGCTTTAATTTATTTTATTTTTTTACATTGTATACTCTTAACCTTTCGGAGAAGTAGTTACAACTGTGCTTTGAGCAAGGAAGTCACCTCCCTGATAACGTGACTCACATGTTTCCAAAAACAACTTAAAGCTAGTATAAGTTCAGTTTAAAAACTCGTAGGCCCTATTCTATATCAACTCTATAAAGATAATGAAGGTTGACGCTTTAATAAAATATTGTAATATTTCCATTCTCTGTAATTTTCTTTCTTGATCATGAGGACATTTGAGTATCAAGCAAAATCAAATAATCCAAGTTAACACAGAAACTAGTGGTTAACTTTTAAAAAAATTATACGAGTAACTGAACTAGAACATTAGTGTAGAGCTACGGATCCCAGCTGAAACCACCCTTTTGTTAACCTCAAAACGCCCGGCGTGTTTTAAGCTGTTGTTACCAGCACGCTATCATCTTGACCATCACAATGATGACACTTGCTGCCTCTGGACAAAGGGTAATTCTTCCCCCATACAGAAGCAGCCTTTGAAACGGTCTCTTCCCCTATCAAAGTCACTCAAGCATTTCATCAAAAACATGTACCAGTTTATTACGAACATGGAGATCATTGACACTACATTGTTTAGGAGTGATTTTGCCGCTCCATTCGGGAAGGATTCGGCTTTCTGATCTTTTTTACACAGCATCTTAATCTGGAGATTACAAGCAATAAATCTGGCTGTAACTCTGATCATAGAGAAAGGACCGTTCGATTGTTTGTGCTTAACGTCCTCCCTAGTCACACTGGGCCCAATTTCATAGAGCTGCTTAAACAGTAAATAATGCTAAACAGTTTTCTGCTAAGCAAAAATAAGCAGGATACCAGTCACAGATTGTAAATGTGGAATAGTATTTTGGCAGATTACCTTATACTGGTAAGCATAATTTTGTTGTGCTTAGCTAGTCTTTGTGCTTAAGCAGCTCTATGAAGTTTGACCCTAGCATGGTGTAGGAAAGAAATCTCTCCACCATGGTGTGTGTTGGTAAAAACAAATCACAGGCCATACCAGATTTCATAAAAATCAAATTGAACGAAGGAGCACAAAATATGGTTTGGAAAAGAAAAAAAGAACCACTCTTGTGCCGCTTTTTAAAGAACGTTTTCCAACAGTTAAAAATAGGTTTAGAAACGAATGAAATAATTCAGCAAAGATTGATTTGATGTTGGATTTTTTAGAGAATAAAGACAGACTGTCAGAGGCTGTCTGCCATTCCCACTGCTCAAAGTTAACTGAGAGCTACTCCTTTCCCGAGTTGTGTTTCTACAATCAAGGGAGAAATGACTTTCTACCATGATAGTTATGGTGACCGATGTTAGATCCCTTGTGGTCACAATTAGACAGCGGGGTTAAACATCATGAAAAAAGTCAGATTATTTACGTTTTCAGCACCCCTGTAATGTGTGTTGATATTGTCTAAGAATAGGCCATTTTTGCAATCTGGTCACAGCCACTGCCGAAGCCACCAATACGTACTGTACTTGGTCCTTTTTTCATCAGGACTGTAAGGCCGTGTCCGAAACGGCGACTTCGGCTACAGCTACGGCTAGATCGCGCGCGTCTGCCTATTCTTCAACACTGGCAGACGCGCTGATCTAGCTGTAGCTGTAGCCGAAGTCGCCGTTTCGGACACGGTCTTAGTGTAAGATCATAGATGGCTGTGCGGTCCGTAATAAAGTGTAAGGGCCAATAGTTACGGCGGCAAATAAGTTCTTTGGTCGCGCATTCTGACCACCTGTAACACTTCTTGTAACCTTACGTCAACGCCTATTATTACCAGTATTGGTCGTTGGAATTCGATGGGATATCTGAACCCACCATTGGCGAAGGACAGTACTACGGCTCAACATGGTCTGACCCCTCCCTCCCCCCCCCCCCCCCACCCACACACAAACTCCAGAGTAGATCAATGCTGTGACCTGTGCCCGGAGAGGGAAAGGGCAGTGAGGGGGCGAGAGAGCGTAAAGCTCCACCAGGTTATTCGAACTTTCTGCCACTATCAACAGCCATGCACTTATCTCCGTCCTTACGTAATGCATGGACAGGGGAAGTAGTAAAAATAGTTTCACACACACACGGAGATATTGCATAATCAGATGGAATTCACTGAAGTACGTGAAATAAGGAAATAACGAATCAGATTGGCCATCCAAAGGCTCGCTCTATGGGCCATCCGAGGTGAACTTTTATGCCTTGCAAATCCTCATCTTCCTTGCGTTGCTCTTGTGACACTTATTACATTTCATTTAGATATTTCCTCGAATTTCAAAGATAGACCATGGAGGAAGAAAATAGATAGACTATTATGCAAGTTTCAAACCCAAAGTTCTCAGATTTTGATAAGAACCGGACTACGCCTCATCAAAGTCTGTGAGCTCAATTGTTCTAGGGATTATTCATTTAAACGCAGTTCTTAATAACATAAAGTTTAAGGCTTCCATCTTTGGGCAGTCATACTATTTTCCTTTAAAAACATAGGTACTCAAACCGAGATTAGAAGTGGAATGACATTTTGTTTAACCTCGTCCATGTACATGTACAACTTGTTAAGATGGCGGCATGATGTTACATGGTGTTGTGGTAACCTGTAAAAATGGTGGGGTGTTACACAAGTCATTAAACTTGCAAAGCGTGTCTACATTACGGCACAATGTAAACTGATAAGCCATCAGTTTACTTCCCATTCCTTCCTCGTTTAGTTCCTGTGTTTATCCATTAATTATCGCTAGAACGGTTGCCCAAGATTTATGCTAAGTAGGAATGTGAGAAATGTACGTACAGAGAGAACGTACACCCATCACGGTGAAGAGAGGGTCCATGGTATCAACAGCATGGCGTCAACCACTATGCACCCCACTAATAAACTCCCATAGCATACTGTACAGTATGCTGAATATTCAAAAATTCTTTTAAAATGCTTAGAAGTCGTATACAGCTTTTTACAGTAAAGGGACAATTATCCATTGACTCCTGTACTTGTTCTATGTGCTCAATTTGACACGGGTGTCCCGGCACGTCGAGTTATTCTCCCTGTAAATACAAACACCCCTACACTTGAGTCAATTTCCAAACGTCCGATCACCAATCTTGAAAAAATGTCCCAGTACACCTCTCGGCAAATAGGACAATTTTCAGGGCCTATGTCATCAAAAATACCTCATGTCGGAAGTCAGCAAACTCCAGGTCACCATATTGGGCAAAATCTTTTACACTGTACCCCTTTTATTAGGCTCTCAAATCTGTTTAGTATAGAATATTTTCATCGCTGTTTTCTCCGTATTTAGTGGGATGCACCCTAAATGTATCATTATTAGGAAGAAGGCTTCATGTCATGTGGTGGTCCTTGTGAGCATTGAGCACATTTCTTAAAACCCGAAACGTTTCTTGTGGTAGCTTTGTGCGAATGTTTCCAGGATCAGGAATTATACTAGTAATCAGAATAATGTTGGAGTATTTATATATACTTTTCGAAAACAGTTTTGCAAGATAGTGTTTATTTTGTCACTCCGTTAACCAAGCTGTAATAGCCCTCCATGTGAGTGCAGGCTGACAGCTGCAAAGCTGTGGCATATTCTTGAGCATCTTAGAAGTTATAATCTGAAGAACTTTCACTATTCACCCCTCTATCTGTCTCCGAATGATTCGACTTGAACCTTTAATCGCATTTTAACGACAAAAATGTACAATAAACATTGTGGAATCCTAAGTGGGCCAAGAGCATCCTTTGACTCAGCCAGACCATGGCTCCATGGCCAGACTGAAGAAAGTATAGCTTTTGACATGGGATTTTACTAGGCTGGGGTGACTTGCAGAAGTTGTTTCAAAATATATCTCAGAGCAGGGAGGTGCCCAAGAAGACCCTAGAGCTGTGGTCCTTTCTCTATTAATTATGCCAAGACGGATCGTCGCTGTACCTGGCATTTTGGCAATGAGTGTGTGTGTGTGTGGGGGGGGGGGGGGTTGAGAGGTGGGGATCTTACATTGAGATATATTTGTGTGGATTTTTATGATACTCACTCACAGTGAAGTAACGAAGACTTAAAACATTAAAGCCACGAAATGAACCAATGTTTGAAAATGTTTGGAATTTTATGCGAGCAAAACAGTAAATGAGCAATGGGGCATGGAGACTATTGTCCCTTCACACCCTAGTGTACATTGTGTACAGTACATGCTAAGGCTGCCTATTCATTGTGTAAACTTTATAAGATCTTAAATTGACCAGTTGTTTTTAGTAAAAGCTTAAGCTATCGAAGCCTAAGTCCACGAAATGTCTGCGATTAACCCGAAGGTGCTAATTGAAACTCATTGAAAAGGTACGTAAGAATTATACAGTGTGGAATCCTTACACAACAAGGAGCCCTGCAAGGCAATAAACCATGCCGTATGCACCCTGGATCTTCAGACCAGCCCTGCGTTGGTGGTTTTACCAGGGTTGTTGATTAGGGCTGTTGCGTAATTCAAACTTTCAGAAGCTTATCTCTTCCAATACTTTTACACATGCATCTTCAAGTAAGGTCATTCCTCCTTCCCGCACCCTCCGGCGAGGATCAGACAGGCTGCCCCATTTGCTTGGCGCACGGAGGGTTCTGAAGAGAGTTGAATAATCCATCCACCTGCCTCACATCTGACATCGCTGGGAGGGGGACAGCTCCCGAGCTACTCCAGGTAAGATTCTCATTCTTCTTTTACACTTTCTTCTCAGCCCCTTTAAGTTTTGCAACATTTAGAGATGATGTATCATTTTGGTTAAGCTGCATGCTAAAAAGTTAAAAACTATATAAAAGTAATGTTCTTTTTTTATAAACTATATTTCTCCTGTTTGGATGAACTTCTTCTATCTAAATAACCCACATTTAATGCCCAATAACGCTTTTAACAGCTCTATTTTCGTAGAAACTGCCTTGATTTTGCTTCAAAAGTTGTAAGTAAATTCAGTTGTACCCTTACCTTCTTCGCTGACCCATTTTCGGAGGTTTGCCCCGTGACTTTATTTTTTCGAATTTGCCATAATGTAAAAACTAAATATTGACTTTTTTACTGAACCGAATTCTGTCAAATGACAATTTGGTGGGAATTATTTATGTTTTACTGTTTATAGTTTGAGTCTTGCGAAAGAAACAAGATAGAAATTAAAAGTAACAGAACTCATGTTGAATAATAATAATGTATGCTCAGTGTGATAACAATAATTTATTATGACCACGTGTGTATGTATAAACTTGTACCCAAGTAAATTCGTACCTAACGCACATTGTATGCAGAGGAAAAAATTACCCGTCTGCAAAAAAACACCTTTTGAGTAAGTTCTGATTATTTTTCAGAAAGAAAAACAATATTCAAATAAACATGTCCTTTATTACTCTCTCACCAAACAAACTATTTTTCCCGGAACTTTTTTTTAACTACTGTACTGGCCTTCATTAATTAATTTTCCACCGGAAAAAAATTGATTATAAAAGAAGCTTAAGTAGATCTGATAATTTCGAAAAAAATACGATTGCGTACGTGGGTCGTAAGTATTTTTTCGAAAAGAAAAATAATAATTCACATATTTTCCTCATTACTTCCACCTCCCCCAAAACCCTTTTGAGGAAGTTCTGAATATTTTTAAATAACCATGTATTATTAAAAATTCTTAAAATAAACATGTTATTCGTTTCTTTATTTCCACCAAACAAAAACAATTTTGAAGTAAGTTTTTAACATTTTTCCCGAAAGCAACAGAAAATAAGTTCAAACAAACCTATTTGTTTTTATTACTTTTTTCCCACAAATAACGAAGACATTTATTGTGTAATTCGCTTAGTTCGTTAGGCCTACCTGCAACATTAAAAAAGAGAACAAAATTATCACAAAGTAAATCGTTTATATACAATGTAACTGAAAGACTTACCCGGTAATATCGAGTTGACTTGGGTAAAAATTTACTTGGGTACGAGTTTACTTGGGTACGAGTTCATCTGGTTACGAGTTGACTTGAGTACAAATTGACCTGGGTACAGGTTGAACTGGGTACAAGTTGACCTGGGTACGAGTTGACCTGGGTACGAGATGACTTGGGTACGACTCGAGTTGACCTGTTTCCCATCTATAGAGGACCATCTGCATGTAGTTGGTTCATTGTGTACACACATTTTGACACGAAGCCAAGTCATAAGGTCCAATAAAAGACGGGAATTAATTATAGTTTAATGCAGTGGCAGTGATTGAATTATTTTTTTAGTTAATAAATATATTCTGTAAGAATATGATGTATCGAATATGTTAACCGATTTACGTTTTAAGACTTTAAGTTAATTTTTACCTTGTTGAAATAAACTCCTTTGGTAGAATTTCGATTTGTTTCTGGCAGAATCAACGAGTCCTTTCAGGAAAATAACAGATACAAATGTATTATTTATTTTGTTAAGAATTATCGAATTTAGGTAATCTCGTACCCAAGTCAATTCGTGCTCAAATCGAATTGTATCCCAGTGAACTCGTACCCAAGTCAACTCGCACCATTAAACTTGGATACATAATATTTTTAGGATGTGACTAGTTCTGAAACAGTACAATTTATCCTACAATGGAATTTGGTGGTTTATGGTTAAGAACAAAAGTCACATGGAAGAACAGGTATGACCATACTGACGGATGTTGTCATTCAACCTCTGACCTCCCACAGTCCACCCCCCCCCTAAAAAAAACCTCCTAAAACCCAACAACGTGTGGCTCTGTGATCGGAAGAATCTTCACTGGTCCCTTGATTTAGACAGGCTTGCCTTGCATAATTGCGTAACCAAGTTAATAATCTCGAGAAAAAAAAACAGACTGACCCGTTCTTAAAGAGGTGTTCCAGTTTAACCATGGAGGAAAACCGAGTTCATGTACTGTGTGGTCCATATATAGGTGTTAAACCTTCTCTCGACCTCCATGATTGACCATAGAGCAAGGAATATTTTTAGTAAACTTTATGAACGCCCTTGAGATAAGTCCTAAGAACCGGCTTCTTTGTCCTGGAAGAAGGTATAACTTTTCGAAGAAAACTTTGCTACAAAATAATATTTCCATGACTACTTTTACTTTTTAGTAAATCAAAATCTCTAGGCTCTAAACCTATAGGCTTTCCGCTCTTTTCGATATCTCGGTGCCAGCTCAGGCCCTGTGCTACCGAGCATTTTTTGCACACATTTTTTGCATACAAAATATTGAGTAACAAATACAATTTTTGAGTAGCAACTGAGACATTTTGAATAGCAATTAATTTTTGTTATTAAAATAAGGGAATTCGTTCACTGAACAGACATATATCATAATCATGTTTCTTTGATATGAGTAAAGCATTGTGAGTTTCATCTTGGAAAAACCCAAAGAAATGAAAGTTTTCAAACCAAATAATTTCGAGCGAACTATTTCGTGTACAATTATGTTCTGATGAATGTCTGTCATTTCGTACCAAAGTCACTTCGTACCAAAGTCGTTTCGAACCCAAGTCGTTTCGTACCCAAGTCGTTTCGTACCCAAGTCGCTTCGTACCCAAGTCGCTTCGTACCCAAGTCGCTTCGTACCCAAGTCACTTCGTTAAGCTTGTTTCACGTTTGATCATGGTGTGACCATGGAGGTAGACCGAGCTATTCGGTTTTTGTATTACGGTACGGAAATGAGGTTGCCTGGGTGGGGGTCTCCACATTCCAAAATTGGTGCCTTGATTAACACGTGTGCTGTGAATGATCACTTGCTGACGGAAATCCCTGGGAGACCTCCGACCCCCCCCCCCCTCCCTACACCCACACACATACCTCCCCAAGCCGTCTGCAGATAACCACTTATTATGTAACCACGATTCTAGCTGTGTACAGTGTATTGTGTAAGCAAGTTAGAACAAAGGAATGAGACTGTGATGAGGAGAGTGCCAAGGGCAAGGACAAGTAGTGCGTGGACGCGGATTTTTTTTTTTTTTTGCCAAAGCATATAATTTAAAAGATCATCGAGGTGATAAAGCTATAGAAACACAGGCAGATTGCGTGGGCTGGCCTTATGTAGCATTCTGGCGTTGAATCATAGTTAACAGTGGAATAACCCTTTGTTGTTGTTGATTCGTTGTTCATGTTTGGGGGGGGGGGTTTCGTCAAAAGGTTTCTTTTCATTCGTCGTTTCTTTTTTATTAGCCAAGTCGGCCGAAAATTTGACATAACATATTTATGTTTTTTTCCATGGAGCATGGCATATTCGCCTCAAAGGGCATACAATGGGAATACTTGGTTGTTTGTTTCTTGTTCTTTTCCCTTTATGCTCATTGTGTAAAGTGGTTATAACATTCAACGGAATTCAATATACATGTGTAAAAGGTAGTGGTCAAGTACAAACGAACAGTTCTTAAGTCGGATTAATTGGCCGATCGATCATCTAGATAATCAAGCGTTATTTGCAAGATCTGGAGATTTTTCTTTGTGCATGTATAAAAGCATCAAGGAAGTGGGTTGTCTGCAGTATTTTACTATGACTAAAACCTCATCTATCCCAGAGTTTAAAATTTGAAATGAATTTTATAAAACTAAGTTATGACGTAACGCTGAAAAAATTGCAAAGTATATAACGTCGAAATAATAACGTCGAGATTACATCTCAAAGTTCAACAACGAATACAAAACTTAAAGACCTATCTTATAAACCCTTAAGTGACGTTACGAATGTATCGTTCCCTTTTCAAAATTGTACATGTTCTCCCTCGTGCGCCATATTATATACAATGATCATAGTTAGTCATCCAAAATGGCAGTTAAGAAAATTCAAATGTACGTTACGAATCACCGTTGATTCAGACATGATGGAAGCGTTTGGAAGAACAGCCTCTGAAACACTAAATCACAACTTGAATAAAAATACAATTTTAACTGACGTTCGGTTCGGCTTCTATTCTAACACTTCCGAGGTTGTCTTTACGAAAAAAGATCCTAGAAAAATCGAATCAAGGCCACTTTTTAAATAATAAACAATCCTTGTAAGTTGTTCCTTACTTGACAAACAGGGGAATTTGTCTCCAGTGGTCCCCAAATATAGTCAGTCCCTAGGGTGAAGTGTCGGACCCTCCTTGAAAATAAACATTATGGTATTTAAATTAACAGCATTGCTGGACGATTAATATGAGTGATTCTAACTTTTAAAAAAAAGATCGTATCAGGTGTACACTTTGTTTTGTCGATCTATAAGCCCCGGTCGATATCAAAAAGAAAAGCATTTTGTAGAACAAGTTTTTCTAATTATTTTAAGGTTTGGCTGGTTGTCTTCTTAAAACCTTGTGTCTTTATTTCACCTCAGGATGAGGATTGCCGTGGCAACATTTCTCCTGCTGCTTGTTGCAGACAAGGTGGCTTTGGCTGGAAGTAAGTTAATTTTGTTTTCTTCTTTTTTGTTCCCTCCGTTGCTGATTGAAGTAATATCTACCGGGGTTGATTTCACAAAGATAGTCCTAACTTAGGACTATGTAGTCCTAAGAGTTATTAAAAACTTCAGGCTAGTCCTAAGTTTTAACAAGTCTTAACTCTTTGTGAAATCCACAACTGTTCAAACAACGAACAATAAGTTAACATGCACTGCGGAAAGCAACTATTATTAGTTTTTAGTTTTTAGTTTGTTAAGTTTTTAAGACCAACATTTTCATTGTCTCTATGATTTTATTTGAGAAATTGTGGGTAGGCTCGGAGCGTATTTTGCTCGGCCCGACCTGTCTCATTAAAGACCACTGGGATTGGCTGATGAGCTATACACTTGTTGGTCAGGATGTAGTTAGTGCATGAAAAACCGATCTATTTAAACGAAAATAATGTTGCGATCATGCCCTATTTTTAGCAGAAGGTAAAGATTTACCAAGGTGAGACCACCAGCTGGGCTGAGCGAAAGTGTGGTGGTGTTGTTGGGTACACTGCAAAAGAAGCAGGAAAAAACAGGGGGCGCCCTACCGACTATGCATTCCATTGCGAATGCTTTTGGCACGCCGGTCAAATATCGTACACCGGCGCACTATTTGATCTTGTTTTGGCAGGTCATTTATTTGTCACACTCACTCCTCGTCCATCCTGTCAATGATGTATTGTTTAGAGTTGACATCGATTACAGCTTTTTGAGGTGTTTCTATTCCCAAATCTTTCAACAGCCTGCCTTCATGGACATTGTATGTATACGTTCACATGGTATACCTAGGCCCTATAAGTATAAACATCTCGGTTAGAAGACGCTGTGAATTAAGTTTTTTTCCCAACGTCTTGAGCTTGTGTAAAAACTAACTGTTCATTATTTCATATGACTACAGGGCCTAAATGTTAAAAAACCAACCCTTTTGCCAAATATAAGGCATATTTACTAACTTTGTTTTCCATTTTCTTTAACAGGAACGAGAATTGTGGATGAAAAAAAGTATGTTTGCAAGCAGGTCAGGGCTGTTTGCCCATTTGACCTCATCTTCACGGGGAAGGTGTGTGGAACCAACGGTATCACATTTCCTTCAAAATGTGATCTTGTTCGCGAAGTCTGTAACCGTGACACCCATCAGACGTTTGACTACTCGCACATCGGGCCGTGCACTGGTATGGAAACTGTCATTGAGCAGAATTATAACCCCTTTTTTAATTCTAAGTAAATTTGATATATCCACATTAAAAAAAAAAGCAAAACATAAACTTGTACGAAGTTATTTCAGAGATTTTGTTCTTCAATATTGGTTGAACTTGCACTTGCAGGGCTATAGAGAGTGTATTGCTTATACCAGGGATCTTTTTTAAACTTCGGCTTGGGCTCCGGCTTGGGCTCCGGCTTGGGCACTGTTATCAAATTTGGAGCAGTGCATATTTTGCATTGGTGTTTCCAACATCCAGACACCAGCCATAGCCCACAGTGCAAGCCCAGGTTTGGAAAAGGCTCCAGGGCCCAGAATGTCAGTGTAGTTTTTTTTACACTGTGTCAATCATGCACATTCCAAGAGTCCAAAACCAAGAACAAGAACTGATTGTTCATTGTCTTTGTCACATCTAAACCCACTTTGCTGTGAGTGTTTCCTTACACCAGAAAAAAATAAAAGTTGATTTGGCTCCAAATTGTGCTGGAATGCAAAAGAATGTAAACATTAAATAGACAATTTTACTAGAACAATTGAACACTAACCACTTAAAGTTCATTACAAAGGTCTTTACTTTTGTGGGCTATAATATAATACACACTGTCCTTTGGTAGTTCAGTTCTACCAAGTAGGGTTGTTACATTTATAATTGAAGCAGGGTTCGAATTTGACACTGGACCACAGGCCCGAGGCCAGTGATTTTATCCTTGGGCCTGCCAGTAAACTCATGACTTGACAAGTCCGGCAGTCTTGTGTTTTTCAATTTAATAATAGCCACTGTGTAGTATCTTTATGAGGAAGAAAAGATGTTCAAATGTTGACCTTGAATCTGGTATTTATACAATTCAATTGAGTAACAAAACAAAATATACTAACCCAATAGACAACTGAGAAAAATTTACAATTTACTTGTCAAACTGTGCAGAAAGCTCTTTCTCATAAAGATTCTGGTCTTGCGAAATAAATTCTGGTCAGGTGAACATTTTTAGCTACAAGCCCTCCGGTCTTGCAAAATTTTATCCCAAATACGAGCCCTGTGAAGTATTACAAACAATGAGAAAACTTTAAGGGTACCAAGGCAAAGAAGTTTTTTTCAAAAGAAAAGGTAAAAATGAAGAAAAAAAATTTAAAAAAAAATGTTCTGGTGACAATTCATTTATTTTAACTTAAGTTTAAGCCCTCACAAAGTTTTTAAAATGTAACCCAGCTAACCCTCCCAAATCCCCTAGGATTATGTCTGATCGTGGATGATTGAGGACTGAAAGCCCAACTGCTTAATCACTGGGCTAGGCGTACATTGAACCAATCTTATTCTAGTCAAAACATTTTGGTGATAGATGACCTGCCATAAAGTAGTAGTACTAGTAGTAGTGCAGAAAATTGTTTGTCAACTTCAAGAGGGCAAGGGGAGTAGGGGTTGACACACCTATTCATATTTACGTCAAACTCCCTTTATGCATGTCCATCTATAATTAACTACATGCATCTTTATGGATAAATGTCCTTGGGCATACAGGCCTGATACTTCACGGAGGCAATGAAGGCGATTGCCTCCATGCCCCCTGGTCATTGCCTTGGTGCCCTTGAAATGCTACAGTAGAAATTTACAATTTCCTCATAGGGTGCCCTTTACCAAGGAGAAAATGCCTCGGTGCCCTTGCCCTTTCAAAAACGAAGCATACAGGCCTGGGCATAATGTGTATGGTTTACCACAAACTTGCTTGAAAGGCAATGTCTTATTTTGGCCAGTTGCGTAAATTGAACATTGTTTTTTAAAGTATGAAGAAACCTCTTGCCCTCCAGGATTTACACACAAGGTTTTGGCCCTTAATAACCAATACAGACTTTCCAGACACGATCCAAATTGTCTTTTCGGGAAAAAAAGAAATCCCAATGTAGAAACTTAATTTTTGTTGCAATGGACCATTTGAAACTTTTTAGGTTCATGTTACTAAACATTTGTCAGATTAGAATTATTATTGTTATTTACAGATGCGGACTGCCCTACTCACTGTAGAGGAGAGGGTTATCAATATGTGTGTGGTATAGTCGGATGCAGAGAACGAACATTCAGAAACCTATGTCATCTGAAGAAAGTCAGCTCTGCTTGTATGCCAGCTCGCCGGATCAAGCTCACATATGCATATGAGGGCTTTTGTCGTAGCCCAGGTCAGCGGTCAACTAACTGTACAGGTACGATTTTTTCCAGCCACTTCTTTTCAACCCTTCAAAGTGTTTAAAAAAACATGTGTGCTTGAATTATTAAGCTACACTTGCCCTTTGAATGAATTTGATGTAAAGAACTTATCCCTTTTTCTTACTGTTAAGATCATTGCACCAAGTGCGAAATATCAGAGCCGTAAAGATATGTATACGGATCATGTGCCCCTGTTGCTTTACAAAAGAGCTGTTTAACTCTTCGTGACACCATCAAAAAAGAATCACACACTTATGCCATCAGGCACTTTTCAAGTGTCCGTTTGATATTTTGCGTGTAATACGTGTTTTTTGAGAACACAATCATGCTTAAATCGCCCAAACTATTGGAAATAGACCCTTGTGACTAAATAAAATAAATTCAAGCAAAATTTCCATTGAGATCAGCCCACAAGTGTCTCTAAGCCATTTGTTTGAATGAAACCCTCGTGTTTGATGAGTCAGCAAAAACATAATTTCTTACATTTCTTACATTTCCCAAGGGAATACCGGGAGAACTGGTCATTGGTGGATTTTTGGGGGTGTGAAATCAACCCCGATGGTAACAAGACAATTGGCATGCTATTTGGCTAGGTGTAGTTGAGGAACCTGACATTTTTTAAATACAAATAAAATAAAATGGCGGAGTAATTACTTTTTAATTAAAAACGGACACCTGAAAAGTGCCTGATGGCTTAATCGAGGGTTAAACGGAGAAATTGCTCTGAAACCAGTCACAGGTGGTACATGCAGAGGGGTATTTTGGCTGGTGAACCTATTTTGATAAGCAGTCTTTTGTGCCATACACTTTTGTGCTTGAGCAGCTACATGTATTTGAATCTGAGGCAAGATTTGAAGCTTATCTGATTGTTTTTAACTTGTAAAATGGCTGAACACCAGGGCACCATTAGTACAACAAATACTCTGTGGAATTGAGTTTCTTGACTGTTGCTGCTAAATTAAAATTTGTCTGGGTACCTGAGACTTGTTTGTGTGGTACATGTAGAAAACTGCAGTTTGTGACAAAAAAAGTTATGCAAATATGTATGCAAAATATAACTGGTCCTACCTTTAAAAAATTAATGATCAGGGTATTGCATCCTCCTATAGCCAACACCTCTAAGAAATAAAGTATGCAAAAAGTTATGCAAATAACCAAGCTTTAATAGTTTTTCCTGTTGACTGATCAGGCTATGTATATATGCATGATGCACTACTAAAACCATCTTCTATAATCGATAATTTGTGTGAAAATTATGCAAATTATTGAGCCTACATACCTAGTCTTTCCTGTTAAGTGATCAGGCCATCTGGCCATGAACGCCTACTGCGTCCTCCCTTACCCAATCTCTTTAAACGCTAATGCAAATTATGCAAAGAACTCAAACGCATTCAATATTTGTATACTGGCCTTCAAACATTACAAACTACAAAAAAATTAATATGCACGTCCACTTAAAGACATAACAAATGCTCAGTCAAGCACGGTCTTAATAAGAAAACGGATTTAGCGGCCCTGTGAAGACAAAATGTATGAGATCTGAAAAATATTGTTGGGCAACAAAAGCTAATCCTTCAGGTAAGGTTCGGAAAATACATTCTTGTTGCCAAACTATTTATTGGATCAGACCGGCCATGCAATTCTGTCCGATCCGAACACAAGAATCATTTTGCTGGTAACCTATGCTTGAAATGCAACTTCCTTTGCTAGTTTGCACGACTACCAAATTAAAATGCAGTCAGCAAAGGTACTATGCTAAACCGAATCAGTCACATCATGGTCCGTGAACAGCAGGTTGGACAGTTATCTCGAGTTAAACGCAATATTAAATTATTATACATTTATATTTTTCTAAACCTCATTGATTTTTTTTTTGTCTTGTAGATGATGAGACTATGACAACTCAAAAGACTGTTTCAGAACTTCCGGCAGAATTAAAACTACAGACTGATGACCCTGAACAGGGAAAAAGTGAAAATCCACAAAAACCTACTGATGCCCCAGTTGCTCCAATTGTAATTACTGAGAAACAAGTTGTTGCTACTGATACTCCAGTTGTAACAACTAAGAAACCTGCTGTTGATACTGATGCTCCAGTTGTAACTACCGAGAAACCAGCTGTTGCTACTGATGCTCCAGTTGTAACAACTCAGAAACCTGCTGTTGTTACTGATGCTCAAGTTGTAACTACCAAAAAAACAGCTATTGCCACTGATGCTCCAGTTGTAACAACTGAGACACCTGCTGTTTCAACTGATGCTCCAGTTGTAACAGCCGAAAAGCCAGCTGTTGTCACTGATGCTCCAAGTGTAACAACTGAGAAACCTGCTGTTGCTACTGATGCTCCAGTTGTAACTACTAAGAAACCAGCTGTTGTTACTGATGCTCCAGTTGTAACTACGGAGAAAGCAGCTATTGTCACTGATGCTCCAGTTATAACAACCAAACATGCTGTTGCTACTGATGCTCCAGTTGTAACTACGGAGAAAGCAGCTATTGCCACTGATGCTCCAACTGTGACAACTGAGAAACCTGATGTTTTCACTGATGCTCCAGTTGTAACTACTAAGAAACATGTTGCTTCCACTGACGCTCTAGTTGTAACAACCGAAAAGCAAGCTGCTGTCACTGATGCTCCAGTTGTAACAACTGAGAAACCTGCTGTTGATACTGATGCTCCAGTTGTAACTACCGAGAAACCAGCTGTTGCTACTGATGCTCCAGTTGTAACAACTGAGAAACCTGCTGTTGTTACTGATGCTCCAGTTGTAACTACGGAGAAACCAGCTATTGCCACTGATGCTCCAACTGTGACAACCGAGAAACCAGCTATTGCCACTGATGCTCCACTTGTAACAACTGAGAAACCTGCTGCTTCCACTGACGCTCTAGTTGTAACAACCGAAAAGCCAGCTGTTGTCACTGATGCTCCAGTTGTAACAACTGAGAAACCTGCTGTTGCTACTGATGCTCCAGTTGTAACTACCGAGAAACCAGCTATTGCCACTGAGGCTCCAGTTGTAACAACTGAGAAACCTGCTGTTGCTACTGATGCTCCAGTTGTAACTACCGAAAAATCATTTGCTGTCACTGATGCTCCAGTTGTAACTACCGAGAAACCAGTTGCTGTCACTGATGCTCCAGTTGTAACTACCGAGAAACCAGCTTTTGCTACTGATGCTCCAGTTGTATTAACCGAGAAACCTGCTGTTGTTACTAATGCTCCAGTTGTGACTACCGAGAAACCAGCTATTGCCACTAATGCTCCAGTTGTAACAACTGAGAAACCTGCTGCTTCCACTGACGCTCTAGTTGTAACAACCGAAAAGCCAGCTGTTCTCACTGATGCTCCAGTTGTAACAACTGAGAAACCTGCTGTTGCTACTGATGCTCCAGTTGTAACTACCGAAAAACCATTTGCTGTCACTGATGCTCCAGTTGTTATAACTGATAAACCTGCTGTTTCCACTGATGTTCCAGTTGTAACAACCGAAAAGCCAGCTGTTGTCACTGATGCTCCAGTTGTAACAACCGAGAAACCTGCTGTTGCTACTGATGCTCCTGTTGTAACTACCGAGAAACCTGCTTTTGTTACGGATGCTCAAGTTGTAACTACCGAGAAACCAGCTATTCACACTGATGCTCCAGTTGTAATAACTGATAAACCTGCTGTTTCCACTGATGTTCCAGTTGTAACAACCGAAAAGCCAGCTGTTGTCACTGATGCTCCAGTTGTAACAACCGAGAAACCTGCTGTTGCTACTGATGCTCCTGTTGTAACTACCGAGAAACCAGTTGCTGTCACTGCTTCAGTTGTAACTACTGAGAAACCTGCTGTTGCTACTGATGCTCCAGTTGTAACAACTGAAAAACCTGCTGTTGTTACTGATTCTCCAGTTGTAACAACCCAAAAGCCAACTGTTCTCACTGATGCTCTAGTTGGAACAACCGAGAAACCTGGTGTTGCTACTGATGCTCCTTTTGTAACTACCATGAAACCAGTTGCTGTCACTGATGCTCCAGTTGTAACTACCGAGAAACCTGCTGTTGCTACTTATGCTCCAGTTGTAACAACCGAGAAACTTGCTGTTGTAACTGATGCTCCTGTTGTAACTACTGAGAAACCAGCTGTTGTAACTGATGCTCCAGTTGTAACTACCGAGAAACCAGCTGTTTCCACTGATACTCCAGTTGTAAGTACTGAGAAACCTGCTGTTGTAACTGATGCTCCAGTTGTTATAACTGAGAAACCTGCTTTTGTAACTGATGATCCAGTTGTAACAACCGAGAAACCTGCTCTTGTAACTGATGCTCCAGTTGTTACTACCGAGAAACCAGTTGCTGTCACTGATGCTCCAGTTGTAACAACTGAGAAACCTGCTGTTGTTACTGATGCTCCAGTTGTAACTACCAAAAAGCAAGCTCTTGTCACTGATGCTCCAGTTGTAACAACTGACAAACCTGCTGTTGCTACTGATGCTCCAGTTGTAACTACCGAGAAACCAGTTGCTGTCACTGATGCTCCAGTTGTAACTACGGAGAAACCAGCTGTTGCTACTGATGCTCCAGTTGTAACAACTGAGAAACCTGCTGTTGTTACTGATGCTCCAGTTGTCACAACTCAGAGACCTGATGTTTCCCATGATGCTCCAGTTGTAACAACTGAGAAACCAGCTGTTGTTACTGATGCTCCAGCTGTTGTAACTGATGCTCCAGTTGTAACAACTGAGAGACCTGCTGTTGCTACTGATGCTCCAGTTGTAACAACTGACAAACCTGCTGTTGCTACTGATGCTTCAGTTGTAACTACAGAGAAACCAGTTGCTGTCACTGATGCTCCAATTGTAACTACGGAGAAACCAGCTGTTGCTACTGATGCTCCAGTTGTAACAACTCAGAAACCTGCTGTTGTAACTGATGCTCCAGTGGTAACAACCGAGAAACCAGCTATTGTCACTGTTGTAACTGATGCTCCAGTTGTAACTACCAAAAAGCAAGCTCTTGTCACTGATGCTCCAGTTGTAACAACTGACAAACCTGCTGTTGCTACTGATGCTCCAGTTTTAACAACTGAGAAACCTGCTGTTGTAACTGATGCTCCAGTTGTAACAACCGAGAAACCAGCTGTTGTAACTGATTCTCCAGTTGTAACTACCGAGAAACCAGCTGTTTCCACTGATGCTCCAGTTGTAAGTACTGAGAAACCTGCTGTTGTAACTGATGCTCCAGTTGTAACAACCGAGAAACCAGCTATTGTCACTGATGCTCCAGTTGTAACAACTGATAAACCTGCTGTTTCCACTGATGCTCCAGTTGCAACAACTAAAAAGCCAGCTGTTGTCACTGTCACTGATGCTCCAGTTGTAACAACCGAAAAGCCAGCTGTTGTCACTGATGCTCCAGTTGTAACAACTGAGAAACCTGCTGTTGTTACTGATGCTCCAGTTGTAACAACCCAAAAGCCAACTGTTCTCACTGATGCTCTAGTTGGAACAACTGAGAAACCTGGTGTAGCTACTGATACTCCAGTTGTAACTACCAAGAAACCAGTTGCTGTCACTGATGCTCCAGTTGTAACTACAGAGAAACCTGCTGTTGCTACTGATGCTCCAGTTGTAACAACCGAGAAACCTGCTGTTGTAACTGATGCTCCAGTTGTAACTACCGAGAAACCAGCTGTTGTAACTGATGCTCCAGTTGTAACTACCGAGAAACCAGCTGTTTCCACTGATGATCCAGTTGTAACTACCGAGAAACCAGCTGTTTCCACTGTTACTCCAGTTGTAAGTACTGAGAAACCTGCTGTTGTAACTGATGCTCCAGTTGTTATAACTGAGAAACCTGCTTTTGTAACTGATGATCCAGTTGTAACAACCGAGAAACCTGCTCTTGTAACTGATGCTCCAGTTGTTACTACCGAGAAACCAGTTGCTGTCACTGATGCTCCAGTTGTAACAACTGAGAAACCTGCTGTTGTTACTTATGCTCCAGTTGTAACAACCGAGAAACTTGCTGTTGTAACTGATGCTCCTGTTGTAACTACTGAGAAACCAGCTGTTGTAACTGATGCTCCAGTTGTAACTACCGAGAAACCAGCTGTTTCCACTGATACTCCAGTTGTAAGTACTGAGAAACCTGCTGTTGTAACTGATGCTCCAGTTGTTATAACTGAGAAACCTGCTTTTGTAACTGATGATCCAGTTGTAACAACCGAGAAACCTGCTCTTGTAACTGATGCTCCAGTTGTTACTACCGAGAAACCAGTTGCTGTCACTGATGCTCCAGTTGTAACAACTGAGAAACCTGCTGTTGTTACTGATGCTCCAGTTGTAACTACCAAAAAGCAAGCTCTTGTCACTGATGCTCCAGTTGTAACAACTGACAAACCTGCTGTTGCTACTGATGCTCCAGTTGTAACTACCGAGAAACCAGTTGCTGTCACTGATGCTCCAGTTGTAACTACGGAGAAACCAGCTGTTGCTACTGATGCTCCAGTTGTAACAACTGAGAAACCTGCTGTTGTTACTGATGCTCCAGTTGTAACAACTGAGAAACCTGCTGTTGTTACTGATGCTCCAGTTGTCACAACTCAGAGACCTGATGTTTCCCATGATGCTCCAGTTGTAACAACTGAGAAACCAGCTGTTGTTACTGATGCTCCAGCTGTTGTAACTGATGCTCCAGTTGTAACAACAGAGAAACCAGCTATTGTCACTGAGGCTCCAGTTGTAACAATGGAGAAACTTGATGTTTCCACTGATGTTCCAGTTGTAACAACTGAGAGACCTGCTGTTGCTACTGATGCTCCAGTTGTAACAACTGACAAACCTGCTGTTGCTACTGATGCTTCAGTTGTAACTACAGAGAAACCAGTTGCTGTCACTGATGCTCCAATTGTAACTACGGAGAAACCAGCTGTTGCTACTGATGCTCCAGTTGTAACAACTCAGAAACCTGCTGTTGTAACTGATGCTCCAGTGGTAACAACCGAGAAACCAGCTATTGTCACTGTTGTAACTGATGCTCCAGTTGTAACTACCAAAAAGCAAGCTCTTGTCACTGATGCTCCAGTTGTAACAACTGACAAACCTGCTGTTGCTACTGATGCTCCAGTTTTAACAACTGAGAAACCTGCTGTTGTAACTGATGCTCCAGTTGTAACAACCGAGAAACCAGCTGTTGTAACTGATTCTCCAGTTGTAACTACCGAGAAACCAGCTGTTTCCACTGATGCTCCAGTTGTAAGTACTGAAAAACCTGCTGTTGTAACTGATGCTCCAGTTGTAACAACCGAGAAACCAGCTATTGTCACTGATGCTCCAGTTGTAACAACTGATAAACCTGCTGTTTCCACTGATGCTCCAGTTGCAACAACTAAAAAGCCAGCTGTTGTCACTGTCACTGATGCTCCAGTTGTAACAACCGAAAAGCCAGCTGTTGTCACTGATGCTCCAGTTGTAACAACTGAGAAACCTGCTGTTGTTACTGATGCTCCAGTTGTAACAACCCAAAAGCCAACTGTTCTCACTGATGCTCTAGTTGGAACAACTGAGAAACCTGGTGTAGCTACTGATACTCCAGTTGTAACTACCAAGAAACCAGTTGCTGTCACTGATGCTCCAGTTGTAACTACTGAGAAACCTGCTGTTGCTACTGATGCTCCAGTTGTAACAACCGAGAAACCTGCTGTTGTAACTGATGCTCCAGTTGTAACTACCGAGAAACCAGCTGTTGTAACTGATGCTCCAGTTGTAACTACCGAGAAACCAGCTGTTTCCACTGATGATCCAGTTGTAACTACCGAGAAACCAGCTGTTTCCACTGTTACTCCAGTTGTAAGTACTGAGAAACCTGCTGTTGTAACTGATGCTCCAGTTGTTATAACTGAGAAACCTGCTTTTGTAACTGATGATCCAGTTGTAACAACCGAGAAACCTGCTCTTGTAACTGATGCTCCAGTTGTTACTACCGAGAAACCAGTTGCTGTCACTGATGCTCCAGTTGTAACAACTGAGAAACCTGCTGTTGTTACTGATGCTCCAGTTGTAACTACCAAAAAGCAAGCTCTTATCACTGATGCTCCAGTTGAAACAACTGACAAACCTGCTGTTGCTACTGATGCTCCAGTTGTAACTACCGAGAAACCAGTTGCTGTCACTGATGCTCCAGTTGTAACTACGGAGAAACCAGCTGTTGCTACTGATGCTCCAGTTGTAACAACTGAGAAACCTGCTGTTGTTACTGATGCTTCAGTTGTAACTACCAAAAAGCAAACTTTTGTCACTGATGCTCCAGTTCTAACAACTGACAAACCTGCTGTTGCTACTGATGCTCCAGTTGTACCTACTGAGAAACCAGTTGCTGTCACTGATGCTCCAGTTGTAACTATGGAGAAACCAGCTGTTGCTACTGATGCTCCAGTTGTAACAACTCAGAAACCTGCTGTTGTAACTGATGCTCCAGTGGTAACAACCGAGAAACCAGCTATTGTCACTGTTGTTACTGATGCTCCAGTTGTAACTACCAAAAAGCAAGCTCTTGTCACTGATGCTCCAGTTGTAACAACTGACAAACCTGCTGTTGCTACTGATGCTCCAGTTGTAACAACTGAGAAACCTGCTGTTGTAACTGATGCTCCAGTTGTAACTACCGAGAAACCAGCTGTTGTAACTGATTCTCCAGTTGTAACTACCGAGAAACCAGCTGTTTCCACTGATGCTCCAGTTGTAAGTACTGAGAAACCTGCTGTTGTAACTGATGCTCCAGTTGTAACAACCGAGAAACCAGCTATTGTCACTGATGCTCCAGTTGTAACAACTGATAAACCAGCTGTTGTAACTGATGCTCCAGTTGTAACTACCGAGAAACCAGCTGTTTCCACTGATGATCCAGTTGTAACTACCGAGAAACCAGCTGTTTCCACTGTTACTCCAGTTGTAAGTACTGAGAAACCTGCTGTTGTAACTGATGCTCCAGTTGTTATAACTGAGAAACCTGCTTTTGTAACTGATGATCCAGTTGTAACAACCGAGAAACCTGCTCTTGTAACTGATGCTCCAGTTGTTACTACCGAGAAACCAGTTGCTGTCACTGATGCTCCAGTTGTAACAACTGAGAAACCTGCTGTTGTTACTGATGCTCCAGTTGTAACTACCAAAAAGCAAGCTCTTATCACTGATGCTCCAGTTGAAACAACTGACAAACCTGCTGTTGCTACTGATGCTCCAGTTGTAACTACCGAGAAACCAGTTGCTGTCACTGATGCTCCAGTTGTAACTACGGAGAAACCAGCTGTTGCTACTGATGCTCCAGTTGTAACAACTGAGAAACCTGCTGTTGTTACTGATGCTTCAGTTGTAACTACCAAAAAGCAAACTTTTGTCACTGATGCTCCAGTTCTAACAACTGACAAACCTGCTGTTGCTACTGATGCTCCAGTTGTACCTACTGAGAAACCAGTTGCTGTCACTGATGCTCCAGTTGTAACTATGGAGAAACCAGCTGTTGCTACTGATGCTCCAGTTGTAACAACTCAGAAACCTGCTGTTGTAACTGATGCTCCAGTGGTAACAACCGAGAAACCAGCTATTGTCACTGTTGTTACTGATGCTCCAGTTGTAACTACCAAAAAGCAAGCTCTTGTCACTGATGCTCCAGTTGTAACAACTGACAAACCTGCTGTTGCTACTGATGCTCCAGTTGTAACAACTGAGAAACCTGCTGTTGTAACTGATGCTCCAGTTGTAACTACCGAGAAACCAGCTGTTGTAACTGATTCTCCAGTTGTAACTACCGAGAAACCAGCTGTTTCCACTGATGCTCCAGTTGTAAGTACTGAGAAACCTGCTGTTGTAACTGATGCTCCAGTTGTAACAACCGAGAAACCAGCTATTGTCACTGATGCTCCAGTTGTAACAACTGATAAACCTGCTGTTTCCACTGATGCTCCAGTTGCAACAACTAAAAAGCCAGCTGTTGTCACTGTCACTGATGCTCCAGTTGTAACAACCGAAAAGCCAGCTGTTGTCACTGATGCTCCAGTTGTAACAACTGAGAAACCTGCTGTTGTTACTGATGCTCCAGTTGTAACAACCCAAAAGCCAACTGTTCTCACTGATGCTCAAGTTGGAACAACCGAGAAACCTGGTGTAGCTACTGATACTCCAGTTGTAACTACCAAGAAACCAGTTGCTGTCACTGATGCTCCAGTTGTAACTACCGAGAAACCTGCTGTTTCTACTGATGCTCCAGTTGTAACAACCGAGAAACCTGCTGTTGTAACTGATGCTCCAGTTGTAACTACCGAGAAACCAGCTGTTGTAACTGATGCTCCAGTTGTAACTACCGAGAAACCAGCTGTTTCCACTGATGATCCAGTTGTAACTACCGAGAAACCAGCTGTTTCCACTGTTACTCCAGTTGTAAGTACTGAGAAACCTGCTGTTGTAACTGATGCTCCAGTTGTTATAACTGAGAAACCTGCTTTTGTAACTGATGATCCAGTTGTAACAACCGAGAAACCTGCTCTTGTAACTGATGCTCCAGTTGTTACTACCGAGAAACCAGTTGCTGTCACTGATGCTCCAGTTGTAACAACTGAGAAACCTGCTGTTGTTACTGATGCTCCAGTTGTAACTACCAAAAAGCAAGCTCTTATCACTGATGCTCCAGTTGTAACAACTGACAAACCTGCTGTTGCTACTGATGCTCCAGTTGTAACTACCGAGAAACCAGTTGCTGTCACTGATGCTCCAGTTGTAACTACGGAGAAACCAGCTGTTGCTACTGATGCTCCAGTTGTAACAACTGAGAAACCTGCTGTTGTTACTGATGCTTCAGTTGTAACTACCAAAAAGCAAACTTTTGTCACTGATGCTCCAGTTCTAACAACTGACAAACCTGCTGTTGCTACTGATGCTCCAGTTGTACCTACTGAGAAACCAGTTGCTGTCACTGATGCTCCAGTTGTAACTATGGAGAAACCAGCTGTTGCTACTGATGCTCCAGTTGTAACAACTGAGAAACCTGCTGTTGTAACTGATGCTCCAGTGGTAACAACCGAGAAACCAGCTATTGTCACTGTTGTTACTGATGCTCCAGTTGTAACTACCAAAAAGCAAGCTCTTGTCACTGATGCTCCAGTTGTAACAACTGACAAACCTGCTGTTGCTACTGATGCTCCAGTTGTAACAACTGAGAAACCTGCTGTTGTAACTGATGCTCCAGTTGTAACTACCGAGAAACCAGCTGTTGTAACTGATTCTCCAGTTGTAACTACCGAGAAACCAGCTGTTTCCACTGATGCTCCAGTTGTAAGTACTGAGAAACCTGCTGTTGTAACTGATGCTCCAGTTGTAACAACCGAGAAACCAGCTATTGTCACTGATGCTCCAGTTGTAACAACTGATAAACCTGCTGTTTCCACTGATGCTCCAGTTGCAACAACTAAAAAGCCAGCTGTTGTCACTGTCACTGATGCTCCAGTTGTAACAACCGAAAAGCCAGCTGTTGTCACTGATGCTCCAGTTGTAACAACTGAGAAACCTGCTGTTGTTACTGATGCTCCAGTTGTAACAACCCAAAAGCCAACTGTTCTCACTGATGCTCAAGTTGGAACAACCGAGAAACCTGGTGTAGCTACTGATACTCCAGTTGTAACTACCAAGAAACCAGTTGCTGTCACTGATGCTCCAGTTGTAACTACCGAGAAACCTGCAATTTCTACTGATGCTCCAGTTGTAACAACCGAGAAACCTGCTGTTGTAACTGATGCTCCAGTTGTAACTACCGAGAAACCAGCTGTTGTAACTGATGCTCCAGTTGTAACTACCGAGAAACCAGCTGTTTCCACTGATGATCCAGTTGTAACTACCGAGAAACCAGCTGTTTCCACTGTTACTCCAGTTGTAAGTACTGAGAAACCTGCTGTTGTAACTGATGCTCCAGTTGTTATAACTGAGAAACCTGCTTTTGTAACTGATGATCCAGTTGTAACAACCGAGAAACCTGCTCTTGTAACTGATGCTCCAGTTGTTACTACCGAGAAACCAGTTGCTGTCACTGATGCTCCAGTTGTAACAACTGAGAAACCTGCTGTTGTTACTGATGCTCCAGTTGTATCTACCAAAAAGCAAGCTCTTATCACTGATGCTCCAGTTGTAACAACTGACAAACCTGCTGTTGCTACTGATGCTCCAGTTGTAACTACCGAGAAACCAGTTGCTGTCACTGATGCTCCAGTTGTAACTACGGAGAAACCAGCTGTTGCTACTGATGCTCCAGTTGTAACAACTGAGAAACCTGCTGTTGTTACTGATGCTTCAGTTGTAACTACCAAAAAGCAAACTTTTGTCACTGATGCTCCAGTTCTAACAACTGACAAACCTGCTGTTGCTACTGATGCTCCAGTTGTACCTACTGAGAAACCAGTTGCTGTCACTGATGCTCCAGTTGTAACTATGGAGAAACCAGCTGTTGCTACTGATGCTCCAGTTGTAACAACTCAGAAACCTGCTGTTGTAACTGATGCTCCAGTGGTAACAACCGAGAAACCAGCTATTGTCACTGTTGTTACTGATGCTCCAGTTGTAACTACCAAAAAGCAAGCTCTTGTCACTGATGCTCCAGTTGTAACAACTGACAAACCTGCTGTTGCTACTGATGCTCCAGTTGTAACAACTGAGAAACCTGCTGTTGTTACTGATGCTCCAGTTGTAACTACCGAGAAACCAGCTGTTGTAACTGATTCTCCAGTTGTAACTACCGAGAAACCAGCTGTTTCCACTGATGCTCCAGTTGTAAGTACTGAGAAACCTGCTGTTGTAACTGATGCTCCAGTTGTAACAACCGAGAAACCAGCTATTGTCACTGATGCTCCAGTTATAACAACTGATAAACCTGCTGTTTCCACTGATGCTCCAGTTGCAACAACTAAAAAGCCAGCTGTTGTCACTGTCACTGATGCTCCAGTTGTAACAACCGAAAAGCCAGCTGTTGTCACTGATGCTCCAGTTGTAACAACTGAGAAACCTGCTGTTGTTACTGATGCTCCAGTTGTAACAACCCAAAAGCCAACTGTTCTCACTGATGCTCTAGTTGGAACAACCGAGAAACCTGGTGTTGCTACTGATGCTCCTTTTGTAACTACCATGAAACCAGTTGCTGTCACTGATGCTCCAGTTGTAACTACCGAGAAACCTGCTGTTGCTACTGATGCTCCAGTTGTAACAACCGAGAAACCTGCTGTTGTAACTGATGCTCCAGTTGTAACTACCGAGAAACCAGCTGTTGTAACTGATGCTCCAGTTGTAACTACCGAGAAACCAGCTGTTTCCACTGATGCTCCAGTTGTAAGTACTGAGAAACCTGCTGTTGTAACAGATGCTCCGGTTGTAACAACCGAGAAACCAGCTTTTGTCACTGATGCTCCAGTTGTAACAACTGATAAACCTGCTGTTTCCACTGATGCTCAAGTTGTAACAACTAAAAAGCCAGCTGTTACAACTGTCACTGATGCTCCAGTTGTAACAACTGAGAAACCTGCTGTTGTAACTGATGCTCCAGTTGTAAGTACTGAGAAACCTGCTGTTGTATCTGATGCTCCAGTTGTAACAACCGAGAAACCAGCTATTGTCACTGATGCTCCAGTTGTAACAACTGATAAACCTGCTGTTTCCACTGATGCTCCAGTTGCAACAACTAAAAAGCCAGCTGTTGTCACTGTCACTGATGCTCCAGTTGTAACAACCGAAAAGCCAGCTGTTGTCACTGATGCTCCTGTTGTAACAACCGAGAAACCTGCTGTTGTTACTGATGCTCCAGTTGTAACAACTGAGAAACCTGCTGTTGTAACTGATGCTCCAGTTGTAACTACCGAGAAACCAGCTGTTGCTACTGATGCTCCTGTTGTAACAACTGAGAAACCTGCTGTTGTAACTGATGCTCCAGTTGTAACTACCGAGAAACCAGCTGTTGTAACTGATGCTCCAGTTGTAACTACCGAGAAACCAGCTGTTTCCACTGATGCTCCAGTTGTAAGTACTGAGAAACCTGCTGTTGTAACTGATGCTCCAGTTGTAACTACCGAGAAACCAGCTGTTGTAACTGATGCTTCAGTTGTAACTACCGAGAAACAAGCTGTTTCCACTGATGCTCCAGTTGTTACAACTGATAAACCTGCTGTTGTTACTGATGCTCCAGTTGTAACTACCAAAATGCAAGCTATTGTCACTGATGCTCCAGTTGTTACAACTGACAAACCTGCTGTTGCTACTGATGCTCCAGTTGTAACTACCGAGAAACCAGTTGCTGTCACTGATGCTCCAGTTGTAACTACCGAGAAACCAGTTGCTGTCACTGATGCTCCAGTTGTAACTACGGAGAAACCAGCTGTTGCTACTGATGCTCCAGTTGTAACAACTCAGAAACCTGCTGTTGTAACTGATGCTCCAGTTGTAACAACCGAGAAACCAGCTATTGTCACTGATGCTCCAGTTGTAACAACTGAGAAACCTGCTGTTGTAACTGATGCTCCAGTTGTAACAACTAAAAAGCCAGCTGTTGTCACTGATGCTCCAGTTGTAACAACCGAAAAGCCAGCTGTTCTCACTGATGCTCCAGTTTTAACAACTGAGAAACCTACTGTTGCTACTGATGCTTCAGTTATAACAACTGATAAACCTGCTGTTGCTACTGATGCTCCAGTTGTAACAACTGAGAAACCTGCTGTTGTTACTGATGTTCCGGTTGTAACAACCGAAAAGCCAGGTGTTGCTTCTGATGCTCCAGTTGTAACAACTGTGAAACCAGCTGTTGTCACTGTTGATCCAGTTGTTACAACCAAGAAACCAGCTGTTGTTACTGATAGTCTAGTCGTAACAACTGAGGAACCATCCGTTGCTACTGATGCTACGGTTGTAACAACTGCTAAAACGGTTTCAGTAGTTGCCACTAGTGTTCCTTATTTACAGACAGAGAAGCTGACAGCACCAACTGACTTACCACAGGGTTTGAAATTGAACACAGAATCCCTTGATATAACTCTTGGTCCGGTTTTAACTACAGAGAAACCAGCTGTTGCAACTGATGCTCCAGTTGTAACTACCGAGAAACCAGTTGCTGTAACTGATGCTCCAATTTTAGCTACCGAGAAACCAGCTATTGTCACTGATGCTCCTGTTGTAACAACCGAGAAATCAGCTGGTACTACTGATGTTCCAGTTAAAACAACCAAAGAACCAGCTGTTACTACTGATTCTCCACTTGTTACAACAAAGAAACCTGATGTTGCTACTGATGCTCCAGTTTTAACTACCGTGAAACCTGCTTTTCATACTGATGCTCCAGTTGTAACAACCCAAAAGCCAGCTGTTGTCACTGATGCTCCATTTGTAACAACCGAAAAGTCAGCTGTTGTCACTGATGCTCCAGTTGTAACAACCGAGAAACCTGTTGTTGCTACTGATGCTCCTGTTGTAACTACCGAGAAACCATTTGCTGTCACTGATGCTCCAGTTGTTACTACGGAGAAACCAGATGTTGCTACTGATGCTCCAGATGTAAGTACTGAGAAACCTGCTGTTGTAACTGATGCTCCAGTTGTAACAACCGAGAAACCTGCTGTTACTGATGCTCCAGTTGTAACAACTGAGAAACCTGCTGTTGTAACTGATGCTCCAGTTGTAACTACCGAGAATCCAGCTGTTTTCACTGATGCTCCAGTTGTAAGTACTGAGAAACCTGCTGTTGTAACTGATGCTCCAGTTGTAACAACTGATAAACCTGCTGTTTCCACTGATGCTCCAGTTGTAACAACTAAAAAGCCAGCTGTTGTCACTGTCACTGATGCTCCAGTTGTAACAACTGAGAAACCTGCTGTTGTTACTGATGCTCCAGTTGTAACAACCCAAAATCCAACTGTTCTCACTGATGCTCTAGTTGGAACAACCGAGAAACCTGGTGTTGCTACTGATGCTCCAGTTGTAACTACCAAGAAACCAAGTGCTATCACTGATGCTCCAGCTGTTGTCACTGTCACTGATGCTCCAGTTGTATCAACCGAAAAGCCAGCTGTTGTCACTGATGCTCCAGTTGTAACAACTGAGAAACCTGGTGTTGTTACTGATGCTCCAATTGTAACAACCCAAAAGCCAACTGTTCTCACTGATGCTCTAGTTGGAACAACCGAGAAACCTGGTGTAGCTACTGATGCTCCAGTTGTAACTACCGAGAAACCAGTTGCTGTCACTGATGCTCCAGTTGTAACTACCGCGAAACCTGCTGTTGCTACTGATGCTCCAGTTGTAACAACCGAGAAACCTGCTGTTGTAACTGATGCTCCAGTTGTTACTACCGAGAAACCAGTTGCTGTCACTGATGCTCCAGTTGTAACAACTGAGAAACCTGCTGTTGTTACTGATGCTCCAGTTGTAACTACCAAAATGCAAGCTCTTGTCACTGATGCTCCAGTTGTTACAACTGACAAATCTGCTGTTGCTACTGATGCTCCAGTTGTAACTACCGAGAAACCAGTTGCTGTCACTGATGCTCCAGTTGTAACTACCGAGAAACCAGCTGTCGCCACTGATGCTCCTGTTGTAACAACTGAGAAACCTGCTGTTGTAACTGATGCTCCAGTTGTAACTACCGAGAAACCTGCTGTTGTAACTGATGCTCCAGTTGTAACTACTGAGAAACCAGCTGTTTCCACTGATGCTCCAGTTGTAAGTACTGAGAAACCTGCTGTTGTTACTGATGCTCCAGTTGTAACTACCAAAATGCAAGCTATTGTCACTGATGCTCCAGTTGTAACAACTGAGAAACCAGCTGTTGTAACTGATGCTCCAGTTGTAACTACCGAGAATCCAGCTGTTTTCACTAATGCTCCAGTTGTAAGTACTGAGAAACCTGCTGTTGTAACTGATGCTCCAGTAGTAACAACTGATAAACCTGCTGTTTCCTCTGATGCTCCAGTTGTAACAACTAAAAAGCCAGCTGTTGTCACTGTCGATGATGCTCAAGTTGTAACAACTGAGAAACCTGCTGTTGTTACTGATGCTCCAGTTGTAACAACCCAAAATCCAACTGTTGTCACTGATGCTCTAGTTGGAACAACCGAGAAACCTGGTGTTGCTACTGATGCTCCAGTTGTAACTACCAAGAAACCAGTTGCTGTCACTGATGCTCCAGCTGTTGTCACTGTCACTGATGCTCCAGTTGTATCAACCGAAAAGCCAGCTGTTGTCACTGATGCTCCAGTTGTAACAACTGAGAAACCTGGTGTTGTTACTGATGCTCCAATTGTAACAACCCAAAAGCCAACTGTTCTCACTGATGCTCTAGTTGGAACAACCGAGAAACCTGGTGTAGCTACTGATGCTCCAGTTGTAACTACCGAGAAACCAGTTGCTGTCACTGATGCTCCAGTTGTAACTACCGAGAAACCTGCTGTTGCAACTGATGCTCCAGTTGTAACAACCGAGAAACCTGCTGTTGTAACTGATGCTCCAGTTGTTACTACCGTGAAACCAATTGCTGTCACTGATGCTCCAGTTGTAACAACTGAGAAACCTGCTGTTGTTACTGATGCTCCAGTTGTAACTACCATAATGCAAGCTCTTGTCACTGATGCTCCAGTTGTTACAACTGACAAACCTGCTGTTGCTACTGATGCTCCAGTTGTAACTACTGAGAAACCAGTTGCTGTCACTGATGCTCCAGTTGTAACTACCGAGAAATCAGCTGTCGCTACTGATGCTCCTGTTGTAACAACTGAGAAACCTGCTGTTGTAACTGATGCTCCAGTTGTAACTACCGAGAAACCAGCTGTTGTAACTGATGCTCCAGTTGTAACTACCGAGAAACCAGCTGTTTCCACTGATGCTCCAGTTATAAGTACTGAGAAACCTGCTGTTGTAACTGATGCTCTAGTTGTAACAACCGAGAAACCAGCTGTTTCCACTGATGCTCCAGTTGTAAGTACTGAGAAACCTGCTGTTGTTACTGATGCTCCAGTTGTAACTACCAAAATGCAAGCTATTGTCACTGATGCTCCAGTTGTAACAACTGAGAAACCAGCTGTTGTAACTGATGCTCCAGTTGTAACTACCGAGAATCCAGCTGTTTTCACTAATGCTCCAGTTGTAAGTACTGAGAAACCTGCTGTTGTAACTGATGCTCCAGTTGTAACAACTGATAAACCTGCTGTTTCCTCTGATGCTCCAGTTGTAACAACTAAAAAGCCAGCTGTTGTCACTGTCGATGATGCTCAAGTTGTAACAACTGAGAAACCTGCTGTTGTTACTGATGCTCCAGTTGTAACAACCCAAAATCCAACTGTTGTCACTGATGCTCTAGTTGGAACAACCGAGAAACCTGGTGTTGCTACTGATGCTCCAGTTGTAACTACCAAGAAACCAGTTGCTGTCACTGATGCTCCAGCTGTTGTCACTGTCACTGATGCTCCAGTTGTATCAACCGAAAAGCCAGCTGTTGTCACTGATGCTCCAGTTGTAACAACTGAGAAACCTGGTGTTGTTACTGATGCTCCAATTGTAACAACCCAAAAGCCAACTGTTCTCACTGATGCTCTAGTTGGAACAACCGAGAAACCTGGTGTAGCTACTGATGCTCCAGTTGTAACTACCGAGAAACCAGTTGCTGTCACTGATGCTCCAGTTGTAACTACCGAGAAACCTGCTGTTGCAACTGATGCTCCAGTTGTAACAACCGAGAAACCTGCTGTTGTAACTGATGCTCCAGTTGTTACTACCGAGAAACCAATTGCTGTCACTGATGCTCCAGTTGTAACAACTGAGAAACCTGCTGTTGTTACTGATGCTCCAGTTGTAACTACCATAATGCAAGCTCTTGTCACTGATGCTCCAGTTGTTACAACTGACAAACCTGCTGTTGCTACTGATGCTCCAGTTGTAACTACTGAGAAACCAGTTGCTGTCACTGATGCTCCAGTTGTAACTACCGAGAAATCAGCTGTCGCTACTGATGCTCCTGTTGTAACAACTGAGAAACCTGCTGTTGTAACTGATGCTCCAGTTGTAACTACCGAGAAACCAGCTGTTGTAACTGATGCTCCAGTTGTAACTACCGAGAAACCAGCTGTTTCCACTGATGCTCCAGTTATAAGTACTGAGAAACCTGCTGTTGTAACTGATGCTCTAGTTGTAACAACCGAGAAACCAGCTGTTTCCACTGATGCTCCAGTTGTAAGTACTGAGAAACCTGCTGTTGTTACTGATGCTCCAGTTGTAACTACCAAAATGCAAGCTATTGTCACTGATGCTCCAGTTGTAACAACTGAGAAACCAGCTGTTGTAACTGATGCTCCAGTTGTAACTACCGAGAATCCAGCTGTTTTCACTAATGCTCCAGTTGTAAGTACTGAGAAACCTGCTGTTGTAACTGATGCTCCAGTTGTAACAACTGATAAACCTGCTGTTTCCTCTGATGCTCCAGTTGTAACAACTAAAAAGCCAGCTGTTGTCACTGTCGATGATGCTCAAGTTGTAACAACTGAGAAACCTGCTGTTGTTACTGATGCTCCAGTTGTAACAACCCAAAATCCAACTGTTGTCACTGATGCTCTAGTTGGAACAACCGAGAAACCTGGTGTTGCTACTGATGCTCCAGTTGTAACTACCAAGAAACCAGTTGCTGTCACTGATGCTCCAGCTGTTGTCACTGTCACTGATGCTCCAGTTGTATCAACCGAAAAGCCAGCTGTTGTCACTGATGCTCCAGTTGTAACAACTGAGAAACCTGGTGTTGTTACTGATGCTCCAATTGTAACAACCCAAAAGCCAACTGTTCTCACTGATGCTCTAGTTGGAACAACCGAGAAACCTGGTGTAGCTACTGATGCTCCAGTTGTAACTACCGAGAAACCAGTTGCTGTCACTGATGCTCCAGTTGTAACTACCGAGAAACCTGCTGTTGCTACTGATGCTCCAGTTGTAACAACCGAGAAACCTGCTGTTGTAACTGATGCTCCAATTGTAACAACCCAAAAGCCAACTGTTCTCACTGATGCTCTAGTTGGAACAACCGAGAAACCTGGTGTAGCTACTGATGCTCCAGTTGTCACTACCGAGAAACCAGTTGCTGTCACTGATGCTCCAGTTGTAACTACCGAGAAACCTGCTGTTGCTACTGATGCTTCAGTTGTAACAACCGAGAAACCTGCTGTTGTAACTGATGCTCCAGTTGTTACTACCGAGAAACCAGTTGCTGTCACTGATGCTCCAGTTGTAACAACTGAGAAACCTGCTGTTGTTACTGATGCTCCAGTTGTAACTACCATAATGCAAGCTCTTGTCACTGATGCTCCAGTTGTTACAACTGACAAACCTGCTGTTGCTACTGATGCTCCAGTTGTAACTACTGAGAAACCAGTTGCTGTCACTGATGCTCCAGTTGTAACTACCGAGAAATCAGCTGTCGCTACTGATGCTCCTGTTGTAACAACTGAGAAACCTGCTGTTGTAACTGATGCTCCAGTTGTAACTACCGAGAAACCAGCTGTTGTAACTGATGCTCCAGTTGTAACTACCGAGAAACCAGCTGTTTCCACTGATGCTCCAGTTATAAGTACTGAGAAACCTGCTGTTGTAACTGATGCTCTAGTTGTAACAACCGAGAAACCAGCTATTGTCACTGATGCTCCAGTTGTAACAACTGATAAACCTGCTGTTTCCACTGATGCTCCAGTTGCAACAACTAAAAAGCCAGCTGTTGTCACTGTCACTGATGCTCCAGTTGTATCAACCGAAAAGCCAGCTGTTGTCACTGATGCTCCAGTTGTAACAACTGAGAAACCTGCTGTTGTTACTGATGCTCCAATTGTAACAACCCAAAAGCCAACTGTTCTCACTGATGCTCTAGTTGGAACAACCGAGAAACCTGGTGTAGCTACTGATGCTCCAGTTGTCACTACCGAGAAACCAGTTGCTGTCACTGATGCTCCAGTTGTAACTACCGAGAAACCTGCTGTTGCTACTGATGCTTCAGTTGTAACAACCGAGAAACCTGCTGTTGTAACTGATGCTCCAGTTGTTACTACCGAGAAACCAGTTGCTGTCACTGATGCTCCAGTTGTAACAACTGAGAAACCTGCTGTTGTTACTGATGCTCCAGTTGTTACTACCAAAATGCAAGCTCTTGTCACTGATGCTCCAGTTGTTACAACTGACAAACCTGCTGTTGCTACTGATGCTCCAGTTGTAACTACCGAGAAACCAGTTGCTGTCACTGATGCTCCAGTTGTAACTACCGAGAAACCAGCTGTCGCTACTGATGCTCCTGTTGTAACAACTGAGAAACCTGCTGTTGTAACTGATGCTCCAGTTGTAACTACCGAGAAACCAGCTGTTGTAACTGATGCTCCAGTTGTAACTACCGAGAAACCAGCTGTTTCCACTGATGCTCCAGTTGTAAGTACTAAGAAACCTGCTGTTGTAACTGATGCTCCAGTTGTAACTACCGAGAAACCAGCTGTTGTAACTGATGCTCCAGTTGTAACTACCGAGAAACCAGCTGTTTCCACTGATGCTCGAGTTGTAACAACTGAGAAACCTGCTGTTGTTACTGATGCTCTAGTTGGAACAACCGAGAAACCTGGTGTTGCTACTGATGCTCCAGTTGTAACTACCAAGAAACCAGTTGCTGTCACTGATGCTCCAGCTGTTGTAACTGTCACTGATGCTCCAGTTGTATCAACCGAAAAGCCAGCTGTTGTCACTGATGCTCCAGTTGTAACAACTGAGAAACCTGGTGTTGTTACTGATGCTCCAATTGTAACAACCCAAAAGCCAACTGTTCTCACTGATGCTCTAGTTGGAACAACCGAGAAACCTGGTGTAGCTACTGATGCTCCAGTTGTAACTACCGAGAAACCAGTTGCTGTCACTGATGCTCCAGTTGTAACTACCGAGAAACCTGCTGTTGCTACTGATGCTCCAGTTGTAACAACCGAGAAACCTGCTGTTGTAACTGATGCTCCAGTTGTTACTACCGAGAAACCAGTTGCTGTCACTGATGCTCCAGTTGTAACAACTGAGAAACCTGCTGTTGTTACTGATGCTCCAGTTGTAACTACCAAAATGCAAGCTCTTGTCACTGATGCTCCAGTTGTTACAACTGACAAACCTGCTGTTGCTACTGATGCTCCAGTTGTAACTACCGAGAAACCAGTTGCTGTCACTGATGCTCCAGTTGTAACTACCGAGAAATCAGCTGTCGCTACTGATGATCCTGTTGTAACAACTGAGAAACCTGCTGTTGTAACTGATGCTCCAGTTGTAACTACCGAGAAACCAGCTGTTGTAACTGATGCTCCAGTTGTAACTACCGAGAAACCAGCTGTTTCCACTGATGCTCCAGTTGTAACAACTGAGAAACCTGCTGTTGTAACTGATGCTCCAGTTGTAACTACAGAGAAACCAGCTGTTGTAACTGATGCTCCAGTTGTAACTACCGAGAAACCAGCTGTTTCCACTGATGCTCCAGTTGTAACAACTGAGAAACCTGCTGTTGTTACTGATGCTCCAGTTGTAACTACCAAAATGCAAGCTATTGTCACTGATGCTCCAGTTGTAACAACTGATAAACCTGCTGTTTCCACTGTTGCTCCAGTTGTAACAACTAAAAAGCCAGCTGTTGTCACTGTCACTGATGCTCCAGTTGTAACAACTGAGAAACCTGCTGTTGTTACTGATGCTCCAGTTGTAACAACCCAAAAGCCAACTGTTCTCACTGATGCTCTAGTTGGAACAACCGAGAAACCTAGTGTAGCTACTGATGCTTCAGTTGTAACTACCGAGAAACCTGCTGTTGCTACTGATGCTCCAGTTGTAACAACGGAGAAACCTGGTGTAGCTTCTGATGCTCCAGTTGCAACAACTAAAAAGCCAGCAGTTGTCACTGTCACTGATGCTCCAGTTGTAACAACCGAAAAGCCAGCTGTTGTCACTGATGCTCCAGTTGTAACAACCGAGAAACCTGCTGTTGTTACTGATGCTCCAGTTGTAACAACTGAGAAACCTGCTGTTGTAACTGATGCTCCAGTTGTAACTACCGAGAAGCCAGCTGTTGCTACTGATGCTCCTGTTGTAACA
Organism: Pisaster brevispinus; assembly: GCA_023634235.1. NCBI lineage: Eukaryota > Metazoa > Echinodermata > Asteroidea > Forcipulatida > Asteriidae > Pisaster > Pisaster brevispinus. The sequence goes on from JAMKCF010000004.1 coordinate 17,892,127, forward strand.
ACTGAGAAACCTGCTGTTGTAACTGATGCTCCAGTTGTAACTACCGAGAAACCAGCTGTTGTAACTGATGCTCCAGTTGTAACTACCAAGAAACCAGCTGTTTCCATTGATGCTCCAGTTGTAAGTACTGAGAAACCTGCTGTTGTAACTGATGCTCCAGTTGTAACAACCGAGAAACCAGTTGCTGTCACTGATGCTCCAGTTGTAACAACTGAGAAACCTGCTGTTTCCACTGATGCTCCAGTTGTAACTACCAAAATGCAAGCTCTTGTCACTGATGCTCCAGTTGTTACAACTGACAAACCTGCTGTTGCTACTGATGCTCCAGTTGTAACTACCGAGAAACCAGTTGCTGTCACTGATGCTCCAGTTGTAACTACCGAGAAATCAGCTGTCGCTACTGATGATCCTGTTGTAACAACTGAGAAACCTGCTGTTGTAACTGATGCTCCAGTTGTAACTACCGAGAAACCAGCTGTTGTAACTGATGCTCCAGTTGTAACTACCGAGAAACCAGCTGTTTCCACTGATGCTCCAGTTGTAAGTACTAAGAAACCTGCTGTTGTAACTGATGCTCCAGTTGTAACTACCGAGAAACCAGCTGTTGTAACTGATGCTCCAGTTGTAACTACCGAGAAACCAGCTGTTTCCACTGATGCTCCAGTTGTAACAACTGAGAAACCTGCTGTTGTTACTGATGCTCCAGTTGTAACTACCAAAATGCAAGCTATTGTCACTGATGCTCCAGTTGTAACAACTGATAAACCTGCTGTTTCCACTGTTGCTCCAGTTGTAACAACTAAAAAGCCAGCTGTTATCACTGTCACTGATGCTCCAGTTGTAACAACTGAGAAACCTGCTGTTGTTACTGATGCTCCAGTTGTAACAACCCAAAAGCCAACTGTTCTCACTGATGCTCTAGTTGGAACAACCGAGAAACCTAGTGTAGCTTCTGATGCTCCAGTTGTAACTACCGAGAAACCTGCTGTTGCTACTGATGCTCCAGTTGTAACAACCGAGAAACCTGGTGTAGCTTCTGATGCTCCAGTTGCAACAACTAAAAAGCCAGCAGTTGTCACTGTCACTGATGCTCCAGTTGTAACAACCGAAAAGCCAGCTGTTGTCACTGATGCTCCAGTTGTAACAACCGAGAAACCTGCTGTTGTTACTGATGCTCCAGTTGTAACAACTGAGAAACCTGCTGTTGTAACTGATGCTCCAGTTGTAACTACCGAGAAACCAGCTGTTGCTACTGATGCTCCTGTTGTAACAACTGAGAAACCTGCTGTTGTAACTGATGCTCCTGTTGTAACTACCGAGAAACCAGCTGTTGTAACTGATGCTCCAGTTGTAACTACTGAGAAACGAGCTGTTTCCACTGATGCTCCAGTTGTAAGTACTGAGAAACCTGCTGTTGTAACTGATGCTCCAGTTGTAACTACCGAGAAACCTAGTGTAGCTACTGATGCTCCAGTTGTAACTACCGAGAAACCTGCTGTTGCTACTGATGCTCCAGTTGTAACAACCGAGAAACCTGCTGTTGTAACTGATGCTCCAATTGTTACTACCGAGAAACCAGTTGCTGTCACTGATGCTCCAGTTGTAACTACCGAGAAACCAGCTGTTGCTACTGATGCTCCTGTTGTAACAACTGAGAAACCTGCTGTTGTAACTGATGCTCCAGTTGTAACTACCGAGAAACCAGCTGTTGTAACTGATGCTCCAGTTGTAACTACCGAGAAACCAGCTGTTTCCACTGATGCTCCAGTTGTAAGTACTGAGAAACCTGCTGTTGTAACTGATGCTCCAGTTGTAACAACCGAGAAACCAGTTGCTGTCACTGATGCTCCAGTTGTAACAACTGAGAAACCTGCTGTTTCCACTGACGCTCCAGTTGTAACTACCAAAATGCAAGCTCTTGTCACTGATGCTCCAGTTGTTACAACTGACAAACCTGCTGTTGCTACTGATGCTCCAGTTGTAACTACCGAGAAACCAGTTGCTGTCACTGATGCTCCAGTTGTAACTACCGAGAAATCAGCTGTCGCTACTGATGATCCTGTTGTAACAACTGAGAAACCTGCTGTTGTAACTGATGCTCCAGTTGTAACTACCGAGAAACCAGCTGTTGTAACTGATGCTCCACTTGTAACTACCGAGAAACCAGCTGTTTCCACTGATGCTCCAGTTGTAAGTACTAAGAAACCTGCTGTTGTAACTGATGCTCCAGTTGTAACTACCGAGAAACCAGCTGTTGTAACTGATGCTCCAGTTGTAACTACCGAGAAACCAGCTGTTTCCACTGATGCTCCAGTTGTAACAACTGAGAAACCTGCTGTTGTTACTGATGCTCCAGTTGTAACTACCAAAATGCAAGCTATTGTCACTGATGCTCCAGTTGTAACAACTGATAAACCTGCTGTTTCCACTGTTGCTCCAGTTGTAACAACTAAAAAGCCAGCTGTTGTCACTGTCACTGATGCTCCAGTTGTAACAACTGAGAAACCTGCTGTTGTTACTGATGCTCCAGTTGTAACAACCCAAAAGCCAACTGTTCTCACTGATGCTCTAGTTGGAACAACCGAGAAACCTAGTGTAGCTACTGATGCTCCAGTTGTAACTACCGAGAAACCTGCTGTTGCTACTGATGCTCCAGTTGTAACAACCGAGAAACCTGGTGTAGCTTCTGATGCTCCAGTTGCAACAACTAAAAAGCCTGCAGTTGTCACTGTCACTGATGCTCCAGTTGTAACAACCGAAAAGCCAGCTGTTGTCACTGATGCTCCAGTTGTAACAACCGAGAAACCTGCTGTTGTTACTGATGCTCCAGTTGTAACAACTGAGAAACCTGCTGTTGTAACTGATGCTCCAGTTGTAACTACCGAGAAACCAGCTGTTGCTACTGATGCTCCTGTTGTAACAACTGAGAAACCTGCTGTTGTAACTGATGCTCCTGTTGTAACTACCGAGAAACCAGCTGTTGTAACTGATGCTCCAGTTGTAACTACTGAGAAACGAGCTGTTTCCACTGATGCTCCAGTTGTAAGTACTGAGAAACCTGCTGTTGTAACTGATGCTCCAGTTGTAACTACCGAGAAACCTAGTGTAGCTACTGATGCTCCAGTTGTAACTACCGAGAAACCTGCTGTTGCTACTGATGCTCCAGTTGTAACAACCGAGAAACCTGCTGTTGTAACTGATGCTCCAATTGTTACTACCGAGAAACCAGTTGCTGTCACTGATGCTCCAGTTGTAACAACTGAGAAACCTAGTGTAGCTACTGATGCTCCAGTTGTAACTACCGAGAAACCTGCTGTTGCTACTGATGCTCCAGTTGTAACAACCGAGAAACCTGCTGTTGTAACTGATGCTCCAATTGTTACTACCGAGAAACCAGTTGCTGTCACTGATGCTCCAGTTGTAACAACTGAGAAACCTGCTCTTGTCACTGATGCTCCAGTTGTAACAACTGACAAACATGCTATTGTCACTGATGCTCCAGTTGTAACTACCGAGAAAACAGTTGCTGTCACTGATGCTCCAGTTGTTACTACGGAGAAACCAGCTGTTGCTACTGAGGCTGCAGTTGTAACAAATGAGAAACCTGCTGTTGTAAGTGATACTCCAGTTGTAACTACCGAGAATCCAGCTGTTTTCACTGATGCTCCAGTTGTAACTACTGAGATCTCTGCTGTTGTAACTGATGCTCCAGTTGTAACAACCGAGAAACCAGCTATTGTCACTGATGCTCCAGTTGTAACAACTGATAAACCTGCTGTTTCCACTGATGCTCCAGTTGTAACAACTAAAAAGCCAGCTGTTGTCACTGTCACTGATGCTCCAGTTGTAACAACTGGGAAACCTGCTGTTGTTACTGATGCTCCAGTTGTAACTACCGAGAAACCTGCTGTTGCTACTGATGCTCTAGTTGGAACAACCGAGAAACCTGGTGTTGCTACTGATGCTCCAGTTGTAACTACCAAGAAACCAGTTGCTGTCACTGATGCTCCAGTTGTAACTACCGAGAAACCTGCTGTTGCTACTGATGCTCCAGTTGTAACAACCGAGAAACCTGCTGTTGTAACTGATGCTCCAGTTGTTACTACCGAGAAACCAGTTGCTGTCACTGATGCTCCAGTTGTAACAACTGAGAAACCTGCTGTTGTTACTGATGCTCCAGTTGTAACTACCAAAATGCAAGCTATTGTCACTGATGCTCCAGTTGTTACAACTGACAAACCTGCTGTTGCTACTGATGCTCCAGTTGTAACTACCGAGAAACCAGTTGCTGTCACTGATGCTCCAGTTGTAACTACCGAGAAACCAGCTGTCGCTACTGATGCTCCTGTTGTAACAACTGAGAAACCTGCGGTTTCCACTGATGCTCCAGTTGTAACAACTGAGAAACCTGCTGTTGTTACTGATGCTCCAGTTGTAACTACCAAAATGCAAGCTATTGTCACTGATGCTCCAGTTGTAACAACTGATAAACCTGCTGTTTCCACTGTTGCTCCAGTTGTAACAACTAAAAAGCCAGCTGTTGTCACTGTCACTGATGCTCCAGTTGTAACAACTGAGAAACCTGCTGTTGTTACTGATGCTCCAGTTGTAACAACCCAAAAGCCAACTGTTCTCACTGATGCTCTAGTTGAAACAACCGAGAAACCTAGTGTAACTACTGATGCTCCAGTTGTAACTACCGAGAAACCTGCTGTTGCTACTGATGCTCCAGTTGTAACAACCGAGAAACCTGCTGTTGCTTCTGATGCTCCAGTTGCAACAACTAAAAAGCCAGCTGTTGTCACTGTCACTGATGCTCCAGTTGTAACAACCGAAAAGCCAGCTGTTGTCACTGATGCTCCAGTTGTAACAACCGAGAAACCTGCTGTTACTGATGCTCCAGTTGTAACAACTGAGAAACCTGCTGTTGTAACTGATGCTCCAGTTGTAACTACCGAGAAACCAGCTGTTGCTACTGATGCTCCTGTTGTAACAACTGAGAAACCTGCTGTTGTAACTGATGCTCCAGTTGTAACTACCGAGAAACCAGCTGTTGTAACTGATGCTCCAGTTGTAACTACCGAGAAACCAGCTGTTTCCACTGATGCTCCAGTTGTAAGTACTGAGAAACCTGCTGTTGTAACTGATGCTCCAGTTGTAACTACCGAGAAACCTAGTGTAGCTACTGATGCTCCAGTTGTAACTACCGAGAAACCTGCTGTTGCTACTGATGCTCCAGTTGTAACAACCGAGAAACCTGCTGCTGTAACTGATGCTCCAGTTGTAACAACTGAGAAACCTGCTGTTGTTACTGATGCTCCAGTTGTAACTACCAAAATGCAAGCTCTTGTCACTGATGCTCCAGTTGTTACAACTGACAAATCTGCTGTTGCTACTGATGCTCCAGTTGTAACTACCGAGAAACCAGTTGCTGTCACTGATGCTCCAGTTGTAACTACCGAGAAACCAGCTGTCGCCACTGATGCTCCTGTTGTAACAACTGAGAAACCTGCTGTTGTAACTGATGCTCCAGTTGTAACTACCGAGAAACCAGTTGCTGTCACTGATGCTCCAGTTGTAACAACTGAGAAACCTAGTGTAGCTACTGATGCTCCAGTTGTAACTACCGAGAAACCTGCTGTTGCTACTGATGCTCCAGTTGTAACAACCGAGAAACCTGCTGTTGTAACTGATGCTCCAATTGTTACTACCGTGAAACCAGTTGCTGTCACTGATGCTCCAGTTGTAACAACTGAGAAACCTGCTCTTGTCACTGATGCTCCAGTTGTAACTACCGAGAAACCATCTGTTGCTACTGATGCTCCTGTTGTAACAACTGAGAAACCTGCTGTTGTAACTGATGCTCCAGTTGTAACTACCGAGAAACCAGTTGCTGTCACTGATGATCCAGTTGTAACTACCGAGAAACCAGCTGTCGCTACTGATGCTCCTGTTGTAACAACTGAGAAACCTGCAGTTTCCACTGATGCTCCAGTTGTAACAACTGAGAAACCTGCTGTTGTGACTGATGCTCCAGTTGTAACTACCAAAATGCAAGCTATTGTCACTGATGCTCCAGTTGTAACAACTGATAAACCTGCTGTTTCCACTATTGCTCCAGTTGTAACAACTAAAAAGCCAGCTGTTGTCACTGTCACTGATGCTCCAGTTGTAACAACTGAGAAACCTGCTGTTGTTACTGATGCTCCAGTTGTAACAACCCAAAAGCCAACTGTTCTCACTGATGCTCTAGTTGGATCAACCGAGAAACCTAGTGTAACTACTGATGCTCCAGTTGTAACTACCGAGAAACCTGCTGTTGCTACTGATGCTCCAGTTGTAACAACCGAGAAACCTGCTGTTGCTTCTGATGCTCCAGTTGCAACAACTAAAAAGCCAGCTGTTGTCACTGTCACTGATGCTCCAGTTGTAACAACCGAAAAGCCAGCTGTTGTCACTGATGCTCCAGTTGTAACAACCGAGAAACCTGCTGTTGTTACTGATGCTCCAGTTGTAACAACTGAGAAACCTGCTGTTGTAACTGATGCTCCAGTTGTAACTACCGAGAAACCAGCTGTTGCTACTGATGCTCCTGTTGTAACAACTGAGAAACCTGCTGTTGTAACTGATGCTCCAGTTGTAACTACCGAGAAACCAGCTGTTTCCACTGATGCTCCAGTTGTAAGTACTGAGAAACCTGCTGTTGTAACTGATGCTCCAGTTGTAACTACCGAGAAACCTAGTGTAGCTACTGATGCTCCAGTTGTAACTACCGAGAAACCTGCTGTTGCTACTGATGCTCCAGTTGTAACAACCGAGAAACCTGCTGCTGTAACTGATGCTCCAATTGTTACTACCGAGAAACCAGTTGCTGTCACTGATGCTCCAGTTGTAACAACCGAAAAGCCAGCTGTTGTCACTGATGCTCCAGTTGTAACAACCGAGAAACCTGCTGTTGTTACTGATGCTCCAGTTGTAACAACTGAGAAACCTGCTGTTGTAACTGATGCTCCAGTTGTAACTACCGAGAAACCAGCTGTTGCTACTGATGCTCCTGTTGTAACAACTGAGAAACCTGCTGTTGTAACTGATGCTCCAGTTGTAACTACCGAGAAACCAGCTGTTTCCACTGATGCTCCAGTTGTAAGTACTGAGAAACCTGCTGTTGTAACTGATGCTCCAGTTGTAACTACCGAGAAACCTAGTGTAGCTACTGATGCTCCAGTTGTAACTACCGAGAAACCTACTGTTGCTACTGATGCTCCAGTTGTAACAACCGAGAAACCTGCTGCTGTAACTGATGCTCCAATTGCTACTACCGAGAAACCAGTTGCTGTCACTGATGCTCCAGTTGTAACAACTGAGAAACCTAGTGTAGCTACTGATGCTCCAGTTGTAACTACCGAGAAACCTGCTGTTGCTACTGATGCTCCAGTTGTAACAACCGAGAAATCTGTTGTTGTAACTGATGCTCCAATTGTTACTACCGAGAAACCAGTTGCTGTCACTGATGCTCCAGTTGTAACAACTAAGATACCTGCTCTTGTCACTGATGCTCCAGTTGTAACAACTGACAAACCTGCTATTGTCACTGATGCTCCAGTTGTAACTACAGAGAAAACAGTTGCTGTCACTGATGCTCCAGTTGTTACTACGGAGAAACCAGCTGTTGCTACTGAGGCTCCAGTTGTAACAACTGAGAAACCTGCTGTTGTAACTGATGCTCCAGTTGTAACTATCGAGAATCCAGCTGTTTTCACTGATGCTCCAGTTGTAACTACTGAGATCTCTGCTGTTGTAACTGATGCTCCAGTTGTAACAACCGAGAAACCAGCTATTGTCACTGATGCTCCAGTTGTAACAACTGATAAACCTGCTGTTTCCACTGATGCTCCCGTTGTAACAACTAAAAAGCCAGCTGTTGTCACTGTCACTGATGCTCCAGTTGTAACAACTGAGAAACCTGCTGTTGTTACTGATGCTCCAGTTGTAACTACCGAGAAACCTGCTGTTGCTACTGATGCTCCAGTTGTAACAACCGAGAAACCTGCTGTTGTTACTGATGCTCCAGTTGTAACAACTGAGAAACCTGCTGTTGTAACTGATGCTCCAGTTGTAACTACCGAGAAACCAGCTGTTGCTACTGATGCTCCTGTTGTAACAACTGAGAAACCTGCTGTTGTAACTGATGCTCCAGTTGTAACTACCGAGAAACCAGCTGTTTCCACTGATGCTCCAGTTGTAAGTACTGAGAAACCTGCTGTTGTAACTGATGCTCCAGTTGTAACTACCGAGAAACCTAGTGTAGCTACTGATGCTCCAGTTGTAACTACCGAGAAACCTACTGTTGCTACTGATGCTCCAGTTGTAACAACCGAGAAACCTGCTGCTGTAACTGATGCTCCAATTGCTACTACCGAGAAACCAGTTGCTGTCACTGATGCTCCAGTTGTAACAACTGAGAAACCTAGTGTAGCTACTGATGCTCCAGTTGTAACTACCGAGAAACCTGCTGTTGCTACTGATGCTCCAGTTGTAACAACCGAGAAATCTGTTGTTGTAACTGATGCTCCAATTGTTACTACCGAGAAACCAGTTGCTGTCACTGATGCTCCAGTTGTAACAACTAAGATACCTGCTCTTGTCACTGATGCTCCAGTTGTAACAACTGACAAACCTGCTATTGTCACTGATGCTCCAGTTGTAACTACAGAGAAAACAGTTGCTGTCACTGATGCTCCAGTTGTTACTACGGAGAAACCAGCTGTTGCTACTGAGGCTCCAGTTGTAACAACTGAGAAACCTGCTGTTGTAACTGATGCTCCAGTTGTAACTATCGAGAATCCAGCTGTTTTCACTGATGCTCCAGTTGTAACTACTGAGATCTCTGCTGTTGTAACTGATGCTCCAGTTGTAACAACCGAGAAACCAGCTATTGTCACTGATGCTCCAGTTGTAACAACTGATAAACCTGCTGTTTCCACTGATGCTCCCGTTGTAACAACTAAAAAGCCAGCTGTTGTCACTGTCACTGATGCTCCAGTTGTAACAACTGAGAAACCTGCTGTTGTTACTGATGCTCCAGTTGTAACTACCGAGAAACCTGCTGTTGCTACTGATGCTCCAGTTGTAACAACCGAGAAACCTGCTGTTGTAACTGATGCTCCAGTTGTTACTACCGAGAAACCAGTTGCTGTCACCGATGCTCCAGTTGTAACAACTGAGAAACCTGCTGTTGTTACTGATGCTCCAGTTGTAACTACCGAGAAACCAGCTGTTTCCACTGATGCTCCAGTTGTTACTACCGAGAAACCAGTTGCTGTCACCGATGCTTCAGTTGTAACAACTGAGAAACCTGCTGTTGTCACTGATGCTCCAGTTGTAACAACTGACAAACCTGCTGTTGCTACTGATGCTCCAGTTGTAACTACCGAGAAACCAGCTGTTGCTACTGATGCTCCAGTTGTAACAACTGAGAAACCTGCTGTTGTAACTGATGCTCCAGTTGTAACTACCGAGAAACCAGCTGGTGTAACTGATGCTCCAGTTGTAACTACTGAGAAACCAGCTGTTTCCACTGATGCTCCAGTTGTAACTACCGAGAAATCAGTTGTTGTAACTGATGCTCCAGTTGTAACTTCTGAGAAACCAGCTGTTTCCACTGATGCTCCAGTTGTAAGTACTGAGAAACCTGCTGTTGTATCTAATGCTCCAGTTGTAACAACTGATAAACCTGCTGTTTCCACTGATGCTCCAGTTGCAACAACTAAAAAGCCAGCTGTTGTCACTGTCACTGATGCTCCAGTTGTAACAACCGAAAAGCCAGCTGTTGTCACTGATGCTCCAGTTGTAACAACTGAGAAACCTGCTGTTGTTACTGATGCTCCATTTGTAACAACTGAGAAACCTGCTGTTGTAACTGATGCTCCAGTTGTAACTACCGAGAAACCAGGTGTTGCTACTGATGCTCCTGTTGTAACAACTGAGAAACCTGCTGTTGTAACTGATGCTCCAGTTGTAACTACCGAGAAACCAGCTGTTGTAACTGATGCTCCAGTTGTAACTACCGAGAAACCAGCTGTTTCCACTGATGCTCCAGTTGTAAGTACTGAGAAACCTGCTGTTGTAACTGATGCTCCAGTTGTAACTACTGAGAAACCAGCTGTTGGAACTGATGCTCCAGTTGTAACTACCGAGAAACCAGCTGTTTCCACTGATGCTCCAGTTGTTACTACCGAGAAACCAGTTGCTGTCACCGATGCTTCAGTTGTAACAACTGAGAAACCTGCTGTTGTCACTGATGCTCCAGTTGTAACAACTGACAAACCTGCTGTTGCTACTGATGCTCCAGTTGTAACTACCGAGAAACCAGCTGTTGCTACTGATGCTCCAGTTGTAACAACTGAGAAACCTGCTGTTGTAACTGATGCTCCAGTTGTAACTACCGAGAAACCAGCTGGTGTAACTGATGCTCCAGTTGTAACTACTGAGAAACCAGCTGTTTCCACTGATGCTCCAGTTGTAACTACCGAGAAATCAGTTGTTGTAACTGATGCTCCAGTTGTAACTTCTGAGAAACCAGCTGTTTCCACTGATGCTCCAGTTGTAAGTACTGAGAAACCTGCTGTTGTATCTAATGCTCCAGTTGTAACAACTGATAAACCTGCTGTTTCCACTGATGCTCCAGTTGCAACAACTAAAAAGCCAGCTGTTGTCACTGTCACTGATGCTCCAGTTGTAACAACCGAAAAGCCAGCTGTTGTCACTGATGCTCCAGTTGTAACAACTGAGAAACCTGCTGTTGTTACTGATGCTCCATTTGTAACAACTGAGAAACCTGCTGTTGTAACTGATGCTCCAGTTGTAACTACCGAGAAACCAGGTGTTGCTACTGATGCTCCTGTTGTAACAACTGAGAAACCTGCTGTTGTAACTGATGCTCCAGTTGTAACTACCGAGAAACCAGCTGTTGTAACTGATGCTCCAGTTGTAACTACCGAGAAACCAGCTGTTTCCACTGATGCTCCAGTTGTAAGTACTGAGAAACCTGCTGTTGTAACTGATGCTCCAGTTGTAACTACTGAGAAACCAGCTGTTGGAACTGATGCTCCAGTTGTAACTACCGAGAAACAAGCTGTTTTCACTGATGCTCCAGTTGTAACAACTGAGAAACCTGCTGTTGTTACTGATGCTCCAGTTGTAACTACCAAAATGCAAGCTATTGTCACTGATGCTCCAGTTGTAACTACGGAGAAACCAGCTGTTGCTACTGATGCTCCAGTTGTAACAACCGAGAAACCTGCTGTTGTAACTGATGCTCCAGTTGTAACTACCGAGAAACCAGCTGTTGTAACTGATGCTCCAGTTGTAACTACCGAGAAACCAGCTGTTTCCACTGATGCTCCAGTTGTAAGTACTGAGAAACCTGCTGTTGTAACTGATGCTCCAGTTGTAACAACCGAGAAACCAGCTATTGTCACTGATGCTCCAGTTGCAACAACTAAAAAGCCAGCTGTTGTCACTGTCACTGATGCTCCAGTTGTAACAACCGAAAAGCCAGCTGTTGTCACTGATGCTCCAGTTGTAACAACCCAAAAGCCAACTGTTCTCACTGATGCTCTAGTTGGAACAACCGAGAAACCTGGTGTAGCTACTGATACTCCAGTTGTAACTACCAAGAAACCAGTTGCTGTCACTGATGCTCCAGTTGTAACTACCGAGAAACCTGCTGTTGCTACTGATGCTCCAGTTGTAACAACCGAGAAACCTGCTGTTGTAACTGATGCTCCAGTTGTAACTACCGAGAAACCAGCTGTTGTAACTGATGCTCCAGTTGTAACTACCGAGAAACCAGCTGTTTCCACTGATGCTCCAGTTGTAAGTACTGAGAAACCTGCTGTTGTAACTGATGCTCCAGTTGTAACAACCGAGAAACCAGCTATTGTCACTGATGCTCCAGTTGTAACAACTGATAAACCTGCTGTTTCCACTGATGCTCCAGTTGCAACAACTAAAAAGCCAGCTGTTGTCACTGTCACTGATGCTCCAGTTGTAACAACCGAAAAGCCAGCTGTTGTCACTGATGCTCTAGTTGTAACAACTGAGAAACCTGCTGTTCTTACTGATGCTCCAGTTGTAACAACTGAGAAACCTGCTGTTGTAACTGATGCTCCAGTTGTAACTACCGAGAAACCAGCTGTTGCTACTGATGCTCCTGTTGTAACAACTGAGAAACCTGCTGTTGTAACTGATGCTCCAGTTGTAACTACCGAGAAACCAGCTGTTGTAACTGATGCTCCAGTTGTAACTACCGAGAAACCAGCTGTTTCCACTGATGCTCCAGTTGTAAGTACTGAGAAACCTGCTGTTGTAACTGATGCTCCAATTGTAACTACCGAGAAACCAGCTGATGTAACTGATGCTCCAGTTGTAACTACCGACAAACAAGCTGTTTCCACTGATGCTCCAGTTGTAACAACTGAGAAACCTGCTGTTGTTACTGATGCTCCAGTTGTAACTACCAAAATGCAAACTATTGTCACTGATGCTCCAGTTGTAACAACTGACAAACCTGCTGTTGCTACTGATGCTCCAGTTGTAACTACCGAGAAACCAGTTGCTGTCACTGATGCTCCAGTTGTAACTACGGAGAAACCAGCTGTTGCTACTGATGCTCCAGTTGTAACTACCGAGAAACGTGCTGTTGTAACTGATGCTCCAGTTGTAACAACCGAGAAACCAGCTATTGTCACTGATGCTCCAGTTGTAACAACTGAGAAACCTGCTGTTGTAACTGATGCTCCAGTTGTAACAACTAAAAAGCCAGCTGTTCTCACTGATGCTCCAGTTTTAACAACTGAGAAACCTACTGTTGCTACTGATGCTTCAGTTGTAACAACTGATAAACCTGCTGTTGCTACTGATGCTCCAGTTGTAACAACTGAGAAACCTGCTGTTGTAACTGATGCTCCACTTGTAACAACTAAAAAGCCAGCTGTTGTCACTGATGCTCCAGTTGTAACAACCGAAAAGCCAGCTGTTCTCACTGATGCTCCAGTTTTAACAACTGAGAAACCTGCTGTTGTAACTGATGCTCTAGTTGTAACAACCGAGAAACCAGCTGTTGCTACTGATGCTCCTGTTGTAACAACTGAGAAACCTGCTGTTGTAACTGATGCTCCAGTTGTAACTACCGAGAAACCAGCTGTTGTAACTGATGCTCCAGTTGTAACTACCGAGAAACCAGCTGTTTCCACTGATGCTCCAGTTGTAAGTACTGAGAAACCTGCTGTTGTAACTGATGCTCCAGTTGTAACTACCGAGAATCCAGCAGTTGTAACTGATGCTTCAGTTGTAACTACCGAGAAACAAGCTGTTTCCACTGATGCTCCAGTTGTAACAACTGAGCAACCTGCTGTTGTTACTGATGCTCCAGTTATAACTACCAAAATGCAAGCTATTGTCACTGATGCTCCAGTTGTAACAACTGACAAACCTGCTGTTGCTACTGATGCTCCAGTTGTAACTACCGAGAAACCAGCTGTTGCTACTGATGCTCCTGTTGTAACAACTGAGAAACCTGCTGTTGTAACTGATGCTCCAGTTGTAACTACCGAGAAACCAACTGTTGTAACTGATGCTCCAGTTGTAACTACCGAGAAACCAGCTGTTTCCACTGATGATCCAGTTGTAAGTACTGAGAAACCTGCTGTTGTAACTGATGCTCCAGTTGTAACTACCGAGAATCCAGCTGTTGTAACTGATGCTCCAGTTGTAACTACCGAGAAACAAGCTGTTTCCACTGATGCTCCAGTTGTAACAACTGATAAACCTGCTGTTGTTACTGATGCTCCAGTTGTAACTACCAAAATGCAAGCTATTGTCACTGATGCTCCAGTTGTAACAACTGACAAACCTGCTGTTGCTACTGATGCTCCAGTTGTAACTACCGAGAAACCAGTTGCTGTCACTGATGCTCCAGTTGTAACTACGGAGAAACCAGCTGTTGCTACTGATGCTCCAGTTGTAACAACCGAGAAACCTGCTGTTGTAACTGATGCTCCAGTTGTAACTACCGAGAAACCAGCTAGTGTAACTGATGCTCCAGTTGTAACTACCGAAAAACCAGCTGTTTCCACTGATGCTCCAGTTGTAAGTACTGAGAAACCTGCTGTTGTAACTGATGCTCCAGTTGTATCAACCGAGAAACCAGCTATTGTCACTGATGCTCTAGTTGCAACAACTAAAAAGCCAGCTGTTGTCACTGTCACTGATGCTCCAGTTGTAACAACCGAAAAGCCAGCTGTTGTCACTGATGCTCCAGTTGTAACAACTGAGAAACCTGCTGTTGTTACTGATGCTCCACTTGTAACAACCCAAATGCCAACTGTTCTCACTGATGCTCTAGTTGGAACAACCGAGAAACCTGGTGTAGCTACTGATACTCCAGTTGTAACTACCAAGAAACCAGTTGCTGTCACTGATGCTCCAGTTGTAACTACCGAGAAACCTGCTGTTGCTACTGATGCTCCAGTTGTAACAACCGAGAAACCTGCTGTTGTAACTGATGCTCCAGTTGTAACTACCGAGAAACCAGCTGTTGTAACTGATGCTCCAGTTGTAACTACCGAGAAACCATCTGTTTCCACTGATGCTCCAGTTGTAAGTACTGAGAAACCTGCTGTTGTAACTGATGCTCCAGTTGTAACAACCGAGAAACCAGCTATTGTCACTGATGCTCCAGTTGTAACAACTGATAAACCTGCTGTTTCCACTGATGCTCCAGTTGCAACAACTAAAAAGCCAGCTGTTGTCACTGTCACTGATGCTCCAGTTGTAACAACCGAAAAGCCAGCTGTTGTCACTGATGCTCTAGTTGTAACAACTGAGAAACCTGCTGTTGTTACTGATGCTCCAGTTGTAACAACTGAGAAACCTGCTGTTGTAACTGATGCTCCAGTTGTAAATACCGAGAAACCAGCTGTTGCTACTGATGCTCCTGTTGTAACAACTGAGAAACCTGCTGTTGTAACTGATGCTCCAGTTGTAACTACCGAGAAACCAGCTGTTGTAACTGATGCTCCAGTTGTAACTACCGAGAAACCAGCTGTTTCCACTGATGCTCCAGTTGTAAGTACTGAGAAACCTGCTGTTGTAACTGATGCTCCAGTTGTAACTACCGAGAAACCAGCTGATGTAACTGATGCTCCAGTTGTAACTACCGAGAAACAAGCTGTTTCCACTGATGCTCCAGTTGTAACAACTGAGAAACCTGCTGTTGTTACTGATGCTCCAGTTGTAACTACCAAAATGCAAACTATTGTCACTGATGCTCCAGTTGTAACAACTGACAAACCTGCTGTTGCTACTGATGCTCCAGTTGTAACTACCGAGAAACCAGTTGCTGTCACTGATGCTCCAGTTGTAACTACGGAGAAACCAGCTGTTGCTACTGATGCTCCAGTTGTAACTACCGAGAAACGTGCTGTTGTAACTGATGCTCCAGTTGTAACAACCGAGAAACCAGCTATTGTCACTGATGCTCCAGTTGTAACAACTGAGAAACCTGCTGTTGTAACTGATGCTCCAGTTGTAACAACTAAAAAGCCAGCTGTTCTCACTGATGCTCCAGGTTTAACAACTGAGAAACCTACTGTTGCTACTGATGCTTCAGTTGTAACAACTGATAAACCTGCTGTTGCTACTGATGCTCCAGTTGTAACAACTGAGAAACCTGCTGTTGTTACTGATATTCCAGTTGTAACAACCGAAAAGCAAGCTGTTGTTACTGATGCTCCAGTTTTAACAACTGAGAAACCAGCTGTTGCTTCTGATGCTCCAGTTGTAACAACTGAGAAACCTGCTGTTGTAACTGATGCTCCAGTTGTAACAACCGAGAAACCAGCTATTGTCACTGATGCTCCAGTTGTAACAACTGAGAAACCTGCTGTTGTAACTGATGCTCCACTTGTAACAACTAAAAAGCCAGCTGTTCTCACTGATGCTCCAGTTTTAACAACTGAGAAACCTGCTGTTGTAACTGATGCTCTAGTTGTAACAACCGAGAAACCAGCTATTGTCACTGATGCTCCAGTTGTAACAACCGAGAAACCAGCTGTTGCTTCTGATGCTCCAGTTGTAACAACTGAGAAACCAGCTGTTGTCACTGTTGATCCAGTTGTTACAACCAAGAAACCAGCTGTTGTTACTGATGCTCTAGTTGTAACAACTGAGGAACCATCTGTTGCTACTGATGCTACGATTGTAACAACTGCTAAAACGGTTTCAGTAGTTGCCACTAGTGTTCCTTATTTACAGACAGAGAAGCTGACAGCACCAACTGACTTACCACAGGGTTTGAAATTGAACACAGAATCCCTTGATATAACTCTTGGTCCGGTTTTAACTACAGAGAAACCAGCTGTTGCTACTGATGCTCCAGTTGTAACTACCGAGAAACCAGTTGCTGTAACTGATGCTCCAATTTTAGCTACCAAGAAACCAGCTATTGTCACTGATGCTCCTGTTGTAACAACCGAGAAATCAGCTGGTACTACTGATGTTCCAGTTAAAACAACCAAAGAACCAGCTGTTACTACTGATTCTCCACTTGTTACAACAAAGAAACCTGATGTTGCTACTGATGCTCCAGTTTTAACTACCGAGAAACCTGCTTTTCATACTGATGCTCCAGTTGTAACAACCCAAAAGCCAGCTGTTGTCACTGATGCTCCATTTGTAACAACCGAAAAGCCAGCTGTTGTCACTGATGCTGCAGTTGTAACAACCGAGAAACCTGTTGTTGCTACTGATGCTCCAGTTGTAACAACCGAGAAACCTGCTGTTGTAACTGATGCTCCAGTTGTAACTACCGAGAAACCAGCTGTTGTAACTGATGCTCCAGTTGTAACTACCGAGAAACCAGCTGTTTCCACTGATGCTCCAGTTGTAAGTACTGAGAAACCTGCTGTTGTAACTGATGCTCCAGTTGTAACAACCGAGAAACCAGCTATTGTCACTGATGCTCCAGTTGTAACAACTGATAAACCTGCTGTTTCCACTGATGCTCCAGTTGCAACAACTAAAAAGCCAGCTGTTGTCACTGTCACTGATGCTCCAGTTGTAACAACCGAAAAGCCATCTGTTGTCACTGATGCTCTAGTTGTAACAACTGAGAAACCTGCTGTTGTAACTGATGCTCCAGTTGTAACAACTGAGAAACCTGCTGTTGTAACTGATGCTCCAGTTGTAACTACCGAGAATCCAGCAGTTGTAACTGATGCTTCAGTTGTAACTACCGAGAAACAAGCTGTTTCCACTGATGCTCCAGTTGTAACAACTGAGAAACCTGCTGTTGTTACTGATGCTCCAGTTGTAACTACCAAAATGCAAGCTATTGTCACTGATGCTCCAGTTGTAACAACTGACAAACCTGCTGTTGCTACTGATGCTCCAGTTGTAACTACCGAGAAACCAGTTGCTGTCACTGATGCTCCAGTTGTAACTACGGAGAAACCAGCTGTTGCTACTGATGCTCCAGTTG
Organism: Pisaster brevispinus; assembly: GCA_023634235.1. Taxonomy (NCBI): domain Eukaryota; kingdom Metazoa; phylum Echinodermata; class Asteroidea; order Forcipulatida; family Asteriidae; genus Pisaster; species Pisaster brevispinus. The sequence goes on from JAMKCF010000004.1 coordinate 17,909,669, forward strand.
TAACAACCGAGAAACCTGCTGTTGTTACTGTTGCTTCAGTTGTTACAACCCAAAAGCCAACTGTTCTCACTGATGCTCTAGTTGGAACAACCGAGAAACCAGCTGTTTCCACTGATGCTCCAGTTGTAAGTACTGAGAAACCTGCTGTTGTAACTGATGCTCCAGTTGTAACAACCGAGAAACCAGCTATTGTCACTGATGCTCCAGTTGCAACAACTAAAAAGTCAGCTGTTGTCACTGTCACTGATGCTCCAGTTGTAACAACCGAAGAGCCAGCTGTTGTCACTGATGCTCCAGTTGTAACAACTGAGAAAACTGCTGTTGTTACTGATGCTCCAGTTGTAACAACCCAAAAGCCAACTGTTCTCACTGATGCTCTAGTTGGAACAACCGAGAAACCTGGTGTAGCTACTGATACTCCAGTTGTAACTACCAAGAAACCAGTTGCTGTCACTGATGCTCCAGTTGTAACTACCGAGAAACCTGCTGTTGCTACTGATGCTCCAGTTGTAACAACCGAGAAACCTGCTGTTGTAACTGATGCTCCAGTTGCAACAACTAAAAAGCCAGCTGTTGTCACTGTCACTGATGCTCCAGTTGTAACAACCGAAAAGCCAGCTGTTGTCACTGATGCTCCAGTTGTAACAACTGAGAAACCTGCTGTTGTAACTGATGCTCCAGTTGTAACAACCGAGAAACCAGCTATAGTCACTGATGCTCCAGTTGTAACAACTGATAAACCTGCTGTTTCCACTGATGCTCAAGTTGTAACAACTAAAAAGCCAGCTGTTACTACTGTCACTGATGCTCCAGTTGTAACAACTAAGAAACCTGCTGTTGTAACTGATGCTCCAGTTGTAACTACCGAGAAACCAGCTGTTGTAACTGATGCTCCAGTTGTAACTACCGAGAAACCAGCTGTTTCCACTGATGCTCCAGTTGTAAGTACTGAGAAACCTGCTGTTGTATCTGATGCTCCAGTTGTAACAACCGAGAAACCAGCTATTGTCACTGATGCTCCAGTTGTAACAACTGAGAAACCTGCTGTTGTTACTGATGCTCCAGTTGTAACAACTGAGAAACCTGCTGTTGTAACTGATGCTCCAGTTGTAACTACCGAGAATCCAGCAGTTGTAACTGATGCTTCAGTTGTAACTACCGAGAAACAAGCTGTTTCCACTGATGCTCCAGTTGTAACAACTGAGAAACCTGCTGTTGTTACTGATGCTCCAGTTGTAACTACCAAAATGCAAGCTATTGTCACTGATGCTCCAGTTGTAACAACTGACAAACCTGCTGTTGCTACTGATGCTCCAGTTGTAACTACCGAGAAACCAGTTGCTGTCACTGATGCTCCAGTTGTAACTACGGAGAAACCAGCTGTTGCTACTGATGCTCCAGTTGTAACAACCGAGAAACCTGCTGTTGTTACTGTTGCTTCAGTTGTTACAACCCAAAAGCCAACTGTTCTCACTGATGCTCTAGTTGGAACAACCGAGAAACCAGCTGTTTCCACTGATGCTCCAGTTGTAAGTACTGAGAAACCTGCTGTTGTAACTGATGCTCCAGTTGTAACAACCGAGAAACCAGCTATTGTCACTGATGCTCCAGTTGCAACAACTAAAAAGCCAGCTGTTTTCACTGTCACTGATGCTCCAGTTGTAACAACCGAAGAGCCAGCTGTTGTCACTGATGCTCCAGTTGTAACAACTGAGAAAACTGCTGTTGTTACTGATGCTCCAGTTGTAACAACCCAAAAGCCAACTGTTCTCACTGATGCTCTAGTTGGAACAACCGAGAAACCTGGTGTAGCTACTGATACTCCAGTTGTAACTACCAAGAAACCAGTTGCTGTCACTGATGCTCCAGTTGTAACTACCGAGAAACCTGCTGTTGCTACTGATGCTCCAGTTGTAACAACCGAGAAACCTGCTGTTGTAACTGATGCTCCAGTTGCAACAACTAAAAAGCCAGCTGTTGTCACTGTCACTGATGCTCCAGTTGTAACAACCGAAAAGCCAGCTGTTGTCACTGATGCTCCAGTTGTAACAACTGAGAAACCTGCTGTTGTAACTGATGCTCCAGTTGTAACAACCGAGAAACCAGCTATAGTCACTGATGCTCCAGTTGTAACAACTGATAAACCTGCTGTTTCCACTGATGCTCAAGTTGTAACAACTAAAAAGCCAGCTGTTACTACTGTCACTGATGCTCCAGTTGTAACAACTGAGAAACCTGCTGTTGTAACTGATGCTCCAGTTGTAACTACCGAGAAACCAGCTGTTGTAACTGATGCTCCAGTTGTAACTACCGAGAAACCAGCTGTTTCCACTGATGCTCCAGTTGTAAGTACTGAGAAACCTGCTGTTGTATCTGATGCTCCAGTTGTAACAACCGAGAAACCAGCTATTGTCACTGATGCTCCAGTTGTAACAACTGATAAACCTGCTGTTTCCACTGATGCTCCAGTTGCAACAACTAAAAAGCCAGCTGTTGTCACTGTCACTGATGCTCCAGTTGTAACAACCGAAAAGCCAGCTGTTGTCACTGATGCTCCAGTTGTAACAACTGAGAAACCTGCTGTTGTTACTGATGCTCCAGTTGTAACAACTGAGAAACCTGCTGTTGTAACTGATGCTCCAGTTGTAACTACCGAGAAACCAGCTGTTGCTACTGATGCTCCTGTTGTAACAACTGAGAAACCTGCTGTTGTAACTGATGCTCCAGTTGTAACTACCGAGAAACCAGCTGTTGTAACTGATGCTCCAGTTGTAACTACCGAGAAACCAGCTGTTTTCACTGATGATCCAGTTGTAAGTACTGAGAAACCTGCTGTTGTAACTGATGCTCCAGTTGTAACTACCGAGAATCCAGCTGTTGTAACTGATGCTCCAGTTGTAACTACCGAGAAACAAGCTGTTTCCACTGATGCTCCAGTTGTAACAACTGAGAAACCTGCTGTTGTTACTGATGCTCCAGTTGTAACTACCAAAATGCAAGCTATTGTCACTGATGCTCCAGTTGTAACAACTGACAAACCTGCTGTTGCTACTGATGCTCCAGTTGTAACTACCGAGAAACCAGTTGCTGTCACTGATGCTCCAGTTGTAACTACGGAGAAACCAGCTGTTGCTACTGATGCTCCAGTTGTAACAACCGAGAAACCTGCTGTTGTAACTGATGCTCCAGTTGTAACTACCGAAAAACCAGCTGTTTCCACTGATGCTCCAGTTGTAAGTACTGAGAAACCTGCTGTTGTAACTGATGCTCCAGTTGTAACAACCGAGAAACCAGCTATTGTCACTGATGCTCCAGTTGCAACAACTAAAAAGCCAGCTGTTGTCACTGTCACTGATGCTCCAGTTGTAACAACCGAAAAGCCAGCTGTTGTCACTGATGCTCCAGTTGTAACAACTGAGAAACCTGCTGTTGTTACTGATGCTCCACTTGTAACAACCCAAAAGCCAACTGTTCTCACTGATGCTCTAGTTGGAACAACCGAGAAACCTGGTGTAGCTACTGATACTCCAGTTGTAACTACCAAGAAACCAGTTGCTGTCACTGATGCTCCAGTTGTAACTACCGAGAAACCTGCTGTTGCTACTGATGCTCCAGTTGTAACAACCGAGAAACCTGCTGTTGTAACTGATGCTCCAGTTGTAACTACCGAGAAACCAGCTGTTGTAACTGATGCTCCAGTTGTAACTACCGAGAAACCAGCTGTTTCCACTGATGCTCCAGTTGTAAGTACTGAGAAACCTGCTGTTGTAACTGATGCTCCAGTTGTAACAACCGAGAAACCAGCTATTGTCACTGATGCTCCAGTTGTAACAACTGATAAACCTGCTGTTTCCACTGATGCTCCAGTTGCAACAACTAAAAAGCCAGCTGTTGTCACTGTCACTGATGCTCCAGTTGTAACAACCGAAAAGCCAGCTGTTGTCACTGATGCTCCAGTTGTAACAACTGAGAAACCTGCTGTTGTTACTGATGCTCCAGTTGTAACAACTGAGAAACCTGCTGTTGTAACTGATGCTCCAGTTGTAACTACCGAGAAACCAGCTGTTGCTACTGATGCTCCTGTTGTAACAACTGAGAAACCTGCTGTTGTAACTGATGCTCCAGTTGTAACTACCGAGAAACCAGCTGTTGTAACTGATGCTCCAGTTGTAACTACCGAGAAACCAGCTGTTTCCACTGATGCTCCAGTTGTAAGTACTGAGAAACCTGCTGTTGTAACTGATGCTCCAGTTGTAACTACCGAGAAACCAGCTGATGTAACTGATGCTCCAGTTGTAACTACCGAGAAACAAGCTGTTTCCACTGATGCTCCAGTTGTAACAACTGAGAAACCTGCTGTTGTTACTGATGCTCCAGTTGTAACTACCAAAATGCAAACTATTGTCACTGATGCTCCAGTTGTAACAACTGACAAACCAGCTGTTGCTACTGATGCTCCAGTTGTAACTACCGAGAAACCAGTTGCTGTCACTGATGCTCCAGTTGTAACTACGGAGAAACCAGCTGTTGCTACTGATGCTCCAGTTGTAACTACCGAGAAACGTGCTGTTGTAACTGATGCTCCAGTTGTAACAACTAAAAAGCCAGCTGTTCTCACTGATGCTCCATTTTTAACAACTGAGAAACCTACTGTTTCTACTGATGCTTCAGTTGTAACAACTGATAAACCTGCTGTTGCTACTGATGCTCCAGTTGTAACAACTGAGAAACCTGCTGTTGTTACTGATGTTCCAGTTGTAACAACCGAAAAGCAAGCTGTTGTAACTGATGCTCCACTTGTAACAACTAAAAAGCCAGCTGTTCTCACTGATGCTCCAGTTGTAACAACCGAAAAGCCAGCTGTTCTCACTGATGCTCCAGTTTTAACAACTGAGAAACCTGCTGTTGTCACTGTTGATCCAGTTGTTACAACCAAGAAACCAGCTGTTGTTACTGATGCTCTAGTTGTAACAACTGAGGAACCATCTGTTGCTACTGATGCTACGATTGTAACAACTGCTAAAACGGTTTCAGTAGTTGCCACTAGTGTTCCTTATTTACAGACAGAGAAGCTGACAGCACCAACTGACTTACCACAGGGTTTGAAATTGAACACAGAATCCCTTGATATAACTCTTGGTCCGGTTTTAACTACAAAGAAACCAGCTGTTGCTACTGATGCTCCAGTTGTAACTACCGAAAAACCAGTTGCTGTAACTGATGCTCCAATCTTAGCTACCGAGAAACCAGCTATTGTCACTGATGCTCCTGTTGTAACAACCGAGAAATCAGCTGGTACTACTGATGTTCCAGTTAAAACAACCAAAGAACCAGCTGTTACTACTGATTCTCCACTTGTTACAACAAAGAAACCTGATGTTGCTACTGATGCTCCAGTTTTAACTACCGAGAAACCTGCTTTTCATACTGATGCTCCAGTTGTAACAACCCAAAAGCCAGCTATTCTCACTGATGCTCCATTTGTAACAACCGAAAAGCCAGCTGTTGTCACTGATGCTGCAGTTGTAACAACCGAGAAACCTGTTGTTGCTACTGATGCTCCTGTTGTAACTACCGAGAAACCAGTTGCTGTCACTGATGCTCCAGTCGTAACTACCGAGAAACCAGCTGTCGCTACTGATGCTCCTGTTGTAACAACTGAGAAACCTGCTGTTGTAACTGATGCTCCAGTTGTAACTACCGAGAAACCAGCTGTTGTAACTGATGCTCCAGTTGTTACTACCGAGAAACCAGCTGTTGTAACTGATGCTCCAGTTGTAACAACTAAAAAGCCAGCTGTTGTCACTGTCACTGATGCTCCAGTTGTAACAACTGAGAAACCTGCTGTTGTTACTGATGCTCCAGTTGTAACAACCCAAAAGCCAACTGTTGTCACTGATGCTCTAGTTGTAACAACCGAGAAACCTAGTGTAGCTACTGATGCTCCAGTTGTAACTACAAAGAAACCAGTTGCTGTCAGTGATGCTCCAGTTGTAACTACCGAGAAACCTGCTGTTGCTACTGATGCTCCAGTTGTAACTGTCGAGAAACCTGCTGTTGTAACTCATGCTCCAGTTGTTACTACCGAGAAACCAGTTGCTGTCACTGATGCTCCAGTTGTAACAACTGAGAAACCTGCTGTTGTTACTGATGCTCCAGTTGTAACTACCAAAAAGCAAGCTCTTGTCACTGATGCTCCAGTTGTAACAACTGACAAACCTGCTATTGTCACTGATGCTCCAGTTGTAACTACCGAGAAACCAGTTGCTGTCACTGATGCTCCAGTTGTTTCTACGGAGAAACCAGCTGTTGCTACTGATGCTCCAGTTGTAACAACTGAGAAACCTGCTGTTGTAACTGATGCTCCAGTTGTAACTACTGAGATCTCTGCTGTTGTAACTGATGCTCCAGTTGTAACAACCGAGAAACCAGCTATTGTCACTGATGCTCCAGTTGTAACAACTGATAAACCTGCTGTTTCCACTGATGCTCCAGGTGTAACAACTAAAAAGCCAGCTGTTGTCACTGTCACTGATGCTCCAGTAGTAACAACTGAGAAACCTGCTGTTGTTACTGATGCTCCAGTTGTAACACCCCAAAAGCCAACTGTTCTCACTGTTGCTCTACTTGGAACAACCGAGAAACCTGGTGTTGCTACTGATGCTCCTGTTGTAACTACCAAGAAACCAGTTGCTGTCACTGATGCTCCAGTTGTAACTACCGAGAAACCTGCTGTTGCTACTGATGCTCCAGTTGTAACAACCGAGAAACCAGCTGTTGTAACTGATGCTCCAGTTGTTACTACCGAGAAACCAGTTGCTGTCACCGATGCTCCAGTTGTAACAACTGAGAAACCTGCTGTTGTTACTGATGCTCCAGTTGTTACTACCAAAAAGCAAGCTCTTGTCACTGATGCTCCAGTTGTAACAACTGACAAACCTGCTGTTGCTACTGATGCTCCAGTTGTAACTACCAAGAAACTAGTTGCTGTCACTGATGCTCCAGTTGTTACTACCGAGAAACCAGCTGTTGCTACTGATGCTCCAGTTGTAACAACTGAGAAACCTGCTGTTGTAACTGATGCTCCAGTTGTAACTACCGAGAAACCAGCTGTTGTAACTGATGTTCCAGTTGTAACTACCGAGAAACCAGCTGTTTCCACTGATGCTCCAGTTGTAAGTACTCAGAAACCTGCTGTTGTAACTGATGCTCCAGTTGTAACAACCGAGAAACCAGCTATTGTCACTGATGCTCCAGTTGTAACAACCGAAAAGCCAGCTGTTGTCACTGATGCTCCAGTTGTAACAACTGAGAAACCTGCTGTTGTTACTGATGCTCCAGTTGTAACAACCCAAAAGCCAACTGTTCTCACTGATTCTCTAGTTGGAACAACCGAAAAACCTGGTGTAGCTACTGATACTCCAGTTGTAACTACCAAGAAACCAGTTGCTGTCACTGATGCTCCAGTTGTAACAACTGAGAAACCTGCTGTTGTAACTGATGCTCCATTTGTAACAACCGAGAAACCAGCTATTGTCACTGATGCTCCAGTTGTAACAACTGATAAACCTGCTGTTTCCACTGATGCTCCAATTGCAACAACTAAAAAGCCAGCTGTTGTCACTGTCACTGATGCTCCAGTTGTAACAACCGAAAAGCCAGCTGTTGTCACTGATGCTCCAGTTGTAACAACTGATAAACCTGCTGTTTCCACTGATGCTCCAATTGCAACAACTAAAAAGCCAGCTGTTGTCACTGTCACTGATGCTCCAGTTGTAACAACCGAAAAGCCAGCTGTTGTCACTGATGCTCTAGTTGTAACAACTGAGAAACCTGCTGTTGTTACTGATGCTCCAGTTGAAACAACCGAGAAACCAGCTATTGTCACTGATGCTCCAGTTGTAACAACTGATAAACCTGCTGTTTCCACTGATGCTCCAATTGCAACAACTAAAAAGCCAGCTGTTGTCACTGTCACTGATGCTCCAGTTGTAACAACCGAAAAGCCAGCTGTTGTCACTGATGCTCTAGATGTAACAACTGAGAAACCTGCTGTTGTTACTGATGCTCCAGTTGAAACAACCCAAAAGCCAACTGTTCTCACTGATGCTCTAGTTGGAACAACCGAGAAACCTGGTGTAGCTACTGATTCTCCAGTTGTAACTACTGAGAAACCAGTTGCTATCACTGATGCTCCAGTTGTAACTACCGAGAAACCTGCTGTTGCTACTGATGCTCCAGTTGTAACAACCGAGAAACCTGCTGTTGTAACTGATGCTCCAGTTGTTACTACCGAGAAACCACTTGCTGTCACTGATGCTCAAGTTGTAACAACTGAGAAACCTGCTGTTGTTACTGATGCTCCAGTTGTAACTACCAAAATGCAAGGTCTTGTCACTGATGCTCCAGTTGTTACAACTGACAAACCTGCTGTTGCTACTGATGCTCCAGTTGTAACTACCGAGAAACCAGTTGCTGTCACTGATGCTCCAGTTGTAACTACCAAGAAACCAGCTGTTGCTACTGATGCTCCTGTTGTAACAACTGAGAAACCTGCTGTTGTAACTGATGCTCCAGTTGTAACTACCGAGAAACCAGCTGTTGTAACTGATGCTCCAGTTGTAACTACTGAGAAACCAGCTGTTTCCACTGATGCTGCAGTTGTAAGTACTGAGAAACCTGCTGTTGTAACTGATGCTCCAGTTGTATCAACTAAAAAGCCAGCTGTTGTCACTGTCACTGATGCTTCAGTTGTAACAACCAAGAAACCAGCTGTTGGTACTGCTGCTCCAGTTGTAACTACCGAGAAACCAGTTGCTGTCACAGATGCTCCAGTTGTAACAACTGAGAAACCTGCTGTTGTTACTGATGCTCCAGTTGTAACTACCAAAAAGCAAGCTCTTGTCACTGATGCTCCAGTTGTAACAACTGACAAACCTGCTATTGTCACTGATGCTCCAGTTGTAACTACCGAGAAACCAGTTGCTGTCACTGATGCTCCAGTTGTTTCTACGGAGAAACCAGCTGTTGCTACTGATGCTCAAGTTGTAACAACTGAGAAACCTGCTGTTGTAACTGATGCTCCAGTTGTAACTACTGAGATCTCTGCTGTTGTAACTGATGCTCCAGTTGTAACAACCGAGAAACCAGCTATTGTCACTGATGCTCCAGTTGTAACAACTGATAAACCTGCTGTTTCCACTGATGCTCCAGGTGTAACAACTAAAAAGCCAGCTGTTGTCACTGTCACTGATGCTCCAGTAGTAACAACTGAGAAACCTGCTGTTGTTACTGATGCTCCAGTTGTAACACCCCAAAAGCCAACTGTTCTCACTGTTGCTCTACTTGGAACAACCGAGAAACCTGGTGTTGCTACTGATGCTCCTGTTGTAACTACCAAGAAACCAGTTGCTGTCACTGATGCTCCAGTTGTAACTACCGAGAAACCTGCTGTTGCTACTGATGCTCCAGTTGTAACAACCGAGAAACCAGCTGTTGTAACTGATGCTCCAGTTGTTACTACCGAGAAACCAGTTGCTGTCACCGATGCTCCAGTTGTAACAACTGAGAAACCTGCTGTTGTTACTGATGCTCCAGTTGTTACTACCAAAAAGCAAGCTCTTGTCACTGATGCTCCAGTTGTAACAACTGACAAACCTGCTGTTGCTACTGATGCTCCAGTTGTAACTACCAAGAAACTAGTTGCTGTCACTGATGCTCCAGTTGTTACTACCGAGAAACCAGCTGTTGCTACTGATGCTCCAGTTGTAACAACTGAGAAACCTGCTGTTGTAACTGATGCTCCAGTTGTAACTACCGAGAAACCAGCTGTTGTAACTGATGTTCCAGTTGTTACTACCGAGAAACCACTTGCTGTCACTGATGCTCAAGTTGTAACAACTGAGAAACCTGCTGTTGTTACTGATGCTCCAGTTGTAACTACCAAAATGCAAGGTCTTGTCACTGATGCTCCAGTTGTTACAACTGACAAACCTGCTGTTGCTACTGATGCTCCAGTTGTAACAACTGAGAAACCTGCTGTTGTAACTGATGCTCCAGTTGTAACTACCGAGAAACCAGCTGTTGTAACTGATGTTCCAGTTGTAACTACCGAGAAACCAGCTGTTTCCACTGATGCTCCAGTTGTAAGTACTCAGAAACCTGCTGTTGTAACTGATGCTCCAGTTGTAACAACCGAGAAACCAGCTATTGTCACTGATGCTCCAGTTGTAACAACCGAAAAGCCAGCTGTTGTCACTGATGCTCCAGTTGTAACAACTGAGAAACCTGCTGTTGTTACTGATGCTCCAGTTGTAACAACCCAAAAGCCAACTGTTCTCACTGATTCTCTAGTTGGAACAACCGAAAAACCTGGTGTAGCTACTGATACTCCAGTTGTAACTACCAAGAAACCAGTTGCTGTCACTGATGCTCCAGTTGTAACAACTGAGAAACCTGCTGTTGTAACTGATGCTCCATTTGTAACAACCGAGAAACCAGCTATTGTCACTGATGCTCCAGTTGTAACAACTGATAAACCTGCTGTTTCCACTGATGCTCCAATTGCAACAACTAAAAAGCCAGCTGTTGTCACTGTCACTGATGCTCCAGTTGTAACAACCGAAAAGCCAGCTGTTGTCACTGATGCTCCAGTTGTAACAACTGATAAACCTGCTGTTTCCACTGATGCTCCAATTGCAACAACTAAAAAGCCAGCTGTTGTCACTGTCACTGATGCTCCAGTTGTAACAACCGAAAAGCCAGCTGTTGTCACTGATGCTCTAGTTGTAACAACTGAGAAACCTGCTGTTGTTACTGATGCTCCAGTTGAAACAACCGAGAAACCAGCTATTGTCACTGATGCTCCAGTTGTAACAACTGATAAACCTGCTGTTTCCACTGATGCTCCAATTGCAACAACTAAAAAGCCAGCTGTTGTCACTGTCACTGATGCTCCAGTTGTAACAACCGAAAAGCCAGCTGTTGTCACTGATGCTCTAGATGTAACAACTGAGAAACCTGCTGTTGTTACTGATGCTCCAGTTGAAACAACCCAAAAGCCAACTGTTCTCACTGATGCTCTAGTTGGAACAACCGAGAAACCTGGTGTAGCTACTGATTCTCCAGTTGTAACTACTGAGAAACCAGTTGCTATCACTGATGCTCCAGTTGTAACTACCGAGAAACCTGCTGTTGCTACTGATGCTCCAGTTGTAACAACCGAGAAACCTGCTGTTGTAACTGATGCTCCAGTTGTTACTACCGAGAAACCACTTGCTGTCACTGATGCTCAAGTTGTAACAACTGAGAAACCTGATGTTGTTACTGATGCTCCAGTTGTAACTACCAAAATGCAAGGTCTTGTCACTGATGCTCCAGTTGTTACAACTGACAAACCTGCTGTTGCTACTGATGCTCCAGTTGTAACTACCGAGAAACCAGTTGCTGTCACTGATGCTCCAGTTGTAACTACCAAGAAACCAGCTGTTGCTACTGATGCTCCTGTTGTAACAACTGAGAAACCTGCTGTTGTAACTGATGCTCCAGTTGTAACTACCGAGAAACCAGCTGTTGTAACTGATGCTCCAGTTGTAACTACTGAGAAACCAGCTGTTTCCACTGATGCTGCAGTTGTAAGTACTGAGAAACCTGCTGTTGTAACTGATGCTCCAGTTGTATCAACTAAAAAGCCAGCTGTTGTCACTGTCACTGATGCTTCAGTTGTAACAACCAAGAAACCAGCTGTTGGTACTGCTGCTCCAGTTGTAACTACCGAGAAACCAGTTGCTGTCACAGATGCTCCAGTTGTTACAACCGAGAAACCAGCTTTTGCTACTGATGCTCCAGTTGTTACAACCCAGAAACTTGCTGTTGTAACTGATGCTCCAGTTGTAACTACAAAGAAATCAGCTGTTTTCACTGATGCTCCAGTTGTAACTACCGAGAAACCAGCTATTGTCACTGATGCTCAAGTTGTAACAACTGAAAGTCCAGCTGTTGTCACTGATGCTCAAGTTGTAACCACAAAGAAACCAGCAGTTTCCACTGTTGCTCCAGTTGTAACAACCAAACCAGCTGTTGCTACTGATGCTCCAGTTGTAACAACCAAGAAACAAGCTGTTGCCACTGATGCTCCAGTTGTAACCATAAAGAAATCAGCAGTTTCCACTGTTGCTCCAGTTGTAACAACCAAACCAGCTTATGCTACTGATGCTCCAGTTGTAACAACCAAGAAACCAGCTGTTGGTACTGATGCTCCAGTTGTAACTGTCGAGAAACCAGTTGCTGTCACTGATGCTCCAGTTGTAACAACTAAAAAGCCAGCTGTTGTCACTGATGCTCCAGTTGTTACAACCGAGAAACTTGCTGTTGTAACTGATGCTCCAGTTGTATCTACAAAGAAACCAGCTGTTTTCACTGATGCTCCAGTTGTAACTACCGAGAAACCAGCTATTGTCACTGATGCTCAAGTTGTAACAACTGAAAGTCCAGCTGTTGTCACTGATGCTCAAGTTGTGACCACAAAGAAACCAGCTGTTGCCACTGATGCTCCAGTTGTAACAACCAAACCAGCTCTTGCTACTAATGCACCAGTTGTAACGACCAAGAAACCAGCTGTTGGTACTGATGTTCCAGTTGTAATTACCGAGAAACCAGCTATTGTCACTGATTCTCCAGTTGTAACAACTGGGAAATTTGCTGTTTCAACTGATGCTCCAGTTGTAACAACTGAGAAACCTGCTATTGCCACTGATTCTCCAGTTGTAACAACTGAGAAGCCAGCTGTTTTTACTGATGCTCCAGTTGTAACCACAAAGAAACCATCTTTTGGTACTGATGCTCCAGTTGTAACAACTGAGAAATCTGCTGTTGTTACTCATGCTCCAGTCGTAACTACCATGAAACCAACTTTTGCCACTGATGCTCCAGTTGTAACAACTGAGAAGCCAGCTGTTGTCACTGATGCTCCAGTTTTGACCACGGAGAAAGCAGCTGTTGCTACTGATGCTCCAGTTGTAACTACCAAGAAACCAGCTATTTTCACCGATGCTCCAGTCGTAACAACCGAGAAACCAGCTGTTGTCACTGATGCTGTTGTTGTAACTATCAAAAAAACAGTTGTTGCTACTGATGCTCCAGTTGTTACTACCGAAAAACCAGCTATTGTTACTGATGCTCCAGTTGTAACCACGAAGAAACCAGCTCTTGCCACTGATGCTCCAGTTGTTACAACTGAGAAACATGCTGTTGCTACTGATGCTCCAGTTGTAACAACCGCAGAACCAGCTGTAACAACCGAGAACCCAGCTATCAAGATGACTGCTCGTGCCTCTGATCCTCCGAATCCAAACTTTGCAACTACAAAGCTTTTAGAAACTTCTAAAGGTATGGAAATTTTGTTAACAAAAAAAGTAACATTCCTGTGTTTATTGACTTGAAGGTTGTTATACCGTTCACATTTTATTTTTTGTGTCCTTATTCCAACATTAATTCAACAGCTGACCAATTTATGTTAAATATCCTCTTCCTTATACCAAATGTTGAATAAAAAATACAGGCCTTTCTATCTCTATAAAATTTAAGTTTTTTGTTTTCTTCCATTGGGTTTTGTTCAAATCATGCCTCCAGGAAGTCCAGGCTCTGCGATTATATTGTATTAGCATTTGATGTCAGTGGTTAAAAGGTGTCATGAACCTGCATTTTATAGAGATAGAAAGGCCTGTATTTTTTATTCAACATTTGGTTTAAGGAAGAGGATATTTAACATAAATTGGTCAGCTGTTGAATTAACGTTGGAATAAGGACACAAAAAATAAAGGAAGTCCAGGCTTTGTGATTATTAGGTACTTAGCCTGTGATGTCACTTGTTATAGGGTATTATAAACTTTGAAATAAGTTTGTTAATAGCCTTTGTGACACTTAAATGGCATGTTTTTTCATACCTTTGTTTTGTTGGGAGCTTTGTGATGGTTTTTTGTGCTTTGTGTGTGTATGTTGTTGATGTTTTTTTTGTTTTTTTTGTTTTTTGGGGGGGGGCGTAATACATAGGGATTGTGAAATATCCATCAATATTGAGACATTACCTGGTGCTTGTGTTTGTATAACCACAAATGTAACATATGAGTGTGTCCTATGACCCTAGTTTCTATTTGAGATTTCAAATAAAACGCACCTCGTTTTTTACATTATTTTGAATTTTCATGTTAAATCAATGGCATAAGCTTGAAGTTCAAACTACTTGATCTTCAATGGTGACTGGCATTGTACTTCCCCTTTCTAAGATACCTGACCAGAAAATAAGATGAAGACATACTCAATCTAGTTTTTGGAGGAATTCCCATGATAGGAATAGGACCTACAAACCCAATCTGTTTTAAACGAGATTAAGTTGTTTGATCACCTGTATTTATGATATCATGTTTGTTTGTTTATTTGTTTGTTTCAGCTGCTGACACAACTCCTGCAAGCTCAGTTGGCATATGCCGTATTGTCTGCAGTGTGGCAACAGACCCTGGTCCAGTCTGCGGCACAGACTCCACAACCTACCCATTCAAGTGCGTCCTTGACCTATTGTCGTGTCTCTTGCCGCACAAGAACCTGGCAGTGCTTCATCTCGGATCCTGTGTTTAAACTTTCCTCAGTGATTTATCATTTTCATGTAATATAGTGTTTAAGGTTTGATAACAATCATGTTTTAGGAGTTTTGAGTTCAGATGGCCTCTGTAGTGCTTTCTTAAACCATAACTTGGTAATGGTGCAGATGGCTATCAGGAATGGTTGCAAAGTAAACATATAGCCTCTGTTTTTCTATTTTCTGGCAATAATTTCAAATCAGTTCATGCTGTGGAAACCACATTTACCTCAATCGGCGTTTGTGTAATGTGTAGTTGAATCCAAAAATTTTTTTTTTGTTACTTGGTCTCATTACTGTTTCAAAGATAAAATCTAAACATACATACAGGTATTGTACACGATTTGTAAGGATTCTTACTAGAAACATTTTGCCTTTGAAATGTTTCGACTGAAATGTAGTCATATTTGAGAAAACCTTTTCTGGAAACCTTTTCAAAAAAGTAAGGGAAAAAAACCCAGCTGATTTCGTTTGTTACAAACAGTATTAAGGACAATCTGTGCATGGTTTTTAGCTATTTTCTCATGACAGATTAAGCCAAATTTTCACACATCGTTATTTCATGTGAAGGGTGGAAACCACAAAACATGAACACTGTTTGCAACTGTTTTCTCAGCTCTACCAATCCTGCGTAATATCTTTAAACTCAATTCCAATGTTTCATTGTACTTAATATTTCAGATATATGTAATATGATAGATTTGTTAGTACTGAAAGAAAGTGATCGGAAACTAATCATACAGTGAGAAAGTACTTGTTGTGTTTGCTGATGTGTAATTAGCAAGTAATAATTGATCATAAAAACAAAAACTGTTGCGACATCGTTTGATGTACTCAATGAACTAGTGCTGAATACTTGCCGAGAGCAATTGCCAATGTTTTGTTTTATTTAATTGTTTTTATTTAGGGGAGAGGTCTTCAGCAATCTTCTCATGCTTTGATACTTTTTTGTTGTGTTTTTAATACCAAATTATACCTCCACGTTTTTATGATGCATGTTAATATTTTAACTCTTCTTCAATAAAACCCTTTGTCTGCCCTGAATTTTGTCTAACACTGTGTTGTATAAATATTAACGACAAATAAAGGCCACCTGGATTTAATGTCAATTTCTGAATTTACTTGTGTACCGTTATTTAGTGGAAACAGCAAGGAGTGAAAATGTAAAGTTAGACTGTAAAAGATGTTTTGAAAATATTGTCGATCCCGCCGTAGACGGCGCTTTGGGTGGTACTCAGCTCCGATATCTGACGCAACAATTGGGCTCGTGATTCCTACCATTAACCGGCGGCCTTAGGCTGCAACCAGAATCTTCGTTACCAGCCGTTGACACCCCCACCCATGTGGGGATGTACACGATTAGTTGTGACTCGAGGAAAATTCGCTGAACCGTCTAAAAATGTTATCATGGAAGCTTAGTCTATGCATGCAATTCTAATAGTAATACAGTCGACTCTCGTTAATACGAGGTCCGCCGGACTGGCCCGTTTTCCTCGTATTATCCGAACCTCGTCTTAAACGCAGCGCACTATTTACACGTACATGTACATGTAATAATAATAATGGGCCGGTATCCAACTTTGAGATGCTCTTGGCACATCGAAACATCAATACAGAGGAATGTTTATGCAGACCTCATTAGGTGAGTCTTGTGGGAAGTTTTGAACAAATCCAGTGACTTTCACCCCGTGATGTTTTGGCCTGGGGTTTCCTTAAGAGATGTTTGTTATTAGATCTAGACTTGCGGTAGGAAAGATAGTGTTGGAGTCTGTCTGAGAGATATGGCTGTAAAGTGCCTTTTGATGAGCGATAGACATACACACGGATCTTGAAGACGATTTTGTCCTGTAGATCTTTCAGGATTCTATTGCTGGACCGGGTTACAATTCTAGCGGCAATATTTTGAAGGCGAGGCAAGCGGCTAATTTGATTATGAGGCAGGCCATAGAGAAGAGAGTTTCCCATGTCAAGTCGGGAAGTTATAAAGGCATGAACGAGTTGCTCTGTAGCATCTTGAGTCAAGTACTTTCTGATGAGACCAAGGTTGTGTAGGTGGAATGAGGAGCTCATAGCAACAGACGATATGTGATCCTTAAAGGGGTGTTGTTGTCAAATATGGTGCCCAAATTCCGAACTTTTATGAAAGTTTTGACGTGAGCGTCACCGACGCGAAGGTGAGGAATGTGCACGTTAGCCTCTTGCGTTGCTGTTTGGAACCAAGAATTATAAACTTGGACTTATCATCGTTTAATCATAAGAAGTTGCTGGACATCAAGTCACGGATCTCATCAATACAGGATTCAGTGCGATGTATTGCAGACTCTGCTTCAGATTGGTTTGGGTTAAAGGATTTGTAGATCTGTGTGTTATCGGCATAAAGATGATAATGAAGATTGTGAAACTACAATGTACAGGGTGTATTGGGTCTGGGGAAGATCGGTGCTTTTCTGAATTCTTAATAGATAAAGGCGGGGAACCGTGCCTCTTAAAAATGTTCTGTTGGTGATACTTTCGACGAGTTTTGTGTATCTCCTGTCTTGAAACTTGAACCAGGTTTTAGCTGAATATCATGACGTACTTATTTTTCAAAAGTTACTTCGTTTGTAGGGTAGTCGGGGAGGTACTAAGCCTACTCACAATTTTCTTAAAGAAGACAATTTTGTGATTGTGTCGATAGCACTAAGCCAAGCTGCAGCTATGTACATGTACACCTCGCTATCCAAGTACTGTACACAATCATGTACACATAATGAATACATGTACATGTTGTATATACATTACATTGTACATGTAATTGCATTATTAAAGTAGGAATTGCAAAGATTTCAGGGAAAGGACATTATAACAAAGTAAATGTACATGTATACATGTATATTTTAACCGTCGGTGGAAAGTCATTCACTTACGCAGTATTTATGATGATGACTCGTATCCTGCTCGTTTTAAAGCTCCATCGATGTGCGTGAAAAGGTCGATTGAGTCATCCATAATGCAATGTCAGTGACCTGGTTTACCTTTCCGATCCCCGGTGCCTATACCCAGACCGTAAGGGGGATTTCTCATGGACCCCAGTCAGGAAATGTGGTCATGGGAACGCATCATAATAGAAAAGGCCTCGATCTTGAACGCTGCAAGCCTTAAGAAACGATTTGAAGCTATTGAAATCCCTGTGAAATTCAAATTTCACACATGTACATGTATGTAGAATCCCGGATACTCTCTCCTTATTAAGATTTTTTCTTAATCCTACAACATGTTGTTTGTCATAGTGGAAAAGCCGATCATGCAGATAACGGTTATCGTAATCTATGAATTGTCATAACAGCACGCGGATCCATTAGCATTATTGTCAAAGACAGTTTCAATTCAATTAAAAACAGCTTTATTTATTCTAGAATAGGCAAAAGTAGGTAATTACAAAAGTTTTCAATTTTTGTTTGTTTCGTTTCTGGTTGATTGGTTTTTGTTTTGTTTTTTTTGTGGGGTTTTTTTTTGGGGGGGTCACCGAAAAGCCTTTGTATTCGTAAGTTGTCGCAACTTTCTCAATACACGCGTACACTGCTCTGATTAGGCCTATCCAAACTTGATGATCCAACAACACTTACAACCCAAGGAATGAATCAACTCAATCGGTCACTTGGAGTCACGACAAAGTAGTGAGGGAAAATATATTATGTTTTCTTTTTTTAACTCGGGGGATCAAATAAAGTATTTCTCCCAAACTGAAATATTTAAAACTTATCAAGGGAAATTTATGTTCATACCTGTGAACAATGTGAACATTATTGTCGTACAATCTTACCTATTATATGCTCGCCCTTTAAATGCTTCTTTTTGTGTTTATGTCCTTTTATTGTACAGTTATACAGTTGTTTGTTTATCCATACGTAGTTGTTTTTAAACTATAACTGCATTTTATTATGTTGTTATGATGCATATTTGGACCAAACAATTTGAAAATGTGTACTGTAATGGTATTAATCAAACGCTCAATTACAAGCAACGAAATACATGTACACAACTGAACTAGCTGCTCTTTGCACATATTTCATTTTCGGTATCTATTGACGTAGAGATCTACTGAGCAAAATACTATTCTTTGGAACTGCGCTTTACCAGTCACGGGATGGGGGGGGGGGTGGGTGGGTATTAATGCAAAACAATAATCATACAGACAACCAATTTGTGTCCAATGTCATAGCTCTAAAACTTGTTTTCAGCTCTTCGTTAGCGAGGTAAAAGTATGAACACTAAAGAGCACTATTGCACAGTCGTGCTCGTCTCTTAGGTCTGACTAATTGTAACGTCCCTGACCTTGGTAAGCTTCCGGAGTTCAAGAGGAGGTCATTCCCACAGAGGACTGTTTCAAGAGCCGAGGGTCAGTTGTTTTAGATAGGTAGAGTCATACTTTGGTAATGACCCCGAAAAACAGTGTAATTTTTATATGAAAGCCTTCTTATTCTAACTATGATAATAGTAGTAAGCATTCTGCGAAATTTCTTCATCTGAAGTGCCCCCTTTGGTCAAAAAAGTATATCGAAAAGTTTTAATTGTACAAATATCACCTAAAGGCGACGTTGGAGATCAAATTGTCCGTGTCCGTTTGTGAATCCTGTGGCAAAATATGCGGTTGATCCGTTGTCACCTTGCTAAAAACGTGGGTTGATTAAAAGTTCTTGATGAAAATAGTGTACAGTACATTGTAGACACTTTTTTCAGCTGAAATTTTCACTGGTGACTTTTCTTTCAAAGTGAAAATTTGGCCTGACTCGTTGACAAAACCAATCTATCACCTTAAGGTACCTTAATCTACTGCTTTTGCGTGCTCATCCAATCCGAAATGTTTCAACAAATATGGCAATATTTATGATCCTGCGTGTAGTAAAATAAACTCATCTACATGTACATGTACATGTACTTATTATTTTACTTGACTCCCCTCTTTTTGTTTCTCCATACTTTACTGACAAAGAACGTGAAGGATATAGGCACATGTTCCTACCGAGTGAGCTGTACCCCAGTATCATCAAGCGTGTACATGTGCTCATGAAAAGTCGGTGCGCCTCTTTTGCCACACCTAGTTCTCTGCAGACATCCGCCCACTTTTGACTACTCCACATTTCCATGACATTAGTATGACCCCCTGAAACTATGGATGATAAAGAGTTCATCAACAGCGTACATGGACCGACATGAGACATGTTCCATAGTTTCGTTACCAGTCAAGGTTGCTATTCAAACAAAAAACTGTGGCATAACAGTTGCGAAAAGAACATTCAGCCAAGTCCTTCAGTTTTTGCGTCTGAATTAGGCCTACATATGTTTTTATTAATTAGGCTATTACAAGAAGCTGTTATACAAGTTATTAACGTTTACTTTAGGATAAAAAGCCCTTTTAAGCACAAATCCCATGTACAACAACGCCGATTGGTTTGGTCAGATCATAGAACAAATATGTTCCTTGCTCTATGGTCAGACTTCCAATTTTGATTTAATTTTAGAATTCCACTTTGCAAATTATCGTCTTGACACGTTTTTTAAACACTTTTACTGCCAAGAAAACAATTTTACTGACTCACATAGTATTTTTGTCGCACAAAAGAAATGGTTCCATTTTCAAAATGATGCATAACAATCTACGAAGTGCAAAAGTCACCGGCACAGAAGTCGTTGTCCATTTCTTGACATTTTTTGGGGGAAACTTTACATTTCTGCTACGCAGTAATAATATTTTTCTGTCATTTTGTCCGTCGTCCGAACAGGTCCCTTTTTTATATTTTAGTTTCGATGTGAGACTACCGGCCGGTGTCAGCCTTAAAAGTGTCCCGGATGATGACTGGTACAGTACCCAGGGCCATCATGCCAGAAAGCGAGAATAGACTTGTATGAGTCGTTGCTTGTTTTGGGGTTGAGGAGGGGGTAGATGGGTGTGATTATTGACACTCTTGGTGCTCCGCACTGAATAAACATAACTTTATATTCTACCAAATTAATCTCTCTATTTCACAATGACAAGAAACTGACCGTTATTCCAGCAGTAATTGTTTAAAAAACACATGGAAGATTTAGAGTGGAATCTTTATCCTGTCTTAACACTTCTGATACAAATTTGAGATTATTGTATAAAGCTATCGTATAAAGCTAATTCCCGAACCAGCGCCAGCCATTTTCAAAGAACTTAACTTATGTAAATGTTTTGCTCAAAGTTGGAATCAGGTGATGATTAGAAATGATCATCTTCACAGTAAGACCGGCACCATTTTCTCTTTAGTTTGAGAAAGGTCCATGCACAATATTTAAGGCGATAAACTTATACCAACCGTCTTTGTGTGATGCATCCGGCGGGCATCGATGTGGATTTTGCATTTATCTATAACTATTTTGCCCGTTAGATATCAAATTAGTCGCATAACAGAGTTGACAGATTTCAAAACAGCATTGACAGGATGTATGCGACAGTACTAATTTAATTTTGAGCTTTTTCCTCACGTTTTTAATTGAAATTGTTGGATAGATCTTTGGCAGACTAATAGTATCAAAGGATAACGGCCTGAACTCCGTGACAAGGGCACTATAAGGGCATGGTTAGGATCGTAGTGACAGACACGTACTAGTCATCTCCCAAGAGAAACCCATGTGACTTGGTGTATAAAAAGAGAGTTCTGCCCTCGGAGAAGTTTATTCGTGACTGTTTCTCTTCCACGCAGGACAAGCATTTCTTCAGACATTCGTGTGGAGATTGTTCATCCCAAGCAAGGTTAGATTTCATTTATCAATTATGAAACAGAAATGGGACTTTTTTATCAGTCAGTCTTTCCCTTTTAAAATG
Source organism: Pisaster brevispinus (assembly GCA_023634235.1). Taxonomy (NCBI): domain Eukaryota; kingdom Metazoa; phylum Echinodermata; class Asteroidea; order Forcipulatida; family Asteriidae; genus Pisaster; species Pisaster brevispinus. The sequence goes on from JAMKCF010000004.1 coordinate 17,931,130, forward strand.
TTTAACTCAAACCAACCGGATTTCAAGAAATAAATCATAAAATAAGTCTGTGAAAAGTTAATAACTAACGACGTTTATTTATCTTGCTTTGTAAGGCATCAGTGTATTTTGTTCAAGAGTAAGTTTTGAAACTGAAGATAATTTTTTTTTTCGAATCAAAGTTCGGTTAAAGAACTTGACTTTGGACCGTACAAAAACAAAACCTTTGCCGACTCGTTAGTCTGAAAAAAAACTTTGTAAACCTGTACCCGGACGCAACAAAAAATTATGTCATGCTCTAATTCAAATATGCTGTGGAAATCTTTCATGTATTCAAAAGTTTTGGCCCTGTTTAAGACGGCGATTTTATTTCATTTACTTTCAAATCTTTCTTCTTCTTCTTTTTTCTACGCGGGAACTAAGGTTCTGGAAAAAAAGTTCAAAATAAACCTACGGTCAATACTTCCATCGGGTATATTTCCCGATTGGGCTTTTCGGTTACAACATTATAGCATGTACAAAAACAGTAACACAACATGAACCCACATATTTGTTTTAAGTTGGTGCTTCTTTGGTGATTTTTTTCACAGGTTGGTTTCATCATATGAGTTTCGCTTTATAAATTAGGGGTGGTGAAACTGTTCAATCAAAAGAATTATAATAACCTTTAATTCCACTTCCTCTCCTTGCCATTGGATGGTGGATAGCACATTTCTCCTATTTGTCTTTCTATCCGTCTAGCAATTTCCCCAAACGTATTAGGGATCAATTATTGTTTTCTCACCATGACCGATTTGGACATTTCGATAGCAAGTTTATCGAAAGCTTTTCAAGAATAAGTTTTTGTTTCTAACTGAGTGTTTTCTTTATTTACATTTATTTTATTTTTTCTTTCTTTCTTTTTTTCATTTTGTATTATAGGCCTAACTACTATTTTTAATTTATTGTTAAACAATTTTTTTGCGACCAAGGAGTGTTTTGCTATGTTCACTTACTTTCGTTGTCAAAAACACAACCTTTTACAATTACTCGATTTAATCTTGTAAAAAAAACATTGATTTAATTACAATAGTCACTGGGATATTTAGCTTTGATGTTTTATTGTCTTCCCTACCACAGATGAAGCTTTTACTAGGAATTGTGTGTGTGATCGCCTTCGCATCAATTGCTGAGTCGGGTGAGTTAAGAACAGAGAATATCTCTCACCTCATTTGTAAAAAGAAATTCGATAGCTATACAAGGAAGCAAAAACGCACAATAAAAGTACAATAATCTTGGTTGCGCCATTTTGGGAGTCAGGACGTATCCGAAATGGCGGCCACGGTTACGGCTACGACTGTTTCTAAGTGTGTTGCTAAGGGACATAGGCCCACTACTTCAATGCATGATGATGTGGTGTTCTAGCTGTAGCCGTAGCTGTAGCCGCCAATTCAGACACGGCCCAAAATGTCCTCGTAAGTTATAGAGTGAAGTGCGCATTTTAGGCGACGCGGCGTGTATACGCTTACACTCACAAAATGGCAAACGTGACATACATTAGTGCGTGGGACATTAGTGCAAGGGGCCAATAGTCAAATATCTGTCTCATGACATACTCTGTGCCAAATTCCATCTTTGTATCATCAAATGTACAACTTTCCCAAATAGTTCCCCTATTTGTCCCACAAGCCATGCACTACTTAAGCTGCTAAAGAAAAAGATGGATTGGTAAAATAGCATCCTAATATTTCCTGAAATTTTGAACGTGTGTAACTTATATCAACTACAATTTTTGAACAAAAATGGGGGGGTTGTTTGTTTGTTTGTTTGTTTTCATTTTACTGTCTATTCCTGTAACGGTGTAAATTCTGAGACGCTCTGACGAGAATTTAAAATTAAATAAGAAACTCATTTGTGCCGTACCGTACTTTTTGTTCTGCCATTATGAAACTACCTTGTCTCTTATTTGTCACGGAGAAATGACTAAGACGTTTGCCTCACCTTGATTAAACCAGGTTAATTTTGTTGTCGTTATTGTGTCTAATCGTTAGCATTTTCATGAGGTACGCTTATTACATTCAGGCATGCACAGCGCACACAAGCACTAACGGTTTATCTCCAATAATATTAACGGGGATCAGGAGTGCTTTTTTCTTGTTTGTTGTGTAATTTTTTTAGTTTTGTTTGATTATGTGTATATCTAATAATATATTTTGTACTTTATTTCTTTCTTTCATCATAATAACCCTTGTTTAGTAGAGTGCATTTCAACCTGTCGGTTGCCATACTGTACAATTTTTCACGTTTTTACTTGTATGAAATAAACCATAATCAATGCAAACTCTATAGTGTGCACAAGGCAGACGCACCAACGCGTATGCGTCACGTCACCATCAGCCGTACAAAAAGGCGTAATGTTCCCTCATTTTGCCAACCGGGGCCCAATTGCATGGCTCTGCTTACCGTAAGCAAAGAATCGGCGCTTACGGAAGCACGTTACTCCACGTTACTAGGCATTCTTCGCCATGGGGTCCCAACCCGCCATAGGCCTACTTGCAAGTGCGTGCTGTCTACTTGCAAAAACGTGGGCAAAATTTTGGGATCCGTACGTGGTGATTACCGCCTCAGTACGGATTTGGGAGCACGCAGACACGCCGTAGCACTTTTAGTGCACGAGGAACTTTCGCTGCGTTCGGGCTGCGGTCGGACTACGGATTCACTCCCACGTTTTCAGAAAAACGTGGCGGCCGTGGCCTCCCCAAAACTGTACGGACTAAAAACACGCACGGTGGGTTCTGACCGGGGCTATACACAGCTAGTGCAGAAATTCGGCGCTTGCACAGTAAGCGGAGAATGGTGATCGCAAGGGAGAATTCGGCAGTGAGCAGAGCAATGAAATTGGGCCCAGTAGTGTTTATACGCACGCGTGATACGCAACTTACATATTTCTTGGGAAAGGTCTCTTTGGAGTGTCTTGTCAGAGTTACTGGTGAACGTTTAAATCCAAAACTTTACTCTCTATGCTGAAATTTAGTTTCCTACAATAAAAAAGAGCTAATTTTCTGTTTACCCAAACAGGTTAGGGTAATGAGGGTAATTACTGTATAATTCAGTGCTTTCCTATAGCCATGCTGACAAAAATTCACATGGCTTGCATAATGCCACGGGTAGAACTCGAACCCACGGCCCCGCATTCTACAGCAGACGTAGGTTCGAATCCCACCGACTTACCATGCTTGTGGATTTTCAAAAGTGTTTAATTACCCCCTCAAGCTTCGGTTTAATCGAAGGGGATGAAAAATAGAGAGATGCACTACTCACGTCAAGATCAATTATGGATGTAACGATGACCTTTCATGACAAGTTGGTTTTAGAGAACACATGGTTCTTATGAACAACATGGTGTAAACCGTGTGGTGTGATCGCAAAAAACATTAGGAGTTTTTAGTATCCACCATAAAAAAATGTTTAAACAAATTATTTTGTATCGATCCTTACAGCACCTACACGCGTCTGCAAGCGTAATTATCGCAAGTGTGTGGACATGTTGGATGAGGGCGAAATATACACGGGCAAGGTTTGTGGTAGAGACGGAACCACATACAACAATGTATGCAAGCTGAACCTCAAAGCATGCGAGACTCGCTCTACGATCACCAAGCTGCAAAACGGAAGATGCCCCGCTAACCTAAACCAAGGTTCGTGACCCCACTCATCTCAACAGAGGGTTGGGGTACGGTAATGCTTAAATATAAAAATACTTTTTTAATAAGCATATTTATTTCTAGACTTTTATACATAATTGTTTTTTGGGTTTTTTTGGTTGCCCTATAACACCAGGATTGTTTTTCAATGAAACCAATAATAGCTTTAACGTGTGTTTCAATAAAATCATTTTTCGTAAACTTTTCAATGTTGTGGTAACCCCCCCCCCAAAAAAAAGGAAAAAAAAAGAAGTGTCATCATTGCATAAAGACTCACATTATTCGGCGTTTCATTTTGTACACAGGTCAAAACCCTGGAGGCGTCAGACAAACATGCCCAAGTCACTGCAGAAATGCCCCCCATGTGCCAGTGTGTGGTTCCGATGGAAAGAAATATGCTTCAAAGTGTATGGTCTTGCACAAGAGTTGCAAGTACAGAAGGCACCGTGACCTAAACGTTGTGTCACTTTGGCCTTGCCGCAGGGTTATGTCATTTGACCAGAACGTCGATGGAGATGGTGATTTCTTCACTGGTACTGGACAAACTAATGATTGGGGTCAGCGACAGGAGGGTGGCGAGCAAAATGAAGGTGGCGAGCAAAATGAAGGTGGCGAGCAAAATGAAGGTGGCGAGCAAAATGAAGGCGGCGAGCAAAATGAAGGTGGCGAGCAAAATGAAGGTGGCGAGCAAAATGAAGGCGGCGAGCAAAATGAAGGTGGCGAGCAAAATGAAGGTGGCGAGCTAAATGAAGGCGGCGAGCAAAATGAAGGTGGCGAGCAAAATGAAGGTGGCGAGCAAAATGAAGGTGGCGAGCAAAATGAAGGTGGCGATCAAAATGAAGGTGGCGAGCAAGCTGAAGTTGGCGAACAAGCTGAAGCTGGTGAGGAATCTGAAGGTAGCGTGCAATCTGAAGCTGGTGAGGAATCTGAAGGTGGTGAGCAAGCTGAAGCTGGTGAACGAGCTGAAGCTGATCAGGAAGAAGGTGGTGACCAAACTGAAATTGGCGAGCAAAGTGAGGGTAGTGACCAAGGTCCCAATGCCTTCCTTGCACCTGCGGAGCAGTTTTTCCCTGACATCCCTGGGTCGAGTGTTGGTGCCGGTGGTGGACCTGGAGGTCCAGGTGGACCTGGAGGTCCAGGTGGACCTGGAGGTCCAGGCGGACCTCCTGGTGGTGGATCCACAGAGTCTGGGGAGTCGTCAGAAGAACCTGAATCTGAATCTGGACCAGAGCCAAGCGAGGCATCCGTCGGGTCAGACGGTGCTGCTAGCCAAGTTCAACCTGATGGTGACGCTGAGCCAGCCGAATCTGAGAACGAATCCGAGAATGAATCCGAGAATGAATCTGAGACCGAATCTGAACCTTCCGGTCAGGCGGAGGGATCTGAGATCGCATCCGAAAACGAATCTGAGACCATACCCGAACCGTCCGGTCAGGCGGAGGGTTCTGAGATCGATTCCGAAAACGAATCTGAGATCGAATCCGAGAACGAATCCAATAATGGGAATGGACCGTCGGGTCAGGTCCAGGGCACTTCTGTTGGTGGATCTACTTTTTCTTCTGATTTCAATGAGGAACCAGAGTCTGAAGAGGACGACTGAAAAATTGTATAGAGATATTGTAGAGGGACGTTCGAAGATAAGGTCAAACTAATTAGCAATAATTTCTTAACGGTAAAACTGTTCCATCCTTAATAGCATTGATAGTAATTTTTATTCGGGCGAAAACTTCACAAGTACATACAAACATTCAAAACTTACACCAAACAATGGTGGGATGCCCATGGAGATCATAAAAGTTTTTAAAAATATTTAACAAAATAATAACTATCGTCACAAGGCGTGTATGTCTCCCGAAATGAGTTTTCCCTATTCTTTCACTGAATGTTAGTGCCCGCTTATAATGACCCCTTTGTTGTTGGCAATTAGTGGTAATTTAAAATTGTGTCTAGTTTGTCATAAATCATTCAGGAAGTTTGAGGAAGCGAAAACGTTGAGGCACATTACAACCAAGTTTATGTAGTGGGCCTACAGAATGTCCTGTTCAATCCTTCCTTTCAATTCGCTTCCCTACGCATAAATTTATGGAGACTCGTTTCCTCTCGTAAGATAGAAACATGTGTTTCCTACACTTACAATTCACAACCTTCTCCCTTGAGTAATAAACCCATACTCTCCGAATGTTTTAGACTGAAATTTACTTTAATCAAATGATCAGCCAATGATATTGCCATAACTAGAGCAAATTCGTCGGATCTCCAAGTTTGGCTTGGGTGTAGAATCATTTATGAGTGTTGGTTTTGCTTTACATGAAACCTGTTAAAGGACCCATTGCCTTCGGATTGGGCTGGCTATGAATAGCGTTTAAAAAGGTAGAATGATTCACACAAAATATCCATTGAAATTGTGTGGTTTTACTTTGTGAACTAACACGGTCTGCCATTTTGTGGAGTCGAACATCTGGTTCTACAAAATCCGAAGGCAACGTATCCCTTGTGGTTCTGTATGTGCACAGAATAACGATCTTCGAAATCATCATATGGTTATCACGACATGTAAAATGAAAAGAAGGTTCTTGATAGTATTGGGATCATCATCATATCACACTAAATCTCTCTCTAAAATAAGAGTCGTCCCTCTAAACTAAGTACCATTGCTCCATGTTCGAACTCCCTACAATAGTCATAATTTGCAACTGGAAATTGACAATGGTAGTACAATGTACTCGCATTGTATTGGCACTATGCGTGCTATGACTGTCCATTTCCAATTCCGGTGTCACGGTCTGATCTATCCGGCGTGCTGAACTATCCGGGTGACGTAGGCGGACATTTCAGCACATAGTAGTCACGTTCACAATAGTCCGGCCGTGCTCGGATATCCGGGTTACAAAGTCGGTGAATACCTCCGCGTCCCCCCCCCCCCCTTACGTGTAGTTCTGTGTGGTCCCATTTATATTCTCTGATTCAACTCTGTTTAATCACATTCTCTTGGCCAATATTTACACGTACACTCTTTGTAAAACAAACCTCTTTTCTCGTTTCAAAACGTTTTGCGCGTGTGGGCCAATTTTTCAAGACTGACGCTCGGACATTTTGAGTTTACACAAGTGTGGGGGTGTTTTTAATTGAAGGAAGAATAGTTCGACGGGCTGTGAACTTTTACACTGCAGGAAGGAGTTATAGGAGTTTATTTAGACACCCCTATAAAAACGATTCACGCGTCCAGTCAGGTGTTGCCAGTGCTCGTGGATGCCACATTGAAATCTGCCGCAGGAAGGGGGCATTCACAACACGTTGCCAGTACCGCAGCAACACGACTCAGAACGGCACTGAAACTGTACTACTTTCGCACGCTGTGCGCAGACATGTCATGACGTAATTTTACCGTAATTGGTCATCCGGATAGCTGAGACCGTGACACCGGTTGCAAATTAGTCAGAATATAAAGAGTAGATAATTTAGAAATTAATTGATATTGGGAATAATACTTTACGTTGCATATTTCTAATAAAACAGCAAAATGAATGATAGCTAACGTACGAACAGTGTTGATCTTTGTATGTATTAAAAAAAACAGTTATCCTTAACGTAACTTCAAAACGGCCGGATAATAATGTTTTTGCCTGCAAGGCATAGCGCAGAAATTACAAGCTGTTCAAACTTACACATAATGAGCCTAAATCGAACTTTGAACAGCAGGATTTTGTTGTTGGTGGTGGTGGTGGTTTTTGGTTTGTTTTTGTGAGGGTTTGGGGGGGGGGGTTTGTCAATTAGGCTGAAGTGAACTATGCTGTAAGCAGAAAACACAATTTGACTTGGGACTAAATTGGTGCGACATCTTTCCATAACCAGGTCCGTCTATGCGATATTATAACTCGCTATATTGTCAAGCACGGATAGAACTTCAAATGTGTCTTACTTGCGACCATATAGGCCCCAATTTTAACATTCATACCATGGGTGCTCACTTCACAATGATATTCTTCTTCTGTTTTTCTCTCTCTCTATTTCCCTCTCTCTCATTCTTTTTTTTTTTTTTTTCTCTCTCTCTCTCTCTCTCTCTCCCCCCCCCCCCCCCTTCCAAATGACGTGAACATAGTTAAAGGAACTTTTATGAATTACCGGGAAGCGTTAAAGAGACTGAAGGTAATTATTTTGCCTTAAAATAGGCCAATATCATATTTATGTCTTGCATTAAGTCATAATTATGGGATGTAGGCCTAAGGCATAATAATAATATGAATGCCGTTTTCTTTTTTTTATAATCTTTTCCGTAGGGCCTACATAACAAACGAAAATTGTACAGTATGTATATTTTAATTAATATCAAACGTCATTGACAATTATTACATGGGGGCAAGGGAATAATGTATTGTACACAGCGCTTGGGTACAAGGTTGGGTTTGTGTCTGAACCCGGTGACCCCACTAAATATACCGCGTGCGCGCACACTCTCTGCGTGGTTTTATCAACAGTCTCATTATGGTTTTGTTCATTCCTTCCTTTGCACAATGCATTAACCAGCTTAGGCAGGCAGGCCTATAGTCTGGTCTGACAAAGCATGGAGGTTGGTTGAACCAAATTTGACAAGGGTACAACATCACTCACAACAGAGAGCTGGGCCTAATAATTAATATTATTAAAAATAACAATTAGTAAAAACACGAATAAATGCTTGCTTGTCGAACCTGAGTGTCAAACTTAAAATAGCCTGATATAACGTTAATAAACATTCTGAATCAATATCCCTCAGTTATAATAAAGACACGTCAACCATTTGATTATTCTTATGAGTATCCTCCCCCCCCCCCGAAGTAAAAATACATAAAACCAACAATCGATAAATAAACCAATGTAAAATAATAACAATAATAATAATCCCAAAAAATTGAAAATAAATACACAATTACAAAATAAAAAGTGAGCAAGGAAAAAAAGAAGACTAGAGAAAAAAGAGAGCTGGGCCTAATATAACATTAACAATAATACAATCGCAAATGAATGCTTTTCAAATCTGAGTGCAGACATCTGCCCACTTTTGACTACTCCACATTGCCATGACATTAGTATGACCCCCTGAAACTGTGGATGACAGGGAGTTCATTCAACAGCGGACATGGACTGACATGAGACATGTTCCATAGTTTCGTTACCAGTCAAGGTTGCTATTCAAACAAAAACTGTTGCATAACAGTTGCGAAGTACATTCAGCCAAGTCCTTCGGTTTTTGCGTCTGAATTAGGCCTACATATTTTTTTTATTAATTAGGCTATTACAAGAAGCTGTTATACAAGTTATTAATTTTTACTTTAGGATAAAAAGCCTTTTTAAGCACCAATCCCATGTACAACAACGCCGATTGGTTTGGTCAGATCATAGAGCAAATGCTCTATGGTCAGACGTCTATGTTTGATTTAATTTTAAAATTCAACTTTGCAAATTATCGTCTTGACACGTTTTTTAAACACAAGAAAACAATTCTACTGACTCGCATAGTATTTTTGTCGTCATTTTTCTGTCATTTTGTCCAAACAGGTCCCTGTTTTATGTTTTAGTTTCGATGTGAGACTACCGGCCGGTGTCAGCCTTAAAAGTATCCCGGATGATGACTGATACAGTACCGAGGTCCATCACGCCAGAAAGGCGAGAATGGACTTGTATGAGTCGTTGCTTGTTTTGGGGTTGAGGAGGGGGCAGATGGGTGTGATTATTGACTCTCTTGGTGCTCCACACCGAATAAACTTAACTTTATATTCTGCCAAATTAATCTCTCTATTTCACAATGACAAGAAACTGACCGTTATTCCAGCAGTAATTGTTTAAAAAACACATGGAAGATTTAGAGTGGAATCTTTATCCTGTCTTTACACTTCTAATACAAATTTGAGATAATTGTATAAAGCTATCGTTTTTAGTTTTTATTTATTTTTTTTTACTTTTTTTTATTCAACATCCAACAGCGCAAGCGCCAATTACAGGACGGATAAAAATATTAATATTAAACATTATAAAAAAGTTAAATTTTACAATAAATTAAGGAAGTAAACAAACATAAAAAAATACACATACACACATGGCAAGAGGGGAAAACCCATAAGAACAGACAGAAACATGAAAGACCCCGAATAAAGGTAAAGGTAATTCCCGAACCAGCACCAGTCATTTTCAAAGAATTTAACTTATGCAAATGTTTTGCTCAAAGTTGGAATCGGGTGATGATTAGAAATGATCATCTTCACAGTATGACCGGCACCATTTTCTCTTGAGTTTGAGAAAGGTCCACGCACAATATGTAAGGCGATAAACTTATACCAACCGTCTTTGTGTGATGCATCCGGCGGGCATCGATGTGGATTTTGCATTTATTTCTAACTATTTTGCCCATTAGATATCAAATTAGTCACAGAACAGAATTGACTGATTTCAAAACAACATTGACAGGATGTTTGCGACAGTACTAATTTAATTAATATTGAGTTTTTTTCTCAAGTTTTCAAGTTATCACAACACTGGTGTCTATACTCTAAACATCTTTCCACAAATACCAGAGAACTTGCAATTATTTAAACATTTTCTTTTAAAAAGGAATGTCACAGCCAGTTTTGTTTTCTTCTTGTTAATTGAAATTGTTGGATAGATCTTGGCAGACTAATACATCAAGGATAACTCCCTGAAATCCATGACAAGGGCACTAAGGGCATGGTTAGGTTCGTTGTGAGAGACACGTATTAATCATCGCCCAAAAGAAACCAATGTGACTTGGTGTATAAAAAGAGAGTTCTGCCTGCAGAGAAGTTTATTCGTGACTGTTTCTCTTCCACGCAGGACAAGAATTTCTTTTGACATTCGTGTGGAGATTGTTCATCCCAAGCAAGGTAAGATTTCATTTATCGAATATGAAACAGAAATGGGACTTTTTTTATCAGTCAGTCTTTCCCTTTTAAATTTGTTATCTCAAACCAACTGGATTTCAAGAAATAAATAATAAAATAAGTCTGTGAAAAGTTAATAACTAACGACGTTTATTTATCTTGCTTTGTAAGGCATCAGTGTATTTTGTTCAAGAGTAAGTTTTGAAACTGAAACTTTCGTAAGGACGAAGTAGTACCACAGTTATTTTCATTATTATTATTTTTTTTCGAATTAAAGTTCGGTTAAAGGACTTGACTTTAGGCCGTACAAAAACAAAACCGTTGCCGACTCGTTAGGCCTAGTCTGAAAATTCCTTTGTAAATCTAGTACCCGGACACAACAATAAATTATGTCGTGCTCTAATTCAAATATGATGTGGAAATCTTTCATGTATTCAAAAGTTTTGGCCCTGTTTAAGACGGCGATTTTGTTTCATTTACTTGTCAAATCTTTCTTCTTCTTTTTTTCTACGCGGGAACTTAGGTTCTGGAAAAAAGTTCCATATAGACCTACGGTCAATACTTCCATCGGGGTATATTTCCCGATTGGGCTTTTCTGTTACAATATTATAGCATGTACAACAACAGTAACACAACATGAACCCACAGCTTTGCTATTAATTGGTGCTTCTTTGGTGTTTTTTTTTTACATGCTGGTTACATCATATGAGTTTCGCTTTATAAATTAGGGGTGGTCAAACTGTTCAATCAAAAGAATTATAATAACCTTTAATTCCACTTCCTCCCCTTGCCATTGGATGGTGGATAGCACATTTCTCCCATTTGTCTTTCTCTCCGTCTAGCAGTTTCCCCAAACGTATTAGGGATCAATTATTGTTTTCTCACCATGACCGATTTGGACACTTCGATTGCAAGTTTATCGGAAGCTTTTCAAGAATAAGTTTCTGTTTCTAACTGAGTGTTGTTTTTTATTTACATTATTTTGTCTTTCTTTCTTTTTTTCATTTTATATTATAACTACTATTTTTAATTTATTGTTTAACTATTTTTGCGACCAAGGAGTGTTTTGCTATGTTCACTTACTTTCGTTGTCAAAAAACACAACCTTTTACAATTACTCGATTTATTGTTTTAAAAAAAGCATTGATTAAATTACAATAGTCACTGGGATGTTTAGCTTGGATGTTTTATTGTCTTCCCTACCACAGATGAAGCTTTTACTAGGAATTGTGTGTGTGATCGCCTTCGCATCAATTGCTGAGTCGGGTGAGTTAAAAACAAAGAATATCTCTCACCTCATTTGTAAAAAGAAATTCCATAGCTATACAAGGAAGCAAAAACGCACAATAAAAGTTCAACTCTTGGCCCTTAAGGCAATCTCTTGATCCAATTCATCTGACGTCATCAGTACAATAATCTTGGTTGCGCCATTTTGGGAGTCAGGACGCATCCGAAATGGCGGCCACGGTTACGGCTACGACTGTTTCTAAGTGTGTTGCTAAGGGACATAGGCCCACTACTTCAGTGCATGATGACGTGGTGTTCTAGCTGTAGCCGTAGCTGTAGCCGCCAATTCAGACACGGCCCAAAATGTCCTCGTAAGTTATAGAGTGAAGTGCGCATTTTAGGCGACGCGGCGCTTATACGCTTTACACTCACAAAATGGCGAACGTGACAGGCATTAGTGCGTGAGACATAGTGCAAGGGGCCAATAGCCAAATATCTGTCTCATGACATATTCTGTGCCAAATTCCTTTTTTGTATCATCAAATGTACAACTTTCCCAAATAGTTCCCCTATTTGTCCCACAAGCCATGGCATGCACTTACTTAAGCTGCTAAAGTTTGTTTGTTTGTTTGTTTGGTTTTTTTTTAGTTTCATTTTACTGTCTATTCCTGTAACGGTGTAAATTCTGAGGTGCTCTGACGAGAATTTTAAATTAAATAAGAAACTCATTTGTGCCGTACCGTACTTTTATTGTTCTGCCATTATAAAACTACCTTGTCTCTTACTTTGTAACGGAGAGATGACTGAGACGTTAGCCCCACCTTGATTAAACCCAGTTAATTTTGTTGTCGATATTGTGTCTATTTGTTATCCTTTTCATGAGGTACGCTTATTACATTCAGGCATGCGCACAAACACTATCGGTTGATCCCCAATAGCATTAACGGAGATCAAGAGTGCTTTTTTCTTGTTCGTTGTGTAATTTTTGAGTTTTGTTTGATTATGTGTATATCTAATATTTATAAATACATGGTTCTTATGAACAACATGGTGTAAACCGTGTGGTGTGATCGCAAAAACATTAGGAGTTTTTAGTATCCACCATAAAAATGTTCAATTATTTTTTATCGATCCTTACAGCACCTACACGCGTCTGCAAGCGTAGTTATCGCAAGTGTAAGGAAATGTTGGATGAGGGCGAAATATACACAGGCAAGGTTTGTGGTACAGACGGAACCACATACAACAATGTATGCAAGCTGAACCTCAAAGCATGCGAGACTCGCTCTACGATCACCAAGCGTTACAACGGAAGATGCCCCGCTAACCCCGCTAACCCCGCTAACCAAGGTTCGTGACCCGTTAATGCTTAAATATAAAATACTTTTAATAAGCATATTATATTTCTAGACTTTTATATTGTATAATTGTTATTTATTTGTTTTGTTTTGATTGCCCTACAACACCAGGATTGTTTTTCAATGAAACCAATGATAGCTTTAACGTGTGTTTCAATAAAATCATTTTTCGTAAACTTTTTCAATGTTGTGAACCCGCCCCCCCCCCCAAAAAAAAAAAAAAAAAAAAAAAAAAAAAGTGTTTTCATTGCATAGTGACTCACACTATTCGGCATTTCATTTGTTTCAGAAACATGCCCAAGACACTGCAGAAATGCCCTCCATGTGCCAGTGTGTGGTTCCGATGGAAGGAAATATGCTTCAAAGTGTATGGTCTTGCTGAAGAGTTGCATGTACAGAAAGCACCGTGACCTAAAGGTTGTGTCATTTTGGCCTTGCAACACAGAAGATCCAGAGGAGCAAAACAAAGATCGCGAGGAAAGTGAAGGTGGCGAGCAAAATGAAGGTGGTGAGCAAAGCGAGGGTAGTGACCAAGTTGCCAATTTCTTCAATGCACCTGCGGAGCAGTTTTTCCCTGAACTCCCTGGGTCGAGTGTCGGTGCCGGTGGCGGACCTGGAGGTCCAGGCGGATCTCCTGGTGGTGAAACCGCAGAGTCTGAGGAGTCGTCAGAAGAACCTGAATCTGAATCTGAATCAGAGCCAACCGAGGCCCCTGAATCCGAGGCATCCGAATCAGAGCCAACCGAGGCCCCTGAATCCGAGGGTTCAGAAGGAGGGGAGAGTGCTGCTAGCCAAGTTCAATCTGAGCCAGCCGAATCTGAGAACGAGTCCGAGAACGAGTCCGAGAACGAGTCCGAGAATGAATCCGAGAATGAATCTGAGACCGAATCTGAACCTTCCGGTCAGGCGGAGGGATCTGAGATCGAATCCGAAAACGAATCTGAGACCGAATCTGAACCTTCCGGTCAGGCGGAGGGTTCTGAGATCGAATCTGAAAACGAATCTGAGACCGAACCCGAACCTTCCGGTCAGGCGGAGGGTTCTGAGATCGAATCCGAAAACGAATCTGAGACCGAATCCGAGAATGAATCCGAGGACGATTAATCCAACTCTTGTTGGTGGATCTACTTTCTCTTCTGAACTCAATGGGGAACAAGAGTCTGAATAGGACGACTGAAAAATTGTATAGAGATATTGTAGAGGGACATTCGAAAATATAAGGTCAAACTAATTAACAATAGTTTCTTAACGGTAAAACTGTTCCATCCTTAATAGCATTGATAATAATTTTTATTCGGGCGAAAACTTCACAAGTACATACAAACATTCAAAACTTAAACCAAACAATGGTGGGATGCCCATGGAGATCATAAAAGTTTATAAAAATATTTAACAAAATAATAACTAGGCGTATGTCTCCCGAAATGAGTGTTCCCTATTCCTTTCACTGAATGTTAGTGCCCGCTTATAATGACCCCTTTGTTGTTGGCAATTAGTAGTAATTTAAAACTGTGTCTAGTTTGTCATAAATCATTCAGAAAGTTTGAGGAAGCGAAAACGTTGAGGCACATTACATTACAACCAAGTTTATGTGCATGGGCCTAGAGAATGTCCTGTTCAATCCTTCCTTTCAATTCGCTTCCCTACGCATAAATTTATGGAGACTCGTTTCCTCTCGTAAGATAGAAACATGTGTTTCCTACACTTACAATTCACAACCTTCTCCCTTGAGTAATAAACTCATACTCTCCGAATGTTTTAGACTGAAATTTACTTTAATCAATTGATCAGCCAATGATATTGCCTTAACTAGAGCAAATTCGTCGGATCTCCAAGTTTGGCTTGGGTGTAGAATCATTTATGAGTGTTGGTTTTGCTTTACATGAAACCTGTTAAAGGACCCATTGCCTTCGGATTCGGCTGGCTATGAATAGCGTTTGAAAAGTAGAATATAATGATTCACACAAAATGAAATGTGTGTTTTCCTTTTACTTTGTGAACTATCACGGTCTGCCATTTTGTGGAGTCGAACATCTGGTTCTACAAAATCCGAAGGCAACGTGTCCCTTGTGGGTCTGTATGTGCACAGAATAACGATCTTCGACATCATCATATGGTTATCACGACATGTAAAATGAAAAGAAGGTTCTTGGTAGTATTAAGGATCATCAACTCTCTACAAAGTAAGAGTCGTCCCTCTAAGTACCATCGCTCCATGTTCGAACTCCCTACAATAGTCATAATTTGCAACTGGAAATTGACATTCGTAGTACTCGCATTGTATTGGCACTGTGCGTGCTATGACTGTCCATTTCCGGTTGCAAATTATGACAATTATGAGGAGTTCACATAGGCCTAGTCATATAAAGTAGTTAATTTAGAAAGCAAATTGATATTGGGAATAATACTTTACGTTGCATATTTCTAATAAAACAGCCAAATGAATGATAGCTAACATACGAACAGTGTTGATCTTTGTATGTATTAAAAAAACAGTTATCCTTAACGTAACTTCAAAACGGCCGGATAATAATGTTTTTGCCTGCAAGGCATAGCGCAGAAATTACAAGCTGTTCAGACTTACACATAATGAGCCTAAATCGAACTTTGAACAACAGGATTTTGTTGTTGTTGGTGGTGGTTTTTGGTTTGTTTTGGGTTTTGTTGTTATTTTTTCTTTGTTTCTTTTGTTTTTGTCAGGTCTTGTCAATTAGGCTGAAGTGAACTATGTTGTAAGCAGAAAACACAATTTGACTTGGGACTGAACTGGTGCGACATCTTTCTATAACTAGGTCTGTCTATGCGATATTATTATAACTCGCTAAATGGTATATTGTCAAGCACGGACATAACTTCAAATGTGTCTTCCTTGCGACCATATAGGCCCCAATTTTAACAACCATGGGTGCTCACTTCACAATGATATTCTTCTTCTGTTTCACTCCCCCCCCCCTCCCTCTCTCCACCCCTCTCTCTCTCTCTCTCTCTCTCTCTCTCTCTCTCTCTCTCTCTCTCTCTCTCTCTCTCTCTCTCTCTCTCTCTCTCTCTCTCTTCTTTGTTTCCCCCTTCCAAATAACTTGAACAGAGTTAAAAGGAACTTTTATGAATCACCGGGTTTTAATACTCGCGAAGCATTCAAGAGACATTAAGAAGGTAATTATTTTGCTTTAAAATAGGCCAATATCATAATTATATCTTGCATTAAGTCATAATTATGGGATGTATGCCTAAAGCATAATAATAATATGAATGTCGTTTTCCGTACGTAACAAACGAGCATTGTATGTATATTTTAATTACTATCAAACGTCATTGACAATTATTACATGGGGACGAGGGAATAATGTATTGTACACAGCGCTTGGGTACAAGGTTGGGTTTGTGTCTGACCCCGATGACCCCACTAAATATACCGCGTGCGCGCACACTCTAGCGTGGTTTTCTGTGCATGAACAAGCATTGAGCTGCTCGGACGGTACAAAACTTCAGAAAAGAATTAACAGAATAGGACAAGAATGGACGGAATGGGAGAAGGGTACCATCGGCCGGACAGCAAGACCGTCCAGGAATTGTGTGATATTGCCAACAAGCTCCGTATTCATAGTATTCATTCAACCAGCTCAGCGAATTCTGGGTTAGTTAACCTTTTTTATAAAATGCTGTTCAGTCACAAGTTACGTGTTTTATCAACAGTCTCATTTTGGTCTTGTCATTCGTTCCTTTGCACAATGCATTAACTAGCTTAGGCAGGCAGGCCTAGTGTGGTCTGACAAAGTACGTGTTAATTTAATATAGCTTGTAATTACAGTAAGTTTATAACTGTCTATAACTGTTGACCGTTAATCGTTATGTGCAGGATTGGACCATGGAGGTTGGTTGGTCCAAATTTGACAAGGGTACACCACCATCACTCACAGTCCACACACAGACATGACAGAGAGCTGGGCCTAATTTTATAATAA
Organism: Pisaster brevispinus; assembly: GCA_023634235.1. Classification (NCBI taxonomy): domain Eukaryota; kingdom Metazoa; phylum Echinodermata; class Asteroidea; order Forcipulatida; family Asteriidae; genus Pisaster; species Pisaster brevispinus. The sequence continues at coordinate 17,948,211 of JAMKCF010000004.1, forward strand.
TTAATATTAATTTATTTAATATTAACAATTAATAAAAACACTAATAAATGCTTGCTTGTCGAATCCGAGTGGCAAACTTAAAATAGCCTGAGAAGTGATATGATAGTGATATATGGGTGAAAATTCACTAAACTGCACTAATTAGCTAGAATGCCCTTTAAGCATATGTAGCACATAAACTAAACATCATGTCAAGATAACTAAAGCATCCATGTGAAGTACTCACCTAGATGTACCTACAGTAGCAACAACTTTCTCATAGTTGCTTTGCAAGATTTTCAAAATGTTGGTAAAAGGCCGATTTGTGGACGGAAATTCGTTCAATCAGAAAATTATATTTTTGTTTCAGTTGTCTATTAAAGACATTAGTTAGCAAAGCTATCACTGCATGTTATATGATGATAGAATGGAGAAATGCCTTGCTGATAACAACAATAGCTTCAATGATTTATGTCCGGTAAAAACAAAACAAGGTCATAAGTGAGCCATTTCGGACATAACTATTTTCCGTCCAATTTTAAGGTATTTTCTTGATACTACTTTCTATCAATTAGTAAAATAGGAAACCAGAAACTTTAACCTTTTCCCAAAGGTTGTTTAGCCTAGCACTAAGTGCAATTGCTTTCATAATCTCAGATGCGTTGGTTTAAGTGTGACAAAATGCTAAAAACAGCGATGCATATTTCCGTCCACAACTTTGTTATGTCCGAAATAATACATTTCTCTTTATAACATGTACCCCCAGTTAAGAAATCAATCAAGTTTATAGATGGAACAAGTGGTATTGACTTGTCAATTAATAAAAATCTTCACTTGAAACAGTTACCCCTAAACTCCACGAGAGAGGTGGATTAAAAACTTTCCGTCCACATGAGTTATGTCCGAAATAGAAGTTATGTCCGAAACATGTCCAATGGAAGAATAAACATTTTGGGGCAAGTTATAATCTTGAAACTATGACACTTCTTGTTGTGTGTATTGAAGAACGATACTTAAAAACAATTAAAACCATTAGTAACTTTTTAAACTTTTTACTCCAAAATATATTGAAAAAATCATTTCGGACATAACTGTTATGTCCAGAATTCACTTATGCTTAATTTTTTGACGACTTAAACTTATATTTGTAATGTGGGTGGGGTGAATATTTAATGTACTTTATCAATTCAACTAACTAAAAACATAAATTGGCATTTGTGAAATAAATAATATCTGCAATTGAGCAGAACCTACAAAATGATCATCATTTTAAAGTCTCTCTCCCAGAATGCCCAAGCTTTGAATGTGGGATGTTAAGAATGATAATGAAAAGAACCATTTTCCTTGAGTCTCAAATAATGTATAGTTAATTTAGTTGCACCAATTATCCCAAAGTAGTGGTGAAATTTGAAGTATTTTGTTCGAAAATGACTTTTGCTTGTGTGGACATATTGCTGTTTCGGACATAACTTTTAACAGTGGACATACAAACAGTGGGGTATGGGTCTAGTCTACATGTAGGTTATGAAAAAGATAAGTTGTTTAAACTTCCACAGGAGTGTGTGTCTGGGTGGGTTTGGCCAGTAATAGTACATAGTACAAATAAAACCTGTACTTGATGATGTACACAGTATACATAGACTACATTACAGTAATACTACAACAAGCACTACTGTAGTTCTGCACGCACATAGCACACTGTGTACCGATTCTGCTGCAGTGAATAGGTAAGTGATAATTTTGTTGTCTTGAAACAAACATAAGACCTGAATTTAAACTATTTTCAAGAGTTTCCTTGCATGTTTTTTTTGTAGGCTTAGAAAAACAAAGAGCAAAAGTAAATTCTTTTGCGAAAGGAACCTGGTAAGATCTGTTATAATAGACTGTTTCTGTATTTGAGATCATGACTTAAGATGCTCATTAAATGTAAATAAAATTAAGTTAATAAGCATTTTTTTATTGTTACTGCTTTCCTCTTAAAGTAAACCAAAGTTTCGTTCATTTTTTTAAAACTCAGGTTGTTAAAAAATGTTTACCGACTGGAGAGGACAAGGACTGGAAGTCATCATGGGCATCCCTAAACATGATGATCCCGATTCCAAACCCTATAACAATGACTCAAAGGGGTGCACGCAAGTCGGTGATGTGTTCACAAATTTAACAAAAGCTGGCATTGTTGTTAAAGCATGGGTATTTACTTGTCATCCAGACCAACCGAAAATGAAAGACAACTTTGTTCAAGTTAAATTTGTCTGTAATATATGATTTTATTAGCAGTTATGTATAAAATGATGTTAAAATGTCTTTTGAGTTTAAATTGGTTGTTTCAGTTCTCTTCAAACATTTCACCTACTTTTTACTTTGAAGATGGTTTTAACATGGTTTCACTGAAAAAAGGCCTTTAACTTGCTAAAAACCTTAATCTGTATAGGTAAGGCAGCTTAATGTAATTTGGGGAATATTTTGTTAGTAGCCCATCTGCTGTCTTCCAGTAGATTTGTATTGAACAAACTATGGATGCTACAATAAGAGTGATTCAAATAACTTACCCACAAGTACTCACAAAAATATGGACATTGGACATAGTTATGTCCGAAATAATGATAAATTTCAATATTATGTCCATAATATAAAGATGACTGAAAGAAAGTGATCCCACATCATGATTTACAATGATTTATGTACTAAACCATCAGTTAAATATATAAAAAAAGGTGTCTCTTTAAGTCATGTCCATGTAAAACCCTGTAATGTCCACAAAGAGTTATGTCCGAAATGTCCACATTGTCCAAAGTTATGTCCGAAATTGTGCACCCATAGAAAGAGTATCTTTTTAACCAAATACACTCTAAACTTCAATGATTGTATGAATGATCAGTAGGTTAGTATGAGTAAACACAAGCATTGATATGAGACTAGGATTATTTGTTGTATAGTTACACTTCAAAATATGTGTGCATGTCATGAAAAAAACCTCTGAAATTCACGCAAATAGCCATAATTTTTTCGTAAAACAACCATATAGTAAGTATTTCGGCAAAATTGTTGCTAAGCATATTTGCAACAAGGTGTTAAAAACATTAGCAGTTTAAGTTGAAGAGGTTTTTCAAAATTGTCTTATTTTATTTTATATTAACTGCTCACTTTTTACAAGTTGTTAAACTTTGAAAAAAAATATTTTTAATATTTGAAATAGTTGTAGCCCTGACAATATCAAATTAATAAATTAGAACAATTGGACTATTTGACTGAGTTGGAATGTTTCTCCTGAATCCATTTTGAATTTTTGACCCAAATTGAACATAATTATGGCGGCTTAGTGAATTTTCACCCATATATAACGTTAATATTTAATAAACATTCTGAATCAATATCCCTCAGTTATAATAAAGTCATGTCAACCATTTGATAATTCCTATGAGTATCCTCCCCCCCCCCCAAGTGAAAATACATAAAAACCAACAATCGATAAATAACCCAATATAAAATAATAACAATAATAGTAATAATCCGAAAACATTGATAACAAATACACAATTACAAAATAAAAAGTAGAGGAAAAAAGGAAACAAAGAAGAGGACAGAGAGCTGGGCCTCATATAATAATAAAATCGCGAATGAGAGAATGCTTGTCAAATCTGAGTGGCAAACATAGCCTGATGATATAACGTTAACATTCTGAATATCCCTCAGTTATAATTAGGTCACGTGAAACATTTGGTTCAACCCTATGTATTTGACAATATTTCAAAGAACTCGCCCTGTATAATAAGTTACGTTGCTCTCGATTGAACATGCGCACTCGCTGCAGTGCCTGTAACCAGTGTCTCATTAAACAGCCTTAGATTTACATCCACAAATTTATGCATATCGCATCGGCAGCAAACCGTGATGTGACCACGTGATCTACAGGTCGCGACACCAAATTGTGAGTGTGACGAATAAGTTCATAGCAGATTGACATCGTGTCTCCGATGTGGAGTTAAAAAAACATCGATTTTGAGTACGAAAAATGCTCTTGAGTATGCGATTTTTGAGCTGGTTTGGGGGGTCTTTTTTTAATTTTGAGGCATTATTTGTGGCTGGGCAGTGTGAAAATCATAGCAACAACGATTCTGAGCTGAGAGTGAAAAGATTCCTGGGCGTTAGTACATGTTTTACCGAAGATGTAAACATTCTTTTAAAAGAGTCCATCTTGAAATTAACAACGTGCATCAAGGGAAGGGGAGGGTTTTAATAGAAAAATACTATGTACAGTTCTGGGGCGAACCACATCCTTTCATTGCCTAAAAAAATTTTGCTATGAAAAAATTCATAAAAATATGTTCTAAATTGACTTCCGCGCCTCCCCCTGGGTGCTCCACTGCTGATATTTATTACAGTTCTTTAGAACCCAAACGGCTCATTTTGACATTATTCTTTAGCAAGACTCTGACTAATTTCATTTTTGTGGGAGATAGTAAAACAAATCATATTGAGAGAGTTTTAGATCTGCACATTTTTACTTTCTATTCAATTTATTTTAAATTTCACCCCTGAATTCCTGTTAAATTAAATGCAACTTGAGTCATATTACATCTACTGTTCTAAATCTAAAATAGTGTATTCTAATCATGCGCTGAATGATCTAATGTGTAAGTATTTTGATGAAGGGAACTTTCAGATTGTGAGGATCAACGTTTTCCATTGCTAGGGAAAATCCTGATGTTTTCTCATTGAATAGACCTCTTTGAAAGTATCTCTTATCACAGGACTATGAATGTGTTTGATAAATTTCTGTTGAGTTGTTGTTCTGAATACCCTTTAAAAATCATACACAGTTGTACACACCCAGTCTCTGACCCCCCCCCCCTTCTCAACTTCTCATCCTACTTTTTCTACTACTGTGAAAATGTTAAAATATTTGGCCGCTTGGTTATTGCAAATAGAATAATCTTCATCAAATTAATGGACCTGGGTACAAAAGCAACAAATTTGAATACATGTAAAGAAAACAAGCCTTCTGAGCTACCGCCCCCCTCCCCCACAACCCGGCCCTTCCCCTCTCTTACATTGATGAAAATCTCTACACTCTGTAATTCGTGATACACATCACTGTTGGGCCAAATACACAGAGCCACTGTAAATGCAACTTAACAAACATTAAAAACAAAAACTGCAGGTTACAGGTTGGAAATTTGAAAAAGGCTTTTGAAAAAGCAAATTCGTTACAAATACTTTATTTTGCTTGACCTTTGACTTAGCCTTTTTGAGGGTCTGTCTAAATATTTATTCTAAAAGTATGATGGGGGTGGGAGGCTGTGTTTAACATTAAAAGGCGTTTGAAAGTGTTAGGATTTCTACAGTTGAAGTAACAGAAATAACACCTAAAATATTGTGGGGATGGAAAGTGGGGGCATGGTCATGGTACGAATGTGAACACTATGGGTACATATTTTGTTCAATGCGTACACATACCATACATGTGAGTGTTGTACAGTACTACTTTGGGAGTAGGGGGGGGAGGTTGCAAAATTAGTACTCTTCGTACAAACTTACAATATTTTGAAAACTTTTGACAATTCATAATTTATTCAATTGATTTATAATGTTAAGCAGCATGTAGAAAGAAAACCCTAATACTCTTAAAAATCTGCAGTATTCACAACAATATAAATTGGACAATATTTAGGACAATACTCAAAATTATTAATTATTTCAGCCTTTGAAACAATGGAATGATAATAATTGGATCGGTCATTTAATATGTGAACTAATTTCTAAAGTGTTGCCTACCCAAGATCTATAATGTGACCATGATTTAAGACACACTCGAATGCCCATCTAACCCCTGGGCATCCAATGAGTGTGGTTGATGGCCAAAGGAATCCATTTCCTCATTCAAATGAGCATGCTCATTCAAATGAGCATGCCTGGTTATGCATCAGCGCTTTCTATAGGAAGCCAATCAGGGGTACGCAGGAAAGACCTGCATTGATGAGCCCTTGGATGCACACACACACACACTAAGGGTTTATTCTGTGATTGAAACTTGCCAGGCAGGAACCTGCTGCATTGTGAGGGTAGGCGTTTCCTCGTAGAGGTGTGTTTTTTTTCTTTCCCTTGGGTGATTGTTGATCGTTTCTTCAAGATGGCTGATGCTGCCCAAATTCAAGAGCTGAAAGATATCGCCAATAAGCTTAGGATTGATAGTATCAATGCTACAAATGCTGGCGGATCGGGGTAAGACAAGTCATTGCCAACATTTATGCTGTAGTTCCCCTAAATGTCAGGCAACGTACTAAATAAAAAATTATCAATTACAGAGTACGAGGGGAAAGCAGCCGAGTCTGACTGCTACATTTTCATTGATTAAAAACGTAATTTCATTTAGGTGAATACTATGTAGGATACTATCTCTTCCTGTGCATGTGCAAAATAAGGAAGCAAGGTTCTTGTGTAAAGTTGTTTATAATAAGTAAAACAATTGTAGTTTTTCTGTTTTCATGAGCTGTATTTATTTTCGCTTTTAATTGGATGATTTTTTGTACCTTGTCTACACCAAGGAAGAATGGAACTGAAGTTTACACATGTAACTGGTTAATAATGACTTCGTTTTTTGTTCCTTTTTTCCCCATTGGCTAGATTCCTTGTAGATTTTCAAAGAATGAGTTGATTTGGTAAATTAATTTATGTACACTGTATCATGGAGGTTTGCTTACATTTCCAAACATTTGCCTTGATGCCCTGTGAAATGTCTTTAAATACTTTTATTGTGACAAAGATATTCGCCAAAAGAAGTTACATCGGAAGCTCTGAAAAGGCAAAGGTAAAGCTATTTGAAAAACCGATGTGGAAGTTGTTGAAAGCATTTGTATGGAAAGCATTATGAAATATATGGGTATGTTTTAAATGCTCATTTACTATTCATCATAGAGGGATTTTTCTTTTCAATAATAGCTTGAAGGAATTGTGCAGTTTTCTTGTTATTTAACTTTGCCTGAAATTGTATTCTCACTCAAAAAGTAGTGATGACCAAGCATTTGTTTGCTCACTATACCGTATCAGGAAGGAAGCTTGTACTGAATCTGTCCGAGTTTGAATGGGTTCTCTGTGTATTCAATTACATATAGACTGCCAAGTCATAAGAGAAATGAACTGTGAATTCTACCTTATCATTTGGTATTTGTACAATGGTACTGGTACCTGTATATGAGTTGAGAGATAACACACATGTACAAAAAACCAGCACTGTTTGTTGTGCAGGTTATTTTATTACAAGCATAATTACTAGCCAAAATGGTGTACATTATGCATGCACCTGTCAGCTAATTTCCTCATTTTTTTATTTCTTAGCTGTGCCATTAAAAAACTGCTCTAACAACAGTTTGAAGTCTTGCTTTGCCAGGCACTTTCCTCTTTTTTGACAAACAGTGAAGTTAAAGCCAATGACATTATTTTATAATTATGTTGATGAGGGGAGCCATCCTGTGTCGTAAGATGTTGTGAGTGTTAATATTGCGAAGTATTACAGACAGATGGTGAAGAGAGAACCTCGCCGCCTTTTCTTGCACCAGGGCTCGATTTCAAAAAGCACTAAGATTCATCTGAAGATGAGTTGTTGTTATCGCCATAGTGATTTTTATTGACATCACACTTTTCTTAACAATTAAGATTCTCACATGTACACAGTTAAGATCAATCTTAGCGCTTTGTAAAATCGGCCTCAGGTGTACGAACAAAACTTCACCTGTACTTGCTTTTAAGTACATGTGTATCAGGTTTTAATTTACTCAATATAAAACCTCATACTTAATTATCAAGATGGTACATGTGCATGTACAAGCTACTGGACTGTGCAAGCTGTTAAACATTTTCACAGAGCCCATAAACTGACAGTTGCATTTGTGATTTACATGTCTGCATACAATTTGGTACTGAAGGTGGTTGTGGGGGGGGGGGGGGGTAAATCCCTGGCGTGTTAACCGCTGTTACTTACTATGTACTACGTACGTGTACCTTCAGAATTATGTGGGTTTTTGTTTTGTTTTGGGGTGGGGTTTTTCTCGGGCCAGGTTACACATATAGGGGCCTACATGTGCAGAGATGTTTACAGCAAAGTATTGTACATGTGTAGCTGTAGGGTTCATCCTAACCAGGAAGCAGGAAGTACATACAGGAGAGGTGTTTCCATCTATCCATCTAGTGATCACCTTGGTACCATGTAGTCAGAGGCTGTGTTAACTGAAAACTCCCGAACAGGTTTTTTAATTCAGGGCAAACATTTTCATCCAACGGAATATGGATTCTAAGAACAGAAATAGAGCATAATGTGTACACTTTTCAATAAACAGTCATTTAGAAGGTCTGTAATAAAAGAATGCAGAGCAAATGTTTGAACAGAATGGTGGAAAATGGCCTTCTCATAGCCTGCTTAACTGACCAAACTTTAAAAACAACACACACACACACCAGATGGTATAGAAGTATTCTGAAGTGCTGTTATGACCCAACAAATTCTGTCAACAGGTTTCTATTCAACATGTTCAATGAAAAACTCTCAAGGACGACTTTCTCACAGCCAAAGAACGCTCCACTTGGATTAAAAGGAGTTCAACTTTTTTTTTCAACAATAATTGCAGTGTGCACAAGCAATTCAGTTTTTCCAAATCTGGTCATTGTGATATGAAAATTTTGACAGTACAGTCAGTTTTGTATCTCACAAAGTGCTTTGCATATTACAGAACCCACTGGTAGAAAAATGACCTTGCAATCTTCCTTCATTTTTCAAACTAGGAGAAAGCCACATTTCAAGCTAATTTGAGTGAATTCAGTCTATAGAGCAGTTGCAGTCATGAATCAGGGTTGCATCTCTTGAGTCAATAATCTGTGGAGTTATATTTTAAGTTTGTTGGCTCTTGTAGCCAAGATGAGTCCCAAAATGTTGTGTTTACACAAGTGAGATTTGAATAGTTAAGGGGGAAAAGATAATGACAACGCTAGCAGTCTGTTATTATTATTATTGTTTATGGTCTGCCTTGAACACACAATTGTTCCTAGAAAATGTTCCTCTTGTTTCATAAAACTGCTGTACAAACCCGAATAGAAGAAAACAAAATGTCTCTCCTGAGCCAATATGGCTCATCAGGCTGGTGTTTATCATTGGCAGTAAATGACTGAGAACAACTGAGATTACTCCCCCACTCTTGCCAGTTCCATTTGTATTCCTGGATGGAGAGAAGCAATTATGATAAAGAGCCTTGCTTAAGGACAAAGGTTTTGTGACTGACCATGCCAGGATTTGAACCGACATTCTGTAAATTACAAAACTTAAGTCCACCGCCCTAGACAGCTCGGCCTCGACACCCCGTATAAACCGTGATTACATGTTGATCAGCAGAAATAAATAAATGGCACTTTGTTTTCTTGTGTAATTGCAGACATCCGACATCATGTTGCAGTGCTGCAGAGATCATGTCTGTGTTATTCTTCAACATAATGAAGTACAGAGTAGACGAACCAAAGGATCCCGCTAGCGATCGTTTCATCATGTCCAAGGTAAACAGATGATCAAATCCCTGCAGTCAAGCCACTGGAATCAAAAGAGTTTGTAGTAAACATTTCCATTTTTATTGGGAAAAATAACTGCTAAGTTCCCCAGAATATTACCAGACAACCATGAAAGGTTTCCTACAGGCTTAAAGCATTTTGTAAACACTTCTGCGAGGTTCGGTGTTTGTATTATTTGAAGAGAAGTTGAATGACATCCACAGTTACCACTATGTTACACCATAGAACAAGGGTTTTATGCACGATGTGTACTTAGACTTGTAAGATTTTAAAATAAAAGTGCCCTTAGCAAAACGAAAGTGGCCTTGCCCTCTCAAAGATGAAATTCCAGGCCGGAACAAGTGTACATTCAGGTGCAACTGATCATTGTGAAGAACCCAGCACTATCTTCCAATCTTTCTGCATGCATTAAGTTGCTGTGTGTTAAGTTGCTGTGTGCCTGTCGGATGTGAACTGGGAAAAAATTGATCTCAATGACTTTGCCTTCAGTAACCTCTTATTAAACCCCAGGTCTCTTTGACTACTTTGATTTCCCTGGGATCAGGAAGTAATAAACTAGATTTTAAAGCTGCTAGACCTGTCGAATATATATGGATGTCTAGATGGTTGATTGAACTCTGAACGTTTTTTTTTACTTTCAGAAAACAGGTCAATTCGATTTATCACCATAGTATTTCTTAAATAAAACAAAAACAATGGTAAAAAATAAAACGATTTTTAAATCGGAAATTACCAATGATTATTAAATTTGATTTGACAGCTTTCTCCATGGCATTTTTTTAACAAATGTAAAGGAAATTGTAAATGTTTTCATCTAATCAAACACAGTCATTGAAGGGATGCAGGGAATGCTTTTGAAATCCTGAAAGAGGCTTGAGCTAAATTCCCTATGAACAATGGTAAATTATTTAAAAATACAGTATTTTAGATGTTTGTCAAGCTGCTCAGGTTTTGCTATTCACAAATCATCCTACCCGGTTGTTATTAATTGTTAGTTCGAAATTTATAATAGACTTTGCAAGTCTCGCGTGTATTCAAAGGTTTTTGGGATCACTTTGTTCCTACATACATGGCTTTAATGCGTGAAGTAATCCAACCTGTGCACTTTAATGGGTCCCAATGTTCACAATGAGAGACTTGCACAGTTTATACACAGAAAAGATATGTTTATGTTTTTAAAAGATTGTGCAAGGAGCATCTAGAATCAAGCATACTGAGGTGTCACACAATAAAGGTGAACTTGCAATGTTTTTGTCTAACCACAACAGCTAGAAATGAAAAACCGAAAGCAGATCTGAAAGTAGAACATGTTTCAGACATCTTTATTAACCAAGCTTTATCAACCACTATTTGGTTTCCTAATTTAGCTGAGTAAATATCACATGTGAGCTTAGTTGATAAGTAGTTACATGTACATCGTATGACTACATAAGCATTGTGCAAGTTCGTGTCTCTATCAAACAAATGTTAGTATGTTGCTGGGATATTTTTTCTGCACACTTACGAGGCATACATTGTCAGTTCATGATCAGAAACGATATTTTACAAGAATTGCAGAGGGAGTGAGTCATTTGCCAGGGGGGGGGGGGGGGGGTGAGGGGGTTGAGGTTTGCAGTGCAGTCCGACCTAGTCAGCTGTTCATAAACATAGGACTAATCATTCACCAACAGGTATGGTTGGGAAGGGATGGGTATGGGTCTACACTGCACAGTATGGATCCCCCATCCCAATGTTCTTCCACTGCCACTGAATGAAGAAAAAAAAAGCCCTACTACTTGTATGTATAGACCTACATTGTTTCGTTCACTGCACACTCGTAATACCATTTCCTGTATTTCAAGATGCAGTGCAGTATTTTCAAGGCTTAAAGTATTTACTTTTTAAGCTATCCCTGTGCACACAGTCCGTGTAGGAGTGGGTTAGGATGAGAACAGGATTCGGTCTAAGTGTCCAGTGGATGATTACCCTGTACAAATACATTTTGTACACAGGCATACATGTACTGGGCACCATGACTCGACTAATTGTAAACTTACTTTAAAAGCACTCGGCCATAACATGTCTTTTGTGCTTGCTTTTTTGGGGTCAAAGGTTGCTTACTTGCGTCAAAGGTACAATACATTTGTGTACAATGTACATTACACGTGCAGTAGTATATTTCTTCCTGAGAAGTTAAGTCCACCCCGCACAAATTTTCTTAAAACTTTTCAATGTTGGGCTTGGTTCTTTTTTAAAAGTAAGTAATACAAGTTTGGGAAGCTAATTATCATTATTCGCAGCTGACAAGCTGAATTGCGAAAGACGTAGCTCCAATGTGGTAGAGTTGCAGACATGTAATTATAAAGGTGTCTTTTGGCAGCCATCGACATCAACCCACAGGCCTGCTTCTTCACAGATGCAACAGAGGCAATTTCATCGGGTTGGCACTGGTCATTGCCTTGGTGCCCTTTGAAATATTCCAATAGAAGTATACAATTCCCTCATAGAGGTGCCCTTTACCAAGGAGAAAACTCATTGGTGCCCTTTCAAAACTGAAGCATCAGGCTTGAACCCGTTTGACCACGAAGCACAGCTAGAGATAGAAAGTGTTTTATTTTTATGGAGGGAGGAAAACAGGAGAACCCAGAGAAAAACCCTTGTGGCACTCGGGAGAATCATTGCACTGTACCTATATGTACATATGGCCCTGCATGTGTTGCATGTGTTTTCATCGGAAAATCTTTAAGTGTGTGGGAAACTTTTGAAGAGGAACCTGACCAGGGCCACGAAGGCCTTCGTGGCCTCAGTGTAATTCCAGGCCTGTTATTGGAACATGGGGTTGTCGCACCATAAGGATGTTGGAACAAGGAGCAGTTAAAGAGACTAAATGCACTAGCCACCCATGGCACCCACAAACCAATAACCCAAATAATTTCTTATAAGAGAGTTTCACACACTAGTTCAGGCATGGTTTAAACATTGTAAACTCTGCACTTGTAAGTTCATGGATGCAAGAAGCAATACTGATGCATGAAGCAAGGTTTAGCCTGCTGATTTTCCCTTTGTCTGAATCTAGATAGAGAAAAGTGTGACAAAAGTATACTAAGCTGGCCTTACTCAGACAGTGAGGATAATCTTATTGTTGTTACATGTACAGGCCTGATACTCTGTCTTGTAAAGGCAAGGCAGTTTTTTTTCCTAAGTAGAAAAGGACACCTCTATATGAGGGATATTTAGATTTTTAACATGAACATTTTAAGGGGCAATCAAGGCAGTGACCAGCAGCCGATTTCACGAAACGCTAGGATTAATCCTATCTCGAGTTAGGACGAGTAACTAGTCCTAACTTAGGATTAATCTTCAGGTTTACATGTTACAGTGCAAGGCTGGGACTCGTCCTAAGTCCTAAGATTAATCCTAAGTTGGGAAGAGTTTGGTGAAATCGACAGCAGGACCCAACTTCATAACGGGGCATGGAGGCAATTTTTGCCATTGCCTCCATGAAATATCAGGTCTGCATATATGTGTATTATGTACAAGTACATACATGAGTTTCATGTATATCACAGATTATGTGGTCATTGCAAGTTTGTTAAGGACGCAAACATACATGTACCTGTGCACTGTAAAAAGGTTCACTAGTTACACTCAATGTAAACTGATTTAAAATGTACATAGGTCTGATCTGAGGTCCCAATATCCTGTGCTTTGTTTCCTTTCATGTCTGGGTCCAATTTTATAGAGCTGCATAAAAGCACAACAAGTAGCCCAGTGCAACTAAAATCACACTTACCCGAATGAGGTTACCCGCCAAAATACTATGTCCTGTGTACCATCTGTGACCGGTATCCTGCTTATTTTCGTTTAGCAGAAAATTGTTAAGCATTATTTTCTCTAGGTAATAGCCCGAAATAGGGCCCAGGATGTGTTCTTGGAAAACAAGGTCAAACAGTAACGAAGGATATCCCTTGTCATCGTGTTGACCAAGATCCTCATGTACACCTGTACCAGTCAAATTGTTGTTTGTCTTTTACGTTTTTATTAACATTTGCTGTTGTTTTTCTACCATGGTTTAGGGTCATGCAGCACCGATACTCTACGCTGCCTGGGCTGAGGCTGGTCTCTTCCCAGTGGAGGATCTCCTTACCCTTCGTAAGAATACATCCATCTTGGAGGGCCACCCCACCCCAGTAAGTGTCTATCTTATTCAGATAATATTAACTACATAAATGTGCGAGAGGAATTTGTTTTGCATGAAGCCTCCTAATGCTTACTTGTTAACTCCTACCTGCAAGAACTGTATTATACATAAATACCTTAATAACTCATTGCAATGATTTTGAAGATATTTATGCAAATTAAAAGTTATGTCATTCATAATTTGTATATTTTACCAATAAGCTTCAACAAGAGTGATGAAAAATAGGTATTGCATGAAAAAAGGAAACAGAAATTACTGCATTGTAAGATGTTGATGTGTAATATAGTACGTGCAGTCTTCACAATGTGTAGGTGGCATGTTGCATCCGATGGGATCCAACCTTTACTGGGTTCAAAATATCCATTGGACCAGCAGCCAGAGTACAGTTCCTTTAGCATTTTACCAGTTAACTCTACAAACGAACAAGTCCTGTTTTTCACAAACTGAAACATTGAAGATTTACTAATGTATGCTTCGACTTTGAGGTTCCAAATCTCTGCCTAAAAGTTTGGCAAACATAAACTGGACAGAAATATTAGGCCATTGCGAAACAAATTGTGGTCGAATGAAATTTCTGAGCTTACAAGACTACAGTCTAGTGGAGATTGTCTTGAAATACAAGTCCAATATGTTCTTGAAAGAGGAGGTCTAAAGTAAATTCAAGTTCTGAGATGCTCTTTAATTTTTCAAAAGATATAGTCTGTATGAAAGTGGGGGGGGGGGGGAAATTCAACTTTCTGAACTCAATTTAAATTGGTGTATTTTATTAGGTACTCTTTTAGAGTAAAATGTGAAACATGGTGATATTTGATGTGAACAATGCGTGTAAAATTGGTCAGTAAATTCTACACAGGAATGTTTTGTTGCTCAAAAGGTCAAATTCAACTTTATTTCATGGAAATTCAGGAATGAACAAAAAGATTTCATGTGACTTTAGTAGGTGTTTTTCAATGTTAAAAAATTTCGCAGTCGAAGGGTAATTAAACACAATGACATTTTACACTGTGTGCGGTAAGAGACAAATCATTTTTCCACTTTCTTTTAAGCATTCTATCTTTTGGAAAATGACCGCACCACAAAACTGAATTTAGCCTCGAGCCCTTTTTTTAAGTTACCGTGACTAATCTGTGTTATCTTGATTAACTAACAGAGACTGAATTTCGTGGATGTAGGAACTGGCTCCCTTGGTCAAGGCCTAAGCATTTCCTGTGGCATGGCCTACAATGCTATGTACTTTGAGAAGGCTGAGTGAGTATAATCCCTTGGGGAGATGATAGTCAGTTTCTTCCTGGTTAGTCCATGTGACCTGTTGATGATTCATCACGGTTCTCTGAATACACACTCTAGCTTATTCACAAAAAGAAAGGCACATATTTCGGGAGATATGCGAACACAAATAGCCAGCACAGAATTTTTGGCTGGCTCTCAAAGTTTTAAGATCCATTTTAAAAGGCTCACTTGCCCATAGGTGACTTCAATTCCCCTCTGTCCTTGACTGTTCATGTATGTTATTTTTACTTCACACCCACATGTTTGGACTTGAGTAAGATTGATATGACTGGCTCAGTGATAAACTGGCCTAGAATTACACATTGGTTATAGCCTCTATTGCCCCAGTCATGGCCTTGATGCCCTTTCAGAAGTTTCCCTCATGCCTGGCTAAGCAGTGGGTTTTGAGGGGCCTACAGTCCTCAATCAGCAATCCTCCGACTTCATTTGGGAGGGTCTGATGATTTAAATACATGAGTCTTTAACAAACTTTTGTAACAAACCAGATTGTACAACGGAGCATTTACAATGTAAGCAAAACTAAACATCCCAACTTATTTCAACTTTGTTGCATTTTGCAAAAACTTGTGAAACTTCTGTCTAGACATACACCCCCCCCCCCCAACACACACACACACAGTATTCAAAAATTTTGGGGAGACCCCTGTGCGTACTGCTTAGACCAATGCCTTGTTTTTCTGCATTATTTTCAAAGAAACTTAGACTAATCAAATTTGCTGTGTTGTTAAATTGGCTGCATTGTTTGTCATTAGTTCAAACAGAATTTTCGGCATTGCATGTTCAAAAAGTTTTATAGAGTTATGATGAAAATGCACTTTAATTAAGGAAGAGAGGACTAATTTTATTAGTCCAAGTTTCTTTGAAAATAATACAGAAACACAAGGCGTTGGTCTAAGCAGTGCACACAGGGATCTCCCCAGAATTTTGAGGGCGGTATGAATCACAAGTAATAGCTGTGAGGGAGTGGAACAGTGTATACCCTAGTGCTCCTGCTGGCTGATAAGACCAAGCCAGATGTTAAGAGCGCATATCATTTGTTATTGCACCACCCCGCCCCTCAAAAGTAAATAAATGAATAAATAAAAAGTATAAATATGATATTGTTGAACCCTGAGGATAGAGACAAATTGCATTCATATCACATTGTTTGTCTCTTTTTTTATATTTTTATATGATTGTGACTGCTGTCAATTATTTTTATCAGCTACCGAACTTTCTGCCTGATTGGTGACGGTGAAAGCTCAGAGGGGAGTGTGTGGGAGGCATGTGCCTTCGCAAGCTACTACAAACTAGACAATCTAGTTGCCATCTTTGATGTCAATCGACTTGGTCAGAGTCAAGAGGCCCCACTTCAACATGACCTGGACATCTACAGGCGTAGATTGGATGGATTTGGGTTAGTATTATCTTACCATATTAATCTGATTTTGCATTGTTTTTAATGCCCCCCAAAAATCTGTAAGATTGATATTAATTGTACTAAAATAGTCTGTAAAAGCCTCTACCATATGTAGGTAAGCCCTTGTACTCAATAAAAATGCTTCTACTTTAAAAAATTTTTTTTTTTAGTAATAAACCACAATAGAAACTGACTGGGTAAATGTCTAATCAATTTTGGGTTGAACAAAGGATTTGAACCTGCGACCTCCGGATTATCATGCCGCCACTCTGCCAACTGAGCTATTTAGCCCTAATGTTGGCGGTCTCCCTATTTTGTCATCTTCGTTCGGGTGCCAGTCAGAAACCATTAAACCTGTTATCACTGGTATAACCAAGGATCACATCCAAGTTGACAATACAACCTGAGAAGCGGCAAGAGAGGGATCACTTTAAGGGGATGCAACTTTTTTATTTCAAGTACTAAGTAATAAACTGACCGGGTATACTTTTATTTGATTTTGGGTTGAACAACGAAAAATAGTAAATTTTCTTTGTTCACTCACGTCTGGAAATGGCTTTGCTCACTGTTTTAGATTTTGGTGGATTTAAATGGTTGTTTCTTTTACGTTGGAAACACAAGTGTGTTAGGAACTTGGGGAGGTTCTTCTCAATTAGTTTAGATTGTCAAATACTTAATACCATTTTATTTATTGCTGTATCTTGTTGATGTAGGTGGCATGTGTGTGTTCTTGAAGACGGTCACAGCGTTGAGGATTTGTGCAAAGCATTCCATGAAGCTTCTCAGGTCAAGGGCAGACCCACAGCCATTGTCGCCAAGACACTGAAAGGAAAGGGCATTCCAGGTAATGTAACATGTGTATCTCCACCCCACCCCTTCTATAAACAAATATTGCATTGTGCAAATCATGCACATCAAGGCTATCCCCTTATTGCGATAATAGTGCTGGTTTCTTTTACAATTTATAGCGCTGGGATTTCCAAAATTTTTCACGCATGAGATTAATTTTGTGAACCTTTGGAATGAGTTGTTTTTGAGAATATCATTGTCATGATGAGACTAAGGAAACACAACAAACATTCTCATGAAATGCATCAGGTTTTTTGGTATTCTTCTCTTCACTGCGAATCCATCAAGTCCTTGGCTGAAAGCCACTGCCACTAATCAGTCGTGGTAAGCTGGAATCTCGGACTTGCCTCCCATATTCCAAATACAATGATAAACAATGGTTGCAGCCTATCGATCTCTCGTAATTCTTGTCCGTACAATAACAGGACAAAAGTCTGGTATCAAGGATTTCACAATTACCTGCAGAAAAAAAGGAGATTTTGAGCATGATTTCCAGTGCCCAGAACCCTTTTTGCACCCTCTTTGTTCAGGGAAGCAAAGCGGGCATGTTAACACATCACCCACTGTAAATATGATACTGAAACCAAAACAAACAATGTTCCAGGTGTATTCAGAAACATGTCAATCAGTCATCTGTTTTCTGGTTGATAAAAGTTGTGCTTGGACGCTCATCTTTTGGCTTAAACTGGAATGTGTTTTTGAACACGTCAGAAGTAAAAGATGTGTACCTGCTTAATACTATCTCCTGAGAAATTATCTATGACTTTTTCACTGACGCTATACTGAGGTAATGAATCCTTGGTTACTAGTGGGCGTTGTCTAATTTCAGTATGTTAAAAAAGGAAGCACTGTTCCACCCATTTTGTCGAGTCTGCAGAGTAGGTTTTGAAAACAGAAAGTCTCACTTATGACAAGGTGTGTTGGTGTTGAAATGTTAACACAGGCATTGAGAATGAGCTGAACTGGCACGGGAAACCCCTAGGAGCTAAAGCAGAGGATGCTATTGCTGCCATCACCGCTCGGCTCAAGAATTCTGGCCCTCACTCATTGAAGCCCTCGCCCCCATCCAAGAAGCTACCTGCCCATGACATCTCCAACATCAAGCTGTCATCAAACCCAGACTATGCTGTCGGCTCTAAGGTCAGTGTCAACACAAGATGATTGTGTAGGGAAGAGCAGCATGGGCCTGGAATTACACGGAGGCCATGGCCTCTGTTGCCCTGGTCTTGGCCTTGGTCGATTTCTTGGCCTTGGTGCCCCTTCAAATTGTTTTCCTTTCCTTCCGGTCTAAACAGGAAGCTGTGAACTTTAAAACTTTGTATCGCCTGAACCACATGTCCTAGAGTCATAATATGTGTCGTCTGGTAACTCATGACAATTTTGGCATTTTATTTAAAAACATTTCCCCATTTTTACCTTTCTTTTCGGTCCAAACATCAACAAAGATTTCTTTTAGGGTTTACAATTCTGGATCTCACATGTAAGTTTCACTTTGAAATCGTGACATTTAATTTTTTTGTTCCACCAGCCCAAATCCCTTTACATTCATTTAAAGGAGCACTTAATATCTAGTTTTGTGTTGCTTTTGAATGGATATCTTTGAATGGTTGCCCATTTTCCAATTTTACTTACCAGTTATACATGCATGTGAAACATAAGTCCATAGTTGTGAAGACATGATGATTTTACTGGATGTCGCTCCTTGTTATTGTAGATGGCTACTCGTGTGGCTTATGGAACTGCTCTGAAAAAGATCGGCGAGAATAATAAGTACGTGATTGCCCTAGACGGTGACACTAAGAACTCCACCTATGCCGACACTTTCCGCAAGGCCTTCAATGACCGCTTTGTAGAGTGCTTCATTGCCGAGCAGAACATGGTGGGTGTCGCCATCGGCTGTGCCACCCGCAACAGGAATGTGGCCTTTGCCAGCGCCTTTGCTTGCTTCTTGAGTCGGGCATATGATCAAATCAGGATGGGAGCCATCTCTGAGACCAATGTCAACTTCTGTGGATCTCATGCTGGTATCTCTATCGGTGAGTTGGAATACTGATATATTCATTCTTGTGTGGATGGCCTCCAGGTTGTGATCATGGGGGGGAAAGGTGTGTTTTTTGCTAGCTCGGAAGCTGTTATGTTTCCCTTTTTGTAATTGCCGATCTTGTTCTCAATAGGTGAGGATGGTGCATCCCAGATGGCCCTAGAGGACATCGCTATGTTCCGTGCCATCCCAGGTTCTACGGTCTTCTACCCCAGTGATGCTGTCTCCTGTGAGAGGGCGGTAGAGCTAGCGGCCAACACTAAGGGAGTCTGTTTCATTCGTACCAGCCGCCCCGCCACTCCTGTGCTGTACAGCGGAACGGAGGAATTCGCAGTTGGAAAAGCCAAGGTATTTATTTCATAATCTTTTCTTTAGGTGTTGGTGAAACAGAACAACATTATCTTTGCAAGAAATCCTTAAAGGTCGGACAATGTTAGGCAGAAAGTGAGGCAGAGGGTCTGTACACCTCCAACACATACCAACATGTATTTGTACAGGGCTTCATCTCTTGATCAAATAAGTCGTCAGTAGCACGACAAACCCACGTATGTTAGGAAAACACAAACTTTTGAAAATCAGTTTCATACAAATTGTTAAAAGCACAACTTACAGCCCTAAAGACCAACATGAGTATCTAGACCACGGGTATGTTATGTGTAACCTTTTTTGGTCAGGCCTAATTAAGACTCTTACTCTCTGGGCCCCACACTGCATGCCCTTGCCCATCCGTAAAAACACCCCACTGGTGTTACTCTGCATTTGTACGTTTTCGGAGGTGAGACATTCCCTTAAATATAATACGCTTAATCAGTGGGGATTTCCTGTTTTACTAAGAAATACTCACCTGAGATAACACCCTCCCTTTTAACCACACCTTTATGAACTTCTATGGAGACGAGGGGAGAGTTCTTTGGCTTTTTCTTTTTTGCATGCTTTATGGGCTATTATGCAACAGGGCATTGTTGTTGTGTTGTTCAGCAAACTTTGTGTGCATGCACATTTGAAATGCATTTTGAAGGCGAGTATTCTCTTAGAAAATCTGTACTGATTAAGGTTTTTTTGTTTGCTGTTGAGCACTGCACATCGGATAGTGGTGTGACTGACTTAGTGCTTGTACCTTTTCCATTATTATTCGTTGAGTACACTTACACTCTTATATTAAAAACTTGTTGTTGTATAATTTGCAGGTGGTGCGCCAGAGTGCCACTGATAAGGTAACAGTCATTGGTGCCGGAATCACTATGGATGAGGCAGTCAAGGCATACGATGAGCTAGCCAAGGAAGGCATTAACGTCCGTGTGATTGATCCCTTCACCATCAAGCCTTTGGATAAGGACACTATCCTGGCTGCTGCTAAGGCTACAGGGGGCAAGATAGTCACTGTGGAAGATCACTACCCACAAGGTATTTATCGCTCATAGACCCCCTTGCATGTGACGCCACAAGACCCAAACAGCGCCCTCACTGAGGTCAATGGAGACCTTTCATTGGCTGAGACATGTGAACGTGTCTCTTGTTTGACATCAGTGATGGCGGCCAGTGCAAGGGTTTCATTGCCATATGTCTTGCATTTTTGTGCAGATTTGGACATAACTTACAGGGTATAAAGATGGTCACAGTGAAAAACTTCCCTTAAAATATTTTTGCCTGAAATTCTATAATTTTTTAGAAATGAGTAACAATGTTAGTTTTGATTATGTGACTCAAAAACCTGATGTCTGGAAACAGTGAAAACATAATATATTTTTCATGATATTCTTGTGACTTTGATGGCCAGTTGAGCCTAAACTTTCACAAGTTTCTCGTTTCATGTACATGTGTCTATCAGATCACATCAAGAGCAGGCACTGGTCTTTGACAATTACCAACATCGTCCGTGTGCATTAAATCTTACCTCCCTTATGTATCAACATCATCCCACGACCTTCATTAAACAATGGAATTACACAGCAGCTGTGCCCATGTATGAGGCATGATATTTTTTCCTTGAAAAAATTAGGAAGATTTCAAGGGCTGACCTACTTGTTCTGATGGTATAGGCTGAGATAGACTTTTCAGGCTATTTATCACAGCTTTTCTGATTCTTCCAAGGGCAAAAAAATTTCAAAATCAGCTATCAGACTTAAGTAGGAAGAATATCACGTCTCATGTATGTAGGGCACACAGGATGGGCCAATTACTAACCTTTTTGTGACCTTTAAGAGATGGATCCCTAGACCGGTGATGTCATATGCAAGGCCATCCAGCATTACCTTTTATAGCAAGTGTTTGTGCAGTTCTAGGATACTGTGTGCGTGATACGCCCATGTCAGTGGTCCAGAAGGGCAAGCAATCAAATTAAAGCTTCATCTGAGAAGGGTCGATGATGGAGTTGATATTGGATAGCCAAACTAACAATTATTTGCATAAAGTTAAACGTTGTTGGTATTGAACTTTATGCACTTTACTTTCTTAAAGTTTTTGGTAAAGAAGTGCATCTGAGATGGCCCAATGTTTTTATCTTCAATTTATCTTCCACCCTGAAGTGATGATCAAAATTAGGTGCATACGTTTTCAAAAGTAACAAAACTCAATGCGTAAACCTAACTAGTAAAATTTGTTTTCTACCCTCTTCAGGTGGCATTGGTGAGGCAGTAGCTGGGGCCCTTGCTGGCAATGCAGGCATTATCATCAAGCAGCTTGCTGTACGAGAGGTTCCTCGCAGTGGAACTAAAGACTTCCTCCTGGACCACTTTGGTATCAGTGCTAAACAGATCAAGGAGGCAGTCAAGGAAGTGCTTGCTTAAAGGTGGTGATGGTCGATAACAGTACACAGACTTCCCGAATATTAAAAGCTAACCAAATAAAATTCCCATTTTCCCAAAGACATTCTCTTTCCTAATAGAGCCAGAGCTCGCAAACTCTTCCTGATTCTGCAGATATTTCCCTAAAAATAAACCAATCTTTCCATGTTCTATGAACAATTTTGAAATTCTCCCTGATTATTGAAGTTTTTTCCCTATTATGTTGAATGTAATTCTAAATATCTGAATTGATTGTTGTACAAAATTGCATGATGCAAGTGTTGGCAGCTCTGTAGAGCTACATACTAGAGTACCATTCCGCCATTGACTACCAACCTACCTTATGTTTTGTGTACAAACCTATGTAAAACCATGACGTGTATGGCTTTTGAACGGCTATATGCATATAAATAATAATGGAGAGTTTCAATGGGTCATGTCTTTTACATAGTGACACTCCTGAATGTGAGGTAGGAAGACTCCCTTCTCAGTTTGATGGGTAGTGAGTTCATTTTTTTCTGTGTTATAGAATCTATGAATTGAATGTACTGAATCAGGAAATGTGCGTACTCTTGCGCACGTAATGCAAACCCACATATGCACATGTAACAGTTGCAACACGAATGTAATTTTTAGGAGGAAAAAAAACCCAATTATACTTGTGAGCCTCAAACATGTCGGCTTGCAGGAGGCATAAAAATATGTCTATATGTAGAATCAAGAATTAGAGCTCTAGTCAATGTGCATGTCCCACATCAAGTTTACTGTTATGTACTCATGGTTATGTTATGTATCCACGCAGGTTGTACATGTAGGTAAAGTGTTTTAGTGAGAAACTATGTTGATTTCAGCGATCTTTCTGATCTGTTGAAACATATCAACAAATATAAACTTGTCATTGGACAGATATAAAAATGAGTATAACCAAAACAGTAACTCTATTTTAGGATTTCTTTTCACTTCTGTAAGATTTGTGGAAATCTAATTGTTATTTTTGTACTTGATCTTGCAGCTTATAGAAAGTAGACAAAGTAAACAGTACTGACAGTTATAAACAAAGGAATACTTTGAGAGAATTTACCAATCAGTTGGTGCTAAAAGCATAGTTTAGATCTATTTTGTTTATGTGAATTTAGTTGGAGTGGTGAATAATGTCTGATGAGATATTGTTTTTGAAAGTTTAGTCTTTAAACAAATACTCTTTGGATTTAGTGGGTTTAACTCAAACAATTACAAAACAAGTGGAAGTGGAAGTTTTTAGAAAATCTTCATTCATACTTTGGAATTATTTTTTACTATCTGGAAGACCTTATATGAGAAGTTACAGAAATAAAGAATCGTTTTACACAAAAATGAAATTAGTATCCTTTTAATTATTTTTTAATAATAATGTTGTTCTCAATTTGCAAATTATGATTGTATTTTCATGACAAATTGTTGTTTCAGAAGCATAAATCATAATTCAATGGTTATTGCCAACGATAATGGAACTTAAAACTGTAGTCTTTGGTAGCTTACAAAACATAACCAATTACCCAATTCACCTGACGTCATCATCACAATCTTGGTTGCTCCATTTTGGGAGTGGATGTCACTATGATGTCTTCATACAGTGAAGTGCGAGTTTTTGGGAAATTTGTAGTCATTCACACACTTACCTGTTGACTCCCAAAATGGCAATAATTCTCTGAATGTTTTAAGCCGGTGGCTACTTACAATGTATTAGTATACGATGAGTTGAGAGACGTTTACTTTAGGCAAGTTTAATTCAAGTATCAAAACTTAGAATTAGGGTGTGCTGAAACAAGAAGTGCATTTGGTTGTGTCCACATTGGTTTATGGCTTCTGGGGCTTTGCTGTGATGAAGTCAGCCACATCTGTCAATGAGGACATTCTCATAGGGCTGTGTTGTGTACAAATAGGCCATATGCACAAGCACCATCTTAAAAACATACTCCAATGCATCTTGGGAAACTGAGTGCAGCTAAAAAAATAAATCAAGCTGCAAGACGGAGGCAATGCTGTAGTTTATATATAACTATGTCAGGTTTTATAGTTAGTGTGTATACCGCATTGCTTCAAAATATTGTTAGGGCTCTGATTTCACCCAAAATCCTTTGCACCGATCATGCACATTAGGACATGCATATGGGATATTGGGCAAGTTCGAGAGTGTGGCCCTTGGCTGTAATGGAATCACTTGCAGTGATTATACACAAACTTGTATCATGGGAATAAGCTGTGACTGGATCACTGAAAATGGTTCATTCTTCACTGCTACTGAAGCTAACGGCAATAGCCGTAGCCGAACTGCCAAAATCACTGTTTCGGATGCGGCTTGACAGAGAGTGCTTTGTGACAAAGTTGTATTGATCTCCTTGGCTGCTAATATAGCAGATAAACACATTGTTATTTTTAATCGTATCCAACGAAAAGCTATGTACTTCCTTTCACATGGTGTTCTATATGCATATTTTGATTAAAATACTTTTTGGAAGAAATGGTGAAAAGATTTGTATATTCTCTTATCAATTAGGAGGTTAAGTGACGCATTCTCTAAACCAGCACCCAGAGTCCCCAGACCCAATGCCATTTTGTGGTTTTATATCACACATGTCCATTCACCATAGGTAAATGCAAAAAGGAAATCAAAACCGACTGAAAGATGCAATGGAGTATAACAACCTGCCTGAAAAGGTTTTTACAAAATATTTTCTTTGTGCAATCATGAACTTCTTTTCATGTTGAACAACCAATACTTTTTTCTTTCTTTTTTTACTGAAATTCATCAATTTGTACTGAATTTTTGTGAAACCACCCGTAAAAGTTCCAACTTAAATTCAAAGTTCTTAATACACTCTTGTCATGAAAATGTTAACAAATCATTATTCATTACTGAACAAGGTAGTTCTAAAACCATACGCTAGTGGTTTGTCAGGTTTGTTATTTTCAAAGTTCCTCATTTGGATTAAAACTTTCGTGAGGAAGAAAACACTAGACCAAGCCTCTAGTTTTTAAATTTTTGGTGATGTAAAGAGTCTGTAAATTAAACACCTTATCTCAAGACTCAAACTATATTTGTGCAAGTTTTGCATAATCCTTGAAATTTCAAATTTCAAATAATCAAAGAGGTATTGCAACAATATGTCTGCGCACTGTCCAACCACACTGAGTACATTTTATTGAACATGCTCTAGTCAGTTGCAAATGAACTAATCACTGGGTATCCATAATTGGAAAAGTTGCTATAGATAAAGTCGTTGATGTGTGTGTCTTTCCTAAAATTAGAGAAGATTGTGTGAGGTGTTTTTTTATTACTGAAAACTAGAAAAATTATGAATGTGGTGTTCCCTGTACTAATGCTGTACTATCCCTTTAGGTCGACTGATAAAAACAATGTCTGCTTTGCAAACCGTTGTGTACCACTCGGCCCAAATTCCTGAAGATTTTTTCGTGCATTGTAAACATGACGCAATGCGTGTAATAATCGTCAGAATTAGAAGCTTTATTGAGATAATCATGTTTGACTGAGGATCTTTTCATATTCAAATTACCTAGACATGCATTACAGCGTGCAAAACGAGTCTGATGTGGTTGCAATCGTGGCGTCGTTAGCGGGCGCCATCTCTGTAACAATCAAATATAGGGGGTGGAGTGAGAGGGGAAGACAGATTTTAAATGAAGTGTTTCCTGTTACAAAATTATCTTTTTTTATTTCTGGTAATAAGTGAATTTAATCACTATAGCTCTAATCAAACCAAATCTTTAAAAAGGAATCAAAAATCAACCTAATTATCACTGTTATATATTTCTGGTAATAAGCGAATTTAATTACTATAGCTCTAATCAAACCAAATCTTTAAAAACTTTGGAATCAAAAATCAACCTAATGGATTCAAAGACACTCTCAGTGCCTTGGATCAAATCTTCTTAAAATTATAACCAAATCAGATTAAATTGATATTGTGGCTGATATTGTGGTATACGTGGCTCAAATTTCAAGAAAATGTCCACTAGACCAAAAGTCTTGTAACTCGGAACTGGATCTTGTCTTTGCAAGACCTAAAAAGCTTCACTTTTGGATTGGAAGTGATCTGAGTTGAAAAGATTAGGTGTTCATTAGGGAATCTTCCAAAGTCAAGTTATAAACCACAATGGAAACTGACAGGGTAAATTTTAAATACTTTGGGGTTGAACAAAGACAAATTGACTAGAGTAGGACTACCAACTGGGCTATTTAGCCCTAATGTTGGCGGCCTCCCTGTTTTGTAAACATTTTTTTTTCGGAGGTGCCTGAGTCGGAATCCATTCAACCTGTAACTGCTGTATTAGCCAGGGATCACGCCCAAGTTTACGATACAACCTGGGAAGCGGCAGCAGAGGGATCACCTTTAGGTGTCCCATTTTTTTTATTTCAAATAACAAGTAATAAACAAGGGAAACTTAGAAACTTTGAAACAAATAATATCACAAATAATTGAATCAATCAGATCAAGTAAGTAAATTATAAAGATCAAGCCTCCAACAACATGAGCTTATTGCATGGATGCTAAACATGAAAAACACTATATCAAATTAAACTCAAAGAAACTGAGAGGGTGGAGCAGATTTTAAAGAAAAAATTAATCATACCTGGCCATCTGCCAAACGAGAGATATCTGGTTTGAGGTAAAATAAAAGCCCATTGGCGGCTCCCTTCAGAGTCAATCCTCGGATAAGCATTATGGTGAGCACAACATATGGGAAAGTTGCAGTGAAGTACACAACCTAAAACATGTATTTATCATTATTATTATGTTTCTTGTCTTTGCAAACATTTTCCATCAAACTATAGCTTGTGTTAAGTATTATTGTCAAGAACAAATAGACATTTATCAGAAAATCGGTCAACAGTTAAAATTCCAAGATAACAAAGTGTAAAAAAGATTAAACTCTTGAGAATTTAATCTTCCGCAAAGTAGTGTCCACCCATTCCAAGGGACAAGCATAATTCAAGCTTACCAATATTTTTGAAAATAAGAGGAATTTGTAAAACTGGGGTGTTTTTTGTTTGTCCATTTGGTGTGATTAGTTGAATCTCTTGACTAAAACTATGGATCTATTGAATGGTGCTTCAAATGATAACAGGTAAGAAAGGGATATGGTTATAGTTTTAGGTTTATGGCAAGGATAGAAGTTAAAGTTAGGGTTGGAGTAGGACTATAGAGAAAAAGTACCCTAAGATTCCTTAATGTTTAAATTTACGCGCAAGACTTGCACAGATGAGAGCTATAAGATCCAGCGCAGTTCTAGAGCCAATAGGATTTTTTTAAATAATAATAATTGGAGGGGGGGGGGAGTGTGGAAAGAAAGTATACATCGGTGCGTTTTTTTGTTTTTTTGTTGTTGGTTTTTTTAGGGGGGCGGGATGTGCCCACATGCTCAGAATACGTATGCCACCATAGCGCCCTCTATTTACATCGCTGTATTTTATTTTATGTTATAAATTTCATTACGTAACGATAATAAACAGACAAAGGAACAAACTTGTTGTTTAGTGTGTATTTTATATATAAGAAAATTGCAGACTTATTTTTTGGATGGGGCGTTTACCCCCACCCTACCCCCAATTACGGGCCTGGCTAAACCCCTCGCACGTGACGTCTTTCGCTACTACTATTTCATTTTGGGAGTCAAACAGCAACCTATTTTTGTATATAAACAGCGTATTTTTCATGTATTTGGCGCTTAATAAGTGGAAAGCTATCATAATTAGTCAATAAGGCTACATGATGCAGTTGCATGCAAATTTTGACTCCAAAAACGGTGGACAGAACAAATGTTTGCAATGACGTAGCTATTGATTGACTTTGATTAAGAATATTATGAGCTAGGTAATGCATTGTCTGAAAAGGCTGATGTTTATACTTCATTAGTGAAATGCGGCGTCCTCTTCGGACAAACTCACTGAAAACTTTGTCAGCATGTCGGGGTATGTCGCGTTCAGCGTGTATCTTCTTTTTCTTCTCTTTCCCTTTGCATTTTTTTTTTTGGGGGGGGGGCTATAAACAAACGTTTTGGGGGCAAAATAAGCACATTTTCAGAAAAAATATTTTTACATCAGTCCTCAGCAAAGATTAACACGCTGCTTTATGAACTCGTCAAACACATGAATGCTTTTGTAACGAACGTCTTACCAATGACAGGAGCCCATGCACGTTTTCCTCGCATTTTGAGAACCATTAAAGAGCGAAATTTTGATTCCTTTATTCATTGAAGCATAAAGCTCTATGGTTAGAAAAATGTACGCGGGTGGTATAAAGGTTCCTGAATGTTGGCATTTACGCGCAAGACATGCACGAGCTATAAGATCACCAAAGGTTCGAGAGCCATTTAAAAAAAAGGTATTTATTATTTATTTATGGATTATTCAAATGGATTATTCAAATTGTGGGTTGGTTTTGTTTGTTGTTGTTTTTTTTTTGGGGGGGGTTGGGGAGGGTGGGGTTAGGGGCGGCGAATATGCATGAAAATGTGAAAAGAAAAACAAAATTTTGGGGGTGGTGGCGAATATGACAGAAAATGTACATCGGTGCTTTAGAGCCGCCCGCCGCGCAAGGACGCAAGGGAGAGTGTGAGGGGGGGGGGGGGGTGCCCCGCTCAGAAGTTGGAAACTGTTTGAGAATGAAGGCCCAATTCATGTCATCTGGGGCATCATTTTTACGCAGTAGTATTGGTTATTATATAAGAAAAACAACTCAATTACAGTTTTGTATCAATATTATTTCTGCATATCCAATGCTCAGACTAAGTGTGCATATGCTAACAATGCATCCTGTATTTAAATCTTTGTATATTATTTTATGTTGTGTAATAATTTAAACGGTAATATACAGATGAATGTTAATGTTAGTCTAATTGTTAGTGCGCATTTTATTTTATTTTTTAAATAGCGGACTAACTTTAAAATATAAGATATGACCAAATGGGAGATTTGTTAGCACATCTTTCCAGAGCTCTTTACACCTTCCCATATAATGAAGTTAACAAGGGTCTCGGCTCGTAGAAGGCATGGAACCAAAAGCCAGACAAAGGTTCCAACCTCATCTCATTTTTTTGGTTGCAAAGGTTTTGCAACACTCTTATGACGTTCAGTAAACTGGCCAGTAAACGGGGTATGCCTATTATACCAGAACAATAGTCGGGTACTAGTTGGCCTCTTACAGATCAATGAAACGGCTTTATTCAGGGTATCCGGCAATGCGCCGCTTACCGGTACCCGATTCATTCAACGTACGCTCAAAATGGTCTCCGGACACGCTCGTTTCTGGCTGTCTACCGTGGACAATAACTACAGCATTTTTGTCGTGGTTTCAAACTTCAGAGAACTGTTCAGGCAAGATTAATGTATAGTTGTTTATTCTGGCTATTCTGGTTCCATAATAAGTCTCTAGGACCCCTCATAGTATCAATGTTTGCACCTTATGTGCGGTTTCTATAGTAGTAGTAGATGTACGTTTTGACACATTACGTTCGGCTGGTATAGCCAATGTACTGTTCACAACACTCTTGTCCGGGCGGTAGCGTGTTACTACCTGGTTATGATTCTTCGTTCTTCAGTCAGGCCTGATACTTCACGGAGGCAATGAAGGCGATTGCCTCCATGCCCCCTGGTCATTGCCTTGGTGCCCTTGTAATGCTACAGTAGAAATTTACAATTTCCTCAGAGGGTGCCCTTTTACCAAGGAGAAAATGCCTTGGTGCCCTTACCCTTTCAAAAACGAAGCATACAGGCCTGCAGTAACGTTTGCTGTTTTCTGTTTAATAACTTACTCACACACATTTGTTATAGCCTATCGTACATCAATGTTTACAAACGACTTCAGAATGGGCTTAAATCTGGGACTGTACCGTATGGCACTTAATACATATATCCCATAGTCAATATCGGTTTGTTTATTATATTTACACACAGAAAAAAGGATGTGGCTAAATACTGACGTGTTTTTTACGTTAAATCTTGAGAGTGTGTACTGTTTATAATTGTCTGCAATTTTAGTATTTAGATTTTTTTATGGAAGTATTATTGCCTAATTTCTTATCAATATGAAGTTAATAAACTCGAAGAAAAAATAATAATAATAAAAATAAGAAAAAATTAAAAAAGAATCCATGCCGTGTTTATTTGGAGTTCAATTACTTAAATTAATAATAGATTATATTTGATATTTAATGGTTTAGTTGGCCACCGCCCCCGGTGTGAATATGTCCCCCCCCCCCCCCCCCCCCCACCCGACGATTCGCCTCAGATGACTTACAATTTAGGCTATTCCTCGTTTTAGTACCGTGCGTTTTATTTATGAAGATCCTGTTATACTTCTTTACTTGACTATTAATTCATTCTGAGATTCTATACTACATAAAAATGCAAATCAGGCAGAGGACCGGTGGCCTTGTGGAATATTATCAGCACTCCAAACCCCATGGTACCGGGTTCGAATCCCTTGAATTTCTTTTCAATCCTTTTCAATCCAGAAAGTCGATACCCACCGGGAGTCTTTTTTTTTACGTTGTAGATTTTAAGTTGTTCATTCTAAGGTTCAAAATTAAACCCGAACGCAATTTTATTAGGAGGAGCAGTGGCCCAGTGGAAGTGCTCCGGACTCTGAACCCAAAGGTACCGGGTTCGATACCCGGGTGTTCTTTTTATACGATGTTGATAAAAAGTTGTTAATTCTAAGGTTTAAAATTAAACTCGAACGCAAATTAAGTAATAGGAGCAGTAGCCCAGTGGAAGAGCTCCGGACTCTGAACCTGATGGTAGCGGGTTCGATACCTGGTTGTTCTTTTTTATACGTTGTTGATTTAAAGTTGCTTTTTCTAGAGTAGTTGCCCAGTGGAAGGGCTCCTGCCCAGTGGACAGAAATTCGATACCCGCTGGGTGTCATTTTATATGTTGATTTAAAGTTATTCATTCTAAGGTTTAAAATTAAACTCGAACGCAAATTAAGTAAGAGGAGCAGTAGCCCAGTGGAAGGGCTCCGGACTCTGAACCTGATGGTAGCGGGTTCGATACCCGGTTGTTCTTTTTATACGTTGTTGATTTAAAGTTATTCATTCTAAGGTTTAAAATTAAACTCGAACGCAAACTAAGTAAGAGGAGCAGTAGCCCAGTGGAAGGGCTCCGGACTCTGAACCCGATGGTAGCGGGTTCGATACCCGGGTGTTCTTTTTATACGTTGTTGACTTAAAGTTATTCATTCTAAGGTTTAAAATTAAACTCGAACACAAATTAAGTAAGAGGAGCAGTAGCCCAGTGGAAGGGCACCGGACTCTGGACCGAAAGTTACCGGGTTCGATACCCGGGTGTTCTTTTTATACGTTGTTGACTTAAAGTTATTCATTCTAAGGTTTAAAATTAAACTCGAACGCAAACTAAGTAAGAGGAGCAGTAGCCCAGTGGAAGGGCTCCGGACTCTGAACCCGATGGTAGCGGGTTCGATACCCGGGTGTTCTTTTTATACGTTGTTGACTTAAAGTTATTCATTCTAAGGTTTAAAATTAAACTCGAACACAAATTAAGTAAGAGGAGCAGTAGCCCAGTGGAAGGGCACCGGACTGTGGACCGAAAGTTACCGGGTTCGATACCCGGGTGTTCTTTTTATACGTTGTTGACTTAAAGTTATTCATTCTAAGGTTTAAAATTAAACTCGAACGCAAACTAAGTAAGAGGAGCAGTAGCCCAGTGGAAGGGCTCCGGACTCTGGACCGAAAGGTCCCGGGATCGAATCCCGGCTACGAAAATAATCAAGGCCTTTTAAAAAATCTTTTTTTATTAAATAAAAAAAATCACATAAAAAAAGTGCATAGATTCGTTTTAAGTTTTAAGTTTCTTTTCTAAGCACGTGAGAGCGGTGCGTGCCACTGCGCGGTGAGTGGCGACCTCGCGGCCGCCACCGGGGCTCGAACCGGGGACCGCTACCTTCGGTGTCCGCCGCCTACCCACAACACCCACTTGGGTCCCCCCAGGAACATATACATTTTAGACTTGATGAACCTTCGGTTCATACTTAGAAAATAAATTGACCGAAAGTCACACGCTGAAGGTATAGGCCATTTTTACGCAGGGTACTATGGCATGGGAAATGCTTGCTTTATACTTAGTAAATAATTTACGAGTGGAAGGCACACGCTTTAGGTATAGCCATAGTTTATAGTTTAATTAGGAAACAGGGTACGCAGGATACTATGGCATGGGAAATGCTTGCTTTATACTTAGTAAATAATTTACGAGTGGAGGGCACACGCTTTAGGTATAGACCATAGTTTATAGTTTAATTAGGAAACAGGGTACGCAGGATACTATGGCATGGGAAATGCTTGCTTTACACTTAGTAAATAATTTGCGAGTGGAAGGCACATTAATTAATTTACTAGGGAACAGGCCTATGGTGATATTACACTGAGGGTTGTTGCGGGGGTGGCGGGTCTCCAGTAGGCTAAGCTAGGTTCATAATGACAGCGGGACTTGGTGGGAATTACATCGTTGATTCCACCAGAGTGTTCTCGGTGTCTTGTACTCGCCGTGGTATCGTCTTGGATGATGCATTGGATTTGGAGAAAGTCAGTGGGCTACATGCTGGTGAGACGGGTTGGCAATGAGTGGATTGTGACCAAGGACATGGATTGTAGCGAAGGGCCGTGCCGTAATTTCACAGGTGTTTTGTTGGATATTTTTGAGTGTCTGATTCGGTGGTACTCGTTGTGGAATGAATGAATAGGTCATGAGCTGGAATATAGAAGGAATATAGGGGCTCCATACCGTGTAGGTCTACAGAGGAAAGTAGCAAGGGCTAGCAGCAAAACAATTCCGGTGTGGATTTTGCGTGTTCGGTTGAGTGGTTTCGTTGGGGTCTTGGTTTAAAGAGTGCATTCGAAAGAGACCGGGTTAGGGTATGGATAGGATAATCAAACTAAGTATATAGTGACGGGTTTTGATTCAATTGATTTGTATAACTACAATATGAAGGCATCGGTGCTGATTGTAGCCAGACAAACTGGCAGAGTTGTGTGGGGGAATGATGACGATATAGCAACTTAGGTGCATTTCTGAATGTAGAATACTTTGTAAAAACCCTATGGTTGTTGTTTTATTTCACGTGGGTGTTAAAATTTAAATTGCATCTTTACTTTTGCGACACACGTCTGTGGCAATAAATTCAGCCACGGACTCAAAAGCCAGTGTGGTCGATTTCGGGGATTTCTTTCTTTAGAGAAATCAGGGTTTTTTTTATTCTTTGAATTGTTTTGTAGATTAATGTTTATTTCAAACGTGCACTTTCTATTATATTTTAATTTTGTTTTAGAGTTGGTACCGGTACTATTTGATTTCATTATTTGCTCATTTTATTTGCGCATATCCTTTTCATTTATATTTATCAGCATCTTCCTCAGTTATAAAAACGCGACGATTACTGATCAAAAATTTAGTCTTATGTAATTATTGTTTTGAACAGCCTTTTTAATTGTCACTTTGTGAAGCGCCTTGAGTGGCTTTTGGTGGAATTTTGGCGTTTCCATACTTATTAAAGTACAGTGATTTGTAGATTGGGAAAAACAGGTTTTATAACGCTGATGACTGCATGTTTTTTATGATATTTCAAATATTGATAAGCACCAAGATATATAATAATTGTAAACAATTTTATTTTCGCAAATTCACACCCCCAATTTTTTATTTATTTATTTTTGTTTAATCTTAATAAAATATTCCACAATTTTTCAAACTCCTGTCTATCTTTGTTAATAGAAAATCTAATTTATAATTTCTGTTATTTTCTGCGACCCACCCACGTAAATTTTCAAAGAAAAGGGGTGGGGTCAAAATTTAAAAATGTGTAATTCCTTATTACATAAGTCATAAATTTAACGAAAATGACCATAACCTGCTATTTTAAACCAACACTTGTAACAGCTACGCTTGCCTTTTTACTCTATTGTAATCATTGTTTTTGTATTTATTTAAACAGTGTATGCCTATTGGGTTTTTTTGTTATTTTTATTTTTTTTATTCAATTTTGTATACATGATAGGCCCCTATCAATACTGGTGGTTTTAAAATGCACAGAATTGAATACTAAACAGAAATGAAATGTTTTTTTTAAACATTAAAGTTATGTTCTTTTCGAACAAGTAAATTTATTTTCAAATCGATACCCATCCATACACCAAACCCCCTTCATTAAAACTTTACAGTACTTAAAAAGACGATTGCATTTTGGTAACTTAAGGGTGTAGGTGCCAGACTGTTACCCATTTGGGAATGTTGGCCTTTTGAGAGAGACTCTGCATCAAATGCTGCGAGTATGCTAGGGGTCACTTTTGGTTTGAAAAAAAGTTTACAACATCTATAGGCCTACAAGTAATGCCTCGCCCACTTTTTTATTTTTATTTTAGAAATTATACGGTGCACATTGATCTCCCAATACAACCATCTCTCATCCATGCAGGGAGGTACAAATATAATATTTAGAAAACTACAACCGGTAAACGTTTATGTAATCCAAAATAATCTACTAAAGAAAAGTCGGTTGTTCAATTTGACTGCAAGTCACAATTATGCCGACACAATACAATGTACGACTATAGACCCAACGTTACAGCTGTTTCCGGCCGTTGTATTTTCAAGTGCCACAAGTTAACCTATTTTAACGACTATTTCAGTTTTTAAACGGGATCCACGAGGTCTATTCCTATTCTACACCTTTGGCTTGTATAAACTACACGATACAGCTTACCTCTAAAGCTCCATAGAGACATTAAATCATATAAAACGCTCATCAAAACGGTGCCGTTAAACACGACAGTAATCCAGCGCGACTGGAGGCCATTTTGAATACCGCGTCACGGCATCAACACCCGTCGAGCACCCGACTCCTATTACGTATCTCTAGCATTACGCGATAATCGGGTACCTGATGTTTTCTTTGGCTGATCCCAACCACCTGTGTCGGTCCAAAGTATCACAGGGACACGCAACTGGCTCTCGCAAGATCTCGCGGCGATGAACTGGAATGCTGATAGTCTGTATAACAAGGCTAGATGAATTATTGATAAGTAAAATAACTTAAAAATGGTGGTTAAAAGAAATCACTGGATGCCTGTTTAATATCACCACCTCCCTTTTCTGTGTGTTTCAAATGCCTGTTGTATAACGGCCGTCTTCGTTTGTGGTTCTCCGTTTAGACATGACCAACTTTTTTCTTTCTTCACTAAATCAAGGCTGGCAGGAAAAGAATGACCTAGGCCCGTAAATAATGAGAAGTAGAATTATAATTCTGTAGACACTGGAAACCTGGCAAAAATGGCAAAAAAGTGTGACCTGTCTTATGCTTACAACACTCGCCACCATTGTAGGTGCGTTTTGGGCAGCAAACTGTATTTATGAGTGATGGTAATTCGATAGCATCAATATTTCCACGACCGATTCGAATCTTGAAAAAAAAAATAAGAGTTGAACCCCCCCCAAAAAAAAAAAAAAACACCCAAGAACAAAAAAACAAAAAAACAAGTCAATAAAAATGAACGCATGTGTTATTTACTTGTGTTAACAACCATTCCCAGTCAAACTTCCTAATTAAACTCTTTTAGTTTTACGAATAACTATTTATGGTCCTTGGTCGAAGTAGCTCCTGGTTCACGTTTCGGTTGTCATCACTTCTAAGGCCATTTCAATTTTTCTGAGAACTACCCGAGTTCTGGGGTGGGGCAGCGCATACATTTAATAGAAATTCACCCCCCCCCAAAAAAAAAAAAAAAAAAAAAAAAAAAAAAAAAAAACACACACAAAACACACACACAGTCTTGCTGTAGTAAATGTCTCCTTTGAAAACCTAGAAAACTTACCCAGTGTTTCCCTTGTGGTTAAAACTTATAGATACTTTCATTTTACAGGGCAACTCAAACACAGATCGGTATAAGCGGTGCCATGAAATTGGGGCCCAGGGAGTTTGTTTCAAGTTGGTTAGTTAAAATGGTATGCACAATATTACAATTCTG
Source organism: Pisaster brevispinus (assembly GCA_023634235.1). Lineage (NCBI taxonomy): Eukaryota > Metazoa > Echinodermata > Asteroidea > Forcipulatida > Asteriidae > Pisaster > Pisaster brevispinus. The sequence goes on from JAMKCF010000004.1 coordinate 17,984,318, forward strand.
AGAGTTTAGATAATGCTATTGCGAGATTCAATTGCATATCAGTCTTATATTCATGTTACTTACATTATTTATGGATACAAAAACTCATTCATTGCATTCAAGGAACTTTAGGAAAATACTTATTAGTGAATTCATGTAAGTAAACGAAGGATAAATTAAGAGTTAAACTGCATGATTCCTGATTCCTAAGGTTAACAAATTGGTAAGATTTTCAATGAATGTTGACATCCACAATTCAGATAAAAACATAGTTTAGCTATAATATGTTGTTTTATGCGAGTTTAGTTGGAGTGGTGAATAATGTCTAATGAGATATTGTTTTCGAAAGTTTAGTCTTTAAACAAATACTCTTTGGATTTAGTGGGCTTAACTCAAACATTTATAAAACAATTGGAAAGTTCACTTTTTAGAAAATCTTCTTTCATTTTGATTTACTTGTTACTATCTGGAAGATTTTACCATATGGGAAGTATACAGAAATAACACAAATTTGTTTTACACAAAAATGAAATAGGTACAACACTTTATTTATTTATTATTAATTTAAAATAAAATAAATTATATTTTCAATTTGCAAATTATGATTGTATTTGCATGACAATTTGTCAGAAGCATAATCATGATTCAATGGTTTAAAACCAATGATAATGGAACTTTAAACTGCAGTCTTTGGTAGCTTACAAAACATTACGGATTAACAAATTCACCTGGCGCCATTCTCACAATCTTGGTTGCTCCATTTTGGAAGTCCTTTCACTGTCTTATACAGTGAAGTACATATTTTAGTCATTCATACACTTACCTGTTGACTCCCAAAATGGCAATAATACTCTGAATATTTTAAGCCGGTGGCTACTTACAATGTATTAGTATATAATGAGTTGAGAGACGTTTACTTTAGGCAAGTTCAATTCAAGTATCAAAACTTAGAATTAGGGTGTGCATTTGGTTGTGTCCACATTGGTTTATGGCTTCTAGGGCTTTGCTGTGATGAAGTCAGCCACATCTGTCAATGAGGACATTCTCATAGGCTGTGTTGTGTACACAAAATTATATTGTTCTAGTTTATAGGTCACCTACAAGGTACCACTCTGTCACAGTCCATTCTCCTTGTTTTACATCCACTAAAATCAATGATATACCAAACGAAGGCTGAATGGAAAAACAGTCTGGTACCTGTTATTGTTAATGTTGAAAATCTGAGTCTGTTTGAATTTACGCCTTCGGCAGTCGATGTGGCAGATCACAGAAAAAGGTCTATTCTTCACTGCTACTGAAGACATTTAGAGAAATTTATCAGAAAAATTCAACAAAAACAATCGATTTGTACTGGATTTATGTGAAATCACTCGTAAAAGATCCAACTTGAATTCAAAGTTCTTAATACACTCTTTGTGTCGTAAAAACGTTAATAAAATTATCAGTCATTACTGAACAAGGTAGTTCTAAAACCATAAGCTAGTGGTTTGTCAGGTTTGTGATTTTCAAAGCTCCTCATTTGGATTAAAACTTTCGTGAGAAAGAAAACACTAGACCAAGCCTCTTTATTTTTTTCTTATTTAAGTGAAGAGTCTGTTAGTAAACACCATGGAGGTTTCATCTCAAGACTCAAACCATACTTTGCAATTTGTGTATATTCCCTGACATTTCCAATGAAATCCACAAAGTTATCAAAGGGGTATTGGTAAATGCACCAATATGTCTGTGCTCTGTCCAATCACCCTGAGAACATTTGATTTAACATGCTCTCGTTGTTTGCAAATAAACTAATTACTGAGTCTCCTTGGTTGCATAAAAAACTAATTACTGGATATCCATAATTGGTAAAGTTGCTGGATAAAGTAACAATGTATGAATCTTTCCATTTGAAATTTGCAAAGATGTTTTGGTTTTTTGGTTTTTTTATTGAAAACAATAGAGTTTATGAATGTGGTGTTCCCTGAACAAATGCTGTACTATCCCTTTAAGTCGACTGTTACAAACAATGTCTGCTTTGCAAACCGTTGTGTACCACTCGGCCCAAATTCCTGAAGATTATTTTCCAAGACACAAGACACAATTTTTTTTTATATTTGGGGGTAAGTTTATATTTTTCTAATCGTTCAGAGAAACCGCCATAATTAGACACTTTACAGAGGTAATCATGTTTGACTGAGGATCTTATCATATTTCAATTACCTAGACATGCATTCAGCATGGAAAAAGAATCTTTAAAATAGAGTCAAAAAACTAATAAGCACCAAAGAAATAGTTCACAATGTTGTAAACTAGAAGATCTGAAAGGGTTTTACTCTCCCATGATGTACCGACATTCCTTCAAGTCATAGACTGTTCCAGTCGTTCTTTCTCAGCTAGTGGCTCCTCTCCTGGGCATTTATGGTACACATCCAAGCTAAGGCTACCATTTGTGGCGAGTGCAGTGCTTGGACGAATCTGATGTGGTTGCAATCGTGGTGTTGTTAGCGCTCGCCATCTCTGTAGCAATCAATGGTTTGGGTGGAGAGAGAGAGACAGAGAGAAAGAGAAAGATAGCAGTCTTAAAATAAAGTGTTTCTGTACTGAAACCAAGGATGCCTCATAAGTGAATTTAATCGTAACTCTCGAGCCTGAAGAAACCTGTGAACAAGGGTGCTTGCTATGTGAACCAGAAACACTAAGATTAACACCTACTCTTCCATGATAAGTGTTCTTGGTTCTTTTATGTGCACTACCAATCCAAGTACACAGGACCTATGGCTTAATGTCCCATCCGAAGGACAAAGCAGTTATGGTAAAGTATCTTGCTCAAGGACACAAGTGCCACGACTGGGGCCTTAACCCACACTCAGAAACACCAGAGCTTTAGTCTGATGCTCTTAATCGCTCAGCCACAGCAGGCCACTAAAGTAAAACTGAAAAAAAATATCAGAGCAATTTTTTACAAACTCAAAGTTGAATGTATTTGAATGCAATTTGTTTTGCATATGCTTGGTAATTGCTTGAGGATTATTCCAGGGAAACCTACGCACTCAGATAGGGACTGAAAACCCAATCAAATAAGATGGCCCAAGTATTTGTACTCAAGGGCTAGTCGGCCACCTAATTCTCAGCAGTATGTACTTGATACTTGACTGAAACATACTTCACTACAAAACTGAATAGGAACGATTAATTCTACAAAGTACCTGACTACAAAAATGATGTAGGAACAATAAGTTCCTATAAAGTACTTGACTACAAAAGTGCTATAGGAACAATAAATTCTTACAACCAAAATATCCATCCTTACCTCATGAAGTGAGCCTTCTGCCCGACACAGCAACACGACTAAAGTGATTGGGATCATGATAACAGACAGAATGGAGAGCATCCAGCCGATCATCTCACCCCAAAGTGGGTAAGTGTAACCATTGTAGACGATGGGCGTGTAGGTAGCCAAGGCAAAGATCAAGATGGTCTGGCAAAGTCAAATCAATAAAACGGCAGGTCAGTGACAAGATTGTCATGACTATGAGAAAGATATATGGCTGTAGAGCCATTGCAGGTCCTTTGAAAAAATAAAGGTAGAACAAGCCTTTTTGAAAATTTTGAAAACTACTTGTTATTCTACCAACTGCCATTGCTTGTTTATTCTACCTATATTTTTCCAAAGGGCAAATTTTGCTATGGCCCCATGGCCAGTGGTCAGGGTTTTTCTTCTTGTTTTTTATGAAGTAGATTTTTGGAGGGGATGTGCACTTGTGTAAATACAGTTATCGGTATTTATTAAGTGTAAAATGTTGTATTTCTTCAGCATAATTTGTAACCCTGTAATTTGTTTTATTATGATTTTTTTATTTTTAATGTTATGAGCATGCACGACAAAGCAAATTTCCATTTTAAGGGCAAACAAATTGAATCGAATTATCTTCCTCATGAAATACTCTGACTGTGCGCTAAAGTCCATGCTTGTATCATCAAAGGCCCCCAGGGAGAACAGTTCTTTGATAACTGATGGGGCTACACTGGTTAAATAAGACGAAATAAATAAATCAATAAAATAAAGGCACAATTCTCCTAATCCCCACTACTAATGTCACAACTGTGTCCACTTTATACACTTCCTTTCTATCTAAGCCCTTATCCCCACCATCCTCAATTTACCCAACACCGACCGCTCCAAACACTATCTTAAGATCGGGTAACTTTGCTTGTCGAACATAAACCAAAGATCTATTGATCTAGATTCAGGTCCTTCAACAATAATCACTGTTAAAGACAATGCTTTTCTGTATAGTCTATGCTCAACACCAAAACATGGCCCTCTGAGAAAACCAGGTCCAGGGTTCATGTCAGAGATACAACACATGTCCATACCGGAAAGTCCTCTTTCCTTCTGAATGTCCAGTGCCTGGAAAAACATTCAAGATGTTTGTTCGGGATGTGTTGGGTACAGCCGGGCAGGGGTAAATATTAGGACTTCTGCAACTGAATCATAATGGGATGTTGTAAATAACTTACTGTTGCAACAACAGGAATGAGGTACTTCCAGCAGATCTTGAACCAAATGAAAGGCCGGTAGCCAATCATGTATTCTATGTCATCATAAAATCTGTCGGCACCTAATGGATGAAAATGAGGATTGTGAAAATTATAATTTGCTGGAGCTCATTAGAAACAAAGCTGCTTTCTTAACCCATTTGCCTCACTATGGCAAATCATGAAGGTAGCCTGTCAAACACACAAACGTTGCAAGTGTCTACAGTTACACACCTGTTCTGACACCACCACATTCCGACACCCCTTGTATATTTTCCTAATCCTAACCCTAACCTTAGTGTGTAAATTATGAGGAGTTTTTACGAACAAAGGGTTGTCGAACCTAGGGGCGTCCGAATATCGAGTAGTCACCGTCCATACCTATTGGAAAACCTGCATATACAGTAAATTAGTAACTTTATTTACTTCTCAATGCTACTGATTGAGATTGAAAACATGGCAAACATGTAGTATTCCAACATGTAGTATAATATACACTCAAAGTAATTTGAAATAGGGCGCCCTCTTGGGACATGATTTAACCAACTTGACCACCTCTCACTAATAACTTTAGAATCCAGTAGCATTGGATTAACTTTTCCTTTGTTTTCTCCCCAGCTTTTTCTAGGGAACAATCAATGCAGAACAATTTACATCGATTATTATTATTTACATACATGACCTTAATGGGTCACATAAAACTTCATTAAAATGTGTGCAGAGGCTCACCGTAAACCCATGATACAACACTTGCTTCCAATGCACCGATGAAGAACAATGGATAGCTGGCTGAGTAGTAATCATACAGCTTGAAGACATATATACCACCCTGAAAAAAAATAATAAATGGTTCAATGATAGAAGTCATTTCCCCTGTAGATAGCAGTCATTTCCCTATAATCATCGTCAGACTTGCTGCCATTTACAGCCACTATATGCCAATTTCAGGGCTGCCAACATTTGCATCTTGCAACCAGGGAAATTTTGTGCTACAATCGGGGAGATGTTCAGAGTTACATTCAACATCATAAGGAAAAAGTTTCCATACTCGGGTAGATTGTCAAATTTGTCCATCACAACATGGAAAGATTGGTTTATTTTCAGGAAACTTTCTGCAGAATCAGGGAGAGTTGGTAGTTCTGCAGTTTAGTACAAGGTTGTGGGCGCTACAATCTCTAGAGGAATAACTTTTGACTTCAGACTCTTGAGGTTAGTCATCTCCTGCACAAAGGCAAGTTTCTTTTACCACTTGACTATTTACGTTGTTTGATTGAAATTCACTTACTTCAAACAGGCTTTGAATTGTGAACTTGTAAAGGGGTCTTTACAACAACAAAAACCCCAAAAAGCAAAATAAGGGCCATAAGTTTTGAGGAATACAATTTTTGGGCTCATTTAGACCTGCAGTAGCTGACAATAACACCTGACTTGTGTATAGCACCCTCATGTTACAACAAACTTTATTTCAGATGGTGTCTGTCTTAGACTGGGCTGGGTTTGATTGAATATATTTAATCCTCCCATGCAAATTGGAAAATCCCAGTTCAAGGTGTTTTTAAAGTCCGAAATTGGACAGTCTCGAAAAAAAAAACACTGACAGTTGGCAGGTATGCATTAAGTTCTACTTCATGATGATTGAAATCTTACATTTGTGACAAAGAGAAGGCCACCGAAGAACGTTAGGATGCAAATGAAAAGTGTGAACAGCTCTCTTCTGTAGTTTCCCCGTAGCTGCCGTGGAAAAATATCCACCAGTGCTGTGATCAAGCCCTCAACAGCTACAAACTGCCATAGAGAAAGTTACATCACATAAATTTACTTATTGGAGATTTACATTGTACCTGTACAATTGTTCCACACTGGTCAAAATCGGGGATCAATGGTGTTCACCGAGGGGGTGAAGCCGAAGGTGCCATTAATCCTCAAGGGTGTATGAAATCCATAGACCCCATCCCAGCATTTTACAATTGTTTTGTTCGGGGAAACAAACATTATATAGTGAAAAAAATTGTATTTCTTTATTGATTTATTGTTGAACATTGCGTTTCATCGTTTAGTATCACAATTCAAACACTTAAATTTAAGACTTTGATCAAAGATCATATTGAGAAATAGTTTGTATCATGAACTTGGGTGTGATCCCTGGCTATATGGCAGTAACAGGTTTAGTAGCGAATTCTGACTGGCACCCCAAACAAAGATATTGACTCAATAGGGAGACCACCAATAAAGGGTTAGATCAGTTGGAAGAGCACCGGCATGTTACTTGGAGGTCGTAGGTTCAAATCCTGCTCTAGTCAATTTTGGGTTGTTCCAGCCCAAAATTTAATCATAATTTACCAAGTCATTTTCCTTGTGGTTTATTACTTGATATAGAAAACTCTTCAGGCTTATCTACCCCCCCCCCACACCCGCAGCATCTAGAAATGCCACATCAAGGTTGAATGGCCAGGCTTTATGTACTGTAACTTTAGTGCATGTTTAGTGTGCATAAATCTCTTATCCTGGGGGGTCACGGCCTTGCCCTGTCTGCTGGTAGCACCACTACAAAGGCCTGGATTTTTCCTCTGGCACTCCATAGTGGCATGGTGTAAACCCCCTCCCCCTACTGTTGTGTCTTCATCGTGGAATTCTTTACAAAATTTGTATTCTCATTTTATTTTATTGTTTTACTTATTTGTGTGTGTGCGTGTGGAGGGTACTTCTGTATAAGAGGAAAAGAGTGTGTTAAAAAATGGGATGGGGAGGGGGGAACGGGGGGGGACGACACCCTATGCCACATATATCGGGCATGGTAAAGTTTTTTTCCAAAGCTTTGTAAGATCATGACCCTCTAAAGGATATTGGGCTTTATAAAAATAACGAATAGCTAATTGTCCCAGGTGTATTATGATTTCTCTAAACTGCAGTTTACAAAAAAGTCGTCGGCTGCCGAGAATAGGTACAAAACGCCTTAGCATGAAGAAACTATTGAATTTAAAGCAAAGAACTTTATTAAATTTACCTGGCTATCCAAACCAACCAGTAGTATCATGAAGAAGAACATGCATGACCAGAAAGGAGCAGCAGGCATGAGAGATACTGCCTTGGGATAAGCAATAAATGCCAAACCAGGACCTGCAGAAGAAATTACAAACAAAATGACCTCAAGATAACATACTACATGATTGGAAGATTTGCATTCTTTTACAAATCAATAGAACCTTACCTTAACTGACAGAAAAGTCTATCTAAAAAATGGCCGTTCCTGAGAAAATTGTCCTGAACAATTTATCTAGTCTTACTTAAACATTTTTTTTTCTTGATATATTCATAGGCACTTTGTAACATGCACAAAATTTAAAAACCATTACTTGGTATGCCATGAAATTGTACTGTTTTTTGCAAAGCAGAAGAACAGAATGAATTTGTGAAAAAAACAATATGTCAGTCTATAAAATATTTGAAGAAAAGGAACAAAAAACAAAAAAACCCAAACAAAGATTCACCGCTGATTTGGCAACTACAATAGGAAGACTGCCTACATGGGGCTACATAGGTCAGTTGGTAGAGCGCCAGCAGGCTAAACCGGAGGCCGTTGGTTCAAATCCCGGTCCAGTCAATTTTCTTTTGTGTAACCCCAAATTTTTTGCAAATTTACAAAGTTTGTTTCCCCTGTGGTTTATAACTTGATAGGTCTATGGCACTAATACATTTCTTTTGAAATATGAAATCAGCTTATTAGCTGACTGAAAAGTGCATGCCTTTGACTGTACTCAGCAAGCATTTTTAAAAAGACTGTTTATTTGAATTAATGTTTAAAAGTTTTCTTATGATTACAAAATGGAGAATTCAAAGCAATTTCTCTACTAAGACAAAGTGATTAACCTTATAAGTCAAACAGAGATGTATGTGACCTGAGGGAGGGGGGGGGGGGGCGAAGGTCCCCGAGATAGGTTCCTCAGACAGCATTTTGAGCCTCATCAGTTGGGAAATGAAGCACTAGTCATTCTGCATCCTTAAACCCATTTTCCTTTACAAAACACTAATTTGCGGAAACAGGTTTTAGGCATTTCTTATAGTCGCTGTTGGTCTGACATGATTGAACACAGTGGGGTTCGGTGATGCAGGAAGTGCAAGTTTTTCCACACCCCCCTCCCAAAAGAAAATACCCTAGCTACACGTATGCCACGGGATACAACAGGGATCCAAAGGGCACAATAGTAATGGTACAAGATTACTGACAATAGGGACCTACCTTTATCAGCCACCTCCCCTACTGGTACCCCTTGTTCATACGCCATGAAGCCAAGCACAGAGAAAATGACCAGTCCACCATAAAAGCTTGTCATGCAGTTAAACACTGTCACAATCAGCGTATCCCTGTAAAACCAACCAGCAATTCTATCAATCACTATCAATCTATCAATCTTTACACCTCAGAAAATGGCAATCCAACTACATAATCATAGAGTAAGGATTTTTTCGGTTGAATTTGGTGAGCATTTTCTGTTAAATCGTCAATTTCTTGCAAGGCAAATATATTGTCACCGGGTGACACCTTATAATTTAAACAGAACATACTATATTAATACTTGTGAAGGAAGTGTTTCTGTGTAATGGCAATACCTTCCAAGCAATGGAGCTTTGTGAGGTAAGACCAGAGGGAATATTCTCTACTACTCAAAGCAATGCCAGGAAGTACTGGACAGGGTTCAGACAAGTCCAAATATGGGTCAATCGCCCCAACTTATTTTGTTTAGTAGACCCTCTTTCTTAGGCCATTTTGGAATCCCGGCTTGGGCATTGGGCTTAGGCTCTCTCAGTTATTTAGAAAATGCGAGCTTTCCGTACGAGGCTTCAAGCAGGCGAACAGAGCCCAACCTGCAGCCCGAGCCCAACGAGCCCAAGCCGTGGTTTCAAAAACAGGCTTTATCCATCCAAATTTAATATTGAATAACTATTCACAGGTATACTGGGTATACTAGGTATTGAGTTAAAAAGCGTGAGTGAAATTAGTGAATCTTCAAAACTATGTGTTTGTCCAAATACAAAAGGCTGCAGTCCTTGCTCTATAGACCCCATGCATTGGCCGCCATCGCCGATGTCAAATAAAGGAAACATGCAAGTGCCTACGCACCACTCTCAGCCAACTCTCCAGTCTTCCTTTGACCTCAGTGGGGGCGCAGTTTCAGCTTGTGCTGTCATATGCTAGGGGTCTTTTGTGGGTCACATTATGGCCCAGTGCTACTATTACTGGGCTCTGGTCCAGTGAGTATTCAGAGCCCTGGTGTACAGAGCCCGGAAGGAAAAGTGAAAAAGGAAAGAATCAAAGTCTGTTGTGACCTTCATACCTGTAGCAATTATTATGGAATTTATTGTAGCTTCCCAGTGCAGTCAGCGTTCCAAAGCCAACAGCAAACGAGTAAAATATCTGTGACCCTGCATCAACCCATACCTAAAATTATGTTACAAAAGCTCACACTGTCATTACTGTGAGGAATACAGATTATTTTTATTAAAAAATAAGGCCAAGGAAAATTGAGTACTTCACTTTTGTTTCTGCTTGATAAACGTTTCCCTTTTAACAGAATGTTCATATTTTCGGGGTGACGAAGTGTAATACAACGAAAGTAGAAACACAAATATTAATCAATTTGGGTTGAACAATACAAATTTGCTAAATCGGGACTTGAACCTGCGACCTCCAGATTAACATGCAAGCGCTCTACCAACTGAGCTATCTAGCCCTAATGTTGGCCATCTCCCAATATTGTCAATGTCTTTGTTTGGGGGTACCTATTTAACCTGTAACTGCTGTATAGCCAGGGATCACACCCAAGTTGACAATACAACCTGGGAAGCTGCAGCAGAGGGTTCACCTTTAGGGGATCTCACTTTTAATTTCAAATAACAAGTAATAAACAAAGGAAACTTAGAAACTTTGAAACAAATAATATCCCAAATAATTGAATCAATCAGATCAAGTAAGTAAATTATAAAGATCAAGCTTCCGACAACATGAGCTTATTGCATGGATGCTAAACATGAAAAACACTATCAAATTAAAATAAAAAAAACTGAGAGGGTGGAGCAGATTTTAAGAAAAACTTAATCATACCTGGCCATCTGCCAAACGAGAGATATCTGGTTTGAGGTAAAATAAAAGCCCATTGGCGGCTCCCTTCAGAGTCAATCCTCGGATAAGCATAATGGTGAGCACAACATATGGGAAAGTTGCAGTGAAGTACACAACCTAAAACAGGTATCAATTATTACAATGCTTTTGTAATTGTGAAAAAAAGGTTGACACATGTAATCTTTTAAAAAACGTGTAATAGACAAACACAGACAAGTATGGTAATTAGTCTGCCAACTTAATTAAATTAAAATATTTATAGACCTGAACATTGGAATACTCCACAGCAACATTTATGAATGTTGTCAAACAGTTGCAAGCCTAAATAGAAGTCAAATTTACAAATTGTTGTATTAATTTTAGAAAATGTCACTCTTACTGCATCTACAGTTAACAGTTTCCTCTGTTGGATTCTGATCGAACCTATCCCTGGAGAGTTTTAATATTAAGGACAGATATTAACTAGAAAATTCTATCAGTTCTCATTCAAAGATAAACATTTTTGTGTAAAAAGAATTAAACTTTTGAGGATCCAATCTTCAAAAAAGCAGTGTCCAGCCACTTCATCAAATGGACAAAAATTTCATCATAATTATAGTTTAAAGTTATTCCTGCAAAACAGAAGAAATTTGAAAAAAAACCCTGTTTTATTGTCCATTTGGTGTTATGTACATTGATTCTCTTGATAACTAAATCCTATGGCTTTATTGAAACCTTGAATGGTTCTTTAAATGATAAAAAGGTTAGAGAGGGATATGTTTATAGTTTAATAGGTTTGGAGTTTGAAGAAGGGTTATGTTGCTGGGGGCAAAGGTTGGGGTATGGGTTAAAAAAAGGCTAATGATTTAGGACGAGGACTGGGCTAATTGCTTTACCTGCTTGTCAAACCTATGAATGCTCTTGGAACAAATGGCTTACCAATGACAGGAGCCCTTACACGTTCTAAAGGATGTAAATTTAAATTCAATGCCGTTTAAAAAAAGTTTTCAGGTTTTTCCCGCCGAGGTAAAAAAAACAAATCAGAAATCATATTACAGTAGGATTAAAATAATGCCTGAAAAGAGTGTGCAAGTCTAACACCCAGCATTCCAACATTTTGAATTCTGTTTCCTTTGTTCCTAATGAATCATTAAGTTCTATGGAAACACAGGTAAGAGCTATTATATATGACCTACTGGGGGATTTGTTAGCATACCTTTCCAGAGCTCCTAACACCTTTCCATACAATGAAGTAAACCAGGATCCAGGCTAGTAGAAGGCAAAAAACCAATGGCCAGACCAAGGTCCCAATCTCATCAAGACCTCCTGATATCTGCAGAGCTTTATTCCTTCAGAGAAATCAACACATTAAAGCACGTTTACAACATTGGTACTTGTCAAAGACCACTGTCCATACTTTATGTGAACCAACATACATGAAATAACAAACCTGTGGAAGTTAAGGCAGGCATGATATTTGGTCCTTGGAAAAAAAATAGGAATATTTGATCACGTACAAGGGCTGACCCACATATACACATGGCTTTTAATAGACATTTCAGGTTATTTGAACAAAATTTTTCAGATTTGCTTCAAGGGCGAAAATAACGGAAATCAGACTATGTTAGGAAGAGTATCATGTTATAGCTCAATTTGTCATCAGAGTCAGATGAAAGTGGCAAGGAAAAAGCATGTTTTCCACTGTTTTCAACCGTCAAGTTTTCGAAACTCATTATTTACTCATTTCTCAAAAACTGTAGCACTTCAAGCAAAAACATTTCAAGACTATTTCCATCACAACCATCTTTTCTACAACGCAGGTTTAGTGCAAATCTGTGACCATTTATATTTTCAATCTTACCAGTCTTGTGCACACTATTTAAATACCACTGAGACACTGAATATCTCTTTAAATGGAGGTTCAGAGTCCCAGATGATAAGTTTGATCTTATCCAACTGTGGAGCCTCATTATTTTACATATGTCAAAAAATTTAATATCAGAATAAAGAATTGTTTAGCTGTTGTAAAATTCACTTTTTATAACTGTACTTTTTTTGTCACCAAGGCACCAGTGCCTTGAATGAGGCCACAGAGACCATGGCCTCTGTTGCCCTGGTCTTGGCCTTGGTGCCCCTTCAAAAGTTTCCCACAGACTACAAGATTTTCAAAAGGAAGTGACCTTTGCAAAATGAAAATGGCCTTGCCCTCTCAAAGATGAAGTTCCAGACGTAAAGCACACCACTAGAACAAGCCATGGCTTATTTAGGATTGTGCCTCCACCACTGTCATCTAGTCCGGTGGCTTAATGAAACAATCGTGACATGCCGGATTAAAGCACCAAACTTTGCACACTTGTTTTAGGGGTCCCATAGAAGCATAGTAGGGGGGGGGGGTGCCCGGGCTGTCATCGTCATCTCCAGGTCAGTAAACTAAAGGGATCAACTTTTTCTACATAGCTCTGCCTTGAGTGTCTGAAATAGAAGCTGCATGGTCATTTGTTATAAGTTTTAATGATATGCGGAAGCGGCCCTCTATTGGTGAAAAATTGATAGGTAGCATTATAGAACCACATGAACTTTGACCTCAGCCTGACCATGACCTAGAGTATGGAATGTGGGTTGGGTCTGTACTGTCTGTACACATGTGTAAATTTAATAAGCATATTTCATGGAAAGGGCTCATTTATTTGCCTCTGTGTAGAAGGATAAAAATGTGTAACTTACTCCCAGAATTCTTGCACTGACGATACAAACGGTCCACTCATATTAGCACAATCCAACAAGAAGTTTGTGTCGTTTGTGCCTGTGCCATTTACAGCAGTGAGTGTGTAGTTTGTGGAGTAAGTTTCATTTACCTGAGTGTAGTTGATGCATGCTGCGTTTCCAGAACCCTTACACAGAAAAAATAAAATAAATTTTCATGTAAAAAAGAGGGAAATTTGTAAAAGGAAATAATTAACAAACAGCAAGTTTTTGGTGAGTATTACTATTTGGACCACATACAATTTTCAGCTTCCTCTGGCTTTCTGTTTTCAGTTTTACTTTGATGTTCTGATTTTTGATTGTGTGGAAGAAGCCTTTCAAGCATATATCCACTTGCCCCTTTCTTCTTACAACATTGGTAATTGCCAAAGACTAATCCACTTTTAATGTGAACCAACATAAACATGAAAACAAACGTCATCAGAGTTATAAGACAATAGTTGCAAAATAAACATGTTTGCAAAGAATTTTCAAACATCTGGTTTTGGACTGGCGTGATAAAAACAGAAACTATAGAACTTCAAGCAAAACACTTCAAAGGAAGTTTCCACCATGACCATCTTCATATGTGCAAACCTGTGAACGTTTAGTTTAAATCTTGCCAATGTTGTGCACACCAGTTAACTACTGCTATTATTATTAAAAGGGAACATTAAATTCTTGCTGTGGTCCAGACTCAAAAGTTTGAAAGAGGAGCCAAAGAAATGATTGGGGGAGCAATCAAACCTGCTTTCAAATCAAAATTCAAATTAACTAATCAGCAGCTTTTGGTTAACCTTTTATGCAAGCTTACCACAAACAAGGTTAAAAGTTATTCTTTGCAAGGGGCCACAATTAAAAGAAGACAACAAAACAGACAAAATTCAGGGAAGCTGCAGAGGTAGGAAGTGATATTCCTTTTGAAGCATGCTAGAACAGAGAATGGAGGAAATGCACAAGGAAAGTTCAAAAGAGATGTGCACAGTACATGAACTTGGGAAAGGCTTTTAGAATGGCTCCTTGCTCTACTTGCTAGCATAGCTAGAGTGTAAGGGTTAGGACAAGCAGAAAGCCTGCTTTCATGCTCAAACACCCCAATGGTTAGTCTGGTTGTAACATCTATCATGGAAAATGTGCTAAACAGACAGAGGCTGGCTACAGACCTACAATGAGAAAGAGGGTGTTGAACGATAAGCCCATCTCTTCCCCACCAACCAGATTTAAAATATGCTGACTGCACTCAATCTAAACAAAGATCACTCGCAGGCAGAAGCTCTGGCCCAAATGGGACAACTGTACTCCATTTGGGGGTCTCCATAGTTGTCTCATAAATATATAATAGAAACACAGTGTTTGTTTGCCCCCCCCCACCTATCCCCTCCCCAAAGAGCAGTCAATGCCTGCAATTTATAAGTTAGTGTTACATAAAAATTAAGCCTAGTGAAAGACAAGTCCAGAGAGGTTTACTGTAATGTCATATCTCAGACTTGTGATAGGCATTACAAAGAAATGGACTACAACCCGACTACGTGTCTCTCTGTAACTTTTTATGATATCTACAACCAGGGTCACTGGTTAGCCTTACCCTATTTTATCGGTAACATTATGATTAAGTAAACACTGGGTAAATTGAGTTTGACTAGTTCAATCTGTATTTTCAAGGCAGCAAATATTTATTTTAGATGGACAATGATGGACAATTGATCAAACATTGATATAGCATTGTCTTTAGACAATTTGCCCCAGAAAAGTGTGCAAAAAACTCTGTACGTGGCTTCTGTATCAAAATGCACATACCCCACTTCCTTTAACAAAACTGACATGCAAACAAACAGAAGTTTTTCCTTTTGTTTTTTTGTTTCTCTACAACACCACCAAAATGTCTTTGGCGAGGATATTCACCTATTGCAAAGTATAGATCCCATCACTTTGGGGGTCATCAAGATTACAAAAAAAAATAAAAAAAAGACAATGATTTTGTTGGAGGACTCACTTCTTTCCTTGATTCAATACATTGATCAGTATTCCACTCATTCCCACAGGTGGCCCATGGTAACTCCAAAGTGAAGGACTTGAACAGGTAGAACAGAGCCCAGGCCAGGATGACAATGTAGTATTGATTACACAAGGTGCAGACCACTGTAGTTGCATACCCAATACCTAGAGTAACAAATACAAAAGATGAATTAATTAATTCCTATTATAATTAGGGTGTTTTGTGGTTTGTCACAAACAGCACAAATGAGGCATCTTTACGAAAATGCTTAAAAAACTGCTCAAGTCACTGGGTAAGAAACTGAGCAAGTAATTGCATTGGAAACTGATTAAGAAAGAGCTTAAGAAACTGCTCAATAAACTGTGTTAGAAACTGGATTAAAACTGCTTTTACAGTAACTGCGTTTAGTAACTGCGTTAGAAACTGAGCAAGAAACTGCGTTAAAAACTGGTTACGAAAATGATCAAATTACTGCGTTAGAAACTGAGTAAGAAACTGCTCAAGAAACTGCGTTAGAAACTGAGTAAGAAGCTGCATTAGAAACTGAGAACAGAGCTGCTCAAGTAACTGCATTAGACACTGAGCAAGAAACTGGTTAAGAAAATGATCAAGAAACTGCGTTAGAAACTGGTTAAGAAAATGGTTAAGAAACTGTCAAGCTACTGCGTTAGAAACTGAGTAAAAGAAGAAAGCAAAAAATGTTACCTCATGAAATGAACAACATGTAACATAGACCACTGTATCCCTATTTTGACCAGTAAGTGAAAACAAGCAATAAATGTTAATGCAATTGGTTAATGGCCCCATATTAAGAGCCTAGTAGAGCCTATTTCTTTTCTTTTTTCTAAAATGCAAGGTTCGAAATAGGAGGCCAGTGACAAATTTTGCTAAATGCAATAGGTCATTTTGGTTGGTTAGCTTATGCTTTAAAAAAAAATGTTAATCTAACATTACAATTGACAAAAGGCTGTCAGCAATGGCCAACTTAAGAAACAGGGACCAAGACTGGATCCCGGCCTCACCAAGAAAGTTTATGTGTTGTGTGACATCATCAGTGATCATTTACAATGTTTGAAGGCTATAGTTTTTCAGCAACGAAAGCCAGGAGTGGCCATGCATACAGGGCCACTGAAACATCAGAACAATTCAAAACCCTGGTAAAGACTTATCTGTTTACTCTGTGCAATTGTTAATTTCCCTTTTACAGGGCATAGGGACCTCACTGTGATATGGGCTATATAAGAATGGTTTTATTATTATCATATTATTATTATCTGAGGCAAAGGTTGATCTCGGACCTTTATTGGTTTAAGCCTTTGTATTATCATCACATTATTCAGCATCCACAAATTTCATTAAGAATCTAAACCCGTACTGTAGCAATAACAACAATTTAAAATAATCAACTATCAATCATCTTATAAAGTCCCCTAAAATATCCTTTAAGATGGAAGTCAATGAAACACAGCTAAACAAACATATTGAAGAGTGGCTCAAGGTTCAGTTTTGTTATGCACTCATTTTCCAATAGATAGAGTACCTCTTTCTCTTTCCTCACATTAAAACAGTGTAAAATGCTATTGTATGTGATACCAGTTCAGTGTAAAATATGTTAACATCCAAAAACATCAATGACATCCGTTTCATTTCACATGGGTCATCAGTGCATTTTTGTTGAGGAAATTTTTAGTTCGAATTCGGGAACTTCCAGTGTATTTTATCAAAGCAGCATTGAATTAGACCTGTTGACCAACAACAAATTCCTTTATTATTGCCATCCACTGACATCATGTTTCAAATTTCACTCGAAAGCGTATCAAATAAAATGGAATTTTACACCATTTTAACGCGGATTCGAATTTTGTAACATTATCCCCCCCCACCCTTCCCACCACTGTCAGGTTTCTTCTATTGGAAAATGAGTGCATCCCAAAACTGAAATTGATCTTTGCATCAGTGCAGTTGGTTGCCTCCAAGTTGCCTGTAAAAACTGCCTTGACGCCCTTCTTCAGGGCACGCGATGAACTGATTCTCTTAAGAGCCATTCTGATAAATCATACTTACAGAAAATGAGTTAATACCTACACTGTTTGTGGTTTTCCCACACGCAAAGCCTAAAAACTCTTGTTCTACATCCCCAATAATTCTCTTAGTCATTATTTTGAGCCCCAGTGTGAAAATGAAGCTTATTTACACCCTCCCAAAGAAAATGCCCTTGCTACCCCTACCATCTACATGTAACAATGGTAAATTTCCAATTTACCTTGGAATAGAGGGCTAATTTGCCAGCTCATGATACAGCCTCTTGCCATGAACTGCCCCAAAGTGACCTCCAGGAGAAATAAGGGAATACCTGTCACCATCAGACACAGGAAATATGGTATCAAAAAGGCACCTGAGGAAAGTATAAAGAAAGGCAGTTTTAGGACGAGGCATAAAAAGTATTAAGAAGATATGCAGAAAAACTTCAAATATTTTCTGAAAGATCACAGGCTTTGTGGGGTGGTTCAACATTTTTACAAGCGCACAAATCTTTACCCTGGAGATGGTTTGGCTAGGAGAAGCTATTTTTCCAAGATATGGATTACTATTATTTACTTTAGTACCAACTTAATAAACGCAGTGTTGAAAAGTTAAAAAATAATCAATCTTGTTTTTGTGATGTTACGTGACTGACAGTAACAAGTTTTATACTTCTTCCCTTTATAATAATTTTACAACAATATCTTGAAGCACGCAAACAGACTAGTTATCAAACTTTCAACTTACCGCCACCATTTTTATAGCAGAGATAAGGGAAACGCCATATGTTCCCGAGACCGACAGCATATCCAATGCAGGAGAGGATGAAGTCCAGTTTATGTGCCCAGTTTTCACGCTCGGGGATAGAGTCCGTCTCAACATCATCATTGTCCTGATCAACCCCTTCTCTCAAGGCCACATTTTCATGCTTGTTGGATCTTATTTTCTCCCTGTTTGGATGCTGGGGGTTGTCTTGGTCGTTGTTACCGTTTCTCATCATGTTTACTTTTAAACTGATCAAGGAATAAAGTTCTGTTTTCTACATTGTTTTCATGAACTTACAGTTACAAGGTTCATCTGATAAATATTTGTTGTCATCCCAACTGAATGCTATACAAAATGACTTTTGGCCACTGTACAGAAACTTGTACTGTACAAACAAACAGGCTTTATACTTTCAAGGGAAACAAAACAAAACCATGATATTCAAGTGGTAGCATTATCAGAAAGTTCCGGAGACTCCAATCTTGCCTCTGATAATGCAAAATGGAACCAGTTACTGCTAGATCTATTTGCACTTAGATTTTTATGAAGATTTGTATGCAGTACCAATTGTACAGTCAAAATTGTACAACATATTGTAACGCAGAGAATAAATTTCTCCGGGAAATGTAAATCCTGAGGTGAGAATGACTGATGAAGAAGGTACACTTGACACAACATACAGGTCTGACTCTTATTTTCTTACAAGGTGACTTGCATCAACACAAGTGTCACAGAGGTGCTGGATCTATCTCTTACATGTGAGAGGTGAGTCTCTTGCACTTTAAGGGATAAGGGAAAGTCAAAGAAGTGGTCAAAGCCAAGAGTGAAAGTCAGGGAAATTTGTTCACTGAAACGTAACTTCCAAATTTCATGAGACTTTCATAATATCATCAGAGCTCTAAAGCTGTATAATGTGTTCATTGAAGGAGAGGGTGCCAATAATTTTCAGCCAAGTAAAACAAAACTCCAGTTGATCGTCTCTGCCAGCATCCTTGTTTGAAGCCACATCCCTCTTTTTCCCTTTTTTTGTTTTGTTCCCAATTTTTTCATATTTTCGTTTCATCTTGGCACTATTCGCCGATGATTGAACTAATTTACCTATATTTTATAGTACTTTTATGGTCTACAAAGCCAGAAAATCTTTGAAATATTTATGGTCAACTTGAGTTCCACCCTCCTGTGTTTCATAATTTCCCTTTACTTTCCCTTTGCTTTTACATACATCAGGATGTGGGAATGCTCAAGTCAAATTGTAACCAAAAGGCGTCTGAGAAACTTACATCGTCGAGGAAAGGAAAAAAACACTTGATAAAACTACTGTTTATTGGGAAATAGTGCAATTATAGACTTATTTTCATGCTTGGGTTTTCATTTATCTGTCAACTGGATTGGATATTACATGAATTCCATGCCAGGTTACGTGAATCTTAACGTGTACAAAAGGAACCACATTGCAAATTTAAAAACATCTATAAACAAGACTGACACAATGGTAATGTCATGTTTTCACTTAACTAATTTATTAGCTACAATAATATGGTATGTAACTTGTACCGATCGGAAATTGTTCAGTATAAGGTTATCTGATAACAAAATCTGTGTATAAGCCCTATGGGAATACGGAGAATTTAAGGAGAAACAAAATAAAAATCTCGACAAAAACAATGGGCGTTTCAGCTATAGGGCCAAACCCCTAATCAAAAGGCCCAGCATCCTCTCCTCTTTTTGACAAAACCAGGAACGTCAACTGCGACTTTTCTCTCTTTTGCCATATTCCAAACACTAACGTATCGTATTAACAGGCCAGTGCATTTCGCACATCAGACACCTCGCTTATGACGTTAAAAGCTCAAACAGCGGCCTCAGTGAGGTCAAAAGGAGACCCATCGTTGGCTGAGTGAAACTTGTGCATTTTGCGTTTACACAAGCACGTTTCTATTGCTTGACCTCAGTTATTGTGGCCAATGCAAGGGGTCTATTGCAGTTTGAACTTTTAGCTCAACATCTACAAAACATTTTAATAATTAAACATATCCCTGATTCAGCATCACTTTTCGGGAGTGGATGTTAATTGAACTTAACATGAGGCTTAAAATCAAGACTGCTGTACATCCATCTGGATATCCATCTAAAATTTATTTTCCTTCATTTTGATGGCATTTTATTAGTATAAGTAGCCTACTTTTAATGTTCATAACTTCTATGTAGTGAACTGGACACTGATCGACGGAAAAACAAGCGGAAAATTTTCCGTATCCTGCCACCACTTTTTCACTCATTTTAACCCACAGGGTTGAGTAAATTAGATACTATTTTATTTCATAACGAATGAAAAAGTGGTGGCTGGATACGTAAATTTTTCCAAACAAGCTACTGAGAAATTGGGCCAGGGCTAAATACATGTATGCCGATGGTGATTGTCGTGACTGCTGAGACTCATGATGGACTGGCCTTCTAAAGGCTGATTAACTGTCAGAGGGCTAGGCATGCTGCTAAAAAAGTGCTAGAGCAAGTTGTAGTGCCCTTACACTTGCCAACTTACAGGGTACTTTTAGTACAATGGGACAATGCAATGTTTTCTTTGTTATTATTAGTGGTACCCCACAAAGGAGAATTTCTTTATAAATGGAAATAATAGAACAACAATAGCAAGACCCCACATACCAGATTTGTAAGGGTGTACGCTACAACTAGTGCTGGTGCTACAACTGGCTGGTACAGTGCTGGTGGTAGTACTGCTGCAGTGCTAGTGCTGGTGCGCGCTACTCACTCGAGTGCTGCTGCAAAAATGGAGTTCTTGTTGGAGCTAAAATATACAAAATAAAATACGCATCCAGTGCACAACACTTATCCAGCGCTTGAAGTTTGAAAAATAATGTGGAGACTAGTGACAGTACTAGTACTACACTAGTGTTATCAGCCACTTCTATCCATCTACCCCCTATGAAGAGCAATAGTTGACCTAGGGCGCCGCAGTGGTGTTGACCTTGTACATTGAGTTTTTGAGTAGTGCCGCCTCTCGTTGATCTCTCCTCCACACATGGCGATTACACAATGCACGTCTTTCGGGCGTGAAAAAAACCCAATCAAAACTTGATACTGGTACGCCCTCTGTTGAAACACATGTTTTGAGTATGGTGGCCCTTAATTAATAAGGGAAATCACACATCGCATTATCTTTGCAACAACCGTAACATTATTATTTGCGATGTCGCAAAAATCATCGCTAATATCTTTGCAAATATTTGCGATGTCACAAATATCTTTGCAAACCATATAATTGTAAAGTTACAAATC
This sequence comes from Pisaster brevispinus, assembly GCA_023634235.1. NCBI lineage: Eukaryota > Metazoa > Echinodermata > Asteroidea > Forcipulatida > Asteriidae > Pisaster > Pisaster brevispinus. The sequence goes on from JAMKCF010000004.1 coordinate 18,005,734, forward strand.
ATTATTTTAAATATTGGATCATTGATCCATTGATTGTTTATTAGTGCTGCTGGATAAGGACGAAGCCTGGGATGGGACAATGAATAAACAAATTAATTAATTCGAATCCTTTCGAACGGTTTGATAACTCAGTGCGGAGGGTTACCATTAAACGTGTGACCTTGTCAGATTTTAGTAGTAAATTTAAAGTGTTTTTGTTTTTTATTCACTTGCAAAAAGCCCTGAGCGACTTGACCGTCCATGATATCCCAGTCAGGACCATTCCACATATCTAAGATGCATGGGGGGGGGGGGCAGTTCCCAGAGTTGTGTGTGGGTTTTTTTTTATGGGCTGTGAAACTTGTTCCTGGCATACAACTGTACACAAAATGTGCTATACCAATGCACACAAAAACAGATGACCCAGATCTAACCCACTGATAAGTGGAACAATCTGTTCAGCTGTCTGTTCTGTTACAGGCTTGGGCTTGTCACGTCATGTCTTGCCCGCTGCTTGAGCAAGGCCACTCAACTCAACTCAACTCTGCCTTACGAACGGACTACTAAATCGTTTAAACTGGTTAAAATAGCTACTATCCGTGCAAACGGACTCAAATTAGAACAGTTATTTTGTTCGTCTTACCAGTTCGAACTTTTTGTCTCTCACCACAATCCCCTTCCCTGGCTTCGTAACAGTTAGAAGTCAAATATAACCTGGCCCTGTAAACGAACCGTTTATTCAAATTTCATGGGAATACGTCATGATGCTTCTTGCTGGTTTGAATGGAACAAAACTCTGTAAAAAAAACAAACATGGGGAATGCTTTCTTCAATACGGTTTGTCTGATAAGTTATTCAGAATTTAATGTGAGAACTCGTCGTGTGCAGTTTTCATATTGAAATTTGTATCAAACCTAGGACTACTTCTAGCTAGAAAGATAATAAAACTGTAAACCAACTAAATAGGTCAAGAAATATCTATAAATAGTAAACTTGCGGGTACAACTACTATGTGTAAATTCTCTTTTGGGAGGAGTGTTGGCTCTGAAAAGAGCTAGCCGGTGCGGTCCACACCGGGAACAACGGCTCTTTTCAGAGCCAAACCTCTTCCCAAAATAGATTTTACACATGGTTGTACCCCCAAGTTTACTATCTATAGTTACTCCTTATTTTCCACACCATACAAAGCCCAACATCACTTTAAAAAGGTCAACTTGAAAACTTTAGAAACCGATTGATATCGACATTGTTGCCAACCCCCTCACCTCTTTGACAAGTCATCGTAGGTAGTCCTATATTATAATACTACTGTATTTAACTTAGCGGCATTTTCCTTAAGGGTAGGGTCATGTGGGTTTTGTCAACGATACTTATTCAGCAAATTTATAAAGAAAGATACAATAAAAGTCACAAAATAATTTCGCTGGGTGCTTACTACCATTACCACCTTTTAACACGTAAACTTTTGGATAAAGGGGCCTACACAAATTTGTTTCTGGGTCATTACCAAATGATGAACCTATAGCTACCTTTATTCATATCAAAGTTTTCACGTTACCTTCTGACAAGGCTTCCAATTGTGAAAATCAATGACAAAAGCTAATTGTTACATAACTTAAATAAAAAATTTCCCAGACAGTTAGGGAGTCATATTGGTTGAAAGGTGGTCAGAAGACATAGCTGATTTTGCAGCCTACAAATTATATTTTGCGTGATTGGCTGAGATCGGATTTTATGTGGCAATTCTGATGTACTAACCACCAGGTAACAATGGCCACAAATCTGATAGGCCCTACTGAACCGCAGGAAATAGGCCTAGTCTTTTAAATCTTTGCATGGGTCGTGGCTGTGCGATAAAGGACCTCGCCTTTGTTACGGATTTCTATTTTACAATTATTACGACTGAATATCGCTTAACACCACTGTGTTTTTACAGTCTTTGTTTATTGGTAATTTTATTGATCATATTTCTCATCCATTCCTGTTTTCAGAGTGTGTTTTTAACGTTTTTTTAATCCAACTTATAGTTGTGTTGCCGTTTTTACCTTTTATTGCTAATTACTAATTGTAAATCACATCCAATCGTGATGATTACAAAATGAAATGAAATGAATAGAAAATGTTAGGCCGTTTAATTCAATCGTCTCAATAAAAACGTGCCTAAATCTGAGACCCAGACTCAGTCACATCAGGCCTAATTCGTTTAGCATGAAGTTTCTCGTAGTATTCCATTGACGCTTCAACACAAGCCTGGACATCTGCAGGTAGGCTCTCTAAGGCAGGGACGGGTCCAGGGCTGCCAAACCCGGTGCTTTGCAGGGCTTCACTGAAAACTCCAGATTTGCTGATGTACATCATGCCCTTGGATATCACCCATTTTTTGGCAACTTCACCCCCCTCTGACCAAGACAGAAGCTCTGGCTTGTACGAGAAGCCGATCTTGTGACAGTAGGCCGACAAGATTGCGGGAGGATCAGCCAAGAGGTCATCAATGTCAAGAATGACAAGCTCTTGATGAAGCTCCTTCTCCACGTACTCCGTCAACTCATAAAGCTCCTTGAAACCGAAACCGGCAGGAAACAGCCAGGTAGGCAAGGACAGCAAACTGTTTCCTTGTTGAATAAAGAATTCCCCTAAACCTTGGGTAAGTAGTTTCTTCCATGATAAGAAAACCTTGGCAGGATGGCGTATCAGGAAGCTGTGTTTGAAGCCTGTGGGAAGCATGTGGTACTTCGCATCAAGATGATGAGCCATGTCCTTACAAAATAGGAATTTCGAACCTTCGTAAGATGCTTGTAAGATCTCATCTCTAACATAGGCATACGTGCAGATTGACGCCTCATAACCATGGACCGCTTGGTCTTCTTTTCTATAATCAAAATATTCAAACAAGTCCTTCTCTAATGGGCTTGTCAAGTTAAACGATCCCTTCCTCTCTGGTCCTATGTTGAAGGCACTATTGTACGGCTCCATAACCACCTGGATGCCTTCAACAAAGCTGAGACATTTAACAATTGCTGTGGAGACCGTTCGGGGTACGCACCACAAAAAGATTCGATTTATGTTGTCCGACATCTTTATGGCCGTCTCAATTCCTGTCATATATAACAAAAGAAAATAAGACCAAGCTATGGAAACAATAATTAAAGGCTGTCCCATATCAGGCCTATATCAAATGCCCTAAATTGGAATGAAGACTGCTACTTTCTTCCTGAAATTATATACTTTTACATTCATAGGCCTAATAGTTTTACCTCCTTCGATACTAAATTAAATTCGCCATGACATTTTTCAATGTTGTTTATATATTTCAGTATTATTTATCGATGTCACAGGCCCAAGATAGAACGACAGAATAAGGGCATGGAAATATGGGAGGTAGGCCTACTGAGATTTCAAACACACACACACACACGCGCGTTTGTGAATCCCGTAAATCGAGGACTTTGTTCTCCCATTGTTTTTGCGACGTCCCTTTTGGTTTTGTACACGAAAGCAAAGCGAGGACGTCCTCACGGGTAGACACGCTCACACACACACGTACATTCTCAAAAATGAATCCTTGTGGAGCATTCTTTTGTTCTTTCCTTTGTCCCTGCACTTAACAGTTTCCCATAGACTTTGTACACAAATTTCCTTGTGGAGCACCTCGGTCTTAAGAATTTCCATTTGGAGTCGTTTTATTTTCCCATTTTTGTTTTGTCCTTGGTCTCCATGAGGTACTGAAAGTGAGAGCACACAAAACCCAAAAGCAATATTCCCAGAATCTGAGCGGGACGAATTTCATCAAAATATCACAAATAATGTCAAATACTTACCGTTCAAAGGTGATGCGATGTCGACGTATGAAAACACTGAAAGAAGTGATCTTCGACGGATGCAAACAATTTAACAACTGCTTTGTTAATGTAGGTGTGTTGTCTGTTGGTTGTGATTGTTGACCGGGTTTTTATTTACCTCTCCGACCAAAGTCCCGAAGCATAGCTCCTTGAGGCTATTTAAAAACCCATTTGAGGCTATGTTTAACACATCTGATTATAAAGGAGCACAGGTTCACTGTAATCGCGATTGGATTTATCCACTGATTGTTAGCGTTGCTGGATAAGGACAGCAAAAACATACGAAGGCTGGCAAGAAACAGTGAATAAAAATGTTTACTGTTTCAATTCAAATCAGTTCGCACGTTTAATTAATCCGTTCGAACGGTTTTTAACTCATCAGCGCGCACGGTTGTAGGCATCAGCCTTGCGAACGGATGACTGGTTAACACTAACCGTGCAAACGGATTCAAATTAGAACAGTGATTTCGTTTATCTTACCAGTTCGAACTTTTTGTCTTAAACACTGCCCCTTCCCTGGCTTCGAAATATTTAAAAATCAAATACGCATAAATTTATTGTCCCATTTTTGGACTGAATCCCCAAATAGCTAAACCAACTAAAAGGGTCAAGAAGTAAGTAGACTTGCGGGTACAACCGTGCGTAAAATCTCTTTTGGGAGGAGTTCTGGCTGTGAAAAGAGCCGGTGTGGTCCACGGGCTCTTTATAGAGCCACACTCCTCCCAAAGAGCCATACTCCTCCCAAAAGAGATATTACACACGGTTAGTATCTATATTATATTACTTCTTATTTTCCACACCATACACACAGCTTCAAACATACTCAAATTGGTCAATTTGAAAACTTCAGAAACCGGATTATTATCGACATTTAGTCATAAACTGTATTTAACCCAACACCGGCTTTTTCTTTAAAGCAGGCTGGGTCATATGGTTTTTGTAAACCATGCTTATAAGGTAAATTTATATAGAAAGATACAATAAAATCACTATCCACGTTTAGCGACAGCGGGACAAACTGCATCTCCGGCCGCACCATTTGCGAACGGACACTAACCCCAGAAATCGTAGACACGATTCATTCATGAATCGATTCGTTACTCAGATTCAAATGTTTTAAATTATTTCTAGTCAAATGGGGGCATTTCAGACGAAATCATTTCGCCGTGAATGATTACAACCATCTATAACAAAACTTTCGGATAGAAATTACACAAATTTTTCCGGATCATTACCAAACGGTATACCCTATACCTCTAATCATGCTCTAATCGTATGTTTGTCTGTTCAACTGATAAGGCTTGACCTCATTGTGCCATTGTGAAAGTCAATAACAAAAACAAATTGGTACGCCACTTAAATTAAAAATACCACAGACAGTATTAGGCAGTCCTATTGGTTGAAAGGTGATCACAACATATATCAGCAGTTTTTGCAGCATACAAAATATTGTGCATGATTGGCTGAGATCGAGTCGTGCGGTAATTCTGATGTAGCCCTATTGTGCATGATTGGCTGAAATAGAGTCGTGCGGTAATTCTGATGTAGCCCTACAAAATATTGTGCATGATTGGCTGAAATAGAGTCGTGCGGTAATTCTGATGTAGGCCTACAGCAAAAATAAATAAATAAATAAAATAAAACATAAATAAATAAAAAAAATTGCCACTAGGTAACATTGACCCAAACTTCTGATACTGAACCGCAGGGAACGGCCGTTTAAAACTGTCCATGGGTCGTGGCCGTGCGATAAAGGACCTGCTCTTGGTTCGGATTTCTATTTTACAATACGACTGACTGAATAGAAAATGTTAGACCGTTTGATTCAATTATCATCTCAATAAAAACGTGCCTAAATCTGAGACCCAGACTCAGTCACAAGCCTGATTCGTTTAGCCTGAAGTTTCTCGTAGTATTCCATTGACGCTTCAACACAAGCCTGGACATCTGCAGGTAGGCTCTCTAAGGCAGGGACGGGTCCAGGGCTGCCAAACCCGGTGCTATGCAGGGCTCCTGAACCATGCAATGATGCTGCCATGTCCTTAACTACTACCCTTTTTCGATAACTTTGCCCCCTTCTTCCCAAAACAGAAGCTCTGCTTCAATATTCCGGGAAGATCAGCCAAGAGGTCATCAACGTCAATTGAGTGACGCCCTCTTGATGACGCTCCTTCTCCACGTACTCTATCAACTCGTAAAGCTCCTTGAAACCGAAACCGACAGGAAACAGCGACCAGCTAGGCAATGACACCAAACCGTTCTTCTAATTAATAAAGGATTCCCCTACACCCCGCATTATATAGTTTCTTCCATGGTAAGAAAACCTTGGCAGGATGGCCTATCATCAGGAAACATGTAGTTGAAGCCTGTGGGAAGCATGTGGTACTTTGCATCAAGATGTTGAGCCATATCCTGACAAAATAAGTGTTAAGTGCCTTCATAAGATGCTTGTAAAATCTCATCTCTAACATAGCCACACGTGCAGATTGACGCATCGTCATAAACAGGACCTGCTCTTGCTCTTCGTTTCTAAGATCATACTTTTCTAACAAGTCTTGTCTATATTGGGTCTGCCAAGTTGAGCGGTTCAAATTTCCTGTCTGGTCCTCTGTTGAAGGCAACACTGTGAGGTTCCATAACCACCTTGAGGCCTAATTCAACAAAGCTGAGACATTTAACCATTGCTGTGGAGACCTTTTGGGTATGCACCACAGAAAGATTCGCTTTATGTTGTCAGACATTGTTATAGGCCGTCTCAATTCCTGTCATATAAAGCAAAGAAAAATCAGATCAAGGTATGGAAACATACGGCTGTCCTGGTATGTCCTGGCGAGGTCGAGCGTGCTGAACCATTTTGCTTCACTCAGAGCGTCCAGATTATCCTCTATCCATGGGATAGGATAGGCGTCCTTAATGGTGGCCTCATTCAGTTTCCGGAAGTCCACGCAGAAATGCACCGTCCCGTCTTTCTTCTTTACGAGGACCACTGGCGACGACCATGGACTATCTGAAGGCTCAACCACCCCCTCTTCAGCATATGCTGTTTTCCAGCTGTGTCCCTCTTGTGCATTGGTATTGATGCTGTCCTGGCCCAATACCCGGTGCACTGGCCTCTGAGGAAAGATGGTTCACACTCTGGTCGCGGTACCCTTCCTCCGGCTGTAGGATGTATTGGCTGTCCGAGGGCGAACAAAATGCAACGCAAGTGCCCATATAGATCGTCACTGGGTCGGCGTCGGGTTAAGCACTCTAACAGGTAAAGCACCTTCTGTCGCGTCAACCAACCCCGTCGCAATCGTCACCTGACAACCCTCAGTGGACTCCAAATTGGGGTACACCATCCCCGTCCCAAGCTGTTGCCCTATAATCCAGTCAATAGACTGTGGAAGTCTTGCGTGTGTCGGAACAAGAAACAAGGGCTGAAATCAAGTTGTTATATCAATGAAGAAATCTGATCAATAAAAATACTCATAACAAATTTTATAAAATGAATTTGAGCTTTTATATTAAATACATACATATTTGTAAATTATATTATTGAAACAATATAAAACTCTGGGACAAAGATTACATTATTTGAACTTAACTTTTTAGAAACCCCCAGCCTCGTTGCCATGGGCCGGGCCCCGCACCAATACCTCTGGTCACCAGCCCCTGGAAGGGAAACACTGAAAATCTATGCTGGTCGGCTAACAAAGAGTGACTGCTCTGCACACACGCTTGTTAAACACATTCAAGCGCCTGTATGACACTTAGTACACGTGTGTAAAAATGCACTTATTTCGACGCATAACATTTCAAATGAATCGTGTTTTTACATGGTCACCCTAAACTGCATACAGTTAGACGCATCACAAGATCGAAAAAGAATGAGAGGGGGCCAGTTGCTCCATGACTTGATGCGTCCTCTGACAGCGCGCTCTGCGAACTCTCTAACACAGAATGGATCAACCCCAGGACTAATTAAAATATTCAATATATTTGGATATTTTAAAGTCACACTTCCTGGGGTTACGATCGAGCAAGGCATTCTGGGAAAGAAACAAAATGGCGCGTCGAGATCGTACACCACTTGGAACAAGGTTGGTTTCTACGTGGTCACCCTCAAGAAGAATGAGTGGGGACCAGTTGCTCTTTGACTTGGTTCCTCTTTTGTGCGTTCCATTCTTGAGCGGGCACGTAGAATGGACAGGCCTAATTAGAATGTGCTACATTCTGGCACATTTTAATGAACCAATTCCAGGGGTTATGAGCATAAGGGATGGTGGCCCCCTGCAACGTCCTTCTTCCAAAATAAAAGCATGCCCCCCCCCCCCACCACCACCACCACCACCACTGATAAACCCATTCCCCCTGAGCCCCACTTAAAAGCAATGCCCCCTGCCCGCCCCCTCCTCCTTACCGAAAAAGTCCTTGCTACGCCGCTGGTTTACAAATATCTTTCGGGATCACGTTTGATTGAAACAAAAACATACACCGACAAAACATGGGGATCGCTTTCTTACAATACGGTTTGTCTGATGAGTTTTTAATAATCAAAATTGAAAATTGAAAGTACATCGCATACGGTATTTTGAAAACTAGTATTGGTCGAACAGCGGTATTCTTGAAGGAGTATCGGACAAACAGTGGTATTCTGAAAGGAGTATCGGTCGACCAGAGGTATTCTGAAAGGAGTGTCGGTCGACCAGTGGTATTCTGAAAGGAGTATCGGTCGACCAGTGTTATTCTGAAAGAAGTATCGGTCGACCAGAGGTATTCTGAAAGGAGTATCGGTCGACCAGAGGTATTCTGAAAGGAGTATCGGTCGATCAGTGGTATTCTGAAAGGAGTATCGTTCGACCAGAGGTATTCTGAAAGGAGTATCGGTCGGCCAAAGGTATTCTGAAAGGAGTATCGGTCGACCAGTGGTATTCTGAAAGGAGTATCGGTCGACCAGTGGTATTCTGAAAGGAGTATCGGTCGACCAGTGGTATTCTGAAAGGAGTATCGGTCGACCAGAGGTATTCTGAAAGGAGTATTGGTCGAGCATTGGTATTCTGAAAGGAGTATGGGTCGAACAGCTGTATGTTGAATGGAGTTGGGGTTTCTTCCAGTTGATTTGAGCATTGTTTCAGCGATGCCCAAAATGCAGACTACTACACTAGTCCAACCTAGGGGTAACAAAAGCAGCAGCAAGTTTCTCAGTTGAACATAATACATCATTTTTCAAACCTCCCCATTCTTTCATTTTCACGTCGAAAGGTTTGCTTATGATTGTGCTCCTGCTCACAGCAGAGTCTACGAAACTCCAAGAGTTCGTACTTTGGAAGAGGCATGGATCTGAGCATCAGTCACTCGAACACCGACCTTGGCAACACCGTCGGACAAAGTTTTGTACTTTGGCGACAATCCGTCGGCGGTTCACATCAGGCACTATACAGCCGAGTGTCAGCATCAGCATACATGACACAACTGAGATCGAGGCGGTCGATATTGTTACTTAACGCTTATTTCTCCATGAGGCATTTTCCATATCCGCACTCCATTACAAAATGAACAACTGTAACAAATATTTTGTTTACAAATTTATTTACTCATATTTTGTTCCTTCGACAAAAATTGTATTGAGAGTTACACGAAACTCTGAATTTGTAGTACTAAAGGTGTTATCATCCACTTTGATTAAAATGTGTACATTAGTATTAAATGTACGGTAGTGATGTAAACTCCAACTGTAAGACACATCCACTTTAAACTACTTGTAACAACGATTACCAGCAGACCATAAGAAAGCAATTGCATGAGTTAGTTTTCTTTGAGGATTTATGTCAGAAAAAAATAATGATCAATTGGACATTATTTAGGGGTGCAACAATCCTCTGTAACAGCAGTCCGCTGGCAAAATAGCAGTCAAAATTCTTTCCAAGTGGTCCGGTTGGCTAGTTATTTACGTCACACTGACTACACTATAATTTTAAACTACTCAGTTTCCGTCCTCAAATTGACGTGATCGAAAAACTTAGGTCTGCAGTAGTGTAATTAGCGAATGTTGACGAGGGCTACGCGTGCATACCCATGTGCTTGTTGACTAGGCCTACACTACCTTCCCAAATAAAGGCACTCGTAGATTTGCATAATCCAAGGATATGATGCACAATGTACTTCTGATGTTTTATAAGCCTGTTTTTGGCCTAAAATGTACCCATTTTGTCGATCTTGGTGATCTGAATGGTATAGAGATTCCCCTTTTGAATGTCAGTGTGGGGTGTCCAGCCTTCAAACCTAAGAAAATACTGAATTGAATTGCATTGCACTGAATCGAATTTAATTGAATTAAAATTGAACTACACTGAACTTAAACTGAATTGAAATGATTTGTTAGAACAGCTAGGCAGCTTCAGGCTGATTTTGAGATAATTTGTACTGATAAAAATATGAATAAATATGTATATAAGCATATATAAATTTGACGAAAAAATATAATTAGCTGTTGCAAACTGCTGCCCTACCAAAAGGACTTAAAAAGAACTTTAAAATGATTTAGATGCAATTAATAATAATAATAAGTTGACATAAAAACTATGATGGAAAAAACCATAAATATAAAACAAATTGCTAAAAATGGGGAAGAAAAAAAATGAGTGTCAGTATATGAACCAAAACACTTAAAGAAAAACAGTTTTTTTTTAAAAGCGCTAAAACATTATTACAGAGGCCCTAACAAAAATTACTTTAAAAGAAAATAAACACATTAAAGTACCAAATTAAAGACACCAAAAAAATCATATAATAAAAGGAGTAGTTAATTAAACATTAAACTGCACAAGAACAGCAAACAGAACATGATTTAACATATGAATAAAATACTAAAATTCTTCTTTATCTGCTGTGTCCAATGTATCATTTAAAGAGATGTTTTTTAAATTTATTTGTTGCAGTTTTAATAAAATGATGAGCTGGCATTAAGCCTGATTGTTGACTACTTGGCATGGGTGTATTGTTTTGTTGTTGATTGTAAACAAGATAAATTCATGTGTAAATGCTCACCATGTCTCTTGACGCTCCCTGAGTCTAAAGCAATCAGGAAAGCTGATTCCCATTAGAGTCAGACTTTTTCTCTTTCCAGCATCGATTTATCAACACTGGCCGTGGTTGAAGTGATGGCCTCATCAGCATTGGCTATGGCTGGATCGCTGGGCAAGTCCTTTACTTCACTGTCACTGCAGCCGTTGGCCAGAACCATAGTATAATAGCAAGAGTCGTTTGAATCGGACATGGCCATTGTGGGGTGTAACCTTAAGGTGTACAAGTTCTTGACAATGGTGTGTTGTGGACGAGAGGTCTAGTGCATCAGACTCAAGTTCCGCTGGCTGAATCTGCAGAGGGTGGGTCCACTTCCCGGTCATGACACTTTCGTCTGTGAGAAAGGCACTTAGTCATAATTGCTTCTCTTAACACGGGTGTATAAATTGGAACCTGAGAGGGCTGAGACAGTATTCATGGTATTGCGTTGGATTAACCCCTTGGCGCTGATTTAAGCAGCTTGGGGTTGTAAGTTTGAGGAATGGTCTCAGCATGCCTGATGGACAGGGATAATAATGTTGTTAAGCACCATGATCTAGCTACTAGGATATGTTTGCTACATAAGAACCAAGTGTTATTATTTATTATTATCATTCTGCATCTATGCTCTGGTCACCTTAGTGGTACTTAGTCATTTCCATTGCAGCTTTTGTATCAATATCTCTGTAGTAGTTGACAGCCACCACTTCTTCCTCAAGGGGATTGGTCAGGACTGGTGTTGTCAAGAACCGCCATCGCTATGGAAATGGAAAGGGAGGGTTGCTGAGTCTGACTGTTTATTACTTCCTTATTTAAATATTTTATACGTAAATTGAAGCTCAAGCCAAGATTAAGAAATAGTGGTAGCACGGCCAGCTTTAAAAGATGAGTAGAGTTGCAGATCAAAAAACAAAAAAACAAAGATCATGAGGCTGAACAAAAGGAAGGATAATGAGGTAAAGTTAGAAGAAAAGACAAGAGATGATGTGGATGAATTTGCATACCTTGCTTGGTGATGGAGGAAGGACATCACTTGTAGAATAAATATTTAGGTTGTGGAGACCACAACAGAAAAGAAGGCAAGCATATGACCATAGTAAGACCATGCCAGTAGCATAGTATTTGTACGTGGGCAATGAACAAAAGTTATGAAAGCAAATTTAATTCCTGTCAAAGGTGTTTGCAGAAGGTAAGCGGCTGATAATGGTGGCCAAATACCATGGAGGAAACAAATTAACCCAAATGTTTACCCCAAAAGGTCAAGAAGTGAAACTAAGATGATGGAACTGGAAAGGTCACATAATGCAAAAAGAAAAATGGGTTTATCGTTTCACAACAGACATAACATAGCAGCAAGAAGGCAGCCAGAAAGTTGGAAGGCTGAAACAACAAGGACAACAATTGAAAAGGAAAGAAAGGAGACTGGACAGGAAAAAAGGAGTCACATCATGGGTCAAGCTGAAGACAGAAGGGGGTACAAAATGAGAGTTTGGAGGCCTTTGTATCACTGAGCACAAGGAGAAAGGTATGGGGATCATGGCCATCAAAAAGCATTATATTACATTGACATACTTCCCAAAGTCTATGAAGCTTCACACTTCTCCACTCATTCATTTTTTACTTAAGAGTATATTGCATTTGTGACACCTAAAGAAAGTTTAACTACTTGCCACATTGTACTGAGAGAAATTCATTTTCTGTTGTTACAAAGTTTCGCTGGGTTGGACCTTTATCAACAAGACTTCCAGCTTTTATACCATTCTTCATTATTTGTAAACAAATAAAAGCAACTGTAAAATAAATTTGATAAGTGCTAATGGTACTGGAAAACAAAATCAGAATATAAATATCTCAAAGGTTTTCATATACCAAAGTTCACAGCCAAATGTTAAGGCATATTTTGATGAGTAAAATTGTTTGTAGTTGCTAGCTTATTGAACATGAAACTAATTAATATCTTATGTTTAAAGAACCTAACTAAGATGTGTTATAGTGAACTATCCCTGCTCTATGCTTCAAAAGATTGTTGTACTGGTGGTCATGACAAACTAAGTACCTACCTCCTTGAAGCTTCCCCTGGCTGTTAACAACTTGTATGCAAAGTAGACAGGTATGCAACACATGGAATTGAGTGCAAAGAACCAGCCTATGGCTTCTCCCCAGAAGGGGTAAGTATAATCGTTGTACTCCAGGGGTTCCCATGTTACCACGCTGAATATCCAGATTGCCTGTAAGTAAGTTTGAGAAACCAGTAAGGTAGTTTATTATTGGAGTCTTGTTGGCTTTAAACCGTGACACAATCTCAGTATAAACCAGTGAACAAATAGCAAAACATTTCCTTGTAAAAGTGTCTATCAGATATGTCCCTGAAAACGCACTAGGCGAAAGTAAAAGAAACCAACCACATAGTTTTAGTTTTGAACGCTAGATGGCAGCAAAATTACCAGGTAAATTTCCATTGCTTATGTCGTTCTGAGCATGCTCACATTTCAGAGAACAATAGATTTACCTGGTAGGTCTGCTGCCACCTAGAGGCCCCAAAAGTCTCCCACTTAAAAAGTGAATGGTCTCTAAAAAGGATGTTTTGTACGAGCCGACTTTTGTGTGATATTATTTGGCAATGAAAACTGGTTTACCAAAAGGGTTTAAGGCACATTCCAAAAAAACACAACATTTAAAATGTGACCTACCGACCCTTATTTTAATTCAGGTTTGTTACAAAAAACATACTTTTCAGCCTTTATTTTAAAGGCCAAATAGTGGCCACAGTTAGTTTGTGAAAGAAAGTTACAATGAGAAATTTCAAGAACACCGAATCTCATTAGGAAGGATCTCTGTTCATGCTGTTACATAGAGGTAGTTAGGAAACACACTGAGTCATTTTTTACTCTTTATATAATTTGCAGAGTTTGCACATTTTTGGTTAACAAGTGGTTAAACTATAGTAAAAAAAACCAGAACAGATTAAGTACATACCAAAGAAATGACAGGAGTAAAGAACATCCAGCACCATTTAAACCAAAAGATAGGTCTGAATCCAATCATCCTCTCAATGTCCTGGTAGAATCTCTCTCCACCTAAATGTGAAAGAAAAGTCAATTTGTCTTAGCAATTGAGAGCTTAAGAATTAATGGTGAAAATACAAACTTGGGCATTGTAAAAAATACTGCCATTGGAAAATGAAAAAGAATTCAATTTCTTGATCCAATTACTTAGGCTACTCGGTTGTAGGCTAGCACTACTACTAATGGCCGTTCAAACCACTTTTTAAAACAATTGTGATGGGCAGTACATCCCCTGCCCATCCAAGTTTCTGCTGCTCATTCAACTTTAACGATAGGAACAATAAGGTTGTAACTGGGTCTGATGTTGAGCCAACGTTGGGCCAGCTTAAAATTGGCTCAACGTAACGTCGATGAGCAAAAGTACATTGGGCCAATATCGACATTCAACATTGGCCCAACATAAACATTTGATCATTGATGCTACATTAGCCAATGATGAGCCAATGTGTTATGTTGGGCCAATTTTAACATTGGCCCAACATAACTCCAATGAGCAAAAGATGTTGGGCCAATATTGACATTCACTGTTGGCCCAATGAAACTGTTTTGTTGGCAGAATGTTAGACTCAACGTTTGCCCAATGTTGGATTGTGTTGGCCAAACATACATGGGCCAGACCTTGGCCCAATGTTGAGCCAATGTTTACGATGGGCCAACTTTTACATTGGCCCAACATATGACCGATGAGCAAAGTTACGTTGGCCCAATGTTGACAGCCAATGTTTGTCCAATGAAAGTGTTCCATTGACACAACGTTGGTCCTATTTTGTGAAGCTATCTGGGATGTGTTGAGTTTGTGAATAGGCACAACAAAATTATGCTTACCCTATTAAGGCAACCAGCTAAAATACCATTTCATCTGTGACTGTATCGTGCTCATTTTCACTAAGTGGAAAACTTTTAAGCAAATATTCTGCTTTCGTAACTCCAGGTCTGAGCCCTTTGTACTTCCTTTGCAGTAAGAGAGTTTCAAGAGAATATTCTTACCATACACCCATCCAATGGCGAGGGTTTCAAAGAATGCCATGCAGAGTAAAACCATACCACTAGCTGAGAAGTAATCATAGATCTGGAACACATACATCCCTCCCTAGAAAAATAACCAAACAAAGAAAAGAGCGGGTGAAGTGAAATAAAACAATTGTTCAAGTCATAAATATATTGAAGAAAAGATTCTCTTATCCAAACCCTACTTTACTTATAATTTGGTATAAACTTTAAAACACCAAAACAATAGACCACTCTCTAAGATGTCAGTGATCAATAGTGGATAGCGCTCGTAGTAAATTGTAATAGCGCGCCCTCTTACAGCACAATTTAACCAACTTAATCATGCCGTAAAAGCCAGTCAACTTGGTTTAAAATCATGCCATCTATTTAATGAAGAAGTGAACCCAGTTTTTAGTTTTGGCAGGGATTGCCTGGTGTTGGCATGGAACAACACATCTGTTTGTATTAGTACAGAGGGATACAAAAAGAACTTACATTTGTTATCATGGTGAGGCCGAAGCCATACGAGACAACACACACTCCCAGGATAAAGAACTCTCGGTTATAGCCTTGGCGTAAGACTGGGAAGACATCCACCACTGCTGTAATGAAGCCCTCAACACCAACAAACTGAAGACAGTGGGAATCAACATTGAAGAAACAAGTCAGATATTATGCACAGTTTTCTACTTTTTCTTCACCTAGGTTGACAAAGTTTGACTGTAAATAAGAACCTAGGCATGGCAGAGGTGTGGTCTACAGATATTGAATAGTTTAACAATGTAATTTGAAACTGGTACCAATCAAGATATTTTCTGGGTATTACAGTCACTGGGTCACACACACGATCTCCTGCTGCATGCCTAAAGCTTTCACTACTTCTGGCACCAAAGCTGGCATACGATGTGTGAAATTTGACCAAAAATTACCCATTTCATCTTTTAAAGGCATTTCCTATGGCAGAAACTTCTGATGGGGAAGGCCAATGTCACTGATGTGGTAGCCAATGTTTTGAGGAATGGTTTCGTGCTTGTAGATCATGATGGCATATAACCTGATCCTTAAGGGGTGCTATGCCTGGGTAGGAGCGATGAGTTCTGCAGCACACCAGTTTAGTTGGTAGTCAGTGATATTGGAGTACTCTAACTGACTTTTCAAAACATTGGATTTATTAACGACCGGTTCTTCTCAGAACCACCACAGCTCATAGAGAGAGTTAATTACATGGGGTCTCCGCAAACCTCACTTGACTGTATTCCCACCAGCCAAAAATTTCAAATCTTGCTTAACTTCTTTTTACTCAAGAACTTTAATGAACTGTCAATGCTTTACAGATTGCTCTACATGTCATCCCAGAGCTCTGGGAAGATCTGAAAGAAATCATTCTCAGAGAACTCTTGAAATCTCGAGAACATCCAGCAATAAACCTCAACCATGGCGTCAGGTTATGTTGCTTTTCTGCCATTCAACCCAATGTAACCAAAGTGAGACTGGAAGGAAAAATGGTTCAGTATGATTTTATACCGACAACCTGGCAAAGATAGTCCACACTATGGATAAAAGCTCTAATACTAGAATGAACTGACCTGGCTGTCAAGGCCCATAAGTAGAAGCATGAAGAAGAAGATGCAAGACCAGAGAGGAGCAATAGGTAGTAAGGATACAGCTCTCGGGTAGGCTATAAACACAAGGCCAGGACCTGTAATGAGAGATTGCGGACACCCACTTAATAGATCTTTTACAATCACAATGCAGACAGCTCGTTTGAGTTAATTAAATGTTTTATGCTGCAGCTATCTTTTTCATGTGACCCAATTAAGCCTAATCAGTGGAAAAATCAAGACTTCCATGATAAGCTTCAATGGTTACCAAGCCTGATAGCATTCATCTATGAAATGGGAAAGGTAAAATTGTTCTATTGTCAACAGCTACATGTATGAAAGGTACAATAGAAGGTGACTAAAGTTGGAAACACACAGTCTTGAGTAACACCCAATCATATCACTAGTGCCAAGGTTCATACAAGATTACACAAAAGGTAACAACAACATAAATCATGCAAAAAGGTGAACTTTAGAATGTGTTTTCAAAACTTTTGTTCATAAAGGATATGCTGTACTAACATTGATTAGAACTGTTAAATGACGAAGATATTACACTTAGAATTTACTCCATTTTTTAGACAGGATTCCCTTCAAAGTATGTGGTTTGGAAAAGTTTTCACCCAGAAAGATTTGAATCTGAGAAACAATTAGATGTTCGGTGCCCAGTCACAAATGTTGCGGCCAGGGATGCGGTTGGTGAACGTGAAAATACTTGCTAAACGTGAAAATACTGTGCATTTTTTCTGTTTTCTCAGCAAGCAGACAATGTGTATTCAGCTGAAACTTTCACGTGTGACTTTGCCCATAAATCAGCATTATGTTGACAAAAAAAACCTACCTATGACCCTACCATTAAATAGTTACCTTTGTCAGCAACATCTGCAATATCAATCTGCTGCTCCTTGGCCATAAACCCCAACACTGAGAAGATTATGATCCCACCATATAGACTGGTAAAGCTATTAATGGTCACAACTATCAGGGTATCCCTTAATTAACAAAGACAAAGTACAATTGTGTGTACGTTAGGTTCCATTGTGTATAAGAGTGACATCATCAGCAACATGCCAAAATGTTACACAAATATTTGATGCATATGAGTGCATTGTCACCGAATATAATAGTGAGGTGAAATCTGGACTATTCCATTTCATGAGAAGCCGAGTGAAATAGAAAAGCCAGATTTCACACAGTAATTATAGTTTTGCGACAAATGCATGAACAAAATGCATTCAATATTTGTTTTGTATAATTTTAGCTCATTTAAAAACTGTTTTTATGATTTACACAAAATAGACACATTACTCGCATCCAACACTCTAAAAAGAAAATGCTAAACAATGTGGGCCACTCCCTGTGGACATCAACCTTGTTCCCCCCAGACACAACCTTGCCTTGTTTGGACAAACAGGTGGGGAACAATGCTACAAGGCATTATACCTGCAGTATACATGGCAAAATAAATGATGTAAGGCAATGACAAGGATCTGTGAGTGCGAAACCCAGAAAGGAAACTGGCTGAGCAAACTTTAATTAATTTTGAGTTAAACCCCCCCCCCAAAAAAAAAAAAAAAAAAAAAAAACCAGCAGGATTTGAACCTGCCTCCTCCAAATCAACGTGCAGGTGTGCAGATGATTCTGTTCCCCCACCCCCGAGACTCTGTCCATGTACCGAATTGCGTAGTAGTTTTGACTGAAAGCGCCCTCTTTTGGCTCAACTTCCTTAAGCCCATGTTAATTTATGGTCTGGGGCACACACATGCCAGGGACAAAAAAACTATGACACCGGCACTCTACCAACTGGGCTCATGTAATGTTGGCAGTCTCCCTATTTTGCCAACATCCTTGTTCGGGGGTGCCCTGCAGTCAGAAACCATTCAACCTGTAACTGCCGTATAACCAGGGATCACACCCAAGCTTACAATACAACCTGGGGAGTGGCAGGGGAGGGATCGACGTAAACTTGGGTGTGATCAGTTGGTAGAGTGCCGGAACGTTAATCCAGAGGTCGCAGGTTTAAATCAGACTCTAGTCAATTCTTCTTTGCGCTGAGACATGGACTACCACTTAATGTCTTGAAAAAAATGAAGGGTAGCAGAGAGGGCCATTGAAAGAATGTATGATTTGTGTAACAAAGAAAAACAGGGTGACAAATGAGGATCTAAGAAAGAAATCAAAAGTTCAGGATAAGACCATTAAATCAAAGAAGTGGAGATGGTCAGGTCACCTAGCAAGAAGGTATGACAACAGGGCATGCAAAACAACCAAATGGACTCCAAGTAACCAGACCAGAAAAGAGGGAGACAGAATGGAAGATGGAAAGATTAACATAATATAAGGGCATTGCTTGGCAACAGACAGCTCAGGATACAGTAAAATGGAAAATTTGTGAAGAGGCTTTCCTCCTCAAGTGAAATAAGCTGAAAGAAGAACTGCTCAACTTTTGGAAATGTTTCCATTCATTTCACATCTGTGTTTATAGGTGATGTATGAAATGTTTTTAATGCTTGTTATAAGGACAGCCCAATGAATCAGTCTCTTCTTTTGTGAGTGAATTTTCGTGTTTTTGGACGGTTGTCCTCTGCATACTGTAGTATTCAGGAGGAAGTGGGCACATTTATCTTGAAAATTTGAATTATCTTGTCCATCCAAGTGTCTTGGATAATAACAACTAAACCAGACTAACCTGGTCATTGAGACACAGTTGAGCCCCTGACACAAATAATCAGTGACAAAGAAAATTCGCTTTTGCAATTGGCACTGGGATTATGGGTGCATTTATTTGTGTTGTACTTCACTTACTTGTAGCAGTTATTCTTAAAGTTGTTGTAGCTTCCGAGTGCAGTCAAGCATCCCAAGCCAATGGCATAAGAGAAGAATATCTGAGTACCTGCATCAATCCATACCTGGTGAATCAAAACATACTTCAGTTTTTATATCAAGTAAAGTAATAAACAACAAGGGAAACTGACTGGGTAAATTTTTTAAGAATTTGGGGTTGAACACAGAATAATTGACTAGAGCGGGATTCGAACCATTCGTGCCGGCGCTCTACCAACTGAGCTTTCTTGCCCTATGTTGGCAGACTCCCTATTTTGTTGATATATCTTTCTTCAGGGTGCCAGTCAGCAGCCATACAACCGTTAGCTGCCATGTAGCCAGGGATCACACCCAAGTTTACAATACAACCTGGGAAGCGGCAGCCAAAGGATCAACTTAAGGATGCAACTTTTTTATTTCAAATATCAAGCAACAAACCACAAGGGAAACTGACTGGGTTCATGTAAGGTTGTTCTCTACAACTGACTGAAAATAGTTCTTAAGACTCACACCTCGAATGATGAGATCCTGTGAGTACTAAGTTCTTTAGAATTATTCTTGAATATCTGAAGCACTTTGAGCATTGCGCATTTCCTCAACAACAAATACTTAACATAGATTTCTTCAGACCCCATGGGATATTAAGCAAAATCTGTAAGTCCATGGTTTCGTTACACTGTAAGATTCATGAAATACCTGACTTTCCAAGAGGCTTTCCAAATCTGGTTTTAAGTAGAAGATGAGACCATCAGCTGCCCCATCCAACGTAACTCCACGAACCAGCAGGATAGTTAACACCACATAGGGGAATGTTGCTGTGAAGTAGACTACCTGTATCAGAAATAAGACCCAGGTAAATAAATACAAACAGTGACTGCAGTTCCATCCAATTAAATTACATGGAGCTAAATCAGTTAACTTTTTGATTTCTTTGAAGTTTTGTACAGTTTTGATTGTCTTTTAGAGGGTGGTGTGGGTGTTGGGGAGCCAAGAATGACACTAAAAGAATTGCCCATAGTCCTTACAAGTAAGAGAGGCAGACGGATACAATATAACTGCTTTTGAATTTACTTGTTTTTTGTGTCCTAAACTTTTGTTCAAAATGAAAAGTGAAAACTTCTATCCAATTCAAAACTCTTTTTATTGGCGATTTTTGTTTACCTTGCCAGTAGATTTCACACCCTTCCAGATACAGAAGTAGACAAGAACCCAAGCTAAGAGAAGACAGAGTGCCAACTCCCATCGTATAGTCCCCACCTCCTGTAAACCATTTGAGATTCCTAAAACACGCCGCCTGATGAAATGAATGAAACAAAACCAGATATGTATTCACAACACTGTAATGAATACTCAATCCTCAAGTCGGAGTGCTCATGTTATGTCCAAGTCTCAGTCCGGAGTCATTTGGGTTGAGTCTGAATCAAAGTCAAAAGTCAAAAGTAAAAAAGATAGAGTCCAATCTGAAACATGAGTTGTTGTTTTTAGTTGAGAAAAAAACAAACAACAAAAGAACAAACAAAAACTGACAGATTCACGAAAGTTTAAAATTAACAGTCGTTTTGAACAGTGGTTTACTTGGAGGTCTATAACATCTATCTACCATTTTATGTATAGATTACTTTTTATATCAGATCATTTACATGGATATATGAAGTGCAATTTCTTAGAAAAAAATCATCCCAGAACTTGGCAAGACGAACACAAAACATTTTCTTAACTTGGAAAAAAGGACTCTAAACTTGTTACAGAAAATGGAAACACGGTTTGTGATACATCTCAGATTTGACAGGACAGGAAGACATTCAATTTTATTTTAATATTTACAAAAGTCGTCCCGAGCCCTAAATGTAGCCCTAAACTTGTGCCTAAATGTAGCCCAACCTATGCTAGCCCTAAACTTGTACCTAAATGTAGCCAAACCTAAATGTAGCCCCAAACTTGTACCTAAATGTAGCCCAACCTATATGTAGCCCTAAACTTGTACCTAAATGTAGCCAAACCTAAATGTAGCCCTTAACTTGTACCTAAATGTAGCCCAACCTATGTAGCCCTAAACTTGTACCTAAATGTAGCCCAACCTAAATGAAGCCCTGAACTTGTACCTAAGTGTAGCCCAACCTAAATATAGCCCTGAACTTGTACCTAAATGTAGCCCAACCTAAATGTAGCCCTGAACTTGTACGTAAATGTAAGATTGAGTAGGATTTCCAAAGTCAAACATCATTCAGAGGCCGTCTGCTTGCCCTCACCTGCGTTATACTCATCTGTGAAGTTACGGTAATTAAATTAGTCTGTATATAGGCTTAAAGTATTTTCCTTTATAGAATTGGTTACTGATAGGATTCTGAAACCCCAGAATCCGGGGGGGGGGGGGGGGGGGTTGCGGAATTCGGTGTAAGACGATGGAAAAGAAGTGATCTGCTCGTCCTCATTAATATTTTGGATTATTAGAGTGGACATTCAGCAGACTTCCTACAATAAAATTAATACCTATTAATATGCTCATGTTTTTGGCTAAGAGCAATTAAATATAAGAATGTAAGCTTTTACAGCCTGTTTTTTAACAACATCCAAAATGTGTAAAAACACAGATTTGCCAAAATGTGTGATTTTTTTTTAAATGTCCTCTTGGTGAAAACAGTAACAAAGGTCATTGTGCCAATTTGGGCAAAAGACTAGCGCCAAAGTGCGCATTCACTACACATTGCTGTTTCGGGAAGGATTCCACTTTTGCAAAAGAACATTAATGAAATGCCAACTTACTGAATCTATCAGAGACATTCTTCTACGTTCAGATCCAGACAATTTGTATTTTTGTGGGTGTTTTTCCCCGCTCCCCGCTTTTGTTTGTAGCTAAGAAATCCATTGTCAAAGTATTTTTTAAAAATTGCCTTATTAAATTTAGCGTAAGCATTGCAGGGGCCAGCCTGTACCGAGTACCAAGTATAAGGCCCTTCATCCTGAAGGTACAAGCTTACGGAAATTTTGTTGAGATACCAACTTCAATCACAGGATTAATTAAACTCTTACACATATAAGTACTAATAATCCCTTGTTTTCTAAAGATAATTTAATGTAGAACTTTGTAAAAAAATGTCTAAAATGAGTATTATGCTTCATCAACTCCTTTGAAACATTTCCTTTGGACTTTTGTTTGTTTATGAACTGCTTCTCCATCAAAGGTTGAGTAACTTTGAGTAGAATCAGACCAAAGGACCATGTGAGTGTATTACAGAGTGTATGACCTTACTCAAAGAATTCCTTCACAGCAGAAACCTGAGTCCCATTGTAGCAGGTGGTATTGTTGATCTCTTCATATGCAAAGTTCGATGAATTGATGGATAAACTGCTGCTGTTAAAGCAAGTTACGTTTGTCTGAAACAGACACAAAATAAGATGTTTAAAAATTTTACCAGTACTTCTTGTTTCTCTGTTTTTGTCTGGTTAAAAAGAAAGGGTATACTTTTGGTAATTGTCACAGACTAGAATCCTCACGTGGTGTGCCCGAACATATGCATAAAATAACAAACCTGTGAACAATTGGTCATCGAAGTTGCAAACTGAAAAAAAAAAAATAATAAAAAATACTCTAGTTGCATAGAGTTGTGTGCTTTCATGCTTGAGAAAGGCTTCATGCGTGAAGCCCTTCTCAGATTCTAATTTTGGGGTGATAAATTACCTCCTTCCATTACCAGAAAGCTTCATTTAAGAAAGAGGCTCAAATGAAACATCCTTTTCACCTGACAACTCAAACCTGTTATCTCCTGTAGATCATTTTCCAAACAGTAGACATAAATGGATTATGCACAAACCAGTAGGGCTGCTGACTGCCCCCCAGGCAGATTAACTGCTCATCCACTAACTTTAGAAACCCAAGTAATTCAATGTAAACACAATGGGTGAAAAGGATGAATAGTTTCCAGAGTTGTTGTGGCCAAAACTCTGAAATTCTTTAATAGAGCTTTCCCATAATGCTACTATAACTATGTTAATTCAAATTCCTCTCCAGTGCTCTTTACAATGTAAGTTTTTTATGGTCACTAATTTTCTGAGTAATTACCAGAGGTGTACGTTCCCTTTAAGACCAGGATTTTTTATTTATGTGGTTTTTTTCCAAGGCTTTGTATGATCATAAAGACCCTCTGAAGAGTACTGGGCTTGGTAAAATAGGGTACTGGGCTTGGTAAAATAGCAAATAGCTAATTGTCCCAGGTGTATTATGATTTCCCTCAACTATTGCACACACAAAAAGTAATGTGCCCCAGGCAAATGAAACAGAATACGGATCCAAGGATATCAATTTATTGCATTGTAAATTACAATTTAAAGTTTCCCAGCAACCTTATGTCCAGGTCCTCACCCATATCAGCAAGTTTTGTCAACAATTTGAAGTAAAAAAAATCACTGAAGTATTTTAGCAAACAATGGTCCCAGCAACAAAATGTCTTGGGGAAACGTAAAGTAGATTTAACTCAGAGTTAAGAGCACAAATAAACACACCATGCAGTTAGGAACATAAATTTGTTTTGCCCATCACACAATGTGAACTTTAGGCCTATACACACCTTGTAAACCATTACATGGTGCTATGTAAAGGAGTAGGTCTCATACTTCAAACGAAGCCCCACATACCTTGCAGGATTATACTTAATGTTGAAGCGCCTTGAGCGTCACTGAGTGACAGATATGAGCGCTATATAAGAAGCCATTATTATTATTAGTATTATTATTATATATTGACACAAAAGTATAATAAATACAACATTGTATGGATTTAATTCAGGCCCCATGCACATGTGCATACATTCTCAAAACAGTAATCACACTAATTGGCAATCCGGTTGGCATAGTGGTCACACCTTCCACCTCTGTGACCCCGATTCGAATCACCCCAGGACGCTATTTTCAGTCCCTACCTGATTGCATGGGTTTTTCCAAAACTAATTGTCTGGGGATTACCTCCCACATCTAAAACTACAAAACTTCCTTCTTTGTCTTCTCTCCATGGGGTTCTTGATTAGTATAGTGACTAAGTTCGCTTTCTTAAGAGTCCTCATTCTAATTGGAAGCATCTCTGGCGTTTTGTTATGCTGCAGTGGCAAAGTACAATAGCATGATATTGATCCCATACACACACCACACCAGCAACTGTGCCACGCCCACCAAACCATTTTGGGAGTCCACAGGTAAGCGTGTAAATGCAGCATCACCTAAAATTTACACAACACTGTATATTGGGAGCAACCAACATAATTGCAGGCCTGGAGTTGCAAGGGAGGCCACTGCCTCGGTTGCCCTGGTCTTGGCCTTGATGCCCCTTCAAAAGTTTCCAATAGACTTTAAGATTTTCCAATGGAAGTGCCCTTTGCAAAATGAAAAGGGCCTTTCCTTCTCAAATATGAAATTCCATGTGCAATATTACCATACTCACATTGTTGAATGACACTGAACAGTTTTCAGTGTTCCAGGAGTTATCACAGGTTGACCATGGTAGCTCAGTAGTAAATGATGAAAACAGGTAGAAAAGAACCCAGGCCATGATGATGATGTAGTAGTGATTCAACCAAAAGGTGATGACAGTGGTTGCATAGCCAATGCCTACAGAGACAAAATATTAGTTCAACTTATGAATAACCAGGCCAGGAATTTCATGTTCGAGGCTATCATTGTAAAGGGCACTTCCATTTGAAATATTGAAGTCTACGGTGGGAAACTTATGAAGGGGCAACAAGGCCATAAGACCAGGGCAACAGTGGAGGGGTAACAGTCCAGGCTTTAGCCTTTGTGGCCAGGCCTGAATTACATCTTTCTAACTACCACCTTTTGACTACTGTCAAGCACATGTAATTATTCATTGTACGGTATGTTTTTTCAACAGACCAACAGCTTTAAAAACTTATTGGCCCTTATGGGCTATTAGCTGTGATGTTTCACCAACTAGAGAGAGAAGGTACATGTATGGTACGTGTAATGTATACATGCAGGTAGTAATTGCTGAGTTTTGTGTGGGCTTCTGTTGTGTTTGTGTGCATTTTGTTTACACCTTTGATTTCTCTTTTCAGATTAGAAAACATTATTTGAGAAGCCTCAATTTAGTTTTTAACATTATAAGTTCAAATCAGTGTCGCTGTATTGTAGAAAATGCTTTTGCACACTAACTTTGATAACCCTAGAATGGTACATTTGTGCAGGTATGAAGAGCTTTAAATGTTATAACCAGATTGAGTTGTTTGCCTGGCACATACGCTTCTAGTTGAATTTGCAAAAAAGTAGTTAGTGGCCTGACATTTCCACCCAAGAGTCTTTCTAGAAGGCTAAATGACAACAAAACACACATAAACAGGTATAGTGATGTAACAGAAGCAGTAAAGTGGGAGAAATGAAGAGAGAGAGAGAGAGGCAGAAAGCACACAGAATGATGAGACTTTAATGTTCTGTACAGTTGCCTAAAGTCTGCATTTATACCATGTGGTTCAAACAGCTAACTCTAATTTCTCTAGTAGATTTTCTAACAATTCAAGTCTCACAATGTACATTTTTTAGGATGTAAACTTTGCACAACCCTGGGAATTAAGACAATTTAGGAATGCCATGTACATGTATTGGTATTTGTCAGCATATGGGGGTTCTAAATGAATTGTTTTGGTAGTCAGATTCTCTACTCAAGAGAGATGGATGTTTCTCTATGCAACTATTTCATAAATCATCACGTTAAGAGTCACTGCCTGTAAGAATGTACCAAGTAGTGATTCATTGGTTCTCAGATCATCTTCTAAAAAATTAATATAAAACTAATTCAAAATTTTAGTTTGCTGACTCTTTTGGTTTGGGCGTAATAAATTATCAAAGTTTTAGCCAAAAAAACCCTCGTAAAACAACCAGTACATTCCCAGTAAATGCAAAACTGTGCAACAACCTCATCCCAACAAAAATAAATAATTTGTTTAAACCTCCAGTTGGGCACATAACAGAAGTGAATTTTTGGGGGGGATCTCCTTGGCACATCATGTTACGTTGACTTGAACCTTGAACCTGAACCTTCTACACATATTAGCCCAGAATTGGCTAAAAATTGTACACATTGCATGAATTGCACAAAGCATTAACATATGCTGTCGTGACCTGTAATATTTTTTGTGCCATACAAATCCCGTATTGTTTTTGCTTTTTTGTGTTGCTGAGAACCTATATTATCATAAAATGCAGACAATTTAATGGGATCCTATTGGCACACGTGTATTTCTTGACAACGCAAAATCGTCTGAAATAGTACAAATTTGTAGTTGGGTATGACCTTTGACATTTGTTATATTTGTGCGACAACATGATCCCAATTATTTTTCAATTGAAATCTGTTTAGGAACAATCAACTAAACCAAATACAAGAAAACATTGATGGGATGTTGTTGGCGCAGGCGGTATTTACAATAATGAGAAAAAGGCATGTTGTGCTATTCAAAAGCCAATTCTAGGCTAATATGTGTGGAATGCCAATTCTTAGAAACTAAAAAAACCATTTGGAGATGCCAATTGTAGAGATCCCAAGATTCTTCTGTCATTTGTCATTAGACAAAAACTGTTTCTACACCTGGTTGTCATTATAAAAGTTTTTTTTATGTTGGCGCACCAGTTTACGGAGGTGCGCAAATACGAGAAATTGGTAAAGTTTGACATTTGACCTCTATTATCTCTCTGCGCCAACAAGATCCCAACCACTTTGCACTTAAATTTGCTTAAGGGCTGCGTAATCTTTCATGTGAATTTGTTTATTTCATGGGAATTTATAGGCGCATCGAGTTACGAGGCCTTGAAAATAGCATGAGGGTGCTGTTCATTAAAGGTTGAGGTCAGCATAACACAATGCGCCAACGAGATCCCCCCCCAAAAAAAAAAAAATTAATTTAATAACTGTAATGTCCCAAAGGTGCATACCTTTGGGTTACAGGGACTGTGAGGAAAGTACATAGTACAGAGGGGTGTCTCGGTGTCTTTTGGACACCCTGCTTTAGTCAATTTATCTTGAGTCACCCCAAAATTGAAACTTTATGCTTGACACTTTCACTTGTTAGACTCTGATAAGATGGGTACGCCCGATGCTTTTGTATGGCATTATTGTTTTGCTGTGTGGCACCAAAGCAAAAAGGTTATAGCTAGCTATTGTATTGTTTGCACTTCACGCAATAAATTTACCTCTTTTTAAAGGTGTATTTCAATCATTGAAATACCTGCTGTACACAAGGTCACAGAGACTGTACATTTAATACAGGTTAATGGGTCACAGGCAACAGCTTAACATCAATTCCCACAATTCTCATGAAATGTTGGATTTTCTGGTAGCTTGTGGGCATTTACTTTAAAAGAGTGATCAGATTTAAGACATTAAAAACGATCTCTTACTTAGTATTGGTGCTAGTTGGTGCAAGTTCTACTGCACATTAGAAGTATTACTCTCTTTTTCAGTTGTGCTGTCAGTTTTTCTAGTCTTGTTGTTTGTAATTCAACAGACACCGTCTACTGAAATATCACCTTTGTTGTTTTGTAAGAGGGCATGCTAAAAGTGATGACCTTGTGTTTGTTCTGTTGCCATCACCTGCTAAATCTATGTCAGTAAAATCCAAATTTTTTTTACTGAAAACAATATTTTTCATGATTGCCGAATGTAGAGCTGCCAACATTTGCATGTTGTTATCAGTGAGATTGTGTACACCATTCAGGGAGAAATGTTGAATTACACTCAACTTAACAGGGTCAAAGGTTCCATTATCAGGGAGATTTCCCAAATTGTTCATCTGAGCATGTACAGATTTTCAGTGAACCTTCTGCATAATCAGGAAGAATTGGCATCTCTGCTAATGCCCCGTCTGCCCTTGGCATTTGTGTTGCTTGAAAAAACTTACTGTAGGCTGTTAAGGGAATAAAAGAGTGGGACGGCAGGCAGGGTCATGGCCATGCGATAAAAGACCGAGCCAAAAGAGAGGTCTTTTATCGCACGGCCACAACCCTGCAAGATTTTAAACGAGCATTCAAGACCGAGTCACCACTCGAGTGCACTCTTTTATTCCCATTCATAATTGCCCTTTTTGTTAAAAAGCGTAAAAAGATTTGAAACTCTGTGAAACTGTTGTGTAAATTTTCAATGCTTGTCATATCCTCAGGCTCCGTCTCACAACGGGTAAAATGCATGCGACACTCAACGGTTGTGTAGATGCACGCACACTAAATAGATTGTACTTTGATTGTTGGTATGTAACTGATTGCATTATGCATAAATTAGCACCTGCGTAAGCTTGCACACCACACGTATGTTCAAACACTTCTCACCGTGTTTATATTACAAGTTTAAACATGGCCATGTGATCTTCTCTCGACCAATCAGAATGGATTGTCCCGGGTATGAATTTCACTTAACAGTCAACTGTAATGAGGCAATACTGGCTAATTTATTCTCACAAATCTTTAAGACTGATGTACTTAATGCACATGTCTTCCACATCTTCAGAGAAATCCAACAATCCAATGTAAAACAAAGACAGTCCAAAAGCTGTTTACTTTTTCTTTGGTCTTTCTTTGGTCGCCAACAATTAAGCACCCTTGGCTTAGCGTACTGACTTAAGGACCCTGCTGAGTTATCAATGTAAACAGAAACATGAAGTATAAATTTTGAGGGGGAAACATGGCCCACTAAAATCTAAAAAAAAACCAATTATTCCTGGGGGTTTCTACTACTAGAATTGTCGCTAAAATCAAGTAATGGGTCGTACCAACCAAAATAAATAGCTGGTGCTTCAAATGAGTGCAACAAAAATTAATAGCTTGCTTTTTTACCCCAAATTGTAATCAGAAGGTGATGGAATCTTTAGAGGTTTTACAAATTCTTACACTGTAACTGAGAGAAGAACAAGACTTTTGTACATGTCGCAGCCCTGATTTAAAGCATGGAATTTCTGGAAACTGTTCAAACCTTTAAAGATTGGGCAAATGTTCCAGGCTTTGATACCACCAAGAGCCATGAACTGGCCCAATGCGACCTCTAGTAGAAACAATGGCACTCCTCCAGCGATGGCACATATGAAGTATGGGATCAGAAAGGCTCCTGTGCATTACAGAGAAAAGGTAAGAGGCAGGGGGAAAAATACTCTGTAAATTTTATATATATTTTTTTACAATCATTTTTAGGGCAACCGCATGTTGTGCCATAACCGGGGAGGGGGGATGGGTAACACCTTCCTCAGAACCCTTTTCCCCTTCTTTCCCCCCAGTTGAGATAAAAGAATGCAAGTGAATGGTTCATTACTTCAATAATAGCCAAATACATTATGTATCCCCCCCCCTTGCCCGTGTTAACCCCCCCCCCCCCCCACTCCCCCAACGAAGTTCTGCCACTGGGCTAACTGTTTACTGAGTGATAATGATGAGTTGCAAATTTGGCTTGGAAAATTACTCACATTCACAGTCACACTGGGCAGTTGCAAATTGCCATAGTCGAGCAACAAATTGCAAATAGACAGTTAGTTCCGTCGCTAGAGGAGGGTTTGTTAATATTAATAAAAAATGTACAAAAAAGGTGTGTTTTAAACAATATACAAATCTTTTCCTTCAGTTCAGAGAATTGCGTCTTTCTATTTGTATTTTTTTTTCTTTTTTTCTCCAAGCTTTGTTTGGTTAAAATTTTGCTACCCTAATTTCCTGTAGACTACTGCTACTTGTCAGTGTCACTCAATGCCTCATCATGGTGTCATCTGCTGAAAAAGGGACGATTTACGAAGAGAAAGTAAAGTTTTAAAAACGCTCCATCCCATGGCAATGGACCCCCTTTTTTTTACCACCAAACATTTTGTACTGTATTATTAACGCAGAGAGAGGTCAATTAACCCTGTTCACTTACCACCACCATTTTTGTAACAGAGATACGGGAACCTCCAAATGTTGCCTAGCCCCACGGCGAACCCAACACAAGAAAGAATGAAATCAAGTCGCCCGGTCCAACTTTCTCGTGGTTTTTCTCTGGAGGAAACATTGTCACTGTTTAACACGTGCTTTGGTTTTTCTTCTGGGTGGGGAGAGTCCACCACATAGTTCTCCATTTCTAAGCCAGCCAAACACCCTAAACATGCACTTGATTCCTTGATCACTTGATGACGAGAGTTACGACTACTATGACTTCACTTATACATTCTCTCCCTCTCTCCCCCTAAAATAAAACTTGCACACCCACCCACACAACTGCCACCTCGTCGCTGGTGCGTGTCGATACGGTTCGGATGGTGAACTCACTCATCCGTCCGTCCGCCCCGTCTGCCTGGTGCATGCACCGCCGGAGAGAAAGGGTAGGTCGTTTGTATCCTCCTGTGACCAGTTTTCAGGGTACCATGGCTTTTTCTTTAAATTGAAAACAAAACAAAATAATGCAACGTATCAACTGATGTCCTAATTATATTCCTTTGTTTATTAGAAGTACGCAAGCATCTATTAAAACTGGATGAACCTTGCAACTTTTCCCCCACGCACCGATCTTCGATACATCCAGTAGCATTCCATTGTTTGGAGTATAACCTGTTTTCAAGGCACACTGGGAAGTACGGTGTCCCGTGAAGCCACACGTGGAACAAGTCTGCAGCGACTACAAGTGTTATGTGACACTCTGTATGGCCCCTAGAGCCGGCAGTTGTCTATATACATGTATTTAAAAAAACCAAAAAAAAAACCATACTTTTACAAATAATAGTGTTATGCAATAAATTTCTGAAAAATAAATAAAAATTAAACTAGGCCTATGTGTGCACATGTTTTTCTGCACTCAACTATGCGTAATTTTGTTGTTTTGTGTCTTTTTATGTCTCTTATTATAAAACACCAACCAAACTGTAATAATTGAATCCCCTTTGATTCAGTGCTTTAAAGTTTAACAGGTTTTCATTTTATTTAGTGTCCAACATAATATTTGGAGTGGTATCAGTGAAACCGTGGTAGAACAAAGCACTCGTTAGTGTCATCAATTTCAAGCTGCTGCCTTCATTTGTTGCGGATATCTGCGGGATAAATCAATCAAAAAACAAACAAACAAACAAAAACAGCAAACACATCTGCTGTTTTTGTTTTGGGGTTTCTTTTTGGGGGCAGGTGATTTTTAATTTTTAAAAATGAAATAACATAAAATAAAAACACATACACACAAAAGGTTAAAATACCTTGCATAAACCCATATTTGTATAATTACATAGATTTCTCACAGCCATACTATTTATAAACATCATCGCTGTTTGTTTATTCATCCCTCCAAAGTGAGGGTTAACACTAATTTTTCCAAACTGTGAGAAAATTATATAAGGCACATGGCTTCTTTTTAGGCCTCTGTGATTTGTTTCCAAGAATGCGTAGCTGAAAGCTGAGTCACGTGATTTGATCACCGTGAATTGTAAATTGAAATAGTGTTTGTTGAAACTCTTTAACCGGCCACAAACATTATTTATTGCCCAGACAGTATGACATTTGTACCTTGTAGAAAAGGCCTAAATACCCCAACTTTTTGTATTTACTAGTAAAACTTCTCGGTGGAGCCTTCCTGTCTCCAAGTTTTGGTCAACGGAGAGGAGACTCGATGTTTTGGCAAGTAGAAAATGTAACTTCGTATCTGGGGTTATTTACAGTGCGCGCAGTGAAGTAAAAGATGTGCCACGATTTCAGGGCTACCGCGTTTACAGGGCGTCCTATGATACATAGGAGACCGACCACCAACGATCGATCATTTTGTTGCATGATGCATTGTAGATTTCACACACGCATAAAAACTGCACTGCCAGCCCTACATACCCACCATTAGCGTCGGTATATCGTGCCAAACACCCGTTGATCACACGCACGCGCACGGTGCGCTTATACTGATTAGCATTGGCCAATCAGAGATGGGTTAAGTCACGGAAGAAGGTGGGACGTATGAGTAAAAGTTGTGATTGGTCAAAAGTAGGAATTGCAAAATATTTTTTAGTCCAGACAGCGCGCGGGGGCGGGGCAGCAGCCCCACGACGATTTCGTTGGGGGCGAGGCGAGATATAAAAGTTGCAAACTTTTGTGAACGTACCGACGTCATAATTATGTACGTTGATAAATATTTCTTGTTAATGGGCATGATTGGCAAGACCTGTTTCGAGCGTTACCGGAAGGACAAATTAAGGCGAAATTCAATTGCAAACAGAATCCAAAATCAAAAAAATATCATAACTTTTTACAATACAACTCATGGAATGAAAATGAAACCTTGTGTGAATACGAACCCTGACTCCAAGAAGTGCAAGTTTTTTTTTAATTCATCACATATCAAATTAATGCCCAAAGCCAAAACTTTAAAGAGATACCATATTCATAACGGGAGATTGGATAGACTTTACCTGAAGCACAACAGTCACAACAGTCACAAAGTCACGTGACCTCCACGTCCGGGGTTATCAGAAGTACAATGAAAAGATCGTTTGGGGAACCAGGGTGCATGGCAGTGAGATTCACCAAAGCCATGGGGTCCCGTGACGAGGGATGCGTTGGTTTGCATTGAAGTCACCCGTAACAAGAAGTGTGTTATAAAGCTCGTTTTGTTTGAATTGATCTCGTCTTGTAGCTGCCCGTAGAAGTAAGTTGATAAAATCATCCGTTGTAGTGAATGTAGGTCAGATGCATAAGACGGCGACAAACAGAAGGGCATCTTTCCTCAAACAAAAGTGGACAGCCATGATCTGGAAAGAGATGTAGTATTAAAGTGGCAAGGCAGCAGTTTTGTCCATGTGCCAACAGCAGTATTCCAACACCCGCATAGTGTATTTCACCACCCGACATCACTATGTGACGAAAGTATGCCACTTCTTGGCCGATTTCGTGAGTTTCACTATTGAGAGTAATGAAATCATAGCAGTAGTTTTTCAAAGTGGACATCTGATGTTCAGGTGCTAGGCTATAGTTCAGAGTGGACGCTTTCCAGCATCCTAAGCTTATTAGGTGTCCATGCTTTGTTCTTCACGCATACTCAACCGCGCACCTTTCAGTGAGGGCTTTTGGTGCAAGATTTCATTACAGCACAGGTAGTAGAGAGCATTACCTTCATCCGCATTAGCTTCAGACCCAGTTGGCGAGCTCAGGGGCTCCAAGCTCAAAAGGATTTCGGCGCTGTGATTCATTTTGGAGGTTTTTGGTGATTGGATTTCGATGGCGTGTCACCACTCCTCCATCAGCATAGTGCATGGCCATATGTTACTTGCATCTATCCATCCATAGTTTGCATTGCACAACCAATAAATTGTGCATGCAAGCCTTCATTGCCGTTGGCAAGCTGCATGAAAACTTGCTCACTTGCCAGATCCACCTACCTACAGACACCTGTTGAGGTTAGATTTCCCTCAAGGGGAACTTGGTGTATGAATGGGTTGTACATCAGAGTTGTCTCCCATGTCTAACAAGCCCAACCTGCCCAGGTTTGAAATCAAAATATCATCCCCTAGGTGGACTGCCTCCCATGGCTGACAAGCTCCACCTATATAGAGGGATCCAGTTCTTAGGCGCCAGATACTCAACTTCTGCACCTCTGCCCTATGTTGGAGAGGCAGATGGAGACCCTTGCCATCCAAGTTTTTTCGTGGATGAGGAGTGGCTCAACTCTCCTCAACATCCTGGCCATCCTACCCCTTTGAATGTCACATGAAGACAACAGCAGTTGTACAAAAGAAAGCCCAGTGGCGCCATCGATAAAAGTGCTCCTTCTTGCAGCACATTTAAGAAAGTTATCTTTTTTAAATTTATGAGAAAAATAGAATTTGCTATTGCAAACTACTTACCAACCAAAATGCCCTTTGGTATAATTTTTAAAAAAGTTTTATGGCCTCACCTTTCAACCCTTGCAGAATATTTCTCAAAGTTCTAATTGACAACACACACATACAAATACAGAAGCAGTAATGAAACGAGGTTAAAAGAGAGACGCTGTCAGAAGAAGCAAGGGATTAACATCATTTCTTGCTTTCTCGATTGCATCTCTCTTTTCACACAGAATCAAAACAAGTGTCGAACCCCATCACCATGCGTTAGTTTGTTTGCAAAAGAATTGCACCATACCTTAGTATAAAACAATGTTCACGGGTCACAAAAGTATAACACATTCCTAGAAATATGGATTGGAATGAAAGCACTCTTCAAAAATGAAGAACATTTACATTCCCTTCAAGCAGAAATCGAGAACAAAAGCAAACAAAAACAAAGCAGTTTTGCATTTAATTACTTTAAGCGATTTTATTCACTCTACAACATCGTGTAAGATAAACTTAAAATTCAATAAATATTTCTTTAAGTCATATTTGTTTTCATCTGTTGATTAAAGAAGCACACAGCGATCATATACTCAAGGGTTTTGTAACTTCCAGGTTTTCACCATTTAAAAGCATTTTCGATGAGAACGGCTGGATTTCACAAACGGCTCAGATTCCTATGCATTTACTGGATGGCAGAATTGGATTATGGCTATTACAAGATCAAAGCAAATAAACGCCACATCAAGAGTTAATTTCCGGCTGTGAATATAATTCTGGTTTGTCCCAACTTTAAAAAAAATGTACTTTCAATTTTTAAGGACTGTTATTTCTCACACCCCTCGGGTGACACTAATATACAGTGCAGATGGTCTGCACAGAGTTATCCTTGGGATGGGCTAGATCCTGCATTGCCATATCCTATTTAAAAGCCATAATTACGCTGCTTAGTTTAGCAGTGAAGATTTAATGTACTACATGGTGTTGGAGTTAGATGATTTTGAGAAAGTTTTGAGTAAGAATACCATGTGTTTTCGAGATTGTTTTTTAACTCTGAATTTTGTTTTCACGTCAATAACCTCAAAGGTATAACAAATGATTGGAAATGACCATAAACTGGCGTGGGATAAAATGTTAAACTAAACAAAAAACTAATGCTGTATCTTTAATTGCCTCTGAGACTGAATATATATAGGAAACATTTCAGATTTTACACTGTAACAGTTTTGTTTGTGACACATTAATCACAACACACCGTCTATGATTTAACAACGACAAACAAAACTTCATTCTTAAGTTTAAAAAAAACAATACTGTCACACAAAGAACTTGTCCATCACTTCTGCATTTCAACAAATCTTTGTAGTTATTTCTTATAAACATATATTGCAGTAGTATTACTTTACGTGCTACTAGTCTGACTGGCGACCATATACAATTAACAAGTTAAACTGGTAGATTGAAATTAATTACCCGTCAATAATTAATAAGCACTAAGAGTTGCTTTCCTGGGCGCATGGAAAGTCTAGTTCCCAACCTCCCAATTATCTTGGACTACTTGCTTGATTACTGCTGACAAATTTAGAATGTCTGGTTCCAAACATCCTGTACATCCAGAACTATATGTACATGAAGGCTACGAACCCATTACTACCATTGCACTTTCCTCTTTCTCCTGGTGCCTCTTGAAACAGAGTTGCCAGAGACACTCTCATTTTCCGATGCAAGTGCCTTTTTTTACACTCATGCTTTAGTTAGAATACTTTGGCCTTTTACTGATCACTCTCTGTGCCAGTGATATCAGGTTCCTCATCCCCGGTTGAGGCGCCCGACTGCTCTGACATCTTGTGGGTCCGATGAACAGAATCCTCACCGAGAATTTCGCAGAGTTCATCAAGTCTCTCCTGCATGCCAGGCACTCCAGCTAGCTGGGTCTCAAGACGTTGTTTCTCCTCATTGAGTGACAACCGCTTGGTGATGTTCAGCTCATCAAGACGCCAACCTCCTTCCCCATCAAATTGTAACAGGTGAGTGTGAAACTTCCTACAGGAACCAAGAAATTACTCATATATAGTATATGTATGCCCAGCTGAATTTCTCTCAAAAAAAACCTCCATGTTTTTAAGTTAATGCTTGGTCTAGAAAGGTTTTTGGTAGTCTGATAAAGGCCTATAATATTAAATGGATGATAAGTTTGTTAGGCCCTTATCTCAAAAAATGAGTTATGAGCATTTTGTCTGCCCAAAGATTGGCACTGCAAAGATTCAAAACACCCTCATTCTGAAAATCTGCAGGAAAAAAATCCATTGCTATTTCTGTTTGGAATATATTACTTGACCTAGAGAGGTATTTGGTAGTGTGATAAAGGCCTACACTATTGAATGGATAATAAGTTTGTTAGGCCCAAATCTCAACAGATGACCTATGAGCATGTTGTCTGCGCAAAGATTGGCACTGCAAAGATTCATACTCCAGTAGTTACACAAAGATCACGAAGGCCATGGCATCTGTTGCCCTGGTCTTGGCCTTGGGGCCCCTTCACAAGTTTCCATTGACTTTAAGATATTCCAACAGATGTGCCCTTTGCAAAAAAGAAATTGGCCTTTCCGTCTCAAGATGAAATTCCAGGCCTGAAACTCACACATGCACTCTGAAAATTCATAAGAAATAAGAAATATCCATTGCTAATTCTAAAAGCGTGAGTTATCACTTCCTTGCATTCTTCACTGCCACATGGATAAGGCAGGTAGAAAGTGGCTTCCTATTGATCTCCTTATAAGCAGTCAGTGTGATAGCAAATTGCAACTGACTCCTCACCAAAACATCTTAATGTCTATTAACCTCTGGCATCAAATAACTTTTATAAGATTTACCATAGTGACGGCCGGTGGGTAATAGTCAGCATAATGATCCCTGCATCTTTAGCTCGCTGGAAGATCTTGCCTTCAACATCAATGCTCACTGCACTCGTACACTCATCCAACAGAGCAAACTTAGGCCTGGGGGTACAAACGGTATCAACATTTTTCATTAACCCTCTTACCAAATTGTTTGACTACTCATACATGAAGCACATTTTCGTACACAACTACACTCGCATATTTATTAACCAATTTTTACAAAATCTATCATAACCCAGAAGATTTCATTTGAATTCAAAATAACTAACAAGATATTATTAACTGACTTCCTTTTCATACAATACAAAAATCAATAAGATCGGTTAATACACTACCACGTTCTTGATCTTACTTTGATCTGAAGTGGGATCAGAAAAGAGAAAGTTTTGATAATAGATGTTAATTTGTAACAATAATAATGTTGGAAAGCGCCTTGATCTAGCTAATGTTTGCTATATAGGAACCAATTATTAAAAGTATTATTAGTATTATCAAACTGATGACATACTGTTGATAGAAGAGTCTCGCCATTCCCATTCTCTGTTTTTCACCCCCTGACAGCACATCCTTCCAATCTCTGGTGGCATCCCAACCTAAACAACAGAGAACAAAAAAACACTGTCAGTTACCACAAATTAAGTCATTATAAATAAAACCGACTCTCATACTATATAGCAATCTGTCTGGTGAGGTGCATTTTGCTATGCACAATAAGGAAATATCTTGCTGCCTTCTTTGATTTGTTCTTAATTGTTCTTGCATCGCTCCAGAGCCACTGGGCATCACTTCTTGCATTGAGCTCATGTCAAATATTCAGTCAATCCTGTTGGTAAATCATTGTGTCATACAAATGCGTATATCTGCTGCATGCCCCAAACTTTCGCTACTTCCAGCTCTAAAGCTTGCTTTCATTTGTGTGTAACTTTACCCAAGTATTTCTCTTAACAGAAAGTTGTAATTCCGAGAAAACTTCAGTTTTTGAAAGTGTATGTAATACAAAAGTCCAGATATTAAACATTTCTTGCATAACTCATCAAAAAAATGTTTGTTGTTGATATTTTTGTCAAATTGTAACGAGGCGGGTGTGCCCCTTGGGCCCTCTCCCTGGATTTGGGCCAAGTCATCTACTGTAAGGCCAATAACAGTCAAGGGAATGAGGAAGGAGCAGGAACATAACGAGAGAAAATCATGATGCAGTAGATATAAACATCAAGATAGAATTGAGCTACAACAGATAATGAGAAAGCCAGATACATGTAGTTCTAAAGCAAGAGGGTTATGTGGGAAGAAACAATGATAGCAAAACAAGCCACTTTACCTCCTTCTCTACTGACAATCGGAAACAGATTAACAATGTCCAGGATTTTCTCCAAGTCCTTGTCTGCTATCCCCTTTCTCATCATGTCTTTATGCC
Source organism: Pisaster brevispinus (assembly GCA_023634235.1). NCBI lineage: Eukaryota > Metazoa > Echinodermata > Asteroidea > Forcipulatida > Asteriidae > Pisaster > Pisaster brevispinus. The sequence continues at coordinate 18,044,172 of JAMKCF010000004.1, forward strand.
TGTCAGGGTAGATCACCTGGTCTCTCAGTGTGCCCAGAGACATATATGGTCTGTAAAACAAAACAATAGCCTCAATTACACCACATACAATTGTCATTTTATTGGTAGAACACAAGTCTCCTGTCATCTTTTATTTTACCATATACTGCCAGGCTGCTTCCAAATTAATATTGGAACCCAATATGGACAATTATTGGATACTTCGCAGCGTCGTTTCCAAAATAATTAATTCCTGCCCGTTTGTCAAAATGTGGCAAGTTTATGTCAAGGCAGACAAGGTTGGTGTTTATATGGAGTCATCCACGTTATTTAGAAGTTTTCTTAATAGAATTTTCAGCGAGTGGGCCGGACGAGTTTCTGTGTTTATTTTGTGTTTATTGTGAAAAAAAATTTAAATGACAAGAATCTATGCGTGAGTTATATAATATTGAATGCATTCTGATCATTCATTGTCACAGCAAATCAACACTCTGTGCGATCAGGCTTTTCCATTTTACTCAGTTTCGTCTCGGGAAAATGGAATATTTAAGATTTCACCTCATGATTATATTCTGTAACAATGCACTCAAATGCAGCCAGTATTTGCATAATACACAGAACTTAAAATGAGCACAGTTCATGCATATTATTAACACCCCAGCACAAATTGCAATTTTGAAAGTTAAACTGAACATAAAAATACTATTAAAATGTTAGGCGTGTATAAAAAAACATTGCTTAGCAGAAACAGGTTTCCAGCCAAAATGCAATGCTATGTGTATTAATTTTGACTGGTTCCCTGCAAGTTTTTACGTAGTAGGAAAATTGTCTAAGCACCATTTACTACTTAACAGCTAAAAAAAATGAAATTGAACCCTGGCGCTTTTGTGTAAATATGAAACGATACAAACCTCTGCGGTATGAAGAGCATTTCTTTGGGGTTGGGCTTCACAAGTTGTCCGTTGTATGCCGGCCAGAGCCCACACAGGATCCTGAACAGGGAGCTTTTACCACAGCCATTGGGGCCTGTTATAAGAAGGTGCATTCCCTCTGTCACCTGCAAACACATCAAACAAATTTGGGCATATATGATACTTGTACTAGAACTGATACTTTAATATTCATTGTTAAAAGGATGGCATAAAATGGTTCACAAATTCACTTCATATCAGTTCTCTTATTTTTAAGAAGCGTATCATGGCATGACCACTCAAAATATCACCACATTTTGGAGAAAGCTGCATCAAATTTTGGGGGGCACTGGTATAATTGAGAGGGGGGCACTGGTATGATTAAACAAAATCTACATCACTGTTATTTCATTGATTGGTTGTAAAAGTGCCTTGAAGTTAAGCTTTGTCATGGATCAGACCACTTGGTGTTTATTGAGAAATTCAAAACAGGTTTAACTTCACTTTAGAATTTTTCTTTTTCCATCAAAATCTTGAGAAAGTGCTTCATATGGTGACGTGAACATCTCAAATTGGTCCCTGGGGTCAATTGTTACACACTTTGGTAAATGCCAAGAAGTTTCGGGTTTTGTCAGAATGGGTCTGATTTCGCTCACCTTTAGTGACAGAGAGCTGACGACTACATCCCTGTTGGGGGTAATGATTGGCAAGTCTTTGGCTATAATCAGAGCCGAGTCTGTCTCTGTCACATCACCTGTTGAAAAATGACATACAAATATCAATGCAAATTTTTCTAAATTTAACTCATATCTGCAGGATTTTCTGTAGAACATGCACATACATCTTACCAACCAGAAAAACTACTTTATGAAAGGTTCCTGTCCTTTATACTGTTGTTACTAGTGATATGAGACGGGAAACATGGCAAAATCACATTAAAGAGAATTATGTACTCTTTCCAATGATATACAGTTTAGTTGCAAGGCAGTAAAGGCAGTAAAGAAAGTTTTACTGTAATGTAGAAATAAGCACTTCTTGGGCATAGTTGCCACATAGGCAGAAACATAGCTTTGATCAAGGCTTGCAGGAACAGTGTCTATGTACTGTGACCAGTCAGGTGGAATTTTTTTTAAAGGTACCATTTGTATAATTGCCAGCCAAAATTAGAAAATTTTGCATTGTGCTTTATACACAACCACCATTAGGTATTTTCTACCCACCCTGCTAAAAGGGTCAAAATACAGCTCAGTTGAAATGAAAACGCTGCTCAATGCAGCACATGAAGTGAACTGGTTTATGCCAGCCTTGGCACTGGGCATTCATCCCTGCTAAATGCACCAATATGCCTTGAAGTTTGGGACTGGGTTGTACATGCACATGTCAAGGCGGTGTAGAACCCTGCTAGAAATGTGGCAGAGTATGGGATTTAAGTTGACTGGTAATTGCAACAAAATACAACAACTTTTTAACATTTGTCTTGTTTGTTGTAGTACTTGGCAGGGATAGGGTTAAGATGGACTACACATTTTTGTAACATTTTTTTTAACATGTGCAGGCATGAAACAGCAGTTTGTCAAAATAAGTGCGAATTTCCAAGCGCATCAAGAGTTTGTACTGTGTTTTTGGTGTCTGCAGTGCAACCTACCTGCAACCTCTAGTGGACCCTCAAGATGTGCCAGGCTCTTGGAGTGAGGGCTACCCTTACTTTCCCCTTTCACCACCCTCGCCCTGACGTAGTGACCATTGCTGACATCTTCAAACACAGTAAGTAACTCAGAAACACGAGATGTGTAACCGGCAAGTGCAGTTATCTGTTGGCAGAGTCAAAGGATTTTGGGATCGATCAACTTATTGTTATTCTTATTATTTTTGTATTTTATGCAAGGTCAACCTAAACAAGGCTAACAGTCACTCTTGGTAAAAGGTTACAAGAAGAAAACATTTACGATGAAAAAAACTCAGTGGAGCCGAAGGTAGGAATTGATATTCCTCTTAAAACAATCTAGGTTGTAGGATGGAGGGAAACATGCACCATGCAAGGAGTAGAAAAAGAGATGCAGTACACTGGAAAAAAGGCTGTTGGGATGAATCTTAGTTCTACATCTCAGCAAAATAATGGGACAGATTGATTTATCCAGTAAGTTTGTTATCACCTAGCATTCTCGAAAGTCTCTCATTCGTCATTAACAGCACCCACTCATCAAAAGTCTCTCATTCGTCATTAACAGCACACACTCACATATTGCAATGTCTGCAACAACGAAAATTAGTGTTATAGAATTATTGCTTATCATTGTTTTGCCTTTCATCCTATCTTGATGATCTGTTGTTTTACAAATTTGCATTTCATGTTGTCCTGTTATTGTTCAATCAAAACAATAAATGGTTATCCTAGCCTGGGACGAATCCACACACCTCTTTGTAAGAAGACATTACTCTTTCCATGGCATCGGCCAGGCTCAACAGTAAGCTCTTAGCTGTAATAAAGTTCTGGGTACGCAGACTCACTGATTGACTCTCTGAAACTGGTTTTCCATCTGTGCAAAGATACAATAAATTCTGATTATTATGGAAGCGCCATATTTTTAACATGTACTCAGATACATTTATCTTAGTAGAAACTGTAGATTTATTTTCAAAACTTCACATAATCCTAACTAATAATTCTGTTTATAAACCAACAGTTTGGAACTAATAGTTTTCTGCAATTGGGGTACAAATACATATTTGCAAAACAAACCCTCTTAATTTATGGAAAAGGCTTGTCAGCATGTTTTGACAATAGCCACAGGGGCTTGCAGGGTTAAATCTTTACGTTATAATTAAAATTGTTCTTTTACCCATACACTAATGTGTGATAAGCACTGTACACTCCGTGGGAACTCAACTTACCAGGACCAACTGTAAGATTCTTAGCAGTGATAATAGGAATAGCGACCATGGCCAGACCATTTGCACTCCAGGTGTACTTGAGTAAGAATTGCTCCAGCATCACGTACCAGAGACGCTGTCGGAATATCAGACTCATCTGCTCCTTGAGCGAATGGTAACTGCGCTTCAACTGCTCATGCTCTACCTGTGTACATTAATATCGTATGACGAAATCGAAGAGATAATTCCTCAATGGTTTTCGAAAGAGCATATTCCTTTTATTTCTCAAGAATGTGAAAATCCAGTGGTGTTGTTGCATTTTGTAGTAAAGAGCATACAATGGCTGCACCTTTTAACCCTAACCCTCCTTCTATACGCCTATTCTCTTTGCAGAAATGAAGGCTCTACTTGCAATGACAAGGTTGTGGGTTTGAATCCGGCCAAGCTAACTGCTGATTTCACAATTTAGTTACTGTATCACAATTTATTGATTGTGCAATTCATAATCATAGACATGAAACCAATGTTTGTGTGAGAGAGATTGGCTGTTGCCAGCTTGGCGCTTATATCCCCTTGTGGGAGTTTCAATGCAGAGTTCCATTGTTGGGAAGATCATCTAAACAAAGGACTGAGAGCTGCAGGCCCAAATAACAATAGCTTGTCACCCTGGGTCAGGGATTCCAATCTTAAGTCTAAACATGTGTGAAGTGAAATAAAAAATAGAGTAGGATATTGGAGGATTGAGGTCAGCTGTAGGCAAGTGGGCCTAAGGAGTAGGGTTTTAAAGTATCTTTGCCTGTTAATTACATGCACTTGAAACACAGACTCAATTATACTTTTTTTAGTGAAAATACTTCTAATACTGACTGGTATCAGTACCAATTTTAAACAAAACTAATTTTAAAAATGTACAAATTGCTTTTCTTTTAATTATCAATCTCATACATTTTGTTGTAACGTTAGTATACAATACACGCTTAGTTTTATTTAGAATATGAAACGGATCAACAAACACAGGCCTGGAATGTTATCTTTGAGAGGGCAAGGCCTTTTAGGTTTTGCAAAGGGCACTTCCATTGGAAAATCTTTAAGTCTATGGGGGACTTTTGAAGGGGCACTAAGGCCAAGACCAGGGGCAACAGAGACTATGGCCTCCATGGCCTCCATGTATTAAATCCAAGCCTGCAAACAAAACTTTGACCCTGTATCCTACCTCATGTCCCTCATAGAATGCAATCTCCTCGGCATTTGCAATAACTCTTGAGTGCACAAACCGCAAGTTGCCCTTCCGCTCTGCCTCCCCGGCCACCAAGCGGCCAAACTTGGGTGACGCGGCCCGTAGAATCTTGGCCGTTGCGATGAAGGTCAGGCTGCCGATCAAGGTGGAGAAACTGGTTCCCGAGTTGTTCTTGGTCGCCAGGCCAACCAAGGTGTAGCACATCAAGAGGATGTCTAGTAAGGGCTTGCTGAGCTGTGAGTAGAGATGTGCGACGGATTCACAGAATGTGCTGACATCTTCGGTCAGATTCTGATCTGGGTTGACAAGACGAGTGTCCATGTTACCTACCCGGTAGTAGGTCTGGTTCTTGAAGTACAGCTTGTAGCAGTGAGCAACGAGTCGAGAGCGGAAGGCTAGGGATAGATTACTCTCCAAGAATCGGATTGCACTGTTGACGAAAGTCGCAGGAACAGCAACTACCAGCCACTTCAGAATGTAGAAAAAGAACTGGATCATATTCTTATTGACGATAGATTTCACCATGTTACCCTCAAGGTGGGCGACATATATGGAAAGGAAAGTTCTGCACACTAGGGTCATAGTGTGCAGTACGAGAAGTCCGCATTCTTTCGTAAATACTCCCGGCATGATTATCTTAACAAGTCGTATCAATCTACGGTTGAACTCAGCATTGAGAGAATGTGACGAGCGTTCCTCAGCAACGGTATCCATAATGACAACACTGCCTTTTTTGGTATTGGTCCCTCCATGCTTGTCGTTGGGTTTGGACATTATATCCTCCACAATGCTTCTTACCACTGAGGTTGCATATTGCACATGATCTTTGGTACCGTATGCCACAACAGCTGTGATAGCGACACCAGCTAAAATTTTAGGATGTTTAAAGTTTGAAGATTTTATGTTTCTAAAGGTTTCTTTGAGGTTCATGAGGCGAGACATATTTGGAATAGCTTCTTGATTGAAAACTTAATAAAACACTGAATGGAAAGCCTCCGATATGTGGTGTACAGTAAGGATGATCAATTTCCGTCGCTCAATTACATTGCAGTGCGAATGTATTTGATTTCTGTCCACTCCAAGAAATGCGACTGAATTCTTTGATAACATTGGACCTGTATGATAAATTTAAAAGAAAATAGACAAATTGTAAAATTTTTACAACAACAACGCTATTACACATTAGATCACTCAGAGCCTATTTAAGCTTACTAAAGTGCTACTACTGCTACTAGTACTACCATTTAGGGCAAATGCATATATTAACTGCAGTGTCATCTACATCTCAAAATGCCCGCTTGTCTGCCATTTTCAGGGAAATGCTTTTAAAGACAAGATTATTTATTTAGACAGCCTCATCATCATACTTAAAATACACAGCCCTATTTTATGTGCATGAAGATATGGTAGAGGTTTCCTCCTTCATTGCTATAGGGAGTCTCGGCCGAGCCTAGTAGTGCATTGAATTCAAGTTCAGGTGGCTGTGTGTCAACACAATGTAGGTTTGAATCTTGGTCCCAGCACTTGTGTGTCCTTGAGCAAGCTACATCAAACATGTACTTTAAAAACAGTTTAATTGCTCCTTGGCATTATAACTTGACATATGATGGACTCTAGCAAGTAACAAAGAAGAAGACTAGAAGTTCAGCGGTATAACCGTTCCTGAATCCTCCATATTATGGATACTACTAACCGTACTACTAGACAAGAATGATATTGTTCAACCATCCATGGAGGTAGAATAGTTCAACTGCCATGTTCAACAAGAGCCCTTGATTTATGATTATCACAACCAATCAGCAGGGTACTACACTATCATAAGCCCCTCAGTTTGCCAAGGTGAGCGCTATCATTCAATCATTCATACTGGCATAGACACCCACAGACATTGTCAACAATGTTCATCCCCCCCCCCCCCAAAAAAAAGGTCAAGAGATAATACATTACAAATACATGCTGCAATAGTTGCGATGATCGTAACCCTCCATCCTCCCGACGGGGGGATCGTAGAGGATGGAGAGTTACGATCATCGCAACTACATGTAATGCTGCAAGTGCAATAGAACAATTCATTCGAATAAACTGTATCACTTTCCATTTCCAGTAATAAGTACCACTTGGATTCAGATACAAAACCATGGCGGTAGAAAATAAAAGGAATTAGGACAAACCTAATCCAATTTACGATAGGAGGGACTCATTATTTTCCAAGTGAATATAAATAATGCCAATAAAAAATGCACACATGACACTGACCACCTGACATACAGAGTCTGAAAAGTACATGCATCGATGATCATCATGAAAACTTTTCTACAATTCCTACCATAATAGGATACACTCACCCTTTATGTTAGATTGTTTTAAAATCTATCTACACTTCTTAATTCTAATTCTTGCGGAACGATTAACGCATGTTGTTTATGTATTGTTAGGTTGTTGTGAACGGACGTGATTCCTCCCCCCGGCCTGCTGCAGCGCATTATGCTCGATTGACCTCTTGCTCCTTAAATAAACAGCGCCCTCATTGTCAAAAAATTACGTTTTACATATTGAATGGCTTCCTGACGCCCCAATGACAATTTTCTATAATCAGCACTAGTTTAGAAGTGCACTGTCTTATTTCTTCAACAAACTTTCGACGAATCTGAAGAAAGAATTAGTGCTGCATTACTGATGTCGTCTGCCACACCAAAAGCATTATTCTACTGACTGGTGATAAAACATTTTTTTAACTTTAATGAAATGAATTGGGTTGGGGGTGTGAGGTAAGTCACTTTATGTTGTGGGGCACATATTATTTTAAGTATAGCCTAGTTTATGTAATGTTAGTGAAAGCTCCGAAGGGCGAATTTCATTTGTTGACCCCAGGCTGCCCAGCAGGGCCAGGGGCCCACTTCAAAGCACAGTTAAACTTCCCTACTTTAAAGAGAACTCCGACTGTTGCTGGTTTCATTTCTAATCTTCCTTTATTTCTTTATTTGTATAGCACTTGCTGTACAATGGATATTTTGACAATAAATTAAACTTTAATTCACTAACCTAAACAACTTAAGATAATCTCAAAGTCAAAATCAATATAGACAATAATAAGTGCACCACAAATGACATAGCCATAGTTTTGCTAAGTTTAGTATTTTTAATTTTAGCATCTGATAGACTTAAAATTCAAGTTTTAATAGAGACTGGTTAACAAGCATCAATATTACAATGTTAATCATGATTAATACTTGTGCACAGTTTTTAACATTTTATATGATTGATATTTTATTTAACACTAATTAAATTAAGTAATAAAACAGGATGATAAAAAAATTCTTAAAATAGTAGTAGTATTAATAAAACGGAAATAATATATTTTTGGCAATTGGTCAGCAATGGGCTGTCGTGTCAGTTCATGTTATGACTATATGTTTTTGTTTTTTTAGAAATAGACTAAAAACAAAGGATGAGAAACGCAGACAAAAGGTCAGTATTTACACAAATTTTGAGTCTAACAATTAGGCCGTCCAATTATGCTTTCAGAATTTTTCATGGATGAACTTTACTCAAAAATGTTTGAAGTATTTGACATTTTGTACTCCACACATATTAATTGTGGAGTATAAAATGCCCAAATACTTAAAAAAAATTACTGTCTAGCACATTATTGCTTAGTCCCCTATTCACTTTGTAAATGTTTCTTTTAAATGTTGTTGTATTTTGTATGTAACTTTTGTCACAATTGTTTCAGTAAAAATGCATACAAACAAATTTTTTTCAATAGGCCGACATGTATATATTGTCAAAATGGTTTATTCAACAAGTGTACTTTAATCAAAATGCATTATTCTTTGTTCACTTGTTATTGCTCAAAATGTTAACGCATTCTTTAAACTTTTCATTTACTAAAACTTAGAGGTGTAGGGTTGTGACACCTCAATAATTTGTCTTTAAACCTGACTTGGTAAAATGATTACTACATCAAGTAGAACAAGGTCACCCAGACTTTAAATTCAGTCATTGTGTCAACCGAAAACCTTCATGCAGCCTTTAAACCCACCAATTAAAAGGGGGTTGATGTTTTGACCACCGAGAAAGGCTTTGATAAAATGATTACTGTTGTGTTTCTTGCCAGACCCACTTGTTTTTGTTTTGTTTGTTGGGTTGTTTGTTTTGTTTAATTTATTAAGTGGAGAACATTGGTAGTTTGCAAGTTGGTGTAGCCCTGGTAGGACACCAGTCTCCTTTACACTGAACTATTGTATGCAACAGAAGAGTCCATCCAGGCCCTCCCAAATAAAACATCCGACCTCGCTATGCCCCTGATCCTGATTATAACATCAAGAGTAAAGCTTGATTGATAAACCATGTCTACCTCCGAATCCAGGAGTTCTTTGAGAAGATGAAATATGGAAGCAGAGTGGGAAGACTCAAGAGGACTAACGAATCTCCAAGGAACACATCCCTCCCAACAAGCTTGGACTTGCTGTCCTTACAAGCAGCTGACTACAGTGCTAAGAAATTCAGACAAAGTGGTAAGTGGTAAAACACTCTCTAAGTAGGGAGAGAAATGGTACAAAAATAATGAATTCCTTTTCAGACCCCCCAAACAGCTGCTTCATGTTTGAAGGTTGGGAACATTAAAGTAACTGAAAAAGCTCGGGTACACTTTGTGGTCTAGTAGTTGAGACATTTGCTCTAGGATGAAGGGGTTGTGTGTTTCAATTCCTACCAAGTAGCCTGTAATGTGTTTGGGGTTTTTTGCGGACACATTGATGAAAAGGTAAACCAAAATAATGTAACTTAACATGCTTGTCCAAGCAGGTGTATAAAAATATGAAAACTCATTTAAATTTTAACTAAATTGATCTTTTTAGGGAGCAAATCTGAGCTGTTTTGTGAACAAAATATGTAAACAAAATTTCCTAGATATTTGGTATAGTTGTATAGTCTCTTTTATAAAGTTTTTTGTTGTTGTAAGGCATTGTTTTCTTGTTAACCCTAGCAATGTTCTGCATTAAATGCGTGTAATGCCATGCATTTAATTTACTACATTCTTAAAATTTGCAAATAAATGTTAAGAAATAATCAGTGCAGTCAAAGATGACTTTCCAAACTTTATTTTGGTCACAACCTGAACTTTCTCAAAGGTCATTTTAAGGTCGCATACATGTAGTGTGTTGTAACCAATACAAATGCAATACTAACAGGGCCCTTCCACTACACAGTCCATGAATTGGGTGAAGTAATTGGCCTGGGACACTGCTAGGAGTTCAAACAAGCTATATAAGTCACTGTGGTCAAGTAGTTAGACTACAGGACTTGCAATCACAAGGTTGAGGGTTCGAATCCAGCCAAGCTAACCGCTGATTTCACAATGACTAGAATAAATATTGTCATCTAGTTAATAAATGATTTGTGCAGTTCATAACCATAGACGTTAAACATTGTTTGTATGAGAGAGATTGGCTGTTGCCAGCTTGGCGTTTACATCCCCTTGTAGTTTTGCCAAGTTCCCTTGTTGGGAAGCTCATCTAAACAAAGTGTTATATTACTATTATAAGATCACTATTTGGCTAACTGGAGCAACTGTCACTTTTAATTATCAACTTTCCTAAATTTTTTTGTTTCAGATCCTGAGCAGAAATCCAAGATGAAAGTGAAGAAGATTGAGATGGATCGAAGCAGAGGATTGTTCCCATATCATCATCACCACCAGGAGCTTCCTATGTCACCAGATGAAACCCCATCCAAGTTACAACTACAAGAACCTGATGAGAGGTATACACTATTATGCAAATATGGGATGCATACGAGTGCATTTTTGCAGAATATAATCAAGAGATGAAATCTGGACTATTCCATTTAATGAGACAAAGCCGAGTGAAATGAAAAAGCCAGATTTCACTGAAGTGATTATACTCTGTGACAATGCACGAACGACATGCATTCAATATTTGTTTTATAAAACTCACACACTGATCATTGTCATTTGAAAAAAAATTCACAATAAACACAAAAAGACACAGAAACTCGTCCACCCCCAAAATACAAACTTTCACAAATCTTAGAGGAATCCATATGGAAACCAACCTTGTCCACTGTAACATGACCTTGCCTCATACAGACAAACAGGCAGGGGCTGATTATTTTGGAAATAACGATACGATGCTTCTGAAGTGTCCTATAATTATCCATATAAAACTCCTATGTTAAATTTTGGAGCATGGCGGCAATACACATGGCAAATTAAAGGATGAAATGCGACACATGTTCCACCAATAGTATTACAAGAATCTGTGTGTGCGGTATATAATGTATTTATGGCTCTGAATAAAACTTTAATGACATTCTCTGAATGTGGCGTAAACCTCTGCAATGGTAAATAGTCAATTATCACATGGATTATGATTGCCATTCTATTAATTATAATACATAAATTATATATTTACAAAATACAGTAAACACATGTTACATTGTTTTGTTTATTACAGCCCTCTTTTGTCCTATCCCTCTTATGAGGGGCATCTTCAGACTGCAAATAGCTTTTACAATATCAACCAATCTTCTGAGATGTTGAAGAGGAGCACATCATACAAGATGAAGCCTGAGGAGCATGTTTTAGTGAGTACTTGTTCCTCGAAAGCTCTGTTTTGTGTCTCTAGGCTCATAAGAATGGCTGTAAATGTTTGTGTAGTTGTTTAGTTTTGTGGCGTTTGTTTGTACTTGTTGTCTTTGTTTTTTGTCTTCTTTTTTTCTAAGCCGGTGAGTTTTGTAATGTGATTATTTCTCAGAGTAGTTTGAGACAATTTTAGTGCTGAATATAGGAAAGGAATCGCCTTGTAAGTGCAGAAATAATGTACAACAAAAGCATGCGTGTTTGAACAAGTGCAGTATCTTGCCAAACTACAGAGCTGCCAACTCTCCATGATTCAGCAGAAAGTTCCTGAAAATGAGCCAATCTTTCCATGTTATGAAGAACAAATTTGAAAATCTCCCTGATTATGGAAACTTTTCACCCATTATGTTGAATGTAATTTTAAATATCTCCCTGATTGTTGTATAAAATCTCCCTGAATGCAAGATGCAAATGTTGGCAGCTCTAAAACTATGGCGGATGAACACAAACCCGATGGTGTCAAATAAGAACATTTTGCCTGGACCCTCTCTAGTTTGAATGTTTTTGCACTGATGGTACAAAAAGAGCAGTTGCTTCTTTCCTGTCCATATTTCACAGAGTGAATCTCATCATGAGTATATCCAGTCCTCAAGTCTGTTTCATAGCACTCCAACCACAAAGGTTGATGATGCACCACTACAGCCGCTCAAACACCAAGGGAAGCATTTTGAGGATCTCTTCTTCAGTTTCATGCCACCTGGGTGTGACAATGAGAATGTCTCATCAGGCTCAAAGGAGAAGCTGCCATCAGCCCCAAATGATGGGATAAGTGACGGCTCGAAGTATGCGGATGGGTATGTTTGTTCAGGCCTGCTTCATGGAGGCAACAGGGGCTCCATGCCCCTGGTCATTGCCTTGGTGCCCTTTGAAATGCTCCGGTAGAAATTTTAGATTCCACTCATAGAGGTGCCCTTTACAAGAAAGAAGTATCAGGCCTGATTAATAATCAATTAAAGACTTCAGAGTATCTGCTGACCTATAATTTAAAAATCCTCCAGCGTGTCCACTAAAGTGTTTTAACCTTTCATTAATGAAAGCTTATTTAGTTCAAAGTAGGTTTTAGGTAACAATTTCTATGTAAAATCTTCAGTGAAATACATATACATACATAGAGGAATTTTTAAAGTGCCCCACAAATATCCCTGCACTTTTTTAAACTGAAGTTTCCACACCATTTCTAAAAAAAAAGAGCAAATTATACTTGCATCTACAAACTGAATGAACCTGCATAATTACACTTTGGATCGTTTTTGAACATTGGGGTCCTGTCTGTGTGTGATTTTGTTTCCTGTAGATGTGAAAGCAATGTAATTGAGAACCCAAACAGTTTCAATATTTATAAAATTCAAACAGTCTATTCTGAAATGTACAAAACGGTCATATACCACTCAGAAAAGGAAAACCCCCTGAAGATTTGGTTATTTGCACATCTTGGCGTCAAACTGCGTGTATATATTATTACCTCCCTTTAAAGACTGGATACTTTGATGAAGTAATTTACTTGTTTACTTTTTTCTGGTCAGGTTTGAATACAGCCCCATGTCCTGTATCCCGTCTGAATCGAGTCAATCTGACACGGCCTCTTCATCACAAATCACAATCAGTCAAGAGAGTCAACAAGAAGGCCCAAGGAATACCTGCCAATCTGGAAATCTGAAGATAAGATGCAATAATACAGACACTCTTATCATCAATGACGACATTGCTTCCAATGTCAGCAACATCGAAGATGATGAGATCCCAAGAGAGACCAGCATCACACAGAATTCTGACTCCGAGACCTCAGAGAAGGTTGATTTGATCTGTGAAGAGACCGCTGAGTTTCTGTCACCCTGCAATAAACGCCGAGTCGAGTCCAAGTCAACATCAAGAAAATCCAGCAAAACTGGAGATCAACAGGGCCTGGATGTGTTGCAAATCAGCCAAGATGTTGGTGTCTCCAACTTAAAATCGAACAAGATGCAAGAGGAGCATACAAGAGAACAGAATCCTGTCAAATCTTGTCCCACACACAGCTTGACAAATTCATTCAAGTGGAAAGCCTTTGTCTCAGGCAAGCATTTAGAACAAAACTTATTAAGTAGCTATTAAAAACAGATACTCAATCAAAGGGTAGTTTTTGTTATGTTTTATTATTAGTCTTTCCTAGAAAGAAGACCTTCAAAGAAAAGTTTGAAGAAAAAAAAACATTTGAAAAAAAAAATTCCCATTTTTTGTCTTTCATTCAAATTGTATTACTTTATTTAAATACACAAAGATGCAGGTTTGCACAGTCTTTGACCAAAAGAAAAACGATGTGTGTCTCCCCTGATAAACAGTGATTTATTTGTCAAGCTTAATTAAAAACTTCTCTTTTATTTTTCAGGACAACATTTTTCTGAGAACCCGACATGTTTTAACAATGAAAGGTAAGACAGATGAGACTAGTACTGGCTATGGTTGATGATAAGTTCAATGTATTCATAAACAATTGATCTTAAAATTTTGTAAGAGAGAGGACCACACCCTTGCTGGGCTGAGATTATTTGTAAAAATACATTAACCTTTGAGACAATGTGCCCTGAATTAAAGCTGCACATCATTGTGTCAGTGTGACAAGGCTTTATAACTACAAAACAATCTTTACAAAATACATAGAAGTCAATGAAATTACCTGGTTGCTTTGAACCAAATTCTGTGTTTGACGAGTATGAAATACAGCTTCTTCTTTTTTACTGAATTTTTAATTTCTGTAATCAGAACTAACTTATCTCACTGAGGGATAGTGAAGATATTTTACAAGAAGTCTCCTCCATCCACTAATCTATTCCACTGCAATAAACATTTGCAGGACAAGTTCCAATCAGAACTAAATTTTAGTCATAAAAGTAGATAATACATGGTAATACTGCAAACCAAAAATCATAATGATGCTCCACCGTGCAATACTTCAAAACTTAGATACAGAATGTCTGCAAATTGTAAAACCAGGTAGTAGAAACTGCATGACTTGGAATGGTTCTATAATATTTATTTAGAAAAGTGAAGCGGACCCCAACCAAGACCATGAGCAGTGTCTGCCAACAAGTCCTTCAAGAGGTGAGACATGTTTTTTGGAAACTTTATCATGAGGCGTCCATCTTGTATTACTCCCATTTATATCAGTGTAACGAAAGTGAGGCTTGGAGGGCAAATATTCCAGCATGATAAAGGTCTATTAGGTTGAAACTGTGAGACAAATGTCAACTTTCATAACCTCTCTTTGGGTAAAGTAATTAACACTTTTTGTACAGAAAAATAATATCCAAAATAACCATGGCAGGATAGAAACACAAATTTTTTGGTTAATTAAAATGATTCCCAGAAGTTCTGTGCAGGCATGATTTGATCAACTAAAATGAAAAAAGTAAAATTACCATTCGTCTATCAAATGTACAGGTATTCAGACCAATCTTTCTTGAAGTTGTTTCATTTCCCTGGTTAGTAAAATACCCCTGCTCATAAACTGTGAATCACATTTAAAAAAAAATTACAATACTGTTCTTGGTACAGGTAATGCAATTAGACAGAGAACTGATCCAGCGAAGTCCATATCCTCTCAGGTCAACATCAAAATCCGGTATGGGTTGTTTTAAAAAGTACTTTGTTCTCTCTATTTTTGTTTTCATGTTGTGATATTTTTTTATGATTAAAAGATGAATTCTTTTTAAAGATGAAATATAATTCCTAGCTTACAATGGGAGACATTGGAATGCGAGGTGACAGCAGTTTTACCATGATAAATTCCATTGTTTTATGTAGTTTTGAACATGCGCACATTTCTAGTAACAATGGATTTACCCGGTGAGTGAGTGTCCCATTTGAGGAAATTTTTTCATCTGTAATTATACCATGTTGTTGTTTGCCTTGATTAGGATCCCTCACGTCTATGATGGGCTTTACCAACTTACCAGTGACAAATTGCAAACCCAAGATGGAGGAATTCAGTCTTCCGCATACCAAGGTGATTCTATTAAGAGCAGAGTAATGATTGTCAAGTCTTCAAAACGCCTTTACACCTGACCATTGCACTGTAATTTCAGTTACAAGCCAATCCCATGATAGTTACACTTAATTGTTTATGTCCTTCAGCATGGACCAATTTCATTGCACTGTTTTTAACCATTTTAACCACGGAATTCTCTGCTTGAGGAATATACAATTACAGGCTTTAGAGGGCGCTGTAGGCGTATAATTCCGTGGTAAGCAGCACTGTGGGCCGAGATCTTTATACTAACAAATCAGTCGGGGTTTTGGTCCCTCATGAGCAGTCTTTTATGGAAATTTATGTTCATACAAATGGAAAGTGTTTTTGATGCAAAACATACTTTAAATTGCAGGGGACAGAATTTGCCAATCTGCAGACTGGAGACGAGGAGCCAGACAACAAAGACCCTATGGAGTATGTGGAGCAGCAGGTACCTGACCAGACTGATCAGCACATCACATCAAAGAGTCTTCAGATTCACTCATCTCTAAGTGACTCATCAGAACAACCAGATACAGATGATGAAGAGAACTCAGATGATGAAGAGAACTCAGCTGTCCACCTCCAAGATTTTAATGAACATATCCAAGAAAACAAAGAGAGTCAAAGAGCAAGTGATATAACAAATCTTGCTTCCTATGATGAAAAAACTGGAATAGAGAAGTCCAGTCCTGAGCCCACAGACAATGACTGTCCACAAATGGCATCATGCCAAGATAATATGTGTTGTACACACACCGATAAGTTAACCAGTACACTAATCACCTGTAATTCCACCATTCATAACAAGGCAACTCAATGTGATATTAATACAGTGACCACTGAAAACAAAGAAACACAGTATAAACTTACAGATTGTTCAGAATCGTTGTGTGTTGAAGCTGCTGTCATTCAAGAGAATGACGTCAATACATCAGATCCTTCCTTTCCCTGTGATCCATATGATGGATGCAAGATCTGTTGAACCATTATTATACAAATATTGGATGCGAATGGGTACAATATAGCAGAATCTGGACTGTTCCATTTGGAGCAATCCAGCTTTCAAAGACTGATTATATTCTGCTATATTCTGCTGTATGAATAAAAGGCATCATGCTTGTTTTGTATACCTCACACATAGATCCTTGTCATTTGGTATTTGATATAATTCATAATTTATTTCAACAATAAATACAAAGTTTTGAACAGTTTATAATTCATATTAACACTAAGGTAAGAGATGGTTGATAAAGACTCAGCTGAAGCTGTTTAAGACCGGTTGGCTAAAGCGGGTCCGAAGCGTCCTACAATTATCAATATAGGACTCCTATATTAAATTGTTGAGTGTCTGAATGGTATACATGGCAGAATAAAGTATGACACATCTGGTATATAAAAAAGAATAGCAACAGACCTTCATGTTTTTGTTTTTGTTTGTTTTTTGTTGTTGTTGTTTTTTTTTTGGGGGGGGGTTCGGAGGAACATAGAAGAATTAAAGGAGGTATTTTTTCACAAGAAGACTATTAACAAAAGAAAGACATCCAAGTTATCTTTACAAACCCGTCATCATGAAACTCGCCTTCTTAGTAGAGGTAAAACGACAATGAAAAAATCACAGCTTTGTACGTGCAGCACATAGGATCGGACAATGAGCAACATTCTTTTGACCTCTAGCCGAGGGCACCCTACTCAAAACACGTCATGTGCAGAAGATCTACTGCAAAGTAAAAGACAATGTTTTCATTATTGTGGATCGTGACCTGATAAAAAAGTTGTAATAATTTATTAAAATGAAGCAGAATTCCTCATGTTGTAAAAAGTTTTAAAGAATACAATTTGCAATATTCATATAATTTATGTGTATATATCTTTCCCTCGCATTTTTTTCCTAGATGTACCCGGTCCACCATTTCTTTGTCAAATTGCAGACATCAAGCATAGTGGTTCAGTTACGTGCAATTGCTAGGGAGCCTTGCCATAAAGTGGGGCATAAAGTGGGGCATGAATAGTTCTGTATAATACTCTCCAGCATAGTGTTAACCAGAGGGGTGTCTGGTGTAATTCACTTAAAGAATCTAATGCAAATTTGTGTTCTTATTTAACTAACTTCTTTCAATATTCAGAAATTCCAAACTGTAAGCAAAAACATTTTTATGTGTAACAGTTACTATTATTATTTATTTATACATTTGTATTACTATTAAGCTAGTTATTTATCTTATTTACTTATTTTAATTTGATTGGGTAAAGTTAGAAATGTTTGTTGGGGACCTTTTTTGAAATGTAAAGCTACGGAATAAAACTTTCTTTACATAAACTAAAACTTGATAAGCTGGACCAGTATGTTTTGTCTGTCAAACAATATCTCAAACACGATTGGGTGCAAGTTTATATAACTATTTTGACGACACACTCTCTCATAAATATGCAATAGCAGATTTGTCGTCATCCATTTGCAACCTCGTCCGCATCCATGCATTTTTCTGATGTGATCGTCCCCATGAGTAATGATACATACACGTGTGAGAAAAAGGTTTTAATATAGCTTCAATGGCGGCGCCCATGAACCAAAGCAATGTGACCACTGACTGAGTGACTTCACAGTGACAGGGCGATAATCAAACTTGTTATAAGACAAAAGGTATTGTATTGTAACACGGAGTAATGGAGTATGGAGTAATCTTATCTTATTGTTTGTTGTTTATTTTTCAAGTGGAATAAAAACATTCCGAGGGACATTATGCTCGATCCTTCAACAATGACATGTCTCGTTGTCTGCCGTGCCGTGGCAGGCAGTGGCATGTACTAACTACTATTGTATGCATTGTCTGCTGTATGCGTGTGTGTTGGCTGCGCTGGCTGAGTGCATAGACTAGAGAAAAGACCTTTCTCTATATGTTGAGAGTTGTCAGGGGGTTGTGTTTACAGAGTCAGTATGACAGTACTCAGTAGACAGTGTTACTGTAGTCACAGTGTTACAAAAGTGTAGTTGTGCTGTGTTAGCATCTCTTTTTTAAACATCGGTCTTATCACAAAGACTTCCATGGTCATGGTGACTATGAATTGATGAGATTAAGACCAATTTTAACTGTAAAAAGAGAGCTATTACTAGTAGTAGTAGTATATTATTATTAATAATTATAACACTAACACTAGAGCCCATGAGGTGGTCTAGCTGGCTGTGGTCATCGAGTGAATTTCCCCATTAAACCAACATTAAATAATAATGCTTAGATTGTGGACACATGTGATTGATTGAGAACTAGACCCTTTAAGTTTATTATTGCCGATTAAATAGCCAATACACTGGACTCCCTCTGAGGAAACATGGGGGGAAAATTCAGGCAAACAACTGCACGCTCTCATTCGCAAGGTCAAACATTACAGTCCCTGCTAAGGGAGTCCAGCATTCTTGGCACTAAGTATTTATGGGGCTATGTACTATGACTGAGTATGTATGATGCATCTACGACTGATGAGGATACACACAGTATAGTGATCAAGATCACAAACATTGCATGATAAACATAAGAAATTGGCAGTGACACCATGTAGTTGGATCTCTTTTGAGTGATAGGTGGTTCTGAGAAGAAACGATGGACCCAACGTTTCTGATGGACTCAACAATTTGGACAGTATACTCTGTCCATTGTCAGGACATTGCGCATCAACTCACCCATGAGTGTTATAAATTATACTATTCTAGTAAGAAATCCGTAATGGACTAATTCGGTACAGTTGATGATCAAAAACTATAAACAATGTCTTATGTTTCATTTCTTTGTACAGTGAAGTTTGACAATGCTTACCCCATCATTTGAGCTTACCCAAGACGCTGATTTCTTGAGGCTTCTTATTAAAGCACGCTATGCAAAAATCACAGACGTGGAAACATTTGTTGACGGCAATGACTTCAAGTTCTATGCAAAGCCTTATTTCCTGAGGTACAGTTTTGATTTATTCACATCATTTAAACAACCAGAACATCATTTTAAAGGTAGGGTCATACTTTGGTAATGACCCGGAAAAAAAATATATAATTTTTTTTTCCCAAAGCGTACTTGTTATAAAGGTGGTAATTGTAGTAAGCATCCTGCAAAATGTTTTCGTCTGAAGTGCCCCTGTTGATTAGAAATCAATAAAAGTTGTCAACAAATTTGAATCTTCAAAGATTGCCTGCAGGCGACTTTGGGAAATTTCTGTGAAGTTTGTTTGAACGCTGCCCTCAATACGGCCAGAGATGTGGTTGGTACCAACCGTCACCTTGCTAAATGTGGATGGATTCAACATTCTTGATGAAAATACTATAACAATTTTTGTTTTTCTCAACAAATACACTCTGTATTCAACTAAAACTTTCACAAGTGACTTATATTGTATCTTTCTTGTTAATTTTGTCTATAAATCTCAGCATTACATTGACAAAAACAAAATGATGCTAAATCAAGACACACGATCTAAATGTAAATAATGGAAACAAGTAATGCAGATGCATCTGAAGCATTAAAGGCTAAATTCTCTTTAAAGACATTCCCTGAGGCTTATGTCCGATCATTCAAACAAGACACTGAACTCAAAACATCATTTACATATTGTAGGCCTACAGATCAAGACAACCAACCAATCTAAATGGAAATATAAAGCAGTAATGATAAATCACAATTCATGAAGGTTTATTTTTCCATCTTGAGGACAACTTGACGGGGCAATAAGACCCAGCTGATGGGAATATTTCTGAAATACATATTGCTATGGAACATTTCTCTTCCCACCCCAGGCTTCACCTTCCTGGAAGAGTTATTGAAGATGGCAGGGAACGAGCAAAGTATGATGTAGACTCAGGTATGATCTGACTCCACGCTATCTTAAAAAGGGTATTTTGGAATAATGTGTGTTGATAAATGGTTTGAAATACGGTAACCTTTCTGTTAAAAACATAACTTTATAAGCACATTTCAATTTACCTTATTTGTTATTTTTCCTTTTAATTTAGAGTATAATTTCTATAAGTTTTTCTGAAGTTATTGCCAGTTGTAATTTGTTTGTTTTTTAGGATCGTTTGAGATCTGCCTCCCCAAGGAGACACCAGGTGAAGTCTTTCAGGGCCTTGACATGTTAACAAAATTGTTGACCCCAAAAGGTCAGAGGTCAGCTGAGCAGCCTGGGATTGAGGTCGTTGGTAGGTCATAATGATAACAAGTTAACATCTTAGTATTAGATACTCCTGGTGATTAATTCATGGGTGCCTGAAAAGTGAATGCGATAGAACTTCTAGATGTCTCCATCTTTGTCATGTTCATTGACTTCAACAGCAATCAGAATACTGCTTTTCATTATACCAAAAAGGTGCCAGACTGTTCTTGCTCTTAGTTTGGTTGCATTGAGTTGTTTGGGACAAAAACATGATGGCTGCACCGTAAGAAATGTCCAACTGACAATTAAACATGGGCCCTTTTCTGTGAACCTTAGGTGAGAGTGGGAAAGAAGGTGAAGAACTAGACGAAGAAAATGCTGATGACCAGGGGGAGATTGACTGGCAGATGGAACAGCAGCCATTCCAACAAGAGGAGGATGCCCTCATGGGAGAGACGCACTATGGCTTTGCAAGCAAGAGAAGTGGTGTCTTCCAGAGGTTGCAAGTAAGAGTCTTGTAACAGCAGTTTTCATGATATTCAAAGTGGAATGAGATACATACAACTTATTTTAATACTGATTTCAAGTTAATACCAGTACTGTACTGTCTCTTTAAATCTAACCCTCTGCATTTAAAATGCCTCAGGTTAGAGTTAAAGAGAGAATTAAAGAAACATTTGTTTGTTCTTGTCTCACGTTAGCCCTTACTGGCTGGGTTAACATTCATAGAAAGCCTACAGTGAAATAGGTTTTATTCTGACAGGATTTTGACCATACCTTTTTCTGTGCGACTGGCAACACACCCACATTGACTACTGACTTGAAGACAGTACTATCTGGGAAATGTGAATGTTTTTGGGTGTGTTTTTTTTTCTTTGGGGTGGGTCTGCATTTTGGCAAAAACTTCCTGTGTGTAGAAATCAACACTAGAAAACACTTAGACTGGTGACATCGGTATGTCTGGTTCCCATGGGGTTGCAATACTGAATCCCTTGGGTTCTGATCAACTCTGCACAAATCAGGGGCTGATTGTGTTAGGATTTGACAATGGTTGATTAATCAGGCCTGATACTTCATTCTTGTAAGGGCAAGGCAGTTTCTCCTTAGCAAAGGGCACATCAATGAGGGAAATGTAAAATTTGTACTGGAATATCACAAAGGCCACCAAGACCAGGGGCATGGAGGCAATTGTCTCCATGAAGTATCGAACCTGAATAGTTGAACCAATTTGTGTATGTTGGTTTGCATTTACAGGAGGAGTTGTGTGATGTTGTTGATGTGCCAAACCCAGATACAATGCATCCAAAGGAAAGAAGGAAAGCCAGGGAGTCCTCAGAAAATGACAAGTTTGATGGTGATCATTACTTGTAAGCTACAGCTGTTTACTTGAAGGCTTGGTTTGGATAGCACTTTAACAAATAGTTCATTTGGTATCAAGAACTGTTCTGGGACCAATTAATGGCCCTACCACAGGATACTTCCCTAATTACGTTCCCTACAAATCTAACATGAAATAAGCTCCGGATGATGACTAGAGCAGGCTGGTCAAAACATTGAGAACAATAATATCTTACTCCGTGGCAGTGAATGTAGATAGTTCCCAATAGACGCCATCTTTATGGGCAAATTGCATTTTGGCTTGCAGGCGCGTCAAGCGCTCAAATTATTAACGCAGCCGCGCAGTTTACTAACCAATCCTGCAATGAGTTTTGTGAAATGTGCGCGTGCTGCACGCCGTTCTCGCGCAAAACGCATGACTGTGTGTTCCAAATTGCTCATAAAGATGGCCGATTTACGTCATATTGCAACCTATCTATAATACGAGAAGTCCCCTCGACTCACTGATAAAAAGTCTCTTGACTTTGTCCTATCCACTGTGCGATGGGATTTCAGATATCGTGTTGAATTTCACTGACATACGCGCGCTTACATGTCCAAGGCATTGTTAGTGTTTTATGTTTACTCGCATGTATGGTACTACTTTGGTCTGGTAGGCGGATGATGTGGTGGTCGCTTGAGTGGTGGAAAGTTTGTCTGACATCCGGGTAGTTTGAGCAAAAGTGACGTTATTAGTGCAGAGTGTTATTCTTCATTATTTGGCCCTTGATCTTCTAAATGGACCCTTTGTCCAATCAGAGAATTTCTGGGACGCTAGGTAGCAGTAGACTACCAAGTAACTCTATTGTTCTTGGAAATGTGCACATGCTCAGAACTACACAAACAATGGAAATTTACGCAGTAAGTCTGCTGCCACCTAGGGTTCTTAAGTCTCCCATTGACTCCATTTTAACAAATCACATCATGGATATTGGAATGAATACATTTCCCCAAAGTCCGAAATCGTCTGCTCTTGAAACAATTCCCTTTTGATACACTGGACTTGGCCTGTATTACAAGGCATCTTTCCTGTATACTCCAGGGCAGATTTATACCAGGAAGATACAACACTAGATGAGCTTCAAAACCACAAGCCATCATGGCACCCAGACTGGAAGTCACTACAGGCAAAGTATAAACAAGCTGCTACTGGCAAGGAGGGCTATAAGGGTATGTATGGAGTTGAACACATGAATAATCATAAGTTTTATAGAGCGGTTTAACTACGGGCGTCTCAAAGCACTTGCTATTATTTTTAAAGAATGATTTTTAAATGGTTTTTAAATTATGAGACCCATTTATGTAACACCTTTATGAGGGTTTACAAGGTAATGCGGCGCACTGCCAGATACTTCGGGACAAACCCCTTCACTTGGCAATAAGTGTAACTGGGTTCTTTTATGTGCATTAAGTGCATTAATACACAACATGCGGGACCTACAGTTTTACGTCCTATCTGAAGGACAAAGCAATAATGGTTAAGTGTCTTTTATGAGGAGAATGGATGGATGATGGATGGAGTTGAAAGATGCCACTACACCAACCAGACTCTGTCAGCATCAACTCTTGCCAATTGAATTCTTTCATTCCTCATATCAGTGGAATTCACGGAGGGAGAAAGGGAACAGATGATGAGGTTACCAAACAGACAGCACCTCCTGGATGCTGAGACAGAAAGAGGTGTATCACTGGGCCTGGTAGATGTCATCTTTGCTTACGCCTACAATGCCAGAACTACACTTGGTGAAAACTCAGTGAGTGAAAACTGTTTGTTAATGCATGTACTGTAATACTCACCTGATCCAATATGAGACTTTTGGGGACACTAGGTGGCAGCAGACTTATCTGGTAAAACCACTGTTCTCAGCATTGGGCACATGCTCAGAACTTTGTCGACAATGGAAATTTACCTGTTAAGACTGCTGCCACCTATCATTAGAGATTATCTCATTAGACTTTGAGACACTCCCTAAAGGATGTAAATGAACTTTTCTTTCAAAGACCAATGATGTACTATCCCTGTATGATTTACCATATAAACAGATACATATTTATTGTGTACAATGTTACATTTGTTTTCCCCAGGTGGAGTCGGCATGGACCATTTGTAAATTGAGTCCCACCCTCTCCTGGCTTGACTGGTTCACATCGCTTGAGGAGGTGGTAACCGCTTGCTATCGTAGGGCCTTGTGCTATCCATTGTACAGACAATGGGATCTCACGCGGAAAGTCTATCAAGATGTCAAGAGAATCTTTCAGCTAGGTACTGATAGGCTATTTTCGAAACCAGGGTTTAGGCTTGGGCTCCGGTTTGGAGACTGTCTGCCTGTTCCAAGTACTGTACCACAAGTGTATGTTTTTAAAGCTGCTTACGGAGCCCAAGCTGAAGCCTTAGCACAAGATGTGGTTTCGAAAAGTGCCATAAATAAGTTGGCTCAGTTTTATTGCCAGGTGTAACTGAAATTATCACTTTCAATAGCTGGAAATTCTGTGCTTGTGCGAGACCATTTCATGCTGTGAAAAGAAAGTTTGCTTGTGCTTGGCTCACACAGCTACCATAGGAATACTGCAGTAACCCAGTCCCAGATTGTGTGTTTCAATGCCATGTTAACCAATAGGCTGCAAAAACTGGATGCAACTTCAAAGAGATGGACAAAGCGTAATCAACAGTCAAACGAATGGATTTGTTGCCGGAAGTGACACCATGTACACCACGTTATAGCAACAATCGGCTGACTTTTTAACTGACAAAATTTGTTGTTTCTTTGCAGGAAGGAGGCAAATTTTAAAGTGTTTACTTGAAACTCATCGGATATTGGCTGGAGATGACCCACACTACATTCTGAATGAGCTTTACATCACAGATTACTGTATCTGGGTACAGTCCGTCGGTCATGTCAAGATTCAGTCCTTAGCTACAGCTCTGAAGAAGGTCATTGTCATGTTACATTTGTCACTAGATATTATAGTTTCAAACTGCTGGGCAACAAGTGTGACTTTCAATATTGACTAAAAAAAATGCTCATAAATAATGCATTTTTACAAAAAAGTAAGGAGTTACAAATACTATTGAAGCCAAGAAGTCACTATGCACTTAATCGACTTAAGACTCTGGACTTTAAATAAATTGAAATGTTAAATAGTTGGTTGGTTTTGATTCAGGTTTGGGAGGGAGAAAGATCTACAGGCCTGACACTTTGCTCCTGTGAGGGCAATAGCATTTTAGTAAAGGGCATTCCAATGAAGGAAAGGCGATGATGTTCTATTCGAACATATCATGGGGCGACAAGGCAATGACAAGGGCAATAGATTTAATAGACGTTAATTTTGCATCGGGGATAAAGAATATTAGTTTTGGTTTTACCCTACACCGATGTGTGTTAGCACTGTATACTCAGTACTTTCCCGAGTTCTGTGAAAAAATTTGAACTGCCTCTAGCTACCGGGCAATCTCGGTGGTCTAGTTGGTAAGACACTGCTCTAGAATTGCAAAGGTCGTGGGTTCGAGTCCCACCCGAGTAATATGCCTGTGATTTTTGTTCACAGAACTCGGGAAAGTACTGAGTACACAGGGCTAACACACATCGGTGTAGGGTAAAACCAAAATTAAGGGCAATAGAGGCAATTACATAGTACACATTGCCTCCATGAAGTTTCAGCCCAGGATCTATAAATAATAATCGAGTCAATTCTGTTGAAGTGGAATTAGGGTAAAAATTTAACATGTCATCTTCTAGTACCCAAGTACAGTTATAGGCATTATTTTATCTAGATTTTCACCTGTTTTGCATTTCCATTTCATTGCAGGTGAAAATAACTAAGAGTAGCGTTGGCTTTGAACTTGATGAACTGGAGGAAGCAGCTGCTCTTGTGAACCAGGAGGAAACCAAGGAACAGAGTGAACAGTCTGCATCAGTTGAACAGTATGGTTACCCACATATCCTTCATCAGGTGATGGAGGCAGATGTGGAACATGATCTACCCTCTGAAATGTTGGTTAACATGGAGCAAGGCGTTAAATGTGAGACCAAGATTGGAGATGATTCTCAAATGAAGAAAACAGATTGCAACAAACTGAGTGAAAATGTCAGGAAGGTTCAAGACAACCAAGCTACAGGCAATTTAGCCGAGGAAAATACAGAGAATGAAATTGTTGCAAAACTCTCAGCAATGAAGCTTCAAAGCAATGGATCAAAAGGCACAGAGGATCTCTTTGATCCAGTCTCCAAACCAGAAAGCTTGTCATTGGACGAGTGGGCTGCCAAACCACCATCAATGAAGATTGAAGTGTTTGGTGAGGACGTGACTGACGTCAAACCCACCAATCAATCAAAAAGCAAAGACATGAGTCATGAGGGCGAAGATTGTCTTAGTGCTGCAGAGAGAGGGATAATGAAAGAAGCCAACACGAAGACAGCGGAACAACTTTGTGTATCTTCATCACCCAAGAACACTGTGACGTCAAACGGACAAGAACCTCAGCAGATGTTAAAACCTTGCACAGATAAAAACTATTCTAGATTGGTCCAGCAATCTCTTCCAACGTCAAGCTCAGATTCTGATTCGGGTTCTGAATCGGATACGGAGTCTGATTCTGAATCGGATGAAGAAACAAATAGTGATTCTGAATCGGGTACAGATTCTGAGTCAGACACAGGTTCTGAATCGGACACTGCTGTAGTTCCAGAGTCTGAATCCAAAACTGGACCGAACATTGTAACCAATAAATGCAGTCAAGTTTCTTGATTTTTATTAATTTAAGATTTTAGAAGATTCAAAGTCTCGGCTAGAATCAAGAAAGATTAAAGGTTCTCGCAAGAGGCCCTCTGAAATGATGTGGGTCCAGAAAGGCCTACTCTTGCTATACATGTACTGGGAAACTACATAATTATGCAAGTTCACATGTTTGATTAATGGCAGCACATCACACAGGCAAGTTTGCACAAAATCATTTGGGGGAAAAACTTCAATGTCTCAAATAATCTAGGCCGACTACTCCTTGGCCAGAGCCTCTCAACTAAAAAAAGCTGACCATAACTACTTGGCCAGAGCTCTCATTTAACATGGCTGACCACTTCTTGAGTAGAGTTCTCAACTAATTAATGGATTCTTTGGGCTACAAGAGGCATAAATCAAACAACAACAATGAAACAGCAGCTGAGACCATCTCTAGTACAATTCATAATTTATTTACGTTTTTCTATTTGATTATTTAAAAAACATAATAAGTAGGGCCTTTAACATTGATTGAATATACAGAAGTAAACCATGTTTCCAAAAGCATTGCTGTATTAATAACAAGAATATACTATCAAATAATAAGAAATAAACAAAATTGAAATGTAGTAACCAGTTTGCCTTTGAGTCAAGCATAAACTGATAATGATGGCGGACTTTTAAGTCTTTAACTTGTCTCCATTATATTTAAAGACTTTGGTCTACATAATCCTACAGAGTACTATTTTGAAGCTCACCTCCCCTGATTTAGTACTTAAATCTTTATTAAGTTCATTCACAGCAGTGAACACTGTATGTACAAAATCTTCATTTCCAACAACATAAACCTTTCAACCCCCTCTCCCAAGGAGTACTTTCTGCTTCTTCTACAACTTAGAGTACTTATAGATAACCCTTTAAGAGCATTTAGCTTGGCTATCTTTTCTTCTTTTTTCTTTTTTTAATGCAAGTTTGCCCAAAACAAGGCTTATAGCCACTCTTGGTAAGGGGCAACAAGAAGAAAACATTAAAAGTTAAAATAACTCTGGGGAGCTGAAAGTAGGAATTGATATTCCTATTTGTGTAATTACATGTACTTTGAACGATACACAATAACTTAATAGCCCAAATTTAGAGTAGTGTGTCTAAATTTAGTGTGACATAAAAACCTGGATATCTTAAGCACTCACAACACATGCAAATAAGTCTAAGTTGCTAAAATTTGAATCAGGTTGTTCAGAAGAAACTCCAGAAAACCCCCTCTGGCTACTTTAACAAAATTTCGATGTTTGGGTTTTTCCCCTCCGAAAATCAGTATTTTTTATTTCTACAAAAGCCCATAGAAGCCAAAAACCGTACGTACGTTGAACCTTGTACTGAATAAAATGTTCGTAATTTTCTCAAAGGTTGACATTTTCCAACTCTGTGGGAAAAAATGTCAAATGATATTTAGTTAAATTTTTTTGTACAATACAATTGCTGAAAAGTATTTCATCATATTCATCAAAGGCACATCGCAAGGTATTCTATTTACGTAACTATTAAATACACTTACAATGAAATAAATTATATTAGTTTAATATTACTGAGACTTGTTAAACCTAGAGATAAAATTACTGACACGGCTAATTTGCAAAAACCCTTCATTGGTTTTAGCATTTTACAAAAAATGTTAAGCAGACCTGCGGAAGAATCTTAAAGCTTGAATGGTAAAGTGCGACTTATTTTATAAGACCAAGATCCAACTTTCCCCACAGTAGACACCATTTTACTAAATTTAAAAGGTTTTGTCACTACATGGAAGACAAATGTTATTAAAATTGATGGAAAGTTTGTGCGCAGATTTGGTACCAAATGTTAGGCAACTTCAGTGATTTAAAAAAAACAATTGTTGGTTGCATTTAACTTATGGTTTAGATGTTCTTACACACTGAAGGTTTATTTCAATATGGCCGTCCACAGTTTGCCCTAATAACAGTTGGGAAAAGTAGAGTGCAGCTGTTTCAAAAGAAAGGTCCAATATCACTCATTTCTCTTGCCAGTCCAGATAAGAAACTAGATTGAATTTGTCTCAACAATGACAGTACTTTTGTAATATTTCTCTAGAAAATGGTTACCCAAAACCACAAAACCTTGACCAAGTTGCAATTTTTCAATATGGGTTTTTAGTATTTTCAATTTCTCCAGCTCATTAAGTTTTGAGTGATAAACAACTTACATGTATGTGGGTAACCCTTCCCATTAATGGTGTGAGTGGTGAGGAAATTCAGACCCTCAATTCAAACAGAGAAAAGAAGCCATTTGTGCAGAAAGTGCAAAGCAAGATCACAATAGAATGATTTTCCTAGCTTTCCAGCGGTATCAATGGTTTGTAGGGGGACACTCCAGATCATGCACAAACTGCAGTCTTCATTTCACAACCTTTTGAGGATGCTTCATTGACTTCATATTCTTTGACCTCAACTCTTTTCAAACATTAACATTATGAAGGTATCAAAATAAATAAAAAAACAATCAAACACAAAATTACTTTTAACACTGTTTACAGCAAATGCAGGGTCTCCACTTTGTCAGGGTTTTGTAATGACAGGTCACAATTAGGAGTAGCAAAAAAGGTTTCAGCTTTTATAAGACTTGTTAATTTATTTGTTAATTTGTCTAATTATCACCAACACTATACCATGCAATGACCAATAAAATAAAACACAAGTAAATGTTAAAAGAAAACTCTTGTTTTAATCTCAAGCCTAAAAGAAGGCTTGATACATGACTACCGATCTATTAATGTTCTCCATATTGCTAGAATACAAATCAAGTACATGTACCATTTCAAACAAAAAAAAGGAATGGGTGGAGCCAGGGGGGTGCATTTCAACTGCACTTTTCCAAAAAATATTAAGGTTTACAACTCAAATCTTCTACATTTAAATTGCATAGCCTGGAGTATCTTACTATCCATTTCACACTATAATGGGCTGCTGTAAACACATGAGCAACAACAAGGCAGATTGTTTTCGTTGATTAATGAATATCAAAAAGCATTTTGAAAAATGGAATGACAGATTTATTTGTATGACCAAGCAAGGTTTTTCCAGAGTCCAGTTTGGAAGTGATTTCGTTGCACAATGAGCGAGCAATGAGGATTTTACGAGAGAAAGACCCACAAGCCAATGGTAGAGGGGTTTGCTTGGGAATTCGGTACTATGGACCTAAAACCAATTGTTAACATCTAGCCTTGGCAAGACTGTTGCAACAACAAATATGTTTGTACAAAGACATTTCTGGTCCTAGCTCGTTGATTCATATTAAATCTGTACCACCAACATCTGATCATAGAAAAGACTAAAAGACAAAGTGTACTATCCACTGGTGGATCCAGGGTTCTTAGAAAAAGCACGGGGAGAGAGAGAGAGAGAGAGAAAGCAGAGCGGGGCTCAGACAGCACAACAGCACCTAGGGTTAAATTTACAAGCAGGGAGACGTACAACACAATCCCATGCATCCACCATGACAGTGACAGTGAGCAGGCTTGAAGAATCAGAGATTCTCAAATCTACGCTTTACATGAAAGTCTCAACACCATAATTCAAATGTTACATCAGCAATTGCTAATTTATGAGCCCAGAGTTTTCCTGTAAAGCCCATCAGACACTTCCACACTATCAGTGAAAAGTTAGCCTCAATGACCTATCATGCTACGGCCAGTTTCTTGTTTCTTCCATTCAAAATTCAACTGAGCCTGGAAACAAAGGAGGAAACAGGCTGGTCCCTTTTTGTATACGGAATATGAGTACTCCTTTACAGTTATCGAATGCTGGGAATGAGACAACAATGGCTACAGCATAAACAAGGTGTACTCAGCACTATCTAAAAGAAAATGAACAGAATGCCTAAAGTATCGCCACAGGCAGTAAACCATCAGCCTGTATTATGATTTAGGAAGGGAGTTTGTCTGCTTAAGTCGCACTTTCATGAACTCCGGCTTCCTCTCTTCGGCTATCGCCTCTTGCTCCTTCAGTTTCACCATCCTCTGCTCCTTCTCTTCCTCCTGAAAGAAAAAATATATAATATAAATATATGTATCACTGAATAAAAGTGAATGAGATGAACGTTCAATCAATAGACTCAATCAATAGTTCCATCAAGAGTCTAATCTAAACCAAATTCTTTTCTCTCTGAGGTATTAGAAGCCATGTGGCCAATATCATAAAAGATCTATGCACACAAAGTGTGTAGAGGGTGCATCGTAATGTCAAGGGTGAGTCAATGCTGAAAAAAAAGGTCTGAAACTAGGATGCAAATCTTAGGAGTTATGTTGAAATGATGGCATTTCCACCTTCAGCTAACCCTTAGAGGTATAGATTTGAAGGAGCATCTGGGAACAGCCGTCGATTTCACCAAACTCTTCCTAACTTAGGATTAATCTTAGAACTTAGGACGAGTCCCAGCCTTGCACTGTAACATGTAAACCTTAAGATTAATCCTAAGTTAGGACTAGTTACTCGTCCTAACTCGAGATAGGATTAATCCTAGCGTTTCGTGAAATCGGCTGCAGTATCCTCAGCACTAGTGTATCACAGAACGATGTATTTATATCTGAAGATAAGAATGGCTACTTATTCCACCAGGCAGACCTAGACTAATCTGAATTCATACAAAGTCTGAAATTTTTCATCCCTGTGATTTGAAGAGCCTCTATTGCAAGTGATGTCCCAATACATTCAAAGGTATAAAGTACAATGTGTTTAAAAACATTCAACATTTTTATATCCATAAAAGAAAGAAGAGGCAAAAGTTAAATAAAAGGCAGTATGCTCCTAACAAGACAATCAAACCAAATAAGTAAATACATCGGACATTATTGGTACAATAAAACAGACAACAAAAAGGGAGCCCTAATGAAACAAGTGAAATACAGAAAAGAATCACCAGGTTTTATGGACAAAATTACATGAAAGCAAATCAAACAAACGAGGAGGAAGAAAAAAATGCCTTCAACCCACAAACAAAGCAAGCTTGTCTATGTTTAAGGTCAACTTTTCCATAAAATGGTTCCATGTACAAATGAAAGGCAATTACTACCACACTCACCATTCGTTCTTTCTCCTGTCTTTCTAGCATCTTGATCTCCATGCTTGTACGTTTTGATTTCTGCTCACGTTGCTGTTCTTTCCTCTTCTCTTCCAATTTTCTTTCTCGATTGACAACAAGAAGCTCTGGCTTCTGAGGTAGAACATTTCCAGACTTGTAACTGCAAATAACATAAAAGTGGAGCAAAAAGTGAATATATTTGAAGTTTTTTACCAGAAAAAATTGATTTTCTCTCGGTCTGAGGATCATCGACCATTCACAGCTACATTGGATTCATAATTACATAAACTTTAATATGGTTTCCATTTCATTAAAAGCTAACTCTTGTGGTGACTCTAAAGATCACAGCATGCAGTGTGCACACATGAACTGCAGGACCATGATCCTCAAATGGCATTGCAGGATCTTATTCTGCTTTGATCCTACTCCAGATACAGGTGGATCAAATTTACGGATCGGATCCTTGTCCCCCTTGTGTTCCCACTTGATCAACCTCCTGATCCTGCCATGAAATGCAAATTGCGTGTCATGTCCGAGTGGTCTGAAACTTCTGATTGCTCGCTAGTCATCAGAGTAAGGGTTCGAATCCTGGTTATGACAATTATGTCCCCGAGAACGACACTTAACCATAAATTGCTTCTCTTAATCCAAGTGATATAAATGGGAGCCTGCGAGGGCTGGGACTGCATTTGTTAGATAAACCCCTTGGTCTATAAGCACCTTGCAGTTGTATCCCAGGGAGTTGAGAACAGGGTTAAAGTAAAGGGCCTTGATCTAGATTCTAGACTGAAAACCAAGCATATCGTGGCTGAGTGGTCAACCACACTGTAACTAAGCTGTGGTGTTTCTGACCAGCATAGTCAGTCAGAGTGTGGGTTCGAGTCTCGGTTTTGACACTAGTGTCCTTAAGCAAGACACTAGTGTCCTTCAGCAAGACACTAGTGTCCTTAAGCAAGACACTAGTGTCCTTAAGCAAGACACGTATTTAACCATTATTGCTTCGCCCATTGGATGGGATGTAAAGCCCTGTGTTGTGTAGTGCGCATAAAATACCCCAGTAACTTGTCATGGTGTTTCTAGTACTGTTGGCTGCAGATTGTGCCACAGCACCTTGTTAACTCCGCACGGTGCTATGTAAAGAAATGGGCCTTACATTTCAAACATAGCACCGCATCCCTAGTATAAAAACAGTGAGCGCTTTGTGGTATGAGACCCCCTCGGGTGTGGTGTGATAAAGCACTGTATAAGAACTGCGTATTATTTTTAATATTAAGCCAGTATTAATATCCCCCATTGTCAGAACAAGGAAGGATCTAGTGGGACCAGAGTTGAAACCAAGAAGGGATGAATAAGGGTTAGTGTTCATCCGTATCTTACCTCATTCTAAGTTCCCGATGAAGCTGCTTATGATCTTTTGAATCCTTGACTGGATTAGGCAGAGGCTTTGGTTTGATCTGGAAAGCGTCATCTCCACCGGGCGACGTGGGTGAGCGATCATTAGATTCTTCTGATGACATCGAGGAAAATCTCCCTGAGGAATTCACTGAGAGGAAATGGAACACCGATAGTTTCAAAGATGAGCAGAAAAGAGGAATCACATGTCAGGGTAGAGCAGTTTGGTTGACGGCTTGGAAAATAATCAGACTCTATTCCTGTCGGGAATATTTCGTCAGGAATATTTCGTCAAGCAAAAGAAAGATGTGTCAAGCTTAAACGATTCCTGCTTTGTGTCAGCAATACTGAGGAAATGTAAACAACAAAGTGAGTTGAGATACTATTTGTTCTTCCACTTTTGGTTGTAAATAGGTATCAAGTTATAAACCACAACACCAAATTACTTTTGGTTTTACTTACATGTAATTTTATATTTAGCAGCTCAAGACTAATTCTGTAACAATCAAATTTGAAGTGTGCAATTTGTTTTTTCAACCATTAAATTCATCATTAAAGAGCAGGAATACAAATAACAAAATATTTACTGTAAAGACAAATTGGAAACAAAAGCAAACACAATTTAATGCAATGAACACAGCATTTAACACAACACTTCAAACAGAGGTTTTAATTGTAAGCAAACTGCAATCCAACACAAAACATGGTTTTATTTTTTAAATTCAGCTTTGAAACAGAAATCTCCTTTTGGTCACCTGGAAGCAAAAAAAATCACCAACAAAAATATGCAGGAATAAAAAAACAAATGTAGGAGGTGGATGTCTGGAAAAAAAACTTCAGCATCTGGTTAACATCTCAAAGTAAACCTTTAAAATAACAAGCTTCATCAACGAAAAATGTCTGTCCATAAATAGCTCCACCGCACCTAGGAATATAAGGACAATGCTTGACATTGACTAGGAATTGCGGTTTCCATACATTAAAAAAAACATCACAAACTGCATGCATTTATATGGATTTACATACATATGACATGACATGAATGCAGCGCTAACACAAATGCGTGATGTTTCCATCTACACATCCAGATTGTTCTTGATACATGTACATAGAGGTCAAGGATAGCTCATAAATGATGCAAAAAGAACATTTTAACAATTAGAATTTCCTATTATGGCAAATCTTCACAGCAGACACAGCACAGTGGTAATATTGGCAAAAAAATGAGCAAGGTGACTGAAAGTAGCGAGGGGGCTGCTTCATGCTTGACTGGGCAGTGGAAACACCGATGTTGACCCCCTTTGAGGCCACCTACTCATGTGTAACATACCCCATTTTGCATTGGTATTCATAAGCACTGAATCCAAATGGAGCAGAACTATTTTGCTTCTAGCCTTGGTTGGAATGGTAAAAAAAAAACCACCCCAAAACAGGGAGGCCATCTTTTCATAAAGGCCTACAGTGGCCCCTCCGGAAATTACCAGTACAATTGGTGTCCCTTGCAACAGTTGCTCCACTTAAGTTTTGTGGATAAAAATAGCGAGAGAAGTTCAATCAGTGGCACCGTTTGGGCAAACTCCTGATAATCCTTCAACTCACTGCATCTGATAGCATTGGGTACCCTTCTCAAAAACTGATATGACAAATGTGGACACTGCAAGGGTCAGCACAAAACATGCATATATTCAGTTAAAGGTAGGGTCATACTTTGGTAATGACCCCTAAAAATTTGTTTTTGTATTTTTGATTGGAAAGCTTACTTGTTAAAGATGGTAATGGTGGTAAGCATCCTGCGAAATTATCTCATCTGCAATGCCCCCCCCCCCCATTGACTAGAAATCAATAAAAGTTTGTCGAAAATTTGAATCTCCAAAACTCACCTCATTGTGAGTTTGAATGTTAAAATTTCTGTGGTGTCTGTTTGTGAATGCTGCGGTCTGAGATGCGGTTTGGTACCCACGTCTCCTCTTGAACACCGATGGGTTCAAAGTTCATGATGAATATACCGCAACAGGTTTTTTTTTTGCCTTTTTTTTTTAGTAGTAGACACTGTATTCAGCTGAACCTTTCACAGGCAACTTGTGTCTTTATTGACAACTTGGCCTATAAATCAGTATAACGTTGACAAAAATCTATCTATGACCCTACCTTTAGAGGTTTAACATTTGAAAAACAACTAATCATTTACTAAACTACTATTTTGTTGAACAATCACTGCAACTTGGCACGGTGATCCTACTAGACAGAAAGATCCTCCAAAGCGTTAACTTACACATGTGATGGAAGGGCATGTCATTCTGGTCTTTGAAGGAGTCGCCCATGTCATAGTCAGGAGGGGGTGGACTGGCCATGGGTGGAGGTGACACTAGAAACGTGAAACGTGGTGAGTGAGAAAACAGACAATAGTGAGTGCAGGTGGGGGAGGAGGGTACCACCACATACATATACAACCATAACACATTTCAGGAGGATTCACTCAATGCACATGCGTACTTGTGATGAAAGCTGTGTTTACACTTCCCTGGTGTAAAAACATAGAACTCCTGCCAGCATCTGACAAATTGAAATGATTGAGTGTATCCAACAAACAAAATATTTGGGTACACACTCTGCCAATTTGAGTGCGTCTAGATCTAGCAATGTTATTAAGGCGATCTTTGTGACTTGTTTCTTTTTCCCACGCTGGGAATTTGCACTGCTATGCAGGTACATGAACCACTAGCCTACTGAGTACAACTATTATGGATGACACACTATGGATGCTTCCAATATATTTTGTCATTATAATGTCAAACAGTGGTCAAGTTATTAATCACACTTCGTTAACATGAAGTATAATTCAAATAATTATTGAAACAAACTAACATGGAGGTCTTGTGTCCTTCTACTAAATGTTTTTTTCCAAAAGCAAACAGAATGACGACAGAAAGTGAAAAAGATACTCAAATTGATGTGCATGTCCCTATGCTGAAATGGATGAACAGCTGGTGATCCATATCAACATTTCCCGATAATGTTAAGAAGAGACACTTCTATTGTAGTCTGGTACCAAGGTGTTTGGTACTATGGAATTGGTACTACATATAGCGTGTTTGGTACTACATGCATAGCTCAGAGCTTTCAACATTTGCATCTTGTAATCAGGCAGATTTAGTACAACAATCAGGGAGATACTTAGAATTACATTCAACATAATAGGGAAAAAGTTTCCATAATCAGGGAGATTTTCAAACTTGTTCTACAGAACATGGAAAGATTGGTTTGTTTGTCAGGGAACTTTCTGCAGAATCACGGAGAGTTGACAGCTCTGCATACTATTCAAAGAAAAGTTCTTAATGTACATCTTCATCAATAGTGACTTTTGTTTTTATGATTTTTTCCTTTATAATCCTTCAGTGACAATATTCACAATTTCCATAATTGCCTGCACGTACACATCTACGACCTCACAGTCCTGCATGTAAAAACTGATTAATGTTCATGTTGATGGAGATTCCAGATTTTGTTTCTTCTCCTTTCTTATAAAAGCCAAAGTGATACTCAGCTGTATACAACGAGACAAGGCATCCATTAACGTAGACATATGATATCCGTTTATCTTCTCGGTAATGTTAATTTCCCACGGGTGCAATTACCATAAAGTAAGCAAAGAATCCAAACCGAAAAGCAATTTTCTTATTCATTACATGTGGATCCGGTGGACACTTCTAAAAGCCCTTTTTTGCATCTCGCATGGAAATTTGTTATGGTTAATTGTCAACTCTGAAGTGATAAACATGAAATGCGATTCCCGTGTTTTATCTTGAAGTTGAGATCGCCGAGAAGGCTTCAGTCTTCTTACTCCGATGTTTTGTTTATTTTATATAAAGTGGTATAAATAAGCAACAAATCTGTAGGTGTCCTTGTAGCTGTCCGCATGAAATTGAACACAAAATGTAATAAGCAGTGGCTAGTTTACATCAGTTTATATACAGTTTATCATTATTATTATTATTATTATTATTATTATTATTATTAATATTATTAGCATTAGTATACTATACTTCTGGTAATGAAACCAAGAATGCCTCATAAGTGAACTTAATCACTGTGAGCCTGAGGAAACCTGTAAACAAGGATGCTTGCTGTGTCAACCAGAAACACCGGGGTTAACCCCTACTCTTCCATGATAAGTGTTCTTGGTTCTTTTCCATGCACTGCCAATCCTAGTACACGAGACCTACTGCTTACTGTCAAATCTGATTGAGTGGTGAAACTAGCTACAACAATAACGCTACATTGTATTTGTTAAATTGGTTACTTCATCAGGTAAAGGAGGAGGGAGGGGAGTTAGTAAAGAACCATGACGTGCACTACACCGTTTTTACATGAACGGTTACAGATCTTTCATACGAGTTAAATGTAGCAACTACAACATACATGTACAATAGACAAGCTTGTTGATTATCTACCAGTGACATTATAAAGCACAATGGACAAAGAGTGCCCAGCAACACTGGGTCCCAAACATGAACGGTACAAAAACAATAATGACTTTCATAACAACTACCAGATTCAGTTAGTATAGTAGGGCTTTGCTGAAACTACTGCACCACAAGGCATCCCTTTTCTACACTAAACAGTGACATAGTGTACATCGACAGGTACATGAACATTACACATTTGTTTTAGAGTATACATGTTGGGGCCAATCATAGAACCACTGACCAAGTGAAGATTATACAGAAATTCTGTACTGGCCAAACCGATTGTGCTAGGCCCAATTTCATGGCTCTGTTTACTGTAAGCAAAGAATCTGGACCTTACGGAAGCAGGGAACTCCACGCTCAAGTCATGTGTTTAGCAGAGAATTTTCACTTTTGCGAGTGCATACTCCATGTTACTAGGTATTCTTCAGCTAGTGCAGAAATTTGGCGCTAGTGCCCTAAAGGCAAAATGGTGATCGCAAGCGCAGAATCCGACAGTAAGCAGAGCCATTAAATTGGGAAGATTTTGTACAAATGGCTAATAAGCAAACATGTACTTATATCATTTCTAATTGGGACGCTTTGGTTTGGGTTAGTAGAATGTCCAAGGGGCAAGTACCCACCTTTGTTTTGTTTTTTCTTAGCCCAAGTAGCCTATATGGATGTAAATCATGGCAGAGAGTACTCTCTGTATGCTTGTGAAACTGTTGCAATTATTGAACCTCCCCATATGAACTTGTGTAATATCGGTCATAAATATATAGTCCATCAAAATTTTGACATGAAATCCAGTACTGTCATGAAGAAAAACACAGGTAGTCATCTATCAATTTTATATCTTTTTTGTTACCTCTTTTCTCTTTGGCCAATTTAAATTTACGGCCCTTCTTGAATGTGAAATTGCACCAAAAAGATGTTACAGCAACGAGCCCACGTTGTGTACAAATTTGAAAAATTTACGATCCAGCTTGTGCCAAATACTGTACTTAAAACAGGGTTGTTAATCATCCCAACAATCCAAATAGCTACTACTACTGACCAAAGTATTTTACAAAAGCTATGCTTTAAGTAGTGTTCCAACGTGGTGAGCCAGCCATATATAAGTATACTAAAAAGATCTCTCCGGACTAGATTAGAGCTGCAAGCGTGTTCCTGCAGTGTGTACCCATAATAGCGATAGTGATGTTTCCAGTCGTCAAAGCTTACATATATGAATAACACGAGACTGTCTTTTGTTGCATGGAACTATGTAAACATACAGTAGAACAGATTCTCTTTTGGTTGAACGAATCAAACTGCTTGCAACACCAGACAAATCTGCGCTTGTGTAAACAGATTTCATGCAGGCAAAAATTGTGTGTTTTTTTTTGTTTTTTTGCGTGCATGCTTGACATTACCAAGCATTCTTCACTTACACAGATAGCGCTGAAATTTGGTGGTAACCTTGCGGAAAATGGTTATAGAAAGCGCAGAATGCTATTCCAACAGTCTCACTACTTCATCAGCTTGTTATGGACTGGGCAAGTCTTGCGGGTATTCAAACATTGGAACCCATTTAAGTGCACAAGTTTTTTTCCTTCACACTTTAAAGCAATGTACATGGGACCAAAGTGGTCTCAAAAATGTTCGAATTCACACAAGATTTGCAGAGTCAGACTGACCGCTTTGGAAGCATCACTAGAAACCTTACGGCAGGTAAGCTAAAAAGCTTCAACTTACTGGTCTTGAGAAAATCAGGAAGCTCCTCGTCCTCTTGGCTTCCCTCTTTAGGGAAGATTCCTGTGGAATGGTTTGATGTCAACAATAATAAACAACTTACCAATCAATGGTCAATATTCAAATTACCCGTTTGAAACTAACCACTCCAGAGCTGCCTTACCTTAACAACTGAAGACAACCGGCAAAGTTTAAATATAAAACCTAACAGTATGTTGGCTGGAACCACGTTCATGGATACACAGGAGTAGCTGTGCATGCTGATATTTTAATATGTACTACGATCTAATTCTAGGCATATGTATAACACAACATGATATCGTCATGGTCGGTTCAAGCACATCGTAACTCATTGTGCAATTAAGACCGACACACCGTCGGGTCAGAGAAGCAAGGTTTTATTTCACTCGTTGGTTTCATATATATTACGTCTCAAAATATTAAAGGTACCATAAATTGGGTTTTGGAAGAGTTTGCTCATTACAATCCATTAGTTTTCCAATAAAAATGTTGTACGCTTACAATGTATTTATTTCCATGATACGCTACTTCAGAATAAGAGCTGAGTGATGGGGGATGCTTTTGATTGCAAATGGCAGTAGTTCAGCTGGGAAGATGTCTTGGGGAATTTGTAAAGATATCAAGGTTAAGAATGAAAGCTTTAATACTAAAACACCATTCGAATTTCTTTCCCTTCTTTTTATCATTTCCAATTAAGTATGCCCAATGACTTTTAAGAACGAAGTGACTACGCAGTTACGAAAATGTGTAACACCTGTCAGTACAACTTCAATACATTCAAATGACAACCCCCCAATAACTGTTATCAGTTTTTATACAATAGTAAAAAATACACCAAACACGTGTATATATATTTTTAAATTACAATTTCCTTGGGTGCATACAGCTCCTGAAATAAAAAACCTTAAAGTCAACCGAAGTTGAATTGAGTTAGTCAATTAGAAATGATAAATGGGTTATATTAACTTCATGCACTGGTGTAGATGGCATTTTTTTCAAAAACAACTCTGGCTAGCGCTACCAAAACTTGAAAAAACCACAAATGTCAAAGCAGACAGAAGATGTTAGTACACGGTTGCTAAAACACATAACATTACCGATGTTATAACTACATACTGACCCTATTCACCTGACGTCATCACCCATGAGGAATCTTGGTTGTGCTGTTTTGGGAGTCAGATTTCTAGTGTGTTACTGAGCAGTGTGCATGCAGTGTGATGTGCCGTTAGACGCGCATATTATCGTTACATGCAGTTTGACTCCCCAAATGGTAGACCATGGGCAGACAGTAAAGTGTGACGTTGGTGCAAGGGATCATTACTAACTACATGTGCGTGCACTTTTAAAAGTCAAACTAGAAGTGGAAGCAAATTAGGGACTGGTAAAACACAGCAGATCATTCTAAGTTACAAGATGTACATGCATGTGTGTTAACGTAACAACCAACATTATGTGGGAGTCGTGCATTCATGAAGAAAATCCAGTTGGTAACATGGTGGAGGACATCCAATCAGCGACATGTAATTGCACTTACTATGGTGATGGTGCTGCTGGTTGTATGCTGGGAGCTCGACGCCACCCGAGTGTGGCCAGCTGTGTTTCTTGTAACTGGGAAGACGATTTGGCGACATGGGTGGCGGCGTGGTTAAAGTAGGGGAGGTGGGAGAGGGTATTTTACCCACCACCAACGGTACCCCCTTGTGCGAGAGAGAGCGAGCGTGCTGTAACGGCTGCTTGTCCCTCGCCAAGCCTTCTAAACGTAGCCCTGTACGAGTGGGCACTAAATGTAATTGGCAAAGAAAAGAAAGCTGTTAAGCTACCAGAGCAACCAAAATCAATCCCAGGCTGATAGAAAAACAAAAGAAGCAATGGCAATAGTTGAGATTGAATACTCAGTATTATTCTGCTTGCAATGTATATTAATTAAACTCTCGATACAGGTTCCGACACAGGTTTCTAGCTGGAAGGCATTTGCAAATTTCAACGAAAAGTTTACTTTTGAAAAAGAAAGAAAACAATTCTCCAGGTCCAGGTACTGACCCTAATCACCTGACATCAGTTTCTTTGTTGCGTCATTTTGCAAGTAAATGTCCCTGTGTGTTATACAGTGTAGTGCACATTTTAGGCGACGTGGTGTTTACACGCTTCCCCTAACTTTTCAGAGTAATTTGACACCCAAAATGGCGATTAGCTCAGGCATGATATTTGGCCCGCGGAAAAAAGTAGGAACATTTTATTGAGTACAAGGGCTGACCTACATGTACACATGGAATAGGCTTAAGAGTAGACTATTTAATCACAGTTTTTTTATTTTTCCATGGGCCAACAAATCGGAAAACAAACTGATGTAGGAAGAATATCATGCCTTGGGAGTAGCCACGTGTGATGGTGCAAGGGGTCAATATGCAAATGAGAGCAAACCCCATGGATAGCAAAGGCGGTTCAAACTTAATGCTACCGATGTTTATGTAAAGTGCAGTATGATCGTCAAAACAGGGATTTTCACTGAAGTATCCCAAATAGTAGAGTTCTACTTGGGCAAATCTTTTGCCCCAAACTGTTCCATGTCAATCTTGCTTTACATTAATAATGTATCCAAAATGCAATCGTATCCTTTCCCTGGTCATAATCAATCTGGCTGGAATTAAACTGCACTTTTAAAACGTTATTGTTTTTCTTATTATCATTTTTCTTTCGGTTTATTTTTGGGGATCGAATAGCAAAACAGAAACAGCATTGACAAGAAAGTAAAATGAAAGAATTAAGAAGTGAAAGCACTGGCACAGTCTGTGTCAAAAAAAGACCGTGTGAAATATTGCCACAATGCACAAAGCCACAAACTCTGCATGTTATTAAAAAAATAAGCAAAACCCCCGCAAGCAATCAACAATGAAAATGAAACCGAGATTAAAAACAACCAGAAGTTACTTGCATTGTCAACATACAGAACCAATCTGTGATTGAATAACTCGTGTGCAAAAGGTCAATATTAAGCAATTTTGACTCATTGAATTCTTGCAAACAAGAAAAGGGTACTTTTCTGTCCCCCAGTTTTTGTTGTTACAGCTTTTCATATTTGCAGGCAGCAGAAATCCAGCAATAAAACTAGTGTACATGTATGATACTCTTTTATTAACTTTGTTTTTAAATGATGCACTTTTTTCATATTTAAAGCCAGCCAATACAGATGAGCACTTACATGTAGGCGGCAATGTCTTTGAATGCCTATTTGATACAAATGCTATCAGTGATAGCATTTCTATTAGAGCAGCTATCTTTTTTTCCATCCATTCATTAAAAATGTGATCGAAGCGAGGCTCGAAAGTAAACTAGTCTGGCCCCTTCTTTGTGTATGAGGAAGGGTATACAGTCTTCACTGTGAAGACATGGTATGAGGCCATTGTGTGTTTATTATTAGCAAATCACAAGCTGGGGCCAGTTTCATACCTAGCAGGTAAATGTTTTCGCTTACAGAGTGGTCCCCCGAGCACAGTTTTTATTTCACTAACCACTGCTTTACCATTGCACACTGGGTCAGCCTATCCTTTTTGAGGTGGTTATCAGCTGCAGCTGTAAATCCACTGCTGAATGTTATGACTGATATGAATACACACGCACAGTCAAAGCTTCTTGATTGTTAATGATTTGCACACTTTTGCTTACACACATTTATCTGCTAAAGTGAGCAGAACAACTTGTTTACTGGTAAACAGCTTTATGAAATTGAGCCCTAGTGATAACGAAAGAGTGTACACAAAAACAGCCTTTTTCAGCTTTTGCAACACAACCCAGGTAAAAATTAATACAATGACTGCTTTCTACATGAATCTGATTGCAAACTGGATCAGTGGCTGTTCCTCATATCAAACCATGTTGTATAATATACTATTTTAAGCTACACGTAAAGTTGGCTTGAAGATAAATTCATAATCACCATGCATACATGAAATGTGGAAAAATATAGCGTGTCATCTCATATCTAGCGAATTCAACCTAATTGGATATGGGACGCAAAAGCATTATATTTTTCCGTATTCCACTCACGATTGTGTGATAACT
The DNA here is from genome assembly GCA_023634235.1 of Pisaster brevispinus. Taxonomy (NCBI): domain Eukaryota; kingdom Metazoa; phylum Echinodermata; class Asteroidea; order Forcipulatida; family Asteriidae; genus Pisaster; species Pisaster brevispinus. The sequence goes on from JAMKCF010000004.1 coordinate 18,087,790, forward strand.
AATACTAGCATCTTTTATCATCGGATACTAATGGAAGGTCTGAAAGTAATTGCTTTGCAACATGCAAGAGGAGGCAACAAAAAAGAAGCAGCACTTGTGGTTAGTGTGCAAAGAATCACGCACTGATGAACACAGAGAGCACAGCGATGGGCGTCATGCATGTTAACTTACTCTTAATCGGTTTCTGGGGTACTTTCTGTGGCATTTCATCCTCATCGCTCGAGTAAAGTTCCACACCGAGAGCTTGGCCAATCACATGAGCTGTGAGAGATGGATATATTAGGATGACAGCCAATGGGATGAGGCGTATTAAAATAGGCAGCTTTATGTAAGGGGGGGGGTTATTGTCATTCCAACATGCAGTTTTCAACATGCAGTTTCACACATGAAGGATAAACTTGCATAAAACGGATTAGCGAGCAAAATGTTAAAAATCATCCCTGTCCATTACACATGCAATGAAGTCACTGCCTAAGATTAAGAAGTGGCAACCACTATGTAAAAGGAATGTATGTAACTACCAAAGTAAATTGTTGTAAAAAAAAAAAAAAGATAAGAAAGTTTGATAGCTCTTCTTTTTCAGATTTTTCAGATTGATCTGCTCATTTTTAACACCTTGTCATTAATATTAACAGAAAAATATCTTATCACAAATATGGAAATTTACACATGAGTTTCAGATAGAATTCAGTTCGCTGTTGAAAACTATTCATACAAAATTCTAGATACATTAAATCACCCAGATGTCAAAAGGGATCAAATTAAAGGGGTGGGATAAGCGGAATAGGGTTAAAGAAATCAATTAGAGGCATGAGATTAGAGGGATAATCTGGGATAAGACAGAGTGGGGAGGAGGAAAGCAAAAGGTTGCAGACCTGTATGATAATGTACAGCCATCTTGTTACTGGAATATTTACAGGCCCCTCCCCCCATTTGATAAGTTTGTTCTTCAATGCATTCTCATGAGAGCTAAGATGGCTGCCACATGTTTGTTCCCAAGCTACTCAAATCTGGCAGCAGACTCCAATTGTAATACCAGGAGCCTTTTCCAAACCTCGGCTTGGGCTCCAGCTCCGGCTTGGGATTCCATCGTCACTTTTGGAGCAATGAACATTTTGAACGGTGTTTCCCAACATCAAACAGAGCCAAAGGGCCAGAGCCTAAGCCGAGGTTTGGGAAAAAGCCCCCAGGTAAATCCATTGCTCTGGAAAGTGTGAGCATGCTCAGATTAACGTGTGTCTGCTGCCACCTGGCATTCCAAAGTCCCCCGTTGAGGCTAACAAGGGAAATAACTTGGTTTCATTGTTATTGTGTCAATACTAGGCCGGAGAGACGCAGGCATACACAAGGGGCAGGGCAAGTTTGCCACAAAGTTTTTTTCTTCTTCTTAATATCAAGGTTACTAAACCATGGCTGGAAGTGGGAAAAGCTTGGTATATTTTCTGTGAAATATGAATTTATACACAGCTAGAATTGTTACTTAGCATTAAAAAAAAACGACCACAGTATAATTATGATCTGTAGCAAACATGGATTAAGTAATGCATTGATGATGTTTACCAATCGGTACATATGAAGGAACCAATTGCAACTGAAATGCATAGCGAACTTGACAACATTAAGTTGTCTGGCTAAGATGGAAAACAGGCTCTGTCTATACTAATGAAATCGTCAAAGCCCCAAAACTACAGATCAAACTTTCTGAAACAGCAAATAATGGTAGTGCGGGTGGGTGTAGTGTGACCACAGTGAATGATGAATAAACAACACTGCATGAATTTAAATTATTCTGCAAAACAACCCACAGATCATTCTGAAACAAAGAGCATTGTTATGATTTACGCAGAACGACTGATGAAAAACACTTGAAATTATAGTTTTAATATCAACTTATAACATGACATACGCATACATATACAAGGCTCTGCTTACTGGCTCATACAATCATGTGCTTAACAGGGCATTATAATTAAGTGCAGAATTCTTTGGTACGCAGCACCATGATAGGGTCCAGATAGTGTAATCAAATATCATAGGAATGAAAAATGTACTTTGAACGAGTTGAAGCAACATGTACCTTGGGTCAAATTTCATGGAACTGCACAAGTAAGTACACAAAGATTGCCATTTTTTTCTGCCAGCGCCAATACAACTTGATATACATGTACACTACTTGAGGCTTGTCCCTCACTTGATTTTCCTATACAAATAGATTTGTTATGCAATATTTTCTATGTATTATATAGTATGGAATGTGCAGGCCCTGTGCTGAGGGGGATGGTACACTATTGGTAAAAATTGTCAAGTTTTCCCAAAATCAATGCAGTGCCTTCTCTCTGAAAGATACAGCAACCCCACTACAGCAATATTCATTGCATGCATTTACTGATGTGTTTGTTTAGGGCCCAATTTCATAGAGATGCTTAAGCATATAAAATAGGTTACCAGCCAAACTTCCATGTCACATTACGTGTACAATTTGTGACTGGTTGCCTGCTCATTTCTGCTTCGCAGACAATTCTAAAGCAATATTATCTGCTTTAAAGCAGCTCTATGAAATTGGGCCCTGAGTGTACAGTAATACTGCATGGTAACCACTTACCAAATGCAATACCTTACTACGCTAAATTGCTCTCGTGTGAAAGGGGCTTCTAGATTCTCAATGTTTTTACCACATATTGTATGAGAAACCTTAGGCAAAATGATTAGAAACAACTAATGGACTGTGTTGACACCGTGAAGCATTATTTGCCATTAACATCACGCAAACATTACTTCTGCCGACAATACACTGTACATAATACGCGCTCAAGCTCAATCTTTTTGCTTGACTAAAATTCCTGGACTTAAAAGCCTGGACTTAAAAATACATTAAACATCTAAAAAAAAATCCTCTATTATTGAACAATCTTATATGAGGAACTGCCCTCAAGGCCCTTCAGTCATCTAAAAGGAGACTCTCTCTCTCCAGAACCAGGAAAGTGGTGCTTTTTTAATGTAACAAAGGAGAGAAAATTACCTAGATATTCCTTTTGCTTGTGGTTAATACCGGCACCATTAAGGAGTTCTTAGGTCCTGACAAAAGCAGTGATGGTCAGTTCGATTGTTTGAATTAAAGGCAGAAGTCCTTGATTGTGAAAAGGTTGCAGGGAATTAACTGCAACACAATCAACTGAATTACGATGTCAAAGCTAGGCTAGCTCCAAGGAACCACACATTATGTATATTAAAATAACAAAACTTAGGTCCACGGCAAGCTGCATTGCATTTTGCAGATGAAGGGAAAAACCCTGCAAGAGCAATATTTGATATCTGCAAGGAGGTGTGAAATGACACATGCTGGTACCAGGATTTGTTTCTTTTCTTTGAATACGAAGGATGTAATCTGTGATGAATGTAGCGATAGATTTAATACTACATGTACATCATTTGACAGCTGCATGGGATTGCCTAGTGTAGCCTTCATTGTTCTTTCAATTTCTGCATTTCCTTGTTTGCATAATTTATACCCAAACATGTGCATGTAGGCTTGAGTTTACCGAGCGAACAATGTGGACTTGTAAACATATTCTTATCATATTTAGTTGGATTTGAATTGACGTGAGGAAAAATGCGTTTTTAAACAATTTAAGTCATCAAAAAGGCATGCGGAACTCACTAGGTATAATTTGCTTTTAGAAATTTCATCAATGGAATCAATTTCAGTATTTTCAGTGACCAACAAAAACACTCTTCCAAACTAACTGTGTATGTATGATGTAAACTGAAGAAATAAGCCATTTTGAGATATGGTGGACATAATACCATGACATTATTAGTTTGGGGTAAATTTGTCTGTATCCACCCGAACGAAACAGTGCACTCCTTTAGTGTCCACCATATCTCCAAAAGGCTAATACAGTGATTTCCTAGGAAGGTCATTTCTTTCCATCACATTTTAGAACTGGAAAATAGAGACATTAATACACAAGTCGGGCAGTCTTTTTTTCTTTCTATGCTAAAAGGAACCTTTAAATAACAGGAACCAAAGGCCACAACACTTTTGCAAAATGCCTTAGTTAGGCAATACAAGTAATTTACACAACCAGGGGTAGAGAGAAAAAAGTCTTGCATTGTGCAGGGCAGTGCCATAGAAGTGACAATGAGTTGAAACCAACATGATGACAATATTTATTTTTCATTCATAAATACCTGAGACAGTTTATCCATTCTGATCGGTCAATACCATGTTTAAACGTGCGATAGAAACATGGTGAGGAAATTGAGTCAAAAGAGGGCGCTATCAGATGATTGCGCAGAGCGCGCAAATTTTATGGCCCAATTTAAGTTGGGAGGTTGCATATTTTGGCTAGCAAAAACTTGCAACTTGCAACTTGCATACTTTGTACAATGTAGTTTGAAACTATTCGTTTACAACGGTTGAAACAAGCGTGCGAAGAGTCACTTAGCGCTCAACATGGATAGAAATTCAATGCAGAGTCGAGGCCAGCTGAGGCTAAACAGTCAGATTTGTTCTCAACTTTTTAAGGTTGGATGTTCTAAATGAAACAGGTATTTATGAATGGGAACAAAAGAGTGGTGATTCAGTCTAAAACGGCCATTTAAAACATCGCACGGCCGCAACCCTGCCGGTTTAAAACGGCCGTTCAAGACCTAGTGTCCAACTTTTAATATTAACCAGTTGTGCAGATTACAGTAAGGCATCTGGTGATCTTTGATCGCTACAAACACATCTGTGACACGTAGGTGGTTGTGACAACATGTTGTGAAGTGATAGAAACTCACGCAAAAACACAAATAATAAAAACAAACAAACTGTATTTCACACCGATGTGTTAAGAGAATTGCACAAATATGTCAATGTATTCTGTTGGGTGTTCCATACCTGGGCAGCTGGCTGACCGTGACCTCACTGAGTGTAGAACAGGGGGATAAATAGATACAAGCACAAGGCTCAAAATTTGAATTTACAAATAATACAAAATATATAACGTGTACACAGTAAGTCCAATGTAAACCTGTAAGTACTGTACATACAATATTCATAGAGAGAAAGTTACGGAACACTAAAACAGAAATGCCACGAGAGGAAAAATGCTCAAAGAAAAGAAGAAAATTGTTACAAGGGAAAATGTTGGCGTAAACCACTTCTGCACCTACCTCACCTGTCTGTCTGTACAAGAAACAATGTACATGTGTACATCATGTCGGTGTATATACCACAAAACTATAAAATCCAAGGGTAAAAAGCGTAGTGCACAACTACACATACACCAATTATTAGCTAATTTGTCTCGGCCACTTTCAAATTCTCACATGAGTAGCTACTTAGCTATTGTAACTTAATTGCTATGTAGTTTCTATACGGTAGCATCATAAGTTGTTGACTGTGTACGCGCAATGTGTTGCCAACTAACATTTCGAACAACTTTTGTAATGATGGAACAAAGATTGCTACTGAACATAACCCACACACTGAAATATTATGGAACTAGACCATCATCATGAAGATCATGTCCCGCCAGTCAATGTAAAGTATACTGTTATCATTAGACCACAGATGTGTGATTTGCTTACAATGAGTATCAACAAATTGAAACTAAAGTACTTTAGTCTGACAGATTAGGTCATATTACAAATTCGAGTCCTGCAACATAACCTTTTTATGAAACAACACCCATCTTCAAGACTAACAACGAACTCCTGAAAGAGGTCATTTACTACGTTTGTAAACCTCGCATAAAAACATACACAGTAGCAGCTTTCAGCTTTACCTGAAGAACTATGATGCTGAACTAGCAACAGGGCCCGATTTCATGGCTCTGCTTACTGCAGAATTCTGCGCTTACAGCCCCTAGAACTATGTATGTACCTAACTGGCACTGTGAGCACAGAATTCCGCAGTTAGCACAGCCATGAAATTGGAACCTGGCCAAATTCTTCACAGAGATATCGGAGGCAACTGCCTCCTTGGCCCTTATCATTGCCTTGATGCCCTTTGAAATCTTCCAGTAAAAATTTAAGTTTCTCTCATAGAGGCGCCCTTTACTAAGGAAGAACTGCCTTGCCCTTACAAGACATGTAGCACCAGGCTCGTAACAATATTATTTCCTGCTTCAATTTCCTTCAGGAGGGGGGGGGGGGGTGAAACTTTGCAAGTAAATGGTGATGCCAATCGTAAAGACAAATGCACAACAGTTAGCTCCTGCTGTACAGAACCCAAATACGATCCACTGCTTAGTACCACAGATATCCGCGCTTATGTAGTCCTGTAAAGTACATGAATCTATGGGCCGTAAGCCCAGAATTCCACAGTAAAAGAGCCATGAAATTGGGCACAGGGTCCAAAGATATTTGTTCTCGTGTGCGTATACCTTTCACTTTACTACCCTGTACATGTTGTAAGCTGCGTTCCATTACACAGCTGGTGTCGAAATTTGACGCTTAACCCTGAAAGCAGAGAAAGTTGGCTGTAAAGTGCTGAACACCATGCCATGAAATACGGCCGGATCTGAGAGTGCATTATAAACAGTCTGTGAATTCAAATATGCCTCAACTCCCATAGGTAATAAGAGGATCTAGTCAAGCTACACCAAAACAACCTCAAGAGCTTGGTTGTCTTTTAAAAGCTCTGCATTAAATCGTTTTGCTCTATTCATGTCCTTATCTTACCCGGTAATGGTTTAACTTTCTTGTGGATTTCTGCTAACGCTTGTAGATGGATTTTGTGTTCTTTCTGAAAAAAATGGAAAAGTGAAGACAATAGTTTAATATATGTTTTAATTCAACCAAGGATAAAGATAAATTTTTGGTTTTACCATACAGCGATGTGTCATTTAAGAACTGTATACTCGGTGCTTTCCAGATTCCTGAGAAAATACAACACAGGCATACTACTTGGGTGGGATTCGAACCCACGACCACCTTCATTCTTGAGCATCTTACCACTGGACCGCTGAGCATGCCCAGTGACAAAAGGCCAGTTCAAATCCTACACTCATAGTATGTAATACACCCAGGCAATCAGGTAGAGACTGAAAACCCAAGCCATATGCAAGGCTCGGTTCTGGGATTCGGAGTAGGGTCACAAAAGTGACAAGTAGGCCTGGGCGAATAATTCGAATAACCGGTTAATGGCGAATAGCTTTTCCTAACCGTAACCGCGAATACCTTTTTTGACCTAACCGAATATCCGCAAGGGGCGCGGATACCTATTAATAAACCGGATAGTCCTCTAATTACAACCAAGTAACCGGATTCCTATTATTCGCGATCGTCGGGCGGATGCTTGTAACACACTCAGTCGCTCACCCTAGTCACAACCTGACACAAAATATACCAGGCTCAAGTAACTTTCCTGGGATTTCCTTTGAGTACGCCGATTCCTTCGAGTACGCCGACGTGCACTGACTTGATTGACACACTGCGGAGAGTCCGAGACGAACTGCGCTCCAGCCCAGACTTGAGACATAGATCACGCAGCCTCCTCTCTTTTTATCGTCAACAACAGAGGATTAATTTGTTTGGAGTTAGCTTGTAATGTAATCCATTGTATTTATAATGTAAACTGGTTACGTCTTAAACTTAGGGCTGTTTCTTTTTTAAAGCATATGCGTGATGCGTCTTTAACTCATTACTTGACAACTCACTTTGTTACAAACTGTACAACAAAACCGTGAGAACCTTCTTTGCATTATGCTCTTACATGTTTGTACCTCGTGGACATTTCCACGTGTTTAGTTATACTTATAATTCCTGTGAAGTCACCCTTGGTCATTGTGTGGGAGCCATTGGTAAAGATTAGGTAGTAAAGATCGACGTCAAAGTCATGTCAAATTTGCATTTGAATGAATTGAATGGGCGGGACGTTTACGTCTCGGCCGGCCTGGCCCGCATTCACCGACCGCTACACACAGTTTATTGGCATGATTGTCAGTCACTCAGAAGGGCGTTGACATTAACCATAGTGCGGGGCGCTGGACGTTAGTAATGGTATCTAATCACTACAGCAGACAAGGCCCGTACTTCAGCATAACAAAATTTTCTACTGGCTCTCATTCAGTCTGCTCTCTGATTGGCCGTGCGAAACTTGTGCATGGAGTATAAGGCTGTTGTACAGTATGTGTGTAGACGACTAGACTAGTCTCGCACGTGTAGATGAGCCGACCTTAAGCCGGCCTCAGGTCGATCTACGATGTTCTTGCGCCCGCAACAAATCGTCGGCAACGCGCAGACAAAATATGCTCAGGTCACAACAACTGAGAAATCGTGCGACCGTCGGGATCACGTCGTACAAGTTGAAATTGTTCTACTCTTGCGACTGTTAATTTTTTCGAGCGGCGACTGTTTCCGATTGTCTTAAAATCATCGCAGTTACGCTCAGGTCGTAAATAATCGCCGACTGAAAAGTTCCCGATGGTCTTAGCTCAGGCGCAGTGTGATCCTGAAAAGTCAGTCGCCGACTGTTTTTGTTGACGCAAGGTCGACCTGAGGCCGGCTTTAGTCGCTATGATTATTAATGCGACGACCAATGTAATAAAAGAGATAGAGAGTAGGCCTCGGTACATGTTATTGTAAGACAATTAAGCACGTAAGTACTGGGGGAAAAAATATTCGAATAACCGGTTAATTTCAGATAGTTGGCCAGCGGTTAACCGAATACCAAATTTCACTATTCGCCCAGCACTAGTGACAAGCAGGGAAGAAACCATCTAAATGTTTTGAAAGTTGGTCTGACCTGTTTACAAACCCCAAAGCAGTAAATAGTAGTTAAATATAAACAAAGCCAAAAGAGAAACCTCTGCCAACTTTAAGCTACATTTGTATGTGTACCTTAAAGTTCAAACACATTTTGACATGTCGCTGTCACAACTAAACACCTGCAACATAAGGTTGATGCCATAGAATCAGACCATCATTTTTAAGGAATGTGACAGCAATTGCACTCCTCTGCACTCCTTAATCTTGTCTGTGTAATAAAATAAATAAATAGCATTCCTTAAAACTTAACCTTCAATGACACTATCGCTCACTAATTGAGTAACAGTTTTTAATTAAAAAGTTGGTACTCCGCTAAGTTGTACAAGAGCAATTTACTGCAGTTTCGAATACCCTATTTCCAAAGTTGGCCCAAACCCTATGCAACTTGCAGTTACTATTATGCAGTACTGTAAGCCATCATAGATGTTATAAAAGGTCATATAAATTACCAGATTCTCATGAAAAAAAAGACAAAATGGCCTAAACCTTTTAAGTTTTAGGGCTCCAGACAAACAGTCAACTAACATCCTATTCCATTTTTTTCCCCCAATACTATATTTACATAACACCAGTCACAGACATTGATCAAAGTCTGATGTAGAGATCATTTTTTTATGAACTGAAAACCACCTTGGCTTGTACTTTTGATCTTTCACCTCTGGCAGCCATAAATGTGAGCGGCAGTTCAGTTGATATTAAATACTGAATTTCACATGCTAACACGTGTAGTATGACAAGATTGTTATTTTTACTTTATTCTACAAACATCTGTCTCAAAATTGTACCAAAAAAATGAACTTTTTACATCTGGGAACTACTTGTAAACTATGTATCAGCCACCTGGTTACTGGTTAAGTGTATCTTTTAAAGTACAGAATTGGACTGTTATCACACAAACAACTGAGTAGTTTCAATCTGAAAGCTCACTGATCATTAACTGATTTCGCATGTCGTGGCCGAGTGGATAAGAGCACCGAACTCAAGCTCCGGTGTTTCTGATCGGCGGGGTGTGGGTTCGAGTCTCAGTCTTGACACTTGTGTCCTAAAGCAAGACATTTAACCATTATTGCTTTGTCCTTCATACAGCCATACATGTACGTCCCGTGTGTTGTGTAATGTATGTAAAAGAACCCAAGTGACACTTATCGCAAAGAGAAGGGGGTTTGCCCTAATGTTTCTGGCAGTGGCAGCAGAATGCACCGCAGCACCTTGTAAATCCTTACAAGGTGTTACAAAATGCGTCTCATAATGCATTAGCCTCAAAAATCTGTCTGAAAATAAACAATGAAAAGCACTTTGAGATGCCCGTAGAAAGCACTATAATGTGTGGTAAATCAAATTTATACACAGATTCAACCTTAATTTAAAAAAAAAAAAAGTTTCAGATCGTTTACAATTTAGGAGATTTAAAAAGAAAACTTTGAAAATTGGCATTTTTATACTAGATTTCTCCTTTGCGGGTAACTTATGACTTGGACTCAGACTCGACACTCAGGACTCAGACTTTGACTCGGACTTGAGGAATGAGCACTCAAAATTAACATGTAGCGCTCAGTACATCCCAAATGATGTACTGTACATTGTTTCCATTCATTAAATATCAGTGTCTGACTGCAATCGTTGTTACACCGTATTGTAAGTGGTACTTTCAGAAGTGGTTCTTCTGCACATGGTGGAATACACATGGTGGTTCCTATAACCATGTCAACTTTCACATTTGGCCAGCAGTATGTAGTTTGTTTGGTTTTTCAGGAACTCTTTTATTGACTGGACAGCAGGACCAGTTACATGTAGCTTGTTATTTCACTAGTCCGTCAGCTTTTTCAATAGTCTAAATTTCAAATGATAGATGCTAAATTCCACTAGTCAACAGGACCACTTAGAGTGAACTTTGACTGGTCCTCATGTGTTTTAACTGGCATTTGGCCAGCGGACCACTGTAGTGTTATGGGACGCTGGCAATGCAAATGCAAATTTTGGAAAAACACATTTCTTGAATGAACAAAATTCAAAATCAAATTTTTTGTTTTGTTACAACTTTTCTTTAAATACCAAAATGCAAGATGTACATGTACATGGTGTACATGTCATCTGTGCATTCCACAAAATCAACGAACCAGAAATGTTTTTTACTGAATTGACAAGACCGATAAAGCCAGTGCAAGTTAACACTATAGGCCTACATACAGTGACTGGATGAATGACCGAATCTCAATTCATTGAAAATGTACACGCCCAGAACCCAAGTTCACCACAAAATAGGAAACCAACATTTTGAAGGCTATGTGTCAATTGGGTTGTTTTGTACAGTCAACTTACAGTTAACCTGCATTTACACTGTGCTTTATCAACATAGTGTATTGTACAGTACATACATTGTACAACATGATGTGTATGTAGACTAGTATTTTTAAAAAGGTCTGAGCTGTCAGTGGTAGTGTTGGAAACAACAATGACATCCGTTTTACATCTTACAAGTGTTACACTGCATCGTTTTAGAAAGGTACTACAATAGTTTTAGCTTCAAGTTTTCAACAAAGACATCAAATCCAACTTGTGGAAATTTCACCATTTGAGAAGAATTAATGGTATGCCTTGTCAAGGGTGCTAAATAAATATTTTGCAGACTATGATATTCATGTTCTAAGGGTATACAAACGTGTGTCAATTTAGCAAATACAAATAATTCCCACAAAAATGTGTTGAAGATGGCACAGGGACGCCTCCCCAAGCCTTCCCCTTCCAAAAGTTTAGGAAAGTCCTTAAGGTAGCTCCCTGACAAGTAATTTCCATCAGCTTCACAAAACCATTTTGGAAAATGAAATTGTTACGCTCCAATTGAGGGTTCATGCAAACTCTGTCTTCCTGTTCAACCCATACAAAAATATTTAACCAGGAGCAAACTTGACCTCAGTCAGAGTGACATGTTTACACAATGGTGTATCCAAAACACATCCCTTGGCAATTTATCAAAATGACTAGGGCGGATGGAGCTGACTACTGCACACCCCAGTCAGTCTGTTTCCTAGCAATGTTGCACACTCGGAGCTGCTAAAATGGTGTTACCCACAAAGATTACTACACCCCGACAATCATAAAGAGATCATATCTTTATATCTCTAATCATTTGCATTTCTGTAAACAGGTGGTTACTTTGCACACATTTCTATTTGGATCTAAATGTAGTACAAACTGGAATGAATACGGCGACTGACTGTTGGGCAATGGTACAAGCATTTCAAAACAGTTGCAAGCATTATCAAGTTTTTTCATCGAGGGAAATAAATTTAACACACATTTCCCTCAACCCCTTGGCCTTCTGTAATGCCATGGGTCCCAGATGCATAGCTTGAACTAAAAGAATTAAAACACGTTTTATACTGTACTAAAAGACAACTTTCTAGTCTTTTTACATGTACCACTAGAGCTGAAAGCAGACAATTTTTTCAACAACTTCGACAATTTTATGCTAAAGCAAAAAAGTTAGGATACCAGTGAAAGGTGGTGCATGTGACATGGTACTTTGGCTGGTAGCTTTATTCTGGTAAGGATAATTTTGTTGTGCTTGGCCAATTTCTGCGCTCAGGGAGCTCTATGAAAAAGGGCTCAGGTCTGTAGGCCTAATAATGGTTTGGTTTGGGGCGGGGGTGGGGTGGGAGGGGTGACTACTGTTCATGTTGCCACAATATAAAGAAATAAGGTCCACATAAAGTACATTGATGTGCATACTCTGTACATGAACAAAATAACCACTACACAATAGCTCCAATTGTAAGCTCTTTAGCCCAGGTCACTCCATTTGATAAACAGACAATAGTATCACATGACGCTTAATACTTTCCAATACAATAAGGCGGCAGGGATTGTGGGTCCCTATATAAAACCCTGGGCCACATCATAAGAAGTTAACTAAACAAGCTAGGCCTGTGTTACCATTGATAACGTGGATACTACAGGCTATATTGCTTGAAGTGTATGTTTAGGTCTATCCAGAACGTTCAGAAGTTGCTTATTACACACATATTTCACATACACACATTGTAGCCTACATACAATACAAGCTGATTTGTGAAAATGTTCAAGGGACACGTTGCCTTGGATTGGGCGATTTGGGCTATAAAAAGCATTTGTTATGAAATGAATTGAAATGAATATGGTTGGAAAGATGTTTGAAAAGTAGATGCATTTTGGGGAGTCAAAAATTTGACTCTTGCATACACTACACATGTACCTTGGGCTAATGTAACTTCAATCCCCCTGCCCATTCCAAAGTCGTATATTGAGAGAGTTGCATAGAGGAACCAGTTTTCTTTGGTCACATGGTTGCTGGATGCCATTTTCAATCCAAATGCAGCACAACCCCATGGGCAGACTTGTCTGGCACCCTGTATTTGCCCGATGCATTTTTTTGACACAACATGGCTTCTAATTGCAAGTCTTCACTCACCTGACTATAGATTATGTTCAGTTATCATCCTCTAGAGGCAGGTGGTTTGTCTTTTATCAATTAATTCACAAGTCAAGGACATCTTCTAATCAATAAAGACAAACAAACTAATGTTTTGTGCACACGCATACATGTACTGTGTGTTGTTTACAATCCACAAAATTAGTTTCCAGGTAAAATATGATAATGTATACATTGTACACTTCATGCAGACACAAAGCCTTAGAATGTGCTCTCTGCATAATGTGCTCCCAAACATTTGACTCATTAGAATGTTAACAATTGATTCAAAAGAATATGAGGAAAAAAGAGAGGAAGTCTTTCCAACAATCCCACATTCAGTTCATGATATCAAACTTGTGCTTCCTACAGGTTCCCACCGTCTCCCTTTCCTCCCTCCAGTCCAATGCATCTTGCTACAAAAGCTCATGCAGTTTTTAAGCGCTACCACTATCTTCCTTGTTTTTATCTATCAGCATAACACGGCTATCTCTACCATTGTCTTTAATTTTAACAGCATTTGTTACAATGTGTATATCGAGTCACGTAGGCTCTTCAAACACCTTACTTACAGTAATTTTACCTCTTTTCACTGGGCCCCAAACACTCCCAAAACAATCTCAACTCATTATGAGTATGCAGCACCGGCAGCCAAATGGGCGAACAGATTGCTAATCATTCATATCAACAATCTCTACCCTCACAGATATATTATACTTACTCCTGGGTGAAGAGAAGCAACTATACTCAAGTGTCTTGCTCAAGGACAAAATGTCACAACCAGGATTTGAACCAACACTCAGCTACTGGAACTTGCGTTTGACAATGCTATACCACTCGGCCACGACATGCCAAACAAAAAGTTTGCCTAATGAATAATCGAATGAAGTTCAGCAAAAGAAAACCGGCTTGATGGCAAACAGATGTTGAATCAGAAATCAGAAAAAAAGTTTACAAAAGATACAACATACTCCTTCTCAGATGACTCTGTCATTATGATTGTGATTTTTCATTATTATCGAAAACCAGAAACCAAAATAATTTAATCCAAATAGAGTTCAGAACTTTTGAAAAATTTATAACCTTTTCTGAAATATGGAATTTAATCTCGGGCATAGGCCTTACCTGATGACAGTATTGTTAGGAAAAGTTGACATGTGCTTTTGATTAACACAGACTTTGATAATGTTCAGAATGCATGTCATGGAACTTGAAAGCTTTACTTAAAATTCCATAAAGTTCAAAGTTCACTCACACTGGGATCACAAAGTCAGACAGAACATGTGTAGATTGTCCTCCTGAGAGAACAAAACTATTGGTCTGAGCAAGGATACTTGTACTGCATAAAAAAGCTTTAAAAGTTGAGTTTTTACAACGAACATTGTTACAATATTCAGCCAAGGCTAGGAGCCATTATAGAATGCAGCAAATCCATATAATTTATAAACGACACAGTGTCCAAGTAGCTCAGTCTCTGACATCTGATTTAACAGCATTCCTAACCCTAACTTTAATGATCCGCTGGCCAAATTCTAGATAAAACACCTGAGGACCAGTCAAAATTCTTTCACTAGATTTTGTTGTAAGTAAATTCATCAATGGCTTGGAAATGACACTTTTTTCCCAACAAAGACCAAATTCATACTTGACTGATCCTAAATGAGACCCCGTTGAATATAATGTAATGGTTCCGCATTTGTATGATTTGATTACTGACGAAGTCATAAAATTCCCACATGTAGATGATTTGCTTGTCTGCAATACTTTCCCTGTAACACAGTAGTTTGACGTGTACGTGCATTTGCCATGGTAACAGTACCTAGTTCACCGATATAATCAAATTGTCAAAGTCAACTCTTGACTTTGGAGTAAAGATCAAGGTGCTCAAAGAAATCTAAGACTGTCTCCACTATCAATGGCTAGTCTTAGATTTACTGTCAACCATCCCATTATATTCTGAGGCAAATTCCCTCTTTGAACACTACTTCTTTGAAAAAATAAAGCAAAGACAACACATCGGATCTCATAATTCATACATTGAGGATAATTTACAATTCATAATTCATAAAAAAAAACCACACAAACAAATATCAGTACCATTTGTGGTGGATACCAACGCTTTGTAAGTCTTCATCATTTTGGGTTTAAAATACAAACCTACTATGTGAGTTTTTTTAGCTACTTTTTGTACCACATCAATACTTTCCTCATCTGAAAGTAGACATGGCATCAAAATGCATTAATTTTATTAATAATGTTAATAATTATGAACACTAAGTGCCAGTATCTGCCATACATGTACAATGTAGATGGGTGCTGATGGCGCTGATACTCGTTCAATGTTTGCACGATATGTGTTGAGATATTTGTATGTTATGAGACCCATTTCATGTAGCACCTGGTAAGATTTTACAAAGTGAAGTGGTGCAGTCGGCAGCCAGAAAGCACCAGGGCGAACTCCCTTCCATGATCGTTAAGTGTACTGGGTTCTGTGTAATACACAACACACGGGCAGGCTTAGAATTCCACTGATGTCAGGAAGGCATTGGCCTCCATTGCCCTGGTCTTGGCCTTGGTGCCCTTTCAAAAGTTTCCCTTAGACTTTAAGATATATCAAGTGCCCTTTGCAAAATGAAAATGGCCTTGCCTCTTCAAAGATGAAATTCCAGGTTTTAATGGGACCTACATGCACAGGGTATGTATGTCCCGTCCATCCGAAGGACCAAGCAATAATGGTTTATGTCTTGCTCAAGGACACAAGTGTCATGACCGAGACTTGTATTGTTATACTCTGCTAATCAGAACACCAGAACTTGCTGAGTCTGGTGCACTAGAACACTCAGCCAAGACATGCCACAAATTTGCATAATTTATGCAACATGGTATATTTATACATTAGCAAGTTCCCACATTTTACCTTGGGAAATACTGGGCTCAATACCACAAAGAGTCAAGACCTAAGATTGATCTTAAGAAGCGTAAATCAAGCCTAATTGCTATAAGCAAAGTGTGATGTCACGATATGAATTACATGGTAGCAATGACAACTCAGATGAATCTTTGTGCTTTGTGAAATCAAGTCCACGTGTCTGTGGAGGATTGATTGCCCTGTTTTCCTTCCTGCCCTGTTTTCCTTCTTTCTACTCCAGTACTCAATTTCACAAAGCACTAAGATTCATCCCGGAAACCCATGTGTCCGTCATGCATTGTGCCTAATGCGTAGTGCGCAATGTGTAACAATGAAAATACACGAAAAATAACAAACATAATTCCATGTACATGCATTCGTATTGCCTAATGCACTATCCGTAAAAATTATGCGCAGTGCTTGGTGTGTATTTTTCAGTTTTAAAAAGATTGCCTATTATGCATTACGTATAACACATGACCGATATGGACTTCCAGCAGAGAGACGAGTTGTCAATATTGCCACGGTGATTTGTATTGTGACATCACACTTTGCTTAGCAATCAAGATTGATACACATCTTCAAAAGAGCAATCTTAGCTCTTTATTAAAACTTTCCCAGATAATCCATATTTAATTACACTCTACTTGCACAGTGCGTATATGTACTTAACAAGAATGCGCGCACACAACTTTAATTAGTCAAATTCCTACATTGTATATGTACAAGATGTGAGTGTTTTTATCATTAATGATTAGCTACACTCTTTGCAGCCAAAGGCAAAATTGAACAATGCTTATAAAAATACAATAAAATACATTGTGGTATGTACAATCCCTGTAATTAACATGCACTTGTACAAAGAACATGTCCAGGGTTCTCCCTATGCACAAGCTAGCGTATCTGGCCGATAAACATGAATTGCAGCCGATAAGAAAATGTTTTATTTATTTATTCATTTATTTTTTACTTCAGATCAAATTCACAAAATACATGAAGATAAAACCGCAGGGCTTGAATTCCACAAAATCGCAGGGCTTGTAGCTCAAAATGTTACCTGAATCTTTATGAGAAAGAGCTTTCTACACAGTTTAACATGTAAATTGTTTTCATTTAAACAAGCATTACCATAAGATTTTTCTTCTTTTGTCAAATGGGTTAGTATATTTTGATACTCAATAGAATTGTATAAATACCAGACTCAAGGTCAACATTTGAACATGATTTCTTTCTGTTAAAGATATCAAACAGTGGCTATAATTCAATTGAAAAACACAAGACCACTGGACTTGTCAGGACATGAGTTTACTGGCCCGAGGCTAAAATCACTGGCCTCGGGCCGGCGGTCCAGTGTCAAATTCGAGCCCTGAAACCATTTAGAATGTTGTACAGTGGGGCTTTTAAGACCAAGATAAACACCAAGTAGAAAACATTGTCGGTTGTAGAAAACATTCCAAAGACCTCATTCCAATTCAAAAAGCTTTAGCCAAACTTCTAAATACGGGTCCAGATTGCAGTTTTGAAAATCTTGGGTAGAACCCTCACGTACATTATTGTATTAAAATTCAAAGGACCTCCATTTTAAAAGGTATGGCAATAGGGTTTGTCCTTGACCTTGTCTTCTTCAGTGACTAGCCAGTGGGCCCAGTTAATACTGGTCTGCTAGCTTTTTTTAACAAGTCCACATTTCATATTAATTATAGGGATGCTTTTCAACACTGAATCTACATAACACTGTAGCCAGCTGGGGATCACATGGTGAGAATTTCAACTGGTCCTCAGGTGTTGCTAGCAGTTGGCCATTAGACCACTGTTAATGGAGAACGCTGGTAAAGGAGGAACGATTTGAATAGCGAAGCCACCATACTGAATCAAATTATTATCAAATGCAGGCCAGGTACTTCTTTCATGCAACGGCAATGCATTTTCTCTTCAGTAAAGAGCACCTCTATGAGGTCAATTTGAATTTCTACTGAACATTTTAAGGGTCACTAAGGGCAGTGACCAAGGGGGGAATGGAAATGATTGCCTCCATCACCTTTGTGAAGAATCAGGCCTGCAAATGAGCTCATACATGTCACCATTCTCTGACTCTCTACTCCCCTTTACCTTTGCCTGATACCAAGCCCATATTATGGAGTGTGAAATTATTTTTCATTGCCACTGACATTATTACTACGAACCATGCTGAATTTATCAAGCCATGATCAAGTCATCCATACCCAGTATAGAAAACAGAATCCAAAAGCACTGTATATCATCTCAAGCTCAGCACCAATTAGTAAATCACAACTGTACACTAAAAGCACCTGTCACTGTATAATGTCATTGCATTATACTGAGCTCTACGGGTACGGAATAATGGAATTTTGCTTCGGGGTTCTAAATGACATGTGTTTATTCCTATAACTGTTGTACACCAATGAACCAGCAAACGTGGTGGCATCAAACAATAGCAGGAAGGGACATTTGCAGCATAAACAGTGAAACACTACATACCCATGCAACAATTTCATCAAGCAATTTTGCACAGCATTAGACTGAACTTGTTTTGTGCACACTACATGATGATATTGAGGAGCAAATTGGTGGTTTTTTTTAGTAGTAACTGACACATTTTGGGTAGCATTTTGCTATACTATACAAGGGAAACTGTTCACTTGCTCACATGTTGATCCACACTTGGATCTTGCCCAAAACAACGCCACATCTCAGAGAGCTGTGTACAACAGTGAATAACAAGAGTGCAGTGCAAAGACACGACTGAAGAAACAGCGTTCCGCAAAACTCAGTTTGAATCAAGGTGCTGTACAGCAATAACTGAACTGTTTTAAAGCAAGGTAGCCATATTTCTTTGCACTGGCACGTAATGTACACATGTAGTCTGTTTAGATGAGTGATGAACTAGGGTAAAAGTTGAGGTGGAGGGACACACAGGGGTGCACCTTTCTAGAGGGCACTTCAGGCAAATTAAAACTGTAACTTTTCTATTCTCATGTAAGCCCCTGTTCAGCAGTCTTTTTATGCCATTTACTACTAAAGATAATCTGATGTGGATGTAAGCAAGTACATTGTTTGCGTGTAAATAGAAAAATAGTTTCTAAAGCATTGAAATTATCACATTTGATACCGATTTTAATAAAAGATGTATAAAAGACCTTGCTCTGTGCATTGAGAAAAATTGTATCTTCATCAAAGTGTTTAATTGACATTACGGGTAATGTTAAACTTGCCTTGAAACCTGCCCAAAATGAAAACATACAAAATAATAAAATAATGTAAACTAAAACCACAACTAGGCAAAACCCAGGTATCTCAATCGTTTTGGGGTAGGTTTTACAAGCACCAATTCCTTGCGCTTTATGAAAGCGTAGTAGGGTGCGTGCATGCATGGATGATCCAAAATAACGACTGAGAATAATTGCAATATTATATGGCTTCTACAATGACGTGTAATGTGGTTGGTGTGTCTATTTTAAGCTGAGCTCAGCATGATGTCGGGCGTGTGTAATAATGCAGAACTTTTTCTTCTACTTCAAAATTGCCCATCGTTATTTTGTTAACAGCAAACTCCAGTGCACAATCACTTTATACAACCTTCAACCTTGGTGTGATGTCAACCTGCACAAACAACACAGCCACATTTGCAAGCCGGTACATGTATACTGTTATCATCTGTGAGTTTATTCAGGGCAGACCCTTCAGAATAGTTGATTTCATCTCACAGAGATGGGCAGTGGGCACAATGAACATTTTAAAACATCGATTACAAATAACTGGCTGACATTTCTCTGCACATTAGTGAGCGTGCAGTGCACAATGTAGTTGTCAGATTTTTTGCAGTGGCCTAACACAGGCAAGCCTATGTTTTGATACAGAAATGTTCCAACAGAAATTTACAACTCCCTCATATAGAGGAGCCCTTAACTAAGGAGAAAATGCCTTGGTGCCCTTGCTCTTTCCAAAACGAAGCATCAGACCTGGGTTTGGTCACACAAAGTGGAAATACTGGTCTTAGCTACCATTGTTGGCCACAGGCTTTACACTTCAAGTTGTAACTTAATTTATTTCCATTTTCAGGTCCATCTTGTCTGTCCTTGTTATGAACATTACACATAAATTAACCTGTAAATTTTTAACTACTTCGAAATTTTCCTGTTCTTTTTTGTAGAGAAAATGAAAAAGGAGAGAAAAAAAACTAACAGCTTTGGAATGTACCAGAAAAAACTGAGATGAAATACTTGATTTTTTATCTAGATATTTCATCAGTCTTGCCATTTATTGCACACAGCCCCATGTGCTGCTTAGTACAATCCATTGAATTTTAATAATATTTCAATAAAAGACAAGTAATAAGTAATGACAAACAAACCCAAACCATCCCATAACAGGTGGTAAGTAACTCAGCAGTGTTCGTAATTGATGCACCAGATAAGCAATAATCTGATTAGATTAGAACAGAAGTTCTAATTGAGCAGACGATGATTGACAAAGCTCATCAGATGCTTAGTAACAAGATAAGATTAGACTTACTTTAAAACCAGACACTGCTTTTATCTGAACAGCCTATGAATATATTACTCAACTCTAAACTGAATTCACACCAAGCTGTGTGTAGATTGTTTGTTTTTTCTCTTGAAAACGTAACACAGCATGGCATACAAAGTGGAGTTTGAGAAAAACTAAGCACCACCTACATTACTTAATTAACCCATGGTACCCACAGCAAATCCCACGGGTGTCCATTTGTACTTTTAGTGCCTACAAGTAAATTAATGTTTTCCTGAACCAAATGAATTGCTATTGAACGGAGTTTTTTTCCCAAAGAGGTTTTTAGGTCCCGATCAGGATGGCCTCAATGGCCCCTGCCAGGTCTTGGCCTTGGTGCCCCTTTAAATGTGTCCAACAGACTATAAGTTTTTTGAATTGGAAGTGCCCTTTGCAAAATGAAAATGGCCTTGCCATCTCAAGGATGAAAATCTAGGCCTGTCCAATAGTTTGTTCTTGTAATGGCAAGGAACTCAACAGTACAATGCATGAGGGAAACTATAATTTCTTAAAAAACATTAACTGTATATTATAGGCATAATACATAGTAGTATACCAAGCAGTGAGTTTGTTCTACAACTTCTTACCGTATCTAATCTTCCTTCTGGTAACAGTCTGCCGATGACTTTCTCTTGACATGGCTAGAGACAAAAATCAAACCACACACCATTTTATCAATAAATCCTACGAATGACGGCACTGGTATTCGTTAGAAGACTTGTTGCACAAGTACTTCATTACAGAAATGAGTATAACACGAAAAGCTCAATACTGTAAATATTTGATTATAAATATTGGTGTTGTATCTGTGTGCAGTAGAGTCAACATAAATCTCAAATAAATGTTCTCAAATATACTTGTTCATGTTTGAATAGTCTCCTGGGTCAAACTTGTATTTATTACGTCAGTTGATGCTGAAATGAAAATTAAAATAGTACCATATTTTAATTTGCATTGTACAATGCCTATACTATATACTGAAGGTAATGTAGTACCCTTCCCCTTCCTCCATGATCAGACCATAATTTTTACATTTTAGGGAGTGTGAGTGCAATCACTTTCCTCTGCACTGAGGAGTGCAAATAAAATGCACCTTGCCTAAAGTTTTAACAGTGGATTTTGTTTAATTGGGTAAACATAAATTTATTTAATGCAAGAAATGAATAACAATGTGGTGTTTGTTTGCTTTGATCATTTAACAATATAATAACAATCCGCCAAATCAATCCTGCAATCAGGAAGTTTACAGGTAGGGTAATAGGTAAAGTAATAGTATAGCCTACTAATTTTAATTACATACACAGTTCTATAGTGCTTTAGTTTTATCAAACCAGGAGGGCCAAACGCACTCTTTTCCTCAACACCTCAAAGTCTAACTCCAAGGACCCCCCCCCCAAAAAAAAAAAAAAACAAACAAACACACACACACAACAAACACAAACAAATCCCCTACTAAAAAATTCATGAGATTCCAAGGACAAAATGAAGACACAATCTAACTAGGTAGAGGGGGTACACCACAGTCACCTGACCAATCCACCTATCGAACACCAAATGCCACTTTCACTTCCAAATTCCCCAGGATCATATAACCACACACACCCAAATGCAACAGGGCCCTACCTGTAAATAAACAGACGGCACATAACCATGGCTGTTGTCTACTACTTTCTTTGCCGCCCACCACTTCTCATTGGTCTTGTTCGTAATGTGGAATTTTTCACCTTTTGTAAAACTCAGCACATCGTCTCTTTCTTTCACGTAGTCATACTTTGCTTCGTAAACCTCCATAGTTTAAAATAAAGTTGGTTCCTATTGACGATAGTTTAATACACAAAATGTATTACATAGCTCTTCATGGTGATGGTCTCTTTCTTACGAATCGATCTCCGCGCCGACGTACATGTACACCGCGTACCGTACTGGATTTACGTGTTTAACTGTCCACACAACGTTTACTTGTTGACACTTGTTGCAGAATAACTCTCTGTCGACTGCAACACACGTTGGAAGGTTTGTCTCCCCACAGTTCCCCGAAGATTTATACTTCATATGAGGTTACCTGAATCGTGGACGTGTTGGGGGAGAACATGGAGGCCTTGTGTACCAGTGGGGCCCGCTTCAGCTGTCTGCTGGTAAGTAAACTGTACAAAAAAGCAAAGAAGCTCACGAGGAAGGAGAGCTATTTCCACAGTTACGTTTCCAAAAAATGATGCTTCAACTCAGTGCATGATTTCTGCATGCGAGCTGTGTGTGTGCAGTGTGTTGAACAAGCTAGCCTTATGTACAGAATGCCATGTACATCATGTATGTACATTCGTGGTTTGAAGACCGGACTGTAATTCGGTGATAGCGCCCTCTCTGATCTTCTTTGTTAGGTACACGTACTGAGGACATGCCATGCTTTGTATGGACTTTAAACGGTCGACAAAAGTGACATTTTTTCCCCCAAAAAAGATCTCGAAGTATGTCGATTGTAGATTGTTGCGACAGCGTTGTGTCATTAAATGTTTAGCATTTGGTTTAATCATGGTGTTTTTATTTACTGGAAGGCCTATCAGTCACTGGTAAGTTGTTGTTGTTGAGCGCTTTCAGTTTCGGCAAAAATGGCCCTCTGTTTTTTCATGTTTTTCTAAGGTCAACGACAGTTGATTAACTTCAAACATGACTCTGAGAGGAGCCCCTAACGTGGAAAACTATCACAGTCACAGTTTGGAACCACAAACGAATTTATTCTGGCAAAAATTCACTCAAGGCAACTGTCTATTTCTAATTCCGGTATCATGGGGAAATCCCTCCCCTGGAGAGATTCTGTCCCAATGGGAATTAACATGGACTGGCTGCTGCTGCAGCTGAAGGAGGTTGATTCCAAAGAGGGCGCTATATCAGAAACAAATTGTGTACGGTTCGACAGAATCGGCTGAATCCCCCCCCCCCCCCCCACACACCGGCCTACTGAACTTGTCATGCAAAGCGGCTTGCCATGGTTTCTGGAAATGACTCAAAAATACCCCTTGTTGTATGACTCCAGTGTTGTGGTCATAATTATAATGTCATGCACAGAAAGTTCTTTGTGTGGTTTTGGAATGATTTATGCAGCTTTGAATCATTGTAAACAATGAACCTAAAGTCAGCACTTTTTAAGCCCAAGTGGTGCAGAAATGGATATCAAATTATCTATCAAAGATCGGAAAAGTATTTTTACTTGTAACAAGATTTATATTTTGACAGATACATCTCAAGTGCTCCCCTTTATGCTTGCTTGCCACCCACCACTTTTTTTTTGATAATTTATCTTTTGGACACACTGAAAAGTTGATAGGAAAATGCCATCCTATTGCTCAGTTGGCATATTTTGCTAGAAACATGGAATTCATAGATATAATGACATCTTGGAAAACAAAGAATTTCTGTTGATGGATGTGGGAACCACAGAATGCAAAGATTCTAAATTCAAGGAAACCTCAAGTTTGTGAACATAAAATAAAATAATATCTTTAAAATGTAGATTTGATATTTGGCATAAACAGCAACAACATCACTGTTACTGTTTATGTTACTGCTACTGTCACTGTTACCCATACTGTTACTGTTACTGATACTGTTATGGTAACGGTAACTGTTACTGTTACTGTTACTGTTTCTGTTACTGTTATGAACATGTGGGCATACTTTTGTTTACTGTTTTTTATTTCTTTTTATTTGTTGTAGGAAGGTATTCGTTTGGTAATCACTCTTAAAATCAATGGCAATAAAAATGTATTGGTTAGAAGCCTACAGCAGCTTTCGATAGAAACATTTCAATTAGAAGTAATGTGGTTATGTACAAAGATATCAGTTTTCATACCCCAAAATGAGAAGCGTTACTGTCAGAAACATTTGTCAGATTGTGTATTCATATCAGGGTTATTCTTCCTGCGTGGACATTTTCGCCCCAAATTTTCGGCGATACTCAAAAACGCGACCACCTTTTGAAATGAAATGTTAACAGGTTAGTGTTATTGTATATATCTACATTTATATAGTATCAAAATAATAGAATGGTTGGCAAGAACCATAAAACAAAGGTATACTTTGCCTTGAATGGCACTTTTTGTATGTGGGCATAGCCTACACATTGTGCTTGCTGCATTCCATTGCTGCTTTTTAAAACCACATGTTCATCTTTGTATATGTGGGCTTTCACATGATTCCCTGTGAGATTTGTAAACATAATTTTCACATTATTTTGCATATCCACTCAATTAGTATGTCCTTTTGTTGTATAATTTAAAGATTACTGTTTAATGTTCCATCTTTTCTCATCAAACCCTACCTATCGATGCTTTATTGAAAGTTGTAAACTCAATATAATTGCCTTTGTCAACCTAATTGAATGGTTTTAATAAACCATGAAGTAATGAATAACATTTTTAAAATGATTTGCAAGTGTTAAACTTGAATGTATTTGGTGAGTGGACCACTTTTTGGTAGATTTGTTTCCCTTGTTGGAAGCAATGAACTATCGAGGTTCAGATGGACCCGCGTTATGAAGAGAAACTAACTTTTGTAATAAAAAAAGATTCACAAACCAAATGCAATATTCCCAAAACATAATTTTCTTGACGATCCATGAATGGAAAGTGTATTCCACCATTTAGCATCATTTTGAGGCAATTTTTCAGACATGTATTCGGATGCTAAAATTAATTGTGTGGAAGTATCACACTCCTGATTGGGATCTTTGTTAAACTGGCGCCCTCTATCGACGAGTCTCACATTGAAATTCGAGGCAAGACCAGGGCCAAATTTCATAGAGCTGCTTAAGCACAAAAATTTGCTAAGCACAATAAAATTTTGCTTACCAGAATAAGGTTATCAGCCAAACTACCATGTCACATGTACAATTTGTGACTGGTATCCTGGTCATTTCTGCTAAGCAGGAAATTGTTAAGCATAATTTGCAGCTCTAAGAAATTGGGCCCATGTCGATAGCAAATTTCATGGGCATTAGTAAGGGCGTACCCGAAATGGCGGCTACAGCTACGGCTACGACTACATGTATTGCTAAGAGTGTCGCTAAGCAAGTCCCATATTGACGATGAATGACGCGAAGGTGTAGCCGTAGCTGTAGCCGCCAATTTGTACACGGCCACAGTTCACGATATTTGAATAAATTGCAAGATAATTTGTAACGCAGTTTTGTTGTGATTGACGCATTTCACTGTTTCTTTCATCCCCACTTCCTATTTTGGGCAACGAAGAAAATCTCCGGCCGGTCTCCATCATTGCTGACCTTCTTAGCGAACTTGTCAAATATTATTTAGTTCTCAAGCACATTGCTTGTCTGAATGTGTACGCGTTCCTAGTCAATCATAGCAAGTGTTTTAATCTCACTTTATACTATTGTCAGCAAGGTCGCGTAAACAGTCACATTCCGAAAGCCCTTTTCCCGGTTCCCTTGGGAAATTGAGTTCAACCAACAATTATTGTCTATGCTGATGTCAAACAAAATGGTGAGCTTTTGAATATTAACTGACCGTTGTTGACCGTAATTTGTTCTCGAATTTAGATTTTAAATTCACTCAAACCGAAATGAATGACAGAATGCGAACCGTTCGCCTCGTTTAATTGGTAAGACTGATGATACTTCCCTGGAAAATTGAACTATTGATTAAATAAATGGGGATTTGCTGAAAGAAAAACGATTAGTATCCTGGCAATTGCATCTATCTACAGCATAAGACAAAATGTTAAAAGGGTGATTTTGTCATGGGTTCTGCGTCAATCTGACCCATTTCTGGGTCATTTTGACAGAAATTTATCGGGTCATACTGACCCTGAAAAGGGTCAGGACCCCATAGGACCCGATCACTGGTCAATGCTGACTAATGAGTTTTTAGAGCGTGTCTTTCAAATAAAGAGATCGGAGATGATTTTGAGATTTGCCTGCGTGATGCCACTTAAAATGTGCAGTGCACACAGTGAAACAAAATCTATCGGCTTCAGCAAAACGAAACTAACAAAAGACAAACAAACCAAATGAACAAACAACCAAACAAAAAGTAAACTGCATATCTGCATTATCACTGGAAGGTGATTTCCCGTCCAAAATAGCCCGACTGTTTTTGTGATGAAGGCGAATAATGGGTGAAAGTCCCACATTATTGACACTATGATGTATGAGGGACTCGATGTGAACTTTGTCCTGACAGACTCTTCGCGTGGATTTGGGTGGGTTTACGCCCAATCCTTGTTGGGTCTTTTCCACAATTGAGCAACGGACCGTCAAGGTTTTTCCTTCTTCAGCTTGGACCCCACAGAGGAAATCTTTAGGGGAAAGGGGAATAATAGAACAATAATAGCAATCCGTATAAAAGGTTATGCGTTTGCGACTGTGTTTGTCAACCACGAACTCCTTGCGTGGAAAGTGATACCTGAAGACTTGATCAAGGCTTACGAGTGACTCAACTATTTTGCCTGAAATTCGAGACGTCAGTTTACTTTTGTGGGGTTTGACCCTGGGCTGAATTATTACTTGCCATTCTATATTTCAGCCTTTTAAACACAATTTGTAAATTTTATTGCGAAGTTAAGTTAAAAGTTATATAATGCTAAAGAAGGTTTTAAAACATATAATGTAATGTGAAAGTAGTTTTGTAAAACGTTGAATGCAAAAATTATGTTGTCTCTTTATGTTGCTGTCATTTTTGTTTATCTAATCGAAAAACTCGAAAGTTCTTTTACTGTTAGGGCCTATTTGTTTCTTTCTTGCTTCAAGTTGCTTTTGAGCTACCTTGCGTTCCCTAATAATTGTTCATTCTTCTCATAGTTTGGTTTTGTCTTTTTATTTTTTTTATCGGTATAAATATATTTCACAATATCTCAAAAAGAAGTCCACACTTTCTCAGAAACACTCAACATGTCTTAATGACCATTCATTGAGTATCCGGGTGTTACAGAAACGGGTGCTGCAAGTTGTTAGACTAATTTGCGCATGACGAATTTATCTTTTATTGTCAAAAATACAAAGAGCTGCATTGACGGTATACGGAAGTGTATTAAGGACATGGCAAAACAAAATAATAATCTTGGATTACTATTTCGCACATGGATTTACATGTAATGGGCTACAAAGCCCCCTAACCCTATGGGCGGCCATTGGGGCAAAGAAAGACAACTACAAAAATAAAGAGATTGCCAGAAATAAATCAATCCCCCAGAAATATAAATCGATCCCCAGAAATATATCAATCCCCAGAAATATATCAATCCCAAAAATATATCAATGCCCTGAAATATATCAATCCCAGAAATATTTCAATCCCCAGAAATATATCAATCCCAGAAATGTATCAATCCCCAGAATAAATCATTCCCCAGAAATATATCAATCCCGGAATTAGATCAAGCGGCCCAGGATACGGGTGATTTCCTATTCCCCAATACTAACCCTGCCACACTCTCATCAATGAAGATGATAATGCGACTATCACTATCGAGTAGTGACAATTGAATTTATTTACAAGTCCGGCTAACAACGCGCCTATACACGGTCAATGAGCTGGTTGGGGAAACTACTTTATGTTCAGTATGGTTCAATGCACCTGAAATCTTCCACACGTTCGTTATCGTTGCAGTGCGTGCGGCAGTCAGTCGAGAAGTCGTCAGTTGAAACGGTTGTGTACGAGTACCATCGTCTGTGTTGTCCAGGCGATTCCAACCAAACATCGACAGAGAATGGCCGCCAACTGTTGTCGGAAGTTCCCCGAGTACGTGGGCTTCAGCGGAGAGACTGTCCACAGATTCACAAACCCCCAGGTAAGATTTGAGCGTGAAAGTTATCGTTATTCACGTTCTTGTAGCCTTCATGGCCCAAATGTGCTCTTCTTCCCACTTCTTCGGCCATCGTGTCGAAAACTTGGCATAAATAATCGATATAGTACGTGATCAGTTTATTCCGGACATAATGCTTTTATTTATTATTACAGGCGCTGATTGAATGAACGGCACCTGACACTAAAATGTACAGGCTTCAGCCGAACACTCCTTGCTATATTCACCTAAATAGACCGTCGTCAATATCTGTTAAAATCACGCTACTTTTTTCCTCAGGTCCACTGAGAAATCCAGTTAATGCAGACTATGTTTAAAATACATTTTATACATGGATTTCTGGAGGTTAATTTAGGCTATAACCCCCTCGCCCCAATAGCGTCATACCTCTTCTCATTCAACGCCAGCAAGCTTGCAAAATCCCCAACCTTTGGCACTAAAAATTGGAGGAAACGCTTGACGATTTGTACCACACAGATGGCTACTTACTTTAGTTTAAAGCATTGAGTGCTAGTGGGGATCCATTTGGTCAGAATCCAGCTCTTCATGTCCAATATCCTTAACTTATTAAAGGCAGAGTACAGGATTGGTAAATGTCGAGAAACAAGTTGCTTAGTTTTAGCAGAAGGCTCACTGATTTCCAAGACCACCAGAAACTTTTACATCTGTTTACTGTCAAATTGAAGAAAATAGCATGAGGTTGAAACCCCTCCCGAAAATAACAACAAACAGATTTGTTCGTTAAAGGTTTTTTTAAACTGAAGAATATTGGCTCTTTTACTCTTCCCAAAACCAATTACCTTCCGTTTCACAACTGCAATTAAGGTTCGATAGACATGAGAAAACATTGTTGTAGGCACTACCGATCTGGCTCTCACATTCTTTGTTTAATCCGATGATTGTGTTTTGTGAAAGCTAAGATGAACACTGCTTTGGAAAGAGTGTCGTCTGATTTGAAACTTTACTTTGCAGTTTTACATTTGCATGAAAACAATCTCTTTCAAGTTGTGGTGGTTTTGAAACGAACCTTCGATGTGGACTTTGGGCCAAGGCAATTTAGCTTTGGCCAAGGACATTGCAATTTAGCTTCGATGGACCAATGCCTATTAACCATTGATCGTCTTCTGATGCTGCATGCTGCATGCTGTTTTTAAACGGCATGCAGCATCCACAATTCCTTTCTGAACCACCACACCTCACAGACAGATTGTTGTCATGTACAAGGGTGTAAGTGCAAAAAAAATATATATTCTTTATTCCCGATGCAAAATTAACATATGTTAAATCGTTGCGGTACCCGCTGCTAAAACAAAGGATTCGAACTGCCTCTAGCCACGAGGCTAGCTCGGTGGTCTAGTGGTAAGGCATCTGCTCTAGCAATGCAAAGGTCGTAAGTTCGAATCCAACTGAGTGCTTAGCCTGTGGGGTTCTCATTTCACAGAACTCGGGGGACAGTATACTGAGTATACAGTGTTTAACACACATCGGTGTAAGGGCAAAACAAACTATATTCTTTGTTCCCGATGCAAAGTTAACATTTATTGCATGTTACCATTTGACCGTACTAGAATTAGATCATACAGTTTACTCTAAGCCGCGCGCATCTAGTTTTTATGCAATTAATCAATCGCATAGGTCAACCAACACACGAACATTAACTGAAAGATGATCAAGTTTTCAGGATATCCGATTGCATTTTCGATGAAACAGCAAATAATTGTTTGTCAGCGAGTCACGAGGTTCATAGATTTGACCCTCTTTATGATTTGACTTAAGAAGGACGATTGTACTGTTTTTCAGACCGGAGTGTTTTCAGAACAATACTTGTTACGAATCAAGGTTTGTATATATACAATAACTGCTTTTTCATGTAACAAATTCCTCAACCAACCCCCCCCCCCCGACAGTTCAAATCATGTAACATGTATTTTCCAGAAACTACTTTGGGAGATGTGAACATGTTATCTCTTTATACTTCATTAATGCCGGGTTTAGTCTTATACAACACACTTGTTTGGAAATAAGTATAACTCTGTGTGCAAGAAATTTGCCCCAAACATCAAAATCGAATCCAAAATAGAAACAAGGTACAAATAAATGTGCTTAAAATTCTTGACATAAACCTGTCATTCCTGACGTAAATCATTTTCAAGTGGTTCTCGCAAACTTGACCACCTAGCTTGATGACATTTAAACAGGCTGGTTGTATAATTTTGCACAAAATGCACTTAAAAATAAATAATGTGTATTGCACCTTTCACAATAGAGTCAACTTCTAAATTCACAAACTGGAAGCGTTCTCTTTAGAATATTCCGTTCTGTATTTACATTTTTGACAAGTATGCCTATAGGCCGACCCTGAGCAAACAGACAGAATATAAGTAATATATAAGTATATGTAAGTGACCTCATTTGCAAATAATTTTGTAATTATTGGGTTTTTGTAATAAGCAATATTGTGTGGTTGTCATGGTTGCAGTGTGTTAAACTTAATAGTTCAACATCTGAGGGTATTCGTTTTTCCTAAGGGAACTTAACTCAATAATTATCTGCATCACGTACTAAGGCAATATGAAATTGAGGTCAGTATGTTTTTAATCAGGTTTTTAAAAAAATGCCGCCCTTGTGCCGCGGGCTCGTCTGGCATAAATGTTAATTTGACAAAGTGGTTGCGCTGGCCTTCCGATAAAACTTTTCAATTACATAACATTTATAAGAAATGTAGGAGATACCAACGTTTGATTGTTTCATATTATTATGAATGTTTTTTGACATTGTTCGAAAAAAGCTGGAGCGTAGGTCCTTTATACCCTCTTCACTTTTCCATTAGTTGTAGAACAGGCCTGCTTTGGTCAATTAATTGTTTGGTATAAGAACAGTTTGGGATAATTGTGTTTTAATTTTATGTATAACTTGTATACGAAAACTTTCTAGATGTGATTGAAATACCCCTCTCGGGCATTGAAATTTTCTTTTCTCCCCGCCCTATAAACCACTCGAATTCGCCTCAACCTATATTTGATAGTCTGCTTGTGTGGGTGTTTTGTTGTGGCCATGCCAGGTATACACAGTGTTTCTATGACATCAATGTTGTCCCCATGCCAAAACTTCATGGCACTGCAGCGTACAACATGATGTTGGGCTTCACGGCGACCTGTGTTCAATTTCGTAGAGATGTGTAAAACAGAAAGTGACTGCTCGGCAGTCTGAAACAAAAGCAAAAACGAGCAGAATGTCACCTGACGTGGTTTCCGGCTGGTAACCTTTACTCTGGTATGCGTGTTCTGCCTTGCTTGTTTTTATTCATCTCCATAAAATTCCGCCCTGTAAAACGTGTGATTATAAGGCGAAGTTCAGCCGCAATTGAGCCATGAAGTTGACCCCCATAAGTATGCATTGGGCCATGGCCTTTCAAAACTTCCTGATTTATCGCTTTGGTGACCTACAAAACACCGCTTCAGTCAGTGAATAAAAAAAGTAATTATTGGTATTGCTAGATGCTTTACAGGAATTGTGGTGTGACGTCACGTTGAGGCCGCAGCCTTGCAGCCGTTGCTTCCGGTTATCCTTGACCCTTACCGGGCAATTTCAGTTGCTGGTGTCCAATGCCCTTTAGAATAAATTCAAACCACAGAAATTGCGTGTTTTGTTTTCAATTTCTTACTGACTTTATCCACAACGTTCCAATTTATAAAGCTGATGTAAGACAATGTAAACTGGGGGTGTTAAAATTGGCACAGTGGGTGTTGATACATATAGATACACAAGGGAGAATCAAAACTAAAGTCACAGGGTGTCAAAATAACACAAATTTAGTTCTGTTGGCAGAAATTATATTATTTTAACACCATATTGGTGTAAATTGTGATTCTCTTTCCCTTTTTTGTATTCTATGTGACAACACCTAAATGGTATAAATTTTAACACTCGAGTTTTTGCAGTTTACCTTTGGTTTGGGCGGCTGTTGGACACGGTACTGGAATATCAAAATATTTGGTACGGTTGCATTCATTTATTTTATTTATGTATTTATTTATTTATTTATTTATTTATTTATGTATTTATTTATTTATTTATTTATTTATTTATTTATTTATTTTATTTATTTATTTATTTTATTTTATTTTATTTATTTATTTATTTTGTTTGTTTTTTTGTTTGTTTGTTTGTTTGTTTGTTTGTTGGGGTGTTGGGGTGTTTGTTTGTTTGTTGGGGTGTTGGGGTGTTTGTTTGTTTGTTTGTTGGGGTGTTTGTTTATTTATTTTAATTTTTTTTTTTGGGGGGGGCACTGCTGGCAAATCAATTATAGATTCAATTTGCACTTTTAAAGAAACTGGGTCTTGATCTACGTAATTGCGCGTTCCAAATTGGGGGGGCACTGAAATCAATTGTGGGCACGCCCCCTCTCTTAGTTACGCCACTGCTTTCAATGAGCAAATGTTAAAATGATAAATTAGGTCTGCTTTAATTGTACGAGATTCATCCCAGTCCACCGTCTAATGGTGCTTGAGCTTGAGGTATACATGAAGTTTGTATACATGTATTTTCCAAGACCTTTCATGCGGTAAATTGACGGAATTGGTATTCAGATATGTTAAACAGGCTTCGTATTCGTATACAATTTTCGTCCCTTTCCTTAATGATTGAATATATCATAATAAATTGAAAAGCTCATTTCCTGATCAGAGGTAATACATCAAGAGAACAATAATTGCCTTTTGGTAAAAGCTGTCAATTATTTTGTATAATATAAGGGATAAAATTAGCACACAATACTCGATAGTTTTCAAGGCTTTTCCCTGTCATCAACTGCTCAACATTACTGATTTATTACTAGAAAGTATTTTTGTCATGATGAAAGAAAACAACGAGTTTGGTTATGATTAAATTAACGCTTGAAACAAAAGTATACTTCCCAGGGGGAAAGTATGGAAAATGTCAAATTACCCTTGGTTGATTCTTTGGATTGAAAAAATACATTACTCACAGACCGCCCTTTAAGAATTCCCACAGGAATTGTACACAAATTTCATCCTTGAGCTAATGGCCACTCCTGCTGAAATCAATCATGTCTTCGACTGACGCTTGGCGAGTTGGATTTTGTTATATTGAGTCTAAAGACTCTTATCATATGATTTAGATTGTTTAAAGGGACTGTTTTCACCCAAACATTAGAAAATGAAATTCCTACTGTTGGAGCGGTTGGAAACAGTACCATGGTGTAAGCGCGTGCGATAGATTCCGAGGGTGTCACTAAGGAACTAACTTTATCTTGCTATTTCCCCCGTTGTGTCTACAGGCAAAATGGCCTCTTCAGTCCATCCTATGGTGTATCTTTCGCCTGTTCTTAGCTATCTATCTCACCGTGTGGCTGATCATCATCTTAACAGTGTGGGGTGAGCCACCCTACTACAGTCAGGCCGACAATAAAGCCAAATGGCTCATCTACGTGTCCAATTGGGCATTCCTCGTCCTTATACTGTACCTCCTGACCTTTGCCATCGGGAACATCTACTACCATGTCAATAATGGCTGCAGGAGTACTCCAGGTAATTATAAAGACATCGCAAGATGATGGTATATTATTTCTCCCGTCATGCCGATATCACGGCATGCATAACACTGTTTTTTAAAAGATTACAGAAAGTACATTTTTTGAGCTCGGACGATGAGGGCAGACGGAGCCGAAGCGTTTAACGCCGTGGGTTCGAAAATGGCCTGAAAGAATACAACTCGGGACATTGTTTATGGTAAAATTAATATGTGGGAAAGCTGGAATTTGAAATTCAGCTAAAATGGAGAAGCAGATTTGCATGAACACACACACCATTCCCTGGTTCTATTGATAGTGTGGTTTAAGTGTAAGTGGTCATAGAAGAACAAAAATATTACAAATCATTAAACTAGTATATGGACTTCGGCTTCAATGAGTATGGTATTCCAATGTAATGTCATGTTTGGGTTTACCGTACTCATCACATACACTGTATGTGACCGCATGAGGAAGACGACAAGGTGATTAGCAATACATTTAAAAAAAATTGTGATGACTGTGGTGATTGAGCACGTACTCAGCCGCCACACTTCGGCTGGTCGGGACTTAATCCATCCGCAAACGGTAATTTTGTTGCTGTTAACAAACACTGGATGAAGCTCACGACTCATTAACTGTCACCAGTCATGCACAACATTGATGCGCACGAGCAGCCTCAGTTTCAGAAGTATACTGACCCTTTAGACGTTGGCATAAAGGTGAACTATACCTGCATGAACTCTTGCTAAAGGATGTGGGCTGTAATGAGTTTATGTATGCACAATGTAATGAGAAACATTCTACACCGTCCAGGATATTTTTTGCCCGATTTATTACCTTTCAAAATAAAAGTCTTCCGGAACGCCAACAAAATATTTGCCAATTGCTTGAATCCACATCCTTTAAGCAAGAGATAACGAGGACTCGGATACAATGCACATCACATTATAAGGCGAGTGTACGGAGCTCTGAAAGTGCCATCAGGCGTGTTGAGATCCTGAGATAATTTACTGCAGGATGATGACATCATAAATGTTGGCTGTCGACATCATGAGATGATTTATCTCAGGATGACGACATCCTAAGTTAGATGGCGTCTTCCCAATACATTTTAGCTTAGAATATTGACATCATAAAAGTCAATTAAATCTTGGGATGACGACATCCTGATGGTCGACTCACGGAGATAAATCGTGGGATGAGTTGAAAGCATCCTAAAATATTGTCGAGAACACAAGATAAATTTACCCTGGGAAGACAACATCCTACTTTCAAGATGTCGACATCCTGAGATGAATTATCTCGTAATGTCACCATCCTAAAGAAAATTGTATGAGTATCTCAACAAGTTGGATGGCACTTCCAGAGCTCCGTATCCGAGCGATGTCTTACCTCAACGACGCCTGTTTTCGTGTGCTTGGTAACTTAATGAAATTGAAATCGAGTCGTCTCTGTAATGTGATTAGATGTACATGTATTAAATTAGACCAATGCTGTGCAATATGTCCATATCATGACGACATGAATCGTTGCCTCGGAGGGCCCATTTGTGTTTTATGAAATTTCATCGGCATGGGGTACCCAGGTTTTTATTTATATGAGTCACGTACCGTATGCTTTCATTACCGATTTTGGACATGTACTTGGGGTCGATTTCACTAAGCGCTAAGATTCATCTTATGATGAGTTGTCAGTATTACCATAGTGATTTGTATTGCGGCATCTTTGTGAAATCGAGCCCTGGTTTAAAGATCTTAAAGATGGCAGCCAGTGACGTAACTAGACATTTTCAAGAGGGGCTAGCGGAAGCAAAAACATGATGTCTTTCCCGCTGCCATGGCTCCATTTTAAGAAATTGTCGGCTTCGGTTTTCAATTTAGAGAAACGAACCGTTCCCGTTACTCAGTATGATTGCCTCATTCTGTAGAAAATACCGAATTGCCCGTGTAAAAATGGCAGTTGTTTGGGAGCAGTTTACATCAGTGAATCATTCACATTTAGACCATCATATCGAATAATTCAAACAGCTGGTTGGAAAGGTTTTTATTGTCATTTAAACCACTACATA
The DNA here is from genome assembly GCA_023634235.1 of Pisaster brevispinus. Lineage (NCBI taxonomy): Eukaryota > Metazoa > Echinodermata > Asteroidea > Forcipulatida > Asteriidae > Pisaster > Pisaster brevispinus. Next base: position 18,123,869 of record JAMKCF010000004.1, read on the forward strand.
GGTGTTTGTGCATGCAGTTTGTATTCCCTAAAAACCGGTATAGTTGATCTAAAAATGAGAAATGACCTTCGGGTCCCATGGGGCATGACCGATTTCCGGGTCAGTATGAACAATAATTGGGTACCCCCCCCCCCCCCCGGAACCTGGAAACCAGGTTAATTCAGACCCGGCAGTTAAGAGTGTGGTGAGTGTGGGCCCCGTTTCAGGGTTCAACATGACCCGCAATTTGGGTCAAAAACACACTTTACTGACTCAGATACTGGGTCACGTTGACTCAAGAGGGGCATGCTGAATCGCTTCTGATTGGCACAGATCGAATTTACCTAGCCACGCTATGACTCACTTTTTAGGCAAGCTCGATTTTTTTGGATAAAAAAACATAGGCCTACTGTCGCAAACCCATTTCTCATAAACGTTACCTGACCAATTAGGATTTTGTCTCGAGGTCAGTGAATGTTCCGCGTTGCATTTCACGCAACACGCATCTAGGCATAATTAAATTTAACTGAATGCACGATTTTCTTTATAGCTCACAGTAGCATATTCATCGTATATATCATCCGCCGTATGACGTCGCCTCGATTATACGAGAAATCGGTTTGAAGGTTGAACACCATCAGACTGGATTTATAGTTTTAACTTCTCCTTTGGTATAGCAACGAAAAGGCTTCGAGAAAACATTATGTAGTCTGGCCTCTCTTTGTGCACAATAAAACAGACATTGGTCGTTACAGACTTTGAGCGATTGGAAATGATAGTCCGATTTCAAACATGGCCAGTGTAAGTACCAAACGATTTGTAAAAACTAACCGTTGTGTATCAACCCTCATATTTATTGATCTCTCACGAATGAATGCTCCTGAGTGAAATTTGCCGGCAAGGTTGAGCGTAATTCCATACTCAAGACCGCAATGAAGCGTGAATGGTTGAAGTTGGAAATGCGTGTTTTTGGTAAAGCACATTCCACGCACAAGCAGGTCTGATACTTTACGAAGGCAACAGAGGTATATTGCCGCGCCCCAGTCTGTTGCATTGGTAACCATTGATATGTTCCAGTAGAAATTTTACACTTCCCTCATAGATTTGCCGTTTACTGCCTTGCCCAACGAAGCATCAGACCCGTTATCGTGTGGAACGATTTCTTCGGAGTTCGTAATGAGTTAAAGGAAATTCCGTCCTTAAAAGACCAATGTTAAAGTAGTGTCTTAGTTTTTTTTAAGTTCAGCTTTTATCTTGCCACAGTGACTTTCGATGTCACTACGGTTTTACAATGATTAAAGCACTGACAACAACACCAAATTTACACTAGCAAAAGGTGGGGACTTTCGCTCTATTTTATGACATACAAACTGATGGGATATACCTTCCAGTATAATAATAACAATTCCAGGTTGAAAGTAAATTATTAGCTTTCCATTTGGGAAGCAACCGGCTTATAACACATGGACACACAGCCTGGTCATTGTTCCATTACATGGGAAATGCGCCATTTTAACCATGTCTTAAAGTAGGCCTACACTATGGCGTACCTGTGCAATGCTAAATGGTACATTTAGAGTTATCAGATTTATAACAGTGTTGTAATACACGTACTTAGAAGCTCACTGTCATGGCGCAGAATTCCGCGGTGAGCTGCGGAACCATGGTTGTGGTATGTATTGGCAAACTTCAGATCAACAAAGCATGATATATAGGCTATTTTGTGCCACGCATATCATTGCTGCATTTGTAATTGCGTATACTATTTTTGCAAAGGTTTGCCTCGAGCCAGGTGATCTTCTTTCCCCATTTGAAGCATTAAAAATTGAGCTCTTATACGTGACCAAGCATCATTGGTTGTTTCATAAATTATTCAAATCCAAATCTCAGATAACTTAATGTAAGGAAGAAGCCAAACGTTTTTCAAGCAGAAATACCTCACAAATATTAAGGATTTTTTTCTGGCAAGCAGACATCTGTGCAGTGTGAATTGGAATGTGTACATATTGGCATCGATTATTTAATATTGACAATAAACGCTGAATAATATTTGATTCTTCGTCATATTGAAGTATTATAGATATAGTAGATTTGTAAACGGTTTTCTTGTGTACACTCCAGGGTTTTACACATAATGCAAACGTGTGGCTCAACAATATACGTAGGCTGTTTTCTGAACGTGGAGTGTTTGTAGCCAGTAGTGCCGCTTTCAAATTCTGTTGACTACAAAGTGTTGGTTCGAATTCTGGTCTGTGCGTTCGTGATGGGGCTTTCTCTGATGTCAAGATCATTTTTTTCGTAGGTCCATGTGGTGCAGAGTGTATGGGATTAACCGGATGTTTCTTGCAAAGGTCATGGGTTCGAATCCCACCCGAGTGATTTGCCTGTGTTTTTTCCCCACAGAATTCGGGAAAGTACTGAGCATAAAGTGCTTCATACACATCGGTGTAGGGGTAAAAAAAATAAATTATTGTCTCATGTTTCTTGCACACATAATGAGCATCCCATCAATTTGAACTATATGGATATTAAAAAGATATAATAAGCACTTTTGATACTATTAGTCTCAATGATTATTCGAGACAGCTGGATGCGCGCGTGTACCCAGGAAGCCAACCGAGACACCCCAGTTTTGACAACCTAGACAACACCATGAACTTGACCACGCACTGCTTGTGAACCCATTAATAACAGGAAATAATAAAACATTATTTTTTTACGGTGACAGTCGGTGCAATGACCGAATGACGTTATGGAGGAAAATGTTGACTGGTGGGTACAAAGCTCCAGGAGTGTCATACAACTTAACTCCAGATAAGGAGAGAGTTTATCTCATAACAAGTCGGCTTGTTTATGGAACAAGTCGACTTGTCTTATAGATATCGACCTCTTTTATGTAATAATTCGACTTGCCATGATGCCTTGTTTCGCCAAGTCGGCTTATTTTATGGAGCAAGTCGACCTGTCTTATAGATATCGAATTCTTGTATGTAATAAGTCGACTTGCCAATTATATTTTTCGCTATTAGTCATCTAATATTTGGAACAAGTCAACTTGTCTTATGGAACATAATAAGTTGCAGCCCATCTCTGGGTCATTTTAACACAGGCTCCGGGTCACTGACCCATACATAGGTCAGACCTCTCGGGACCGAGATCTGGGTCAATCTGACCTGGAAGCTTTTCAAGTGTACATCTAAATGATCTGATCTATTTCTTTTCAATAATTAAGTGTATTAATTCTGTACTTTGACATTTGCAGGTGAAGTAGACCCTGAGATTGGAGAAGAGAATCCCGAAGGGATCCCCATGGAGAGCAAGCCGTCTGGCCACCCAGCAGCGCACTCGTCTTCATCCACACCGTCCCCAGTCCCGTGGTTCTTCAAGTTTGCCTGGTTTCTGCAAAGCATGGCCTACACATCCGGGCTCTTCGTAGCCCTCAACTTTTACATCCTGGTGTTTAACCCTGCCACGGATACCCTTTCCGTGTACAATTTCCACGTGCACGGCGTCAACCTGATCATCATATTGATTGATATTCTCCTTGTAGCCACGCCCATGCGCGTACTGCACGCCATCTACCCAATGACGATGGCGTTCCTCTTCTTCATTTTCACACTGGTCTACCAGAGGGCCGGTGGGCTGAACGAGCATGGGGGCACCGCTATCTACCCCAATTTCCTGGACTGGGGTGCTGCCCCCACAACCTCGGCCGTGGTTATGATGCTGACGGTCTTCGTAGCGGGCCCCATTCTACATTTGATTTGGTACGCGGTGTATCGCATTCGTCACGCACTATCGAAACGCTGGGGATGTTGCCGTTCGTTCTAGACGTTTTTTTGTTGTTTAAAAAAAAAAAAAATTAAACAAAATAAAACAATGCTACGGAGCTCTGGAAGTTCACTCTGACTTTGAGATCCATAGATAATTAACTGCAGGATGTCGACATAATGGAAGTAACATGTCAACAGCCCGAGGTAAATTTTATCCGGAGGACGACATTCTTCTCTCAAGATGTTGTCTTCCCGCGTTAAATTATATCAGGATGTCGTTATCTTACGTTTATGGTGTCATCATCCTGTGATCTCAGGATCTCAACATGTCTGATGGCACTTCCAGAGCTCCGTACAACGTGATACATTTTTTGTTTTATGTAGGTTGATTTATCTGCATAACCTATAGATGGGTTGCACGTGACGTCATTGACCGCCATCTTTGATGTCAAACAATGGCAATGTGTACGCGCTGCGCACGACTCTCGGCCAATGATAGTCTTTCACACGTGCACGTTTCATCAACGATGGAGGCCAAGAATGCAAGGGGGTCTTTACATATGATAAGATTGTGCACATGGTGTTGTAAGGGATTGTTTTACTATACTCGTGGCAGTTATAATTCACAATGTTTTAATTTCAAAGATTTTTTGGTGTATGTGAATATTTCATCGGGTTAAAAACCGCTCGATTTGCTTTTAAACCTTTAGCTGTTGGGATAATCCCATTGTCATGTTTTCTGAGATTTAAGGATGCTCATTTTAGCATCAATTTCGAGTCAAAATGTATTACTATCTTTTGTTGATAAGACTGTTAGTGAGCAGTAACTTGAAATACAGACTGTCCCCGGAGACTACGCCCATAGTACACTGGCAAGACATAACTATAGTAAGCTTGTAATAAAATAATTTCTATAGTGTATGGTTTATATTATATAACGCCCAATTACATCCCTGATTGGCGGAGGATTGTTGGTAACGCAACATTAATCAAACCATTATAATGGGCTACGTCATAAAACTGCCAGCTTGTGTCAAATGGAAGAGCTAGGATTGCTCTGTAAGTATCAATATTAATTGCAAGAAAAACGTTACTGGCCTGACATTTCGACCCGAGCAGAGTCTTTCTCACATTTAGCTTTAGGGAAAGACTCTGCTATAGGGTCGAAACCTTAGGCCATTAACTGTTTTTTTGCACTTATACCATAATTCCTTCTGGTTGGTAGCAGTTTGCAACAGCTAATTGTATTCTCTAAAACTTAACTGCTAAGCAAATTGTGATGTTACAAGACAAATCACATAACGGGCATTATTATCAACTCATCTTTATATGGATGAATCTTATGGTGCTTTGTGAATTTATATGTATATAAGTTATTCCATCATGGTCTGGCAACTTTATACGGAGTCAAATTGCATGCGTGTAAATTCAAATTCAAATGCATTTGCCATCCAGTAACAGCCGAAAACAAGCCCCCCCCCCCAAGATGTGTGAAACATCTGTAACTCAACACTTTCTAGTAGAACTAACTGTTTTTATTGTGGTTGAACTTTTAATATCGCGATATGTGATTTTTTATTTCGAAGCCTACTTTTTAAAGGCTTATTGTGAGAAATGTTTCCCGAAAGCCGTTGTTATCTTGAGAAACATTATTGTTATTTGTCCTTCCTTTTTCTACTTGTTTTATATGCTGTTTTGGGAGGGTTTACGGAGACACTTTCAAAAAAATATTCCTGTTGAAATTTTGTCTAGGTCAAGCCATTTTTGCATAGATTGACTAGAATTATTAGTTGGAATCAATTATACAGTACTAGCTCAAAGCACAGAAAAAAATAACACGAGCTGAAGGACGTTCATTCAAAAGAGGGCGCTATCGGACAAAAATTTTACACAATTTCTCCCTATGGGAGGCACATAATCCACGGGGAGAGAATCTCCTGTCACACTGACCATAGAGCAAGGGCAGCCGAAAATAACTAATTTGTATCTCTTATGTTTTAAATAACTATACTTATATGTGACGTTTTATTGTCTAAATTAAAACTAAAAGTATCAATTTTGTTAAACGATTAACTTGACAAACAGAAATCTTGCGATGCAGTTTGTAACAACTAGGGGGCCTATAGGGTTAGAAAACGTGTTTCTCCTGTGCTAAGCCAATGCGGTACTATTTTAAATCGTTGACTTTGGGGGAATTTATCATAAATTTAAATTTAGTGCATCATCTTGAACCAACTTGTGAAAGTTTCAAGAACACTCAAGTTTCAAGAACGGGCCTTCTATTTCAGTGAAACATATTTTTGTACAATACTCACTGTATTTTATGTTTATTTATCTTGTGTGTATGCTATTGTGTATAAGAATAAATTTTCGTACGAAGTTATCTTCAACATATTTCTTAATCTCTTAAAATATGTGTCCATAACTATGGTAGCTGTTCAAAGTGCATACCCATCAGGAAAATATCAGAATGGGCATAAATGGAATTTCTTTAGTTTGTTTGTTTGTTTTTGTTTGTTTGTTTTTGTTTGTTTGTTTTTTTGTCGTTGTTTTTTCCGTTTGTTTGTTTGTTTATTTATTTTTTCCAGTGGGAAGCTGGGAACATGCCCCACCTCATTACGAAATGCATTATTTCGTTCCCTCAAAAGAGATTATTCCCTTCCCTCAAAATTTCATTTCAGCCACTCGAAATTAAAAAAAATCTTCTTCATCAGAATGGTATTTCAATCCCTCAAAATCGTTTGTTCCCTCAAAATATTAGTTCTCTGGAACAAAGTTACTTCGTCCCCATGAAATAATTAAATGCTCATTCACCTATGTACTTTTTATTCACCGCGATCGGATCAGATTGGTGACTTGAGTTATTGCATTTGGTTATTGGTACCTGGACGGAAAACGCAAACGTAATTGTTGGCGTTTTCCGTCTTCCATAGAGCAAGAAATAACGGTATTATGCAATAACGCCTACCGCATGCAGTTGTAGCACTTGCCGTTACCGTTATCACGGCGATTCTGCATCATTTTTATTTCGCTAATTGATCTTGTTTATAGCGCCCTCTGTTGTGTAAAAACACCATGTAGATCTGTCAGACATGATTATAACTGAATGTATCATTTGTTCTCTCCGGGCCTAGATTTGCGGGAGGAGCAGTATGGAGTATTGTTGCTATAAATAAAATAGACAGAAGAGTATAATTCAATAGGTCCATCTAAAAGTAAAAGGTAGGCCTACAACTATTGTAGAAAGAGAGGAGCCAATGAGAGTCAAAACTCGGATACAAATTAATTATACATTGTTTATGTTTATGGTGGGTGAGGCCTTGATTTGGAAATAGTGTCACACAGAAATAGGTTAAGAATAACTACAAAGCGAAACGACATCATTTCCAAGATCATTAGCTGGAACACGGAATAAGAGTCGGTTGAGGTCATATCCCCCCCCCAAAAAAAAAAAACAACAACAACAAAACAAAACAAAAAACTAAAACCCACACACAACAAACAAACAAACAACACCCCAACAAACAAACAAAAACACGGTGTGTTCGCGTTTATTACTGAGGAAGGGTGGGTCAAGCATTCCAATGACAAAGTGTACGGGACCACGTGTTAACATGATATGTACATAGGCTAACTATTTTGGGGAATATTAAAATTTGACGTAAAATCATACTTAAACTATCATTGATGTTTTAAAAATTACTCAGGCAGTTAATGTTTTCTACGTTAGGAATCAGATAGTTATTGGATTGCCCCTTTGATGCCTGAAAAAAAGTGCGACTGAAAAAGAATTAAAGTTGTATTTTCCTGAAAAGGGAATGCACTGGTTATTCTTCACACACAAAAAAATCAATTCCAAGTCACGAAACTTTACAGATTGTACCACTAGGGGGCGTCATCAACGGTTCGTCCATCCGTCCGTACGTACGCGTGTAAAATCAGGACGACGTGTAGATTACTTTTTCACAGTCATGACAGTAGTTTGCTCTGACTGTCAAGTGCAACCATCGAGAGGTGTATTCACTGTATTGCTGTTCAGGAGTACGTGGCACCGGTTCGCAAGAAGTAGTGAGTTAGTTCATCCAAGTTTTCTTGGAGGCAAGGTTGGTAAGGCCTGTGAGTGTGCGAGGTGGTGTGGTGATTTCGAGTTAGTGAGATTGGTGCTCGACTCGATTACGACGAGTACGACTACCAAACCACTGATACAAGCAGCTGTACTCTGTCACTTGTGTCAGGATAGTAAGCAATTCAGTTTTGCTTAGCATACGTTAGACAGAATACTGTAGCCCTTGATTTAACCCTTCTTTTTATTTTCTACACCCGTCCATTGTTATAATTAAACTTAAAGACAGAGCTACGGTGGATCGATCATGTGTTAAAATTTACTGCCTAGGCACACTTTATTAATAATAATATACTATATAGTACTAACTAAACTAGTATTACATAGTATTAGTAATAATAAAAGTGTGCCTAGTTAAACTTTTAAAGGAGTAGTGCTAGTGGGCCTGCTTCTCTAGTTTGTTGTACTTCTTGTCTTGTCTTAGTTGCAATGGGGCCTTCACCTTTTGTATGTAACCCTTAATCCTCCCGACAGTTAGACCAGATAGTTACAACGAATATCATGCAGTTATTTTCCGGAAATATTGGTCATTATAATCTTGGCCTCTTCTTAGTTATAGACTTGCTTTTTGAGAATAATCTTGAAATGTGTGACACTAACGACAGTGGTCGACAGTCGGCTGTTTGATGTGTGAATAAAGATTGTTCCATTAACTGAAAAAATATGTCCACCAACATGTAACGGTTGTATGGTCATGTAATACTAATGAAGGTTTCAAAATATTTTATGGGAACTAGGCCCAATTGGGAATTTATAGTGTGATTTGCCTTTCCCAATGACTATTACCTTTAATTATATAATCATTTGCTTGCATTTCTTTTTCTGTTTTAAAGAATTTTCCCTAGGTGATGTATGTATGCAGCCCATCTGTATTGCTGTTGATTCTCAGTTACCAATGATCCATCCTTTCACAACAGTCTGCAACGAGGTATAATAATGTGCCTAAAAGACAGCATTTTCGTGTCCAGAACTTTGGCTAATACAGTGCACTTTTAAGAAGGTGCGCTGGAAGGACCACAGGATGCATGCTGACAAACTGTCTGAGACAAATGGAGATGACAAACAGGGTACAACACTAAGACAACGAATTCCAGCGAGGGCTTCCGGTGCTAGATCCAAAACCATGGTGCCTAAGATTGAGCTTGAGATGGGTCCCACAACGGAAGACACCAGAAATCACATCGCAGATGCAACTTATCATAGTAAAGACAGTGCACCTTCCCCTCAAGCTGGTGGTTGGAATGGCGGTGTTAGTCACCTTATAGACACAGACCAAGGAGGTGGATTTGGTGCCACTGCAGGAGGTATCGATGATGGTGGTGTTGATGATGAGGCAGAGGTAGAGACCTCCTTCACTGTACCTCTTCTGCAGAGACATTCAGAGGAAGATGAGGAAAGGGTGGGGCATGAGGAAGTGGGCGTGGTCGACCATAAGGAAGAGTCATCTTTCAGTATCGCATTCCAGGTTTTCTTACCGTTTCTTATTGCTGGATTCGGTACAGTGGGTGCTGGACTGGTTCTCGACATGGTACAGGTAAATGAAAATATTGGTATTAAAAACGAAAAAACAAATATTAATGACAGTTCAATGACAAATAAATAATCAGTGCTCAAAGAAGTGCAATGTACTCACAGGGATAGGGATAAAAAGTTTTAGACATTTTATGTCTGCTCAGTTAAAAAGTACCTGTCATTTTCGTCAGATTACATGTAGCGTTCTCCCTTAACAGTGGTCTGCTGGCCAAATGCTAGTTACAACACCCAAGGACCAGCAGTCAAAATTATCTCTGAGTGGTCCGGCTGGCTAGTTCAGTGTTCAGAAGCATATGAAATATGGACCCATGAAAAAGCTGAGAGACTAGTGAAATGACAAGCTAACTGGTCCTGTTGGCCAGCCGCTGTAAAATTTAATTGCAAACCCTGAGTATAGGCCTACAGAAGAAGAAAAAACATGCTTTGACATTAATGAAAAGTGCAGGTGCAGAATAGTTTTTCTTTTTTCTGAAAACATCACCGTCATTCTGCATTATTCTTGTTTGCCACTTAGATCCCCTTCCCCCATTTTGTGATGGCTACTAACAGGAGCTTTTAGCATGGTGTGCTGGCTGGCTTTGCAGGGTTTGCCCATAACTGTTTCCAGCCACTTGCCAATCATGATGCTCTTTCAACTTCATTTCTATGGGACTCAAATATTTGATGCCATAGTACAATCTGATCATTGGTTTCTGAGTTGCTTAGGGGAAAAAAAAAGAACTAGCGGACTGGACGACTTGGAGGGAAGTTTTGCTCTTGCTTGTGTTTCAAATGGAATTTGGGTGGCATGGCTGGCTAGTGCGTAAAGCACTTCCTGTCATCTCTGTGGCCCTAGTTTGATTCATGGCTAGGTCCATTGAGTAGAGTTGTGCATTGGTTCTCTTCTGTGCCACAAGGGTTTTTCTCCAGGCCATCCAGTTTTCCTCCCTCCAGAAAAATCAAACACTTTTGATCTCTGGCCCTGTACTCCACGGTCATATGGGTCGATGTGGCTGCCTAAGGTTCTCACACGTTGTAGCTGCATCCTTCACATTTCAGCTTCTCAGTTGCGAGTATGGGTGATTAGCTAATTACTATTTTTATATGTATTATTTGGCTTTATTGTTAGCCTAAACAGTCTAACACTTCTTGATTAAAATGTTTATAAACTGCTTAATTGATTTTTGCTCTTAAGGTTTTAGGTACCAGTACATTCCACTGTGTACACGTATCCAAACGTTTGTTTTAAGCATGCCTGTGACTTTCCAATTAGCAGGGCTCGAATTTGACACTGGACCACAGGCCCGAGGCCAGTGATTTTATCCTTGGGCCAGTAAACTCATGACTTGACAAGTCCGGCGGTCTTGTGTTTTTCAATTTAATAATAGCCACTGTGTAGTATCTTTATGAGGAAGAAAAGATGTTCAAATGTTGACCTTGAGTCTGGTATTTATACAACTCCATTGAGTAACAAAATATACTAACCCATTAGACAAATGAGAAAAATCTACAATTTACTTGTCGCACTGTGCAGAAAGCTCTTTCTCATAAAGATTCTGGTCTTGTGAAATAAATTCTGGTCCGGTAAACATTTTGAGCTACAAGCCCTGCGGTCTTGTGAAATTTTATCCCAAATTCGAGCCCTGATTAGGACTAATTGCTTTCTGATTAGTCATTAATTGTTGCTGGTTTGAAAAAGTATGTACATGTAGGTTAATGCAGTAATGGGGTACAACATCCTTAATGTTTGCAAAACTGCTGCCCTTGAGTTGCCTATAGTTTAATGCTTACCTGTATCTCCTCTATCCAAGGCAAAGTACGGTAGGCACAATAACACAATTAGCCTTTACCTTGAAATTTGCTAATACTCACCCATGGGTACAGACGCTATTGGTAAGCAAAAGCCATAGAGTTGTGCACTAGGCAGACGCACGCCGCCATCAGTCCAATACAAAAAGGTGCGATGCTCGTTCAATTGCAACCTGTGGATGTTGGATTTGAAGTTTGCTCTTAGTGGGGACAAAGCCACTTTCATTACAAACTGGGGGCATTTTGAAGGGGGATTAACTTGTTAGAATCTATAAGCAGCAGCAAGCAGCTGGTAACAAAAATTGTTCCACTTGACCCAGAAGGTCAAAGTAAAACTCGTGTCCTGAATGTCCTGTGATGATTATACAGAAAGACCAAGGCAATGGGAGCTATGGCCTTCGCCGTGTTTTTAAATACAGCCGAGATATACTACATGTACCAATGTGCCCTTCTGTTAACACTACATGTGTGTTCATTTACTGCAATGTAATCCATTTCCAAACAGAATTTAAGAGAAGGTTTACACTGTCTGTGTAATATGTTTGTTATAAGTTCCATAATTTAAATTTTGGACTCCTTTTCTTTTGGTTTTGGTTTTTGGTTCCAACTTACCTGGCCAATTTATAAAGCAGGAAAGGTAATACAATATGTGCCATCGATCCACAATATTGGCCATCTGCCACATCAGGTGTCTGAATAAATTTGCAAAAGACATTTGACAATCATTGACAAGGCAGACAGTAGTCTTGGTTCAAGACCCTCCTATTATTGATATCTTCCCATGATCCATCACCACAAGAGGGCGCGCTCTCATCCTAGACCGCTACCACTATTTCTTTGATTGCGGTTGATAACGCCCTCTATCGGCGAGGAAAATAAACAACAGGAGTAGAGCTTTCTAGATGATAAAAAGCATGAGCGTCTTTAACAAAGACTAGGCAGACAGATGGTCTATCCAATCAGAGCAAAGGCTAAACATTCCTCATTGATTTTTTTCTTATCAATAATCCCCCGAAAGGGACTTCGCAATTTGTCAATAACTTGGCTGCAACATGGGAAGAATTATGAGCTGAGTGACCCATATTGCTCGGTTCAAGGTTGATGGTAATGATTTTTATGCACAGAGGCTGAAATCAAGCATTACTGTTCAACACAGGGGGCAATCATCCATGCTGTACTCATGAAGCAGTCATCACAGTTTCATTACTAGGTCTTATTATTAAGCTCAGAAATGTCACTGGACTGTCAGAAATGGCTACCCCCCAAAAAAAAAAAAAAAAATAATAATTTTACATGAAGGAGGAGATTTTGAATTGAACAGCTTAAGTGCATTTTAGAAAAGAATTTGTCTCCCCCCACCCACCACACACAGACACACACATGCACTGTGTAAACACCTGCAATCGGGGACCTCTTATTGGTTTTGTACACACTTTCGAACTGGAAACCTTCACCAAACCGTGGACCCTGTTGGTTTTGTACTTTCTAACTGGGAACCCTTTATCAAACCGGAGACTCTATTGTCCTCTTTTGTTATAATACATAGATCTCCTGTTTGAAGGTGTTACATGTACCTTCCCACACCGGTTCTTTTCAGAACCTACACTACTCAAAAGAGATTTCACATGGTGTTACCGCAAACCTCTCTTAGATACAAATGATTGAAAGGCTTGGTCCGTAACGTAGGGTTACAGTTACCAAATCCATCACATGTAAGTAGACTGTAAGATGGATAGTGGCAGGAAAGCACATACCCATATTGAGAAAGGGTGTCATCTTGTTTGCTTATAGATGCAATGTGTAATTATTCATTTTTTTAAACCCACAAAAAAACCACCTCATTGGAGCAGACTTTGCACTACATGAGTCCATGTACCCACATACTGTCCATGTATACAGTATACATACACCTATATCCACGTCTACTTTGTATTTTAACACCATATGCCAGTAGAGGTGTCAGTAAAAAAACTGAGCATTTGTAAGGGTCAGGTAAAATGTCATTTAATGTCAATTAATATCAGAGGATGAACAGAAACCTTAGCCTTAGATAAGTGATATTTGTATGAAAACAAATATGCATCTTAAGTGCAGAGTTACATGTACGTATAATGCTGGTAGTGATATGTACATTGGGTGTTACTTCAGTCATAGAGGAAGGTCCTGTCTCCATGTTCAATTTGTCCTGTCCTTTATTTCCACACCAGGGTATAACAAATTGTAGAGAGTACAATATTATTGGATAGTATCCTCCATCCCAGCAATCTGAAATCCTTAATGACTGGTCAACCCTCAGAATCCTATAGCCCCATTGGGCCTAGGTTTTATCTGTCATAATACATGTAAAATTTTACACGTTAGAAACCCTGATTAAAATATTTCAGCAAATTTGAGCACTTTTTGCAGATCCAGGTTAACAATGTTCTTGCAGCCTTTTATGGTCTGTATAAATTTGACTCAGGATTGTATTGTATTTGTTTCTTGCCTACAGCATTGGCCAGTGTATATCACCATCACTGAGGTGTTCATCCTTGTGCCAGCTCTTCTTGGTTTGAAAGGCAACCTGGAGATGACCCTTGCATCAAGGCTTTCTACTGCAGTAAGTTGTCTCCACTCTTAAAGTGGCTGTGTTGGCATGATCAAAGTAGGCCTGTGGCTGTACATGAACTCTCACCCAGTTACTGCACGCATGCGCACTACCCCCATATCATGACTATGGAGAGCTCGCTTGCATGTGCAGTAAATGGGTGAACGTTCTTTATTCCATGTACAGCCACAGGCCTGCTATGATAATGACGACACAGCCTCTTTAATGCCAAGGGTCCAATCGGATCAAATTGTTTAACAGCTGAACATCTTCCTGTCTTTTTTTAAAAGCTATGATACAAGGACATCTGTCGTTCATTTTCATTTTATAAATGTGAAAACTAGCTATTAGATAAGATAACATAAGATTAAGGCATTTGAATATATCAGTCGTACCAAACAAAATCAACTGGTTGTCCACTACGAGACCAGCCTTGGTTTTTTGTTGATTCAGTCAATAGTTAGTTCAAAAAAGAGATTACATAACAACAATTCCCCCAAAAGATGAATGAGGCATTCCTGTACGGTCTAACAAAAGGTGCATACATTGGAATCCTTTTTTTGACTTTGGATAGAAAAGAATTGGTACCTAAAATCTTATGTGGTAAACAGGACTGGAATCGTCAACAGTACATGTAATTGGTACGGTACACTAAAAACCTGATACCATTTTGTAAAGTCATAATATTTAGCATGGAATTCGGCACGTAGTCAGAGTATGTCATTGTTTTGCAGTCACAGATTTGTCCTACATTCAATGTGGACTTTGCAATGCCACAAACTGTACATTTTTGTGTCTATCAGTTATTTTGTTGGCACAGGTCACAGAAGGTGACCTGGAGGTACACTGCCCAAGAGTAAAGTCAACACTTCTCATAGCCTAGTTTGGGGTGGGTTTTTCCCCAGTAGGTTTACATTTTACATTTGCATAATGCACATGTAGTTTATGTAGAGCTTTCCAATTTGGAAATCTCCTGAGGTACATGCTCAAGGAAACAGTGCATTTGGTTAAACACATTACAATTTACATCAAAATGTACAGATTCATGCGCAAAACTAGTGGCATGAGATAATGACCATTTCACATAAAAACAAATGGTGTATCGTCAAGTAACATGATCAGTAACATGATCATGATCATGGGTTACCATCAGAGACCTAGTTTGTATTGTTGATCCCGTTGCCTTGTTGCAAAAGTTTGCCTGAACTGGTAGGCATCTTTTATTAACCTGAGAGAAGAAGCAAAATTTCAAACTAGATGGACTGAATTTGATCTGTTTGAATTACAGTGTACTTCAGTCTTGGCGTTGGGTTACTATTAAGTTATTTATTATTAGGGTAAGGGGTTAGGCTTTGAGTTAGGGTTAGGAATCTTGATATAATGGTATCATTACTACTAGAATCAATAATGTAAACTGATACTTGTAATACTTCAACGTCATCAGCAACAAAGCTACAATACCTTTTGCCTAATTAAGATAAGTGAATATCAATTTTGCTGAAACAACATTTGTCATATCAAATAAGCTACACGATTAAAATGTAGATAAAATACAATTTCAAGTATATTATGTACTTTAGACAGGGCCTGTTGATATTTAATCATCGTTGTGTGGACTTAGTAAATACTGTTTTACAATTTCATTGTCAATTTTGCTGGTAGAAATTAACAGTAGAAATTTCGCTTGACAAGTCCAAGAAAATGTCCCCTTGTGGTCCAATACATGATGCAACATGTTTGTTCCAATATCATAATCATCCCAAGGACTTCATGTAAGAACATATAAATTGTTGTGGGTTTTCACTCCGCAGTTGCCAACATTAGAATAAAAAAAAACCTGAAATAGATGATTAAGTTAATTGCTTTTCAGAGGGTTCCCATACCTAACTCTACAAATTCTAATACTTGCACAATAATAGACCCCTTTTTCATATAACGTCACAAGCTCAAACAGCGCCCTCTTTGAGATCAAAGGAAGACCTCTGTAAAATGATGATAAATGTGGGTGGCGGTTGACATGTATGTCAAGTATGAGGTATAGTATAACAAGAGTGGTTTATTTCTGGTGGACAGTTATAGCTCTCCGAGGTATTGGACAATGACAAACTAGTTCCCTAAGCAAATTGTCAACTTCAATGAGCTGATATCAACTGTCCTCTCTCAAACCATGTAGTTTTTGTATTTGAGAGCTTCATTATTAGAAAAATATTTGAATAAAAAAATTGTCTTGATATGAATGACCCATTTATAGGTTAACCTGGGCAGCATTGATGATAAGAAGGAGCAATGGAGAATGGTATTTGGAAACATGGCTCTTACTCAGGTAGGTGGGAAACATTCCACTTCGTCATGTTAACACTGCGGTGTTGAAACCGGCTAGAGCAGAACCGGCTCTTTGCAGAGCCACCACTACTCACAAAAGAGATTTCTTACATTGTGTCACTGCAAACCTTACTTACTTAGTATTTTGTCCACCATGCATAGCCTTAAGTCTATAACACTGCGGTTTGTGTAACCAGTTATTGCTGATAGACACTTAAACAGGCAAAACTTTTATGGACACGCAAACAGAAGTATGATAGACACTATTTAAAAAAATTACGGGGATGCCCGAGGGCAGACCAATAAACAGGCACAGACATTCTGTTGTGTGTACTGGCACCGTGCATGCATTCACCATTTTATGCTTTGTTTGCCCTGTAAACAAAGAGGCAAAATGGGTGGTGTTATTTCATGCTCAAAATATCACTTTTTCTGGGGGTTACTGTGTAATCCCAGATTCCAAATCTTCTCCCTTTTATTGGTAAAACGCACTGTGTTTCTGATCAGTGGAGTCCAGGTCTTGTCATATGTGTCCTTAAGCATTATTGCTTTGTCCCTCAGATTGGACGTAAAGCCGTAGGTCTCATGTGTTGTATAATACACGTAAAAGAACCCAGATTCAAATCTCACTTAAATTAAAATATTTACAAAATAGGGAAACTGCCAAACATAGGGCAAGATCGCTCAGTTGGTAGAGTGCCGGCACGTTAATTTAGAGGTTGCAGGTTCCAGTCCCACTCCAATCAATTTTTCTTTGTTCAACCCAAAATTATCTAAAATATTTACCACGTCAGTTTCCCTTGTGATTTATTACTTGATATTTGATATAAAAAAAGTTGCATCCCCTTAAGGTGATCCCTCTGCTGCCGCTTCCCAGGTTGTAACATAAACTTGGGTGTGATCCCTGGCTACACGGCAGCTAACGGTTGAATGGCTTCAGACTGGCACCCTGAATAAAGATATTGACAAAATAGGGAAACCGCCAACATAGGGTTAGATAGCTCAGTTGGTAGAGCGCCGTTAATCCGGAGGTCATAGGTTCAAGTCCTGCTCGAGTTAATTTTTCTTTGTTCAATCCAAATTTATTTAAATATTTACCCAGTCAGTTTCCCTTGTGGTTTATTACCTGATATCAAATTAAAATTGTATTTTGCACGTAGTGCCAGGCTATAGTGGTTGGATTCTTAGCATCCATGGCAGCAGCACTGATGGGGTATATACCGGACGGAGAGATCAACATTTATCACATTCTACTACTGTGTGCCAGCAGTCTGGTCACGGCCTCACTAGCCAGTGGCATACTAGGTAAGAATACGTCAAGTACATTGTGGAAGGCATAAGCATTGTCTTTCTGGTGTCTCATGGCTGAGTGGTTTAACACACTGGACTCAAGTTCTGGTGTTTCAGATCAACAGAGTACGGGTTCGAGTCCCGGTCTTAACACTCATGTCCTTAAGACACTCTATAATGTCTCTCTCTTTATATTCTTAAAATATTCCCGTTGCTTAGTTGTGGCCAAGTGGTCTAGTGCACTAGGCACAAGTTCTAATGTTCTTACACTCAGGCCCTTTTGGGGTCTTTTACACAATGGGACAATAGACCTCACAAAGTTTTCCTTTGTTCAACTTGGACCCCAGAGAGGAGTTCTTCAGAAAAGGGAATAATAACAACAATGGAAGGACCCCACAAACCAGATCTGTAAGGTTGGGGTGCCTGAGTTATCAGAATGTGGGTTCGAATCCCAGACTGATCAAACATGGCACTTGTGTCCTTGAGCAAGACACATAACCATAATTTGCTTCTGTTTAATACCCTGGAGTATAAATGGGCACCTCGAAGGCTGAGGTGATATTGTGTTTGATTACCCCCACCCCCCGAGTGTCTAACAGGCTTCTGAAGTTAAAAACTCCCATGGGAGTTGAGAATGGTCCAGGAACGTTTAAAAGTGTGCCTGATGAACGACCAGGGATGATGATTGTCTAGTGCCTTAAGCAACTTATGGTTGATATTTAATCCCTCCCTATTGATCCGGGAGCATGCATGTGTAGGAACTTGATCTTCTTCCTCTCCCTCATATTGTCAAGTCTATTTTCTCCAGTTTTCCTGTTTTACTATGTGTGGGACAACATGCTTCCGAGCATCAGTGATTTAGTTTACTTTTGTTGTCCCTGACCCGCATAGTATTGTTTGGTCCTTTTTGTTGAGTAGTTTTCTTGTGTCCTTCCCCAGATTCACTTCTTATACTTGCATGCTCCTCTCATAGACTCTTTTTTCATTGTTCTCTCTATTTGCCCTCACGTCATCACCATCTTCTGTATACATGTATAGCTATTCTGTTTGTTGTAAGGCTTGGCTTATTGTTTATTTATTTATTTGTTTTTTGCTATGTCATTTCTGTTTTGGTTTTATTGTTCTTTTTATTGCATTGAATTGGGGTTTTTTTTCCTTGTATTGTTGAGGTCGAACAAATAATAATAAATAAAAAATGATATGTGTGCTTCACAAGACTCCATTATTATTATTATATTATTATTACTTGATCAAATTTTCATGCAGTATTTCTGTTTCCTTTGTTCTCTCTTCAGGAACTATAATGGTAGCTGTCGTTCTGATATCCAAGAAATGTCATATTAATCCAGACAATGTGGCCACACCAATAGCAGCTAGCCTCGGAGATCTCACCACTCTTGCCTTACTCTCCTGGATCACCAGTCTACTTTATAAGGCAATAGGTAACCCACCAATCCTTATCCTACAGGCATGAGCAGACTGTGGGAAAATGTAGCGTTTCAAATGCACTAAGTCTGAAGAATGCAGCACTTTTTTTTGGGAGGGGGGGGGGGGTATTCCACAAGTGTGTTTTGTTTAACAAACTTATCCAAGAATGACAAAGCAGTAATGTTCTGTTCAAGGGGCTGTGTCGTCATGATCAAAGCAGACACTGTGGCTGTACATGGAATTATGAAATCTTATTCAGTCACTGTACGCACGGTCCCACTCTCCGTTTCATATCGATGGAGAGTGTGCGTATTTAACTTAAGTCTTTGGACGACTGTGCTGATCAACATGAATTTAGTTCTTGTTAACCGTATAAATGTGTTGCAGTAAGCATGTACTTGTGCTTGTTGTGTTCACTACACAGGATGCAATAGAAGGTTTCAATCGGAATTTATCCCACAACTGTTGACAATCAGCAGTGAGAACGTAAAAGCTATCTGAACAATTTTACAGTTGGTAACTGGAAAATGTTAGGTAATGTTATGTACTTTTGTATTGAGGGTGGGGGAGAACCAGTGGTGACAGCTGGTATATGGGAGATTTTTGAATGATAGGGGGCAGCAGACAAACCAGGTATATTTCCAGTGTTTATGTAGTTCTGAGCATGTGCACATTTCTAAGCACATTGCATTTATCTGGTAAGTCTGCTGCCACCTAGTGTCCACAGAAGTCTCTAGCTTGACATGTGGTTCAATGTGCAACTAACAAAAAACATACAAAATGAAGATTTACTGAATCTTACCTTGTAAGCGTAGTTTGTATTTCATGTCATTTTTACTCGTTCGTAAATTTGTGGTGTTGATTATTCAAAAAAAATGTTCAACCTCCAAAATTCTCGAATGCAAATTCTGACCGGAGCATTTCTTATGGGATATGACAATATGAGTTGTGCATAATTTGAAACCATCATCACACATTTTATTTATAACCCCTTCACTAACAGACTCTGCAAGTCCCAAACATTCATGTAAAGGGAAAAAACTAGCACACTTTAACAGACCCTAAAGTTTGAATACGCTCTGCTTATTCAGCTCGCAAAATCATAACACTTGTATTTGTACTGTGGTGGAACAGCTATTCTTGGTTTTATGTATTGAATTATTAATTTTTGTTAACACTGAATGACGTCTCAGCTCCTTCAGCAAATAAATTAGCAAAGCACAAAACATGTTTGCTTGCCAAAAAAAAAAGGTTAACAGCTAAAATACAATGTCATGCAGTGTTTGCTACTGGTGTCCTTATATTTTCGCATAGCAAACAATGTTAAAAATTTTCTGCCTATGCAAAAACTTGCAGGAAATCAGTTGCAAACACTGTTAAATTGGGCCCAGTGGTAAAGGTTTTTATAAGGATACAGTCTACCACATTAATTAATTAGCTACAGGTTACCATCCAACATGTTTATTTAATTTATTTATTGCTCTTTTCAACTCTCCCAGGTGATGATGAACATCTTCGGCAACCTTGGCTGGCGCCCTGTATAATCCTATTCTTCTTGATGTTGGTGCCCCTGTGGGTATATCTTGCCCATCACAATAAGTACACCCATGACGTTCTGTATCATGGATGGAGTCCAGTCATCATAGCCATGATGATCAGCAGGTGAGTTAACACACTGATATCATTCATTAATATTTAATAATAGATTCTTTTTAATGAATTCATTGATACCAACGTTTTGGTGCTCGATATGGGCCTTGGTGTACACCCCCCCCCCCTCCCCTTTTGTGTATTGTGTGCTTGGGATCTCTGGAATTCTTAAGAGAATTTTAGAAGGGTACTTCTGTACAAAAGGTAAATAGTTTGTTAATGTATGGGAACATGGGGGGGGGAGGGAGATACCCTAGCGCTATATCGAGCATGGTATGAAGTCATACAGAAATATTGAAATGGAATTGAAGGTGAAAACAACTGAAACATCAGCCACGATATCAACGTGATGTGATGTCATTAACACTTGATATGTTGAGAAATACTTATATTTATAGCCTTAATTAGGTCTGATTTGAAACGTCTTCTTCTCACGTATTTGAGGAGCAGATAAGTCAAGTTTTGGCAAGAAGTGCCTTGTTTTGTTTAGCATGGAGTGTCACACAGTAATACATTCTATTTTGGACTGGGTGAGTGAATTTATGATGGACAGACGCCCTTTTATTATTCATTTTCCTATTTTGTCTTGTTATTTTTCTCTGATGTGATTAGCTGTGGTGGCCTAGTCCTAGATGTAGCTATCAGACAAAATGCAGGGGTGGCTGTCTTCAGCCCGGTAATCAACGGCGTAGGTGGTAACCTAGTAGCTGTCCAGGCCAGTAGAATATCAACCCATCTCCACAGGCTAGGCAAGCCTGGTACCCTACCCCCTGGACGGAAGGGACTGTGCCTTAACCCAATTAAAGTATTCTTAGGCTCAGGTGAGTGTGGAGTCTAGGTACCACTGTGTTCTTGGGAAAGGATTATCGCTTCCATGGAAGACTTTCAGGGACTCTAGGTGGCAGCAGACTTACCAGGTAAATCCATTGCCCTCTCATCTGAATCAAGCATCTTCTGCTACAGCTATGGCCATTGGCTTCAATAACAATATCACTGTTCTAGCCATAGCCATTGCTGTCACCATTAATTCCGACACAGCCTAAGATTTACATTAAGGCCGTGTTCGAATACATGGCAGTGGCTACGGCTGTCTTTGCTGCCAACGCCCATAGCCTTAGCCAGAGTTGCTTGATTCGGAAGCTGCCTAACAATGGAATGTTACTTAGTATGTCTGCTGCCACCTACTGCTTAAAGTCTTCCATTGCTGTAGTTTCAACCAATATGTCATAATCCTTAAATACAGGGTAAGTTAACTCAAAGCAAACGCTATCATATCTTCAAAAGTGTCTGTTACCCTAACCTTGTTCTCAGGGGTGATCGATCTCCCTGCGCCATTATTTCCCAGCATGCCTTGCTCGCTCATAACACCTGGAATTTGTTAATTTAAATGTGTAAATAGTCGGCACGTTTTAATAAGTCCTGTGGCCAGTCCACTCTGTGTGCAAGCTCAAGTATGGAAGCTTGTAAAAGATGCATCAAGTCATAAAGAAACTGGTCCCCTCTCATTCTTCTTTGATCTTGTGTCATGTCTAACTGTATACAGTTTAGGATGGCCATGTATAAATATGATCCGTTAGAAGTGGGATCACCTCATTACACTTGCATTTTGACACATAAGCTAAGCAACATACAAGCGACCTACAAGTGATCGAAAGTTTTATAACAAGCATGCCTGTAAATGGGTCACTTTTGGGAGCCAATCAGCGTTGTTTTCCAGTAAATCCTTACCAGGGGTTAGTGAGGAGAGGTATTGCTACGGCGCGCTGCCCATAGTAGCGAGGCTGCTATTACCCAACTTTAGGGGTACTATTCTTACCTTGCTTTGGTTGCACTTACCACCATTTTTAATTTTGTAGTCAACTCTTGCAAATGTCTTGTATTGTTTTCTGAATGGCTGATGTACTCACGTTTCATTTCTTGAGTAAATTAGTTTCATAGCTGTTCTTGTTGTTGTTTACAGATCAGCATGCTCGTTCATGTCGCGTCCTATTCTTGATGGTCGTTCCGGGCCAGCTCATTTTTCTCTTCTTGATTTCAATGGTCAAAGCTGGACATACGTCCATTACCATCAGAGTGACCATCATGTATCTAGCAGTTGCATTGATTCAGGTGAGCCAGTCTTTCTAGATCATTACACACAGTGCCCAGTTAACTGCAGAGACCTAATATTGATCACATGCCCGTGTTGTACAATTTGGCCGGCACTGGTAGAGAAATGATATCGCAATCTCCAACTGTTTTCAGACTGGTAAAAGCTAGATTTTACGCTAAATTGACCGACTTCTTCAACCTGTATGAATATAGAGCCCTTTGCACACTATTCTTTTCCCTGGGGGCAACCTCAGGGAATAACGGCCGGCCCTTTCACACTTGGATCGCTTTACCCCTGATGTACCCCGGCAAATGGGTATACCTCGGGGAATAGCCACCCCTGCTCTGGAGTAGGGGTAAGCGGTAAAACCCCTTGGGTATTCTTGAAACATGCAACAGGAAACCCATGGAATAGGGACCTAGGCGGGAACAGTGTGAAAGTGCACAGAGTTAACCGTGGGGTAAAACAACTCCTGGGGCCTCACCAGGGCTGTATTCCACGGGGATGAGAGATACAGTGTGAAAAGGGCTTAGGTCAGTCACACCTGAGGGTCTCATTTTCTATTGCTCCTTTGCAATCCAGTATGCAGCCGGTCACGGCCGAACTCTCCTTTAAACATTGGTCCTTAGACGATCTTTTAGCTGTGAAGTCACTGTTAACTGTTCACCATGATGTTCTTTTGTTTTATTTGCAATACGTGTATTATTTTTGTGTGTGATGCTAGTCTCAGTCAATTAAGCAGTAAAAATAGTAACAATAATGTTAATCATAACCTCTTAATTTGTAGAATTATGTTTTCAAGTTTTGAGGCTTAAGTAATTGAAACTTTTCCTGTGGACACAAATTTTAAACCATAATTTATATTTAAGAGATGTATGAAATTGGACCCTTGGGTCTGTTTTGAAGGCACTCTGACACTGAACTAATTTCCTTGTAACTGCCTGCCATTCCCACCTCAGGTTGGAATACTCCTTTTTATTGCTAACTGGCTCGTCCATCTTCTCTGGAAGAAGTCCAAAGACCCCGATAACTTCTCCATCCCATACCTGACTGCCGTTGGAGATCTCCTCGGCACTGCTCTACTTGCCTTAGGCTTCTACATCACCTGGTTGCTTGGAGATAGAGACAGCGATGTTGGAGATTAAAGAACCAAGGTTTGACGTCATCTACACATTTAACATGTCGTTCTACCAGTGGTGCTTAACCACACTTACATCATAAAAGGATTGTAATTCTTTTTCAGAAGTCGCGCTTCCTTATTTGCAAATCTGTAAACCACATGAAATTCTTTATATAAGAATGATCTGATCCCTACGTAGGATTCGAACCCACAACCCCTGCCTTTCTAGAGAAGATGTCTAACCACTGATTCATCTTAAGATGTGTGTCAATCTGAGCGGGGGGAATAGGTGGCAGTGTACATAGTCTGCTGCCACCTAGTGTTCCCAAAAGAGATGTCACAATACAAATCACTGTGACAATATTGGCAACTATATGAATCTAATTGCCATTTGAAATCCAGCCCTGGTCCAACATACCACAGGTTTCTAATGTATTTGGGAAGTCCTAAAAACACCGGGATTGTTAATTGATATTCAAGGCCAGTATTTTGTTAAACAAAGAAATCCTTTGTTCCTCAAAGTCCCTTCCTGCTGTTTGAAGTGCCTTCCAATGTAGAAACTATAGACAGAAATAAAGGAAATTTAGTTAAGTTAACAAAGATTCCACTTGCAAAGTCAGCCCATCATGTAAAGCAAGACTTGCAAGATTTAAGTAAACTAAATTCAAATTATTTTATCTAATTAAAAAGCCAATAATGAGAAGCAGAATATTGTGTTTGATTCTGATTATGGGTTTGCAGTGCATGAGACAAAAGTTTAATACAATCCAAGAGCTTTTTGCATCTCTGTTTACTTTTGTTTGTTTGCTCCTAGCGCTAGAAGGTCGCTTTTCTTTCCACGCCTTCGATTTTGTGTTCAGTTAACCCTAACTAAACTGTGCTAAAGTCTTGTGCAATTGTACTTGTTACTTTGTTGAGAACAGTGACAGTAGACAGTGTGTGTTCAAACTTTGGGGGGAATGTTGGGTTCCCTCCATTGCTTTTACATGTGAAGAAAACAATAATAATGGACGTTGACATTCAAGTTGGGTGGGAAATATACAGTGTAGGAAAGGTCACCAAATGGTATTTGAAGAAATATCTAATACAGTTGACTGATGCCTCACAAGGAATTTATGTGTACATATTTTGGGGAGGATGATGTACAGAGAAAATGTACAAAGCAATATATGTTTATACAGGAATGGGTGTTCCAATAGACCCCTTACATTGGCTGCCATCTTTGATGTCAAACAATGGAAATGTGCACGCGCTGCGCACTACTCTCAGCCAATGGTTGCTCTTCATTGACCTCAGTGCGGGAATTGTTTTGGGCTTGTGACATCATTATCAATGTATGTCTGCATGGTTGTTTTAGAACGTTTGCACTGGTGTTACACATGAGTACTGTCTGCCCATTGTCTGCCATGTTGGGAGTCACACTGCATGTTAAGATATGATGCAGGTCTTGCTGACGTCTGAAGTGTGCACTGCACAGAAACACACAGGAATCCAACTCCAAACATGGCACATCAAAGATTTATTTTGGGTGGTGACGTCAAGTGAAGTAGGTCAATATACAATCAAATTTTGCCTTTCAGAAAAGAGCCCATTGCTACTGCAAAACATGTAACTTTATCAGTCCAGAAAATGTGATTACTTTCACTGAATCTTCCTGTTTCGTTATTGAAGCGCAAAATAAAATGTTTTGGCTAGACTTGCACTTCCAAAGACCAACATTGTTTCGCTAATGAGTACAGGAGGAACATAAGTCACTTTTGTCCGCTTTGTGATTTGACATAGAATCGAATGATCCCTTCCAGCCAAAAGGAAGTATGAATCATTATATATTGGCATCTTTTGAACCTCTATGAAGGACAGAACAGGAAATTATCCGTACTCTTACTTTCTATTGGTCCAGTGCCAGTTTTCTAGAAGGGTTTTAAAGGGTGTGTAGTCTATGAGAAGTTAACCCCGAGGTATGTTTGTAGCTTTTCCCCCTCCTTCTGCTGCACTTTGGAGCTCACAGTCTGTTTTGGGGGTTTTTCACCATCTTGCAGTCTGTTCCAGTTCGAGAGAAATGTGAAAAAAAAATCTTCTCTCAGTTTGAATTTACTCATTTTTCCTTGTAACCTTTTAGTACCCCTCCCAGCCATGTGCTGGTTGATTTTTCATTAAAAGAGGTACAACAAGTTTCTTCTAAACACAGATTTGGTTGATACATTCCTGAGAAGTGTTGTTGTGCAATGGTCTGAGCGAAGTGGGAAAAGCCACATTGGTGACTGGACAAACCATGGACTTTTTAAAAAAATATGTAAACAGAAAACTGTTGCCAACAAAACATGAGTTGTATTGTTTCATGTCAAGGGGAAACCCTTTCCAATACGACATGATCCATCTGGGGAATGTGAATTTCCTGTATGGATGGCAAATAATGACCCAAGCAATGTTATCGGCACATGGACAAATCAAAGGCACAAACAAGCACAATCAGTATTGAGCTGGTCCTTTCTGATGGTAAACATCGACTTTATCATTCATAATATACACAGTTTGGCTGATTTCCTGGTGTTTTTTAGGTTTTCTTTTTTCGTTGGGGGGGGGGGGTAACGCACTGACCTCATATGATAATACAGAAGAGGGACCTTTAAGGTAAAATTTAGTTTTGTGAAGCACCCATTTTCCAATAGATATAGTCTTGATGAAAGTGGAAACAAAATATTTAGTCTCATACCTCATGTTAGAACTGTGCAAAAAGCCATTGGAGTTGATGCCATTCCAGTGTGAAACAACTTTAGAAAACATCACATTTCAAGCATATGGGTCTGAACATTATGGTCGGGGGTAAGTTTCAGTTCATAGAAAATGTCCATGATATTCAATCAAAAAGGTGTTGACGCATTTTATTGTTGACGTTCAAAGACGTTTCAAATTTCGACTTGCAAGAGTTTATATGAGGATGAAAAAGGAAAGACATTTTATTACACCATTTTAGTCTGAGGTTAGAGACTCGTAGTTCCCCTTCACTTTCTGAAGGACTCTAAAATGAGTGCATCACAAATCTGCGTTGGACATTAAAGCTCCTCTTGAATTGGAATCATGAATGTTTATTATATTAAGAGCATTTGTTACTTGTCACCAAACCAGTGAATTCTCCTGCTGTATGTGTGTGTATGTGTTGGGGGAGGGGGAAGTTGGCATTCAAAATGGGTTTCTATATATAAAGAAATCACAAAGTAAAAGGCATGTTATGTTATGTGTGGGCAGTATTACCTCAGTAACAGTGGATTTGCCTCCGATTTTTGTTGTTTTTTGGGTGGGGGGTTGAAAATGATTCCGCTGTAACTAAGTTGTTATGCATGATTTTTAATTGTAACGCAACTTAATTTTCATAAGAAGTTAATTATTTTTGTGATTAAATAAAGAGAGATATATTTTTGTGAGAGATTTCAGATATTCTACATTCGATCGGGAATCTTTAGCTGCAGTTGCATTAAATGTGGGAAAGTTATGTACAGGCACCGTAGTGAATGCATCACACAGCCATTGCGTCTGCGATTTGTGGTGATGTCAAATTAAATACATGAAAGTTATGGAGCTCACAAAAGGGTTTCTACCGTATGTACAGTCATTACTACTGTTATTGGTAGAGCTGACAAAATAGTCGCATGTGTGTTCATGTTTTGTGTGATCAACCACACACACACATGAAATAACAAACCTAGTGTGAAAATTTCGGCTTAATCTGTTATGTGAGTCAGGAGAAACTTGTGAAAAACCCGTGCACAATTTTCAAGAGCACGGTGTCCTTAATTTTGGGTGTCGCAACCGGAATCGGCTGTTGCGGTTTTTAAAGGTTTTCAGATACAGTTTTCTCGAATATGACTTCATTTCAAAGGGAAATATTTTACAGAAAAGGTCTTCTAGTATGAACTTCATAATCAGTAAGCTTTCAGACTACAGTTAAACAACGATGTTTTGTATCCTTATTAATCTTGTATAATACCTTTAACATGGAAATGTCCCCAAATTACACTGTGATAGTTTGCAACGTTGTTTGCAATGGCTCCAGAAAAGAGAGTCGGTGGTTTCTTCTGGAATCAGTACAGCACTCGGACGACATTGGTAACCGTCAACTGCCAGTATCACTTCATGTGAGCCAACATCAAATAACAAACTTGTGAAAGTTTAAGCTCAATCAGACATCGGAGTCACGAGAAATTAGTGAACAAAACTTATGTTTTCACAGTTATTAAACGTAGGGTGCTGTACTCGCGATATCAAAACTAATTGTTTTACCCATTTCTCAAGAACTATAGCATTTCAAGCAAAAATATTTCAAGGGAAGTTTTCACCATACCCACCTCTAGGATATGGGAAACCTGTGTGTACATTTAAATTTTCACTCTTTTCAATGCTGTGCACACCATTTTGAAGTATTTTGCGTGAATGGTAAACAAAATTAACGAGTGAATTTTAATACGAAATTTACTTGTTATAACTTCGATGCCAAGGTACCACTATTGTCTAAAGACATATTTTACGTCTGAAATACTATCATTTGCGGGAAAATGTACCCAACACTCAATTTCAGTTCGCTGATATTTAAAAACAAACACACAGGAATTTGCCCAAAACTCTTTTCTCAATAACATGACCACTCAAATGTTTGTTGAAATGTCCACATGTTACGTTTTTGTTATTGATAAAAAGGATTGAAATGAGTTTACTCTTCCCAGAACGAATTATTATCTTACCCTTTAAAGGGACTGTAAATTAGTTTTAAATATTGATATTCATTAATTGTAAGATACTTTGATAAAAACTATATGGTATTATATATGAGGACCGTGCACACGGGGCAATTTAGCAGACAAGTTCCAGTCGATCTTAACATGTTCATGGGGATAGTAAGACTTGGGTAAAAATATATCTTACTGTCCAAGTGTGCCGTTTGCATGCAGTGCCGTTTGTTGCTTGTGAGGCCTTTTCGAAATCATGGCTTCTGCTTCGGCTCTAGTTTATGCTCCATCAGTAATCTGAGGCTCTAAGTCGGTAACCGTGCATCTAAAGTTCGGAGTTTCTTTGCCAAACTTCATACAGCCGTTCAGCAGAAAATCTTGCTTAAGTTAACAGATTTCTTTGCTGTGCCAAAAAGGGGGACAAGTGGTTCAACAGTATAGTGTTGGCTGGTAGCCTGTTTCTGCTGTGCTTAGCAAGATTTTGTGCTTACAGGCTTTATGAAGTTGAGGCCCTGGCAGTCGGAGCCTAAATTTGGAGGCAAAGCTGCGGCCTAAAGGTGCCTGTAAAATTTGCCTGGTGACGTGGCCCCCGTGTCTGTATTAAGTATTACGTAAAGTCGGTGTGGTACTTTACGGTGTTAAATTTAAAATTGTATCTAAAAAGATTTAAATGTAAAACTAACTTGTATAAGGAAAAGCAGCATTTTATTATGTTCATTTGTTTCTTTGTGAAACACATTTTTTCGTTGTGTCCGTACCAATCTAAGTTTACATTCAGGCATAGTCTGTCACAAGTTGGTTGTTCAGTGCAGAGCTGTGTATTGAGACGGTTGCGATGGAGGGACCAGTTTTATTTGGTCACGTGGTTGCTGGACACTATTTCGGTCTAATTGAAGCACAACCCGATGTGCAGTCTAGTCTGGTACACTGTGCGCACACATCGTTTTTTGGCCGAAAATAGCTTATAATCGCAAGTTGTTGCAAGTCTCCCAATACACAGCTTTGTTTCAGTGAATGTAGGTATTGAAATTAATTAGTAAGGTTATTGTTGAAGCTGGGTTTTTTTCCAACTTCCTCTTGCAATTTATTTCAATAAAATGTATATTTCACTTTTAGTTTGGTTGTAACTTGATTATATCCATTTTGTTTCGTCTCTTTCTGAAATTAATATTTATAATTTCTTACTGTATGGTAGGTTAAAGTTTTTAGCAGTCACAGTTGTAACCTTTTGTGGGTGTTCATGACACCCCCCCCCCCGCAAAACTAGGAAAGCACCGCCGAGTGTTACTGAGTACGGTATGGCATCACCAGGCATGACATTCTTTCCTACTTGAATCTGATTTCCGATTTTTGTTTTTGCCCTCAGAAAAATCTGCAAGAACGTTCATTTATTTATTTATCTATTTCGTCTTGTTTAACCAGGGTTGCCCCATCAGTTATCAAAGAACTGTTTTCCCTGGGGGGCCCTTGGGTCACGTGAAAAAAAGTACATAATTACAGAGTAAAGTGTAGGCCTAAAACTAAACTAAAAAACAGCAAGCCAAAAATTTGGTGAGCATAATTTTGTTGTGCTTAGCCACTTTTTGTGCTTGAGCAATTCTATGAAATAGGACCCATGGTCTAACATGGTGGCCAGTGCCCCCCCCCCTTCCCCTTCGGATGGGGAACTAAAAGGTTGACCCTGCAACGATGTAGGGCAATTGAAATCTGATAACATAACAAACACAACCTACATTGGAATTCTGAGTCTGCTTTAGTTTGGTAGGGAAATAATTGTGGTAATTATGCTGTACTGACGGGGCTTCCCCGTTGCTCGCTATTTCTGGCTGACAGCCGCACCACAATCTATGGGGGGAGATGACGATGTCAGAGGATCTATGGCAATGACATCAGAAAGTGATTCCATTCAAAATGCTGAATTGAAAGGAATAATGCTAAAACAACATTCCATTAAGGCGGAAAAATGTATGACAAAAAGGGTACATAACACTCTAAGTAAAAGTACTCGAACAGAATTAAAAGTAGGGTCATAGATTGGTAACTACTCAAAAAATTAGGGCTTAATGTCAATAAAAACTTAGCTGAAGAAGAAAAAAAAGCTAGGGTCAATACTTCCTTTTAAAACATGACACCTTGTGTTTTGGTTTCGGAAGAGCGTGTCCTTCAAGAGCCTAAAAGAAACTATAAAACAACATCCGCAAGTATTTCATCGAGCTTAAACAATG
Source organism: Pisaster brevispinus (assembly GCA_023634235.1). Classification (NCBI taxonomy): domain Eukaryota; kingdom Metazoa; phylum Echinodermata; class Asteroidea; order Forcipulatida; family Asteriidae; genus Pisaster; species Pisaster brevispinus. The sequence goes on from JAMKCF010000004.1 coordinate 18,154,500, forward strand.
TTCAAAGGAAAAACACAAAAAAACATAATATGTTGGTATGTTTTGTACGTGAATCAGCCAGATATCATCGGCAGTATTAATTTAATGTATATATGATTGTAAATGTTTAGTATTTTTCGAAGTTACTAATGTGGTTGACTTTTTCATTTATTTATTTTCTCATATTTTATTCAGATTATTTTTTTGTTGGAGCATTGCTCTTTTTCTTCATCGGGAAACATTATTATAGATCTGTATATCTCCATATTCTTGAGTATTTTTCGGTCACCTTGTTGGCCAATTTCTAAATGTCGTGGTTTTTGGTGTGTGTGTGTTTTTTGGGTTTTTTTGATCGATGGGAAACAAATAAAGAATTCGTGGAATCGAGAACTGCAACTGAATGGAGTGCATTATTTTTGACCAAGTTCTTTGTGTTGATTGGTAAAGGCATTCAAGGATGTAGGTATGCTTTCAGTATTTCATTGTGCTCAATATGGGGCATCCGTGAAACCCCCCCTCCCCCCCCCCCCCGAGTCGTCAGTGTGTGCTTAGAATCTCAGGAGAGGATTTTACGGGGTATTTCTGTACAAGAAAGAGTGTGTTACAGTATGGGAACATTGTCTCCTATACTTGTCAGATGGTCCGCCCGCGCGCGGGAACGACTTCCCGGCCGGCCCTGCCGTCTGCTCTGTTGACTTCCCGGCTGTCTTCCTAAAAGCCGAACGATGATGTTGCTCACTCTATGTCTGATCCCTTCACTTGACATTAGGTTCAGATAATCAACCCTTGGAAGTGAACTGCAGTAATAGTTTGGTTGGCTTTGAATCCTGTACTCCCATGTTGCCATTAGGTTACTGGTTACTAACTTAGGACAGCTCAGAGCTTGGCATTATCGGTGCCGGACCACGACGAAGAGCAGGGTTTATTATATTAGAAGAAAAAGAAGTAACGAAATTCTAATGAGAGCTTTCTTATAGTTGGTACAAATCATTCCAATAAATGTTTCCATGTAGAAAGCTGACATTGTCGATCGAGGAATTAGTGTCTAAATCCTACCCCATATATCAAGGCCATGTCTTAGACGTGTCATTTGTTTATTTATTTATTTATGCACTTATGTATTTAAATTGCATAACGCAAAAGTACAATTGCTTGCATAAAGTACAAATTGAATGACTGTTTTGAGAAGCTTCCAATTTCGCACGAAATAGATTACACTCTAAAGCACATCCGGGTCAAAAGTTATTCAAATCCGGGACAGAATTTATTCGAATCCGGGTCCCGTGGGGCCTGACCGATTTCTGGAATCTGTGTCAAAATAACCGAGAAAATTGTCAACATAAAGAAGAATCCAAGCTAAAAAATCCCATTTTGTGACCGCCTTCCGGGTCAGCCTGACCTGGAAATGGGTCAGGCCCCAGAACCCGAAGCCCTGGTCAATTCTAACCTGGTAGTTTATCGAGTGTACCGCGTGGTTTAAATTGGCCGGTTATTGGCTGAAAATGACCGAGGAAACCAATAATATAACAATAAAGCCGAAACAACATTGGCACAATAATAGGAGACACAACAGTTTATTTGCAAAAATATAAATTTATTCAATTTAATTCAAAACTTTAGACCGTTATTACACTGTTGCTATTACTGTCATAATATATACCAATGCTTCAAACAGGTGAACGGAGCCCAAGTCCAAGTTCAAGAGCCCGAGGCCGAGCTCGAGCCCAACACGTGGTTTTGAAAAGGGCCAGTCACCGATCTGACAAAGACAATGTGGCTACGATATTATAAAGGCTTATAGTATTTCTTATTGTACACATTGCATAGTTTTACAGCAGAAGGAAGTAATAACCAATGAGCTCATACAGAAAAAGAACCGTTACTGTGTAAATTATAACAGCTATTTGCATAATGGAGTCTTATAACAAGTGTAACTAGAGTTAATGTGATAATAATATAAGGTCAATTTAGCTCTACGTATAGTAAAGGTATTTACTTCTTCACTGTGTATATAATAATGTATATATTACAATTTGTGATACCTTATAAACTCACAGAGGAGCATACATCCTGTATTACAGCTAGTCAAACTTTCATGAATTGGTTCGTAGCCATACACCTGGGTGAAGCTGTTAATGGTTACATTATTACACTCTGTTAACGAACGATTTGCAATGTGCCTATGTATATAGAGCCGTACCCAATCAGGACTTAAGTGACTGCCCAGGACTGTACAAGAAGTGTTTCATATAAATTGTATAGTGGCTAGATTTAAAATACCCGTCTTGATCTCTTTTTTTAGTCACTTGTTTCTTTCTTTGCGCAACATTATTCTGTTGCAGTGCCAGCACGGTTTGAATTTTCTTCAGCACTTTGACACACATCCTGTGCGCATTTTCAAAAATAAAAACGCCGTTTAGGGCAACGTCTTTAAAATCCAGGAATAGTATGTTCCGTTTAGGAGCCAAGGCTTGAGCTTTGGTCCGGCTTGGGCTCTGTTAGAAAATTTTGAAAGTGTACTTTCGGTACCGGGTACTTTCGAACAGGCGGACGGTTCCTTTAGCTTTGGAGACCAAGCCTATATAAATGCGACATTAACAAGAATGTCTTTTTGTAATCTATGACCCAATAGTGTGCTGCTGAGTGGTGGAGAGGGGAAGACCAGCGGCCTTCCCTTAAACAAAACACCCTCCTCACGTACAAAGATAGTACTCTAAGTTCATTTAGCAACCATCTTTGAAGGATGGTGCGGTTGGGGACTCTCTTGTTAAAAGTTCATTCCCCATTTCTACAAGATCTGTCTCTGCAGTATGGTGTTCATTATAAAGGAGAAATATCCTCAACTTAATACTTCTCATAGAGAAGGATGTCTGACAGCTTTTTTATACCAAAAGCGATTTTTGTAAGTAGTTTTGTTATCCTTATTAGCTTTATTTGCAAAAATATAAAGAGTGTTTGAAACAAATCTGTCTTTAACAAATGTAACACAATGGGCAAGTAATCAAGACAAAGTACAACGATGGTTGAGTTGGACGAGCACATCGTTCACAGGTTCAATTTTGCAAAATATGGCACAGTCGATACGAACGGCTCTTTTAAGATACAAATTTTGTTTTGACGTTTGCCGATAGAATATGTTTTTTTAGTAAGGTACGGTTGTACCCTATCTTGAAATCTTACAACTTAAACATTACAAATACAACAAATAGTCGATATAATTGATTGAAAATGCAACAAGAAATGTTGGCATAACAAAATGCAAACTCGCTTTCAATGTTAAGTATTAAGTACCATAATCTATCAATTACTAATCGTCTTGCTCCGTCTTAAGTACCGGTATGGCAATAATTTAATATGACAAACAATATTTAGTTTCACTTTTGTTTAGTTTCCTTTGATCAATTTACTCTGTGTGGTCTCCAGTTACATCTACTTATTTTGTAGAGGCTCCCGTGCCATGCTGCTCACTAGACTGACCAGTGATTGTACGGCCTTCATGGGAGACACGGGGAGTCATGTGTATAATGATTTGTCGACACCGACAACACTTAGTCGACACACATTTATAACGCATAGTCGACACCTATAAAATATTGTCGACACTAATAACACGTTGACTATATATCGCATTATCTTCTGATTAATTATCTTTATAGTATAGGCCTTGTTATGAGTGTGTGGGTTTTGGTGTTTTAAAACAAATGGTGCAGAATTACTTCCATTTGCATTTTATCCTTCATTCTAAAATGTAATATATTGACAAATAGGGAGACCGCCATCATTAGTGCTAGATAACCTCAGTTGATAAAGCGCCGGTACTTTAATCCGGAGATCGCATGTTCAAATCCCGCTCTAGTCAAAAGTTTGTTTGTCCAACAAAATTATTTAAAAAATGAAAAGTTTCATTCATTCAACCCCCCCCCCCCCCCGGATTTATAGACGATTGCACAGATATTTAATTGGGCTGGCTGGACACCCTTTTACGTAGTTTCAAAACCATTGTGGCAGTGTCATCTAAAGGGCCGTCAAACTTCATATGTCCAGATGACAACGGGGTAGGCCTGCTCTTGGTATTCTGTAGCTCGTTCTTTGCCCTCTCCAACTCTTCTTGGGTTTCCATCAATCCACGCCGGAGACCCTTAACTAAACTCTCAAGATACTTCACCCTGGAATCGGTGGTGTCGCTTGAACTCCGTCTCCGTATTTGCTGCTCAACCACGGCCTCACACCGACTCGATGCACGGGGAAAAGAAGCACCCTGTCGGCGAATCTCGAAGTCCCGCGACTCCGGGATTCGATCCAGACCCTGGCTCCTCGAACACCGGGATAAAGATTCAATATTCCCCGTGCTCAATTCGTTGGTTGTCCGCTCAGAGTCCGTACTATCGTACGATGTTGAGTATCGGTCGTCTTCAACATTCCAACTACTACTATTGGAACTACAACTCCAAGATATAGAGCGATCCAGTCTCTGCTGTGATGAGAAATTCGCCAGTGGCTGCGTCTTCATAAGACTATCGAATTCGTTGTAAGCCATTTTGTTTTCTGTCTGTCCAGGCATCTTTGCACGTTCCACATCTAATGATAATGAAAACAGAGTCGAGGTACCGTAATTAAACGCATTTTACAGTCAATTGTAAACAGCGGGAATTAAAATACTCATCAAATGGTATAGAAGGTGCTGATCGCAGGATTATGGTTTTTATGTGAAAAGTAAATTATTTCCCATCCTGTAGTTTGTTTTTAATACAACCAGCCTGTATTAATTTCATCAATATTGGTGATTCAAACCATGAACAATGGTTTACGGTTTGGCAGGGATTCTTGTACACGTTCATTTCGGGCTTATTTCGATTGCTGTCATCGAAATTAGCAACGGTTTCTTTCTTTCTTTCTTTGTTTCCCTTCTTTCTTTGTTTTGGGTTTTTGGGGTTTTTTTTATTTTTTTTATTTTATAGTTTTTTTGGTTGGTTAGTTGTTTTTTTGTTCGTTTCTTCTTCTTTTTCCCCTCAATGCTATTCTCTCGACTTTTTCAGTATTTCAGACTGAAGAACTTTTCTAGAGGATTGGTACTGATTGGTACACTGATTGAAACTATGATATTTCCTCAAACATTACCTATCCTGTTTAATCATCGTCCAATCAATTTCCCGGTAGCGGTAATCCACAAGATGGGTGAACTTTGGACTAATGGTACTCACCGAGCTGCATGACACTCTGGAGGTACTGTACAATCCGGTGGTGTCTGGCTGATTCGGCATCATCAAGAGCCGTTTTCCTCTTTGAGTTCCTGATGTCCAAGTTGCATCCTACATCCACCAGACACCTGACCGCCCCGTAGTGCCCTCTGTACGCAGCCAGATGAAGGGGCGTGTCCCCGTAGCTTGTCTGTACGTTGATATCGGCACCGTGCTTCAGGAGAAGTCTGTAATGGCCAGGAGAACAAAAAGATAGCAATTGTTACTCGTTTTAGGAGCTAATCGAGTTGTATGCCGAACACTTTCAAGTCCACAAGATAAATGTAGAAAATAAACATGTCAAAATGTCTTATGTATTTGTGTTGTTTCTGCTGCTGCATTTGTTTTGTTGAACCACATAAATATACAGTTTGAAACCTTTGTGTTACTTAATTGTTATTGTCTGTACTGTTATTATGTCAGTTCAACCTGTTAAAAATGTACAGATGAAAAGGGTGAGTTTCTCTAATTTCTTCAAAACAAAAACTTTGCCATCCCTGAATGTTGGTTTTACTATATACACCGTGAGTACATCACGATCTAAAGAAAGTATTTTCAGGATACACAACAGCTCTTTGCTTAAACTTATTTGTTGAAAAAAATACATCGAGCGCATTTTAGGCCCTCTGGCTGTCAAAAACAGAAAAAACTTCAGCACGAGTTGGGAAATACCGGTAGTTCGTAAAAAAAAAAGTTCGCTCAGTTTAGCGACAAGGATCAACCTATAGGCTAGTGCACGTTAGCCACGTTATTTCACAATGAATTATTTTGCTGAAGTTTTTTTTTCCCCCAAACCAATGTAAACTGGATAAATGAAAGAATGAAAGTGGGGAAAAACAAGTTAATCACTGTAATTCAGAGAATTCGTGAACACATGATTCTTTTGTATTATGGGCATTGATGGACTGAACACAACCGTTCGTGCGTGCTATTCCGCGAGCGGGTGTTTTCCCCGTTGATTTTGCCGAAGGGGTTACAATATTGTATGGTCTACCGACTCCAGCTACCTGAGGTAAAAACTATTCAGCTTGATAATAATTGAATAAAATATAACTTGACTTCCATTGAATGTGGCATTAACTTTACTGCGTTTCTTTTTCTTTACTCATAGACGTTCGTTATGGGCAATATTTTAGTCTGGCTCGTGACTCTCTGGCTTGTAACTGTTGCGTTAACTGAATATTCTTAGTCTGTGATTTGTTGTAGTGTTTCTACTATAACAAGCCAGTGTTGAATTTAATTTCATTCAATTTAATTCAATTTAATTAATTGCTAACAGTTTCTGGCATCATTCTTACAATTTCTATATCTTTTGTTCGTTTTTGTATAACCCATGATGACTTTGGTAAAATCACTAAAAGAACAGACCTCCAGTTTGTTAGATTGTAATGACAAATTTTGAATGTGATAAACATACTCAAATTTAGTGCAACATTGCTACGTTTTGCATGATAGCATTGTTTGTTACATGCTTATCTGGAGATTGAGCACTGCACCCACAAAACAGCAGTGTAAAGACTATTACAACATTCAACAAAAAGTAAACAAGAAACTTGTCCATTTAAAAAGAGACACAAGGTCTTAAGCCCTTTTCACACGACGGAAAAAACGAACATTCTTTGCGAAATTTTACAATTTTTTGTAAAAAATTACAATTTGGGCTTCGTGTGAAAGGACAGTCATATTTTACATCGCCTACATTCCTTGCGAAATTTTCGCAAACCTTGCGAAATTTTGTAGTAGGTCCCGACCTCCGACAAAATCTTACGCTAGCGTAATTTTTCGCAAGGAATCTAGTCAAACCTTCGTGTGAAACGATCCGTTGTTTATTGACCGACAATCCTCGCGAAAGCGGTATTAACACGCATGCGTGAAGAACATTCGGGAGCCGACCTTTGTGTGTTAACACACCGTCACCGGGCACTGGTCACCGTTGCGACCATTTGCCACCTCGTCCGCGATTTCCCGCCAAACATGGCCGTTTTGGGTCAAACCATCCATTTTAAATTGGGTGGTTTCCTTCTCCATAATGTTTATCAAGGCAATCGTTTCCTCGTAGTACCAAGATTTCTTGACCTTCTTACTCTTATCTTTGGTTGATGTCGTCGCCGGTCGTTTTTTGGTGGACTCCCCAACGTCTTCGTGAGTGTCAGCAGCCATTTTGAAGAATGTTTACATGGTTTATTTGTTACCGCAACACACTGTGCACACGCGACATACGTCATCATTTAACTGGTACTAGCGCTGTTTAAGAACAAAAACTCTATAGTTCAGTGGTAACCAGCTAAGTCTGTACTCTCGTCTCATGGAACGTGGTCACATTTTTACTTGGTGTCGTGTGAAAGCTTGCGAAAGCGGTCAGGCGTGGGATGACTTCAGCGCTCGTTAAATTCGTCGCAAGGAATGTTGGGGTTTTTTTTCTCGTGTGAAAAGGGCTTTAGTGTAAACCCGGATCCGGGTTAACTCCAACACGGGGGGCTTCAACCCCGGACTTCGGCTCCAGACAAATTCTCACACTCCACGGGCTCACGAAGGCCATGGTTCCAAGTTGGAAGACGGATCCTGTATTGATAATGATCCGGGCGAGGTTGACAGACTGGAATAAAGGAGTGCAGTCAACCGAATGTCATTCAACTTCAATGAAACCATGGCATAAAACCATCATAAAACTGAACCCTCGTTGTTCGCCCATGCTGTGATGATTAAGTTTCAGGGCGGCCGGCCACCAGCTGGACAACCTAGTTTGCACCTAAACAAACCTTTTTAACACGAGCTGTCCAATTCCAACAAACGTTACTTTATAAACCTTGCTAAACCTTGGCTTGAACCAAGGTCCCCCAGTAAACTCATAAAACCGGTTACTTTTGGACAATGTTTATAGCTTCATAATTCAGACTGTAAAGGCCTGCTCAGAGGGGTTTTCCCAACTTTGCCCCTCACTTGGGCCTATTGCAAACAATCAGGAAGGCTATATAACACTGGGGCCATTGTTAACTGTCATCACCATGACTTTGAGACAACTCTGTTTACTCAGTGACTCCGTGGTGACTGTAACAATATAATGCGTTCACATTGGGCCCACACAACTGCAGGTGGCAATCCAATTCACGCATGGACTTCGGTGGTTCCCCGCAACGACCATTTTACCCCTGTGTCTGTGTGCACTGGCTCGTTGACAACAGGAAGAAGGAACGGGATATAAACATTTCCAGTTTCTACATCCTGCTTCTAGGGGAGGGGGTACATCACCGAATGAAATAGTGTTTTCAAAACCGTTGAGGTTTTTTTTATGATTGTGTCAGATGTTGAGCAAAAGACTGTAAAAAAAAAATAATAATCATGAGCGACTTTTACCATCAAATCTAATTGAAAATAGTATTAGCTGTTGCAAACTGCTTACCATCCGAAAGGACCTATGGTATAAATGCAAAAAAATAGTTAGTGAACTGACGTTTGGACCCTAGCAGAGTCTTTCTCTCATTATTACTATATAGCCTTGGATAAAGACTCTGCTAGGGTCGAAACGTCAGGCCACTAACTGTTTTGTTGGTGTTGTATTAAATCTAGTTGTTAAACATACCGGTGCTAGAGTAATCTGGTTGTATATCCTTAGAAGCTCCGTGTAAAATATGCCATATGCGAGAACAATTTTTCGTTTTCTGAATTCGATTTAAGATTGGGAACAGATTCTTGATGAGACACAATAAATCGTTATACTGGGTGTTGTTATCCAGAAAGCAACTCCTTTTTTTTTATTTAGAAAATTTTCACATGATGGGTTTTTTTTTTTTTTTAACCATTGATGTATCACACGATTAGGTAACGACAGTTGACAACGGAGAAGTAACATGCAGGCCGTGGCTTATTATCCGCATTCAACCATTTTCTTGCCAATTCTAGAAGTATATACACACATCTTAGAGGCACGGTGGGCTTTTCCCTATGTCTTCTACCTGAGTTTCCCTGTACTTTATTCTTTCTTGTTAAAACATCGTGGGCTTAACAACCACAAGCATTCAGTTCCTACTTTAAATTTTTTTTTAAATGTAGCGCTCGTTAGCCCACACATGGGCTACAAATTATTCCTTACCTTATCTGAAACGCAGAATAGACTACATGTATGGCAAAATGGCTCTAGTATTAATTCTTTCGTTGGGGTTATTTCTTTTAAAAAAGCCTCAATCGACTCCTCTCAAACAGTTTTCTCTGGTGTGCTTACCGTGGTCATAGAATTTCAGCGCTTTCATTTCCGGTATGATATAGCAAAATTAGGCATTCAAACTTAAACTTGTTTGAAAAATCAACCATCTGTGGACGGCTTCTTCCTCCAGTGGCAGTCACGCAGGCATGAGACGGTCGATGTGGGGGAGAGCGGCCATCGAGTTTATAAGGGTAGCCATTTCCTGGAACCATTTCGTACCTGACACAGTTCAAGTTCGATAAGGATCTACAGTAAGACCACCGAACCATAAAGTTCAACTCGAATACCGGCCTATACTATTTATTTAAATTAACCAAGCAGGCCGTAATGTGTTTGTTAAAAAAATACGTGCAGTAGGCCTACTAGGTGGGAAACTCATTGAAATAGTTGGCCTTTCTACAGATAAAATGCAGTTCGGAGGGGGGGGGGGGTCACAGATGGATGAAGACTGTAATAAGAATAATGTTACGCCATTAGCTGTTAAAGTATACGTCCGCATCCGGGTACATGATACCGTGACGGGGTGCCCATCAGTCTGAAATGATATTCATTTGACATTAAGCCAACCCACGCATGACCCTACGTTATGTATTATAGCTGAAACACTCATGTCCAAGAATCCTGAAATCGAAGAAAACATGACATTTGGTTTTGTATGAATAGCCCTATTGAATACTACCGCCATTCCACGGAACCTGTCGCCGCATTGTGGAGTAGGAGATCGGAACATAGAGCAAGAGACGCCTTGCTCTATGCTCAGCATTACGTCCAAATTACGTATCCTCAATACACATTTATTGCAACACTTAAAGTGAGAGAAAGATTTGTTGCCCAAGTTTACATAATTATTGTCATTAAATGACCATGACAATGACATTGAACCAGTTCTGAGTAACCGTGGTGTTTCTGTATTGATTTCACAGTTGAATAATTTTAACAACAATGCATTCTATAATCAGACACCGACACCAAAAACTCCCGCAAGGTTTAGATTTCCTTTATTTACTTATTTTGTTAAAGAAAGAAACCGACAACAAGTCACCCCTCTGTACTCAATTACTCATATTCCTGTACACAATGTCTTTGCCTTCCTTGAAGTTTTTATTTGTTTCCCGTTTTCTCCCAATTTTTGAGGGAAATTCTGGTGTTACATTTCCACCCTTTACTTCAATAATCATTGGCAAACACGAGTGTAAATCAACTGCAAGAACTTACAAAAAAATGTTAATACTTCTCATTTGAGATAATACAGGTATATGGCACTTAAAATACAAGGGCGGGCATTCCTTTGACGGCTTCGGCAGTTCCAATATTATCGCAGAAGAAAGCCGTAGACAAAGTTGGACAGTGCTTAATAAGCTGAAGCTTGAAGTTAGTGGTCTTGCCGTGTTTTGTAGGCTCAAAATAATAGTTATACACCTATGTTCCGACACCCCTGTGTTCCGACACCTCAAATTTTCCAAACTCTATAACCAACCCTCGCGTGTAAATCAAGAGGGGTTGTTGGAACATCGGAACACAGGGGTGCTGGAACATAAGAACAGTCATCATATGACGGCAACATGATCAAAATAGTAGGACCTATTAACTTGCATGTTACTCTTTGATGTGTGATAAGAACTGCTTTCCGAGTCCTGTGAGAGAAAAAACATCCACAGGATACTCTGTTGGAATCGAACCCACGACCCGGCGTATTCTAAAGCTAAACCACCGGATCTTGCCCAGTGTCGAGAGGCCGAGTTCAAATAATTGCAACCGCCATTATTACATTCATTACATAGTTCGCGGTACCTACAACCATTCCAGTCCGCCTATCATCGCCGGTGATCTAGCCGGTTAAAACATCAGTTCTAGAAAGCGGGGGTTTTGGGTTCGAATCCCAACCGAATGGCCTATGGATTTTTATTCCACAAGATCCGGAATGGCTTCAGGCTACCCTGCTTCCCATAAATGTATTCATGTCATCTTCGAATAAAATGTGACTAAAGTATACATCTGATATGCCCTGTCCATAGTAATGTCTATATATGTGAACACGACTCAAGCTGAATGCGCTTGAAAATGTAGGTTAATACTCATAGCTTGTGACCCCTGTTGGCTGTTGGAAAACAGATAAACCACTCATTTCTAACGAACAATCCAAAGCCACTAAAATACGAACTTTGTGCCTTTCCATATGTGTGAATTTCGATTTGATAAATTTAGTGTTGGGGCATGTTTGTTTTTTGTGGTTTTTTTCAAGTTGTGTGTGTGTGTGTGTGTGTTTTTTAGGTGGTAACATTGGAACTTTTTGATCCAAGTGTCAATGTTTTACAACAATAACCTTTTAGCTTTTAATATTTTTTTTACAATACAAACCATTATAGCCTACCTTTAAGCGGTCTCCTAGGCAAGTGAAGACAGTTTCATTCGAAACAATTATGGCTATTGATTCAACATGTCCTTATTTATTATCATTTACCGTAAGTATTCAAAGTTAGAAAATCCTTTTAAAAATGTGGTCCACACTAATGTTTCTTCTAAACCTCAATGAGAACAGTTTGGGGATAACTTGTGCCGCAGCTGCCCCCCCCCCCAACAATAAACAAAGACAGAAAGGGAAATAGTAATGTAAATGAGAACTTCAATACACTGCTTACCTGACTACCGACTCGTGGCCTCTCTCCGAAGCAGCGTGAAGAGGCCCCGCACCCCACGCCGTATACAGATCACAAACGCCCCGTCCTTTCAGCAGCAGCAACCGCACCATCTCGTAGCTCCCGGTGACGCACGCACAAAACAGGAGCGTCTCCTTAGTCTGGGGAGCCCTGTACGTGAGGAGCTGGGCGACCTCATCCTCTGGTAACGCAGAGAACACCTTACGGACGTACTTGTGCTCACCTTTCTTAACTGCCGTCATCAGTTCTGACATTTTGAAAAGTCCTGGTCGTACCCGTGGAGATGTTTCGCGGTGTTTTACACAGCTTTTCAAATGTACGCATCCGCCAAAGTTCGACTGGTAATGTCTGCACATGTTACAAGTTACACCACCATCCAATTCTGATGATAACATTGCATTTTATGTTGTCTTTCTTTATAATTACAGATAACTTCATTCACAGACCTGCAGTTCAGTGTACCATGCTCTCCACACATCAACTAGTGCTGCAGTTAGAGCAGGTTTTATCTATATGCCATTGAGTATGACAAAGAAATGAACTTCCGGGTTTGTATTATTGATTCCGTTTGAACTGAGTCATGACACACTGAGTTTAAAGCCTAGGTTCTTGGAATAGCTATATCAGTCATAACCTTTGCTGGTGGAAGTAGGTGAAACCCCTAAAACCATGCCCATATTATCATATCAGGCTTGCGGGGAGTTAACAACACACCAAGCGGGTCACATTATATGAGTGCGTTTTTGCGGCTATATACCAACAACTATTTTAGATACTGCACAGCAAATTCAACCAAAACAGGTTCCAACTGCGAAATGGCACGGGGTCAGATCCAATAAACTGCTTGAATATAGATTTGGTAATTAATAATACCAAAACATTGTACAATATCATATACATGTTATACAATATGTACAGAGAGCAAAATATTTTTAAACATGATTTTTTTTTTTGGGGGGGGGGTCTGTAAGGGTCTGGGTTTTTGTATGGATTGTGGTATTTCCTAGCTTTTTACCAACTGATTTGTGTTCTTTTTTTCATTTGCCTGTTTTTAGATATTTAATCATTGTAAATTGTAGTTTGTTTACTAATTATTTCATGGTTGTTATGCGCTTGTGTTCATTGTATGAATGGGTGCAATATAAATCAATAAATTAGTATTATTTTAAACAGTAAGTTCATTAGCATAACAACATAGTTATTAGCATAACAACATAATTATTAGCATAACAACATAATTATTAGCATAACAGCAGGTTTATCAGCATAACAACATGTTTATGATTCGATTTAATTTGAATTTATTCGGATAAAAACAGAAAGAATCATAGCAGACTACAATCATAGGCCTACACTACAGGAGAAAATAACAAGTATTACATAAATATGAACAGATAACAAATTAAATAAAAATAGCACAAAATTATCAAAGAATAGCCCCAAAGACTAAAAACGTAGGCTCAGTTCCATTCAGAACTTTGTAGTTATTAGCTTCTTTTTTTGTCATGGTTGTTAGCATAACAGTGTTCGTCAGCATCGTTAACAACTGAATTTAAAAACTGTTCGCAAATCTCTGAGCATAGAAAACATTTTAAATAAAAACGGGTTCATTTTAATATGGGCGAAGAATCATATATCAAACTGTTATACGTTGTGGAATCAATGTAATAGCGCATTCGTACTTGGGTGAAGCTTGTCTACGTGACCGGCGTGAACTCATTGGCTCGCTTCCAAACACTTTCGAGCGTCATAAGGAAATCAAAACGCAGGGTGAGAAAAAAAAGTACACAACAATTACGGCGCTTACAATAATACCCCTTGCATAGACGTCAAACTCTCAAACAGCGCCCTCACCGAGGCCAAGGAGGTAGATCATTCGACGATAGCAGGGCCCAATTTCATAAAGCTTGTAAGCACAAAAACGTGCTAAGCACAGAAAAATATTGCTTAGCAAAAACAGTTTACCAGCTAACACTCCATAACGTTTACATTGTTGCCACTGGTACCCTTGCTAAGTAAAGAAATTTACTAAGCAGAATGTTCTGCTTATATGCAAGGTGTCTTTTATGCTTTTCGTGTGGGTATGGTGGCGATGACAAACTTAATTTCTGATCAATTACTCATATTAAAAATGATGAAGACTTTTTCTGCCGTGCCGTTATTTACCAAGAAGTGTTTACGATCTTATTAAAGACAGTAAAAAAATAATAATAATGGAAACAAATGATTTCGGTTATTTTTCACAATAATTGAGAAGGGGGGGGGGGGCCTTCGTCGTGAGATGAAAAACATTAGTGTCTGGGAAGAGTCACCTCCGTCGACAGAACTGAGTACGTTTTGCTGGTTCCTTGCTAAAGGAATTGAGACAAACGTTGGATTTCTGTTGGGGTGTTTGTTTGTTTGTTCGTGTTGTTTTTTGTTGTTGTAGTTTTTGTTTTCCAAAAATAAAAGCCGTCACCGATAGGTACCAGGCATTTAACCAATCACAGTTCCTATATTAGGCTATAAAAGTTGCAGCTTTTCTAAACGTGAAGTTGAAAGCTTATTCTTGTTGAGATGTAGCCTACTTCAGAAGTTTACACTTTTATAAAGCTACTTTAACAATTATGGAATAGTATTTCACATGTTATTTTCCCATCAGTAACAATGTTGCATAGGCCTACATGATATTTATTATTTGAGGAAATATTTTCAAACACCTGTTTCACCTGATCACGGTGACTTGTTCACCTGATCACGATGACTTGTTTCAAGAGTAGGGTATGTCACCGTTATTTCCGTGTGTTTTGTGTATCATCGCTGTATTATGTTGTCAACTCTGAGGCGTATATGACATAGTTTTGGAGGACATTTTGGGGAAAATACAGGGCCTACCCTGGTAATTTTTCATCTCAAAGGACCAGATTTCAAATGGGGGCACTAGGGCGGCACAAACAAAAATTAAGAGGGGCACGTGCAGGCTCCCTTATTTATTTTTAAACCTGAAAGCTAACTCTGGTATAATGTTACAAGTTAGACATGATTCGTAGAAAAATGATTAATTTCAATCTGAAAACTTACTCAGCAAAAACTGATTCTTTCTCAAGAGAATTTCCGTTTGAAGCGAAATTAATTAGGGAAAATATGATTTCAGACCATAAGCTGCCGTTTATTTTGGTGATGTAACTTATCGTGCAAACTATCCCATACCAAACGTAATCGGATTTGTTTGTTTGTTTGTTTGTTTGTTTGTTTGTTTGTTTGTTTGTTGGGGTGTTTGTTTGTTTGTTTGTTTGTTTGTTTGTTTGTTTGTTTGTTTGTTTGTTTGTGTGTTTGTTGCCACAGGCGAAACCATTGGCTTACTACGGGTGCACGGCCCCGTCTTCGTCCCCAATTGATGCCCGTGCCCGAGCGCCCATCACCCCCTCACTTATTTGTAATCTGCACCGTCAAGATTAAATGTACCATTAATGATAATGTCACATAATGATAAACGAGCAGTTTCGATAAATTGTTTATTTACACGCAGAAAAAAATTGTATTTAACTCAATGTTACTATCATACAAACAAATAGTGAAGGACATAACAAAAGCTCTTACAAAGGGCTGGATAAGTAAAATGCAAACGGAATCTATACTGTGTTTAAATTGGCCTGAAGTGCCCCCTAAAAAAGGGTGCGCCCCCTAATAAATGTACCTTATTTGCCGAACGAAGATTCACTCTTAACGATAAAGTATATAGGGCTTTTGTTCGTGCATTATAAAACCTGGGCCTACGGCTTCACGTCCCATCCGAAGGACGAAGCAGTAATGGCAACTAAAATGATCAAGTGTCTTGCTCAAGGACGCAAATGCCACGACCCATGGGACCAAACCGAGCCCACTTTGACACTGAACATCACAGCCTGAATCTGGTACTAGACCGGGAGTAGACAACGACACCATTACAGGCCATGATGCACATACTAAACAAAGCTACAAACGCGCGCCGTCTCGAAAACAAGACCACTTTACAGTATTCAATTACTTTCCACAAGTGTGTATATACTGAGAAACTTTAGAAAATGTGGTGTTAACAGACAGGCCTACGTGACAAGTTACAAGTTCCATTGTTTACGTGTTCAATTTTTAAAATGTCATCTCTATTTCTGGATTCCCTGATGTATTTCACTTTCATTTTTTGTACGCTGGCACCCAGTGCTCAATTACAGATCATACAAATATAACGGTAAAAAGTTCGGACAAGAAAGAGAAAACCATATAGACACACCTTGATGTGGACGCACTGTATGGCCAGTTTGTGTTGAACGATCTGTGCTTACCGCATCTGTATTGTTTGAATTTTTATGATAACTTTGAAAAAGCCTAACATTTAGCAGGCATACAAACGAGGTTGTTCATTGTGTTTTGCTCGGTAAAAAAAATAAAATAATTGCTCGGTGGTATGAAATAAGAAGGGGACTGCTAATGCCTATATCTTTAGGACATGTGGCCTATATGCAAAATTATGTTTGAATATAAGACCTATCTACATATCAACTTGTAAATACATGGGATTGCCAAACCATATAATGACAGCGACGTTTACTTTAATAAAACAAAGGTGCAATCTGCAACACGCCAAACCAGGGCAACGTCATCTCTTATTATACAGTAGAGAACAGTTTTAGTAATTACCGGGTTCGTTTACGTCCACTATACACAACACACGAAACCTACGGCTTTACTTTCCATTCGAAGGACGAACCATTTTAAGTCTTGCTCACTTTAGGAAACAGGTGCCATGCCTGGGACCTATGGTGGCTTTAAAGGGACATCGAACATACATATTTACGTAAATATTTACGTAATATTCACAATTTATGCATCGCAAATGTTCATAAAAACATTAACGTAAATATTCGCGATCATCGACTGAACCGCTACAGGGGCCACGACCTACCAATGACCGACTACAGTTGAAGAGGAAAACAAACCAATGTGATCACTCTATGAAGACAGGTGAAGTCTAAAAACGAATGAGCATCACGTGGGGGATTCCCATGAGATACATTACTCGAAAATGAAGCATAGGCCTAATTCAACGCGGTCAAAATCCCCTTTCCTGTCAGAGTGAACCTCGTCAAAGTTCCTCCTCTCTTGTTTGTCAAAACCATGAGCCACAAAAAAACCAACATGTAATAATATGAGGAAGAGAGAATACAAACGCATCATAATACTATTTACCGATCACACAATACAAATCGTTTTGTTATTTTTGACTCACTGGATGTACAGGTTTACAACTATTTCAGTTTGGTTTGAATAAAAAAAACAAATAGAGTTTCAATGCTATATTTTGATGAGACCCATCTGAGCCGTATTTTTCGAAATAGTTTCATTATATTTTTTACAATGCGGTGATGAAAGCGCGGGAAAGCACAATCTAAAATGCTGACAAGTTAATCGATTCAGTTCTTACTCGTCTATAAACAGAGTCACAACCCTTTACCGGGTACGTGGTGAATACGCAGATTTCATCTTACAGCTGACCTACTTTTTTTTGGTTTTTTTCTAAAGAAAAGGGGGGTAGAACTGACACGGATTCGGGGTTCCACATGGGGCCTTGAGCCGTTTCGTGGTCCGGCTGACCGGAAAATCATTTTACCCTGCCTACTCCTAAATAGTATTCCCCCAATTTTGTTTGTTGGGGTGTTTGTTTGTTTGTTTGTGTTTTTCGTTTTTGCCAGGCACACACCATACACTGAAAATCAATTTTAATGAGGTTTTGTGTTACTTCTGGAGTCACAGTTGGCCCATTTCGTCATGTCCTTATTATATAAGATATTTTATATTATAGTGTACACTTTGCTATGACATAAATCTCTCCACACTACAAACTGCAATTCAACCAATCGTGTGGTAAAGTTGTTGGTACTCGGAAATCATTTATATTACAGTATTTAGGTATACCCAAAACATTCTTTCTCCTTTCTTGCACCCCATGCTGTAGAGCCCTACCCCACCGTTGCACCTTAGTGGAGCCTTTAAGTGTTTTCTTTACCAGCTGGGCCAATTTCATAGCGCTGCTTAACGGCAAGCAAATTTTCGTGCTGACTATAGCAGTAAAATTTGCTTAACCGTAAGCGTATTTCACAGGTAAGCAAGAAAATTAGGTGCCAGTATGCACTCATCATGGATTTGCATTGTTACGTCATTCATTTTCATACAGTAAGCACCGAAAGAATAGCATGCCTTTTCGTGTGCTTACGGTTAGCAGCGCTATGAAATGGAAACTCGCACAGTAAGCACACAATCAGCCAGTAAGCAGCTCTATGAAATGGGCCCACGACTTGTAAGCACTGAGATGCGCTTGTCACCCTTTTTTGCGTAAGAGTATACAAGAAACAAATAACATGAACGTGATTTATGATTACGAGCTTGCTACAGGCCTACTTCTGAGAACCCAAGTCCAACATGTCACATTGTTATTCATATGCGGAAATGATTTACACATTTATTTCCGTTTTGATAGAAGCTCAAACTTCATGTGATATTATGATTGTATTTATCATATAATTTTATGCGGATGCTGATCAAGTATGGGGATACCCCTGCCATACCACCTAAAAGCCTTTTACGGCCCACTCCGTCAGCACGTACAACTATTACCCGTTTACGCATTTGTTTACTTTGTTTTAAGTTTAATACTCGGTGTTATTTTTTTGTCATTTACCAATTTTTATCAAAAAATCCTTTTTCAAGTACTAGGCCTATCAACCACATTTTTAGCAGCTATCATGCCAATGTGAAAACAAGCCTACTGCCCAAACCACTTTGAGTGACCGTAGAGTTATACCGAAAAAAAGAAAGAAAAGACAGAAATAGTCTTTCTTGAGGGATGGGAACATGCTGCTAAAATGTTAAAACTTAAACCATTGGAAATAAAGATTTTAACAGTTGTCTATGACTAGTTGAATCGGCCACACAACATGTATGTGCCGTAAATGTATTCATCCACTTTTTAGTATTTAACGTTTTTGTGGGAGACAACTTGCCTGGGAGACAATACATATCCTTAATTTGTAAATTCCCCTAGTTTAGTTGCGAAGTTCTATAGTAAATTGAAATCTCCCCTAATGTAAGAAATAATACTTTAATGAAAAGAAAACAAAACGCAAACAAACAAAACCGAAATGAATCTATAAGGCTCGATGTTGTTCTTTTATATATTTTAATTACTCTCTGTGACAAACAAATAGTACAGTTGACAGGCATGATATTTGGTGCTTTATCAAGTGCAAGGAATGACCTACATATATACACATGGCTTTAATAGACTTTTCAAAATAACAACTTTCCTGGGGGGTTTCAAGGCCCCCCCCAAAAAACAAAAAAAAATAAATAAATAAATAAATAACAATTTGAATAGTTTTATAAAAAGTAGTGAAAACAGCTCTGAAAATATCGATTTTGTAATTCAAAATGTTTTACACACTTGAATTATGTGACAATTTATCTTAAGTTCTCTAAAAAGGAAACACGTTTGATTTCCTGAAAATGTTGAAGGTCCTTTTTAACATTTTGACACATTCAAGGGGTACAACGTTCTTGGATATTTCAGATTAAAGTTCAAGTTGTTGTTTAGGCGTCACTGGTGAGCTATTCTCAGCAGCCCATCAGTCGGGGTAAACTTGACGGGTGTGGACTGGGGGAGGTACGAGGCATTAAACACAGAGACCGGGGCAAGGTGCCCAAAGAACTTAGCATCGAAACTCGATGTGTAACGACCAGGAATTGTAGCGACTGTGTACCCGTAAGGGGGGCTGTGAGTACCGCTGCTGCAATTCAGTCCGTAGTACCCGTAGGAAGGGACAATGGTGTACTGCTCGCAGGTCTTAGAGCAACGCTGGTAAGACGCACCCGGTGAGCCAAGACCTGATGTGAGATCATCGGAGCCAACTGGGGATGCTGAAGGTGATAAGTGGTCAGTCTCGGATGGTTTGGGTGTTGTTGGGGTTACCGCCGAATCATCGTCGTCCTCACAGCTTGGTAGATCGATCAGCTTCCCGGTCACCTTATCCCTGCTGTTAGGACGCCCATGACGACGGGTCCTTGCACGGCGGTTCTGGAACCAAACCTGGTAGACAAAAAATAGCCGAAAACTCTTAAGCATGTTTACATTGACGTCTATATATAACTACAGCAGCTAATCTATTTAGCCGGAGGTGTGAGGTAGAACATTAGAGGGAGTTATCTCTTTAAAGCGTAATGAGAAAAATCAATTTCTCTGAACTGTGAGAGGTGTTACAGACGACGAATATCGACGAGATAACAAGATGTGTTAAATGTCTACCATCGATTTAACGCATTAAACCTCAGATTATAATCGACCATTTCAAGGTAACGATTATTCAAATCCAAAGTTAAACACCGCAAGCAGCAGACATGTTTAATCCCTGTGCACGAACTGTCAGAAATACTTGTTTTTTTTCAAAGGAATGAAAAACCGCAAGTACAAAGGTGCAAAGTAACGCTAAAACACATCACGTCGCCCAAGACAGGGTTTTTGAAACTAAATAGGGATACTTTATGCCGATTAAAACAATTTGTTGCTTGTGGACGGGCATGACAATATTCCAGAAAAAAAATTATCATGGGAAAATTTAATGGCAGGGTGTACTTTTTGTATTGGTAATTTTTCAACAAAAGATATGAATCTGAGAAAGGGTGCAGGCATGAAGGCTTTTTCAGACATCTGAAACACCAAATTCTTCGCAGCAAGGGTGTTTTTCTTTCATTATTTTCTTGCAGCTTCGATGCCCAATTGAGCCCATATTTTAACAGTTTTGTTTATGTTATGCACATGCACAAGACTTTGTGTAATGTACAGGCAGGCAAAGAATGAAAACATAACATTTACGAACCTGCACTCTTGCTTCAGACATGCCGATAGATTCTGCAAGCACCTCCCTGTTGGTTATATCGGGGTACTGATCGTCAGTGAAGAAAACTTCGAGCTGTTGCCGCTGTTCTTCCGTGAAGATAGTACGGGCACGGCGACGGCGTTTTCTGAGCGGGCTGCTCCCGCCTGTAGACTCGGCGGGGCAACTGTTGATGTGGACTGCGGCTGGTTCAGCTGCTGAGAAGGATAAAGGACATTTTGTAAGTGGAATTTTAACTTGAGGTTTACGAGCACATAAAGACAAACATTGACAAAAACACATGGGGAATTGAACCTTGTAATGAGCGTCATTGAACTCATTCTGTAAAATAATTGCTGTGATGTAAAATACAGTTTTAACAAATTGTATTTATAAACAGCTTGTTAAAAAAAACCTGTATCTACGTAGGCCCTAATTGATAAAGGTATTAATTAAACAGGATTGGTAAAGATTGTACAAAAATGTTTAATTTTAGTCTGAAATCTTACTGATTATGAAGTTCATACAACAACTTTTTTTCTGTGGAAGTAATAAATTGTAATGGTTTATCACAAAAAACACTGTCTGCAACTATTTGTCAGCACTACCATGTATACCTTTAAGTTTTCAAACTCAATTTTGCCAACGCCAAGAAACTTAGAAGAAAAAGAATCCCACATTGACTTCTACTGGGAGTTGTTACATGTTATTATTATTTCTCTTGAACTTTTATTGATAATTTAGATGCCTCTGGTTCAAACCATGGTTAAACTTAATTACCTTTCTTGATGCCAAGGATGTCTTCTATCAGATGACCAGGTTTTCTTTTTGCAACGCAAGACTTGACTGATTGGGTGCTATCCATGGTATTGACTAAGTAATAAGGAGACCCAACGAATGCAATTGGTAGGTAGTGAGCAGATTGCAGTAGAGAATAATTTGTAGGATGTAGAAACTCAACGATCGTGATGCAGCCTGAAGACTGGAAGCCGGTTCTTAAGTACCCACACCAGTTCAGCCGGGTCCTTTGATTCATTCACGAGACCCCCTAATAAGGTGCCGTCATCGACTGCTGATTGGTGGAGCTTAGCCTTTGATGTCACCGGCTGGAGGTGGTCCTGGCCTTTGACTGGTCGCTGGCGTGCGAATACTGCGAAAGGACACCGGGCTGTAAATTCCCAAGAAAACAGATTGTAAAACCATTGAAAAGCTGGGAGGGTTTATGACAAGATTAGTTACTGATACCTGTTAGCAAATTGTTTTGAGTGATTGGAAATTAAAACCAACATCTCATGTCTGGCTTGCTATACCATGCAGGTTTCCTGTGCGACGGCATCATGGTTATTTCTTACCTCCATGCATGGCGACGGAGGGAGATAGAGGTGTTATCTCCTTGGCTTTAAGTTATTGTAACTTGTATGTATGTGTGTTGTATTGTGTTGTCATTAATTTTTAGCCTTTGACTCTGCAAGGGTCGAAACAACAGGCCATTTACTATTTTTTGCATTTATTCCATAGGTCCTTTTGGTTGGTAAGCAGTTTGCCACAGCTAATTCTATATTATCTCGATTGTTAAACCCTTCTTTTAATTGGGTTTGTGTAGGCCGATGAAGCAAAGACTTCTATGTTGGAAGTCTGGGCCCGTTTACAAGTTTTTAAGCAAAACATTCTTATTTCTTAAAGGTATGGTCATAGATTGGTAGCCTAAATACTCAAAAAGTAAAGACCGTAAAAACCTACTTGATGAGAGGCACTGCAGCTGGTGATAGAATACTATTTCGCGAAGGAATTCCCTTCGAAGTAATATCATTTTGATAATTTTTCACCCCCAAAAACATTTGAATCTGAGAAACAATTCATCCATGAATCGTTTCTCAGATTTCGGAGGGTTGGTGCCCGTTTGCAAATACTGCCGCCAAAGATGCGGTTGGTACCCGCTGTCACCTCGCTAAACTTGGATGGATTCGATGTTCTTGTGAAAATTATGTGACAGTTGTTGCTGTTTTTCTTAGCAAGACACTGTATTCGGCTGAAAGTTTTTGTCTTCAAACAAGCATTGCGTTGACCAAAAAAACCACCCCCAAAAACCCCACAACAAAACGATGAGCATACTTAGGGAGGGAACAACAATTACAGTTTAATGGATGTTAATTTCGCATCGGGAATAAAGAATCTAATTTGTTTTTGCCCTTACACTGATGTGTATTAAGCACTGTACATTCAGTACTTTCACGAGTTCTGTGGGGGAAAAATCCATAGGCAAATCACTCGGGTGGAATTCGAACCCACGCCCTTTGCTTTGCTAAGCATAATGTCTTACCACTACAATTATAGTACTATTACATTCTGGCTCTTTATCTGGTTTTACAATAAGCAATACTTACCAACCATTGTTCATTTATCTGTGCTTAACAGCTAAAAAAACTGGTCCCAAACTGAGTGTTTTCACAAGGACGTCAGCGACTTTATTATAGAGGAACACAAATACACCACAGTGGGGCAAAAGGTCCCTCGCTATCTTGTGGTTGTCTTCAAAAGGTTATGAAACCATACATTGCATAGCTTGCATTAGCCTGTATACAGCAACCGATCTGTTAATGGCTTTAACTTGATCCTGTTCACATTTTATAGTAATGTTTATGACGGCTGTAACAATATTGGCCACATCTTGACCCAGACGTGAGAAACAACATCGTGAGAAACTATCGCGGTTACGTTTCCACGTAACAGAATTTGATTAATACGGATCACATGGCTTAGAAAAACGAACTAAAATACGTATCTGTTTTATAAATCAGTTTTTGAACAAATCTTGTCGTTAACTTGTAAGTACCGAGAAAGACCTTTTAAAAAAATAAAGAATTGGTATAACTAGCGTGTTTTGTCGCTCAAGTGAAGTTCATTGTGCCGTTTACCTTGTGCTTTGTCGATCAATGTTGACACTACCTCGAGTAACATTTATAATCATATTTCTATCAACAGCCTTTCGTGGTAAACTGAGGTTTTTATTTGATGGTATTTGTTAATAATTCTTAAAGGATATCTCTTGAAGCACTTCGAAAACCATAACTAGGGTCAAAATGTTAAAAAGTTGCGTCTGTAAAGTTATGTTTCTATCACTAAAAAAACTTGGTTAATAATTATCCTGTAGGTTTTCCCTTTTGGCAAAAAAACCCACCCTATTCAATTTCAAGCATTCGTTCCTTTTGAGTCATGCAAATTTTTAAACAAGCATATTCAATTAGTCTTATAAGGCATTCTTTTTAGCCGTACGAAATCCGCAATCAATCAAAGTAAATATTAAAGATTTAGCGAGAAGCTATGCTGCAATCTGAATGCTATGTGAATGAATTGTTGAAATTTAATGTTATCTTTGTTTAAATCGCATGACGCAAAAGTACATTGCTTGAAATTAGATGACTGTTTCGATGAGCTTTCAATTTTGTGCGAAATAGAATGACGCGACGTTTAAATTGGACGCGTATTTGCCAAACCTATATTTCTGGAAATATTTTCTAACATATTACGTAATTCTTATATAGACAAAGCAACTGGCCTCTATGAGTTAGGGTCGTAGTTGATCCCGGAAGTGGTTCTCAATAGAACATACCCTTTTCTAGGTCAGCTGGACCCTTCAAACCACATGGTCACTAACCCGGAGTTCTGGTCAGTCCGAAAAACTGGAACTCTATTTTTAGCCCAGAAATTGGCGGGAAATGCCTCCGTTTTCTGTCAGTGACGTCACATACAAAAGAGCCACAGAGCCTGGACTTCGTGCAGGGGCACGATTGTACACAGCTTAATGGAAGAATACATAAAATCTTGTTTTCATGAGATTTCAGAAAGAGGACACATCTCAAAACTTGCACAGCTGTTAATTTTAGAAGTCTTACATTTATGTGCAAACTATGACGCACAATTTCAAGTTATCCAAATGGCGACTGTGTAGTATCTTGCCTGCCAGGGAATGACCTGGAATGTACGAAGTCACTTTTTTGTAAACAAGGGTTACATGGTCTTTATGCAGCCCAAACAGACGTTAACAACACACCCATAGTTATTTGACTGGCAGACCTTCGAGTCACAGAGTTTGAGCTGTTGTAAATCCCGTCCAACTTGCAAGGGCCATCTTCATTTTATTCCCAGTTTTTATTGTTTACTTTTGATTATTTTCTGTCCTATGTATGTACTTTGAGAGATGGCCAAATAAATAAAAAGTAAAACTTACAAATTAGAATCTGGATTCATTTTCTTTTCTACAAACTGGAAGATGCTAAATATTCTGGTCCCTCAAAAAGGAAAGATAAAAATGTTCACAATTTGAACTATGCTAGTTGTTAACAGTGAAACTAATTTAATACATGGGCCTTAAAGGGGCACAGTGCCTTTGAGTTGTTCGCTTAAAGCGTTTGTTTTGAAACCTTGAACGTGTGTTTTTTGTGTTATTTAATTTGACAGAACATGGTTGTTTGTGGAACAAAATTTTTGACTCCACAAAATGGCGGAACGTATGTTCCATTGGTTGTATTAAAGAAGACAAATGTATGTATTTGTAATCACTACCTACTAATTACAAAACACCGTAGATGGTTTTTTTTGTGTGTGTGTGCACGAACAACACTTTAAGGAATAAGGAGCAGTTCCACCAGGCCTAAACGCAAAATTTTAAGATATTCGAAGGCAATGTGACCTTTTAATGTGACATCGAGGTGTTCAATGTCAAATCGTCATGTATTTCTGGGAATTGTTGATCTTTATACAATTGTGAGCTTGACGCATGAATACAACTATATAATCTGGAACATGGGGTAGTGCTGTCATTTTAACCTCCAAAAAGTGTTCACAAATAATAATGACGTCAGTGAACGCATTACCATTAGTTTGTACTTTAAAAGGGGTCAGAGGTTGAACATTCTCAGACAGTTGCCGCCTTCGGTTTGTTGAAAACTACAACATAAGTATATGAAGTACCCAAGAAAATTTAAAATAGGTCAAATCGTGGCCCTATAATCCCCACCACGACCCATCTCCAGGCACCATTCCAAGAACTTGACTTCAACCGCTACACCACAGCTATCATTTTTCTATTCACTTGGCCAGGTCAGGCACACATGTCCTATTCGAAACCAATGTTTCAACGGAGAGTAACTATAAATATAAATATAAATAGTAAACTTGCGGGTACAACCATGTGTAAAAACTCTTTGAGGGAGTGTTGGCTCTGAAAAGAGCCGGTTTGGTCTCGACGTTTCGAACAGTATACTCTGCTCGTCTTCAGGAGAAGACGAGCAGAGTATACTGTTCGAAACGTCGAGACCAAACGAAGACGAGCAGAGTATACTGTTCGAAACGTCGAGACCAAACCGGCTCTTTTCAGAGCCAACACTCCCTCAAAGAGTTTTTACACATGGTTGTACCCGCAAGTTTACTATTTATATTTATATTTATAGTTACTCTTATCCTCCACACCATGCAAAGCTTCAAACACCATTCAATGTTTCAACGTTTGGCTCCAACTTCAGCATCGTCTGTTATTTTGAAAATGTGCGGGTTTTTTTTTTATTCGGGGCTTCAAACAGGTAGACGGAGTCCAAGCAAAACCCGTGGTTTCGAAAACGCCCATCGAGGACACGTGAGCGAGAAGGCGGTTTGTCGCGCACGCCTTTGACCCGTTCCGCTGTAAAAACTTTGGCGGACTTCCAATCGGCATTTCCTAGCAATCCTCCAAGACAATGGTGTCATAAATTGGCTTAACACCCTTCGATGTTTTGTATGATTTTCAGCTTGGTTTTAACGCCAGAAGTTTGCCGAAACAGCCCATTGGTTGACTGGTTCGGTGGAAGAAACGTCAATACATAGCGGTCCTATTGATGTCGTAATTGATTCGTACGGGTTAAGGTTTCAACGCGCGTGTGCTGCATGCTTCTTCCCACTTGCCTCATCTGCTTAAGAGTGTTTTCATCAAAGAGAGATAGCCCATTCAACAAACTCTCAATACAATGACGAGGTGGTACGTGCTGACTGTGAAAGCTTTCTTTGGGCTTTTGTACAGGTTGTGCTCTTTTGGTAGAACTGCCATAAGTACAAATTCATAATCAGTCTGAAATGCAGCCATTTTTGAAATCTCACAATTTGTTTTGTAATCGGGGGTTAACTTAACATTGCTTTGACAGCCAATTTGCACAACAGAAAACAACTGCATTGTTATTTAAAAATGCTGCCACTGACCTGAAGTTTCTACCCAACAGGGTCTGTCTGAGAGGCCTTTGAGAAAGACTGAACCTGCTAGGGGCGAAACTTGGGCCATAAGCATGTATTTGCATTTATACCACTTTGACTTTTGCCCCAAAAGCTAAGCCCCGTTTTAAACCTTACAGATACAGACATTGATACGCTCGAGGCAACGTTTTCTACAGTGACTCAACAACATTTGCATCTGGACTTTCAAGTATACGTTGGTTGTTTTGTTTGTTTTCCTATTTGTTTGTTTACTTTTGGGATTTTTTCAGGGAGGTGGGATGCGTCATTATTAGCATTTCGAGAAACGTATCAATGTGGGCTTTCACTTATCACTCAAGAGACCAGTCTCTTTTAATAGTAATCACCACCATACGCCCAGATAGCTGGTTTTTCAACATACTATTTTCAAGAAAAGTTACCATGCTGTATTTAAATTGAGACATGTATGTATACTAACATGATGAACACTGAAATTTGTGATTCCGTGACTTAACCTGGGACCCGTGGGAGACCAGTGGTTGCCACTGAATGGGCCACCCACTTGAAATAATAAATAAATAAATAAATAACAACCTTATTTATTATCTTTTTATCGTTACCTTTTTGTAAATGTAAAATCCTCCACAACAATTTTCGCAAAGCTTGTTTCTATGCGATTGAGCCACCGTTTCGCAGCATAGGTCACCCTCCACGGGTCAAAGCTGCAAAATTAATCCGATGCACCGGATACAGAATTTATGTCAACTGCCACCCCGAAGCTTTGCTTCTTGGAAAAGCGTTCGGGGCGAAGGATTTTACTCAAAGATTTTACCTGGTTATTTTTATCGCTTGATCAGTGACAAGCTCAAAACATCATGAGACATGAAATTCTGAAAGTGACAACTTTGGGGCTTCAGCTGTTATTTTGGCATTCGTGCCATCGGGATTCTGGGTGTTTGTTCTTGCACCGTTTTTTGTTGTTCTTCAAACCAAAGCTATTATTATAATTTTTTTAAATTTTTTATTTTATGCCCAATGCTCAATTTCTTTTTTAAAGAAAAAATATAAGAAACAGTGGATTATATTAACTGTGTCTGTGTCTTGCCCATTTATTTTGTCTTTCCTCAACTACAACGTGGCCAAACCGAGGCTGGGGGACGAAATATTTGCGCCCCTTTTCGAATGAGAGCTATATGAGTACATTTTTTAATAACTATAAGCACTCTGGGAACGCGATGGGGTGGTGACGTAATAAAAGTCCTTATCATAGGTTGGCCATTATCAATCAGTGACCATTCGGTCATCGACCTTAAGAGACTAGTCAGTTCAATAAATCTAGCACCAATCTGTGTTCCGTATAAAACAAGGCCTTATAAAAACACCGGCAGATAATAAAACCTACCGTTTGATAACGCCATCGAGTTTGATTACCTTTTGTTACAGTCTGCGATTGCCGCTCAAACAATGCAGAGTCGGCGTACATCTGAAGGCACATGTAACGCCGCGTAACCTCAGTCAATGGTTATGGCTGGACTTGTGAAACAGGATGCCCTGATTGAGTTTTGACAATGGACGTTTGAAGTGGTGTAAAAAGAAAATAATATATATTCTGGCGGGTGGAAAACTTGTTAGTTTATGATATAATTATAACACATCTGTGTTTATGTCATTCCTCGTGTGGTCACAGTTCTTGCAATCAACTTAATTCAAAAAAAATTTGTAAAGGGCCTGATGTTTCGACCATAGCAAAGTCAACTTAAATTGTCACAAAAACCGAACTGGCTTATTATATGTTCATGCATGGAACAATAAAACATAGTCCATCAGGGTGAATTTAGATCTGCCACATGATCAGGCCATACAGGCCGTAGGCCATACATAAAATAAATAATTTGGGTTGTATAGGAATGGGAGTTGTTTTGTATTGATGTGCAAATTAACTACTGAATACAAAACGAAGGGCCAAAGTTTCGACCAGGCATGCCCTTGCTTTCATAGCGGCTTCTTGATGAGCCGGTAGTAAACGTCTTGTTATGACTCATGGGTGTGAACAATGGGGGTACCTTAGCAGTCGCAGGAGGGGTATCCCTTTTACTCAAACCAAGTCGATGCTCTGAGAATCAATGGGTAAATCTCTCAAATAAAACAGTTGTATTTGGCCTTATCATGTTTTATCCGTTCAAGGTTTTTGCAAAATGTTTATCAAGGAGGAGATTGAAGTAGGTCGGAGGAAAATGATGTAGCCATTAAAAATTGTTGCTGACAAACCTGTGAACTGGGAACATAAATCAACTCCTGTATTAAACCCAATCAATTTTGTGACGCATGATCAGCAGGGTAGCCAGGACATTTTCGATGTGTGTGTGTGTGGGGGGGGGGCACAGGGGCATTGCTTTTAATAAGTGGGGACACGGGGAATTGGTTTGTCAGCGGTGGGGTATTGACAAAATTATTGACTGTTGAAACCATTTTAACTCATCATAATCCGATTTGGGCGGGCCAGGTCGAATTGCAGCAAAACTCGTCATTTTTTTTCTTAGAATAGAGTTTGAGTTCAGATGGCTTTGTGAAAACTTTCTCCAACCTAGGCTCGAAACAAACTTAGGCCCGGGCCCATATACATTGTATAACCCACTTATATGGATTATAGTTTATTAAATGAAGCTGCGATACCTAAATTGTATGGTTTGTTTCTGTACCTATGTGAAGAAGGGTCGGTCTCACCATGGAGGAATATTCCTCTATGGTCTCACACGGCCCATTTTTTTCTTTATGGACAGACATGGACTCAGAAATTTTAAATCTTCCACTGAAATTGTATGTGTTTGCCAAAACTAATCGTAAGGCTATGTAGACTTGTAGACTTGGTCAATGCTTTTCCAAGATCAACCGTCAGCCCGCCCCTAAGCTGTCAGGGTACTGAGAACAGTTTCCCTTAGAAATGTGAGCTGATCAATTATCATGGTGGCGCTGTTCTCTTTTTAAAATTGTTGAAAACGAGCCGTGAAAAAAATGCGACCGCGTTTGGACAATACCGCCCTCTGTTGGTCACCTTTAAGGGGTTGGGAGATTATCCAGGAAATCAACATGGCGACGACGATATCTGTTGAAAAGTTATTCATCGAACGGCCTGTACAATAATTTAATTCAACTTCAATGAAACCAGGAATTAACAGAAAAAAGGTATGTATGATTGCCTTGAGATATCTTTAATGTCTAAAAACCTGTTTTATCTTTTAAGTTGAGGGACTGTTGAGTACTTTTTGGTTTGGTAACATTTTATAGAAATATTATTTTCAATCAATTGAATATTTCGGAGCAACTTTTATCATATTAGCCTGTTCATTAAGGTTGTACAATTACAAATAACAACCGAACCACAATGTTATTAGATCATGTTTTACATTATATTTATAGGTCAACCTTTATCACTTTGATTGTTGGTACGATGCCAAATCTGACAGCCACCTCAATTTGGCTCAGAGTGCCATTGGTGGGGCATTAGTATTTATAGTAATCATAATATTGGAAAGACTATACTGATTTAGTATCGGCACTCCTCGCACTTTTTTTATGTGACCCAACATAGATTTAGTGTAAATAATACTAACTATGAATTGATGCAATTGCAATTTTAAGCTCATCTCAATCGTCATCAGGGTCACAAGACATATAACTCAAATAGTATTTCAAGCCAAAATATCTTTATCATTTCTAAAAGCCTAACTACAGTTACATACATCCACATCCTATAATATGATGATTTTCAATCTTGCCAATAATGATAATAATGCACACCCTTTCCTTGGATTTAATAAAGATAAAATTCTTTACAAAATAATTTTTGACCAAAACATCATAATGACATGAATGAGGGGAAAAGTGGCCGTCAGATTCGGCATCTTTTCCTGTATCTCCCCTCCCCTACTTACATGTTATAGTATTTGAATGATTTTATGAGTCAAATGATGGAGTTGGTTGTAGAATTTTTTTTTCGAAATTCCAATGCAGTAATGAGATCAATCAAACCCCATGTTCGTTTATACAAATCAAAATGCTCTGGAGATCGATGCATTGGACCCTAAAAACTAACCACAAAGATAAAGAAAAACTTGTATTTTTTCATCAATTGACTTTTAGTTAAAATCTCATTTCCCCTACTACTTAGGTTGTCCCGACCAATCAAAATTCATTTGGAGAGATGCGTTACATGAACAGAATTTTTTGTGAAAATTCCAAAAACATTTTTATTTAAGAAAGAATCAGAATATTTTTCACAGAAAATTTAAATCTCACAACAACAAATTTATGCCCACATTGTAAGTGTGGACAACTCCATTAGTCCTTCCCATGAAAAATTTAAATTACATTCAAGCATGCGTGAATACACTATTGGTTGGCAAACACCATAGAGATGTGCACTAAGCAGACCCACAAACGGGCATGCATCACACCACCATCAGCCCCATACAAAAAGGGGCGAGATTCCATCATTTTGCCAACCAGTAGTGTTAGTGCGCATGCGGGATGTGCAATTTTTTTTCATATTTCATTGGGAAGGGTCTATTATATAGCTCTGATAACCATGCCCCAAACTTTTTGTTCACAGTTTAAGGTTGCTAAAGTCATTCTGGTTTCATCATCTAGGGTGCATCTATTTGGTGTATTGAGCGTTTTAAGGCTTGTTTGATGGTAAGAGCACATACCCGCACTTCCATTGTACCTTTTAAATTTTATTTATTTATTTATTTTTTTTAGGGGGGATTTTTGCGTGTGTAAAAGATACAAACAATTGTCAGGAATGACAGAGTTTCAGAAATTGAAAGAAGAAGGGAACTATAATACTTGAAAGTGAAATCAAATTACTTTTCTGGAGGTAACAGATGTCTCTGACTGTTACTTTCTTCATGACTACAAAGCAGAAAACAATTATGTTCAAAGTAAACAAAAAAATGTTGTTTTCATCTGTGTTACTTGGCCCTAAACACAAGCCTGTGACTTTGTTCTGAAACTGTTGGGCAAAACAAAAACAAGACATTATTTACTCAAAGTAGTTGTAATTTCACACTTTATTTCTCATGTTTAAACGCAGGAAATAAAGTTACATTCAAATCAACATGATGTGATTTGAAAAGAAACCGAGTCTTTTTACAAATGCAGTAAATGTCTGACAAGACCATACAGTACTTCAAGGTCACCCGCCCCAAGCTGGAACTAATGCAAAAGGACTTCAGACTACCTCCTACAATTCAAATTGTCATGTGATTGCCAGTTCAAACCGGTAGTCGATGTGAGACGTACTCTTCACCTTGTACCTTGTTAACCCGACCTTCCCCAAGCTGAACCGAACGGGGATGCGAGACCACCATGACGGCGATTGCTGTCTTCACGTGCCACTCAAGTTCTCATCCATTCCAGGAGCGTAAGATTCCCCTCAAGGAACCGGTCAAGATTGGACGTTCAGTGGCCAAAGCTAGACCTACTGTTGAAAATGGAATATTTGACTGTAAAGTGCTATCCCGGAACCATGCGCTGATTTGGTATGACCATGATACTCTCAAGGTAAGAATTTATGTTCAAATGTCTACAAGTTTCATGTAGAGTAAGACCCTGTCACATGAGTGCCTATAACAAGAGGTCTTTGGTAATTGGTGCCAGTTGTGTGTCACTTTGTTTGATTGTGATAACAAGCTTTCACATGACACACATTTGGGTCCCTTGTTTTTAAGGGGGGGTGTCATGATTGTTCATTTATTGAACACTTTCTTAACTACTAGTGACACGTTCTGTGCATGAGAATAATGATATCGCTGTAGCGCATTAGCAAGGGTCCTTGGTTATAGAACAGTTATCGGTTCACACTACATATCATGGTGATTTTAACATGGGTGCTATCTTTTGGAGGTCTGGATCTCTGTTAGAAATGACAAGGGTCCTTGAGTAGTATTTAACTTTCACACGACTGGATTTTGCTATTTTTGAACACTGATGTGATTTTAGTCAAGGTCTCTTGTAAAAAAATTGTCACGTGTGAAAGGGCCTTTAGACAACAATTGTCTCATTTTTCAAGGACCATCTCCAGGCACTGTAACATGAATCGTTATCCATCATAGACAGATTGAGCAATTTACTAGCGCTATAACCTTTTGACTTCATTTTCATGTTGTTTTTGTAAATTGAAGTGCCAGTTCTCTGTTTGTTTTTCTAACAGCACATTGAGGTGCAAAGGGCAACTGGATACAGTGTTTTGGTTAAATCCTCAAATGATTCAGTTACTGATTGACTCAAGTTTACTCTTTTACTAATTTATCATTCTTTCACTCATTTACTCACTTTCTCAAAAAGTAATCATAATGAACAATCTGGACACCCTTTTTTTGTGGACATCGTATTTTCAGATACATTTAAATGGTATACATGTACATGTGTAGGTTTAATGATGACATGAACGTCAAAATTCTGAAAAGTTTTTAACCGGATATGAAGGTCAAGTATGATTCTCAGGTTTTCTTTGTTGATTTGTTAAATTTATTTCAATTTATAATCATATATTTCATGGCTAAACTTGATTTTCCAACAAAATGATATAATTTTCATAGCCATAAACTACACCAAACTAAAGTACTTGACGGAATCGCACACCCCTAAAACTCAGTACGGCTGGGACCAGCTTGGTCCCGGAAGTTTATGTAAGACTTGCAGTCTATTGAACACTTTTACTGCTTTCAGTGTTTGAATCATTACTGGTCTTTGATCAATGTGTTCTGGCATTGATAATGAACTTATTAACTTTGTGTAAGGATAAATAGACCCTTATCATTGTACGGAAAACATGTAGGATGATTGAGTCATTCATTGAAAGACATTAAGAATTCAGATGCAGCTATTGAATGTTGTTAGATGACATATTGAATTCACACACAAAGGCCTGATCTGTTGTTATTTTAAGGCCAGGGCAGTTATTTCTCAGTAAAGGGCATCTGTACAGGAAATTAAGATTTCTACTGTTGAACTTTGGTGGGGCACCAAGGCATTGACCGGGGGCCTCCGTTGCCTTTGTGAAATATAAATATATAATAAGAGATAATGTTATGTATGGGACCAACTTCTTTTACTAACATGTGTAACTACATTGTAACTCTACATACCTTGGGCTTTAAGCTCTTTGTAAATTAGCCCACCGGGCTAATAAACTGCACATTTTACTTGCCTCAAGGAAGTTTTACATAGTAGTTGCCCAGATTGTCATAAATGTATCTTTAATGATAACGAACACAACCAGTTTAATGGTCAAATGAAGTTATTCTCACCCACTCAAAAATCAATTAATGCATTTTTTTAATATAAAATTCACACCTGAAAAGGAAGAAATGTAAACATTTTAAACAAGTACATGTACATATGTTACACAGGTTTAGTAGCCCACAGGGCAAGTTGAGAAGTGGTGTTTACTAGCCCATATAGCAGTTTTTACGAAGCAATGTACGTAGGCTAATAGTGGTAAGGGTTGGGCCGAAATAATTGTTCAGTAAAGTTCTGACAATGTTCAAAAATCAGTGGTTTGTGTTAACATGGAGGGTATTAATCACACACTTTACAGTTTATGTGCAAACAGTATGTGTGTAATTCAGTGTCGAAGTGTAATTGTTTAAATGTTCAACATGTGTGCTCAGTGTAGCACACATCCATACGTCCTCTGCTCTGTCATATTCAATCATTCATATGGCCCTCATATTGTCAAGGATTCTGCATAGGAGTATGGCAACTAATGACTTCCTGGTTTGATATTACACATTATAGCAATGAAGGACAAGGTGGCAGGCTTGAACATTGAGTTTATGGGTCCATGCATTAAACCCACTTGTACAGTGTACTGAGTACAATTTGTACATATGGTGTGTACAATTGTTTTTACTATGGTAAAATGAACTTGGTAGTGTGCACATGTGTAAATAAGGATGTACAGTCTGCCCATGGTCTGCCGTTTTGGGAGACAAAATGCATCTGGTGCACATCTAACTGCGCCCTTGTCGCCTTAAAAGTGCACTACGCAGGCCTACAAAGCACTGGGAATCTGACTCCCAAAATGGCGTCGACAAGATTTATCATGTGACGACGTCAGGTGAAGGGGGTCAATTGAGCAGGAGAAACGCAACACTCTAGAATATAAATGAGTAAAACAAACATGGTAGGTATGCACTGTATAATTTACAACACTTCGGGTGAACAGTTTATTAGAAATAGTTTCTAGCTGAAAACATTCTGCAGTTTCGTGCAAGTCTAGTACAAACAGAAGTGCTCTGCAGACTAGAAAGAAAAAAATGTGTCAGTATGTCAAGTAATAAGCCTCAAGGGAAACTGACTAGGTAAATTTTTAAACATTTTTGTGTTGAACAAAGACAAATTCGAAAGATATTGACAAAATAGAAAGATCAACAACAAAGGGCTAGATAGTTCAGTTGGTAATCCGTTAATCCGGAGGTCGCAGGTTCAAGTCCCGCTCTAGTAAATTTTTCTTTGTGCAACCCCAAATTATTAGAAAATTGCTTTTCATGTACTGTACGTAGTAAGTCTGACTAGTGTGGGGTACTTGGAGAATATGCATCTGCAGAAGGCCTCGGCCATGCCACTCATCATTGTCAGCCGTTTTATGTACACACAAACACGTATGATACTATAGTTTTTCACGTAGCATTTTGCCTGTGGACTCGAGATCGTTTCACGTACACACGTTTGATGAGAGTAAATGATGTTGTACGAAGCATCTGTTTCAGGACGATGATGATGATGGATTGGGTGCTGGAGAAGCATCTTCATCTTGTACTCCTGTCTTGAAATAAATGTCCTTAACTGAGAGAGCATGCTCAGATCTCTAGATAATGGTATGCCAACAATTCTTTACAAATTATTAAATTTATACGGGGGGGGGGGTGGGATTACAAAAATATTGTAACCCTTACAGTCCAATTCCTTCTATTTGCCAAAGTTACACATTCAGAAGCACTTGGGTATTACCCCTCCCCCCCCAAAAAAAAAAAAGGCTATCACTGGGTCAGGTATACAAAGTCCATTAAAAATGCTTTAAATATGCTTTAAATATTTTAAGCTACAAGCCCTGCGGTCTTGTAGGTTTTCTCCCCAATTTTGAGCTGGTACATAGGCCAGGGCCTACAGTAGGGCTAGATGTACACGCTTTATCAGCACATTTAGGTATAACATGCACAAAGGGCAGGGGAGGGACTGAGATTATTCTGTACAGTTGTCATTTCCACAAACCATAGACTTGTCGATCCATCACCACAGTACGTTGAATATTATTATTTCTTTGACATTTTCATATTGTACAGATGTACAGTGTACGAAGCGAATCTTTCTGGAATAATGAAATGAAAGAATCCTTGATATTGTATAGCAATTTCCCCCAGTATCAGGTAGTGTTCTACTGAGTGCAGTTTTCATATGAATGTACTACGCATTGTAACCCTCCACCAATGAAAGTGCATTCATGTCTCCAACAGATGGGGCTTCTTTACTACAAAGTAAACGTAGAGGCTTTAATGGTTGTCATTGGACAAGTCAACATTGCACACACGCATGATTGTGACGAGTCATCGTTTGAGTCACATGACGGTACACGTAGCTGGTGCTTAGTTGTTAACCCCAGCAACGTGTTTCACACCAACTGAAGAAGTTGAATGTACCCTCGTAGTGTGATACACATATTGCTAAGAGCATTCATGACCTTCGATAGGCTTCTGAATAATCAGCCTACCCAGTGGAAACACCTGCAAATTAAAATGAGATGACTCGTGACAAAAAAAATCAGCTTTAATTTAGGCCCAAAATGGGTAGGGGCATGTCAGACCTTGAAGTTTAAGTGGAGGGTTTCTACAGCAATGGCACTGGGTGTTCTTTTTTGTTGCCGTGGTGCCTATGAAGTTAGGCCTATAAATTGGATATTGACAATCTCTCAATCTAGCAGTGACCTCCAATACTGGTGAATAAATACTCTGTCCCTAAAAGTCTTAAAGTCCTGAAATGTACACAAAATACGAAATTGAATACATCAGGGCCCAATTTCATGGCTCTGCTTACCGCCGAATTCTGCGCTTACGATCGCCGTTCTGCGCTTACTGTGCAAGCACCAAATTTCTGCGTTAGGCTTGTAAGCGAAGAATGCCTAGTAACGTGAAGTACGCACGCGCACAAGCAAAAATTCTCTGCTAACCCATGAAATACGCTTGATATAAGCAAATAATTCCCTGCTTCTGTAAGCGCCGATTCTTTGCTAACAGTAAGCAGAGCCATGAAATTGGGCCCTGTAGTACATGTGTGCCTCACTCTCCTCCGTAGATTGGACAGAGCACTACATACTGTACATGCACTGTAACTACTAGCTCTACACAGCAATCGAAGTACTGTTCCTTTTTATAAGATAGTCAGCCATTATGTACAATTACACTACCAATCTTGTACTATAGGCCTAACCTATATTTTGTACGTAGACACCTATCATTGTAAATAAAAACACAAACTATTGAGCACTGTTGGCTGTAGTACACAGCCAACCTCAGGAGTTCAAGGTTCAACCTCTTCAAGTAGATTCAGCCAGACCTCACACCGCAGCGATAGCTCTTCAGTAAGGTAGAAAGAAATATTTAGGACTTTTTTGAAATGTACATCTTCACTCTCTTCTATTGGTGGGATTCAAACCCCAGTCCATGGAAGGGAAAGACACCACAGTGTACATGTGCACAAGTTTGTTCCAACCTGTGATCTCTTGAAGGCCACATCATTGGCATTGTATTTAGGGCAACAAACAACAAACTAACAAAGGAAA
Source organism: Pisaster brevispinus (assembly GCA_023634235.1). Classification (NCBI taxonomy): domain Eukaryota; kingdom Metazoa; phylum Echinodermata; class Asteroidea; order Forcipulatida; family Asteriidae; genus Pisaster; species Pisaster brevispinus. The sequence goes on from JAMKCF010000004.1 coordinate 18,192,515, forward strand.
GGACTGAGTGACATTGATTGATGGAGTTGCTGTACTTGAAGGCGTACATTGTAAAAGAAGAATAATAATAGAGCTGTTGACCTTTAAGCCTGTTGAGATGCTTAAAGGAAGACCTTAAATGTCACCCAACCTGACAGTGACAGCACATTGAATGGTTACTCTATGGGTGTGCATACATTAATACTCACAGGCTCTGCATTGTAGCCACAGACTCCACCTAAGGCGAATGAGCCATCACAAAGCTTGCTACTCTTGCCCAATTGGCCACCAAATTCCACCAAAATGCATGCAATTGGCCACCAAAATCCACCAAAATGCATGCAATCGGCCACCAAATTCTACCAAAGCGCATTCAATTAGCCATCGAATTCTACCAGAACGCATGCAATCGGCCACCAAATTCCACCAAATGCATTTAATTGGCCACCAAATTTTACCAAAATGCATTCAATTGACCACCAAATTTTACCAAAATGCATTCAATTGAACACCAAATTCTACCAAAATGCATTCAATTAGCCACCAAATTCTACCAGAACACATTCAATTAGCCATCAAGTTCTACCAAAGCGCATTCAATTGGCACCACATTCAAATTTGACTGCTTTTTGACAAACAACATACCAGTTATACTCAGCAAAACATTTTTGTCTGCACTAATTCTCAGTCTCACCTGTCTGTAGATAAATTTCACGCACCAAATAAAGGGAGTTCAGTGGTGGTTACTGGTGTCTAATTTACATACTAGAGGGGTACCAAGTATCCGGAGAAACAAGTTCTGAAAAACTGCCATATGCTTGAATTCATGTCCAACTTTACAACCTTTTATAACAAATTTTTAATTTCTTGAAAATGCTGCCAGTAAATTGTTGACAGGTTTGTTTAGTTTTCATAAAAGCTTGTAGACAGGAATGAACAACGACATGTAATCACTCCAGGCCTCCTTCCACCCCTCTCTCTTAGGTATGAAGGAAGGAAATCGTTCCACCCTCGAGAGTAACTCAGATTGATTTTAATCTCCTTACTCAAGCGGTTAGGTCATTTCTCAGACAGCTCTGCTGTCAATAGCACATTTGAGGATTACAGCTACATGTACTTGTGTACATGATGTGCACTGACATGCAGTTTATAAAATAGTTAATGTTACATTAATTTTTAGGAATTATGAATGAAGATGAATGAAAGACAGGATTGTGTAAATGCAATGTGTCAGAAGAGTTGTAAACGTACCCTAAGTAAAAAGATCATGTCTTTTACTTACTTACACTGTACATTCCTCGTAAGTTACACAAACTTTTCATCCCGTTACTGCCAATATCATACATCACCATGTACAGTATCCCTATGAGTTATAAATGTGTACTGTGTACAATATCAATGCCAGTGTGTAATGTATATGTATACTACAATGTAGTCACTAAGCATCATGATTAGGCCAAGGGCAGTATAAAGCTGTCAGGACTAATCCCCTCTTCCACTGGTTCATTCAATTTGACCTTAAACCTTTTGAGACTGTTTGAGTGATGCATCATTTATACTGAGTATCAAATAAATACTATGAACATGTATTTTCCATTTAATGTCCCAGCGCCTCATCCAAAGGAGCTGGGCTGACGTATGCACCATGCTCATTGGCCCATTACCCCTTACCTTATAACCCCCAGTCACCTCTTTCAGTTTACGAAAGATTTGACTATCAATAATAATGTAAATTTGTTTTGTAGAATTCCCATTGCAAATAATTGTTTTCATTCTTTGCCTTGTATTAAGGCTCGATCGCATCATTATAAATTCATGCAACTTTAGTTTTAAAAGATTGTTTACAAATCCATGGAGCCTCAATGCTATCGTATCGTGTGTGTGTACATGTTGTGATTGTGCGCATTGCGCCGATCAGCAGTGTAATCATTCCCATCATGCATCACAACATCCGGAACAAGACTTTGTACAAGCTCATCAGACCATCCCAGCAGTCTTGGATGAGACTGTTGGGGCCTAGCAAATGTGAACTGTACATGTTCCAAGTTTGATGGTGTTCACTGTTCATTATTAGCGAATGATGTTTCATAATCATTATTTCTATGACTTGCGAGGATCTATTGTAACGTGTGCGTAAGTCATGTACCAACCATGTACTGACTACAGTTTACATGTACCACTAATTAATAAAGAACACAGATTTGGGTTATGGTAAACAGTACAACATTGCATGCATTGGAAACAATCAATTATCCTTCTTTACAATGTCCCTGTACGTCATGTATCCGTATGTATTTCATGACTGTACTGGGGTACATGGCAACTTGAGCTGTCTGGACTGTCTACTCTTAATTACATGTTCTACACCATGTATGTAATCACTGGATATTCTACTACTGTATGTTGCTGGGACAAGTGTACTCGGTGCAATAAAACAAAAGTACGTGTATCCTGTTTCTACATTACTTCATGAATATTCACGCTGGTGTATCGTTTAAAGATGCTAAGCCCGAGTTTTGGTTGATTTAACCCAATAATTTTTATGGCCATTAGAAAGTTAGGCCACCAGCTTTCATTGAAGGTAATGCACTAAAAAATGCCAGTGATTAGTGGTAATTAATTAGAAACTAAAACTGTCGTCGTGATCCCAACATTATTTATGTCCATCAGCCACATTTATGTATCAAATTTGCATTGCCCGTAGCATGTGAAAGTTTGTGTATGTTCTTTTCGTTTAGGAACAGTCAAGCAGCATCATCTGTTTAAATTTGTTCAGAGAAAAAATTCTTTGAACAATTTTGTTTTCTGCGAAATTTGGGCACTGGAACTTTAATTGTACACTTTAAACTTCAGGTGAACACATGTAGGAGAACTTTGTGAAAGGTTCATGGTTTATTGATGACAACAGACTCATGTAGACACAGACAACCTCAAACATTTAGACTGACCTTGTGAGGATTAGCATTGATTAATAGCTAGAATAGCACAAACAAAAACTAACATACCCAGTGTGCAATGCGCATTGTATTTTAGTTCACAATAAAGTGCACTGTGTATTTATATAGATTACTTTGCAAATACTCAGTGTGTGTGCGTTAGCCGTGTTCACGCTGGTCTTGTTTAATAGCGACTAGATTTGTCACTAACTAGACCAGCTTGCACCTCATTGTGGTACCCCTTTCCATGAAAATATGGCAGTTTACATGAGCTGTCTACATCATATTAGGCAAGCTAATATCCAACACACTTCCTTTATTGCGTACAGTGTGTTACGTTTGTCCATTTTGTACAAAGTACCTACATGTATGGCCTGTGTGTTTGTTTTTAATGATTCCAAACAGGCCAAGTTTGCTGTCAATTGAAGGAAACACAGTGACCAAATAGCATTCTGCACTAATGCTAAATGCTCAGTACCTGGATCTCAGATAACATATCAAAATTCATGAAGCTTTACATTATGCTTACTCATGTGTTTTGACTGTCCTACTGCGGTCTGGCATGCCAATGTGGTGATTGCATAAGAGCATGAAGAGTGAGTGGTGGAATGTTTGTCTGACATACGGGTATTTTGATCAAAAGTGACACCATTAGGGCCAAGTGTCAACTTGCAGATTTCAAATACTTATTTTATGCGAAACAATTACTAAGGTGTCCAAAGCTGTCCAAATTCCAATTCAAAACAGAGGTGTCCAGTGTTCACTCTTCAGCTAAACCATGCTAAAACCATGATACAACATACACACATTTAAATGAAGGTCTTCATGGATCAAAATGCATTAAAATGTGCAGAAAATATCCAGATTGATTTTTGTAGCATTGTGCAACTCGAAAAGATTACATGTAGTCTCCTTGCTTGAATGCAAGAGAAGGCTTCGCAAACAGTATGATGTGCGTACAGTGGATGCACTTGTACGGTGCTGATCGTATACTCACTGCACTCATTGAGCCAAGCAGATTAATTGAACTCCATGGCTGTGAGGGCAGACAATCACCATCAATCACATTACAAGCTTGTGTAATGTGTTCCACGCATACATGTAATAAGTAACACATTACAAGATACACCATGACGCTGTGTATTTATGGCTAGAGATAAATTTGTCGTAGGATGGGTTTGCTTCATGATAGGAGTTTGGAGCATGGAGGAATGAAAGCTTCTCCAAGGAGGAAGGGACTGGCCTGGTGGCATTTGTTTATAAACATGAGAAGACAGGGTCATTTGTAGACACTGGTCTCTAAATTGATCTCTAAATTTCCCTGTTGGGGATCACAGTTTGGAAAGTCAGATCAAACACAATAAATTGCCAGGAATAATTACACAGTTAGCGCTGGTTAGCAGTTACATCCTGCCTGTCTTTGGGGAATTGTCACAGATGTGTGTCTGTAGATGACACAACTTACATGTACATCAATATTGCAATTACTTCATTTACATGTTTATGCTGTCCACATGAATCAAGACAAATATTTTATATGATAAGACTGCTGTGATATCTGAATGTGAGGGGGAGAAAGTATACAATTCAGTGCTTCCAAACCCCAAAGTTCCTAAGAATGACCTCTGTACCTCCAGATTTTGAAACAATCGGGGAGCTACTGGCCATGTCCCACAAATACAAATCTCACTTGTCCTGGCTTGGTACCTGTGTAGTTTATAGTAGCTGTTTTAATGTAATGGGTTGCGGTTTCAGGAAGGTTCTAAAAATGTACGCAGTACGCGCCTAGTGTGAGGTTTATACGCGCCTAGTGTGAGGTTTATACGCGCCTAGTGTGAGGTTTATACGCGCCTAGTGTGAGGTTTATACGCGCCTAGTGTGAGGTTTATACGCGCCTAGTGTGAGGTTTATACGCGCCTAGTGTGAGGTTTATACGCGCCTAGTGTGAGGTTTATACGCGCCTAGTGTGAGGTTTATACGCGCCTAGTGTGAGGTTTATACGCGCCTAGTGTGAGGTTTATACGCGCCTCTCTGAATTAACGCCTTGAGGATTCTGTTTTGAGTGAGCCAGGGTCAGTACACTATAATGCGTGCGGAAGACAAGACCCCATTGGCTAGTGGCAGAAGTCTGTGACACTGCGCAAATGACGTGCAGTGAGCGAATGCAAAAATGGAAACAAACATGAATGCCCAGAATCAACAGTATCATTTGCACATAAAATTGTGCAAATGCGCAAGTAACACTGTGCATGGTACCCCTCACAAGTCATGGGACCCAGCTCTTCTTGATGCTATATGCGACAAACTTCTAAGATGGTTCACTCTTATTATGTGAGATATTTGCCGTCCTCAACAATGACTCATTTCACCAAGGGAAAATATTGACTGTCAACCTTAAACAGCACACAGTATTTGTAGACATTTGTGCACTGTGGGGATGTGAACTATTCCAATGTAGTGATGTGACATTGATGGATGCATGTAACAGGTGAAGTATGTGCAACAGGTACTGTATTTGCGTAATGTACTTGCTGTACAATGTAAATAATCATGTGGGCCTACCATGTACAGTCGACTCTCGTTAATACGAGGTCCGCCGGACTGGCCCGTTTTCCTCGTATCATCCGAACCTCGTCTTAAACGCAGCGCACTATTTACACGTACATGTACATGTACTGTATACACAGAACGTCATAGTGCATACACTACACACGTGTCTAGGCTAGAACGGAGCGGTTGGCTTCCTAGTACAGTTCTTACGAGCATCCTGTACACAAAAATATCAATGATAAATGCAATTTTGTTGACTATGATCATAGAAATTTAATATTTTGTATAACTGAAAATAAAAATCATAGCAAAGTCATGTCAAACTTGCTGTTCATGTGACCATGATGTGACAATTCGGTACTGCGTAGCGCCTATGCTGAACGTTGTTTTCGCTGGTAGCCGCTAGACGTGTAGGCGAAGTAGTAATTCAAGCATAAGTTACCAGCGTAATGTTTTGATTTTCGGATCGGACGGAACCGTGTAGCCGGTCCGATCAGAAAAATAGTTTGGCAAAACGCATGTAATTTCAGAAACTTGGCTGACTGAACGGTAAGCTTTTATTTACGCAACAATATTTTTCCGATCTCGCTATAAAAGTATGAAAAACAATACATTTTGTCATCATGGGGCCGCAAAAATACCTCGTAATATCCGTGTTCTCGTTACGACCGTGCTCGTATCTTCCGTTTTTTAAGACATAGAAACACGCATGGGACAGTTCGGGACCGGTGAAATACCTCGTATTAACCGGCGTCTCGTATCTTCCGAGCTCGTATTAACGAGAGTCGACTGTACTTTCTGTATCATTCACCATCTTTGTGCATGCACACAGCTTTTAAATTTAAACCTTCATAGGGTTTTACTGACACAGAGGTCATTCAGTCAACTGGGTATTGTTACTATACACAGTATGCCTTGCTTGATTTCATAATACACTGTACATGTTCAACACGTAGAATGTATACAAGTAATGGACTGGATATGTACATAGTCATACTTCTGTTATTCTGTCCATTTGAATGTGTGGGTGTTGTACAAAAAGGTTACAACTGTGACACAGTCTTGTGTGAGTATGTAGTGCTATGTATTGCATGTACTGCATACATGAGCATGTACTGCATACATGAGCATGTACTGCATACATGAGCATGTACATGTACCTGATGTGAGAGTTGACATTTCAGAAATTTATAAATTAATGTGGTAGCAGTGCAACTTACATACACAGATAGGCCTGCATCACGTGTACCAGGCCTGGAATTTCATCTTTGAGAGGGCAAGGCCTTTTTCGTTTTGTAAAGGGCACTTCCATCGGAAAGTCTTAAAGTGTATGGGGAACTTTTGAAGGGGCACAAAGGCCAAGACCAGGGCAGCAGAGGCCATGGCCTTCGTGGCCTCCATGTAATTCCAGGCCTGGTGTGCCCCAGAATTAATTTCTTAATTGTCCCTTTTTATGGTTTTACAAACCTGCTAAAAACAAATCCTCACATAATTCCATAAAAATGGCTGAATTGTATTTTACAAGTCTTGGTTTAAAAAAATGAAATTACATGGTTTAAAAAAAACCCAGATAAGTCGTCATTCAACAGTTCTCCACACACTTTAGACCCCCTTGCACTGACCAGCAACTGTCTGCCCTTGGTCTGCCATTTCGTGAGTTGAAATGTATGTAAAGGCGCCCTCGTTGCCTAAAATGCACACTGCACAGTAACAATACCACACAGGGAATTTATGAAATCCCAAATGGTGCAACCAAGATTTATCTAACGTCAGGTGAACTGGGTCAATACTGTACATGACCAAGGGTAGAGAGTGTACAAAGATACACGTGATGCACGCTGTAGTGCCAATACAATACAGTGTGCACTGTGCGGAGTTATTTAAACAGAAAATCAGATTGAAGCACCCGTTAATTACAGTCTCTTTATGCGTCCCCTCCGGCAATATTTACATTTCCGATGAAGAGCTCTACAAGAAGCTGCTTGCATTGCAGCTACAGAAATGTACATGTACATGTAGTACATTACATACATGTACACCTACAGTTTATGTAATAAAAACATGCCCCCCATAAATTTTTGTTTTTTTAAACTACTCAGTCAATTCTTTTAACCAATTCTTTTGATATTCAAATTAAATCGAACCCCCTCCACGTCAGGTTTTCAGGCACTCCCATAGTTCCATTTCATGAAGACACAGCTCTAACATTGTACTTCATCACTGTCTTCACTTTACAGATATTAAGAATTAAAAAGGTTTACCAAACCTCAGAATAGTGTCCCAACCCAACGTATGAGTCTCACATACATATTTTAGGCATGCTTTTAAGTTACAGCGTTCACAGTGACATTCTGCAAGAACACTCTGGCCCTGAGAAGTCGGGGTTCAGGCCAAACTGACACAATGTACCGGCTTCTGTGGAGAAAGATTGGACTCCCTCCATGGAATGGATCAAATCACCAAGGAATATTCTTGTTGTATTGGTGTCATATGAACAGTGCTGTAACTAGACTATTCACTTTTGGGGGGGGGAGGGGGTTGGGGTGGAGGGCGGGGGCAAGGCAATAATTTTTATTTTTAATACTTTACCAACTACGATTTATATTTATTGGTGTGCATTTGGAGCTGATGGTCTGGGCTAAAACCTGTTACATTTATAAGTATGCACTACCTAATGGAAGCATTCAGAAGCAGGAACTATTGACATTTTTGATGGCGCTGGTTGTTTTCTTCCATTCATTGTGATTGGGTTGTAAAGTTCACAAGTAGATGGATTTGAATAAAAGCATACATTTTTTGCCATTTGGGTTCCATACAGTAGGCCTACTGATCGAAAAATCATGGTTTAGTTCTTTTTGAATTCCTTTGGGGAGGTTAGGGGGGCAAGGTTTCAGAGTGGTAGGGTGTCAAGCCTGAAACTTTAAAAAGATTAAAATGCCTGACACTGGGATAAGCAATGATTAATGGGCTTACTGGCCCTAGTCCTTCGGAATCCTCTACTTTGGCAATTGGATGTACCGTACAATGTATGTAGAAGGAATTGGGACTGAAGGGATTTATTGAAAGAGCTCAAAAACCATGATCAGAAAACAAAACCCTTTGGTTTGTTTTCATAGGCTGGTGGATGGTGTGTTCATTGAAAACTATTATGGGATGGAAATGAATGCTCTTTCAAAAACCAATCATAAATGTAGCTTTTCATGTAACGTAAGTATCCCTAATTCTAGATATATTTCAGAAAAGTATGTCGCTGTATAATGTACAAAATAAAAGAAAATTGTGTAAACGTTACCCACACAGTACGCACTGAGTATAAGCCTGTACATTTGTACAAGATGTGTTGGGGATCCTGACTTAAATGGTATTGTAAGTTGCATGTCATTTATTAGTAGGTTACAAGGTCTGCAATTAAAAACTTATTGAATCAAGTCGCTCATATTGATACAACTGTACTACATGTACTTGTATCCGTGTACGAAGCACTCGTGTTTCTGCTGGAATATTGATATCTTTGAGGAAAATAAATACATTTAAGTAATTCATGCTGCGAACCGGACAAGCTCTTGCTATTGACCCAATGTAGTGCACATTTTAGCCAATGTGATGTTTATACTACATCAAGGTTTTAACCAGGATATGGTAAAAGGGCGTCCAAATTTGTTGGAAATTTAAAAACTGGTGTCCAAATTGTCCACTTACAATACATTTACATGTAGTAAATGACAGATGAAACAGGATGTTCAAAGCAGCTGAACTTTTCGACATCCTGGACAGGGTGTCCAAAAGACACGCATTATTTGGTTTGAAGGCATTTGACAAATAAAAAATGTACTTTTTGTGTCATTTCTTTTCTAGTTTTACCTCCAAGACACCAAGAGCAGTAATGGGACATTTATCAATAATCAACGTCTCAGTAGAGGGGCGGAGGAGAGCCCCGCCCATGAGCTCAACTCCTGTGACATCATCCAGTTTGGTGTGGATGTCATGGAGAACTCCAGAAGGGGAGTAGGTGGGTACCAGTCTGTAGAATGTATTAAGTGTGTGTCACTGTAAGTGTGAACATGGGCTTACCGAGGGGCCGTTGCGGGGTCTTTTACACAATGGAGCAATGGACACCACAAAGTTTTGAGGAATTCTTTAGAAAAGGGAATAATAGAACAACAATAGCAGGACCCCATGAACCCCATCCATAAGGTTGTGTGAGGGTGGGGGTGTCTACCAGTTGAAACCCGAGGACTTTAACAAAAGGGATCCGGGTGTTTTGACTGAGTGAGAATGTCCTGGCTTCGCTGTCATGTACAACACCAAAGGGGATATCACTAAAATAGTCCAAACAATGGGAGAACAAAGAGAAGTCCTGGATTTACAGGGTTGATGGTGTCTACATGTACATTTACTGCCACTACATGCTACCACTGCCATTTATTGCTTTTATCTGTCGGACGAATACGACTATCTCTATCAATGTTTACATGTATGTATTACATACACTTGTCATGTAGACCAGTGACTAATTTTATAAAGCCGTTTAAAGCAGAAAACATGGCTCAATTAAGGCCAAACTAAAAATAAAAACTGTTTCTCATACAGGCTCTTTTGAAAAACAGAAAGAGGAGACCCCACCCCCTTTTTTAAAAGTCCAGGGTGGTGGGATTTTCTCCCATGAGCTTGTGGTTGGAATAGGTCAACTCCATACGTCTTTGCCTCTCATTACAGACTGCATACAAAGACTATCATTAGGATAGAATTATGATACACAAAATGCTTTGAAAATGTCTTGGATATACTTCCCTATATTCGATGTTTTCCAACACGATTGCACTTTTCAAAAAGTAATTCTCAAACGGGACATAATTGAGTGTTTGGGGATTGGGTTTAATTAAACCAAACGCCTCCTGGCATTTAGTGAGGAACCTTCCCATACCCATCAGAATCTTCAGTGTGCTAACGCCTTTGGACTTTGATAAGATGACCTACAAGATACATGTACAGCCACAACAGGGTCGTAGAACAGGTGTAAGCCTTTGGGATAAGAGTGGATGAGACAGTAATGCCGTTACTGAGTCAATCAAACTCAGATGAAACAAGAGGGAAGATTCTTTGGGGGGAGGTACATGATATATTTCAGTGGGGGTTCATGGATGTCAACTTAAAGAGGGACTCCTACATGTAGGTCACATCCAGTTTTGTGATGCACTCATTTTCCAATAGAAAGAGTCTTTATGAAAATGAGAAAGCATTTACAAATCTCTAACCTCATGTTAAAATAGTGTAAAATGCCACAGTGTTTGTTACCCTTCAAGAGCACTTTTTATAGAAATTCAAAACTGTTTGATGCTGTCACATTTCAAATATGTGGTCTGTCCATTTTGTGCACAGAGGATGGTTAGTTCATTCCTGAATTTTTGATGATACTCAATGAAAATGGCATTGGATTTGGCATTTTGACTAGCAGGAAAAGTCCTCCTTGGAATATACAGACCCATTTTTTGTTGATGTCCGATGACGTTATGTTTAAAATTTCCTACTGAATGAGTATCAAATAAACTGACATTTGACTCAATTTTAATTACAGGTAAGAGACTTGCAATTCCCCCCCCCCCCCACTTTTATGCGGACTCTATTGGAAAATGAGTGCATCACAAAACTTCATTTGACCTTGGAGCACACGGCCTTCTGATTTATTACTAACCCAAATCTCAGCAAGTTGAGACTTTCACTTTAATTTTTATTTTTCAGTGACCCATGGATGTATAGTGTCTCAGCTCACATTGTACAACCCAGATGGTACAGAAGCCATCAGAAGGTACTGTACAGTTAATTTAGATTGCTATTCCTTTGTTTTTGTTAGCCCTTCATGTAGCAGTGCCCTGTATTAATTACCTGTAATTATGCTAATTACTACTTGTTTTTCGAAATTGCAAGTGAAAATTCCGTTGACAATGACCGCATCCAAGGCATACACAAGTTCAAAGCTGACTTCTCAAACTTTATTTTGGTCACAACTTGAACTTTCACAAAGGTCATTTTAAGGTCAGGTGGTGTGTTGTAACCAATACAAAAGCTTTATAAATATGGCCAATTGTATTGGCCGTGGCAACACACAGTCCACCAATTGAGATATATTGCTAGGGTTAAGGATGTCCATAGCCTATTTCAGAAACACCAGAGCTTGAGTCCAGTGCACTTGACCGCTCACCCAGGACACGCCCTTTCACGAAGCATCAGGTCTGTTGATGTACAATCTTATTTTATCCACACCCCTCAGTCCAACACTCCATGACATCATTCAAACACTGTGTACACAAAATTCAGCATGTGTACTACATGTACATGTGTGTTACCAGTCAGCAATTCACAGCTAAATGCATACTGCTGACCCCACCCCATTTGTAACCTCACCTGTGTCCAATTTTGACCCTTCCTGAACCCCACCAGTGTTTCCTTCCCCTGCTCTCGAATAACCCTTTTCCACAACCCTCCTCGAACTTTTGGATCGATTGATCTCCTGTATGTATGTCAAACAAGATGCGCGTACACTTTATGAACGTATATCGGGGCAGTTCAAATGCCTGTTTTTTTTTGCGTTTACAATGTAATGCCCTGGGACATGAAGAACAGCGTACACGATGGTCCGGGTAGATTTCACAGTTCATAGTGTTGTCTTCGATAATGGTTTTAACGATAATTGAACCGATGCCATGGGAGGAAATTTGAGACCTGCATTCAGTGTCAGATTTTGCTCAAGGACTCTCCCACATGTACATTGTACATGTGTCTCCCCATGTACGTTGGACATTGTGCATTAGTGATAGAATGTGTCAATGATATATCTATAAACAGCTTTTGCTAATTATGAATTGCAGCCGGATTTAAGATATGTCCAAAATTGTGCGTCAACATTTTGCAAACACACTTCATACAAACATCTACATCGTAATTAAAACCAGTACAGTATTAGGTACATTACTATAATGTGCAAACAGGTCTGCACTTGTGATATTTTAATCAGAGTCTAGAAAGTAGGTGACCAGGCCATTGATCTGGTGTGCCATGAATTAAACAGCCATTCAATTAATTTGTTGAATTCGTGTTATTATTTTGTTTTTGAGGGGGTGGGGGGGGGGGGAGGGGGTTGCCCTCCATTCATCTCCACAGCTCCCTAGATCCAAACTGCATGCACTCTGTGTCTGCACTCTGTGGCTTTGCCGCTACAAAGATGAAATTCCTAGTTGGCACTAGGTTATGTTGGCACTGTTAAAATTCATCAAGAATGACACAGTTCTGAAGACCCCGAATGATTTGACTACAGGAAAATGTCCCACGTGGTCAGTGTTTCATATTTCCATTTTGTTGGCTGGCAGCCGGTAGAGTGTTCTACACAGTGTATACATGTACACGGTGTGCTTTTCCTTTGGTGACAGAGGAGGAACACCAAGCTCAACTGGAGTTCAGGAAATAGAGCATTTTTTTTACTTAAATGCCACTCCCTTTTTTGTGTAAATTGATACATTTACTGATAATTTATCCTCTGTAATAGGAGAAAAGATATAGAAAATAATTTCAGGGAGTGCACTTTTTTCTTAAAATCTTATGTGTACATCTTTACCAATGTTGGAATGTAAAAGTCATTTAGGATCTTAAAAAGTGAACTTTGAGCATGTGGATGCTGCGGGGTGCCACTATTTCCTTGATGGGGGGAGGGGGGCCCTCTCATTGTGCCCCTTACATCCTTGGTAGGACTATGAACTACAGTGATTCTCTTTGCCAAGGTGTACATGTATGATTGATGCTTGTGAGGTCTGAGATGGTTGTCTGGTTGTTTGACCCCATTTAGTCTCCAATTATACTAATTTAACCACTCATTTCTTTCATTAAAAAGACTTTTACGTAGAAATGGGTAGGGGGACTACCTAGCGGGGCAATTTTTACAGGCAACTTGGAAGTAACCAACTGCACTGAATGCAAAAGGAGCACTTCGGTAGCACAAGATACATTAATTACAGCCGTAACTCACTCTCCCCATGAAAATAATAATATACCCCTTTCACACGAGAACCAAAAACTTACAACCATTGTTTTGGGCGCCAGTTATCTGTCACAAAGGTTGCATGAGATATCTGACAAACATTCACACGATCACACACATCGCATTCCCGACGTCCCTCGTTTATGTGAGATCGCACTGTTGTTTATTTATCAGTTCGCTGGTGCTCTGTCAGTGTCCACTTTAGTGTAATGTAATTGCGTTAGGTTACCACCGATCGCTTTCTCGGCGCGCCGTTTGTGCTTTTTTTTATGCGACTTCTCAGCGTCCTGACTCCAAAGATGAATGTATCCGAGAGCATTTTGTCGGAAATGGCAAGTGGAAAAGCCAAATTCAAGGCTTTCTTGATCGGGCGCGTCTTGGTAATAGCATGAAAACCTTCAGGAAAGCAACTTAACAATTTGCAACAGCAAGAACATTTCTTCCGCCAACTTCGCCATTTTGATGGATGCCTCGAACAAACAAACGACCTTTAAGAATAGTTTATGCATGCGTGATCGGTGCGATGCTTGGGACCTTGGTTATCATGCCGTGCGTCGTTTCACACGACTGATCTCGGCGATTCTAAACAGGGATGCAATTTTTGGAGGAGGTCTTGATCCCGGTTGTTTATAACGCGGGTCCGTGGTAATTTCATCACACGGATTCATTTCACACGACACAAATTTGCGATTTTATTACTTCGATGCAATTTCGTTGCAAACGACCATCGTTTTGAGATCTCATGTGAAACGGGCTTTAGATGAGGTTGCTGTCGAATCCTAAGGTTAATATTGTTTATTGGATTTGTCTTTTCTTTGCAGCACCCCTGCCCCATCATTGACCTACAATGCCACCAGCCCAACCAGTAACAACATACCCTCTCAGGATCTCTACCAGTTATCACACTATCTCAAGGTAAGATCTCAACCTCAGAATACGGTAAGCAGAAAACGTTGCTTGACGTTTGATTTGCTAAGCAAAAATGAGGGAGGAGCTGAGCTCAATTTCATACAGCTAGGTAGAATAATATTGCTTAACAAATTTCTGCTAAGCGGTCGGGTTGGCAAAGCAGAAACTTTCCTCGCCTTCCACCACTAGGACCCTGGTCGGTGAAATTAGGCCCTGGTCGGTGAAATTAGGCCCTGGTCTAGACTGGTGTAGACCAAACTATGCTTACCAGAATGAGGTTACCAGCCAATACCAGAATAAGGTTACCAGCCAAAAGACAATTTCACATGCACAAATTTTGACTGGTATCCTGCTAATTTTTGTATGGAAAATAGTCTAATTTTAAGCAGCTCGATGAAATTTGGCCAGGGAAAGGGTAACAACTTTACACTATTAAATAAGAAAGATAAAACACGCTGGTCAAAATGGTGACAAGACAACAAGCTAATGGCTGTTTTCAGGGTCAATGCCTTTTCCTAAAGGAATAAATTGTAGAGTGTAACTATAAGATTCAGTTATCCAGATAAAAATGTATTGATTTGCTAATGCCTTTAACACATAGAGGAGCTCTATATTGACTGGAGCAAGTACTCCTGTACACATATCTTTGAAGCCTGCTGGACGCTAACCTGTGCAAGGATTGTGCATGACACACATGTAGGAACAATTTTAATTTTCATTGAACTTTTGTCCGTGTTGAAATTGATGCTTGTGCAAACTGAAGTACATGTATGCATTCAATTTATAGAAATGCACAGATAAGAATAAAAGGACTGATATGCAAATAGCCAAACAAAAGTTTCAAGCTTTTTATTAGGCTTGTACACAACTATTGCATCGGACTCAAGTTCCGATGGTTGAGTCATCAAGGTGTGGGTTTGAATCCCGGCCTTGTCACTTGTGTCTGTGAGAAAGGCACTTAACATAATTGCTTCTCATAACACGGGTGTATAAATGGGAACCTGAGAGGGCTGAGACAGTATTGTGTCGGATTAACCCCTTAGTGCTAATTTAAGCAGCTTGGGGTTGAATGCTCTCCATGGAGTTGAGAAAATTAGAAGAATGGTCTAAGTATGCCCGATGGTAAGGGACAATAATGTTGTCAAGCGCCTTGATCTAGCTACTAGGCGATGTGCGCTACATGTATATAAGAACCAATTATTATTATTAAATATGGATCAATGCGCTCACACAGCTTTCACGGCGGGTCAGGTTATAGTGCTCCAGTCAGTACATGTATGTCTCTCTGTTTTAACACTACCTTTAATGTGAATGATGAATGACTCTCATGAATTGGAATGTCTCATGTATGTCTAAGAGGAAGTATTAATAATCATTAATTTGATGTACAATGTAAACACGTGGCCGTGAACCGTAACAATTAGCAGTTTTAATTATCTGTGTCACAACTTGACAGCTGCCAACCCGTTTGTCTTATTGAGCTGTCACATCTTGCACATCCCTTGGATTACATGTATGTCAGAAGTTACTTCATGCAGATCTTAGCAAATGGATCTATGGTTTACTTACATCCTCATTAAAGCAACGAGGACAAAAGTTTTTGGCACATTTTTCAGCCAAGTCTTGCCCTGGACAAATCAGGAAGCCAAAATAGTAATAAAAATACATGATCATCATTTCCTTCGAGGAAAAGATTATCTAAAGGCACTGGACAGCTACACATTGTCAGTATTTGAGGCAATTTGGAGTTGAAAAATGTACTTGAAATTTTAAGTAATAATTCTGAGGCCAAAAATATTTAGTGTCTCCAAGCTGGCTTGACAGTTTTCTAGATCATGGGTTTTCGATCTATTTCTGATTTATACCCGATGTAAATGTCAATGATGGGAAAGGAAGAAGAGATTCACAAAACACACTCCCAAGTAGTGCACGGACCAACTTGGCTTGATCCTTCACTGTGAATTAATGACGTCAAAGTTGCTTGGAATTCACTTTCCAAACTTGGCGTTTAGAGTGATTACATGTATTAACTATACAAGTAGGAAGGCGTTACTGAGCGCATAGTTGAGTGCTCTGTGATTGCTTTTGAAGGGTAAACCAGAGTGACCGTCATTAGCATGGGCAAGCTCAGATGCCTAGTGGTTAAGACATCTGCCTTATCATGCAGGAAGGTCACGGTCTGGCATCCCAACCAAGGCATCTGTAGATATTTTGTTTTCTGCAGAACTCAGAAAGTGCTGATTATATGTAGTGCTGATTGTATGTAGTGCTGGGGTGTTTTTTTTTAAGGTTTTTTTTAAACATATGATTTATGGGCAAAGTGCTGTTCACAGCTCCCACTTAGTGGGAATGCTGCAAAAACTACATCATTTATGAAGATGTTTTTGCAGCCCTATGTTCTCGCAGCCCCATGTAAACCCATACAAGGTGTTACATACATGGGTCTCAAAACCTGTCTGGAACTACATTTGTAAATAATGAGAAGTGCTTTGAGATACTGTAGATAAAGTGCTACATGTAGATATAAAAACTAGATATAACTACTGTAGTTTTGTGACTTGTCATAGCCATCGGACTCAAGTTTTGATGGCTGAATCATTGAAGTGTGGGTTCGATTCCCCGGTCATCACAATGTCCTTGAGCAAGGCACTTAACCATAATTGCTTCTCTTAACCCAGGTGTAGAAAACCTGAGAGGGCTGAAACAGTATTGAGTTATCAAGCTCTTAGCGCTCATTTAAGCAGCATTAGGCTGTATACTCCCCAGGGGGTTGAACAAGTTTGAGGAATGGTTTAAGTACGTCCGATGAACAAGGATGATAATGCTGTAGAGTGCCTGGAGTTATGTGCGCTATATAAGAACCAAGTGTTACAGTTTGAATTAAGCTGTAAGTTTGATACATGTACAGTTTCAAAATGACTTCACCTGCATTGTACAGTAATTGCATTATTCTTGTCTCGTGTGACTGTGTTAAAAACATTTAACCAAAATTGGGCAATCCATGGAGGAGGATGGATTTGGGCTTAGCTTTAACTGTGTCAAAGCACACATCATTGTAGTTTTACATTAGGCATATTATTGGCATTGACTGACACTGTTTCCCCTCCTCTGGCCCAGGAGGGCCAGGCTAAGTGCCACTTCCAATGGGGGCCAATTGAACTTTGATTTTCTCCAGTGTGTGTGTGTGTGTGTGTGGAAATTGGTTTGAAATCATCATGGGAAAGAACGGGCTTGTTACAAAATGGTACACTTAGCCTGATACCCTAGTGTGCGCACTGCGCAAAGCACATAATCTCCACAGCAGCGGATCCCTGCGCATAAGTCGAGCCCCAAGGGCCTATTGCAAAAGTGTGTAATGTGATTGTAGTGTTCTAGTTGTAGGGTAAGTGTTTAAGCAGCTGTGAATCTGGCCTCCCATCCTGTCCGTCTCCTCGCTGATCCCTCTCTTGGCAGTGAAGATCTTGCACATACCTTATCCTCCTTGAGGATGAACTCTCAAATATCAGCTAACAAAACTACTTGACAAGACAGAAATGTCTTCAAATAACCCAAGTGTCCTGGAAATGTCTTTTAAATAATAGTTGAGTGCTAAGTTAAGCAAGCTGTGTGTTAAAAAGTTCATATGTATAAATTCATGTGTGTATGGCTGGAAAAAATGTTGTTGAAAAAACTGAGTCACTGTCAGAAAGTACAATATTTACACATACATCAGGGCCTGGAATTTCATCTTTTAGAGGACAAAGCAATTTTCATGGTGCAAAGGGCACTTCCATTGGAAAATCTTAAAGTCTATGGGGCACTTTTGAAGGGGCACTTTTGAAAGGGCACCAAGGCCAAGACCAGGGCAATAGAGGCTGTGGCCTCCATGGCCTCTCTATAAATCCAGGCCTGGCACATGTGTAACACCAAACATGGGGTTTCATTCCATGGGCTGATTGAAATTGTCTGGCCTACGTGCAATATATGCTGTCATCTGCATCAAGAAAATGCTAGCTGACTGGACCAGGGCAAAAACCCTTTGAAGATCTCTAGTTTATACACTGTTAAGAACTTATGCAAATTTGTTATATTGTTCAGTTGTTTCCCTTTTGTGAACTCCACTTTATTCAGCTTTTAGCTGCAAGTTTTTGGGTTTTTTTTTGTTTGTAAATAAGTATGAAATGAAAAAGGGCCGTGTTGATTTGGCAGCTGGAGCCATTTGAAGTTGGTTGCCAAGGGCAGCCTGTGCTTCAATACATGTTAATGTTGTGATCCAGCCACAGCCACAGCCTGAAAACAGCCTGAGTCAGGGTGTATTTTTCACAAAACTTTTTCTAAAAACATACGAAATGTGGACCTGAGAACAAAAGAGGACTGCATAATGTAGGGACTTGAAACACTGTGTGTACTTGCACACATCCACACAGTGTTTTTTTACAGTGTTGAAGAATAGGATTTTCTTTAAGTTTACAGAACAAAGGAATATCAACAGAGTGACTGCAGCACAGAGCTGTGTGTATTGTTATTATTTGTGCAAAGTGACCAGGGATTCATTTGATATCATGTACTGAATACAAAATGACTTCATGTTAAGGCAGAGACACGTAGCAGGAATACTTCCCTTTTTGACCAAATAAGGTTCAGTGTTACACATGTAGCTTACTTGTATTTCCTTCCAACAACAACATTTTTCATTAAGGAGTTTTATTTGAAAAATTGCCAGAGAACAGAATTTAGAATGAGGGAACTATAGAAACCTTTAGCTTGACAATACATGTAGTTGACAGATACTTTGGTCACTTTTTGAATTTCATAGAGCTGCTTAAGTAGAAAATATTGCTCAACAGTATTCTGCTTAGCAAAGATTAGCAGGGTACCAGTCACAAATGGTACACATGACATGGTGTTTTAGCTGGCTGGTAACCTTAATCTGGTAAGCATAAATTTGTTGTGCTTAGCTACTTTTTGTGCTTAAGCAGCTCTATGAAGTTTGGCCAAGTTTATAGAACCTACAAGTTATAACATGTTGTCTTGAATTTCTCCTCTCTTCTCTTTCTCCTGGTTTGATCTGGGTAGGAGGCATTACACCGAGAGCAGATGCTGGAGCAGAAGCTGGCCGGCTTACAGCGTCTCCTCACATCAACCCAAGAAGCATCTGAGAGCAGCTGGCAGGCACTCATCGATGAAGACAGACTCCTCTCCAGATTAGAGGTCCTTGAGAGTCAACTTAGAGCATATTCAAAGGTGACCTGTTCATGTCCCTCCCCCTCCCCCACCTGTAGCTTGATACTTTTCACAAGGTTTTTTTCACCTGGGTTTTAAAGCAACTTTCTGGGGGGTTGAGGTTTGTGTTTTTTTAAGTACATGTATGTATGTATATGACTTGAACATTTTCTGTATGTGGTATGGCATGTCAAGGACTTTACTGAAGAAATTCCAGTTTTGTGAAATGGTCAAGAAGAGCTGCCAACTCTCCCTGATTCTGCAGAAAGTTCCCTGAAAATAAACCAATCATGTTTGAGAGAACAAAGAAAATGGAAACTTTTTAACATTTAGAGCTGAATTATCGCATGAAAATGACAAATTTATGGGGGATATTTGACATCCAAAACCCACCACCAAAAGATGTGTGCAGCCAGTGTGCAGCCATATTAATGCTGTGACATTAGGAGCTTCTTCCTGGTAAGATTGGAATTATGGAGCTCTGGAAATGGTCCACCCCAGAAACAGACCCTCATGTCCAGGATGTCACTGTAGTATTTAAAAACAAAAGTGAAAGGCCACCAGGGCTTAATCAGACGATGATTTTGCCCTCCAAAAAGGAAATTGATGTAAAAATTCGTCAAACAGGCTTCCTTTGAATGGGTAGGGAAAGTACCGGCTTGTTGTTGTTTGTTTACTCTGAATGTTTGTATTCTTGCTACAGGCCAACTCTGAGGAGAGTATACGTAAGGAGCTGGTAGCTTTACAGGAAGATAAGCACAACTATGAGTCTACTGCCAAGGAATCTCTCAAGACGGCACTAGAAGAGAAGTTGGAAGCGTGTCGCAAACTCTCAGACATGGAGGTGAGGCTTGCTCTCTCTCTATATTTTACTTATTCCAGAAACTAAAGCACATTGGAGCATCATGGCGGAGAGGTCTAGTGCCCTGTGGTCTAGGTTATCTATTTACAGAATGGCAGTTTGAATCCCAGTCTGACACTGGTTGAGTCGCTTGTATCCAAAAGTTTTCTCTATAATAGACCATGTAACCTGTGACATCACATGTTTACAAAAGAGTCACAGAGCCTGGACTTCCTGCAAGCATGATTTGTACACAGCTGAAAGAAACAAGAATATACAAGGTCACTCTTTTTGTAAACAGAGGTAATATGGTCTATTGGTTTGTCCCTTTGACGGGACATAAAGGCCTGTGAGAATTTAATTTGCTACAAAATGGGCATTACAAGTGTTTGTAACAAACAAGAAGTTACATAATAATAAATTTGATTAATTATTTGAAGAGCCAGGGATTTAATTTGTAGAAACATGGCTTAAACCCCACTTCTTTCAGGTTAAGTTGAAATTACATTTATTTGTTTTTATTGCATGAACCCCATATCAATATGTTCAAATGTGCATCACGCAATCTTGACTTTAAACATGCTCAGAGAGGACTCATTATGCAGCTGATCCAGAAACACTGGGGCGAGCCTGTTCTCTTTCATAATAAGTGTCCTTAGTGTTTTATGTGCATTAAACAATGCACAGGACCTATTCTTTTATGCCCCATTTTGAAGACGAGGGCTTGCTATTCAGGAGCCCTACATGTATCATGTCCCAGACGAGCCATTAACCATAGCAAAACAAAGAACCACCAGTACTCAAAAGATATCTATGTACATGGTGTCACCGCAAACCTCACTCGATGGTTCTCCCACCATGCAAAGTTTCAAATCTTACAAAACAAAGAATGGTATCCCATCCAATTACTGACCACAGTCAATGGTGCTTAGCTTAGCAGTTACATGTATACTAATACCTCTTCCATTTAGCTAACTGATCTTGAAACCGTCCAATTTCATTTTGACAGAGGATGCTGAGTAACTCTGAGGATGAGTGTGCTCACTCTAAGGAGGAAGTGGAACGTCTTCAGGAGGAGCAGCAGACGTTGATAACTAAACATTCAGAGGTGGTAGCTGAGCTCAAGGAGGTGGCAGAGAAACTTGCAGAGGCTGAGAAACTGCACGCAGATGAGGTTAGCTCCAGTGTATTTATATTATATCCTCTCTATATTCTACCTTGTTGAGTATCAAACACATTATACCTCTACACCACCTTGCCAAGGAGTCATGGTTTTAATTTCATTTTAAAATTAAAGGTATTATTTTAAAAAGTTAAGTTTGGGAGAAATTTGAAAAAACATTTGACATTTCACCGTGTCAGTGCAAGAGCATATCTCACAAAATAGCATTCACATTACACGCAAGTTTGAAAACGCCAAAACATTGTATCTTGCTGAACAACTTTCCTTAGTGTGTTAACACTCCAACTGGAGTTGACCTCGTACCACAAACAAAACTGGGGATGTATACACATCGGCCGGCAGCATCCAATCCCAACTTTTTAACCAGCTTTATCAGGCCTCTGTTTCTGTGTCCATAAATGTTTTGCTTGTTTACATGTCACCTGGCATTAAGTGATTTCCTTGATTTGAGGATTCTCCCTAAATCTCCTTGAGCATTAAATTTTCTTGAAAGAAGTAAGGCAGTCACTAGAGGGAGAGAGATAGTCCACATTGTGTCCAAACAATGCGTTGTATTTCTGGTGATGCACAGAGTTTGTAAACCTGTAAACATCTGGGAGGTACAAGGTCTGAAGTAAGGGGGGACCTAGGGCTGCAAGCCATTTTTTGACAGACATCAACTGTCATCCCTGAGGTACAGATACAATGTTTTGCACAGAGCGTCTCCTGTGTGGGTACGGCGTTATTTACAAAATCAAGATTCAACCCTTCCGACAATTTGCTTTATCCCTGACCATTCAGGAAACCTCATTAGCTCATTGCTTGAACTTTATAAATAGGATCAGATCTGCACCTGCCAATCGACTCATTCTTAGCATGAGGCCAGGAGTACTAGAGCCCAGAGCCTTATCAGAGTCCAAACATCTGGGCATTAAGTTGTAGTGTAGACTGGAGGACTACGGTCGATATGAAAAAGCTCATTGCAAGAATATTCCATAATACATTCAGTGTTCCTCAAATTTTACAGCTATTCAGAATCAGAGATTCTTTTACTACCCTTGCTATAGGTGGAGAGATTAACAATTGAGAAGACGGAGTTAGAGCGGAAGGTAGACATTGCATCTCGTGAGGAGATCGCCTTGGCAACAAGGATCGAGGAGATGCAGGCCGAGTGTGACTTTGCCAGGGAGCAACTTATGGCTGTCAAACGTAAGTCTGATATGGTAGATGTTGGACAGGAACTCTGGAAAAGCAGGCTCTTTCCAATTCAATATTTTACAAATCTATGTAACAAACATCAATAATAGGTAAAGAAAAGCAGGCAAAGCGTGGTTCATACTTCATACTTCATACAGAAAATTTGACGCCACAAACTCACGCAAACATATCATATCGCTCATGTTTAACTCTGCTCAACTCTTGCAAAACATTCCCTGCAAATGAAGAGTTGTGGCACCAAATTCACATTCAAAGTATGATCCCTGCTTAAGGCAAATTGATAAACAGCCATGGCCTATTCAAGGGAAATCGCTTGACTTTTGGTGAAAAAGGTGGTTAATACCAACTATCCTTAATAGCAATGAACATATTCCAGGAAACCATATTAACTAAATTTTAAAAGTATGTCGAGGCAAACCCTCACAATAAATTGTAATTTAAGAACAAGTTTCTAGTTGAAGGTTTATTCACTGACCAATTTATAAAGAAGCTCAGTTGAACATGACCCAAGTAACCGTTAGATACTAAGTTTGTAATTTTGTATTCAAGCCAGTTTCACGGCCACACCTCATATGTCAGGCATGTGATTTGTCAGGATTTTTCCTGAGAAAATTTGATTTGCTGTTGCAAACTGTCTACCCATCAAAAAGGACCTATGGTATAAATGCAAAAAAAATAGTTAATGGCCTTACATTTCGACCCTAGCAGAGTCTTTCTTGTTTTTTTCTGAGTGAGGAATTTTTCACTAATCTCTCTGCGTCTTCAGATTTTCTTGAAAGAGGCAATCTTGCCATCACAGAGACGAGAAGACTTGGCCCTTGTTATGACCAGACCTTCAGATATCTATATGAAATGATGTAGAGAGTCTGGAAACCTCTAACATGTAACATTCTGTACATTCGGGCAGCTTCATTTCCAAACCAAGAGGAAATTGTTGTTCAATTGTCAGGATTTTTCCTCTTCATACAGTCTCATCCCTGATATGTATTTCATGCATCAGTTATCCCACTTTTCTCCCTTTCAGTTCGTTATGAAGAAGCCCAAGAGCAGCTCAGCCACTACGTCAAAGAGAAGGAGAACCCAGAAGAGAAAGAAGAGCTGGAGAAAGACAAGAACCGGAAGATCATCCAAGAAAACGAAGATGACTCCAGACAGATCAGTAATAAAGATGAGACGGATTCCTCGGATACCAAGGATAATACTATAGGTGGGTTACTAGTTGGGTATGTTCTTATTTGGGCCTAAGTTCAGAAAGCTACTTTAACCACTTCACATCAGTATTTTAAAAAAAATTCCGTGCCCACCCGCGGTATTATTTTTTGGAACTTTTTGGAGCTCCTTGAGTAATCGTTTTCTTAGAAAATATTGTTTCCACAATGAAACCCTGACTTGACAAAGGAAATAAAACACAGGTTCTCATAATTAGTATCGGGATTTGATGTTTTTGTGTGAGGAAACTGAGAAGGCACTGACAGTGATTCACAGAACCTCGGCAAAAACTTGCCATGGTATGCTGGAATCTTGGAACACTCGGCATTGACTCCCGTTGAGCCAAATGTAATAACGGACAATGGTGGCAGCCTGTCTGTTCTTGTATCCCACATTTTGTACAATAATAGGACAAAGGTCTAGAAATTACACAATAACCCTGGAAAGGGAATTTACAAGGCATGTTTTCCAGAACCTGTTGTCTCTCCTTGTACAGGTAAAGCTCCGACCAAGTCAAGCAACTTCGGCTACGGCTACTGGTATTGGCTGCAACTACAATGTTGAAGAGTAGGACTTATCAGCATTGTGGCCATAGTTACTGCCAGAGCCATTAATTCGGACATGGCTTAAGTGTATAGGCCCCTTGCATAGACCCCTGCCATTGCTTAGGTCAAACAATGGAAACATGCCGTGTGTAATGTCCATGCACAACACTCTGCCAATGGTACATGCTCTTGTAATCCCAGTGAGGGCACTGTTTGAACTTGTGACGTCATATGCAAGGGTTCTATTACTTTAACTCGTGGAAATTTCCTTCGTGCTTTTGAGAGGCTTCGGGCAAAATTGTGTCACCCAAAGCTATGTGTGTACACCTGAGCTACTTTGAACAAGATTTGACTTTTTTGCAGTTTCAAACTACATGTAAAGTAAACGCTATTTTGGGAGATAAATCACTTTCGCCCTGACTTGATAATCGTTTTCTTTTCAGCAAAGCAGTTCTTCTTCTTTTTAGCCAATTGGCATGACTGGCATCTCAGATTGATTCATTTGGGAATTATGTCGGTACCCTGTGTACTATTCTGTAATAATAAGATGTTGACATTGTCTTCTTTTGTGGCATTTGTTTCAGAGAACAACAGCAAATCTCTCAAGGAGGATGATGAGAGCATTGAGAAGGACTTAAAAGAAGAGGCAGAAGAGGATGTGAAGGTCAATGGGGATGCCACACCCAAAGGTAGATGGCAATGTCACTAGTTGGAATCAGGCATTGTTTAATGAGCTTGGTATAAAAATTCAAATAAAGACATCTTTTTTTTCTTTCTTTTTAAAAAATCTTCCATTTAAATCGTTTGTTTCGGTCAGGAAATGTTTCAGGATTCTCAGATATGGTACAACACACCCTTTTTGAACTCCAACATCTTTGTATTTTTCTGAAACTATCCTGGTTCTAAACCGCCCTCTATTGAAGTGTGTCTGCTAGTGTGCACACTCATACAATTTTCTGCTAAGCAGAAATGAGCAGGCTGCCAGTCACAAATTGTACATAATTTGGTTGTGCTTAGCTATTTTTGTGCTTAAGCAGCTTGGTGAAGTTTGGCCCAGGTGAACTGGGTCAATACACAAAACCAGTGGTACAGATAGAACCTTCTTGCACTGTTTCGCTTAAACACAGGTTTGTTTGTTAGGTTGTTTTTTCACTAAATTGAGTGAGACATTTTTTCCAGCTGATGTGATAATAACCAGACTGTTGTAATTCCTAAACAGATGTGTCCCCTACGGAGCACAACAAGCTACCAGGTCAAAGGTCATTGGAAGAGGAACTGGAAGTGTATAGAGGTAGGATTACACATGTAACACTATTTCTTCCCACTATAAACCATCTCGGGTGTACATACAGTTCCTTTGTCACTGAGATACAGTGGTTCTTGAAGCCTGTTTTACCTTTTCCTTACCACAGGCTACTTTAGTCAACTACTCTTATAATTATTATCATGCATACCAATTCCTGGCTGATCATCTGATTTCCTCCCCCCCCCCCCCCTCCTTATTAGTTGTTAGAAAACTTGGCCGTCAGTTTCCTGGGATATGCAGAAGCTTGGTGTTGGATGTGGGAGATTCAATGTAATAACAAAATTCATTTGTGTATTTGTAGGTCAGCTAGTAGAATCTGAGAACAGGTTGCAGGAGAGTCAAGACCAGGTCAACAGTCTACAACTTCAGCTTAAACAGGCCCAGCTGGAGGCCATTGAGAATATAGCTAAGGCTAATGCTATCCAAGGTAATTTTGGACTACTTTTCTTATGCTGTTGCTGTTGCTTTTGTTGTTGTTCTTTTGGGTTTTTTTTGGGGGGGGGTTTTGTGTTTGCACTGTAGGGTGTCACAACTGTAGGTTCTACTTGTAAACAATGGTAAAGAAATACTTGTGTCTACCGAATTTTTGTAACCTATCCGTTTTACAAATGATATGTAGGAGGGGTATTGGTGGCCCAAAAACACAATTGTTTCATGGAATTTTCATTTGTCTTTCACTTTCATCACTGAGCTGTGTGTGGGTCATATATTTAGTATTATTGCTATATCTCTCTGGTAATAAAACCAAGGGACCTCAATAGTGAACTAGCACTGTGACCCGTAGGCCTGAAGATACCTGTGTAGAGAAGATGTTGAAGAAATCAGTTTTAGGTGGTGGGAGGAAAACCCCAAGTAGGGAAAACCCACGCAGTCAGGTTGGGACTGAAAACCCTAGCCATATCGCCCAACTCGCAAGGCCGGACGGCCACTTCAAGGTGAGGGCTACACTTTAACTGATTTGGGCTGTCCACCCAGATCAACTGTAACCAGGGGCACGTTGCCACCTACTCCTGGGGCTGAAACAGGGTTACCCCCTTCACAGTCTGTAAGGATGTAGGCAAGGGTATCATCCACTAGGAGCCTGGTTGGCAGAGCAGAGTGCACTACCTTCCCAACACTTTACGAAGCAATTATGGTTAAGTGCCTTGCTCAAGGACCCAAGTGTCATGACCGGGATTCGAACCCACACTCTGCTGCTGACAACACCAGAGCTTGGGTCCGATGAACTAAGCCGCTCGGCCACGACACGCCATATGCAAGGCTCCGGTCTGGGATGCGAACCAGGGTCCACAGTGGTGAAAGGCAGGGAAGAAACCTCAGAGCCAACCTGAATGCCCCTTGTTATCCATTGTGTGTCCTACATGTATGACAGTGTATGTACAGGGTCTATTTTAATGGGGAAGAACTAACAGGTCTTGCTGGTACTACTGTACCTTCTTATCTTAGAATTTTTTCAAATTTTCCATTTTTACTTTAATGCAGAAAAACTCCAAGAAGCTGAGAATACAATGGAAGAAGCAATAAACAATGCAACAGCTAACCTAAGAGAACGGATTGGTAAGGAAAATTGGTTCTTTCTGAGGAAACTCCTGGGATCTATGGCAGTTTGTGAAGCGTTTTCGGCCACTAAACCTTGGGTTGCATCGTTAACAAAGAAAGCCTACATCTTCTTCCTCACTCTTTATTTTATCACCATGTGCATTATTACCAACCTGTTCTTAATGCCTGTTGATTTCAAAGTCTTGTATAGAACATGTCACCTTGTTTACCAATAGAGTGACGTGGTACATTCTTGGGCATTACCTGGCAGGCAAAATGCTACACTGGTCATATGAGAACGTTTACATGGTGTGTCATAAGTCCCATTTGAATACAAGCATTGCATACAGCTGAACAAGTTTCGATATTTATAGTTTACTATTTATAGTTATTTCTTAAGTTGTGATATGTGTCCCCTTTCTTCATGTCAAAAATCCTACGTTACAATTACAATAATATGTAAGGTTTTATGCTTTATTTCATTGAGCTGTGTGTGTACAAATTGTGACTTTAGGAAGTTTGTTGCTTTTTTTAAAAATGTGATGTCACTGGTTTTATGGTCTGTACACTTTGCACTTATTTATAATTTCTACATTTGTGAACAAAACTATAATCTTAACTGTATTGCTTAACTGTATTTGTTACAGTGTTTACATTTTTAATGTACTCTTCATGTGCTTTTAAAACTTTGATGAGAATTTCTTGTGTATATTTTGTGCAATTTTCATGTGTTTCTCTCATTACAATAAAGTTTGATTTGAACTAAATTCACCATAAAGGCTTGATTTGAATTGGGACTATGGGGTATGTGACCATTAAATGATGTACCTTTGGTTGTGTTTATTATCAGCTGACATGGAGGCGTCAGAGAGAAGTAAAGCAAGTCCAGTGATTGAAACGATTCATGGTAAGTATTCCGTTGGTAAGTCTTTGCGTCACACTTGCGTGTGTATCTACCGCACACCCTAAGTTTTCGCTACTTTTGGCTCTAAAGCTGTCATACGTTTATGTGTAACTTTATCCCAAATCACCTAGTCTACGTCACCTCACTTAACTGTAGAGCTACTACATTTGCATATTTCCCAAGCCAACGCTAACGCTAAGATTTGTTACACAATAGCGCCCCCTGTTGACTCTCCCATGATGCCCCACGGCATAGATACCTCGTTAGTTTCCTCTTTTCTCTTAGCGCCCACAGTCACCGGATGCATTTTTGTCGGCTCTGTCTGAAGACGCATATTCGCTGAGTAAAGAGAGTAGTATTGTTGTTATTTATTTGTTATTTAGTTAGTGTTAAGTCTTTATTTATTACTTATATATTGATTATGACTAAGAAACCTTTGGCAGGGAGGGAGACTGTCCATGACAGGGAGAAGTTCTTCATAGTGCAAGAGAGACTTTAACACATACACAGTACAGGCTGCTAAAGTATAGGATTCAAACTGCCTCTAGCCACTGGGCAAGCTTGGTGGTCTAAGACATTTGCTCTAGCAAGGCAGAGGTCATGGGCTCGAATCCAACCAGGATTCGGGGGAAAAATCACTGAGTGTACAGTGTTTATATTGGTGTATGGGTAAAAACACAAATAATAGTGTTGAATAATACTATTTTAATATCTGATGCAGAACCAATCTATGCCAAGTCAGAGGAGCGAGTTTTGAGTGCTGCTGCACCGGATGCCCGGAATAATCTTCTGAACACAATGTTACCTGAGCAGCTTGCTGGTCTCCATAATCACATTGGGGAAGAGTCTGGTACGTACGTCATGCTAGGACGGTGTCTATGAATTTGTTTCTGGGTGTTTTGCCAAGATCTTGTTTTGGTTGTACTTTTATTGAAGCATCAGACTTGTTTATACTCATTGCATGAACTGTTTCTCAATTTTGGAATGTGCCCTAGAAATTATTTTGGTCAAGTGAATTGTATTGTAACACGCTCTGTTTTGTTTTCTTCAGTTTGTTGATTTGGGCTGGAAAAAATTTGCATGAAAATTTCTGTTTTCTTCAGTTTGCTTCACAGTTGTTTTTGTTTTGCTTTTGCGGTGTATAGATTTGCCTTGTGGTGCATCCGATACTTCCCTGTCAGAAACCTTGCATGAAGATCCCTCAGGTTAGCAAAAGACACGCGGCTGCCGTCTGCCCAGTAGCATAACCTAACATTTCCATTTAGAGTTGGGGGGGGGGGCAGGTGGCAAGTTGAGTCAAAGACATAGTTTGGGGGTTTGGGGGGTTTTTTTGGAGGGGGAGGGGGAGGCTATTTAATGTATCAAACCATTGTTTTGTGCATTTTTAAAAATCTTATTTTGAGGGGGTGGCAAGAGGGGATCAAGGATTCTGAGAGAGAGGGGCTCTCTGGTTTTATTTCTCAAGCTTTGCAAAGCCTGAAAAACAAGCATTTTAACACGTATGCAGCATGAAACCCTTTCACACTGAAATATTCACAGGTATTTGTTTGTCTTGAGGAATGGAATGAAAGTTGTAGCCATTGATGTAGTACACCTTTAAAAACCTCATCAGGAAGTTGATTTGCTGATGTGGTGATGAATGGTGCACGGCATAGCCATGTTCCCCTTTCACTGTATACTTAGTGATGTCCGCTTATAATTTACTTCTTCCCCCCACCAAGTTGCAGACAACACAGTTAGTCACTGAATCTGTCTGCACTCAGTCCTAGGATAGTCCAGAAGCACTGGTGGCCGAAACAATTGGCCCTGATTGCAATCTCTGATCTTTGATTATGACTCTATCTGAGCGTGGTTTTGATAGGAGGGATTTTGTTTGTGTTACAGCGTCCTTCGATGACAGGCTTGACGACGCTCTACAAGTCAGTGCAAAAGAAATTGAGACATTGAAAGGTAAGAAAAGAGTCAGGATTTCTACAAGTAATGTAAAGTAGATTGCTGTTTGTTGCAGCTCATAGTACAGCGGGGATGAGAAATTTCAGATTTTAATGTGAATCCAGACTTTTTAAAGTCTACCTAGTAAACAATAAGGGCTGTATTTTTCTCCAAATATTAATAACATTGTGTGTTATACAGTGTAGTGCGTATTTTAGGCTATGCAAATGCTTACACATTTACGAGCTGACCTTGCAATGGCAAGCGTGTGGCAGCAGTAGCTGCGTCTAACGTTGGTGCACGGGGTTTTTGTAACTGTTCACATGCACGGCACAAAAGGTATTCAATTATCACATGACTAAGAATTTATCTTTGGTTTACTCAGTTGCCGTTGGGCCTTGGAACTCTCGGTACATAACTGACTATCAAAGACCCTTGGGACGTTTTTCTCTTTTGTACAAATTGGTTGTAAAGGCCTAAAGGGAAAGGAAACGGAATTGACAGTGTCTTGGATGATAAATGTCTATGGTACACATGCATTGTCTTGTATATAATTGTTATAAAAAGTGTGGTTTTTATCATTGACATGATTTCTGTGATAAATCTGGTACCTATGATAAACATGATTTCTATATTGATATGAATTCTTCAATACAGTCTGATTTCAATAATAGCAATGATTTTTTGTGTTAACATGATTTCTATGATAAACGAGATTTTCATTTTGAAATGTGTTCTATATTACATTCTGATTTCTATGATAGACATGATTTCTATCTTAACATGATTTCTGTCATAAACATGATTTGTTGATGAACCTGACTTCTATGATAAACTTGATTCCTATCATATACATGATTTCTGTGATAAACATGATTTCCATGTTGACATGAATTATATATTACATGTTTTCTATATTGACGTGATTTCTATGATACATTCCTATTTTTATGGTAAACCTGGTTTCTACTAGACATGATTTATTTGATTAACATAATTTCTATGACACATTCTGATTGCTATGATAAACCTGATCTCTATGATAAACATGATTTCTTTGATATACATGATTTCTATGATTCGCATCATTTCTATGATAAACATGATTTCTGTTGTACACTTGATTTAATGATACATTAACATCTATTATAGCCACGATTACATGAAACTACTTACAGTCCATACAGAACAAATGGAATGTAAAAGCAATGTAAAAGCAAGTGGCTACCTCCCCCCCCTCCCCAACTTCAACACCTTTTTTTAGGGTATCCCAATATCCCTACCAGCCTCTCAGCCCGCTAGCTGTAATTGGTCATATCCTCATATCCTACTCATGATGCACTGTCGATATCCCTTCAAGGGAAATTGACGATCTAGCAACTGACTCTGATCAGGTCTGTGTATTTTTAGGCCCCTCCCACCTATTACCTCTTCCCTTTATGTTTTAACCATACACAGAGAAACTGAAGGAATCACAGAGCAAGCAAAAGTCATATGAAGAGCAACTGGATAAACTCAGAGGTAAGATTTGTGAAATTTTTTTCACATGTTTTTGCCAGCCTACAATATGATATCATGTGGTGAATGCATCTACACAGTACACAGTCAACCCTCCTACTGTCTGACCATTCAATATCCACTGAGGCTTTGAATGATAGATCGACTTTGCCAGCCTGCAATATGATATCATGTTGTGAATGCATCTATACAGCACACAGTCAGCCCTCCTACTGTCTGACCATTTAATATCATCCACGGTGGTTTTGAATAAAAGATAAACTACACCAGCCTGCAACATGATTCCATTTGGTGAATGCATTCACAGCTGTGTCACACACAACCCATGCAGTTAAATGAAATAGTTGGTCAATTATCTGGAAAATGTTACCAATAATGGTAGGGCTGTTGTGCACATACAGAATTACAGTTTTTACTGGGCAATTGTGTTACGGTCTCACTTTTTCAGTGTTTTTTGTGTCCTGTCTTTAATGATGATTTTATTCTTTACAGTACAACAAATAATATTCTGTTCTAGTTCTCATGTTAAACAATTGCCACATGGTTTGTTTATTTACTGTCCTCAGGAGACTTGAAGGAGATGCAGGTACGTCACGAAAGCCTGACAGAGAAGAACGAAGAGCTAAAAGAGAGACTGATGGAAAGTCAAGATGAGGCCAGAGAGGCAGTGGATAGAGTTGACGATTTACAAGGTATGTCTGGGGCTAGGACAACAATCTTGACTTGCCATTGATTCATTCAGTTCATTGTTCCCACTTCGAAGTGAAACTGGAAACAGTACAAGTCTAAAAGTGATTTAAGCCCAATATTTAATTGTACTTTTTTGTCAGTGTACTATTTATTGTTGTATAATGTTTTGTCTTTATTCTGTTTTACTTATGTTCTGTTTTCTCTGGCAGAACGCTAAACTTTGAACAAATGTGAGATTTCGGTAGAGCTTCATAGATTCTTTTCTTTCATTTGATACCACCAGATTTGTAAACATCAGTTAAAAATTTGCAAAGTTGTTATTTTGTAACAATTATTTTCGTTCTGATAAAGCATTTGAGTAAGGGTAGTCTATTGTATCTGAACACCACTTTTTCACTAGCTATAACCAAAAATAGTATCTTATTTATGTAAATAAGATACTGTTATTGGGTTTTTTTCCTCATAATACCAAAATTTCACCTTTTGAAATCTGGTCAAAGTTAAGGTTTTTCACCAGAGCCAGTCACACTTATTAATTTATTTGGTAAAGCTAGGAAATTAACCATTCATTTTTTGTTCTTCTTTTTTTAAACATTGGGCATATTTAATTATTTTGGAGGGACAGATTTCAATAATATTAATCAAACTAATAATTCTATTTTGTTTTTCCAGAGCAACTTGACAGAGCTGAGAATTCTGCCAAAGAGGTCAATGATCAGATTTTAGAACTCAGAGGTAAGAATAAAGTGCCAGGTAAACTTGTACAGACAAAATA
This sequence comes from Pisaster brevispinus, assembly GCA_023634235.1. Classification (NCBI taxonomy): domain Eukaryota; kingdom Metazoa; phylum Echinodermata; class Asteroidea; order Forcipulatida; family Asteriidae; genus Pisaster; species Pisaster brevispinus. The sequence goes on from JAMKCF010000004.1 coordinate 18,225,759, forward strand.
TTCACCACTTGGTAGGGAATAGGTTTGGAAATAAAATGCAAACACTGTAGTGACATCCTGGATGTCAGGCATTATTTCCAGGTTAGTAGCATCTTGGAGCATTTTCTAGTTATTGATTCGTAATATCTTGGAGCATTTTGTAATTATTGCTTGTTGATGGTTTGTTTACTTAGATCAACTGATGGAAGAGCAGCATACAGCAAAAGCCAGTGTAGCAGATGCAACGCAGGCAAAGCGTAAGTCTATTCTATTTGCAGGAAAACCTTCAATCAAACAAATATTTTATTGACTTTGCTCAGTGCATTTTTTTTAATTTTTTTTTTAAATACTTTTTACTTTGCGTCAATGAAGAGTTCATCTGCTGACAAATCAACCAATCTGTTCTCTATGTGTAATTCAACAAAGTGTCATCTCTTGTATTCCTCAAGGCAAACTCATTGGGATGTGGGTTCGAATCCCGGTCATAACTTTTGAACAAGACACTTCTCATCATCAAGGAGTCAATGGGTACTTGTGAATTCAGAAATTGGAGCTTGTGATGGGTTTACCGGGTAGCAGTTCATTGTTATTAGTTGTAGTAGTATTATTTCATTGATATTCTGGTGACTATAAGCTGTCAGTTGCTAGTGAGACAAATCTAATCCTTTTTTTTACTCTGCCCTTTTGATCATATACAGAGCAACTAAACAAAGAACAAGAGGCCTTGAAGCGACAAGGAAGTCTCCTGGAACAGATTCAGAGTAAGGGTTTACTTTCATGTCAGAGCTTTCCTTTCTTGCCCCTCTAGAGATATCAAAATAACAGTAGTTGACAATAGTGGTTGACTATTACAAGTCACAATTATCCAGAAAATCAGGGTTGTCTTCCACTCCAGCAAAAGTTGTCCAACATACGCATAGGTTTCTCAACAGAATGTGTTAGGCACCGAAGGCATTAGAGCAGGCAAAATTTGGCAAACGGTCTGGAGAAGTTATTCACCAACTTTATTGATTTGACAATAGCAGTAACAAGCCCATCGAAGGTACACTTCATCTGACCTAAACAAGACTTCAAACAAATCAGGTTCTTTGTAGTAAAAGGTTTCAATTCGTTATGTTAAATTGGAATTGTGAGTAATAATAGAAACAGGTTATTTTATTATAAAACATTGCCCAATGCACGGAATAAATATTATGGTTACTGCACAATGAATGGTCCAACAGATTGACTTGAATATGCGCACAGCTTTTGAAAACAGCGCATTCCAATTGAAAGTGTTAGTATGACAGACATGAGAAACGATAGCGCAAACAGTCGCTTGAGTGGAACGCGCCCCAGTATTCTAATACCTGTAATCAATATATTATGATGACGCCATGGATTTGTCCATTTTGATTTGTATTTTGACCAATTCTAAACATTTTGCCACCTTGCTTCCAATTTTATTTTACCTTACCTATCCTTCATATTTTACCCAATCAATTTCATGTTGGCTTTAAAAACAAATATATAAGCCACATTTATTACATGTATAAAGACACAAAAAAATGTTTTTGGTATGAAATTGTCATTTGAATCGTTTTGACTGTATCTTACGTACCCTTTTCCCTTCTGTTTGAAATCAGAGTGTCTCAAACACTTATTACTTGATCATTTTTCCATACCAGAACAACTAACGACGGTGGAGGCGAAAAGTTTGCAGACAGAAGCCCAGATAGAGGACTACACAGGTAGTCATTTCTTCATAACTTCATTTCTTCATAGCTAAGACTGTGAATTTTAATTAAGGCTGTGTTCATCCAGTGTAGGATGTAGACCTCCTCATGAAAATGCCATTCATCTCTATTCCTTGCTGTTCTTGTCCGTACTGTTCCTGCATAAGATCTTATGTCATCCCTCCATCTTCTTCTTTGTCTGCCTCTTCTCCTTCTCCCTGTTCTTGGTTGCCACTCCATTAGTCTTGTTGTCCATCTGTTGTCTGCTCTTCAGGCAGTATGTCCAGCCCACCTCGTCTAGAATGTTTTATTTTCCTTATAATGTCTGTAACTCGAGTTTTCTTTTGTATTTCTGCACATGTGACATCTCTGATTGAGATTTGTATTTTGCAATACTTAGATGTAAGAACTAAGACTGTACTTTTCATATATACACAATATTCTGGCAATTACTTGAAAGGGTATTAGGTAGTGTTGGAATCAGATCCTACTTTTTTTTCTTGCCTTGTAAATTGGAAGAGACTTTGAATATTTATCTTATTTTCCTAAAATTACTGACCAAGTTTGTTCGGAATCTCTCCAGATGAAATAAAGCACCTGAAGGAGGATTTAGTAAAAGAGAGACAAGAAAGATTGCGGCTTGAGAAGGAGTCTAAAGGAGCGCAACAACCACAAAGAAAAAGTAAAGAAGTGGAAGCCCAGAGACAAGGTAGTAGGCTCCACACAAGTGGCTTATAGAAAATGAACTTTGCAATGGCATAATTTCTTAATGACCAGTTATTGGAATTGTATTTGTGTTGTTTATAATTTAATATGGTAGCTTTGTTTCTGCTTTCCTTTGTAGGAAATTGTGGGTAGCTAATGTGAAACTATTTTAGTAAACTTTTGTGTTTAATTTATCTGTACCAATAACATTTGGGCATGATATATTCTTGTGTTAATGTTGTCTTATCTTAGTATTGAAGGTTTACTGTTGGTTGTGACAATACAATCATCAGGAATGTGATGTGTGATGATTTTTTCTGATTTCCTCAGAATTTTCTCAAAACGTCCTGTAGCTTTTACATTTTCTTGAAAAGGTAAAGCAGTCTCCAAAGGGAGAAGGAAAAAGTCCACAATTTGTCAGAAACTGAGCCCAATTTCATGGCTCTGCTTACCCGGAATTCTGCGTTTACGGCCCACAAACTCACTAGCTTTACGGGGTGCCATAAGCACAGAATGTTGTTGTAAGCACCACTTTGAAATTGGGCCCTGTAGTTTTTTTTAAAATCTGATGGAGCACAGAGTCCTTAAACCTCCTGAATTGTAACATCTGAGAGGTTCTAGGCTTGGAATAAAGGGGGTAACCCTGGCCGGCAGGCAATTTTCCTGGAATGTTCTCATTCGTTAAATCTCATTCCTGATTCATGCCGATAAAATAACTACATGTTGGTCTTTTGTTGCAGGAGCTGTTAAGGCATCCCCACAGATGGGTCAGATATCCACAGCCTCCTCTAAAGGTATGCTTAAACACTGAATTTCTAGGGTTTGTTTATTAATGTATGAAAGTGCAGATTGCAAGATGGAATTGACATGATCTGTTTGGAATTCCAGGCCTGGAATTACACGGGGGCCTTTGAGTCCGTAGCCTCTGGTTGCCCCTGGTCTTAGACTCGGCGCCCCCTCAAAAGTTTCCCACAGACTTAAAGATTTTCCAATGGAAGTGCCCTTTGCACAATGAAAAGGGCCTTGCCCTCTCAAAGATGAAATTCCAAGCCTGTAATTGTTTATTCTACTCTCTTGAACATGACATGTCTGACATCTTTCAGTGTATTTCAGTGTGATTTCAGTACTACTTACGTTCTTTGTATTTTCATCATGCGTTGTAGTCAATTGTTTGATATTGTTGTATGTCAGTTTCCCCTGACTCTTCTGAAATGTTGATAACTGCTTTGTTCTGTTTTGTTTACTTTCTATTGTAATTCATATTTTATCATGACCTCTTTGAACGCCAGCTGTATGGGTTGTTGTACCTTGATTAACATAAACAAATAGATAAATGGATAACAAATAGATAAAGCTACACGTGATCACGCTTTTCACTTCACCAATTCAGTCTATAAAAGTTAACCATTAAAATTGTCTCCTCAATTGTGCAACTGTTTTAAGTAAGTTCTACTACCCGCTCCTACAACACCAGATCTGTTTCACAAGGGAATCTAGTTTCTCCTTTATCCAAATCCAATCCAGGATAATGTCAGTTTGCTGCTTGTGTAGTCAATGTATTCAATGACCTCATTGTGTTACTCAAACACCATTTCCTTTGCCTACCCCTCTAGCCAGTTTTAAATGCCAGTACAAGAACTTGACATTTTTATTTGATGGTACATGTGAGACTTGTATTGTGGTGGTTCTATTCTTACTGTTTATGTACCAAGGTGCAATTTTTGATATTTCCCATTTCCATCTCTTCTGGCTGGCTCAGAATTTGCTTTTTAATTGTCATTGAGGATTACTGAATTGTGATGATTTTATCAACCTTGCCTCACTTTCTATTCATTTTTTTATGTAATATCTTTTTAATGTAATATCTTGTGTCTCACAATTTTCTATTTGGATACTAATGAATGTTCTTAATTTCTGGGCACCTTTGAAAACAATATTTTGGCTGAAAAGTTTCCCCAGGATTAACAAGAAATATTTGTAAAAAAACACTGAGTATAAGAAACCATAAGTACAATATGTTTAAGTTGTTTCATTAATAACAATTTGTATATTTATGAAACTTACTGTTATGTTTTAAGTAGATTTAGGTAGATTTGTTTGTAACTATAACTTTAATGAGTGTTTTAAGTAGATTTAGGTAGATTTGTATGTAACTATAATTTTAATGCGTAGTTGCTGAATAAGGTCCTTGGTTATAATTTTTACCCTCATTCAATAATCAAAATTTCGTTTCTTGACACGTTTATTCTTATTTTGTTTGCAGACAACCTTGAACTTCAGAGTGAATGCAGTGATCTGAAAGTAAAGCTAACAGAAACAGAGGCCAAACTGACCCTGTAAGCCATTTTTCTCAAAATGATTAAATGTCTACTTTCTGTGAGAAAAGTTGTCCTGTCTATTCTGTGTGGATAATCTTAAAGTTGCATCGCCAAGCTCAAGCTTGGGTTCAGACTTGGGCTCAGGCTAGGGCACAGGCTTGGGCTCTGGCTAGGGCTCAGGCTTAGGCTCTGGCTAGGGCTCTTGCTAGGGCTCAGGCTTAGGCTCTGGTAGGGCTCTGGCTAGGGCTCCGGCTTGGGATCCATTTTGGGCTTGGGCTTAGGCTCTGGCTTAGGCTCTGGCTTGAGCTCCGGCTTTAACTGTGACTCAGGCATTGTCATCATTCTTTTAGTAGTGTGTATTTTTCATGGTACCTCAACATCGAACTAATTCTGGAGCCAGAGGTAATGTCCGAGTCGTGGTTTGGAAAATACCCTTTGATGAAGAAAACTGTCATTTCCTCAATACAGGACAAGAAAAGAAAGTGGCAAGTTGAATCAGGACACCAATAAGTTACATATCTTACTGAAAGAGGCTGAGGCACAGAGAAACAAGCTTACCGAAAATGAGTTCAGATGGAAGAAAGAATCGAAAGAAATGACCAAGGAACTGGAGAGGAAAAAACAACAGGTGAGTTGAATAGGAAACATTGTATGTTATTATTGTAATCAGGCTTGATAATCGTCCTACTTAAGTCTGATTTGCGATATTTGCCCTCTGGAAATTTTTTTATTAATAAGGCCTGAAAAGTATAACACAGCCTACACCATTTGTACATGTAGGTTAGCCCTCGTACTCATTAAATTGTTCCTACTTTTCATCCAAGAACCAAATATCTTGCCTGTATAATAATAAAATATTGATTTGTTTACACTGAATTGCTGTACTCATTGCTTTTCCCGATTTGTTTTGGGGTTGTTGTTTTTTGTGGTTTTTTTTCTTCCTCTTCCCCGCTTCCCCCGGCATAACTATGAATTAAATGTTAAATTTCGTCAGATAGTTGAACCCCCAGATGATGTCACATGACGTCATCAGGGTCCGACTTCATGGCTCTGCTTACTGCGGAATTTCATGCTTACCCTGTGAAACACACAGTTCTTTGTGTTGTAAGCGCAGAATTCTGTGGTAAGCAGAATTATGAAATTTTGCCCTGGTGTCAAAGTTACAATTTGATTCAAGCTATAATAAGCAGGGAACCAGTTATAGGCCCTGTTCATGTACATGTACGTGACGTAGTATTTTGGTTGGTAACCCATTCTGCAGAGTGAAAATGTCCTGTAATTTCTAAGTCATTGTACTTAACAGTGAAAATGGCCCCTGCTTATTCTGATCATCTTCATTATTTCATCCTCATTTACAGTTGTCCGCAGCAGAGGAAGAGAGGCGTGTCCTGACGGAGAGGGTCAAAGTAGTGGAGGAAGACAAGTTGAGACTTCAGAGAGAGCTTAAACAGATACCAACAAGACAAGAAACAGGTGTTGCTGCAGCTCATTCAGTAAGTCTGTCACCCTACTATAGACCATATAACCTTGGTTTACAAAAGAGTCACAGAGCCTGGACTTCCTGTAGACACAATTTGTACTAGCTCAATGGAAGAAAGCATAAAATGTTACACTTTGTGGAGATTGCACTGTTTGATTTTTACCATTTTTGAATTGAAATGTTGAATTGAAAGCAGAATTTCATGCACAGTTTTGTTTTTTTCTCTTCATCATCAGATGTCCCAGATGAAGTACGTTCCCATCATCGTCATCTTGATCGCCATCTTTGCAGCCATTGTACAGTTCTTTGTCGCCATGTCTTCCTCTGTATGACAATGCTCGTGCTAGCTGCACTGTATGGATCTAAGCAAACACTTCATGAAATTTTGCAAAACTTTGATTAGGATCACAGCATTTGTTTACACGGAGTCTGTAGCACATTGGTGATATGGGTATCCCCCCCAAAAAAAGTTGTGGTAAAAAAGCAAAACTTTTGTGCAATTCAATTCATTTTCATCTGGTATTGACACATTTTTTTAGAAAACAGTTTTTCAATGCTGTTTTGTTTTGTTTGTGTTTTACTCACACCCACTGTGATGATGATGATGATGTCGTTTGCTGTATCGATCTCTTATCAAAGCATGTCAGCCAGTTAATGACCAGGTCGCCAGCCCGATGAAGGACTGCGATGCCACCATTCAGCTATCATATGGTGCATCGTCTGGGGTTCACCACAGTCACAAAGCAGGGATGCCGAATAGGCCATCCAGTGCTGACAAACACACATCATGTACTTAGCCAATGCAATTGACTTTACCATCACAATCTCATCCAGTCATGTAAGGTCAAATACCTGGATCAGCATTCATGGCCCCTTAGAATTTTCAGTGAATTTCCCACCATTAGAGCATTTCAAAAACTCTGCAATTTAATGAGAGAGACATGACCCAGAATCGTCTGTAATTTAACCCTCAAAGATTTTAAAGTGAAAATATATCATTGGTTTTGGAAAAGTATGTTCACTTCCACATCCTGTAGTTTTCCGAACCTGTACAAATTTCCTTCAAATTAAGTAGCCATGTTTCAGTGAGAAAAAAAAATAGGAAGAATGTTTGCTTTGATTTGGGCTTATTGCGATTGCTGCAATTGAATTAAGCACCTGTGATTTTAGGGATCTTTAAATGCAATTCCTCAATTTTCAACAGATTAGCACTGGTCTGAACTTTATAATCAGTGAGCTTTCAGATTGAAACTTATTCATTTGGGGTTTAGGTTGGGTTTTCTTATTTTTTTTGGGGGGGGGTGTAGTTATTACACATCCCATATTTTACCTTAAAGCAATTTAAAAGTTCTGTAGATAAAGATAACCTTACAATGTCTGGATGAGAAAGGACTATTGGATGTGGGAGAATAATTTCAAAGTTACTCGAATTTCAAAGTGAGAATGTGTGGGGAAAAAATTATTTGAAAATAGTCTGGTTGAATTGCTTGAAATTCTAGAATGGATTTACAGATGGTTTACCAGGGATGTTTGCTGCTTTAAGATGCTGCGATTTGGTGCAATCGCATCGGCCTGCAGTGCCATTCCAGACTTTTGTTCCTTTATCAGAATGCATTAGAGCCTGTCGTTTAAAAAGATAGAGAGAGAGAGGCGCTGGCATGACTGCACGGACACATCCAAACCATGCTAGGTTGCTATCTGTCACTTCGTGCTACATCTCAAAGCGTCGAGAATAGGACACCGGCCACAACACTGTGTGCTTTCCTTGTGACTGGCTCCCTGCAAGTTTTTGTTAATAATCTGCAAATCAACTCCAGTTTCCCACGGAAAAAAAATGTTTTGATTTGCAGTGAAGAATCATAACTTGTATCCCGGTATCTTGTTATCAGTTGGCTCCGATTTGATGTTTTCACAATGTTTGCTGTGATCCTAATCACGAGGGCTGCCATCGATACAGTGCAGCTCAGTGTACATTATCTGTACATATTTAATTTGTATACCATGATACGTTCTTTTTGATACATCAGGTAAATACTTATCATGTAAATATCAGAGGGGAGGGAGGAATCTTTCAGGTACCATGTGAAGGGCATGTGGATACTCAACCATCCCTTCTTCTTTTTTTGTGGTCTAAACAGCCTTTTCCTTTGTTTCTGTTGCAAGGTTTAGCAACGTTGCTGTATTTGAGTTTTTCAAAGTAGATGGCTGTTTCAAAACTAGAGGTTTAACATTTAAGAATGTTTGGAGAAGAAACAGTCTGTGTATTAAATCACTGTCTGAGTGCATAGGTGTTCTTATCATTAGCATAGTTGCAAGATGGCAAAACCACCACCCCCAAAAACTGCTGGGCATTGTTTAGTGATGCAGGCATGTAGCAACGGGGTGGCCAACCGGCCATGACCGCCCCACTTTTTGCTTGTGTTTGGCAAATTCAAGAATTTAGACCTAATAAACATAATAAAATAGCCCAAACCAAGTGGTAGTGGTGAGTGCATTTTCTGAAGTTTTCTCCAAAAATAACTATTTGAGCCCATGAGATCTGTCAAGAAACGTAGCTACGTTTCCATCTTTTTCTATCTTTCCCTACCCGGGAAGGATGGAAAATGTCATTAGTTTCATAAGCCTTCTGTGCCATTGTTATACGACATGTATACAGCACCTGCACAAAACAGGATATTCATACCAACAAGTAGAACTATTATTGTCAAAAACCTTTGGGGGGTTTTATGGGAAAGGGTGATATACCCCTCCCCAACTACTGTAGCAGTTGATGGACACTGTTATCAAGATGTTCATTCGGATTATCTGCTCGCATGGATTGTAACTAAATGACCAGCCCACTTTTACACACCTTGCTACGTGCCATGATTCAATCCAACTGTAGATTCACTGCACTTATGTAGATGCATTCACCACATTAGATTATTCTAGCAGACTGGTATTAAGCTTGAATCCTATACAAGCATTTGAGTGTTGTTGCCAAGTAAGTCCAACAACAATCCTTCAAAATAATGACAGGATAATTGTAGCCTGACAACTGTTTTGCTTTTTCACTACGAAGAAGTGAGTTGAATATTGGGAGGATGTGGAGTTTCTTTTGGACGTTCACTCTGTGTCTACTGATGAAACCGCTTCGTTAATTAAAACCAGAAAGTAGGACTTCCACATTACCAGAATCGAGTATCTGCCATTACTGGACCCTCTACATTAGAAGTTATTAATAACATGTCAGTTATCATAGCAATGGGTCAGTTTACGGATTCACTGTGTGGATTGTTTTGTTAACAATACAGTAGACCCTTATTAACACCAGGTATGGTAGACTGGCCAAATGTCCTTGTATAAAAAAAAATGGCTCCTGATCTTTCCACAAAAATATGAAAACAGTACATTTGCTCGTAATGGGGGTTGCAAAGTTACCTGGTATAATCTGTGTTCTCGCTGCGACTATGCGCGTATCTTCCAGTTTTTTAAAGAAATGGAAACACGCATGGGACAGTTTGGGACTGTAGTTGAAATGGTAGCTGTTCAGGTGGGTTTTGTTGAGTTAATACTGCAAAACCCTCATTGATAATATACTCATCCTAGATATCAGGAATATCAGTGGCCAACTTTGGATTCGAACCCACGACCTTTTGATCATAAGACCTGCATTATACCCCTGTTATCAGACAGGTAGTGTACCATGAATTGAGTGTTGTTCACACCGTGCACCCAGGATCAAGTACCCCTCACTCTGTGATAAGAGCGCATCTCGGTGAAATTACCTTGCTCATTTGGGATTTTTGTTTTTTGGGGTGTTTTTTGGTATTTTTTTTTACCGAGGGAAAAATGACGCGGGTTAGATTGTGGTTGATAACAACTGTAATGTGACAGGTTTCATCAGTTATTTTGGTCACAACTTGAACCGTCACAAACACATGTATAAGGTCATGTGGTGTGTTTTAACCAATACAAAAGCTTTATAAATAGGGCCAATTTGATTGGCCGTGCCAATGCACAGTCCACCAATTGAGGCATTGCTTGGGCTTAATATCCCGATACTTTAACACACTATTTGTATTCTTGTAAAAAGTACCTCCCCCTAAAATCCTCTACAGAATTCCCGAGATTCCAAGCACACAATGAGGACACTATAGAAGAAGGGGGGGTTACCACCACGCCCCAAATTGAGCACCAAATGAGACCAAGATAGTTATTCAGTTTCATACAATCTCATCCCTGTGCAGATATCACAAAATGTAATAGTATAAGGGATGTGGTTGTACCTGTAATGATTTGGAGTGGTCCTCTTTTAGTCTAAAACTCTCCTGAGTGATGGTCTAAAGTCTGAATTAAAAAATTTGAATCTTGGACACAATTTCAGATCCTCAAGAAAGGTAAAGCAAGAAATACAAAAGAAACCTGAAAGCAGATCATCCCATGTGATCTGGGCATGATACTTTTACGGGGTTTTGTATTCCCCAGGGTAAGCCAAAATCCATCCTTTATGGGTTCATTTCTGTTTTTAATGAATACCTTCTGAGGTCATTTTAAATTTGCTTGACGTTTTTATATGATCAGGGGGAATTGTTCAGCCCAAATGTACTGGGCCTAATTTCATGGAGCTCATTAAGCAAACAAATATTGCGTAACTATTTTCTGCTAAGCAGAAATGAGCAGGATACCAGTCACAAATTGTACATGTGAAATGGCAGTTTGGCCGGTAACCTTATTCTGATAAGCACAATTTCGTTGTGCTTGGCTACTTTTGTGTTTAAGCAGCTCTATGAAATTGGGCCCTGGTTGTCTAATGATGTACGGTTGTATCCGACCATCAGTACTATTGTTAAGTCGTTTGCAAATCATTCTGAAAACAGTGACAGGTTTTTTTCTTTCCTTCAACTGTTTTGTTCATGTATGAGCCTTGACCATTGAAGCATTGACCCAAATGTACTTGACATTGTAGTCCCCATAAACGATGTTTTCTTTCTTTCCACTCCACCCGACCCCCACCCGACCATCAAGCCCAAATCCGGTTTCTTGTCCAACAAGTAGTTATCTTGTCTTCCATTCTTTATAATATTTTAACCTTTGGTGTTTGATTAATACGGACCAAATGCATATTTATGCTAAAGTGTTACATATCCTGATAACAGTTTAAACTCCATTTTGGCACCATATAGGCCTACCCTTGGCAGACGAGGCGGGTCAAAATGGGCCAAAGTGATCCCCCCTTGACCACTCTGCATATCAGTTCAGTATGTCTGTGCCCCTCCCCCTTTTTGTGCAACCCTTTCTAGGCGCAGATCCTTACCAGTTTACCCATATACCTAGACCCTGTACACTACACCTCTAATTTGACCAATCCTTGATTCCTTTTTTTTACCAGTGGACTTGATTTGTGGTGTAATTTGATTACACTTACCAACAGGATAATCAGCTATTCGCGCCTTATATTCACTCATAAAACCAAGAGGTCAAAATTAGTGCAGGTTACTTGTATACCTTTCTTCTGCAACGTCACAGCCGCCAGTTTAACTAACCTTTGTTGGCAAAAGTATTAGCGGCTTTCAATGCAAAAATAAAATTAATTTGTTATTATGTATTAGAATAATGTTATGCACTGCTAAATTAATTATGGCCCCAAATTAGTTACGTACAAAAATGGGTTTTAAACGTTTTAATAAAAAGGGCAGAAATTGTGTGCCAACCCAGTGATATATTTTCCTAAACTCAAGGCCACCCATACAAATTAGTGGTCCGTTTTTGTAAACAAAAGAAAGCTCTATTGTAAAGCTTTTTCAGGCCGTATCCAAAATTGGTGACTACGGCTACGTCTGTTGCTAAGGGCGTTCCTAAGGACGTCCTATACTTCAACGCATGATAAAGCGCAGATCCACGTAGCCGTAGTCGCTACTTCGGACTCGGCCTTCAGAGCAGCAGTCTTCCTTCCTTATTACTGTAGTCTAAAAAAAAATGCAAATCTTACTTTAATTATCAGAGTTTTCTTCTAATTTTAGTTTACCTTATCATAAAAGCAATCTTTTTTCTTCTTCAATTCAAAGTGTAATCAAACTGAGGATTGCTGTTTATGAAAATCTACTGAGAAGATAGAATAAGCTGTAACTTCTTATAGGACCTGTGAGTCTGTGACATAAATGCAGACGGACCGTCAGTGACCTCCCGTTTCAACCCATCTCATTTCAGCCTTGAGTGAAAAAAAAACCTCTGCTGTGGTCGAAACTTGAGGCCATTAAAATTGTTTCCAGAAATAATATCAGACAAACGAAGGGAAGTACCAGACAAGAGAAGGCCACTTTGTTATATTTTCTTTTTACAAAATTGGGACTTTCATAATGCCTGGAGGAGCAGGGCCTTCCAATGCATCTTACTCTATCCTGTTTACTTATCCATTTTGTTGAAAACAAAAACTTAATTTCTAAACAGTATACATTAAGTTTAGGTTATACAACATTTTTAACAACCAATCTTGTTAATATTATGGAATGAATGACAGTTACCGTAATCCATGATGGTAAAGTGGTACAAACATCAAATTCCTTAGAAAATTTTCCGAACAAGTACCAGCAAACCGTTTGTGACCTTTTACCCCAAAACAACCCGTTTGAGCATATAAAACAATACAAAAGTATATAATGTGTACACAGGCATATTAAGTATACTTAAACGCAAAGAGTCGGCAAGTGTTTGTCCGGTAGAAATGAATAGAAAGAACAGATGAGTTTTAGTGTTATAGTAAAATGGAAGAGTTGTGAAAAGAAAGAGCTAAAGTGAAGGAGATTTGTTTACAAATACAGACAATGGTTATAATTTAAGCAGAGTTTGGGTTCACTTTGAGAAAGGAGATTGTTGCTCTAATATAGACCGCTGCACTGACGTCACACGTAGCTACTCTCTGCACATGGTCTGCCATTTTGGGATTCGTATTGCATGGAAGACATGGTCTACATGGTGCGTCATGTGCGGTCAGCTGATAGACCTTTCTTTTGTTTACAAACATTGGCAATCATTCTCTATAGGCAGCCTTGAATAGCACAAAATTGATAACTGGAGTGACACAAATTTGCCTGAAACATTTACAGCCTTTTCTATGAAGAATATCTAGAACTTATGTGTGGAAACCATTTGGTGTTGGCTAATTTGATAGAATTTGTAATAAATTATAAACTATTGTACTTTTTTTGCCGTGAAGGCCGCCCATACTTTTGCCAACCATGTTTGGCAAAACTTGCGGCTGTGACGTTGCAAAAGAAAGGTCCGTAAGCCTAACTGCATCTGACACCCAAATTGACGCAATCAACATTTATTGACAGTGTTGACGACGAGCAGTCTAAGATATTTTCAAATTTTATTTTTTGTTTCTCTTAAAAGTAAAAGAAATCCAAACGAACGATCTAAACCTTTATTGTTATGTTCCATCCTTTTAAGTTTTATATTTATCACACAGTACACCTACCTTAAAGGTATTATACATGATTGGTAGAGAAACAATTGTGTTTTGTATCCTTACCATCCTGTATAATATCTTTAAAACTCTCCAGCCCGGTTTTGAGTTCATTTTACCGTTAAACTGTCTGACGTCGTGGCTATAGGTTGGTCAGTATTATAAATCTATTGTTTGAATGTTTATTTGGGTTTGTTTTTAATTCACAAAACCCAAGACAGTAGACAGCAAAAATAGTTGTTGAAATAAGAGATGGAAATTATTTGATATTTTTGTATTTGTAAATGTGTGATTGTCAAGAAGATATTGTTGGATGAGAGCAACAGAGTAGGTATCCATGTCTTTGGTTATAGCAAGTGTAAATAAATACTTGTTTTGTTGTTGTAAGATGCATTTCATGTTGAGAGTCACACGCTTTATATCTCCTGGTTAATTTATTTTTTGTAACACCCAATATGTTATTTTGCCAGGAGAAAAATCCCTTTACTTTAACATTGCCATCTGGTAGAGATCCTTTGAGCTTAAACAACCAAAAGAATCAAACCCTTGTATTGTACCCTGACTCACAACTTCGGTAAACTTATGTTAATTGCCATAGACAGTGGGCCTTTTCAAAACCACAGGCTCCATCTTCTCCGGTCTACGCTTCGTCCCGCCTATTTGTAGCCCCGAACGTTTTCAGTATGGCTGACGAAGCCTAAGCCGGAGCCGAAGCCAAAGTCGTGTCCTTGGAAACACTGCTGTTTTCTCATGGAGTTACGTGGACCTTTTCTGAACCTCGTTTCTCGTTGTAGCCCCATTCATTTCAAAATAGATACCGTGGTGATTTTTTTTATATATATAAAAGAGTAAGACTATTTTTTGAGTGTCCTCTAACAATAACCAGTAAGTAGTGTGTTTATAAATACAAAATTCAGCCAGTAGTTTCCAGAGGTTACCATCCTGGTCCAACCTTTATCTCGAAAGCCTGTGCATTTTGCTTTGAAGCTGAATTGGTTTCTGTGTAAATACTTGTACCTTTAGTTTTCTTGTATGTGCCTATTTATGTGCATATAGGCTCACTTTGTACAGAAAGATTGAGTTTGAATTGAGGAATATAAATGATAATTACTGAAGGTTAATAACGAAGTACTGGAATTATATGTGTGAGTGAATAGTTTGTGAATAAGTCTTGAGACTTTCTTTATGATTAAGATCTCCCCGTTTGGCATCCAGGGTCTTGTTTGGGGTGATTCTTTGGATGTCAGAACCCGAGCATAAAGACAAAGTTTTGGATTGGTTTAGTTGTATACCATGCCCCGCCCCCCCCCCCAATGTTCCCATACTTAAACACACCACATTCCCCGTGTATGAAAGTGCCCTTTCTAAAACCCTCTAAAGAATTCCTAAGATTGCAAACACACAATGAAGGCAAAATAGGGGGCCCATGTCGAGCACCAAAGTATAGGTTCATTTAGCAGCTAACCTATTTTCTGTTTGAAGGGGGGGCAGCCTTGCTCTCCATCAAGGGAACCATCTTGGCGAATAACATTAAAAACCTGCTTTCAGTTCTTTAGACTTGATGTAAAGAATGAAAAGGTCATTGTTAATAGAATATTGGTGATATTTACTGATGTATGCGGCATATCAGCCGCAGAGGGAGTATTTATGACAGCCTCACTTTCAAATCACCCGTGAACAAAGCGATTGAAAGTTAACAAGTAGTACTAGGTACCTTAATGCCACAGTTTCGTAAGTTATTTGATGGTCCCGATGTCCCTTTTTTGTCCTTTAGCGGTTTTGGACTGCCAGGTATATAAGCCAGAACTAGAGCTTGTTTGACGAGGGGGGTATCGTACAGGATGACTGATTTGAGTTTAATTAACTCCTAATTTTGAAGAGCCGTTGTCAAACTAAAACTGCATAGCGGATGCTTTAGTAATGAGACTAACAGGTAACCATTCTGAGCTGATGCATTATTACATTGTCCTATCCAAATCCAGATTGTACACTCCCAAAGCTCAATTTCTCTAAATATATTTCACTTGTTTTCACTATTACCATAGAGATGTTGTGACGTCACGTTGTGCTGGGCAATTAAGATTGTTTCATTGGCTAGCTCATTTAAGGATGAATCTTATGAAATATCGAGTCCGGGGTGTCGGACTGTCGTTCCCTTGAAACAAAAAACCTGTCAAAATGCCGGGGGAGAAAGTCAGTATGTAATTACAAAGGTTTAAAAAAAGAAGATGATGTACCAGCGCCTATACTCCCGACCGCACACTCTGCCTGACCTTCGGACACAGATTTTCACTGGCACAGGCGTAATTACCGGGGGTTGGGGATTGTGTCCCCACCCCCCTTGTTTGTGACTGCGGGGGTAGCCCATAGGACAACCGCCCCCCCCATTTTTGTGCGGCCTCAGAAGAAAATTGACTGTGCAACTTCTCGTTCAAAGAGAAGGCAACAGAAAATGAAAAGGACGCAAATCAAATTGTCTCTAAATAATTTATGTTTTTCTCTTTAGTAACGAAATTAACTTAGAAAGGCAAGGTATTCTTTTGGTAATTACCCCACAAGTTAATGACCATAACACGTACTTGGTAAAGAGCACTGTTAGAAATGACCTCCTTTGAAGTAATGTCGTTTTAAGAGAAAGAGGTAACTTTCACCAAAAAGACAAATTGCACACAACAAAATAAAGATAGGCATAATAACAGAACACCATTACAAAGAACTGCCATCAACATGCTTCATTTATAGAGTGACCGTATCTTCAGTTAGATAAAAGGGTTGACGTGTTGCAGTTAGCAAAGTGCCTAACGAGCAGTCTAGCCTTGCTGGAAACTGTTTTGTAGGATTACAATGTCACGTGTTGCATCAGCTCCTGTCTTTAAGTTGGATGGTTGTGCATTCTGCTCTACCAGCCAGGCTCCTAGTGGATGATACCCATGCCTACATCCTTTCGGACTGTGAAGGGGGTAACCCTGTTTCAGCCCCAGAAGTAGGTGGCAACCTGCCCCTGGTGACAGTTGATTTGGGTCGATAGCCCAAGTGTAACCCTCACCTTGAAATTACCGTCCGGCCTTGTGATGTTAGGCGATATCTCACTAAAAACAAAACACACACTCACAATTTTCTTCAAAATAGTTGGTTGAAGATAATAAGCTTAGGTGGTGTGGGAACTAAGTTATTAAACGAATAGATTACGGGTAACAACCGAGTGATTGTAGCTTTTCTCAGAAATGGCGGTACTGACAAGAACGGGGATGGGTGGGGCGGGTGTTGGATATGTCGTAACGTTTCGAACAGCATACCCTGTTCGTCTTCAGGAGATTGTTAGACTTCTACTTATGCTTGAACATCATATTTACACCTAAAACACTGTGTCAAGAGCGAGAAAATAGCATTTGAAGAAAAAGAAAAATCATGGTTGCTTATTTCGATCGCAGCAATCGAAATAAGCGCGTAGGCCTATAGATGAACATACACAAAATAAAGCGCGATCCTTGCGAGAAGTATAGTCTCAGGTTACAAAATATGCAGCCGTTTACTCGATGTTCAGTCTTTTCTCTAGGTTTGGCAATGATATAACCGCTGGTTGAAGACTACTAACAGCGATTTCTATCTATTGCCAAAAATAGAGTTAAGCTCTTCTTGGTGTTCTCCCAGTAGTCGAGATTGTAGTTTCATTCTGGACTTTTATTCACATCATACAGAACTATTACCCAAATAAGGGATACCTTACTAATGGTGTCAAACTGTCTTTACACTTTCAGCCATAAAATCTAGTTCTCTGTATATATACAGAAATGTAGTGTAAACGGGTTAATTGAGTAAGCCTATAGTGTTATATTCACACAGTGGGTCCGCATTTATAAGGTTATTTCCAATGAGCAACTACCTCTGTAATTGAAATATAATTGCAAATCTTAAGTAATTTGCACCTCATTTACCTGTCGTAGTTAGTCATGGCAGCGTTGCGGCCAACCACTTAACTGCAGGATACCAGTGCCAGCTCGACGACCGATGACTGTATAATTTATTCACCTGTTTTAATTGCGTGTCACGTAATACATTTGGGGTCCCAGTATGGCGGCGATTCTGGTAGCATATACTGGGAATGATGTTTATTTAATATGACAGGGAAGCATGGATGTTTTCGCTTCTGTTAAAAAGCCAAACAATAAAAACAGACAACAACAAATTGGATTGTATCCGTTTTCTATTTTGCAATTGTTTACTTTTTAAGTAACTAGGCCAGTGCCTCCTG
This sequence comes from Pisaster brevispinus, assembly GCA_023634235.1. Classification (NCBI taxonomy): domain Eukaryota; kingdom Metazoa; phylum Echinodermata; class Asteroidea; order Forcipulatida; family Asteriidae; genus Pisaster; species Pisaster brevispinus. The sequence goes on from JAMKCF010000004.1 coordinate 18,243,655, forward strand.
TATTAAATAATACAAATAATATATTTTTCAGCGATTTGATGTTTATTTATTGTTTGTAATTCCTTCCAGTTATTTGCGGTTCACACTGCAAACACTGGGTGTTACAATTGTAAATGTAACACTAATTTCTGCCAAAATAAATACATCGGTGTTATTTTAACACCACAGTATGTTGTAATTTTGATTCTCTCTTCGGTATCTATATGTGAAAACACTCAAGGTGTAAATTGTTTACACCCCAGTTTTTGGAGTACACTCCAAAATGCTTAAACTGGTCTTACAATTATACTATCTTATTCTCTATGTAAGTAATATGTTATGCATAATATTTAACACACCCTTTACATTTTGACTTACCGTGGGTTATACAAAGGAAACCATCTCTATTCCCACTGACTCCATCAAGCCACTTCAAAATTAACATAAATAAATTTGCATTCATCTTTATAAAGTAGGCCTATACACGTCAAATCCGCAAGGAGAAAAAAAAGACATCACGTGCGTCTGGAACTTACGTAACATGAAGTAATAATTAGGTTCATTAATCTCTAGTAATAACGTTATACATGCATGTACTCACCATCGCAGTAGGCGTATTGAATTGCCACTAGTTCCCCCTTCGGATTTTTGTCCATGAGCGGGCGGAGTGATTCTCCTTGGGCGGTGACAGAAGATCTTTGGTCGGTCGTCAGCCAACGCCTTGCTTGCCACTAGCAGAAATTGCAGGGTTGATGTTTGATAGCAAAATGTGCTAGTGCCAAATAAGGCGAGGGCGAGCGAAGTAACATGTTTTGTAGGCGTCCAAGTAAACTGCAGAGTAGACTTTCTTGGCAGTGATGTAAAGTAGAAAACGATGAGTCTGGTTGCCACATAGTGATTGAATTCAAGCCTAAGGTGGGAGCTCTAACGTCGCATACAGTACTTTAGTCTGGTCTTCGTGCACCTCGCTCTGACTTTTGTTATGTCGTGAATGACATCCTTCAAGCCAGCTTACATATGGAACGATTTATAGTATACACAGCTACATCCTCACAGAAACCTTCCATTGGGATCTTTGCTAATATCTGCCTTTTTCAAATTTTTACTTTTACATATAAATAGTCAACACATCGCTAGGGGCAAGCGTTCCTCTATACACAAACCACCCTCCTCTATACACAAGCCACCCTCCTCTATACACAAGCCACCCACCCTCCTCTATACACAAGCCACCTTCCTCTATACACAAGCCACCCTCCTCTATTCACAAGCCACCTTCCTCTATACACAATCCACCTTCCTCTATCACAAGCCACCTTCCTCTATACACAAGCCACCTTCCTCTATCACAAGACACCTTCCTCTATTCACAAGCCACCTTCCTCTATACACAAGCCACCTTCCTCTATTCACAAGCCACCTTCCTCTGTACACAAGCCACCTTCCTCTACACAAAAACCATCTTTCTCTATAAACAAGCCACTTTGCTTCATACACAAATAACCATCCTCTATGTACAGTACAAGCAAGCTGCCTCCGTGCACACGGCAACAAATAATGTTGCCAAAATGAGGCACAAACTGTTATAACTCACGTTTGTGGGTGCTCCGAGTTTAGTTTATTTACTTACTCGTTATTCTCATTTCTTGACACTACCACTCCTTGTTATGTTTAAATTTCTTGTGTTTTATTTGTTCCGGTTATTTAAAAACAACATTGAATTTTATCGTGAAATTGATCAAAAGGGCTGACTTTTATAAATTGCGTTGTCGAACAGTTAACACAGTTTCAAAATTGTCTGACCATCGTTTAGAATGGAGTTCACACGCTTCCTTGAAAATACCTGACCTGTATGTAATACAGTCTTGAGCTAAGACTATATAACAAATTGGGAGTGGCCGTACAGATTGACGGTCGTCGATGAAGAGCAGGGACGTATGGATTGTGAGGGGGTTACGCCCACTATTCCAGAGATGATCCATCACTTCATGAAACGGCACCACAGACCCCACCGAGTGTGATGAATAACAGTGAATTCTACAGTGCCATACACGAAATAAGGAATTCTGCAACAAAAGAGTCCAAACTAAGCACGGACAGTGATGTAATTTAGGCCAGATCGACTTTAACAAGAATCTTTTACGATACAAAAGATGCATGTTGTCTACACTGAGGTTCTAGCCGCTTGTAGCATACGATAAACTTTTGGGGTGTTTTCATTCCTTACAGAGCACATTCATTTAAAGCCGCAGGTTTCTCTACTGTTTTGGGATTTATGTTTTGTTTATTCAATTTTTGTGCACCAAAACGCGAGCGTCGAATTAGTGCGCACAGGTTGGTTGGATGGTGTATTTATAAAACACTAGAGGTCTCTTTCAAAAACCAACGATGGACTGTAAACAGCTTTAAAACTACCCGCAAACTCACCACTCAAAATACCATTGCTTTAAGAGTAAGTCCATCCGTCATCCTCATCCATATTACGCTCCACAACTCCTCCAACTGCTCCGAGGGTGTCCACACATCCACTCAACTACCCTCAACTGCTCGATCCCTCATTCATCCAACAAGTGCTTATTGTTCTGTTCATAACTCCTCCCCTTTGCGCCTAGTCAGAAGAGGGCGCTTTAGAAGTCGAAACATGTTTTTTGTTTCAAATGTCTTCTGTTTATAGTGCATGGTTTCCGGAGAAAATGCACGTATCGATGCAGAAAATTACAAGACGTTAACCCCCAGAGATTGCCAGAATTAATTATGAACTATAATGTATCCATATGGTTATGACAAAATCAAGAGCTCCGTAGATGACAGCTATAGTTTTCGTGTCTTGATTCCTGTAATCGTACTTCTCCTAAATTATTTATTGTTTATATCCATTGCAATCTAAGGAGATTTAATTATGCAAATGAATCACACGGAACCCTTTGCAACGCACAGCGGAATAAAGATAGCGCTGCGCTGGCGTGTAGGTTAGCCCGCGAAAACAGTGTAGTGAACGTTCGTTTGACTGGCGTCACCACGGCGTACTTACTTCCTGTAGTACAATCGCTCCATCTGTCTTGAATTCATTTTAAGAGAATCGTTTTGGAAACTTTTCTTTGAAACTGTGATTTAGAAAAAAATGCGCATGTTTATGGCCGTGGGGTTGACGTTTTGAATGTAAATTAAGAACGGCAAGTTTTTAAAATTGTTAATTAATTATGCAAGGCCCGAGTCACGTGTCCGCGCCTCAAGGTCACGGATTACTGAACAAGGTTGTCATGGTAGGGCAGATAGTTATTAATCGATGTATGTGTCTAGGCTTTATGGCATCTTATTTTATCATAATGTAAAATAAAATTTAGTTCCATATAACAAGCTTTGTTCCAGAATAGTCAACACCTATTTTCCTTAGAGTTACTGCACTGGTGGCTGTACAGTTTCTCTTTAAAGTGGTTTGCCTCGATTTTCGCTGAAAGGAATTTAGGACGATGATGCTGTTTAAAAAAACAAACAACAACAACTTGTACGTGACTAATGGACGTGAGATAATGTAACTTTCTCGAATCTGTCAACACAGCTATTTCAAATTAAAATCTTAATTTCCGGGTCAAATCGGCAAAACATGGACCTAGCATGTTTCAATTTGTTTTTAAAGCTACAAGTTTCCTGTTTTGTTATATATATTTTAGTTGATATTTTACTAACAATCTGCAAAACATCAAGTTAGGTATACATGCTGGTTTTAAACTGTGGTGAAGCTTTGATTAAAATCTTATATTATTATCAAACTTTAAAGATCAAGTTTTACAAAATATGAACAGATCTTCCCATTTACCATTCCAAAAAGTAACATCTAAAGTTTGATTGTGACGTATATCTTACGTCAATTCGAGCAGTTGGCGGTTTCATATAATTGGCTACCAGTGGTGTCCTCATAGTCCACAGTGGGACTGTTAAGAGCATTTCATGCTTGGTCACACGGGTACCAGGCCAATGTGTGGGTCATGAAGACTCCCAGTCCATGTCTTACTGACCCGATAAGAGTTACGTATATAGAATCATTGCAAGGCTTACTCCAGACCATGACCAAATGACCGCCTGGCCTGAGGTACTGGTACTCTGAAATGTAACAATAAAACTAACCAGTGTTTACCAACCATGAATACTGTTGTACTTAACTTGGTTACGGCAACAAAAGGTGTGCACAGCTTTCCACTGTTGTTTTTTCTTGTTTCTACATTTAAAAAAAATCATTTTACTACAACCTTATGATCTAAACCTTTGTACATGTTTGGTTTAAATTGTCCTGTATAAAGTGTCAATTCAAAACTCTCCACTCTTTTGCATTATTTTATGTTTTCGTTAAGTTAAAAGCCTTTTTTACTTGTAGGCCTATGAATTGTTGTGCTTTTATGCTGGGACCATGGGGGACCAGTCCACCGAAGAAATAATTTTAACAACATTTTAAGCTTTCAAATCATAAATAGATAGGCTTAATTTAATAATTAATACGCACCTCTGTAAGTATACTCTTTAAGCCATACAGCAAGGACAGAGCCCAAAATGCAAGACAAAAAAAATATTCTCATTACATATACAACGGGACCAGTCGATTTATTTTTAGCCTCACTTTGGCTGTTTAATGGCGCTATGGAAATAAAGCAAGATGGCCCACGAAGGTCTATTTACTCAACTTACTTCGTCACCAGCTGCTATTTATGCATAGAAATACCGTCCTCACTGACTTACCACACGAGTCTCTTGACAAGTCTGCGTCCCAACTCACTGAGGCGGCTCGTTGACTGTGACTTCATGAATAATGCTCAGGACTTCCCCCCGAAGGATGACCCGTAGCGCCCCGCTCCCCCTCTCCCCCTAACAGTCTGTGATAAACCAAGACAAGACAAATGGTCTTATTCTGAAGAAGACAACATCTCGGCTGATCCAGATGCGGCACTGTCTACCCTCCTATCCATCCACCTTCTCCTCCTGCTCCTCCTTCGTAACTCCCGGGGGGATTTAGAAGGACGGGCCTTAATGATGCATTTACATCTCGTCCATACAGGGACTAACTCCTTCACGGGGGACTGTGTACGTTTGTTTCTTCTCTCGTGTCTTGAGAATCCCGACCATCCACCGGCAGGCCGTGGGTTTTACACTCACTCCCATCAGGCCCCTTGGCCCGTGTCGTCTGAGTACGCCGTATTCAAGTCAATTTGAGAATCTGTTTTGTCAAAACGATATGAATATGGATTTAGAGACACCCGGGGCTGAAAACTGATCCGACTACCATTTTTAATTGTGTTTCTTAGTTTTGTTCTCCGCATGATCATCCGGTGGCGAGCATGTATGCAGTTCTAGAACTACGGTGTCTTTAGATCACCGTTGTTTTTTTTATATATATTTCTGACCATTTTGGTGTATAATTCAAGATACATACAGCATGTAATGGTTGGACAACTAAAAAAGCATAACAGAAACCTTTGACAATTTTAATCCATATTATTGAGCGTTCTGACATTTTGTTAAATTATTCAAATTTTTTGGGCAACCAAAAGCAGACGCTGACATTCTTTTAAAGAATTATCAGCCTAATTATTCTGAAGATTGTACTGATTTATTTTCCAATGTACCGGTAAAAGTTGACATGCATTCCCGAATGATGCTTTCAGAGGATATTCCGACTTTGATCCAGTCTCTATCATTTACGAAATCTTGCAGTTTTTCTTTGTTTGTCCCCAAATTATTTTTAACATTTACCTAGTGAGTTTCCCTTGTGGTTTATAACTTGATATTTACTAAATCTATGATGATAATAAAACTTATATGTCATTGGTTTATGGAAAGTAAATATGTTGAAATCAAGTTTTCAATAAACACTGCCGAAATTCATCAAAACCGGCTCTTAATATTTGTGTGTGAAAACAACGAAAAAATGGGCTTTTATTATTTTCTTTTTGTGGTTTTCGTTTTTCTTTGGGGTCTGTTTTGGGGGCGTTTTTTAGCGTTCAATTATGGCCTATGTGCTTATTTCGATTGCTTTTATCTAAAATAAAATAAAATAAATAAATAAACAACAGTGACTTTGGAGTCTTGTAATGTTATTTCTCAATAAGATGTAACTATGAGTTTGCGGGTACATCCATGTATCAACCTCTTATGGGAGTGTTGGCTGCGAGAAGAGCCAACACTCATCTCCGAAGTGGAGTTTCAATTTCCCCTGACCGACCTGTACTTTCCCCTGACCGTCTTCGAAGCAGTCAGGACCGGCTTGGCACAAAAATTGAAGGTGGCGGCAAAAATTAACCCTGATAATTTTCACACGCTAAACATTATCGTTATTGGATTTGTAATGTCATACCTTGTGAAACTTTAAGCTGCCAATTATTGATGGAGTCTTTACGGCTGGCCATGAACAACAATGTACGCCATAGTTCAGGCGTCCCACCACCATATCTGCCGCCAAGTCTTGCCATTTGACGCACACCAAATACGCTATGCCAACTGGAAGTGGAACAATGTTGTCCAGCTCGCAAAGATCACTACATGTACCAACAACAAAAGCCACGAACCAACAAGCTACAATGAAATAGAGAAACTCCACTATTCACGTTTGTAGTGCGGTTGTTCAGTCGCTCTTCTCGCCTCAGCAAGTACGCAAACCAGAGACGCTCTGCCGTGAAAACACCCAAGCTTCTCCCATTAGTTCCACACCCTGGGCTTGCTAAAACTCAAACAGTTTGGGGTAACTCTCCCAGTCCGTACTAATCCAGTCCGTTTTGGGTTTGACTGGTCTACCGTGGTGTCCGTCGGGGTAAATGCCCGCAGTGAATGTCCCAACGACCCTGAAGACGGTCCCATATCGATCGCCAATTGTCTGACCCCATTCAGCTCTTTCCCATGGTTCCACGGGCAGACAACTTCCACCAACATTCACAAAATATAAATTTAAGAGCAAGGGCCATTATAAATGTATTTACCTGCATGTAGAACTTCTTGGTAAGTTTTCAATATTTTCTATGATATGGGTCTGCTTTAGTACGGTACAACTGAAATATTTCCACGACCCAGTTCGAAAAAGATGCAGTTGCAATGTTACGAAATTATAACCGATTCAAAATGTTAAAATCGAAACTTATTGCTCCTCACCAGCTGACCAAACCCATAAAAAGATATTGAAGTGTCTTTAGACTGACATGATCATTGTTCTATGTGTTTTTCAGTGTTTTTCAAACAATACAGATGGTTAGACGAAGATTTCGACCATGTATGCGTGTTCTATTGCTTATGAAACTGGGATGGGAAAGATGTTAATTGTCCCTAACGAATGTGAGAGGTTCAAGTGAAGATGGCAGAAAATAGACAACTTCCATCTTCACAATCTGTATCTCCGAGTCTTCCGCATGATTGCACAGGTCCATGGTATGTGGTATGTCCGAACCACGGGGGCACATACTGTGTGTACTGGAGAAGCCATATGTTGTACATAAAGTATGGCCACAAAGATCAATCAGAAGGAATGGTTTGTGGTTTGGCCCAGACTAAAGCGTAATGCCTAGCAGGACATCTTGTAGATTTACACACAATGTAATGGTCATTGTACCGCAGCGTGTCAATGGGTTACATTTAGAGGTAACTGCCCGGTACACTTTTGGTATAGACCAGAACAGTTTGGATCAAATAATAGGCTATACGCCTTAATTTGAAGGAATGGCAATCACAGCGTAGGCTAACGAGTTACCTTCAAATTACTCCTCGTGACATGCCTGATATGTGGCAGAGGGTGTGTGTCCCCCCCCCCCCAGTGTTCCCATACTTTAAAACACTCTTTTCCTCTTGTACAGAAGTACCCCCCCCCCCCCTAAAATTTTCTACACACTTCCTGAGATTCTCAGCACACAATAAAGACACAATGAAGGAGGGGGTACACTATGCCACATATCGAAAACTGTTATTTTGAAGATTGCCGACCAGTTCACTTCCAGACCATTTGAATATCTAAGAAAGTGCACATAATACATTCTACTGTCCTCACCATGGAGGGGCCAAGAGTTCTTATAAATGTGGTTCAAAATAAGGCAAAATGTGAACTGCCGATTATGAGTACAGGATTTTTTTCGTTTGGGCTCTGATTAGGATGCTTTCAAATTTGTTACTGCTTTAAAATGAGGCACGTGGTGGTGTAATGGCAGGTAGTAAGTGGTGGCAAATATTTGAAAAAGGGAATAGGAGAAGAAAACATCAACAGCAACAACAATTAGTAAAACAACCACAGCTAAAAGATGATGCAAAGTCCTCATTATTAACCTAACATCAACCTTTTTTACTACATCTAAATTGAACATATTGAATGAAACTCACCTTTATTATCCTCATTACTTTCACATTGTACTCTACCGCCATTGGATACATCTGTGACAACCGATCGGCAGGCAGTATATGTCCCATAAATACCTGATAAAAAGATACAAACAATATTGCATTATAAGTACATGGCCTTCATTTGGATATCTGCTCGTTCACATTAGTCAGGTACCCAATTACCAAACATGATACTGTTAACGGATGGCAACCAGTGTAAACATCTATTCTTAAGACGTGTTGGTTTCTTTCAAAGAATCGGATGGACCAGAGCCACTTCCGAATCAAGCGACTTCGGCTACGGCTATGTCCAATGGCTGCAAAGAATAGGACTTGTTCAGCAATCCAGCCATTACAGCCACAGCCGAGCTGTGAAAAGGGTTGCAGGTCTATACACCGTTCACGATAACTTGCAACATGCTGAACAACATACAAAACTTATACATTTTTTCCAATTCAATAATAGGTTTCGAACCAAGACTGGTGTCAGTCTGACCCGGTTACTGGATCACATTGACCAACTGTTGGTCCTCGACCTCTGGAATCCAAGTCAACGTTTCAGGGTATTTTGAGAGTAAGGTACGCCTATACCAGCTGTAAAGAAACCATGCAACACAATAAAGTTTAACCTTATTGCAGTAATTTTACAATGGCACAAGAAAGAACTTTCTCGGTTTGGCTCCCGAGCACTTGTATTTTATCACGATTAAAGCGTTTGGCATACCAAAGGTGTGCTATAATTTACAAGAAAATGTAATCTCCCAACGTCTTCACGATGCTTTAATCAGCATGCTGACATCACAGCAAATCTCACCTTGTGTAATAATTATACGTTGATCTAAGTGACATGAAGAAGTACAGGCTATCCCAAACAGTAACATGGAACTCCTTATGAATGGCGAACGATCCTTCCTTTTGTAATGGCTGAGTTTTAGTTCCTCCTGATTCTTAGACCTATACACCAGTAGTCATGGGTCATCAGCTGATTTTTTAATGAGTACTAGGCTGAAACACACCCAATATAGAGCACGAGAGACTACACAGTACAGTGACTAACACTATATATGGGATCGAGGTGTTAACACACAGTACATCTCATTACGCCGGGGAACTGATGGTGGAAGGTAACGGTGTGGAACGGGGAGAAGGTTGATGAAGTACGGTCGCATCGCATCGAATCAGACACGGTCAAGCTGCTCGGTCAGATGACGACAATCTCCCCCTTAAACGCGTATGGAGAATTTCGCTTTATACTAGCGATCCCGGTGACTTAAAAGATGACTTGACTTTGTTGCCAAGTTGATTTTATGAAAGCATTCAAACATGACGACATCAAACATTATATAGAAGCTCAACCGGAGTAAAGGTTACAGACGTTTTGAGAAATGTAAACATAATAATTACAAGGATTGCTTGATGTAGAAAGAGAAAAAAACCCGAAGAAATCAACTAGATGGAATAAAATTAGTTTCATCATAAAACAGTGATGAGTCACCATTCGACTCGCAAACAATCCGAAACGATTCTCGTAAACTTGGGTGACAAACATGACAACTTTTTGAAGATCTCTAAGGCCTATCAATCGAAACACATCAACGCGGTTTTTAAGCGTACCTAGACGAATATCCTGACCCGACCTGGTGGTGAAGAGTCGGTACTCACAGACTATCCATCAGTTTACACAAAGGGAGACTTTCGTCACGCGACTGGATTCGTAGAACTAGCTCCTATTCCATTATTTAAATGCATATTTCAAAATTGTTTTAACGAATCAATCTTAAAGGTAGTACATGTTTGTTTTCTGGAAGGGTACTTTATTTCCTATTCTCCATTGTTTTTAAATGAACGCAACACAACACCAAGATGAGAAAAGTTCATTAAATTCGATGATCATGTTTAAAAAACAAACAATGTTTCGTGCACGTTTTTAGCAAGGCTTATTTTAATTGCGACAAGCGAAATAAGGAACAGTGATTTTGTGGAGTCTCGTGATGCCTTTTCCTCGATTATGACAGTGTTTTCCCAGTGGAGGATTGGTACTATTATAAACTTGATAATCAGTGAGTTTTCAAATGAAACTATTTTCTTTCTTTCTGATAATTACCCATTCTGTATTTTGTCTTTTAGCAGGCATACTTGTTGGTGTTGATAGTAACTTCTCAACACAGTTCTCAACTCACGTGTTGTTCACTGAATCTCACCATCACATCGTTCAATTCAACTCACTCACAGGATGTACTCTCACGATGCACTCATTAGTGTTTTTTATACTTTATCATGATGACTCAACCTCTCGCGAGTTTGTTTTCTCGTTGAAAAATAATCCTCAATGATGAATCCTCTTTGAGCACCCATCAGACAAAATAGCTCCTGGTTCTTTTACAGAAATCTCCTTGTTTCATCCTCCATTCCCTCCAGCATGGATGCAGTGTATGTACCAGGGTATAGCGACAACCTCACCTCGACCGCCACGTTCGACCTCCACGACTCGATGAGTGCGTCTGAGGACTGTATCGCATTACCTTCTTCACACCAACCCCACCTTCGTCCAGCAGTCAAATTACAGCGGAAGCGTCCTGCCACGGTCCAGAAAAGCGAGCCGGGGTAAACCCCAACGACGTTCCATCCGTTGAAGCTAGAGACAAGATGTTTGACAAAATGTGTGTTTTTTTTAAAACTCCGATAGATACCATATTGTTGCGCTGCGCTGTGACCTTTCTCACGCACACGTGTATTGCTCCAAAACCACGCTGTATCTGTGTAGTACACATGAGCAATTGCATACAAGCATTGGTCTTCCCATACAGCGAGCCATTGCGTGTGTAACACTGGCTGAGAGAACCTACTCTGCCAGTGCCCCCGTCACACATCGAAACACATGGCTGCCTCCACATGATTATCTCAAGTCATATACTGTATATGTATATATATATATATACATGTCATAGCCGCTGCTGTATAATAATTGTTATAATTTTTCGTTCAAACAGTGAACAATCACACAATTTTGGATAACAATAAAAGTTTGTTGCGGCCAGGCAACGAATTATGTAGGCCCCATTTCATATTGCAGTCAAAAGGATGGAGACAAATCATTGCAGCTCCATCAGTATACTCACTAAGGGAACAGTGTTGGTACCTTAGTATTATTCAACTGAACAAAACTGATAATTTTAGGAATTAAAATAACGCAATAATGTAACTATTTTTTGACGAAACTGACGTTTTATTTTGGAACTAAAAAGGATATCTTAACTTCCGACCAATCAGGCTTTTTGCACCGGTGGGTGATAAAATAGTCAGTGACTGGTATCCTGACTGTTGCATGATCAATGAACGAGAGCTAAAAGAAATTTCCGCTGCGAGTCAGACATGCAACTTTGTATATTGCCAAAAAAGAAAAAAAAGAAGAAGAAGATATGGCCAGGCACGCAGTGTTTCTATGGTATTATTTTTAGAAAGAGGAAATCAGACGATCGGCTGAAAAGTTGTATGCTTTATTAAGTGAGTGTGTTTTGGTTGATGTTTTACCCATTTGATTTTTTATTAAGATACAAAGAATAGTTACAAAAGGAGGGGAGCAGAAATACACAATTAGTTGAAGAAGAAAAAACAACAAAACACATTTTGGCTGTTTTTCTTGACATAATTTGACGTTGTATATAATGTTGCCGGAAACTAAACGCGTGAACTCGTTATGCAACGATTCCGTTGTGGGCCTAACTAACTAACAAACAATTTTCTGCCATTGTTTGTACTTCATGTATGCAACACGGGCTATGCATACTAGTTATCGTTACATCTTACAGGAGCCAGACTATATGAACCCTCTCCACCTCGGTTTAAAGAACCATGAAAATATAACTGGTCGTTATTCCATTTGCTCTATGATAATGTCGGATCTTGCGTTGTGTGCGTTCAGTGAGATTGTACACCACATGACAGGACAGCCATCATACAACCTGTTCACTCAATGGTTGTCCTTTCTCTATGATTTTGTAATAGAAACTTCCACCGAGATGGTGATTACCCATTTTCATTATCGTTGATGACGGTGTAAGGACTGCACGTCTTATTGCCGTGTGCTAAAAGCCGACCCTTTACGGCAATATCCCGTCACGTCTGTTGCTGAAAACTACCATTTATAGCGGCCTACCATCGGGTTTGACTATACTCGTTTGAGCTTTACCGTACAGGAAGTAATAAGCACGCGAGAGTACATCAAAAGGAGAACCCCCATTTCCATTAACTCCAGTGATGAGACACGTTGGAATCACTGTGGCGTGTACAGGCCGAGCCTTGCAGAGACTAGAATCAGATGAGGGTTATATTCGGTCTTGTAACACTTATGGCCGCTTGGGATCGTCGACAGACCGTGTCTCCCCAGCTGGTACGGCACGGTGGGATTGCTGCGAGACACGGCGTGCCAATTTACGCCATCTTCGATCAGCCTGTCCGTTCATCTCCATCTAGAGACTGAACCGCATTGAAGAATATTAAAAACATGGAAGAGATTTGGTGATTATTTTTATTATCAGAAAGAAAACAGCAGAAATGATTCTCTAAACTTAGTACGGCTTTATAGTTACCCGAAGTCAGCCAATATCATTAAAATGTTTGCACCTTTTGTAAATATTATAGAAGTCATTATAAACAGTAGGTAGTCGTAGACACTCGATTTAAAAACGAACAAAACGAACAACTTCTGTTAAACAATGTTTGTAATGTTAAAATTTAATCACGGTTAACATTGACCTTCGTAATTTCCGCTGTCCCACCGACACACAAGAAGACAGCCATCTCTAAAAAAAAAAACGGGTTCCGGGTTCACATGGGGCCTGACCCACTTCTACGTCAGGCTGACCAAGAAACTGGTTTAAAATGGGATTTGTGCTTGCATTCTGCGTCAGTTTGACTCATTTCTGGGTCACGTTGACACTGGTTCGGGTCACATTTACCCAGAAATGGACCAGGCCCCCTGAAACCCGGGACTGAGTCAATTCCGACTCGGGTGTTTTTAGAGTGCATGATCGCCAGTAGCTCTTGTCGGGCTCAATCATTTGACTCAAACCATAGAGCAAGAATAGAGCTGTCGTCGGTCTATGCTTGAACCCATCAATCAAAATTGGAAATTCTTTTTCTGCCGCCCTCGTTGAATTTATTTTTGCTTCTCAAAGTATTTTTGTGAGAAATTGCTTTAAGCGTATAGGCTACATCAAGTTTACATTCTGTATTATACAACAACAGAACACCGTTATAAGCATTTTTATAAAACTTGATCACATAATTCAAATGAAATGCCAACAGGAATAAAGACGGTTACGTTTCTTGAAATAAAAAGGGTAACGTCTTTTAAAATGAGCAAACATCGCCAACTTCGCAGTGCCTTGCTTGACTCAAACGAGAGACACAGCATGGAGCTGTGATTAGGCTGCACGACACGGACCCCGTCCTTGTATGGAGTCCCATCATCTCTCGTCCTCTTGTTATCTTGTTTTCACGAACTAAGGTCATATCCGAATTAATGGCTACACTTATCGGCTACGACTGTTGCTGAGGGTGGTGCTAAGGACGTCCCATACTAGCGATGCATGATGACGCGGCGATCCAGCCGTAGCCGTAGCCGTATCGACCAATTCGGACGAGCCTTAAGCTCATGGCTACGGCATCATGGGCACTGCGTTTGGTACATCGGCTGGTCAGACGGCGAAATTGGCAACAACTGATGTAAACATGTGTTCATCTTTCACTCGATCGTGTTGAGACGAGACCGATTTCGATATACTGTACACAGAAGCAATCAACTCACGAGACTCCTTGAAGCAACTAAGAGCAGATCATGCAATCAGAGTCAATTAGAATCCTACCGAGATTTTTGGATCTAGCGATGCGAGGCCAATTTTTGTTTTTTGTTTTTTGTTTTGGGGGATTGGGTGTTGTTTGTTTGTTTGCCCAGGTTATCGTTCGAAATCTGACACAATATGAATATTTCGGCCTCAACGTTGCAAAACACCTTGAATTAGTGTGTTGAAGGGCGTAGCTCCCATTTCCCCATCGTTTCCCCATCACAGGCCATTCAACCAATAATACACGTTCTACCCCGCTAGTCGATATGCAGGCTCGAGAGGGCGCTTTATTTTTTTATCGACTCAAATTTTGTGCCGATATTATGATTTAGTTGGGAGCCTATCGTCGTTATTAATTTCCTCCGATAATAGCCCCTAAAATGGGGTTGAAATTTGAAATCCGGAATGTTTGCAACGAAAAGAAAAACCAACGCATCGATCTCAACTTGCTTGCTTGAAAATATTGAATTATTTCCACTTTTTTTAGAGCATGATAGGCATGTTTGCAAATACTTTTTGAGAACTCTCAAACGGTTCCCTAATACATGTATGTATCGGTCTGTTTCAGTCTTAGCACTTCATCTGAGTGCTTTGTGTCAATCATACCCTAAAATTATTTAAATCCAAACGTTGATCAAGATGAATAAATGTTTCTATTAAAGACATCTCAATAGTCAATATTGTGTCCCCTGCGTTGTGTTGACCAATGTATACAATCATGAATGTATGCTTATTTTGTCGAACAGAAGAAGCCTTGATTCAGCATTTCCTATAGGTCGTCTTCGGTTCAACATGTTAACTTGCATTTTACTGAAAAAAGGCACTCCATGCAATGACGTCACAACGTCGCAACTTTAAGTAAACGAAATCAAGAAACGATCATTAAGTGCCAACAAACTGGGGGCTAGTTATGACATTCAGTTCGCAAAAAAACAATATAAAACCTTCACGTAAAATGCAAATTGTTGTTTTCGATCGTAATGACTTTTTATTTGACCCCGTAAATTGATTTTTTTTTACAAAGATATACTACGTCACTTCTGGGTGTGGTGCTTGCAGACAGCCGATCTAACTGGGAAAAAATAGGTGACTGCTCATGCTCAGTGTTTATTGTGAAGTACATCCCCGTGTAAAAGTTTTCCATCACCTATCCGTTGACCTGGTATGACCTCGCATACATGATATAAAAGAAAACACAATTTACATTGACGGCTCTTTTGAAGGAGTTCAGTAGACAACACGGATTAGTTATTTGTCATAGACCCCATTATATTTTAATCTATTCTTTCTTGATTTCAACTGGAGGTAGAATGAGTTATGCAATACACCAATTATGAATGGACGACTGAATACCTGGCGTAAACTCCAGGTCATTCCCCCTTAAGGTCCCTGGTAACCAAAATGAAACTACCTTACAGTGCACATCCATATCGCATAAAAAGCCCAATCGTCAATCATTCTACCCGGGTTGGAATGTCAGCGCTTGACATCAATGTGAGATACATCTTTTCCAACAGACTTGTCATGAACCTATAAGTGAGTCAAAGGTGGTCTTAAACCCAGACACTAATTGGCCGTCTTTTCTTCATACACTCTCAAAACACCCAGGTCAAACTTGTCCGGGACTCCGATCCCAACGGAACCGGAAACTGGTTTAAAAATTTGGATTTTGACTCGGTTTCTGCGTTAGTTTGACCCATTTTTGTGTTATTTTGACACAGATTCTGTTTTTTCTTGATACTGACCAGAAATGGATCAGGCCCCACGGGAACCGGCACCTGGTCAATGTTGACTCTAGAGTGAAGATAATCTCATCATTCCACTTTTGCATGGAGAGACGGGCAGTGAGCCAAAATCATACCAGTTTTAACTCTGGGTGTTTTGAGGAAGCATCCTGCATGTATAGAAAATGTCTGGTTCTTTGGGCTATATTCACAAGAACACACAGTAGAACGTCAAAGGTGCCATACTTTTACCAATCGTAAAAATCTTGTATCGGGCCTTTTTTCGAAATCACTCACTGCGGCTTACAGGCTTTGGCCGCCTGTCTAAAGCCGTGCGTAAAGCGCACGTTTTCAAAATAACTAACAGAACCCAAGCCGGAGCCACTAACCCTAACCCGAGCTGTGGTTCCTAAAAAGGCCGGTAGTCAGGGAAGGCTCATTCAAATCGCTGTTAGGCTTGTGAACAGAGACAAATGGAAAGATAGCATTTAAACTTGTTTAGCCTATAATTTTGACTCTTATGGACTTTGGTGAGCTAATGTCGTTTTACGAAAATCTGTTCTTACTTTATAGTCATAGCTTGGTCACGTACAAATAAAAAATCATTTCAAAAGGTTTTTGAAACTTTTGAAGAATAATAGGCCTAGAGGTAACTTATCATTGTCAAAAATTCCTTATCACAACACAATGGCTAAAACCTTATCCTGGCCTCCCACACACTCCCCTCTCAGCAGTGGGTCTACC
The DNA here is from genome assembly GCA_023634235.1 of Pisaster brevispinus. NCBI lineage: Eukaryota > Metazoa > Echinodermata > Asteroidea > Forcipulatida > Asteriidae > Pisaster > Pisaster brevispinus. The sequence continues at coordinate 18,260,291 of JAMKCF010000004.1, forward strand.
CCACTGATCTCTATAATAGAGATCAGTGGTCTACCCCTAGTCCCCATTGACTTCCTCCTCCCAGTACTTGGTTCCTCTTCCACTACCCACTGGCGCTTTGTCTGTGAACAGCAAGCCCCCAGCCTTGTTTTCGACACCACGCTGATGGCTACTTAGGCCCACTCTTGTCTTCGACTCACTGACGAAGAAAGGGCTCAGGGATGTCTCGATGTATGGTGTGCCATGGTGCGCTAATCCCAATGGCTTCTCTGTGAGTTACGATAATTTCCAAAGAACAACAAGAGCCAGACAAGATTAACAATCACGCTAGAAGCCAGGCACTCTTTGAATGACGTAAGACGATACCACTTGACAGATTCCCAAATCCCTAAAGAAACTCAATGTTTATAACATATTTCAACAAGTTATGGTGTGAGGATGGAGACAATTCTTGTCAAAATACGTTCAACTATTTGCAAAGCTGTAGCATTGTACTTGAACAATCTGGCCTGTAGTCCCATTTATACGGTGTAACCATAGAAACAGGACCCGGTCGTTTCTCTATGGTCTAACCGTCTTTGTTTGTCCGACACCCACACTGTCCATGCACAAATAGCACCGATTTTCATTAAAACATTTGAGACAGCCCCTAGTTCAATCAGCCTCAATGTGCTGGTGAAGATACCCTGATCGAAACGTCGAGTTGTACACCACAACTCAACTACGATAGATTTGCAGCAATACTTCAAACCCTATTGGTTTACTAGATTGTATTTGCACCAAGCAAAGTTTCAAATCCTACTTAGTGAGATTTTGTTGACACTAAGTAAATAGAATAACACTTAGAACTGTGTTGATTCCGAAAAGAGCCGTTGATACATGACTATTCCCTTTTTCAGAGCTTGACAAAACCGAGGAGTGTTCTGTAATCTTATTACTAGACCGTTTTCACACCAAGCAAAGTTTCGTGTCAAGATTGGTACGATAATCAAATCCAAACCCAAATGAATCCACAACTTCCATCAGAGGGAAACTCAAATGAATCCACAACCTACAGGCCTACATAGTTCCTTATTAGAGAGAAACCCAAATGAATCCACAACCCATTTCCTTTTACATGGAAACCCAAATGATTCCACAACTCACAGGCCTACATAGTTCCTTATTTGAGGGAAGTGTAAATTATATTGTAAAGAGTGGTGGAGTGGGGAGTCAGTTACCCCGTTAGGGACGTGTCCATGAACTGAGAGGCCCACGTGCAGGGGTGAGGGACCCCATGATGTTTACGGCCTTGAGTAATCTAGCCAAAAAGTGTATCGCACAAAAGAAGTTTTCCAAGATGCTGCATTACAAAGTTACCGAATTTCTCATAGACTATGGGACGCTCTCCTTGAGCAAAATTCACAAACAGTGCAAATGTTAGCAGAGTTCTTTACATTGATCAGCCATGGATTGATCGGTCAACCCAAGCGGAAAATCTTGGCTAATTCTTCGCAGAGCGTCAGATAAACCCCCAGACAATAACGATTGATCCAGGCCTTAGATCTTCACAACGATACCGGTATGAATAGCAAGCATGGGGATGAAAGACATACCATGGACATACCAGTCTAACAAACAGCAGAGTCCAATGGTTGATCAAACAAAGGCAGCGGATAAAAGAGGCAGCTGTCCCCAAAAGCCTCTTCTCATTATACGAAAAGGAAATAAACCTCGGCTTTGAATTCCTAGTATTACTAGATTAAAAGAGGACAGGATGTTGCCTCCTCTTAAAAAAGAAGACCTCAGTTCATCATTCTGTGCTCTGTCCGGGAAGAACAGTTATTTATAGCACCCTTCTTTTGCTACTTCCACCCTTCTTGAGCACTGAAGATGCTCCTGACATTAAATCATACATTTGGTTTTGGTCAAAGCTTAAGTCGTTTCGTCCTTTCTTTGTTAAGATGCATCTTCATCAAGGAACATAATGTTCTCCACACAGATTTAGGGGAAATTGTTTAAGTTTCTAAAAAGTCTTAAATGCTAGACTGGTAAAAACTCATTTTAAAATAGGTACATATCGAGGGCATCAATTTGATATCACTGGATGAAATGAAACAGGTGTATGTTGTTTCAAAATTGGTTTTAGTTTAGCTGATGATTCACAAATGGGCAGACCGAAGCACAGATTTATGGATACTAAAACAAAGACGATTCACAAATGTTCGACTGATGATTCACAGATGGGCAGGCTGATGCACAGATTTATATGGATACCAAAACAAAGACCGTATAATGGACAATGCCAATTAGTCTTGGTTATGCAATTACTAAATATTCATGAGTAGCAAGGTGCGGGAGATGTATGTAAATAACAAGTTAATCACGTTTATTAATGGTATGCCCGCATGTAAATGTCAACAATACGACACGATGAAAAATAACCTGGTCTTTCTTTGCTTGATGTATACAAATACAAAACATTGGCCGTTGCCCTAAAAATGTTATTTTCTTTAAAAGTCCCCAACAGTCAGATTCTTAAAAGTAAGTTTGTATTCCTTACCGTCTACCGTCAAAGCACAACGTAATACAAGAATCTCACAAAATCAGCCGCTAGTGCGTCTGTGCCGAAATCTGGTTTTCGCAATGATTTACGTCACTTGTTACGTCGAGACCCGCCGTTTATTGATATGACGAACCAAAACATAAGAAACCTAGAGTCGTGCCGGTTTCAATACTACAGACTATGATTCATGTGATTGATATAAATGAGTATCACATTAGAGATTTTCCCTTTTTATGTTACTAGGATGATTATCTTCTATTTCACTATTTTACTTGAGGCAAGAACATTGTCTGAGTAAACGGAGGTCCTTTTCGCAATGTTCTGACCATCTGATAGCCCATCGCTGTTACACCAATTTATAGGAATGGTTTGTCATACCTTAGATACAAATTATTTAAAAAGTATAATTTGAGTTGATTAGAATTTTGGAAATGAAGAGGAAAATTATAGAAAATAGTCAACTAATCTGTTGGTGATTATTTGCGTTTGCTTGTTATAGTACACTATCGTGTTTATCATAACGTCTTATAAAGAATACAAAATCCTCTACTAATTGAAACGTTTTTACAGTTTTCGAGCTACTTGTGATTCTCGCTTTTAAAATAAATATTTAAGCCATATAAAATAATAGGTTTCATATAGGCCTGTATTCATTCTACTTTGAAAGCCCACCATAATCTTGGTGGCAAATCTTATGTAATCACACGTTTTACTGAGGATGCAGCTTGAGTGGGAAAATTGCTAAAATTTAAAGGGAGTTTTAGAATTTCTCTATTTTTTTTAATCGTTTTTTTTCACATTTTAGATACCAAATCCAACATTCAAGTTACCTGTATAAACTTTTACAAAAAAGCTGAAAGCTCAAGCACAGCTTCTTAGTGGGGGATTTTCTTCGTCATCGTATTCAAGATGGAGTAGGGATGCTACGTAATGACATTAAATGACTTGATCATCCGAGACAAAAAGGTTCGTGCCAAATACCTTCCTCATTTTGTGTCCTTTGTTGTCAACTCTGAATAAACAATTTACAGTATGGTGTCAAACCACAGTCGGGGAAACAAATCTATGTGGCAAATCTGTTTAATGTATTCCCTCGTGATCATGCCAGATACCCTTAAATTAGATCATTGGATACTTACATGATCCATCTAAGGACGGAGTTTCTTGAGTGGTAATGGTGGATGGTTTGCTTTCGATGGTTGTTGTTTGTGAGGATCTCCTCGTTGAGTCGACCCAGTAGACCAGGGGAGAGTAAAACGAATTCACATCTTTTCTTGTCGCTATTCTTTGATGATAATACATAAAACCGTAAAGGTAGCATCGCGGTGAGCAAGGCTGGTCCTCTAACAAAAGGCATACGTTGGAGTCTCTTAAAAGCCGCTGGGCTGGGCCGCCATTGGACGGCTGAGCTGTAGAAGCCTTTCGCATGCTAATCACCCTTCCGTCCACACAATGTCCACGGCCTGGCCAGAATGTACAGTCACAGTCATGAGGGTACATTATCCCACATAGAAGATGAAACGCATGTGGATGGACGCAGATAAATAGTAACATTTACATAAAAATAATTATCCATCGTCCACGTATCCACGGCCATATTTTATGAGGTTGTTATGTAATGTTACGTAAGATCCAAAGAGATCTTTTCATTTGGCATCCCTGAACTTGTGAAATTCAGCGTGTGGTCCTAATAACAGACATTACATTTAATGCACAACATTTTTTATGATTTCGTCATTGAATCAACTGTCGTGGACATTTTTCTTAAATCTTTCAAAAATTCGACGGACCCAAACGGCAATGTTATCGAATAAATTATTGTGCAAATTCGGTTCAATGCGATTTTAAGTTCGGTTTCATCGTACAAATTAAAGTGCAGTGGTGTTACATTTTAAAAAATTAAATCGTTTGTAGTTTTAACAAAAATACAACAAATTTTGTATCGTTCAAAAAGCACCCTTTTATGACCAAAAAAGAACTGAAACAAAATAATTCTGAGGACGTTGATACACTGCAAAACATAATGTGAAAGGCAAGTCCAAAAATTATTTTGGTTCTTTACATAAATCCTCGATCAAATAAACACATCAGCATACTTTTAAAGTATTTTCAAGCGCTTCTGGCAATCGTTGGATACGGTTTGTGTGATCTGATCCTATAGCTTACAGTTGTCACACTTATTTCGAAATGACCCAAATAGGCAGTGTTCCTTCTTACCACAAAATGCCGCTCTTCTGTAAATTTGTTTATGTAAAGCGTGGGATTCTAATTACCGTAAGCACGATAATCCACTTTAAAACGGCACTGTGCAAAGAAATTGTGTCATGCAAGATATGACTGTATTTTAAAATGTTACTTTACAATCGGTTTGGGTTTAAACGTGTTTACTTTGTTGTTGTTCTAAAGGCACGTCATACAACGAGCTTATAAGAGATTTTCGATATTTTAGTCGTATAGCGATAAGTCAATGAAGATCCGGTTTTTTTTTAGAGGGTTGTCCAGAGCATGGCAGTATTTAAGATCGACGCAATTCACACGAAAGTTGGTAATAGCTTAAATTAAGAACAACATGAACTTTTAGAACCGACAAATTCATTCATTTTCAGATCGTTACCGAGGTGACACTGAAGCTGTGTAGTAGTTTCAAAAACAAAGTACAGGAACCGCAATATCAAAAAGCTTACCGATAAAGTTCATACCATACCAAACTTCAACAGAAAATATGTCCATCAAGGAAATACTGTCGCCATAAATAAAAAGAATTTGAATCCCAAGCGATCACTGTGCTTATTCCAATCACCACAGTCGAAATAAGCGCGATATGAACGTTCACAAAATCTATGACATAACATTAGCTGCTTTCACTCGTGGCACTAAGTTTAATTAATTAAAGGGAGGTAACTACTTCCAAAAATAAATGACCATAAAAACACATTTGGTAGGAAGCACTGTAGGGCCTAGCTTTTGAGAAACGATTCCCTTCTAAGGAATGTGGTTTTAGAGAAAGGGATTCAAAAGAATGTCAATCTGAGAAACATTTCTGCATGAAACGTTTCTCAGATTGTGTATTCCATTTACGGATTATTCTTAATGCGTGGACAGAACCGCTCCAGATTTTCGGCCAAATCTCAAAACCGCTACCGACTTTTGATTTGAAATGTTTACAGGTTGCAGTTGTATTTGACATTTTTACAATATATAGGATTTAAAACAATCGAACGGTTCCAAAAACCAAAGGTTTGTTTTGCCTTTAAGAGAGTGTTTGTCTGGTAAATTTATTGGTAGCTTTTGAAAACTAGAGAATGTGAATGGAATGAAAGCAAAGTGTTTCATAAAACAACGACATGCGTTTCCTTTATGGGCACAATCCGCTGATCCTAGAAAATGCCTACAACATACAACTTAGCAAAACCAGGTTACCAACAAAATGGTCACTTAATTAAGTTCTGACGTTGTGACAAAGAGCTAAATAAGAGTTGCATAATCTGTTAGTATAGGTCATAGAGTTGATATGTACCTACATTGGTAAAGGGAACGAGAGTCATTGGTTTTGGAAGAGTAAATAATTTTTCATCGAATATGTTGATCTGGTTTTTGTAAAAACAACTCCTGTCCCCTTGTTTTGCAGGGAGCTCATTGCACGTATATCAAATGCCGGATACGTACATTGGAGGTATTTTAGACGGTATGGGTTCTAGTATGATTTTAAGGCTATAATCAACGAGCTTTCAGATGAACAGTAATCAGTTTTGATAATTACCAGAGCTTTTGTCTTAAAGTAATCGTGAAGGCCAGGTTAAATTAATGGCACGTATAGAAAGGCATCCGATCTGAATATCGAAATCTTCTGCATTTTACACATTGAAAGTTATAAAAAATCTTCTTCTTCTTTTTCTTTTCTTGCTCAATGTTCAGCATCATTTTAACACTGGCATGACCGGTTTAAATGTATAAACCCCAGTTCCATTGATGTACATGAGTGACTGTGGGCACTCGCAAAGAAGTGTTATACTAAAGAAAGTCTAAAGTTCTTAACTCTAGTACGGCGCGAGAGGGCGCTTTTTATTTATCAGAATTTGTTTTTGATGGTCAATCATCGTTCTGGATGGAGCTGCTGAAAATGGACGAAATTACCGACGTTTTAGATGACTCAAATGACATTTCTGAAGTTAATCTCAAGTGGTGTGACTGTTGCCATTCAAGCAGTCAAGAAGGAAGCCTCAAGGCATTACAGGTAGTCAAAACTGATGTGCTCGTTTCAAACCAAACTTACTGAAAAAACTAAAGTTAGCCATGTTTTTTTAATTATTCAGATAGAGCAAGGAAAGATAGTCAGTCAGATGAATGGTGGGGTATGTGGGAAAGTTTGGATTCATCTCTAGAGTTAACCATGTAACGTTAGGATACTATTTCTAGGAGCATGGGAGTTAATGACCAGTTATTTTGACAGGACCAAGTTGGCACACTCGGCTAAGCAGCCGCAGCGTAGCATAGCCACAGACAGACCCAGCTTTGGGCTTGGAGGTAGAATCTGGGCATGGGGTGCTGTGCCTCATGTCCTGTACTCCTTTGATTTGAAAGAAATTGAAATCTGCATTTGTACTACTAGTACGAGTACTACCTACACTAGACGCAACATTATTGTCAGCATATTTTAAAAGGAGTACAGCGCCCCAGTTACTGGGTCTAGCATAGCCAGGACTTTTTCTGTAGTGTTTGTGGGTGGGCTGGGTAGGGAGGCAGGTTTTTGTTAGTGGAAGGGGGTGTTACGCTTTCTTTAATACCATTAAAATGTTATAAACATTTTTGGATTTTAAAAGAAAAATGTGTACGAAGGCAATTACCCAGGAATGCACAAAGGCACTGTTTTTGTTCACACGGTAATATGGTCTACAGTATAAAAAATGTCTTGAGACTAATGGGAAAGTTTACCAATGCCCTATCACTCTAGTTATAGGCCTAGAACAAATATAGTTGCAATTACTTTTTTTTTGCGGTTGCAAAAGCTTTAACAGTGTCTGATGTTATTGTTATTGCTTTTTTTTTTTTTTTTTTTTTTTCTTTTCTTTTTTGCAGGAGACATTACCTCCTGGTTTTAGATACATATGTTGCAAGCAATTCACTCTAGCAAACTACCCACGAGTGGAATTTAGAATAAACATCACAGATGAATCGTCAGCGAAAGAGTGGTTAACAAAGTATCAAGAGAAAACTCTAGCTACTTGGAGGACAGCCAGGACTTACCCAAATCGTGGAAGCAGGACACTGTGTCGTGTAAGAGAATCTCCTACTCACTTTCTGATTCTTAACTACTAATGATGATTTATTCCTAGCTTTTTTAAACATTGTGTCCAAGCGCCTTACATTAATTCTATTCCAGTTCATTGGACCTGAAGCATTCCTGAAAACATCGCAATTTAGTTTGCAGCACTGGCCTACAAATCGGCACACAGGCTGCAAATCATTAGCAACAACAATTTCTACCCTCGCAAGTACCCATCTACTCCTGGGTGAGGAGAAGCAATGAAAGTTTAGTATCTTGCCCAAGAACATGAGTGAGAGTGTTACGACCAGGATGCAGGATGAACTTGAGTTCGATGCTTGAAACCAATCGGCCATATCAGAAAAAAACTTAGATAAATTGATAAATTATCCATGTTAAGAACAAAGCAGTTCTTCTGTAGTTTATCTACTGTAAACTTTAGGCCTGGAATTACACAAGGGCTGTGGACGTCACATCATTTGTTGCCCTGGTCTTGGCCTTAGTGCCCCTTCAAAAGTTTCCCATAAACTTTAAGATTTTGCTATGAAAGTGCCCTTTGCAAAATGAAATTGGTCTTGCCCTCTCAAAATTTTAATTTCAGGCCAGGTAACTTTTTATAAACTTGACTTGTTTAGTCAAATGGAAAAGGGGCATTCAGAAAAAATGTAGAAAGAAAACAAGTTAAAAAAGAACTATTTTAAGGCACTTTCCGACTGCAATCATGTAACTGCTTTGCATGCTGAGATAGATCAAAATTAATTGATTGTCTTCTGATTAAGCTCGTGTCTTTTGTTTTATGGGGCCATTGATAAATTCCACCTGTTTTCTGCAAACACATCAAATATTTGTCCTAGATCATATTTTGAATAAACATTATTTAAAATTTCCAAAACAGCTGGAGAGAAGATGTCAACACATGACATGTCCAAGAACGCAATCAGCGGACAAGAGGAAGGGCTCCAAGAACACTAACTGCCCAGCTAGACTGGTTCTAACCGTCAGGAGGACTGAATTCAAGCGTCACAATGGCAAAGAGAGAGTTATGAGGTAGGATTCTCAGTTTCAATGACCAGAGATAGATGTCTTTTTCTGTTAACATCCTTTTGTTTACCTTCCTCATGTTAAATATTTTGTTGTTAGTGTATCCGTTTTGTAATTAATGCATCTTTGTATTATTGGTGTTGTCCTAGTTTTTTCGTTTATAGTCTGTAGGACAACATCAAAATATAGTAGGGCCTATTAATATTAATTTTGGTTTTACCCTTACCCGAGGTGTGTTAGCACTGTATACTCAGTACTTTCCCGAGTTCTGTGAAAAAAAAAATCACAGGCATATTACTCGGGTGGGATTCGAACCCACGACCTTTGCAAGTCTAGAGCAGTGTCTTACCAACTAGACCATCGAGATTTTTTTCACAGAACTTGGAAAAGTACTGAGTATACAGTGCTAACACATATCGGTGTAAGGGTAAAACCAAAAGTTAATATTCTTTATCCCCGATGCAAAATTAACATCTATTAAATAGTAGGGCCTATTAGGCCTGATGTAAATGTATATTTTTTTGTGTGTTTTACCCATACACTGATGTGTGCTTAGCACTCTATAAAAGTAAAAAAGTAAAGTTTGTCCCGAGCCAACACGGCTCATCATGCCTATGTTTACATTTCGGTTTCATTGGTATTAAATGACTGAGAATATTTTCATAGTCCCTTGGACAGGCTGCCAGACCACCATAGGTTACTCCCTAGCTCTCACCGGTACCCATTTTTTACTGGCTGGAGAGAGGCAATTATGACAAAGCGCCTTGCTCAAGGACACAAGTGTCGCAACTGACCAGGTCAGGATTCGAACCCACATTCTTTGAACTTGAGTTTACTGCCCTAGTCCGCTCTGACACCCCTGTATACTTAGTACTTTCCCAGGTCCAGCGAACAAAATCCAGGTATATTACTCGGGTGGGATTTGAACCCACAACCTTTGCATTCTAGGGCAAGTTTTTCTTTTCACCGGACTCAGGAGAAAGTGCGGATTATACATTGCTCAATACACATTGGTGTACGGGTGAACAAAAAAAACTCTTCATCCCCGATTTTTTTTGTTTGCTTCAGTTTTTACCCCTCCCCCAGTTTGATTTGTTGAATTTGGCAAAGTACAGTGCTTTAAAACAGGAAGATAGGAATAATTTCAGTCTTTTTAAATCACTAACAATAAAGTTGTCAAATTTGCTCCGTACAACAAAATGTCAGCGTTTCTATTTCTTTAATAAGACTTTTTAACATTTGCCATTTAGAACCCACTCAATGCCTTGATTTCAGGTCGGAGAATCAGCACCTCCCAGACTGGCCAGCGACAGTGGTCCTTAAGTATGAGCACAACCACCCACTGAAGGCTGCCGATGTACTGCGACACAGAGATGTCTCCAAGGGGGTGCGTAAGAAGCTGATTAAACTCTTCAGGGCGGGACACTCTGCATCTAGTGCCCTCAACATGCACCAGTATGACTTGCAGATGGAACATGGGGATGACTACGTGTTTCTCAGTGAAGACAGACACCACAATCCAGATCTTAACTTCACTTGGAGGTACGTACATGTATCTGTAGAGAGGTTAATAGCAACTGCCATCATCAGACACGATGCAGTGGTTTGTCTGTTAATCAAAAGCCAGATTTTGCAGGCTTGGGAATTGTCAGTGGTTTTTCTTCATCTCGGATTCTTTTTGTAGATTTTCTTTTGCCTTCAAACTGTCTTAAAATGTTGGATTTGGATTATTGAAATAAGTATTTGAACCTTTGGTTTTCAATCGGTGGCTTGAAATCCTCTGTCCTTAGTAACAATGTCATGGGGGGTTGTCTATAGACAAGAGGAGACAGCTAACTTATTTCAGGATTCTTATTTTCGAACTGTCACACCCTTGCATTTAACATTTGTACCAACTGTTACAAGTAATAATAACTAATAATAACTAGTTCAATGTAACAATGTGTGACCTTAAGCCAATGTTTCAACTAATGCATAGACTGCCATCGCCGAGGTCAAATTGATACCTAAGTGCATTAATGGCAGAACAGGTCATGCATAGTAAAAATATTATCACCAAACATATCAATGCCTTGCTCTGATGTCACATGGGGCTCCAGTCTACCCATGCATGGCCATGCTCCATTTTGGGAGTCAAATCGCATGTCAAGATATGGTGCTTGTCTGGCCATGCCTGCTTCACCTAAAACATTTGCTGCATAGTGCAACATGGGGAGTCTTGATTCCCAAAATGTTGCAACCAAGATTTATTCCGGTTGATGACTTCAGGTGATTTTGGTCAGTCGGGATGCATGACTTTCTCAGCTTGAGGCATAATAATATTTTTACTAACGATTTACTGTTTGTGTCATTTTCAAACAATTATGACACTACTATCGTTTGGTGGTCCAGATTGACTGAACAGCTGTTGTGTTTTGACCCTAGGTTGTACAACCAGATTTACGGGAAGACCAGTGGTACCCGCAACAAGAGACTAAAACTGATGTCTGACATGGAAGACATCAGTGAGGAAATGGGGAAAGGTCCCAAGGATAGGAAGGCATTCAGTGTCAGCTCCAACACAGAGATGGTGGAGATGTTGAGGGAGAAGATCAACAAGTATAACCTGGAGAATGGCGACTGCATTAGGATGGTTGTTGAAGAGGATCAACTGGTACTGGCGATCATCACCCCGCTCATGAAGCGGACCCACTCACTAGTCAAGTATTCTGGTGAGATGGTCTTCATGGATGCTTCAGGAAACATCAGTAGACAGAACAGCCATGTCTTCCTGATGATGACGCCAAGCTTTGCGGGAGGCTTGCCTCTTGGTGCCTACATTACAACTAATGACTCAAAGGCCCATCTTGAAGTAGCCATGCAGCTCGGCCAGGAAATTGTTGGCAATACTGCCTTTTATGGTAGAGGATTAAATGGCCCTGAAGTCTTCTTTACAGATGACTTAGAAGCAGAAAGGCTTGCACTAAGGACCGTCTTCCCCCAGTCAACGTTGATACTTTGCATTTATCAAGTGTTGCAGTCATTCTGGAGGCACCTGTTTGACCCAAAATTCAAGAACCAAAAGGAGGATGGGCCATACCTCTTTCAGATGATGAAATCCATGCTTTATTCCTCCACGGCTGACGAGCTAGAAGCAGTTTACGCAAGCATCCTTCATGACCCAACCGTTGAAAAATACCCTTCGATGATGAGCACATATGTGAAGATGTATGAAAGGAAACACGAGTGGGCGCTCTGCTACTTGGACAGCTTGCCATTAAGAGGCAATAACACCAGTAACTATTGCGAGTCGGCAATGAGAATTCTCAAGGACAAAATCTTCCACCGCGCAAAAACATACAGTGTGGTCCAGCTGGTGGATTTCTTACTGTCTAGAATGGACCAGTACTACCAGACACGCTTGCTGGATGTTAGCCAAAACAGACTGGAGAAGGCACTGGGTTCCAGGTACATCTCAGCCGGAGGCCCTGCTGGGTGCACTCCAAAGAGCCAGATAGTTCAGGAGTCAGCAATGGTGTTTCTTGTACCCAATGAGAAGCCGGACGAGCCTCCCTTCAGAGTGGACATGACTGTTGGTCTCTGCACGTGCAAGGTGGGAAGTTCGGGAGGTCCCTGTAGCCATCAGAAGGCTGTCCTGACCGGGTTCTACATCCCCTCCTGGAACTTTATTCCTGTTAATGACGAAGCCATGAGTACACTTTTGTTTGAAATCTCGGGGGCAAAAGAGGAAGAAAGCATCTCCACGAGGAAGCGCCACAGGGAGGAACCAGACATCAATGAAGTTGAAGGCTGTGATCAAGTAGCAATAGAGGAGGATGTTTCTCTGGAGGCCAGAAGAGCCAAGGTCATCCCAGTGGGGAAACCTTATAAAGCCCATCAGAAGAAAGTCCTGTCAGATTTGGATGCTTTCGTAGCAAGAATAAAAAACGGATACCTCAATAACCCAGGTATTTTTAGGGATGCGTTAGAAGATTTTGTTCAACAAACAAAGAGGTTTAAGTCGGAAGCCGAACTCGTTTGTTCTCTATATACATTTGGAGAATAAGTTTGTGAGATGTTCTCATATGAGCAAAATCAGCCAATGGACATGAGGGTATGTTATGCTCTTGCGGTGGGTTTTGTTGGATGTGAAGATTGTTCAGGAGCTGCTGATAGTAAAATTTTTATGATATACCGCACACACAGATCCTTGTCATTTGATTGGTGGAACACCTGTCATGTGTCACCTTTTTTTTGTGTCAAGTATACTGCCACGACACTCCAAAACTTAATACAGGAGCCCTATTTGGACAACTATAGGATGCTTTGGATGCTTCGTAGCGCCATTTTCAAAATAATCATTCCTCTTCTGTTTGTCTAAATGAGGCAAGGTTGTGTCACAGCAGATCAGGTTGGTGTCTGCATGGAGTCATCCACATTGTTAATAAGGGGTTTGGGAATTTTCAGAGTGTGGGGTGGATGAGTTTCCGTGTCTATTTCGTGTTCATTGTGACAACATTTCAAATAACAAGGGTCTTCTGTGAGTTGTATAAAACAAATATTGCATGCATTGTGTTTGTGCATTGTTGTAGAATATAACCACTCTGAAATCTGGACTATTCCATTTCACGAGGTTTCGCCTTTTGAAATGGAATAGTCCAGATTTCACCTTGTGATTATACTCTGAATATTCTCATATGCATGCAATATTTGTGTATTGTTTTCGCTAGAAAGTAAGGGAGTGGAGATTAATGTATTTTATGTACATATACAATGTAAGTGTATAATCAGTGTGCCTGCTGCCTGTTTACTTAAATTGTATTTGTCTGGCACTATAATGTTGGGCCCACTGATCTGTGTTGTACTAACTGGATGAATAATTACATGTATATTTCCACATTGAAGCCACTGGATGACATGTTGCTACACCAATGAGCCACATATTAAAATGCTGACCGGGAAGGAAGCCCTCTCTGTTGTAAATCTGATCTTCTTGCACCCATTTACATTCATTGAGTTCCTCTTTGTCTTCCTTTATCAGTTTATTGAATCACCTTGAGATTCCTTGTGAATGAGAGTAGCAAGATGTCTTCATGATACCCTCAGCACTTCATTAGGCACCAGTAAGATGATACCTTTATCCAGTTAGTATAACAGAGATCTTTGCTTGGGCTGCCTCATTCATATAAAAGTCAATGATTCATATTTTTGTCATTCCGTTCTGCAAGTCCTTTTTACCGTACTTAATCATATGTAGACCCCTTGCATTGGCCGCCATCTCTGAAGTCAAACAACGGAAACATGCCTGCGTCTTTGCAATGCACACAACTCTCAGCCAGTGATAGGTCTTCATTAACCTCAGTGAGGGCGCTGTTTGGATCTGTGATGTCATATCGTCAGCGTTTTCACAAAGTAGCACGCACTGCTATACCAGCAAAAAAATAACAATCTGAGAAAACAGCCTCTGAAGTTGAACATTTTTTAGAAACCCACTTTCCTTCAAAACTTCAAAGTATTTCCATTTAAATTTCTCAATGTAGATACTTGATGACTTGAACTTAAAAAATAATCTTATTTTGACTCATTTGCATAATTAATTAAGAAACTAGACACGAGAGAAGTTCCGTGCTACTTCGTGAAACCAAAAAAGTGCGAAATATGTCTTTTTGCGTTTTCACGAAGTAGCACACGCCTATGCTACAACACAGCATTTTGTGTTACTTCATGAAACTAGGTCAGCGCGCGGGCTCACACAAGTTTGTGTGCTACTTCGTGAAAACGTTTTTACCTCACTTTGACTTGAGTGCGTGCCGTGCATTACAATGGTAAATAGAAGTTGGGTGCTACTTCGTGAAAACAAAAAATTACACAATTGTGCAAAAGTTGAAAACACTCATTAGCTTAATTAAAAAAGTAAAGCTGTCTGAGCTTTGAAACTTCATGGAATTGTAGGTCTTCATGCATTATCAACAGAAATGTAAAAAAATTAAAATGTAAAAAAAAATCCTTAAGCACGTAGCGTGCTACTTCTAGAAAACGCTGACGATATGTTTACATATTTGTTATTTTAATAAATTTGATAGTTTTTACTTGGAGAAATATTGCACTTTGCATTTTAAAAAGCCTCAATGTTTGCGTTTTATCACCAAGTTCAAAATTTCAAAACATGAACCATATGAAATTCCCCAAGGGTTCTTCTCAGAAATGTGTATAGAGACGTTTTGAAGGTCAGGACCATTTGCCGTTAACATGAACTGTTTTTAAAATAAAGAATGATCATTCAGCATAATTTCTGTACAAAGATCAGGCCTAATTCTTCATAGAGGCAACTGCCTCAATGGCCCTAGTCATTGCCTTGGTGCCCCTTGAAATCTTTCAGTAGAAATTTCAAATTCCCTTTACTATTGAGGAAGAACTACCTTGCTCGTACAAGAACAAAGTATTAAGCCTGATTGAGTCACCTCACAACTACCACTAGAGGGTTTGCATTGTACATTGACTATTGCACTTTGCGTACGAAATCTTAATAACATACACTTAGTAAGAGGGTGTGCTACACACATTTATGGTATGACGTTATTTAAAGTACTATCTTTTGGAAGATGAATTCATGTTGAGGCCCTAGTTTACAATACATATGCCCTACAGCCTTAAGTTCAACTCGTGAAAAAGTTATCAAATTCAGTGGTCATGTTTGAGTGAAAACAAAGAAAACCATTTTTAATTGTGCACATTCATGTTGGGTTAGTTTCAATTGCTGCAATCAAATTAAGAAACAGTGATTTTGGGGTTGTTCTACTTAAAATGCTAACTGGCAACTTTGAAATATTTCTCTAGAGAACTGAATATAACTTGGTAGTCAGTGAGCTTTGATATAAAAAAAATTAAAAATAGTTTGATAAATTTATTATCAAAGGTTTGTTTAATGGAAAAGCTGATTCAAATGAAGGGCTGGAACTTTACCCAAAACATGTATGTTTACACAGGGGACTAGGTTGGCTCAGTGTTTCTTTCTGTGCCTTTCCCCTCTGTGGACCCTGGTTTGAATCCCACCTTAGACAGGATCCTTGCAAGTGGATTAGGTGTTCAGTCCCTGCCTGGTTGCGTAGGTTTTCCCCATTGGTATTTTCCACCCACATCTTAAACTGAACGTTTGTTCGAAAAAAGTTGTTACAATATACATTTGTTTTGTTTTCAAGGGACTGAGAGACTTCACTATTTTGGAGTATTTTTAGCTGTATTTAAGCAGCTAGCAGGCTTGATATTCTTCCTACTTTAATCTGATTTCCGATTTCTTGCCCTCAGCAAAAATCAGCAAAACTGTTATTAAGAATAATATGTAGGCCCTGAATGTCAGCCCTTGTACTCCACAAGGGCTAATACCTGAATCAGCATTTGGGCTATGGGGGCTTATTTAGAGTGATGCAACCCCAGCCAGATACCGCAACTGCCCTCTTTTGGCCACTCTTGACCGAAATGTAGCCATTTGCCGATTGAAAAGGGTAATGGAATGGTACGGTAAGTTAATCTAAAGTCACCAAAAGGAACTGCCCACCACTGGATGGTCATTGCAGATTGTTTTGTTTGAAATAAGCTGGGTCTGGGAGGGAACATGTTGACAGGTGGGGTTTTTTTTGGTCTGTGTTTGTATGTTTGTTGGTGTTTTGTTTGTGTATGTTTTTGTATGTTGGGGTGTTTGTTTGTTTGTTAGTTTGTTTTGTTTTGTTTTGTTTTGTTTTGTTTTGTTTTGTTTTGTTTTGTTTTGTTTTGTTTTGTTTTGTTTTGTTTTGTTTTGTTTTGTTTTGTTTTGTTTTGTTTTGTTTTGTTTTGTTTTGTTTTGTTTTGTTTTGTTTTGTTTTGTTTTGTTTTGTTTTGTTTTGTTTTGTTTTGTTTTGTTTTGTTTTGTTTTGTTTTGTTTTGTTTTGTTTTGTTTTTTAATAACCTTCCCTGGACAGCTTCTGTTTGTATATTGTATTGTATTGTCAAAAAAAGTTAATTATAAAATAGGATTTAAACTTTGCATGGTGGGAGGGCAATTAAGTGGGGTTTGCGGTGACACCATATACATATTGTCTTAATGTCTTCTCGATCACGTTCAGAAATCTTCGTTGTCTTCCGATCACTACCTAATACTTATAATGGCCAATTTCAACAAATTCACTTGATTTTACACCCGGCTCTATCAATTTCGTTTGAAAATGAATGATACGCTGTATCAGCATTCAATAGTCAAGGAATAAATCAATTTCAACAGCTTAGCATTCATTTGTGATAAGATCATTCGAGTTCATTTGATCATACAACTTTCCTAAAAGCCAACAGTAAGAGGCTTTCAACAACCAATTTCATTAATTAGCAAACATCTGTGAAACCTTTGCATTCAAATTCGTTTCTTTGGTATCATTGCTAAACTAGTTCTGCGTTGTATACCTCGAAGTAAAGCGATTTAGAACGGAAAGATGGCTGCCAATTTTATATAGAAAGAAATGAATGGGAAAGTAATAAATAAAACGGAAAAAGAAAGAAAAGGAACTATCACAAAATCAAGAGGTAAACACCAACAATATTTGTTAATTTAATTTTACAACGACCCCCTAATAATTTGAAGTTTATTGCTTTTTAAAAGCATTTGTTATATTTAAATTAGACACGTCCAACATTGGCAGAAATCAAGAAGAACTCATAAAGACCAGTGCAAAACAGTCACAAATTTATGGACATAACTTTGCAAACTTTCTGAACAGCCTTCTAGACACAGAGTACAGACTGTAACTTTAATTTTGGAACAAAGGTAAAGGAACAAATAATGCAGTTG
Source organism: Pisaster brevispinus (assembly GCA_023634235.1). Classification (NCBI taxonomy): domain Eukaryota; kingdom Metazoa; phylum Echinodermata; class Asteroidea; order Forcipulatida; family Asteriidae; genus Pisaster; species Pisaster brevispinus. The sequence continues at coordinate 18,277,913 of JAMKCF010000004.1, forward strand.
CGATGTAAATGAACTGCAAACAACACGGAAACTCCTCTTACAAAGAATCACTCAAATGCGCAAGTAAAATACATATTGCCAACTTTATCTAATAAGCCATAACTCATGTTTAATTTGGAACGCAGAGAAGTTGATATTTATTGCTTATACACGAAAAACAAAACAAAAACTAGCAACAAATACGATTGGTCATAACTCATTTTGGAACGCAGAGAAATTGATATTTATTGCTTATAAACGAAAAAGAAAACAAAACGATTGGTCTTAATTTGATTTCATCAATGTAAATAGGTAGGCATAGGCCTGTAGAAACTCAACTGAATAGAGGTGAAAACGTAGTTTTGAATGCCAATGAAAAATGGATGACTAAAACGAACCTGGATGAGAAGAACGAAATCACGTGTGCACGAAAACAGAATCGAGCGCAAGCTAAAAAGAAACCCTTTGGTTTGACTACGGAAAAATGCGTGAATTTCAATTAATGTAAAATGAAATTTAATTATATATTTTCTATGAACTAGAATAGCTATATTTTGAGAGGTTTAGGGATTGTAAAAGGTACTCAAAGAAATTGAACCCCAAGATAGACGCGCATTTTTCGGAGGTCCGCGTCTGCAAGGTGTTAATATACATTGATCGCCATGGGGAGTTAAATGTCTATCAACCCCTCGCAGACGCAAAGTCAGGTGCATGCTGGTGTAGTTATAATAACAAAATGTGTCATCTAACCTCTTTTTACGGCTAACTATAGACTAAACGTGCGCGTAAAAATATTGCGAACTGTCAATAGAAGTAGTGCGTTGAGATTGGTCCACAGCGCCCTCTTTGTTGAAGGGAAAAGTCGATGTAATTGCCCGGGGAAGTTGAAGACGGTTAAATTCGATGTTTTGTGTGGTTCCCACTGAGCTTTGAGGGATTGGAACTAAATAAGAGAGGACTGAGTCTTGACATTGTTTCAAATCAAATTTAATCGCGAATTCTTGGGTAAATCAGATTTGCAAAGAGAAGAAGAAGACTGAGCAAACTAAATCCACATTAGTTTGTAGGTCTCGTACGTTATTAGTTCCAATTTATCAAATTTCCGACAGGGCACTACAGGTTGCAAAGTGCCGTGTAGCTTACCGGTGACGGCGCCAGACTGGGGGGGGGGGGGGGTAGTGTTGCAAGGAAACGTGAAGGGCGAATAAGTGGTGGGGTGGGGCCAAATTTATGTGATTGCACGATGTACTTGTCTACCAAAGTTCGTCATCTGTTCTGTGCTCTATGCTCTAACATTAAACAATGTGCAATCAAAGAACTCATACAATTTAAAATTCAGTTTTAGTGGCTGGGTGAGTTCAAGAATTTCCTTTTTATTTAAAGCAAGGTTTAAAATACTGAAACCACCCTAAAACCACCGAATATATTCATGAAACTGGGCTAAAAAAAAGAAAGGATATCGCCCAGCACCCCCCCCTCCGCAAACCCCACCCCTCCATCCCAACCTCAGGCTTCGCTATTCGAAAGCACGCAAAAAGTTGATCAACCTCCCGGAACTACATGGAAGAGAGGCCGAAACCAGACATCTCCAGGGGTCGCTCAACAAACTTTCTGATTGGTACCCGGACGTAACTTAGCGTATACGGATTTGGGGTTTGGTACATGACCACCTGTGAATTGCCATGATGGATTTATGCTCTGGGCCGTGTAACCGGTATTAACAATCACAAATTCACATTCACAACGATTGAATCATTTCCGCATTGACGATCAAGCTGTACACTAGTGCAGAGGCCACCTTATCCATCGACTTAACTAGCTACACACAGACAGGCTAACCGTTACGACAACTTGAGCAAGAGAAGCTGTACAATTACTGAGGTATGTTTTAACTAATTGTAATTCATTATGATTGTTTAAGTACTTTAAAAAATAAATAAATACTATTTAGTCTACTTGTACTACTACTACTAATAAAAATACTAGAATCCTAGATACTGACAAGTGACAGTGACACTGTGACTGGGTGACACTGCCTGGCACTGTGGCAGATCTTGGCCCCTTAATCTTATTGCATGGTTTTTCACTTCCAAGGAAGTGAGTTTGATTGGCATAGGCCTTCTGTTCTGAACTACAGTACTATCTAGGCAGATCCCAGATCGTTCTGTGAACATAACCATCCTTCCTCTCAAAGCTCCATGTCAATTAATCAACGTTTGATAAAACCAGCTTCAATGAATTTGTAATCAATCCAGTATTATATAGGACCGGATCTTCAGATGATTCGCAGACCTGCAAAGTTGTCGAACTACAGTTTCTGACCTAAAATTTAAAAAGTTGCTCAGCAGTGTGTTTAAATTTTAAAGTTTAACTTAAAACTTACTCACAGAATACTGAAGATCAAATTTACAGCTGGACTGTGGGGGCAGGAATTTTATTTCGTTGTTTAGATTTTGTAAAATGTACAAACCTTTTTTCACCCTACTTATTTAAAACAAATTTTGGTCGAGTTGGCCAAAAACAGACCTAACAAACGTCTTTTAAAGTTTGGCAAATTTTCAAAACATTGTGTAATTTTTAAAACATTTTATTTTTACTCAATTTGGTTCATTGGAAATGTTGTAACTTTTTTTTGAGAATTATTGCAGCTATTGCTATCCTTGATAAATGGGACTTATTTATTGATTCTAGGTGGCGGCAGACTTACCAGGACCCAGGTAGAATCTGTTGTTCTCAGAAATGTGCGTAAGCTCAGAACTATGCGTAAGCTCAGAACTACATAAATTGACCTGGTTTGTGTACTTGTGGGCTTGTCTCTGAATAAATTGTCTGCCCAAAAGCAATAAGCATATTATTTTTGTGAAGTTGGAGCACAATCTCAGGATTTTGTTCAATCTCCACCTAACCTAAAATTTTACTTGTTTTCACAAAATCCCAGCTAAACATATCATGCTGCTATCTGTTGTTCACATGACCGTAGTACCCCCAGGGCTCAATCTCGAGACTGAGCGCTGTATCTCAGTCACGCTGCTCAATCTTGAGATTTAGCAGGATTTGTTCTCAATCCCAAGATTGAGCAGGACTTTTTTCTCAATCTCGGCTGCAATTCGCGTATATCAGCTGCAATGTGTGAGTATCGGCCTAATATTAATAAGCCAGCTTGAGCATGGGGAGAACCCTGAAAGTGTTATAAAATAGTGACAAAAAAAGCAGATCATAATGTTACTGAAAAGGAAATTTCTATTGCATTTGCTTTCTATGAATGATGTAGAAACCAGTCTACTCGTTGTGATCAAAGGCATGTGAGGGGTTTCCCAGACAGAAATTGTATTCTTGCTCACTGAAGTCCAAAGGATGCCAAGTGAAACCTGTGAAATGACAACACTGTCAAAGTATCCCATATTGCATTTTGTGAACATTTCATATAAGTTCAAAATTGGCATTATTGTTCATATTATGTGTACGCATGGTTTGCCGTAATAACTTTTTCAGTGACTAACCAGCAGGACCAGTTAGCTTTTCATTTTCTCCGTTCCATCAGCTTTTGCACCTGTCCATAATTCATATTAAAGAGAGATGCTTTTCAACACCGGCTATCCGGAAGTGTATTTTGACTGGCCCTTGTGTGTTTTAACTGACATTTTGCAAGCAGACCACTGTTAATGGGAGAATGCTGCTTTGTCATTTTGATGTTGTACACTTTTTATTGTCACAAAATACATGATTAAACTGATGGATTCACAATGGATGCAGCAGTAGACGTGCTGACCTCAGCAGAAATTTTGCTCGTTTTAGTTAAACTGTTTAAAAGTAAAATAATAATGACAATGCACATATTGTCGTATATAATGTGAATTAAAAAAACAGCCATAATTTGTGTGTTCATGTACGTGACAATGTTCAGTTAAAGTTTGTCCATGTATCCAGGTAATACAAATTTATGTGTAGACTATTTTGGATGAAGTAGGAAAGATTAACTAATGGGTGACACATCTAGGCCTGTCATATGTATTATGTCACTGGAACAAACAATACTTTCCTTCCACAGGATGTCAGTGGTCATGTTTGAACTCTTCCTCTTGGAGGTCATAAAATGGTGGGCTTTTACATGTAATGTAGGGCTACTGTATATTGCCTATTTTCACATCGATTGTTGTGAAATTTTTGAGGCTGTTTGCTTCAGTTCATTGATGGCAAGAGTGTAATTTGTTCTTTTGTATTGTCGGGCAGTTTCGGTCAGTTTTGATTGCTTCCAAGTTTTCTAAGAAAGGACTTTACTTTTGGTCACAGAGCAAGGAATCTGGGCTTTTATTGATCCCCTCTAGTTAGAAACATGTTCACCAGGTTACTGTAAGCACCAGTTTCCCTACAAATTACGTTTCACTGTGTCCCTGTTTAAGTGACTTGCAAATTTGTTAGGTTACCAACACTTTGTCATTGAAACTTTTCCAGTCTGACAAATAAATTGTTGTGAACATTGAAGTGAAATAAACTGTACAAGGAAATATGCAGATAGCTAAGGTGAGTCACATTGACTTCCAATCCTTCTTTGATCGTACTGTACCCAGTTTACCTTCCTGGTCGCACCTTTGTTCAAGGGCTGAATACTGCGCCCAAGTTTCCTGTTCACATTGGCAGCTGAGAACTCATAAAACGGTCTGTTAAATGCCAAATCAGTTCCTGTGTTCACAGTATAGTGTTTGACTGAGTTAGAGGCCAGCAAAGTTTAGCCTGAGCGACACTATTCTGCTCGTTTCAAATTCAACTGTTTTAGATTCCTGAATAGACGCCATCTTTACAGGTAAGTTGGGTTGAGCTTTGAACTGCATCAAGTATTCTAACGTTTCTATGCAACCAAGTGGTTCATAGACCAATCATGCAATGAATTTGATAACTTACTATATGCTGTATGCAGTATTTATGCGTCATGCACATTTGTGTGCGTTAACAAAAATGATCGGTTTGCCTGTAAAAATGTCTGGCTTTACACTGTGTGATGTTAATACAGGTGATTCGCACTACAGAGTGCCCTCTATATTTTTCCCAGGAGAAGCCATTTTCACAGTGAAGAATGTTGGTCCTCACACAGCGCCCCGCCTCACATCCCTGGATGGAAGTACCTACAGGTATAACTAGTAAACTTGTGGGTACAGCCGTGTACATCTCATTTGGGAGAAGTGTTGGCTCAGAGAAGAGACCACGTCAGTTCTTCCAAGAGCCAACACTCCTCCCTAAGAGATTTAAATACATGGTTGTACCTTGCAAGTTTGCTAGTCAAAGTTACTTCCCATTATCCACACCGTGCAAAGATTCAGACATATAAATTTGTTCCTGGTTTGCAAAGCAGCAAGGTTGGCCGGAAGTCTTTTTCTGTGTTTACAGCATGAGATACAAATTTTTGTGAAGCTGTTTTTCACATTCGGGTCAACCATTTATAAGCCCAAAACTGCCTGTTCTTCTGAAAATGGCCTTTCCTTTCCTTAATTGTAGAAGGAGCATTGCATTGTGAATCGCCCGTATTCAATTCAATTTCATAACTAGAGAATTACTTAAAGCTGCTTTTCTAAACTGCCTGATAAAATTGCATACTTCTGAATTAATTTTAAATCTTTCTAAAAACCTGTAGGCATACCCCCCCAAAAAAGTATAAATAAATAATAATAATAATAATAATAATAGAGAAAGTAAGAAATAAAATCTTCAGAAAAACCTGCAAAATTCCACCCCAAAAATGTAATAAATGAATAAATAAAAAATAATAGTTAAAAACAAATATTGTATATATATAATCTTAACAATTTAATAATGACAATGATGTAATAATATAATATAATAATAGTATAAAAAATTTAAATAAATAATTTACAAAATTTTATTTAAACACAAATTAAAAAATCATAGGTAAATAACAATTTAGTTACATGTACATTCAAAGTCACATTTGTCACAGTCTGAAGTTATTCCCCTCCCGCTGTAAGAAAAACATCTTGACAATAATGACAATAATGTTGTTATGCGTAAGTGGCCTTAGACAAGATTGTCCTACCTAGCCTAAACAAGATTCAGTGTTTTGAAGAAAAAATAGAAAAAGCAGACAACTGTTTTCTTTTTTCTTTCACCTAATAAACAATCATGCACTCACTGTAGAAGCCTCTTGAATAAACAAAATACATGTAAAATCAAAATATCGCTGGACCGTTTTTAACATTATAATCTTTTGCATTACTTGTGCCTGACTGAAAAAGCATTTCCCTTGAGGAAAGATACGTCTAAATAAACTGTTAAGACTTTAATTTATGAGATTTAAAAAAAACCAAAAAAAAACAACAACCCAATTTGATGCATGACTCGCATCATGCATAAATAAAATAAGAAATCAAAATAGAACCTTTTTGCGTTGAGGACTTTTCATCTTTTGTGTTGTGGTTTGCCCATACATGTGCATGATAAATTTTCACTGTCTTGGCCAATTTCCAGCTCAAGTTTCAGAGTGTATTGGTTTAACTCGGCATGGCCTTGCCCAAGGGAGGAATTTCTTTCAATCAAGCATTCATTGAAGATTACATGAATGTCATTCACCAGGAATGGAAAATAAATCCCACTGTGGCTGCTTTTTGGGAGGAACTGTCTAAGGCAACTAATTCACTTTTTTCTATTATTGCAATTTATAGTATGTTGAAAGTCAATATTAGAGGTAGCTTGAAACTGCAATTTGACCATCACTTGAAAACAATCGTATTGGGGAAATTAACTCTAATTACCGTACAATATTGTATCTTTATCATGCTTATTAAGTTTTTTGGGGGGTATTATAAACCACACTTATAGGTCATTGTCGTTTGATTGGTGGAACATGCACCACATATCATACTTCATTTGCCATGTATACTGTACTGACACGACAAAATTTAACATAGGAATCCTATATTGATAAATATTGGATGCTTGGGATGCTTTGCAGCTTTGCGGCTATAAACATCGAACAAACTTTAGCAAACTGGTCTTAAACAGCTCCAGCTATGTCTTTATCAGCCGTTTAATACCTTATTGTTGAAACAAATTATAAATTTGTATTATTTATAACTGAAATAAGTTGGGAATGACATGAAAAATATTTAATGACAAGGATCTATGGGTGAGGCATACAAAACAAATATAGGATGCATTTTATTCATACAATATAGTAGAGTATGTTGAAATCTGGACTGTTCCATTTCACTCGGCTTCAGTTTGTGAAATGAAATAGTCCAGATTGTACATGTACCTCATGATTATATTCTGCTATGTTTTACTCATATTATGCATTTATAGTTCTATTTCCCCACCCATTATCCTGGTCATCGTTCGAAAGCATTTCTTATGACAAAAACTTGCAATTCTTAGAAAACCTGCAAAACAATAGTTAGTGGCCTGATGTTTCGACCCTAGCAGAGTCTTTATCGGGTTGAAACGTCAAGCCACTAACTTCGTTTGCATTTATACAAAAGGTCCTTTTAGTTGGTAAGCAGTTTGCAACAGCTAATACTATTTTTCTTAGAAAACTTCTAATATAAGGTAAGCCTAATTACTGGAGTAATAAGTGAAGTGGGGTGGCTTACAGGAAATTTCATAACACTTACGTACAGGATGAATGTTCAGTAAACAAGATGCCTGGGTATGTAATGGTGCAGAACATGTGTACTAAGTATTGAAATATTCAAATGATCAGTTTCAAAACATGAAGGCCTTGATCATTGTTTTTCTCCTGTAAATTACAGCATTTGTATAATGTAATCATTTAAAAAAAAAGTATCTTAATGTAGAATGCTTTTATCAGTATGCAACAACAAAAGAGACGTTTTACACTCGTTGCATTGTCTGAAATAATTATTAGGAAACTATGATGTGTATCCTGTTGATAAAACACAAACTGTGCAGTTTTATTTTTCTTTGCGAGACGTCAAGGCTGAAAATGGAATAATTTATCTGACATTAGTTTTGACTCATTCCACATTCTGTTAGAGCATCATAAATGTGATTGGTTTCCATGGCAAGAGTCTTGTATCGACACAATCTTTTGTGGCTTACGTTTTCGAAGCTTGCAGGAATAATACATTTTTTCCATTTTTGTTGGTCCTTGTATCGAGGTGCTTCTCCATAGCGCTCGTGTCGTCTAAGTGCTTAAACCAATTGTAGCTTTCCTCTGAATGGTTGGTTGACTTCTTCCCTTTAATTTCTCTAAGCGAGATTAAGGTATTATTTTGTTCTTTTGAAGGTGACGGAGGTTTGTGTTCATAGAAAATCTGAACAATCTTTGCTCCTTAATTTCTTCCTTTTGCTCTAATTTTTTTTAAACCGAAAAGAAAAATGGAGAACGCCTCGAGGACAATCGTGGCAAACATATTGGAGTGCATTGTAGGCATGAAGGTACATGTAGTTGGCAATATTTGTATGTGGTTGATTTTCAGAAGTGACATTGAGTAAAATAAACAGGTTCAGATGTTGATTAATCATGTTAATGAATGATAACATGTGGAGCTGCACTGAACTAATAATATGGAAGTCTATACCAACAACCACAGGAAAACAAGACCCACATTAAATGATGTGAAAATAATGGATGAAAGCATCTTCTCTGCATTCATGCTCCTTCTGCCCCCACTTTGTCCAAAAATGTAATTGAATTGAATTAGATCAAGGTCCAGTTGTTCCCCTGTAGCACTCTTTCTAACCCCCCCCCCCCATCAACACACGCAGAGTCATGCACACGTACAGAATGCACGAATGTACCGTACGTGTACGTCGTCTCAGCCACTTGTGATGCAGTGGTCTACTGCAGCGTGTGAACAGCACTGAGCTAGACTCCCTAGCGCATCTCAGAAGCTCTTCATTATCTAAACCCATGGATGACTAAATTTGTCTTCTCGGCTACAGCCAGCTGATCCTCCCAAGTGCATTTTTTTCCCTCTCCCTTCATCTTGAAAGAGAATCTTGACGGTGAAGGCGTCGCATCTTTCTCCGTTTTCTTGGAGGGGGAGACGGCTTGGATTTTTTCCCCCCTACGGAAAGGAGATGCTTTGACAATGCTTTGTTGAAAAGACAGGCTGTGATGTTGACTGTATCCTGGGTTTTTTTTCTCCAAGTGATTGGATGATGAAGTTGATTAGAGTTTCCTTTAGGTGAGTGGCGAGGGTTTTGTATTTCACTCCGTTCCGTTTATGTTTACACATTACACAATGAGCGCTCACTTTCAAGGTGTAGGGTTCAGATTGCCATTTTTGTATTGGAATTTAATTGGTTTTCAGTGTGTTGTTGCCAGCTGGCTGAAACACAATTATAAAATAATCATTAAAACAAACTTTGAGGTTTGACAATAACGGTACCTTGGAGATGATTTTGAGAGTTTTCAAGAAGCAAAATTCCTTTTTTCCTAAGGAGCATAAAATGTTTTGTCATTCATGTTTCACATTACTGATATTACTACACATAGTGTACAATGGTAGAGATAGCTGTGTTAGTCTGATAGATAAAACAAGGAAGACAGTGGTAGCACTTCAAGACTAACTAATTACATTAAAAACTTGCATGAGCTTTCGTAGCAACAACTACTTTATCAGATGCAGTGAAGGGGACAAGCCAAGTACATGCTACTGAACATTCTTCAGATTTAAAAGAGTTATGGGTGAAGTAGTTGCTATGAAAGCTCATGCGGTTTTTTGCATGTAATTAGTTAGTCTAAAAGTGGTACCACCACCTTCCTTATTTTTCACAAGTGTGTACTTTCTTGACAGGCATCTTATATTAATACAGATACTGTCTGTTGTGAGTGTGATGGGACAATGTTGTCGTTCTCTCAGGGTGTGATTTTTTTACCCCCCCAGTTTTCTGGTCCCTGAAGGTGTGGCGTCTAAACAAGTCTTCAGGTGTTTACTGGTTGAACAAAGTTACAGCACTTTGCAGTTGTACTTTGTCAGCAAAAAATTCAACCCCTTTCTCAGAGTTTACATTGTATTTTCTTTCCTAGTTGAACAAATCATTGGAGACAGGCCACTATGCCCTGGGGAGGATCTAGGGCTGGTTGGAGTATGTATTTCATGTTCCTCAGCTAATGAAATTTCAAATTTAATATCATCATAAATATCAGACTGCTAATGAAGCAAGACTGAATTTATATGTTTTGGTGCCAAATGCCCTGGGAAAAAAAAGTGTTTTTAGTTATATTTTAGAATTCCACACCATTTCATTAGAAAATGTACTCATTCAACAAAACAGTTTCATGTAATTGTCATGACATACATTGTAGTCTGGTTTCTCAAAATGAGTACAAGGCACTTATTTTTAATGACATTTTCAATGGTTGGGTTTATGGTGCATGTTTCAGGTGAAACTGAGCACCTAGCGTTGAAGAGTAAATTAATTGTTTTTAAAATACCAAAAATGGAAAAAATGCAATGAACTTGTATCAAATTAGTTCACATCATGCATCTCGAGTCTTGCAACAACAAAAAATCATACATTTGAAAATGATGCAAAGTTGCATAGTATACATAATGTGCAATGTGTATACATAATGTGCAAAAGCTGTGAAATTGGACAATTAATTTGTTAATTTACAATAATCAGCTTTGACATTCAAACCCTAAATTTCTCTCTATGCTTCCTGGGCAAGAAAGGAAGGTTTATTTAATCTCTCTTTCTTTTTAATGGGCACATGTTGGCATGGCAACGCATTGGCCCAGTGAACCGATAATATTGATTTTGGTAAAATGTCACTTCAAGACAGTTTGATTGGATTCACTGCGGTTATATTGAACCCTTTGCTCGGATCATACGGTTGAAGGCAGTATTTGGTCTGGACATGAATAATGACGTACAGTCCTGAGTGTACCCACTCCGATTTTATAAAAGGTGTTTAGTTATCAAACAAAAACATGGTGCATAAGAATTACATAAAACAAAGTAATTGATCAATGTTCTTTGGCGCTGTGCATTTAAGTTGCGTGGCCCGATTTTTGCTGAAAGAAATATTTTTTACAGAATTTTCCTTTAAAAAGAATGTTGACAGATGACAAAAAACATGCAACAACTTTGCCTGTATGCCAAGGACAAAGTACAAAATACATGCAAAATTGTTTTGTACATGGTTGATGGACGTGAGATAATGTAGGGATCCCGACAAGAATTCATTTTGAGTTTTTAATTAACTACCACTTATCACTATTGGACTTTTTTTTCTTGCAATACCTTTAACTGTCAGCTTATAACTTTCTTGAATCTATTAAAATAGTTCATTTCAAATTTTAATCTAAATTTGCAGGTCAAATTGGCCGAGCATCTTTAAATTCAAACCTGTGTAGCATTGTCGACACCACTGTGGTTGAGCAAATTAAAAGAATGATCAGCTTTCACTTGGGTTGATGGCTGGTTACACTTCATTGTAAGTTATAAATGCACTTATTCAGCCCAGAATAAATGCAAGCCAGTCCTAGATCCCACGAGGAGGACCATGGATGCACTCGGCATTTGACTCAAGTATCACCATCAATGATTACACAAGTTTACATTTAGACTGGACCACGATGAATATACCTGCTCAAGGAGAAGACAGCAAAAGGGATCGTATTGTCGAGGGGAAGGGAATAAATTCACCTGTAATGGTCCGGGGAAAGATCTAATGACATAAACTCGCACCACCTGGGACAAAAGGCGGTCGCTGTGTCCACACTCCGGGTTGTGTACGAGTCATCCAATCGCATACAGTTACCAAGAGATAGGACGATGGTGGAATATTTTGACATTTGGAGGAAAATGTTACCACGGGGCAGCTTGAGACAAGGGCGAGTGGATGAATTACAAGCTTGGCCCAGGGATGGTGCTTGGTTTATTTATAAGGGTTATACACCTGTTATGCATGCCATCCCTCGTGAATTCATCAAAGCAGGTACATGTACTTTGTAGTAGGGACCAGCAGATATTGAAGATAACTCTTTACTGTCACTGGTAGGCTTTTGGCAATGTTGATGTGTGTGTAATTATTCCCATTTAAGTTTCCTTGTTCAGGTCCAAAAATTCCACCAAAAGTTGACATGTATAACAGGTACATGTGTAGCTTTGTCATCTGTTCATGTGTGTGTACATGATGTGCTTGGTGGGAATTCACATTGGGGTGCTTTTTAATGTGTTTACACACATTATCATGACGACATGTATTGCTCTTTTATTTAAAACTTATGAAACAGCATGTTTTTTTGTCTAGTGCCTTTTCTTGCTCAATCTTGGGTTTCATCTATTTGACTCCTTCCTGACTGGGGTGCTGTGCTTGGCTGGGGTGCTGTGCCTGGCTGGACTGGGGTGCTGTGCCTGGCTGGGGTGCTGTGCTTGGCTGGGGCGCTGTGCTTGGCTGGGGCGCTGTGCTCGGCTGGGATGCTGAAACTTCCTTCGTCACGTCCATAAAAATTAATCATGTGTGTTAACTATGAATGCATTGTCTGTGCAAAAGTTAGGTAGCCGCTCATTGTCTGGTATTAAAATTATACTTTTTATATGTGGGTATGATTTTCTTGATGTTATGCAGGGCATTTTACACTAGACCGCAGGCCCGAGGCCAGTGATTTTAGCATCAGACCAGTAAACTCATGACCAGACAAGTCCGGCGGTCTCATGTTTGTGTTCAAATGTTGTCCGTCAGTTTGATAAATCCAAAATATGCACATAGTTTGTATTTTTGGTAACCTTTTCCTTTTCTCAGGTAAGTTCAAGCAGTAGTTTCATTATTTTAGCCTCAATTGAGAGAACGCTGTCATGTAGTGCCCCAGTGCCCAATCCAAGTTTGGCCATCTGCATGCACAATATACACCCCAGGACACTTCATATGAGTGAAGATACTCGCTGTTTGTTTTGATTCACCATACACATGATGCACGCAATGTTGATCATTGTCAATTTGATGTCCCCTCCAACAATGCAGTGATGGTGCAGCTGTGCCCGTATAGAGGGTTATGTTATTCAATACTACAGTGTTTGAAACTGAGAATGGCAGCCAGCCTTCTCCCGTACTCCACTTTTGACAAGCTCATGTTGTTCTTACATAGGTACATGCCTTTGTAAACATGATGCATGTACACAAGTTTCCATTGTTTGTTTATTTATTTGTGTATACATCTAAGTATTGTACCTTAGTTATACATGTCAATATGTAAACAAAACTTCTGCGGATAATTTTTTGTGACCATACGGTACATGCTGCCTCTTTAAAACTGCTGCAAAAAGAGACACAAATTTAAGCTAAAAAAACAAACAGTGGAACACACTGTTTGCAAAATTTTTATGAAATATGATGACATATTTAAAGCCTAATCTCCATCCACCTTCAATATTTCATCTTGTGGTTTGTTCACATGATTGGATTTGAGGCACTCAGCCAACATTGGTCATTGTGAATGACCAATGGGACTATGCACATTGTGTGTGACCCGGCATACATGTATACATGGAATAACAATCTTGTGTAAGTTTAAGCTCAATCGGTCATCGGAATAACACGAATATGGTGAAAACCTCATTTTCAAACATTGCATGTCGGACTTGCAACGATGAAAACTTTTTGTTTTGCTCATTTCTCAAAACTAGCATTTCAGGACAAAGTATTTCAAGGGAAGTTTTCCCACCATGCCCACCATTATACCACGTAAGCTGTGTGCAGATCTGTGAACATTCATATTTTAAATCTTACCAATGTCATGCACCCCCTTTAACTGAATCAAGTGAAGTGATACGATAAATCATTTAAAGACAGCGTACTAAAAGGCAATCAAGTTCCAATCTGAAAGCTAACTGATTCTAAAGAGTGTACCGTTACCAATCTTCCTAAGAGATAGTCCTGTCAGAAATAGTCAATGTTGAGAAATTAGCATTTGATTACCTCCAAAACACCATTTCAATCAAACTGAAAATAATTTGTGATCGGACACAGAATCTCTGACAAAACATTAATGAACATTTTAAAAATTGTTTTTCAACTGGGAGCACCACATTTGATGAAATTGTCACATATTGGTCGATGGTAGTGAATCTACTCTACCCAAAACCAATCATGCAATACTGTATGCATGAAGAATTTGCCTAAAAGGCACTTTATACATGAATTAATAACCTGCAATTATTCCATTGTCAGTCAAAAATATCAACGCTTAAATAGCTTAAGAAAGAAAAAAACTTAAAGCAATCATGTGAATACTCGATATCTGCATTAATCTCATACAAAATGACAAATATGTCGAAAGAATTTTTGTCTGAATATTTATTCAGGACTTGATATTGTGAATTTGTTCAATTAGTAACGAGAACATGTCAGCATGTAGCAGGTGTCAAGTCATGAAAAATCATTTAAAAAGCATGTATTTCTGCGATTGGTGGACATTGCAACCTGAGTATACGTGCACTCTGTTTACTAAATCCACCTGCAAGTCAAACAACAACTGAAAATAACTAAAAGCATTTCATGATTGTACGGATCATTTCAAAGTTGAACTTTCATCAAGTATTGGCAAGTGTCAATCTAAGGTAAGGCTGGTAAAGTCTCATCAGAGATTTATACATGTAAATAAAAAACACGTACAAAAGAGTACTTTCCTTCGGTCAACAAACTGCTACTGATCCAACTAGTACCCATCAGTAAATAAGTTATTCCACATCACATTGTTATTCATAATAACATCTCAACAATGTACGCAACCAAAATTGTATCCATATGATCGGAGCTGAACACACATGAAAACATTTTTGAGTTGTTAGCTCTTATAGTTCGTTCTTGAACAGCACACACTCATGAACTTGCATAAATTCGCACCACTCCTTCGGAACACGAAATGTATGTATTCCCACGCATACCCCCCTTGATGAACGACACAAGAGAAACGAAGCATTCATATTATCTGTCAAATCTGTGAAATCCCTGTCTGAGGCAAACATCTTCGCTACTGTGTGATTTAATCAGATGGTTAGAACCCCCCCTTCTGTAATTCAGTTCCCTGCAATCTCTCTGAGGATCACCCTTTCGCGAGTTTGTCACTTAGCATCGATGGGTTTCAGCAGTAGCATCAAACTTGATGAGATTGATAGAGATGAGTGGAGAACTGTAGAAGGCGAGGTAAGTGCATCTCTGACAAGTGAAAATGAGCCTGTTATGGCACAGTGTTCTGGGGAATGAAAGACACAAGTTTGAGGTGAATTTTGTTGGTATTTAATCAAAAACAGAAAGTAGTTAATTGTACTTTACATGTGCGTCTGGCGTATAAGAGTATATGTTTTTGTTGTGCGGACAGCGAATCTTCTGTTCCGTAGGACTTGGAAAGCACTGAGTACATAGCACTTTGTCATACCATTTGGTGTAGGAAAACCTGTGATGTCATAAAAGTGTGTTACACATGTATGTGAAAAGCATCAGATTCATGTGTGGGATTGAACAAAAAGCACCTTACTTAGTGCGTAGAGAAAGGACAGCTTTTCTCTGCTTAGTGTGTGTTTGGGCATAGTGCATGTAGTGAAAGGATCAGATATCTTGATGAGTTAAAGACTACGTGCACAATGTAAACCTGTACATTGTATGTTCTTGTTTTGTACATTGCTCATACATTTGTACATATTTCCTCTTTTATAATGCCTATATGAAAATGGTCCAGTTTAAATTGAAAGCTAAATGAAGGCATCACCCATCTGCAGTCTGTGTTAAGATTATGAGCCACTTTACGCCGGATGAAATGTTTTCCTGCCAAACTTTTCCAAACTGGATCATGGTACGCGTTCATACACATCTGAACTATTTTCGAAGTGTCTTTTTTCAGCTGCAGTCAGTTGGCTGGCTGATGTATAAATATGCCCCTGGACAATCTGTTGTGTGTGCACAGGCATGCACCAACGCTACGTTTCCCCCGTATAAGAGGGACAACTGATACTGGAATTCATGCTTGAAATCTCCCTTTTCCAAGCTTTATTGAGTAATCCCCAATTCCAGATCTTCATCCTTTTGAAGAGAGGCTTTTACCATTGTTTTTCAACTGCTTGTATAGGAGGCAAGTCTGAGATTCCAGCATACCATGGCCAATTATTGGCTGTGGCTTTGGCCGAGGTTTGGGCCTATTCACAGTAAGACATTCCATAATTTCGATGAGGTTTTGTTCTCCTGCTGGTGTTTGCTGATAGTTAAAGAGGGGCTCAAAGGTCAAATTCAGTTTTGCGATGCACTCATTTTCCAATAGATAGAGTCCTTATGAAAGTGTGGAAAAAATTACAAGTCTCTTACCTCATGTTAAGATGGTGAAAATGCCACTGCCTTCAAGTGCAATTTTTGTCAAAATCCAAAATCGTTTGATGATGCCACATTTCAAATGTATGGTCTGTACATTTTTATTTCATTCCTGATTTCTGATGGTATTCAATTGAAGCAGTATTGAATTTGAGCTTATGACTGGCGCAGAAATTCCTCTTG
Organism: Pisaster brevispinus; assembly: GCA_023634235.1. NCBI lineage: Eukaryota > Metazoa > Echinodermata > Asteroidea > Forcipulatida > Asteriidae > Pisaster > Pisaster brevispinus. Next base: position 18,294,357 of record JAMKCF010000004.1, read on the forward strand.
GAATGTACAGACCCATTTTTGTTGTTGCTGTCCAATAATGACGTTATTTTTCAAATTTCATTCTGAAAGAGTACCAAATAAAATTACATTTGACACCATTCTAATGTGAGGTTAGAAATTTGTAATTTTTCAATACTTTCATGAGGACTCAAACTATTGGAAAATGAGTGCATCACAAAACTGAATTTGACCTTGGAGCCCTCTTAAGGTACATTTACATCATGTACATGCACCGTGTGTAATAAATAATGCCATCAACTGAGCCCACCATGATTGAACATCCTGCGTGAACAAAATAAATAGAAATGAATTAACATCTCCAGGTGCAGTGTCAATATTGTACCATGTTTAGGTCGGTGGCCAGTGGTGAAAGTACAAATACAGTGAGGGCATCCATGGTTCAATCACGGTTAAAGGAACAGTCACAATGTTGGGTTGGTGAAGATTCTAAAGTCTTCAAGACCCTTGTAGCTCACAGGAATCTGAAAACTGTGAACATGTTATTGAAATACATGCACCCTTCACTTTGTCAAGAAATAGATACTTAGAAGAAAATATTTGAACATGTTACAAATTTACCTTGAAAGCTCAGAGACACATTTTTTTTTAAACAAATGCAAGCATGAAACTTTTCAGCTGATCAACTGATTTCATCCTTTTTGGTTTCTTGGCTGTGCCATTGGAAGTTGGAAAAACACAGTACAAAGTCATGCTGCACCTTCACATTTCCACTGTTTTGACAAAATGCAATTGCATTTGCAATGCCTTTAATTGCATTTGCAATGCCTGTAATTGCATGGATTCTTCAAGATGAATGGGAACAAGCATTCAAATGAACATGCGGAAAAACCTTGACAATGCAAACCATTTAGTCACTGTTGTCTGCACAACCTGCAACCTGGATTGCCTAAAATTGGATGAAATTGTTACAGGTTGATCTAGTCATGTGATTTATTTATTGAGAACTAGCTGAATACAAATTAGACATTCCTCCCAAAACCCACATGTGCACAATATGCAGGGCCCAGATTTACGGTAAGGCTTTATGCTTGGTGCAAGACGCTCGTACATGTACATGTACGTTATTGTTAGTGAAACCATACACATACACAGTGTGACAATTGGACGAAGGAATCCTGATAGTCAAGTGATAAGAGCAAAGATTTCTTGCACCCAGACTAGGTGCTGCTAAAGCAATGATGCATACCTGCCAGCTGTCCCATTTTTCCCGGGCCTGAATTCCGAGTTTAAAAACACCTAAAAACTGGGAGTCCAGTTTAAAGCACAGTGTAAAACTTGTAATTATATGGGCTGGTAAGTTAACCTATAATGGTATGTATGAGTGATACTGGGTGTCCAGTTTTTCAGGGGAGGAATAAATTTAACTCAACACGAAAGTCTACAACAAAGGGGAAGTTTGAGTCGGACATTATCTGAAAAAGAATGTGTTGTAACATGAGGTGTTATTTCTCAAGTCAGAGGTCTAAATGAGCCTGACTCCTGGACCCTACTGAGGGCCTGGGCAGCTTGACCCTGGATTCCACTATGGGTCAATCCACTCGCACCTCTCGTTCCCCTTTTTTCCATTTTTTTCATATTGGCAGGTTGATGGGTTATCCATTTAAAGCAAGGATATTCTACTGTAAATGCGGTGGTCCAGTGAATTGATGAGAGAATCGGTCTCCTGCTGGTCTTTGCTTTATAGAGCGAGTTAAATTAACCTATAATGGTATGTATGAGTGATAATGCCATCCATTGAACCCTCCATGCCACTGCTTCCCACAGAAACATGCACTTACCAGCCCATATAATTACAAGTTTGACACCGCGCTTTAAGTTCATCTTCGACCAACGGTGGCAGTGAATTGATCCCCAGGTGCAGTGTCAACATCGCACCATCTCACCCAGTGTCCAGAGAGAAAGTATACAATTTAGGTCTTTTAGGCTGTCAAACATTTCTTGAATTATTAAGGCCTTATTTGACAGCATGTCTTTTTATTGAGGGGGGGGGGAGTTCAATTTTTACTGTAACTGGGATGAGTGGTTAGTGGTTTTATTTTCTTGTGGTTAGAATTGGGAAGCGGCCCAAAAATATTTTAAAATGTTGTAAAGCAAAAGAAAATGAGATTTGACATTTATGCACAGTACTGTTAGCCTTTATGAGATATGAGGACAAATTAGACCAAGTGTAAAAAAAAACGCACCAGTTAATCGTCTCAGCCCTCATCCTTTTTTGAAGCTGCATCTTAAAAAAAAAAAAACTGTTTTACTTATGTCCCCCCAAAAGAACAAATTCTCCCCAAAAGAATCAATTGTTCATGTTATTTTGCTTCATTAGCATTATTCTTTCAACGATTGACATAAGTTTTATGATGAGTTAAGCAGATATTCCATTTTTATTATTTTCTAATTTACTCATCTGGACAGGGAGTCTGTCATTAAGTCCACCGTATGCATAGCCTGTACATGTACTTTATAAATGGTACAACAAGTCAAAGATTTATGACTTGAGATGAGTTGCGTTATTAAAAAAAAAGTGCAGAAATACTGTAGATTGAATCCGGGGACATACATGTAATAGTTTAGCTACTTGTAAATGACCTTCAGTTGATGTGTAATGTCTGCAGGGAGGTTCTTGTTCCTTTAACCATAAACAAGTCTCCAAATAAATTCAAATTTGACATGGCATTTTAACCGATTAACCAGGGTGAAATGCTAAATAATGACTAGCTACATGTACATGCTGGCAAAACAATTTCACAGTAGTTTCCCCTGTAAAGTACACTTCATAGGCCTTTGTCCTTGATGATGTGCAATGCTGTTCTGAGCATGGATAACACCTCCAGGTACAAGTTACACCAACTTTGCTCGGGGAAAAATAGTCTTCAGTTTATGAGGAAAAAAAACACTGCTATAACAATGTGTATGGACAAATCCGGAATGACTTGTGATAAACTTCAGTAAGGGGAGTTCCCCAGTTGGTTAAACCCAATAACCAGGAATAGGGTCATAGAACAAACTTTAGGAGTTGTTCTGTCATCAGTTACTCTATTGTCATTGTCAATTAAACACTGCACGTTGTGTGAAGTCCTAGGGAGATATCTTGGTGTACCCAATCTTTTTGTATGTACACAATAGCCAGTATTCTTATGCAAACTAAAACGCTTGACTGCTTTTGGGCTGTGTGATTGTGTTTACCCTCAAAAGTTTCAAGGAATCTTCATTGTATCCTTTGGCACTGAGTAACATGTATGCATAGCGAGCAATGATGCATAGTGTACACAGAATGGAACTGCGCTGTGACGCACATACTTAGTATAAATCGGTATCTGATAAAAAGGGCCATGGGTTGTTTCATTACTGGAGCCTCACCATTTAAGGAAGTGGGTGCTTTATAACTGCATCTCCTGCCCGTGACTAATGGGAATACACCTGCTGATGGTGTGTCCACCCTTAGCACTAAATGGTATGGGTGGGGTGGGGGGGGGCCTTAGCAGAGACAGAAATCAAGAATGCTATTTTTAGACTTGAATTTTATTCTGGGAAGTTCTTCTGATTCATAGACTGTAGGGCTAGAACCCCAACTGAAACCCTAATATATAATGCCAAATCAAAACAGAGTTAATGTGGGAACGGATTGTAAACAGCAGGAGTTGTTCAGCTCAAATTAGACTGTGATCATTTGAAACTGAGTTTCAGGGGCAGGCAGTTTGAAATTGGAAACAGTCGGGCAGTATTGACTGGATTGAGTTTCCTGCAAGGTGGTTGGTGAAAGTGATTTGAAATCTAATAAGCTGTTAGCGAGTAACTAAAGTACGCAGTCTTGGTTGAGTCTGAAGGGCCCCCAATCAGGTGGAGTGGTGTGCAGTGCGTTGGAGCAGTACAAGAGAGGCTCGACACCCTTTGGTAATTGGGGTATGATGTTTGGTGTTTTTTCTAAAACAATAACGTGATTAGTAAACAGTAGGCTGTAGTCACATGACTTGTAGTCTTTTAAAGGATTTGTGTCGTACTACCTTGTCCATATGCCATGTCAAGTTTTGTAATTAATAATGGCTGAAAATACACCTGTCGCTATCCCCTTTATGTATTTATACTTTGTTAGAAATAATTGTCTTTTAAAATGATGCTTTCTGGGAACACCCACATTGGCCACATAAACAAACCTCGCCCCTGATGTAAGATATTTGACATCCTGGCGGAGTGAAAATATGTTTAAAATCATTAGCATGTATGCTACCGCGGTAGTACGTGCCTGCGTAAAGTAGCAGTGAAAGTCAGATGTTTTGGTAACCTTTCTTGTTCAACCTGTGACGTCTAATCATGAGCAAGGCCTGTTTGTGTGGGTGTTCAGAGCTTCAATTTGGGGTAAAATTCCATAAGACTGCAGTTCTTGAAGCTAAAAATGTTTACTGGACCAGAATTTATTTTACAAGACCAGAATCTTCTTGAGAAAGAGCTTTACACAGTTTAACAGGTAAATTGTTTTTACTTGAACAGGCACTAAGAGAAGACTTATCTCATTTGTTTTATGGGTTAGTATATTTTGAGACCGCCAACAAAGGGCTGGATAGCTCAGTTGGTAGAGTGCCCATACGTTAATCCGCAGGTCATTGGTTCAAGTCCTGCTCCAGTGAATTTTTTTTGTTCAAACCCAAATTATTTTGATACACAAAGTACCAGACTCAAAGTTAACATTTGATCAGTATTTCTTTAAATTCACAGTGAGGTATTTTTATTCAATTGAAAAACACAAGACTGCTTGACTTGTCAGTTCATGAGTTTATTGGCCTAGAGCTAAAATCACTGGCCTCGGGCCTGTGGTCCACTGTCAAATTTGAGCCCTGGTGTTCCCGGAAAAGTATTAACTTAAAGGAAATAAATTTGTGAAGGGGATATTACGCTCAAAGGTATATTTTCAGCTGATTCGTTATTTATTAATATCTTCTTTCTAGCCTATTTCACTCCACTGCAGGAGGATGTCTCTTCACCAATTTCCCATTTCACTCTACCGTGAGCTGTCTGTTGCCAAGCAATGCCCCTATATGTTCTGACATGTGTGTAGGTCATCTCTCCATCTTCTGTTTTGTCTCCCTCTTCGTTAATTACAAATTTTCAGTGGATTCTTTCTGTCTCATTTCCTTATCGAGAAGATCATCCTGAGAAGAATCCGAGCTGAGAGAGAAGGGACTCTCAGAGTCGGGCAGTTTTTAAGCCATTGATTGTTTGCGCTTTTAACAATATTTTTTATTGATACAGCCTGATACAGCTTGGTCTGGATGTTTTTCTTTCTCTTATAGTCAGCCCATGGTGAACTTGCCTTTTTTTTCCGCGAGCTTTGTCACTGGTCCACATCTTAAAATTGGTTTCCTTTCATGGCCACAACCAATGATGTGGGTCAGATGGCTGTTTCATGGTAAATGAGGTCTTCAACATACATACATGTAACGTTGATTGCGTTTCACAAGCTAAATGCTTACTAACGGCCTAATGTAGTTTAACTACCATTGTGTGCAGATTTTTTAGCTCTACTCTTTCTCAAAATTGCTTCTACACCGGGGAATTTCAAATGTTCTTTCCTTTGTCCCTGTACTTAACATACCATTGATTTTCTACACAAAATTTCTTGTGGAGCACCGCGGTCTTTATAATTTCCATTTGCTTTCCCTTTTTTTTTTTTTCCTCGGTCTCCATAAGGTACTGAATATGTCTTATCTATTGTTTGGTCAGTAGGCCACTGTTGAGGGAAGCACTGCCTTGTCAGGCATGATATTCTGCCTATTTTATTCTGGTTTCTTATTTTGTTTTTGCCCTCAGTAAACTAGGGCTTGCGGAAATTTACACTGGACCATAGGCCTGAGGCCAGTGATTTCAGCCTGGGGCCAGTGAACTCACAACCCGAAAAGTCTCGCGGTCTTGTGTTCAAATGTTGACTTTCACTCTGATATATCTTTCAATTCTATTGAGTATTAAAGAAAACTTGCCCATAATACAAATGAGATAAATCTTCTCTCAGTGCTTGTTCATGTTAAAACAGTTCAGGCTTTTGAGCTATAATTCCTGCTGTTTTGTGGTGTTTTTTTTTTACCCCCAAATTCGAGCCCTGGAAACCAGTAGGATTATTATTAAATAGCCTAAAAAAAGGCCAGCAAAGCCTCTACACGTCATCTGTACCATAGGTAAGCCCTTCTAGTCAAGAGGTTTTTCCTTCCCTTGTTCAAGGTTGAAATCCAGGCATTGCCCTTGACTTTTCCAGTCACTACTAGCCGGCAGGACTGCTCACCTTGTCCTTTCCATATTTCAGGGGTGCTTTTTAACACTGAACTACATGTGTGTAGCCACCCGGAACCCATGGAGAGAATTCTAAAGCCGTGTTCACACTGGATAAACATTTTGGGTAACTTTACCATGACGCTGGGTAACATTCCGATGGGTTAATCTTCCCACCGTCCGCACTTGGATTTAATTGACGCGGGTAGAATTGCCGAGACCATGGATAAACTAACCGAGCTGGCGCCAAAACAATAAAGAGGGCGCCCTGCGTGACCTATGACCGCGACTTGACCGGATGCACAACTCAAACTCCCGCGTCCCCCCGCGATGTTTATTTCACGCTTACACAAGTACGTTTGTTCCCGATGCTCTAGCTCTCAGCATTATTTTCTTTGTTCAAGTTTTCGTTCTGTGATGGCGGACAAGACAGAACAAAAACACAAAAAAACCTGTGGTCATTCGACCGGGTGATGGAAGATTTAACCGAGACGTCGCGTCCGCACTGGATTTTCTGGCTCGGTTAAACTGACCTGGTCAATCTTCCTGGGCACCTTTGGCTCGGTTAAACTACCCACGCGGCGTGGGTAAGTTACCTGTGAGGAAAGTTACTCGGGCTGTTCGCACTGGACTTGAAATGGGTAAGTTACCCATTGGCTGAGTTTATGGCTCGGTTAGTTTGCCCAAATTAAGTCCAGTGCGAACACGGCTTAACTGGTCCTCATGTTTTAGGTAGCATTTGGCCAGCGGACCACTCTTAAGGGAGAACCATGTAAGCTTATCACCCACCTGGAAAGCAGGAAAATTACAGGAAGTCTTTCTACATGGTCATGTATTACGTACCCTGTAAAACATTTCGACATTTTAAAAACTTTACACAATGTACAAACAGGCACAATGCCTGTTGTATGAACAATGTCGGAGATACCAGTGCAGGACTGTACAGCGTGAAACAATGGCGGAACTTACAAGCAGACATTACCATGTATGTCATTTCCATCTACCTTAATTTTATGACTTGTACAACTTTCGACTTGATGGGCTGAACCTGCCATTTCATCCCCTCCTTTGATTGATCATCCCATGGGGAGAAAAATAATAAATCAACTTCCACTTCAGTTGCTTTTTACTTTGCGAGATATGTTTCCTAGAAGTGTTTGCTCGTCGTCAAACTCGCAAATTCACACTTTTCTCTGCATTCCCCGTCGATACATCAAGTGTGGCACATCCAGGGGATCAATCTTTACACACTTGTAACAATTCACTGCGAGGGACAGTTCTCTGGACAGTCCCCTCTCTTTCACACTCTTGCCTAATAATGCCATCAAACAAGAGAATGTGCATTAGCCTCTTCTAGGGAGGTATTGATTTTATATAGGCTTTTCCTCCCATCTTTTTTTCTCCTCTCTCTGTCTCTCTAGTTATGTTACTGTGCCCCCCCCCCCAACCTCGACCCTTTGGCTAAGGTGCAAACTTAATGCATTTTGTATCGGCTCTTGCAGGCCCTATTTGACTTTGTAATGAATTACGGATAGGCAGCTCTCCCGGTAATGCTTCATCAGAAGAATTTAAAAATTCAGTCCGTTGTCTTGTGCCTCTGGGTGTGTGCGCAGGCACTCAATAACATCTTTCAAGTTGCTACACCATTGTATGGATGAATGTGTGCAGACAAGTTTGGGGCTCTAGACTGTTCATCTCATGTTTACTGTTGAGACGGTTAACAAGTTGGTCATGTGCGCTCTTCATGAGAAATTGTATTTGACAAGGTCATATACATAACTAGAATCTAGAAATATGGTGACCATATTTGCTGTAAGATTGTTCCACATTGTTCCCTTTTAGTACTTTTTATGTGACAAATTAAGCAGGGTATCGTAAACCAAACAGGCTGTCAACGAGACGACCGGACCACCCTTTTGGCACCGCATTTTCTTCATGTAGCCAACAGAAGCGGTTTCAGAAATGGACAGAAAAATCGAAATAATTGAAATCTCAGTTCTTGCTATAGATTTTGCACTGGATAACTTGTTTTCTTATGAAAAACTGTTATCTTTGAGTGAGGGTGGATCAGTTGATTGGGGAAGTGGATACAGTATATCGACAAAACCCTTGAAATTCTTTTCCATGAAAATGTGTTACTGAATGACTGAACAAATTACAGAAGAAAAACCCTGTTATAATGTATGTAGTTTGATCACTATTGATTATAGTGTTTTTCCTACAGCAGTTATGGGTTTTTCTTGAGTAATATCTTGTCAACCACAAACTTAAATTTTCAGAGAGGGCAATGTTTTTCTGATCCTTGGAAGTATTTTCCTGGACACCATGACAAAAGAAAATACCGTACATGTACTCAGAAAGTTCTTGAGTATCCAAGTACAGTACTTGATAAACCTTTTCCAACTTTACACCAAGTACAAGTGAGCTTTTAAGAATACTAATTTACCAATATTATCCACCCTTTGAATTATTGAGTGGCCAGACGCCTACTTAGATTACAGTTAACTTCTGAAGGCCGTCTGAAGCGTGTATCACTTTAGGGAATACATAAGTGCAGGAGGCCTTTTGCAGAAATTTAAGTAATGCTGTTTTAAAAAAAGACTTTCTTTGTAGGTACAGCAGGCCACCTAGCCCAGTGTACTCTCTGCAAATTCAAATATTAGTATTACATGTATCCCATCATGCTGCACAGGGAATGATTTCGTCCAGCAATTTTGCACAGCAAAAATATTTGGACTGAAGAAGTTTTGTGCACACAAGGTGCTAGGTTTGAGTAGCAAATGGTGATTTTTCAGTAGTGATTGATAGATTTTGTGTAGCAGTTTGCTTTGCTACACAAGGGGAATGGTTCACTGCTGCTCATCTGCATAGATACTGTGCTAATTTTCTTGAAAAGTATGTATACATGTTAATCTCTGTGCATTATAAAGTACATTTCTTCGGCGATTCACACTTTAGTCCCAAACATTTTTAAGTCTAGGGGTACATATGTGTCCGGTAAAGCATGTGTATGGTATATATTGTACATGTATACCGATGTGTGGTGTTCACTTATTTGCAAACTGAAAGAAAGGCAATGAAGGGAAATTGGCAAGAAAACTCCTCAAGAGAAAAAGAACACTTTTGTTTTGTTTCTGTTTTCTTTAATTATGCAATAAATACATACTGTACTACACAATCAGGTCTAGAGCTAGAGCTAGAGCTCTGTTACTTACATGCCCCATATTTTGCACTTGATGCCCTATAGAAATATCACAACTAAGCTGCCTTAGTTTCCTGCCCCTATGTCATTGAAATGTTGGTTTATTCCAATATTTGATAAGGTATCTTGGTGCATGTACATCCGCTATACAGTATGTGTAAACGTGGACTACATGTACTTTTATTTTTCATGATATGCATATGTACCCTGTGATAAATGCCAGAGTAATTTCATTTATTTTGTTAAATATTGACTTAGTAAGTCCGTACCAGGATGTACAAATCACATATGATATGATTGAGATGGTTTTGTACACAGTGTGTACTGGTGATGATGCAGGATCTAGCTGCTCAACCTCTCTCATAAGACAATAATCATGATTCTGAAATGAATTCAAAACAAGTCTTTATGCCAACAGATTCAAAGGGATCAAGCGACAGTTTGTACAGTGTACAGTTCCCATTCAAATGTGTGTGTTAGGCCTAAGTGTACAGGCCTAATACAAAAAATACAAAGTTTCTAGAGTTGTTCATAAAAATAAATGTCATGCATTGACAGTCTGACATGGGGGGGGTGGGGTCATGAGTCAGTTGCCACTGACAGGCACATACACACATTTCCCTGTATTTTGTTGTTGCATGATTTTGTGTAGTTGAATGTAAAACTTTTGATGCTAAATTGTGTTGAAATCATTTTTATTTTTCCAGTTGTTATTTAACAGTCTGCCCCCCCCAATTGTTTTTATTATAGTCATTAGAGTCAAAATAATATATGTAAACTTGTAAGTTGTTCTAACTACATGTATCAGATGATTTCTTTATCTAAAATTCGGGACTAGGTACAAAGTTAGTACAAAGTTGACAGTCTGACATGGGGGGGGGTGGGGTCATGAGTCAGTTGCCACTGACAGGCACATACACACATTTCCCTGTATTTTGTTGTTGCATGATTTTGTGTAGTTGAATGTAAAACTTTTGATGCTAAATTGTGTTGAAATCATTTTTATTTTTCCAGTTGTTATTTAACAGTCTGCCCCCCCCCCCAATTGTTTTTATTATAGTCATTAGAGTCAAAATAATATATGTAAACTTGTAAGTTGTTCTAACTACATGTATCAGATGATTTCTTTATCTAAAATTCGGGACTAGGTACAAAGTTAGTACAAAGTTAGTACATATTGCACCACAGCACCTTGTAAACCATTACGTGGTGCTACAATGTAAAGGAATAAGTCAACACATACCTTGTAGGACAAATACTAAGCGCTTTTGGATGCCCATTGGAAGTAGATAAAGCGCTACATGTATATAAGAACTGCGTATTATTGTATGATATTTTCCTGAAATACACTTGTACAATACGCTTTAAAAAATTTCTGTGTTTGATAATGTTTTCTTAAAATAAACGTCTATCTAATTAATTGATTTAAAGGCAAAGTATACCTTCAGTTTTTTGGAGCCGTTTTGATTGTTTTAAATCCTATATAATTGGAGATATTATACTTAAAAACTAACTCGCAAAAATTTCATTTCAAAAGTTGGTAGCGTTTTTGAGGTTTTGCAAAAAACCTGGAGTCCATGCAGGAGGAATTTTCCATAATTGGAATCAGAGTCAGATTGAAATGTTTTTGAATCTCTCTCTATAAAAACACATTCTTTTCTATGGAATTCTTTCTCAAATGTACAGCTGCAGTGCCTCTCAAAAGTAAGTTTTTAAAACTAAAACCATATTCTTTATTCCCGGTGCAAAATTAACATTTACTAAATAAGTTTTTATGTTCATAAATTTTTTGGAGTAATTACCAAAGATATACCCTGTCTTTAAAGTTTGCTTGTTGAAAACTTTAAAAAGAGAATTTTGTTTACTGTACCATGAACTATGTAAATTCTAAATTAAAGGCTTTGAGTTTCCTACAGCCATTTATATCAGTTTTCCCTGGCATAATTTGCAATCAATTTTAGTCTAGCTAATTAGACCTAACCTCATGCAAGCAGAATGACCTCTGATTTTCTTTTTGACACCGTCACTTGTGGACACAGCTCCTTTAAATCCAGCATTTCACATGTATCTTCCAACATTTAATTAAATTTGAAGCCCATTTTATATCCAGGGGCTTTTAAATCATCAAATAATTAGCACCTGAAGAGAGAATGAGAGAGAGAGAGAGAGATATCCATGCATCGGTGAGTACTTTCTCTGGCCAGCATTGCTCTCTACCCTGGCCCTTTTTTTCTGCATTTCATGCTTCATTTGTAAAAAGCCTTTTAGTCATTGAGGTGTAAAATTCAAGTTGGTTTATCACGCCAGTATTCATGCTGATTAAGTTCATTTATTGATCATCCATAAGGTGCTACTCGGTTTGTAGTGACTCTCCTTGTCATCGCTGCACGAGTCTTGTGGCTCGTCAAACGGGCGCGTGTCTCAAGTAGCTTATAATATCTTACTAGGCTCCAATTTGATGAGAGATTTTCCCGGACGTACTGTTGGTAATTATCAAAATGTCATTCGTGGATTATTAAAAATACATGTATAAAATTACATATAAAATTCCTGTAAGGTTGATGATGGCATTCTCTCATCAGAAATATCTTAAATGTATTAGGTAAATTTTAGTTTAAAAAAAACCACAAGTTTGCTAAGCACAGAAAATCTTGATGCAAAACAGAAATAGCTGAGCAGTCAAATCGCTGATTGTTTATGGCAGGTTTCCTGTGAAATTTTTCTTGGCAGACAAATTGCAAGGCAATTATTTCGGTTTAGCACCTCTACATTTTACACACATGCTGTAATTGAGCCCTATAATTATTTGAACAAATTTGCTACTTATGAGTATGTATTGATCAAGTTGTTACTGTGGAGGAAGGATACTTAGTGTAACTCCCTTGGCATTTTTGGCGGGAAACCCAGAATCGATAGTAATCCCATGCTGCACAGATGGCAGCTTGATGCCCAAAACCTTTGAACTCTGTTTAGCTCAGTGCCTGATGCTTTGTAGTCAGGGTGCGCATTATATTGTTTTCTTCCACTGGCTAGCTGGACTAGATTATGTAAGCTTGCCTTATAAAAATCTGCCAACATTTTTCACGGGATCTTATCTTAAAGTAGATATTTTATTCACAGCCTACATTTGTCATTTTTGTGGGACACAATCCACTATCATTCACTGAAGTCTTGGGTCAAGACTACTTCCTCATGGGAATACTTGAATAGACAATGCAAAACAACAACTGGTGGTTAAGTGTTTTTTATTATTGTGAGTACTATTTCATCATCCCAGCATGCAAAAGAAATATCTTATTTTCCTTTGCGTGGATAACTCCTTGAGTTGGCTTTATGTCCTGTAGCCCTAGATCTTGAGGGTTTTTTCACAGGGTTCTCGCTGTTCCTAAGAGCACCACTTTCTGCAGATGTTTTTCCAGTGACTTTGGGATGGTGCCAAGTGTTCTAACCACCAAAGGGATAACTCTCACCTTTGATTGACTTAACTTAGGCCCCGTTCCCACTGGACCCCGCATTGATCGCGCAATTCGAGAAAAGGGCGATCAGACCCCGCAATTTCTCGAAAAGGGCGATCAAAGGGCGATCAAGCGTAAGTGGGAACGCGAGGGCGATCAGGATCAGACCCCGCAATTTTGATCCACCTCGGGAGTAGGATTAAAGCGGGATCTGATCGCCCTTTTGGATTAATGGGCGATCAAAAGTCTAGTGGGAACGCAAAGGGCGATCAGACCCCGCAATTTGAGGGCGAACATCCGGTACGGTAGGCCCGAATGGCGCGAAAATGGTGTGGTGGTCGCCATAGATACGTTGCGCCTGCGCACTGCCCACTTGGTCGACCTGCGTTGGTGAACTTTGAATCCACTTCCGTTCCCAAAAGGGAGATCAATGCGCGATCATACTCCAGTGGGAACGCGACCGCGATTCACGTCTGCGACTAATCCTTTTGCGGGATCAGGATCTCGTAATTGTGGATCCAGTGGGAACGCGGTCTTACAAAGTTCTCTGGCCAAGTCCTGGTTCTCCTTGATCTTTTCCTCCTCTTTTATTCTTGAGATAAACATCCAGACGTCTATATTCTATAACAAGATCAGTCTAGATGTTGAAGTCCCAGAGGATCTCGACCTGTTCTGTCTCTATAACCTACACCTGTGCATGGTTGTACTACTTTGCAATATTCAATTCAATCAAACATTTATTTCTTTAGCGCATAACCAATACATACAGGTAAATGTATGGTGTACAGTGGTACGAGAAAAACAAAGATAAAAGAAAAACGAAAACATTATTCTCAGGAAAGAGCAAAATAGAGGTAAATCCCCAAAACACAGCTTGAGGTGAGAGGCCTGGCAGACAAAACAGACAAACACATAGAACTTAAACAAGCACGAAATTAATAAAGGGGAGAAGCAAAGCAACAGAAGCATTTAAAAATGATCGTGAACAAGAATGCAGACAATAATATCATTAAATATAATAAATAAAACAATAAGAAAAACAAATATATACTATGTTTTCCTATTATACATTATCTTATTTATTATTATAATTGCTATTTGTATTATCATTTTATCATTATTAATTATTAATGGATTTTTTTTATCATATCTTATCACTGTGGAATACGTCTTTGCTGCCCCAAAAACTCTTTATTTCTCCTGGTCACCAGGCATACATATACCAGTCCTGTATCTCAAGTCCCTTGGGATCGATCTTTAACCTCAACTAATCAGCCCTAAAGGACTAATTTACCATAAAGAAAGGTGATCCTATTATTTTTTATTAAGGAATACTGTTAGGTCAGTTAGTATGCAAAATCTTAATTGAGTTACCATAAGCCATGCATAGCATAAAATGCATTTTCTATCAAGTAGAGTGTAATGAGCAGGATGAGTGGACATGTGAAGTTCATTTATACATAGGAGAAGAGAAGAAACTATGGTGTGGTGTCTGTATCAAGGACACAAGCACCATGACTGAAAATCAGGCCAGGTACTTTGTTCCTGTATGGGCAAGGACTTTTGTTTCTTTAGTAAAGAGTTAATCTATTCAGGGAAATGCAAATTTGTACTGGAACATTTCAAGGGGCACAAAGGCAGTAGACAAGGGACACCAAAATCAGTGGACAAGGGGCAAGGGAGGCACCTGTGAAGTATCTTACACCAAAACGTGATCCCTGTGGCAAAACCATGTATCATGCCTTGCGCACCGGTTTCAGTGTCTATCGCCTCTTTAATGTCAAAACTAGGTGTTTGATTCACAGATACATGTTGGTCAGGAAACGCATCCAAATAAAAAGATTTCAGAAACACCCTGAAAGTAGACAATGAGCGCACACAACGTTGGATCATGTAACACGATCCAGATTACTGTTTTATACACCTGTTTCTAAGATTTGACAGCTCGCTTCACCACTTGCACACAAAAAGACTTAAATTTCACACGTACGTGTAGATCATACAACGCTGCCTTTTATGAAAGAAGGCATATTTCAAAACAGAACCACCAAAAGAGGAAGATTTATTCAGGATTTACTCTGTTTTTATGTTCACATATGGATAGTATAGTCTGGGGAAGGTGGTGGCAAACAGCTGGGAAGGATTTGGTCATTAGAAAAACACTCTGTGATCCATTTATAATGAAGATGAAAATGTTTTTTTCTATACAGAATACTTCTTTTTGTAAGCCTATTCTGCCAAGCTGCATTTACGTGATACATGTACTTTTTATGAACCATATTGTGTAGAATTATGGAGGGAAAACAGTGGAATTAATTGATTTGAACTTTCCTTAGCAGTACATGTACATGTACCTAGAAGTAGGCATTGTACATTTTATATGTAACAATAGAGGAAATTCTAAATGTAACTGTTTAGTTTCTGTGATAGAATCCGTCTCTTCCAAGTCCAACAAATCCTTTTATCTCTCTTGGGAGACAAAAACCTTCCTCTTGAAGGGATTCCATCGAGGATGGTGGTGGACACTGGACACATCCAGCGGATACCCGCTTGTTTAGTTGGTGAATCCAAACTGGTCAAACCTTTCCAGCAAGCCATCCCATCCCCCTGTGCATCCCCAGCTCCATTTGCTCAGACATCTGTCTTTACTTAGCATCAAGATGATGAGACTGTCAGTGACGATTCTGTCATTTTTATTGATGGTTCTTGCTGGTATTGTATTTGCACATAATTACACCCCTGCTTGACATGCATGGAAGATGACAGCAAGCTTTATGAAAAGGGAGGTCGTCAGGGTTTAAGATATAGAATTTATAGAATGGTTAGAGCATAGAGAGAGGCATGCTACGTTTGCTCAAGGAAGGACAAGGTCCATCAATTGCATGTATGTGGAAGGAAGAAGCATATGGAATATAGGATTAACAAAAATGTTGAATATACATGCTCGACCCAACCTCGTTCCCAGTGGTGTATGATCTTGCCGCGTAATTTTTGTTTTCCCAGATTGCCTTGCTTGATCATAATCCCTGACTTTGAAACATCCAAATATATTGGATATTTTAATTAGTCCTGCTGTCGATCAGTTCTGTGTAAAGAGACTACGCAGAGCGGGCTGTCAAAAGACGCAAGTCCTTGAGCAACTGGTCCCCTCTGCATTCTTTTTTGATCTTGTGATACGCCTAACTGTATGCAGTTTAGGGTGACCACATAAAAACATGATTCATTTGAAGTGTATTGCGTCAAAATATATATGCATTTTTGCCACATGAGTAGTAAGTGCCAGAAAAGTGCCTGAAAGTTTTTAACAAGCATTCAAACATTAAACAGTCACTTTTGGTGAACCAATTCGCATCGTTTTTCAGCACATCTCTACCAGGGGTTAGTGACGACGAGAGGTATCGATTCGGCACGCTGCCAACGGTAGCAGGGCTGGGCTCGACCAGACTTAAACCTTATAAAATTCTTGTCTACAAGCATATGTTGTTTTGGTTTTTTAAAGTTTTCTAAAGAAGGTCATTTTGAAGGTTTTTGAAAAACGCTTTGCATTTCCCATTTAACTTGCAAGGCATGTTATTCGTCAGGATTTGTCCCGATTTGAGGGTTCTCTGTCATTCTCCTGACGACTTTGAATTTCCTTGGACGTGTTGGAGTTACACTTTAGACATACACTGTAGCCTTTGGAATGACCAAACTTTCAGATTTCCTTTTGTGGTGATGTAGAGAGTCTGTAAATCTGTTGTACATGTGACACCCTAATTCTTCAGGAGCTTTATCTCCAGACCAAGAAGAGACCACTCTCCTTTTTCCATGAGTTTCTTTATTTTGTACAATCACACCTATGAGTTATTAGAATGCAGTAGAGCTTGGTCACACAACTACGTTTTGTGTTGCCAAGAATGATCGATGTACTTCCAAATTCAGAGTTTAAATTGTTGCAATTTCAAGGACATAGATTGTTTTGATAGAACTACAAGTAGTTGTTACAGACTTGTATGCGTACCTGTGATCTGATTAGTCTATACTATAGATCTGTTGTTTCAAAAATGGCATACATGTAGACCCTATCTTACTGGATAACTGTTCTGTGCATTTAACAGATGAGATGCTGGGAAAAAAAACCTGATCATGTGTTTTGTTTTTCAATAGACTCAGAAATCGTTCAATGCAGTCTTTATTCTGAAGGGTACCCATCCCTGTGCCATAAAAAGGCCACTCATCAAGGTGACGACTATGTAGAACAGGCTTTTCCCTTGGCACCAACCAGTCGCTATTTTTGAAAATCTAGATCTCTGTTTTTGTCTCTGACATTCAGCGTTCACTTTCACCGGTTCCGGTTCCTGTTTTCAAGGTATACCTGTTTTCTAAACTGTGTCTTTGATGCTTTTAACATTTTTGAGTGTGCAGTGCTTGCATTATAATCACATATAATTTTTTACAAACAACTCTTATCCTTGGAGCAATCAAATTACATCAGTAAGATCATTCCAATAATAATTAATCAATAGTATTTCAGAAGTTTAATAATAATTTGTTTTATTAATTTTTTATATTTTTTATTTATTCATTCAGGCTTTAAAAAAATAAGAATACATCAAGTCAATCAGACTGAAAGTTGCGAAAAAACAAAAAGAGTAAATGGAAATAAAAAGCGAACTAAAGCACGAACGAAAAGAGCAAATCCCATAAAAAAGAAAGAACAGTAGAGCAAACAAACAATGAAAAACAAAAGGATTATTCACTCTTAAAGTCATTGGAAGCTTATGTACATGTACACGTGTTTAGTACAAAATTGAAATATTGTTTTAAATAAGTTGAAGTGCTATTTGTGACTTGTCTATGCTTAGCGTGTCGTGGCCGAGCGGTCAAGTGCACTGGACTCCAGCTCTGGTGTTTCTGATTAGCAGAGTGTGGGTTCGAGTCCCGGTCATGGCTCTTGTGTCCCTAAGCAAGACACTTAACCATTAGAACCTGGTACACTTAACCTGGAAGTGGCTGCCGAGTGTGCCACAGCACCTTGTAATTTAACCCTTTTAAAGTGCTACATGAATTGGTTGCATAATTCATAACAAACTTTCAATACCTGTCTTAAAAAGCGCTCTCTTTGTACAAGCGCCTTGAGCAACTTATTAGTGGATACGTGCGCTATATAAAACTACATTATTATTATCACTTAGGTGTTCGGCCATCAGCTGAAAACCTATTGTTATTATTATTATTGTGCATGCGAATTAAGTTCTTTATGGTAGTAAGCATTTTACTGATAGTTTTTATTCTCATGCATGTCATGCAGTTGAGTGTTTTTTATGGGGTCTAGTTTGTTTTTATGTTGGTTTATTTTTGTTATTGTAAGTATTCTTTTCTAATCTTTTGTTTTGGGTTGATATTTTTTAGAAAGCTCGATCTGCACAACAATTCCGATGTTATGGTTGTTAACTTTTTAAATATTGGCTGAATAAGTTATTATCTTATTTTATCTTATCTTATGGAATATCAAAAATGTCCTCCAAGAATTGTGGTTAATTGTAAAGTATTAATTAAGTTTGCTGTAGGTACATCTACATAGTGTGTACATGTACACATTTGTACAGGCTATAGGCTCCTACATGTACATGTTGTCCACATTTTGTTCTATCTAATCGAGGATTTAAAATGAGTGTTCACATTGTACTGTACACTCTAGATGAAAGTCCACTGTGGACATCCTGGCAAGTGCTGGGTACATGTTCCCCAACAGCATTAAAGTGTTACCAGGAAGTGAAATTTGTCAGAACATGTAGAGGGTGTATGTGGAGTGTGTACACATGTATTGTACTCATGACTTGCAGTTCAATAGACCCTTTAGTGATTCTGTCCCTGCATATAAACAGAGTTCAGTCCAAGTTACAAGGTCTTCAGCTGTGCAGGATTGATCCAGTTGAGGGCAGCTTGGTAAATGTTCTATGCTTTGTGGTTCAATACCACATTCACAGGTGACATCGTGGCTGTCCTGATATCCCCACTTGAAAAGGGTCACTTTACAGTATCCTGCCGTCCGATTTCACCAAACT
Organism: Pisaster brevispinus; assembly: GCA_023634235.1. Taxonomy (NCBI): domain Eukaryota; kingdom Metazoa; phylum Echinodermata; class Asteroidea; order Forcipulatida; family Asteriidae; genus Pisaster; species Pisaster brevispinus. The sequence goes on from JAMKCF010000004.1 coordinate 18,313,331, forward strand.
CTTCCTAACTTAGGATTAATCTTAGGACTTAGGACGAGTCCCAGCCTTGCACTGTAACATGTAAACCTTAAGATTAATCCTAAGTTAGGACTAGTTTCTCGTCCTAACTCGAGATAGGATTAATCCTAGCGTTTCGTGAAATCGGCTGCAGTACCAGTCCTGAATCTTGTCTGTACATTTTCGTTCAACCAAGCTTGAGTAGAGCAGCTCCAGTCGGGAAGTTTTAGAGCTGTTGCACTTCAAGCCGCAAGCCATTTTGAGGTATGGTGGACCTTCGTCATGTCCGTGGGTGGACTCAATACTATGACACTATTATGCTTGGGTAAACCATAGAGCTAGGACCCAACTTGTCTGTACTGCACCCAAACACTGCACCCAAACACTGCACCCAAACCAAGCAGTGCACTCCTCACAAGAAAGGCTATGTACGAATAATGGAGGAAAGATGTGCAGTATAACACAAAGAGTACAATGTAAATAAGGAAAAGTTCGTCACCAATGATATTTTTAATCAATTATGATGTGCAAATACATTGTAAAATTTTTGTTGGGAAGGTAAAGTTTAAGTCGTTAGTGTCACGCTCTATCTCTGCCTGTTTTTATCATGTAGTTTCTATACAGGGCTTTGATGTGCAGGTGTTTGAATGAGTTGAGGCCTGTACTGTCTCACTTCAAAGGAATTTTCCATAATTTCTGAGACAATAAATGCAGGAATGCTTTTTTTTCATTCCGAACTGATGTTCACCTGTTCAAGATATCCTGAATGGATCATAAGATTTGATGATAACAATAATAATAGCAAACTTACAACGCGCACATATCCACCGGTTGAGTGCCCAAGGCGCCTACTAGAATACAATACGATAACTTACAAAAACTTCCAATACATGGATAATGACATGAATGCAATTACAATGAGCAAGAAAAGTCCTGAGACATCAAATGCATTTTAAGCTGAGATTTAAAAGTACTTAATGACCTAGATGACTGTGGTATTGTAAATACCAAACTGTGAAAGTTTAAAGGCAGAATATACTTTTTAGTAATTGTCAAAGACCAGTATCCTCACTTGGTGTCTCCCAACATATGCATAAATAAAAAAAACTGTGAAAATGTTGGTCATCGAAGTTGCGAGAAAATAATGAAAGAAAAAAACCCACCCCTATTGTATTGAATTGTGTGCTTCCAGATTCATTTTCTCAGAATCAAATTTGTAGGGGGGTCGTTTCTAACGATGTTTTATAATATCAACAGCTCTCCAGTGCTTTTTACCAAGTCAGTTTGTATGGTCATTACCTTGTGGAGTTGTTATCAAAAGTACACCCTGCCATTAAGGGTTAAATACAAAATACGTACGTACATGTAACAGTTGATATACATGCATGTTGAGCCATTTTATTTTGCATACAACATGTAGATAGTGGAACCAATGCTAACATGTTGGGGAGGGGAGGGGCAGCAGGAATGGTGAGGTTTGAACTTAATGTTTGGGGGGGGGGGGTTTGGGGGGAGAACATTTCTCAAGTTCTTGACTTTTCTGCATTATTTCTAGATTTTTACAAATTATTGCATTCCTTTGTTTTTTCCTGTTCATTTACAACTAAACCTTCTATCCATTGTCTGATAGTTGTTTAAAAGTAGTTATTCTATTTGGCGCTTGATGTGCGGCATGTGTACCCCCTTCCTATTGTGTCTTCATTGTGTGCTTGGAATCTCAGGAATTCTTTAGAGGTTTTTAGGGGGGGTACTTTTGTACAAGAGGAAAAGAGTGTGTTAAAGTATGGGAAAATGTTCTTTTTTGGGGGGGAGCACCCGCTGCCACATATCAGGCACGGTATATGCTTTTCATAACACTCTCTCATGACAGACGTGATGGAAGAAACATTTTGCAATTGGGTTGTTGCCAATCATGTAAGCATCCTGACTTATTGCTTGTCATTTTAAGTCTGGAGTATTGTCCAGTTCATTAGAACAATAAGCTGATTTCACACACCTTTTAATTCCTAAATTAGTAAGTCGCTCTGATTGACGGTCAGTATTAAACATTGATGATTCAGATTACAGCACTTAGCATTGTTGACAAATTCCATTCAGTAATGTTTGCAGGTAATGGGGTCTATGTGTTTAAACTTTGTGTGCACCATTGATTTGTTGAAAAACCTTGAGTAAACATTGGTGCCCTGTTCTTGGGAATACAATGTACTGATCTGATGTCAGTAGTTGTTGTGGAATGTGATTACTTTCAGCCCTCTTTACTGTACAGGCCAAATTCACAGGAAAACCCAACAAAATTCCTGGGGAACTTAAACCCCACTTCCACCCCATGTTCACACTTAATGAACACTCTCTATGCAAACCCAAGGCTTTTATTGTTGAATATTCTACTCCCAAGCAGGGGCAGCTTTTTCCTAGGAAATGGCTATTTGCAGCAGTTTGCCAGGGTTAGCAATTCAAAGGTGAAATTGTCAGCCAAATTTCCTGGGAATCATCCAGGAAAGTCTGTCTCTTGAAAGACAATGTCCCTGAAAACATCCTGATGGAAACTTTTAATTGGCCCCTTGCACTGATGTCACACGCAGCTATGTCTGCTACAGTCTGCCATTTTAGGAGTCACATTGTATGTCAAGATATTGTGCACATCCAAGATTTGTCTTGGAAGATTCCTTTTCCCTATGTTTTCTTACAAAGTTGCACATTTTACCCACTTCCCCATCAGTGTTGTAGGTCATGTCTGACCGGCACAAGCTTTGGCCGACCGAGATCGAGAGCAAATTAACAAACTCCGACCATCACAAAAATTATGTAAAAACATTTTTAAAAACATGTATCATTGAAATATGTGAGAAATAAAATGAAGACCACACGTTTTGATGTTTTTCGTAAACAAGCTAAAGAAATTCTGAGGAACTGCGCTCTGCAAAGCATGTTGTTCAAGGCTTTTGCGGGGTCATTACAGTACATACCTTCAATGTACATGTTACATGTAGATTGTCTGAATTGTACAGGAACTTGAAAAAAATATTTGTACAATTGTGAAGCTTTTGGGAAGAGTTTTGTATTCTGCGGACATGCAGGTGCAAGTAGAGTGACTTTGTTTTTTTTTACTCAGCCGTGTACTGGTATAGTGAAATTTGGTGGTAATACAGTGTAATGAATTATACTGTACAAAAACTACTCTTCCTACGTTATTTGTACTTGTTTATCTGTGGAACAGTCACACCATTTCCTTGTTATGAAGGTCTTTTCAACATGTACATGAGTTGTCATTTTCCTGTGTGGGATGAAAATAAAGTGTTGAAGCCTTATCAGATGTACACACATTTGGTAACTGCATGTTTCATTGTATTCTATGGTTTGTTAATACGCAGTACGTACATTTTGTATAGTGTCACTGAATCAGCAGTTGTAGAATATGCTGTCCTTATCAATACTTTTTTTCAAATTTTCTTGAAATCAGTAATTGTATTCAAGATCTTGTTTTAAACCCGTAAGTGAGGGAGTAATGCCAGGAATAACACAACTGCAGTAAGGGTGCACCAATTACTGCAGGCTCCCCAGCAAGACCAAAAGTTTAAATACACGTGTAGCAGGGGGAGGGGTGTTGGAAACCTCCGAACCTAGCACAGGCTGTCCACAAGACATCTCAAAGCCTGCTACAAGGAACAGATAGCTCCACTTTATCAGAGGGTTAGATCAGTAGGTCTGTATGTCTGTACAATTTTGCGCACAAAGTATATGAGTGAAGATATTTTTCAGCCCCTCAATAAATGAATAAATGCACAACTGGGACCTGATCCCCCTCTTAGATATGTGGAAGGGTCTGGTCTAGGACATCAAGGACTTTGACTCCCCAGGGTATTACACAGAAAACAGCGCCATGACTTAGTGTTACAGCCCTCAGTTAGGGGTTTCAAGTCTAGATTTCTTTAAAAAAGTTCTTTAAAACCAAACATTTTCATAATGTACTGAACAGAGACAGCAAGTTATCATGCATTCGTGACTCAACTCACTCGACGTTACAATTTGCTTTGAATGTCACAACCTTTGTGAACTGTCAATGCATTGTGTAAATTATGTAAACTACATAAGGGACTGTATTCACAAGTAATGTTTTACTCAACAGCCATCCGAGTGTCATTAGGCACCAATTTCCGGTTTAAATAGAAATAGCAGTTTCTCATCATTGGATCGTGTTTCTACCCAAGCAGACACACATAATCTAAAGCTGTGGGTTTTTTTTTTGACAGACTATGTGTGAATTACATTGAAACATTTATGCTGTACAATAGGCCTTCAGTTCTACATGTACATGGTTGGTATCATTATATTTAGAGATTCTGTTTTGTTGTTGTCAGACGTAGAGAAAGTGGAGTTCTCTGTAACAATTTTTAGAAGTTTCATATCGTATTTGCATAATCTACATACACATAAGCAGCTTTCAGCTAATAGCATTTACTATTCTAACTGCAATAAAACAAGCACTCTCTATATTGAATATATTGAGGGTTCTTTTCAATTCCTTTGGATGTTTGTTCTAAAACGAGAAATTTTGTCCTTGCAGAATACTGCCATTGAATTAGCACCTGTACAAGAAGACTGCTGTATCTGATCCCACTTCTGACACCGGAAACAGCCATCATGGTGTTTTTGAGGGTCCGTCTCCATGGAGTGGAGGACATAGACTTGCCAGACAAGGATACTGGGGAATGCGAATGTGTCGTCCATATTAAGGAGAGAGTAACCAATGCACGTAAGTAACCACATTGACGGTTATTGTGAAAATCGTTTGTGAGCAAATTAAAGTGGTGGCTGGGTAATTTAATTGGGTTGGGACGGTTAACCAATTAACCGTTTAACCAATTAATCGTTTAACCAATTAACCGTTTAACCATAAACAAATTTGCAAACCGTTTTCAAATTGCCTTAATGGTTAAACAAAGCAGTAAAAGAGCTTAATAATAAAAACAAAAATGTTTCAAAAAAATAATTGGGACCTTCTTTTTCTTGAAATTGTAAGGTTTTAAACAACGGTTTAAGGCTGAGTCACTGGTCATACTCCCATTTATAAATGCCCTTTTTGTTATCGGAAAGTCAGTTATGACAATACATGTTTAAAATCTGGGCTGCTAAAACTTCCTGCAGGCAAGTGAAATGCACAATAACCAGCCCCTTGGGCTATTTAATGGCAAGGCCTGTTTAGGGCATGGCCTGATGTAGGCCTTCTGCATTGACGTCATCCCACCGCCATCTTAGAGGCAAAATGATGATCTGATGAATGGGAATGCACATCTTTGTACGCATGGTGCACAGGGTGGGCCAATGAGCAACCTTATATTGACCTCTAGCCGAGGGTGCCCTACTCAAATGATGTCATGTGCATAAGGTCTTTTGTAAGTATACAGGTATGGAAACCAAGAATTAATACATTTTGAAGAGCTGTAGTGAATTATGTAGAGTGTTCAAGATGCCCTGAGACACCTGTATTGGCAAATCTTCAGAAGGAGATAACACAAAATGGAATTGTTTTAATTGACCAGAAAGGTTGAAGTTATGTACACAGTAAAAAGTGGCGTTCATTGTACAGTATTGTGTATAATTTGTAGTGCAAGGTTAAACACAATAAAAGATCAAATGGCTGTTTGTTTTTGAGAATGCATAGCTGCACACAGGCGGAGAATTTTGCTTATCAATTTTGCCTTCTAAAAAGATGTCTGAGCAGTAGTTGATGACTCCATCTACAGGGGGTACATGTATATATTCACGATCTTCCATGCCCATGGAAGATAAGGTACATGTAGTTACACAGCATTCATGCATACTGTTCAAAAGAAAACACAGTTTGCCTTTTGCTGGGACCTAGGCATACAGATAATTATCCCCATCTGATGGATCAAGTAGATTCCTAATAAGTTTAGACGTGACTTATTGAATGCCACTACATTGAATCACTAAGCTGGTCTTATTGTTCGGGGAAAGGCTGTGGACTTTGCTTAGATTGGGATAATATGAGATCTATTCTTTCTGCAGTGCGCTGGTGAAATTCCTTCATTAAGGGAAGGTAAAGTACGCCATTGTGGATTGGAATTACACGCTGGAATATAATAACTCTGTGTTGTAGAAGGATAGAAATATCTAAAAATAGAAGGTTGCATTTTCCACTGCCAGCAAATTGAGTTGGCGTTTTGTACAGTAGCACTTTGGTGAGATTGACTGGCAAACACAAAGATACTCTAGGTATTGAGCCGAGTAAGAATTGATGCTCAAAAGAAATCATGCTTGCAAAAAAAAATGGGTGTTTAAGCAATGAAAATGTACATTGTGTAGGCTGGTAGCTTATTGGTAGGGAAAAACAAGTTCAGAGTCAATTTTATTGGATACAATTGAGGATATACTGACATAAAGTTTCAAGCTGGAAATTAAAGCTGTAGAACTTGCCACAATTTAATGTAGGATATGAAATTTGAAACAAGGCAATTAAAAAAGAATGGCAAGAAGCTAAAACAAACAGGATTAGAGAACCAACAAAGCAAGAAAAAGGAGCAATGGACTAAAAATAAGGAAACAAATCTGTTATGATTTAGTGTGTCAGTCTATAGTATTCATGAGAAAAAAACATAACATGTTCATCAACATGTACCTCATTTCAAAAAAGCCTTCAAGAAAAACCTGCCCCTCCTGCCCCCCAAAACAAATCAAAACCCAATAATAATAAATAATAAATGTATGATACAAATTAACAAAATTTGCACACAATTTGTGTATTAATATTAAATTAAGCCCATCAAATTAAGTCCATACATGTATTCTATCCAAAACTTTGTATTATTTGTTTTTTGGTTATTTGGTTGGGGGGGGGGGAGAGAAATTAGAGATCCCCCTTGCCCCTCCCCCTCCCCTCCCAGCACAGCCACTGCTGTCAACATAAGGAAGTCTTATGATTTGTACATGTATCCCTTTTTTGAGAGCTGCACATATTTCAGCTGTTCAGACACGGCAAGTGCAGTGTTCTTTTCAGCATGTGGGTTTGTTAGCTAGCGGCAGTGCAGTGACAATGCATTGAGCAAGGAATCCAATCAGTATGTCTCACTCCATTCTTGTTAGCGTTGTTTACATGCACCCTCAAGAAATGATGGTTTCAGTTTGTTTAAGACTCTAATGGCGATCTTCTTACTACACTGTTCATCATGAGGTGTCTGTTTAGCACATTCTACCACATCTAGGGTCAAACTGAATAGTGAGGTGTACTTTGAAATGAAATGTGAACCCAATCATAAGTAGGTTGTAACAATCCACATTGGAGTACATGCTGGGAAAACAGATTCTTGAGAGTGTCAGGATGTTGAATGTTAAAGTTGGGGTGAGTGCACTCCACATATGTACACTTGCACCTGTATTGTATAACAGGGTAATTCCCCAGCTGAAATTGTGTTACAGAAACACAGTCAGAGTTTTGTAAAGCTTTCTTGGCTTGAAATTTGTACTGGTACTAATCTTCATGGTACGTCACAGCATACAGTCTATAACCAACCATGGCTACGTAGTCTGGACACCAACACATTGCGCATTGCACAGCAAACAGTGCACAACCAACCATGGCTAGGTAGTCTGGACACCCACACAATGCGCATGGCACAGCATACAGTCTATAACCAACCATGGCTACGTAGTCTGGACACCCACACAATGCGCATGGCACAGCATACAGTCTATAACCAACCATGGCTTTGTCATCACACATAGGGCTTTCACAGTTTTTGTTTTCAATGCTGAACATTTAGGTATCTGGGGATGGGCGGTATGCATCCCTGACAAAATCATATTTTAATCAAATAGAAACAAATTTCAAATCAATCATTTAATAATGTTACATATATTTCAAGTACCCATTCTAATTGAAATTTCAATGGTAAATTTTCATGAATTTTTGTGTGTGAATGTTACCCATCGCACCTTGAAGAGAACTCGCAGCAGGTAAGATGTTTTGCAAAGAGGAGCATTCTGTTCCTCACAATGGCATTCAGGTTGGCTCAGTGGTTTTTTCCCCTGCCTATCTCCACCTCAATGGACCGCTGTTTGTATCCGGGATCAGACTCTTGCATGTGGATTGGGTTTTCAGTCTCTATCAGGGGTTGTCCTCCCACATCTAAAACTGACATTTCTTCATCATCTTCTCACCTGTATCTTCAAACATCGCTAGTCACTTTTGAGGGATGCTCGGTGCCAGTACCTGAGGTATTAATAACAATGTAATCATTAATCAAAATAACAGTGTCTAGTCACTGGGGTTGACCTTGGCAGCTGAGTTTGTAAGAAGTAATTCTTTTGCTAAAAACACATCAATACAAACAAAACAAAGATTGCCTGATGAAAAGGCAGGCGAGCAGGTGGAATTAGATCCTTAAAGGCATTGATACATCATTGGGGTTTTTGAAGAGTCGGCCATTCCCATTCAGTAGTTTCAATAGACAAGCCATACAAATCACCCTGCAAAATTGTCATCAAAGTTCATGTTAAGAAAACTAACATACTATTAAAAAGTTCATGATATCGGCATGTTAATTTACTGTACACTGTGTACTAATAATTCAGATTTTGCAACCCCCCCCCCCCAAAAAAAAAAAAGAGAGAGAGAACTATTTAAGAAGCATTTTCTCGCGCAGGGAATTATTTATAATTGGAAGATTTCTCGGGACAATTGGTTCTGTGTACCACATTTATTTTAATAAAAAGAAGTTGTCTGATTAGAATCCTATTACCAGTACAAACCGTGTATATGTATTGGACCTTTAACGCTGTCGATGTACAGACAAGATCTTGCTCGTTTCCTGTGCAGATGTTCCCAACCACTGTTGACACAAATGCTCCAGGGTCGGCAGAAATCAAAATCTTCAGATTGTAGATTGACAGATTGGGTTCCTCAAACTGCACATTTTTTATATATTTTCACTTGGCCTTTACAGACATGGTGTAATTTGCTTGGTTTTTCTTGGATTGATGATAACACCAGTGTAGGAGAATAAAATGTAGCACTTTAGTGACTAATTAGGAAGAAAAGCATTTACATATTATCTGCATAAGCTTTCATAGCAACAACTTACTTTATCAGAGGAAATAATAATAATAGAAGTGGTTTCTTATATAGCACTCGAATCTGTCACTCAGTGACACTTATGGCGCTCCAACACTATTACCCCTGGTCACTGGGCCATTTATTTCATTCCTTAAACCATCTCAGCTCCCTTGGGAGTATACAGCCTGAGCTGCAAAATATGTAGCTCACCAAGCTAAAGCAATCACAAGAACCATCTCTGTCCTCACAGGTAGCCTTTTACCCCTGGGTGAAGAGAAGCAGCTATAGTGTCTTGCTCAAGGACAAAAGTATCATGACCGGGATTCGAACCCACACTCTAATGACTTAGCCACCAGAATTTGAGTCTGATGCACGAAACCAATTGCTCATGACAGCTACGCAAGTACCAGTGTATGGTGCAGGGACAAGTTGTTGAATTTAGTTTCTGGCAGCCAAACTATTTTCTTCTTTCTTGTTTGTATTATTTATTCGGCCGATGACATTACAAGCGACAAACAGGCAGTCAAAAATGCAACCTCTTTGCTGCGAAGCCACTCCTACTGAAATAAGTAAGCATGTCAAATCAAATGAAAACATTAGTGGGTTCAGTTGATTTAATTACTCCTCACCAGGCCTTGAAGAAGAAATGCTTGCAGGTTTTTAAGACAGTGGCAAGATGGTCCAGATGCGCGTACTTGAATTAGAATGTTTAAATTCTAATTAAGAATGCTCTATTGTATGCACAGCTAGCTGCAACAGACAGACAGAAACTTGATTTGTACAAAATGCAAAACAAACGTAGCTATGATATACTTACATGTGTACTTGGACCGCAGGCATATGATGTACAAAAACATATTGGCATATGATTTTTCACTACTCTAGATTAACCCCAGCTTTTACAGTATATTAGGGTTGCTGTGTGCAGTCTGTAAATTTTTGTATCAGTCTCTTCTCAGTTCAACCTTTTAATAATTAAGATCAATTTCATAATTTTGGTTGCATGTAAAAAAAACCATAAATAAGTAAATAAATAAATAAATAAATAAATAAATAAATAAATAAATAAATAAATAAATAATCAAAAAAAGAAATGGAAATAATGGCACTTACATGTATATTGTCACAATTATTAAACAAAACATTGATTAATTTCTTACAGTTTTTTGCCTGAGAACATGTGTGTGCTTATTATACAACAAAAACAAAAAATGCTTAACAAAAATGCTTAAAACCTTTCCCCTCTTTCAAAAAATCCAACACCATATGGTAACTCAACCCCTAAACTGTGGAAGTCTGATTATGAGGTTATGCCTGATCCAACGTAAAGCATAATCAGATTATTAGTGCAGTCCTCAGTCCAACAGAGTCAAACAAAACATGATGTTGGAACGCAGGGCTTTAATTTTTGGGGAAAATTTGCAAGACTGTAGGGCTTGTTTTTGCAAGACACTCTCTACACAGGTTAACAAATTTAAACTATTTTATTTGAGCAACCACTTACAGAAGATTGATCTTATTTGTCTTATGGGTAAGTATACTTCAATACTTCACCAGAATTGAAAGCTATTTATCACTCAAAAGTCAACATGGGAATTGTTCTTATTCAAGTTATTACTCGTGAGGTTTTCAATTGAAACAAAAATTTAAAAAATACCCCCAGACTTGTCCGGTCCCGATTTCACTGGCCTGATGCTGAAATCACTGGCCTGATGCTGAAATCACTGGCCTGATGCTGAAATCACTGGCCTCTGGCCTGCAGTCTAGTGTAAATTTCAAGCCCTGGAAGGGTTGAGGATGGTCAGGTTGAAGGCATTTACATGTATGAGTCTATTTCTTAAACATACATATAATATCTGACTTCACTTGATTCAAGTGTTCACACTGTCACAATAGCACAACACTCACCTGCATACAAAAAAGAAAACAAAATCATTGCCAAATTAAAAATGTAGTAAGCTGTTTGCCATTTATAGCGAGGAACTCAACCATAGGAAATAGACATTCTGCTTTCAGGCCTTTGTTTAAAATGGACCTTATGCATTGATGTCATCACGCCACCATCTTAGAGGTCAAGTGATGATGAAACAATAGAAAATGCAGAGTTTTGTACGTGCAGCGCACAGGATCAGCCAATCAGCAACCTTCTTTTGACCTCTAGTCGAGGGCGCCCTACTCAAATGAGGTCATGTGAATAAGGTCTGTAGAAAAAGTCCGCTTGCAGGCTCGCTAAATGAAGCAGGGAGTGAGATCTAAATTTTGAATGTAATACTTCACACATTGAACATAAAACCTGAAAGGTTGTTTGCACAGCTACGACACCGTTCAAGACTTACAGTTAACAGAAACCTCACCTAGCGCTGTCCTCAAATTACACAGTTACTGAAATGTCATCGCAGCAGGGTTTATTATCACTCAAGTCTGAAAAGTCATTCTAACACTGTCTATATCATCAGACTCTAGCACCTAACACATGCATTAATTGACCCGCAGGGAGACCCTAATGTAGGAGAAGTGTGAGTCAGCAACTCAGTATCACCATTAAGGAAACAAACCATGAAGGGAACCAAAAAAAAACACAAGCTGGAATGGGTTTGTTTCCCTCACCTTTGTTTCCAGAAAGATGATTTGTCTTTTTTCATATTTGATGTAGTTAATTGTGGCTGTCACGTCATGTAACCGTCGCAAATGGTATAAGGTCCTGACCTTCCTCGGCACATTTGCACAACTTGATGAAAGCGGTTGCCGCACGCTTTAATGCATCAGGCATGACCAGCCCAGTGTCAAGATAAACATGCAAACTGCCGGGGCTTTTCGAAAGTCAGGACACGGTGTGCTTTTGATCCGGCCAGTTGTGCAAACACAATCCCCTCAAAGTTTTTTTTATCGTGGGCGGATTTTCCAGAGAGGTGTTCGGAGCACTCAGCGCTTTGTCTAATTAAATTGGGGCCATGAGAAGTAGGCAGAACAGCTGACTGGCTTTTGAGGAGGGAGCACCAAAACGAGTGTGAAATTTTTCGCCCGTTCATTTTGTTGGATGGAGGGCCTAACCAAGAATACAATTTGGCATGGGAGATTGATCGGGGAGAGAGGGGTGCTTAAGGCTACTGAAAAACTTATCAATCGGTAAATTGCCGTACTGATTGTACAATGTATCATGGAGGATCTTGCTCCGTGAATTTACAGACCTCTGAAATGGAGTCGGCCTCTAGTTCGCCTTCAGCTGAATGTTCACATAAATGTGGTTGAGCCAGACACAGCCAGGAGCTGATGTTGAAATTCAACTCCAGCTTGGCAAAATTATGAATTGACAAGGGAACTAGATTGCCATTTTCAGATCTTTTGGGATTAACATAAATTGTACACAGAGCTCAAGAAGCATGTGGTTATGTATTGCAGAGCAATTTGCCAGGTGAGAAGAGATATTTGGGAAAAGAAGGAGAAAAAAAACCTTGCATTTGACATCACAATAGTTTTTTTTTCAAAAGAGTTGTGTATTAGTTTATAAATAATTGCTAACTATTTTCTTTAAACATTGTCTGAGTTCATCACCGTGATTTAGATTAACATTGTTTTGCCGTGGGTATCCAATATACGTGAGCTTCACATTAAAGCAGTCTTATGCCCTGCAGCAAACTGAAAAAGGGGAAAGTACATAAAAGTGTCTCAAATGAAATCTAGGTAATAAAAGACGGTGTTTCAAAAAGATTATGTTGGTTTAGTCGTGCTGGAAGCCTCGCGCTCAATCTTGAGCAGGATATTCAGGACAGAGTTGAAAGTGAAAAGAGAGGAATATGAGAAATTGGTTTGTTACTGGGTACAAGCCGAGCATAATACATTACGCAGTCGAGCGTTGGGCCTCGGTCTTGGATTTCAGGGTGGTGTATTACGGAAATCAGCTCCTTGCCCAGGGGCAGCTATGAGCTATTCTGGGGTTGTTCTCAATCCCTGGCGGTTTCTTTCCTTCTTTTTCTTTTTCTTTTCTGCAATTTTTGTGGCATTTTGGAGCTTTGCAAGATTTCAGACTTTGGTGGTGAAGGAAGTGAAGTCTTATTCCTGAGGTTATTTATCCGAATGTGAAGAGAAAGTAGAAAAAAACCTCCCAAGGAATGAGGATATCAAATAGATGCATCTAGCTATTAAACATTTAAAAACAGTTGGGTAATTTTGTGTAAGACTGATAACAAGTACATGCAATAAGTGTTTAATAATATTGTACTTGGTAATGCAACTGTACCTTTACATGTACAGTGTGTGCTGGTTCAGCACATGAATGTGTGAATGTGTGATTTCTAACACATGTGGTTCTTTCCTCACTAATACACAAGACCTTTTAAGTAAGGCATAGGAGACTGAGTTTCGTCGTCACAAGTTCATGGTAAAGCAGTTAATGACTGTTCTTATCCCAAAATGTCGGGATAATTAAAGAACTACAGGGCAATATAAAAAAAAGGGTTAAAAATACTACTTTTATTTCATTACACATCCAAGCGCCAGTTACACGAGTGTGAATTGGAAACGAGAAGAAATTTTCAGGTTTAGATTTTTGAGGAAAACCCAAAATGGGGGAAAACCCAAGCAATCTGGTAGGGACTGAAAAACCAATCCACATGTAGGGCTCCGGGGTCTTAGGTTGGATTTAAACCGGGGTCCACAGAGGTGAAAGGCCGAGAGAGAAACTACTGAGCCAACCTAATGCCCCCTACAACTACAACACCTTGATAGACAGGATGGGATGTAAAGCAAAACTAAAATAACTTACACTTGAATGATATTTTTTACTTACATCCGTAGCTTTTCACAATGTTAGAAATCAAAACTTGAAACATTCCTCTGTATTTAGACTGCTAGAAGGTCAAATCAGAAAAATATGTGACATGGACAGAACCAATCTGTCCCCATTTGTACGTTTTCGTTTAGAATAAAACCCTGTGTTAAATAATCAGAGAAATGTCTTAGTTTTGGGATGGTAGGTCTTTAAGAATAAAGAAATGGTAAGTGGGTGAGTGTCAATATTATTCACAAATGTAGTTAAACTTTAAAACTACTAATGAAAATAGGTCTGTCTCGTGACATACATTACAGTCTTAAAGGATTAATATCAAACAATCCCTTAAATACTCATAACATTTTCACAATTTTTGTCAAGTACAACCCTCAAAGGCTTTTGAATGAACTTAGCAAAATTATTCTGCAAAACACTTTATTTTATCATCACTATACTGTACAATCCAAAAATATCCCCCCAAGTGTACGCACTGGGGTGGAGAGAATCAGCTGTGAGCAAGGGCCAAGAAGCAAGATTTCATGAGCAATAGCCATGTAATGTTTTCATGCCATGGGTAAAGAAAGAAAGGAGGAAAAGTGACCCCCCCCCCCAAGGAAAGAGAATATTTTTCTATCCCAGTCTCTAAATGTCATCAAGTAACCTTTACACCAAAACAAAAAAACCTTTCCCACTTGGCTCGAGACGCTCAGAGCAGATGCATCCAAGTGTAAATCAGTATGTCTGTGATTTCATTCCAAGGACAAACACTCTGCTGACATTCACTCCGATTTAATTCCCTCTTTGGGGGACGACCCCCCCCCCCTTGATATCATTTCAGAAGGAGGAAGTAATCTGATGACAACACGCAAGCTGACCCCACTGTGGGGAAAATGCTTTGACTCTCACCTGTACGAGGGCCGGGTCATTCACATCATCATCCAGAACAACAATAAGATGGTTGCCGAAGCTGAGCTCAAGGTCATGGACATGGCATCTATGTGTGGAACCAACGGTGATGTACTTACGACTGATGTAAGTTGTTCATTCTACCCCTCAAGAGCCCTCTTCTGGCCCAGCATCTCCCCCTTAGGTTATGTGGGTCTTCTGCAAAAAGGAAAGATCCACTGTTGCTCATTTTAAATTGACCACAAGTATCAAAAGCATGTTTGTTTCTAAATGATTCTATGCCTCGATTGGTTGGAATTTGTTATCGTTTCGCCATACTTACTCACAAAGTTCACTTTTACTACCTGTGGTCTGATAACTGTGTATTAGCCTGGAAGGTTGTTAGACTATTGTCACCTCTAAAAATGAGCATCAGGTTGACCTAACAAATCATACCATTTAAAAGCCAATTCTTCCAGGCAAGGTGTTCATATAGTTTTTAGATAAATTGTTTTTTTGAAAACTAGATGGCCGGAATGGATGTCCTCTTCCAAAAACTGACACTGTACTTCCCCCAAAAGAGGTGTTCACTTCCTACAGATACTCGAGATGTAATTTTGTTCTTTCTTCCCCAAGGCTCTCCTTTCATTTCAACTTACGCGTATTCTTTGCCCCCACAGGGATATTTGAAAATAAAACAAAATGCCAACAACATCCATCTCATTTTCACTTGAATTCAACTCCTTGCTCTTTTCTCCTTGATGCATGGGGTGTACTCGTATTCATTCCTGCCTCCTTCAAGTCATTGTCCATTTACATCAATCATTCTCAAAGTCTTGCTCTCTCAGTCTCCTATCTTTACCTTTATTCGTTTCCCTTCTGTTTTATGTAGTATCATCATCTGGTTGTCGCATCAATTGTGCTACTTCATTTGTCTATAGATAGTATGTCTTTTGATCTATCCATGGTAAATCTTATTTGAACCCCCCCCCCCCCCCACCCATCAATTCAATCAGAAGAAAAGAGAAAGAAATACTAAGTAGATCTTGATAGAATAAATATGACGCTAGATACGAGTTTATTCAGGTTGCCTGTAGGAAGCATGCATTGTCACAATGCTTGCTTCAGTCCATAGAAGATCGTTGCCAATCACTTTGTAAATCCTTCATGAAAATGACTCTTAATAAAACAGTAAAACTGAAAGAATGAAAAACAGTTTGTTGCCTTACCTTGTCCGTAATTTTAACAATAATAAGTATTGCTTCTTTTTAATGTTTTTTTTTTGTTAAAGCTTGCTATTACTTATTTCCTCTTCTCATTGTTGTTTAAATTTCCATTACGTTTCTTTTAATTTAAATTTTTTTTTTTTGGTAAACTTACTTACAATTCGGCTGATGCCAAGATTTGTAAATTTGTTTTTTAATAAACCATTGATGAAATGAAATGAAATGAAATGCAGGTTGGATGCAGTACTTATACATGTATTATAACATGCCTTCACAGTGCTCGAATTTTACACTGGACAGCAGGCCCGAAGCCAGTGGTTTTACTATCAGGCCAGTAAACTCATGACTGGACAAGTCCAGCCGTCTTGTGTTTGTCAATTAAATGTCAATACATGTACCTCACTGGGTAGTATCCTGAACAGAAACAAATTATGCTCAAACGTTTGAGTCTGACAAAAAACTTCTGAATTCTTTTGAATAATGAAGTATACTTAATACCCAAAGAGACAAATGTCGTAGTGCAATTATTGTTCAAATAAAAAACATTCAAATGCATTTTGCGAGGAATCAAATTTTTTTTTTTTCCTTTCTCATTTTGATTCTGGTCTTGAACAAAAAATGTTGGTCCAGTCAACATTTTGACTGTGGCCCAGTGGTCTTGTGGATTTTCCTCCCAAATTGGAGCCCAGCTTAAGATCTATCCATAATGAATCTCAATCTAAAAAGAAGAAATACCCAAAATATTAAGTAGATAAGAAGAAACATGATTTTAGATAAATTTATATATTTTGTATATTTGGAAAAATAGAACATTTTCCCTCTGAATATTTCCAACATCTAGATTTCAAGAACTTGGGATATTTAGTGTCTCACTCTGCGCATTATATACTTGTATTTTTGAGCAATGAACATAAACACTTATAAGTCAATAGAAATGACAACCACTACCAGCTTTGAAGGCAAAGTCTACCTTTGGTTCTTGGAGTCGTTCGATTGTTTTAATCTTACATAAATGTAGATTTACAGTCAAACTAACCTGTGAAAATTTCATCTCAAAAGGTGGTAGCGTTTTTGAGATAGTCGTCGAAAATCTGGAGCGATTATGTCTACACATTAAGAATAATCCGTAAATGGAATACGCAATCTGAGAAACTTTTCATGCAGAAATGTTTCTCAGATTAAAATGTTTTTTAAGTCCCTCTCTCTAAAACAACATTCCTATGAAGGGAATCTTTTCTCAAAATGTTATGCATTATCACCAGCTGCAGTGCTTCTTACCTAGTAAGTTTTTATGGTCATTAATTTTTGGAGTAATTGCCCAAGGTATACCCTGCCTTTAATAGTGAATGTATTTTGGTTCTAATTTGCACTACGTTGAACCCTGGCCCTGCAACAGAAGTATAGAGTCCTGGGCTATTCCCCACATACAGTATTGGATTGGCCACATTCACCAGTGTCATTAGAATACCTGCAGTGGCTCAGGGATTTTAACAGTACTTGTAATCCCAGATGATACATTTTAAGTAGCCACTTGTGAGCCATTTTTAAAACTTATTTTTTATTTATTACATTTCGTTTGCCAGGGTATCGCAAAACCGTTTCCATTTGGGCCCTGCATACATTACTACAAATTAATTTAATACTGTCTACGTGCATAATTTACTATACTAGGGCCTACATGGTAAATTTACTTGTAACGATACAGTGTGGGTCCTATCACTACACATGTGCAATTTGTCAAGCTTGTTTTTTGGGGAAAGTAGGTAGTTTTGTTTAACAGCAATTCACAAGTAAAGGCATGCATCATTAACTTTAAGTCAAAGAAGAAAAATTCACATAAAAAAATTAAAAATAAAACTCCTAAAATGCTTCAATGTACAACATAACTTGAAAACAGAGACATCCATAAAAAAAATTATAGCGTCACTGCATTCTTTAATAGTTTTTTTTATTATAGATTCATACAGTACTTTATCCAAACCTTGGGAGATAAAACAAATTGTAATAGTGTGAATATATCATAGTAGGTAAATGGTCTGCTGTTGTTACTCTAGAAAATTCAACTCTCACTAGTAACATTTTCCTAAGTTATAATTGTTGTAAATGGGAAGTACACAGTTTGCTGCCTCTTTGAAAACAGTGTGAATGGTTGTCATTTTCCCCCCACTAATTTGCTCCAGAAAAATCTGGTTGACATATTTTCATATCACTTCAACGTTCATACACGTAGTCGTTCACACTTAATATGAATCAATATTAGCCGGTTTCACGTGTCAGTTATTTATTGATCGATATATTTTTGTGTCTAAAGGTAGAAAGTTGTTGCCTTGGTTTCATTAAACGTTGTGAGTAGTAATTAGTCCCATATTTTGTTATTCTTGACAAATTATTTAGACTTGATTCAGGGTTGCATTTAGATCTCGACCTGTACTCCTCCTCCCCCCCCCCCCCCACTGTCTAGCTGTCTCATAGAAACATGTCTCTTTCTCAACTTGTCTATCCCTTTATGCAAAGATTGTATTTAAATCTTCTCTTTTCCTTGTCACGTCCAATATTTCACCCATTGATTGAATCTCTCCCTGCTAGCAAACTGGCACATCTTTCTCTTAATTTCAACCCTTTTTTCCCTTTCCCCCTGCTATGCTTGACTTGTTTTTCCCATTACATTTTTTTCTCTCTCCTTCCGACCTATAGGATATTTATATTTTGGTTCTAGGTAACTTTCATGAAATCTTTTCATTTTTTATTATGATTTCTGTGGAGCATTCCTTCTATATTCTTGTCCATAATGCTTGACGTAGCATTTAGGTACTTATTTGGCTTCCAACCATGAAGCCAAGCTTGTCTGCTGATAAGTCAAGCTTGGGGCTGTAGTTGTAGCATCGCGATGAATAGGCCTACATGTTTCTTAGCAGGGTGGGGGTATAGCGATAGTCATCATCGGCAAGGATTAAGTGTGGGCGGTTTTAAAAAAGGACATTGGGGTCCGCAATTAGTATGTGGGAATGTTCATGGGAAAAGGGAGAACTTAAGTAATATGGGGGGGGGGGGGCAGCATTCCCAGAGAGGTTATTTAAAATTAAATACATGTATTAATATATATAAAGGGGGTTGCAACAGATATGCTTCCAGTTGATTCATTCTTTTTTAATAGCAAACTTTGATATGGCATAATGGTCAAGGCAATACGGCACCCATCCTTTCGAAAAGGACCCAGAACCATAATTCCGTGGGTTCTTTCAGAACCTCAATTCCACCAAGTGGTACTAAGGTACAATCCAGTAACTGTTTTTCTTGCATATATTTACTCTTGAAATAATGTTCATACCTGTTTTTTCTTTTGCTTCCCTGATGTCTACACAGTTGTTGCTGAAGCCCACTGGCATCCTACATGCTCAGCTCAAATGCTTCTCAGAATCACAAGGTAATTTTCCTCACTTTATTAAAAATTCAACACTTTGTTTTATTCGGTTAGACACTGTTTATTTTGGTTGTCTCCTTTAGTAAAAACGGTTTTGTCAATATTGCTTACTGTGGAGATTTTCAGAGCCTCGATGCCATTCAAATTGTTTTCATGCTCGGAAAAATGAAAATACAATGGGGAAAAAAGCAAACGTGTCATATAATTTAATCTCTGGCGCGATCCTTGGCTATAACTGCAGTTGTATGACTTCTGACTGGTGCCCCCAAACAAACAAAAATTGAAAATATAGGGAGACCGCCAACATATGGCTGGATTGCTCAGTTGGTAGCGCACCGGTACGTAAACTTTGACGTTGCAGGTTCAAATCCCCTCTAAAATTAATTTAATCTTGTTAAACCTAAGATAACAATTTAAGGGTTTTTTTTCTTCTTTTTTTAAATAAAAAAACAGTCCTGTTTACATTTTTAAAACTTATATTAGAATGCGCAATCCAATTCCAAAACATGAGGAAATGTGCAAAGTAGAAGACAATACAAAAAAAATATAAACAAGTTTTATTTATATCCTCTAGTTGAAAGAAAGCCAATTTTCAGTACTTTTTTTCTACTCCTAGAACTGTGGGTGTTTGATCAGTTTTATTGGAGTTTGTTCAGATATACCTTTATTTCTTTCAAGTGCTATTGTATGCCAAGAGTGGATCTATAAAAACCAGCAACGTTTTATATGTAGCAGGATTTAACAAAAACAGGGTCATAAAAAAAAAGACAGTTTCAAAACTGCTTCAAACGCACAAACCAAGTAAAAGTTGCATATTAAAGGGGTACCTTGCCTTCAAATTGCTCAAAATGTTGCAGTTTGGAATTAATCCTTACCCTTGATTAACAGTTGTTCATGCAACACATACAGTGTGTTATAATACGCGGAGGAGTTATTAAAAAGAAAAACAAATGTCTCTGGAAATACAACCAGCGGTCCGCCATTTTGTGGAGTCAAATGTTTGGTTCTACAAAATAGTGGACCATTTTCTGTTATGAAATGACACAAAAACCACATAATTTCAAGGGATATTTATGTGAATATCTATTTCCTCTTAATATCTTTTCAACCATAATCATTTCATAACAAGCGCTTTTTATAGCCTAAAGCGCCCAATCCGAAAGCAACGTGCCCCTTTAATTGTGGACTTTGATCAAGAATCAGCACTTTTTTACAGTTGTGCGGAAGGAAATTTTTTTATAGCAGCCAAGAGTGTGTAAAATAAAACATTTATCATTGTAGGAAATGTCTAAAAACATACTCAGCTGTGAAGGAGAGGGACAGGGACCTTTTATCAAAATACGGCCATCTTTTATTTTTGCGAAAAACAGATCTATCAAAACACACATCACCACTTGAGTGTGAATGACATGTACGCTTTATGATGCGGAACGATATCAAAGAGAAAACACTGAATGTCTGACATTTTATAGAATCATAAGTGAGGGGTTCTTGAAGGTAAAAAAAGACAATTTTATTGAATTTATTGAAGTTATTGTGAAGGTGTGACTGTGATAACTTGTGCTTATTCTATTTGCAATTTTAGTGGTCACATCACATGAAAGATAAATGTCTGGTGTATTTGAATAGTTCCAATGGATGTTTGGCACTTGAAAAACTTGCAGACGATTCACACAAAAAAGCACTCAGCATTTTTCCCTCCCAAAATTGTAGTTGGTGATGCGTGGGTTGATATAACCAGGCCCCGATTGCATTGTGTTGCCCAAGTACGAAGAGTAGCTTAGTATGAACAAGTTATGCTCACCAGAGGTTACCAGCCAAAATACCATGCACATGCACCATCTCTGACTGGTATTCCGATAACTTGTGCTTGGCATAAAATTGTTAAGCAAGGTTATCTACCTAAGCAGCTCTGTGAATTGAGCCTAGGCTTTGCACATTTGAACTGTACGGAGTGATCAGGAATTGACCTCTTTAATGTAGCATCCCGGGTATTTCCAGTTCAATAATCTGATTTTTATGGCAGCCAGAAGAATCTTAGTTTTCAGTAGCCTGTTCAAACTACAAGGTATGTTTTGATATAAAAAAAATTGACAAAATCAGATTACAAAAACATAAACATCACTGTCAGCAAATTAATTTCATGTACTATTTTTAGTTTTGTGATGACTTTTTTCCCTGGTGCGTTTTTTCCCCTCCCTCCAGCCCAACAGGCTACCAATACCTGAATATTTAGTAGCCCATCCACAAGTCTTGGGCTCGTGGGCTGCTGGCAATTTCTACTCCTAGAGAGTCATGTAACACAAGGCAGTTTCAAGGCAACCCATTGGAGGCAATCTCCATCATTCTCATGTCAACGTTCACATTAGTATCTCAGGGATAGTCGGACACTCAAGCTACTCGAGTGTTCCTTCTGCATGCAGTTACTGCCTCCTACTTGGCCTGTTAAAATTGCCTCTTGGGACAATATTTTTAGACCCCCTCGGATCCCGTTTAGATTATAACGGAGCGAGACAAGGAGGGAAAAAGTCCTTGCCTCTTTTAAGGAAGAGGATACTCGGGCTTGTTCGTGCAGAGTTTTATTTCCTGTAGTTATCATAGAAAACTAATCACCATTAAGCTTATTATTAATTAAATGATTAATCTATCATTTGTATCACAAAAAAGAGAGAAAATAAACTACTAGATGATTATCAAGGCAATCACCTGCTTGGACATTCCATTTATAATGAAGAAGGAAAAGAAGACACACACACGAAAACAAAAAGATAGACTGACTAGGAAAAAAATATGAATTTGAGAGAGAAAAGAAATTCCCATTGGTCAGGACAGGAAGTAATCGGATCTTGTCGTCATGAGACTATTGATGGGCCAGGTGCCATCCTGTGAGCTGCCTCAATGTTTACATGAACATGGAGAAGAGCAGACCGAGTGCAAAAGATATTCGCCACCCAGCTTTTTACCTGTCTGCCTATTACACACAAAATCAATATTTTGATGGGTAGCAGTTATTTTGTCTGTGGTGTTTGTGTGTGAGGGTGTGCAAGGAGCTTGATTCTTACAAGGCAGTACCCGACTCACTCATCATAATGTGAAGCAATCTGAATGTGGTATTTGTGATGAGCTCTATCATATCACCTCACCATCTTGGTCATGTTCCCTGTGTACTAAACCATTCATTAACACTGAAACTCAGACCAAAAAGGGATCAGACTATTTTTACCTTCCAGCCTTAGTTTGGTTCCAGTAGTCTGAATGGAAGAAACCCAAGTTACACCAAGGCCCAGGTCTATAACACTCTCTTTTAGAGGTCATTAGAACGAATCATTCAAGTAGTATAGCCATTTTCTTCCATCCAAATCAATGCAAGCAAACCAAGCATTTGGTGCTTGATATGGGGAGTGGTGTACCCCCATTGTGTTATTGGAATCTCAGGAAATCTTTCTAAAGAGGATTTTAGAGGAGGGGGGTTACCCCCATACAAGAGAAAAATAGTGTGTTAAAGTACGGGAACATTTGGGGGGGGTGGGGGGTTGGATACCCTTTGCATTGGGCATGGTATAAAACTGAGGCTTGAGGGCACAATAGTCTGACACCCATCTTGGCATAAGAAGAAATAGTGTTCATTACTGCTATTGTACACCAGGAACATGACATAGATAGTGACAACACAGAAAAGGTGTATTATTTACCAAATTCATCTGACGTCATCACCGGACGTCATCACCCATTGCACCAATTTGGGAGTCTGATATCCCGACATACATCAAATCTTTTCATGCAATTTGACTCCTAAAATGGCAGACCTTGGAGAGACAGTAGCTGCGTGTGACGTCAGTGCAAGGGGTACTAATGCTATTGTATACAAGACTGAGCTTCCCAACTCCGGGTTATAATTCCATAAAGCTGACAAGCAAAAAAGCTGCTCAGCATAGGTGTTTGTTGCTTAGCAAAAACGGATTACCAACCAAACTGTATTTTAATGTGCATTGGCTATTACTGGTTCCCCCTTAATACAATCTGCTGGATAGCTTAATTGGATCCTGCAAATAAAGTCATAGTAGTATATTTTGCAATCATTTGAAAATGAAAAACAAATCAAAATTGTATTTTACAAGAATCCTATGTTCCTTTTCTTGAGAAATATTTGGAGGGAAAAATGTGTATTTTCAAAGATGTATTGCCACTCTATTTGATTGCCCATTTTTTTTACATGAATGTCAATTTGTCTTTGTTCAACCCCAAGATAATTTGTGTATATGTTGCACTTTCTGGTCCTTGAGCTTCTAATGAAGACGCTATAATGAATTGGAAATACTCTGATTACTTGCTTTCATTGTTTTTATTAAAATGGAAGGACAACATTTATGCCAAGTTTTCTTAAAGCTGTCATAGTTTCAGATGGAAAAATATATCTTAGATCCATTCGTTCATGTGCCAACTTTTTACCAGTTAAAACTTTGTCTCAAATACAGTAGTTGTTATTGTTTGGTAATCACCTGGGACAAAAATAGGCAAAACCCAAAACAATAACAAGTTCTCTGAACTTTATTTAAAAAAAAAAATGTTTACCCTTCAAATATCTGGAGAGAAAAAAAGCAGAAACATACGCCAAACTGCATAATAGCTGTAAAATATAATCCATGTGGAAAAGCATGCCATGTAAATACAATTAAAGGAATTTGCGCTGTAAATCAATTTGAAACAAAAGCACTCTAAACAACTTTTTCCATCAGTCGATCATTCTGACAATGTAGATGATGAATTCTGTGGCTATCAGACCAGATTCATATTTATTAAATCGGTGTAGGGAATTGGGAATATTGACTGGATTCACTTGGTGTCCACCGAGGATGAAGTCATTAGAAGGAAGTAATAACACTTTGTAACTCTTCTGGGGGCAGGGAGGGATAGAGCAAGGTTTTCTTGAGATGTTTTTAGATTGCTGATGAGTGTAATATGTTAGAAAAGGGCCTCTGGGTGTAGGGATATTCCTCTTTGCTTGGAAAGTCTGTAGACCTACAAGGAATGGCAATGGCATCATGTTGCATAAGATGTTTTCCATCAAATTGTCATGATAGATTGTAGCTCAAAGAAAGATAAAAAAGGTATGAAAGACCCTGAATATTGACTCTGCTTATTTTTATATAGTTGTTTGGGGACAAACAGGAAAATATCATGATAAATCCATTATGCATAAAGATTCGATTGAGAAATGTTATTAATGTTCCAATCGGTCCATGGCTTTTTGGAGTTTCTGTTTTGAAACCCATCCCTTCCATTTTTATTCGGAATATTTCTTACATTCAGGAAATTAACCATGCTTTTGATTATACAGGAAAGCATTGGTATATAGGATTAGTGTGGGTTCACCCTGAACCTATGGGTACAAGGTATAACCCCCCCCCCAAAAAAAAAAAAAAAACCCAAAAAACCCGCAGCTCCTGAGTGCCCCAGCTGGAGGTAGATCATGGCACACCTGCACAACGACTCTGGCAATTATGTTGCAGCCAGTATTCCAGCAACTCAACATTCCTCCGCTGAGTGCTGACGTTGATACCCCGAATATGAATATGAAATTTTCACTTATGAAAACATTTCAACTTCTTAAAATGTGCTTGTTCTGCAGATGACCCTAACCAAGCCAGCATGATCAAACCCAACCCAAACCAAGCGCTCCTTGATGATGACGATGACAAGACAAACTCTGGTGCTCTCACAAGACGGCGTGGGGCCATGCGACAGGCTAAAGTGCATGAACACCTTGGCCACAAGTTCTTAGCACATTATTTCCGCACACCGACTTATTGCTCATTCTGTAATGAGTTCATTTGGTGAGTGGTCACAGTTTTATGATCCAGAGCTCATTTTTATAAAGCCACTTTAACAATGAATTTACGCAACACAAACAAAAAGGTATGACATAACGAGGCTTGACGGTTACATAAATGCATCTTTTGGAGCACTTTTTTTTTCTCTTCAAAATGAAGTTCCGAGTTGAAGGTTATTGAATAATTGTACAGCTAATTTTATTATTCTTTTTATTTAATAATTTTTCAATTGACCCAATTCACCCACGATAAACCTTGGTATAGTGTACGTTAGGTGGAGTGTGCATGGTTAGATGCACATTCTATCTTTACATGCAATTCGTCTCCCAAGATGGCAGACTAGGGGCAGACTGTAGCCGCATGTGATGTTAGTGCACTGGGTCTATAGGGAACAAAAGCAATCGCATTTCAATTTAATTGATGTAGTAATTGCATCGGAATGCAGAAGTTTTATTTTATTTTATTTTTGAAAGTACCGTATACATGGTGCTTTTAGAGTCCTGTGGGGAAATTAAATCTACCATGCTACCGGGTGGGATTTGAACCCACGACCCCTTTGAACCTCAGTTTGAAAAAGGGTTTCTGTTCAAGGATTAGTAGAAAAGGTTGGTTTTTAGGTTTTTTGGCAATGTCGAACAGTAGCACTTTCAGTACACATCCAACGGGACAAGTGCCAATAACAGTAGGGACTGAAAACCCAATCCACATGCAAGGCTTCCGCCTGAAGTGGGATTCGAACCATGGTCCACAGAGGTGAAAGGCAGGGGGAAAAAAACCACTGATGTCCAAAAACCTTGCAGTAGAACCATTTTGAAACATTTGATGTGGGATATAACATGCCAAACTTCAGTACCTGCCAGACTGTGAAGTGCTAAAGTTGTTTGGTCCCATTTTCGCCAAAAGATATATATATATTTTTTTGCTCTTTGAGCGATTTTGTTAGATGATGTTGCTTTTAAAGCAAAAACATATAAAAACTTTCGCATAAGCCACTGACAATGCACAAAGTACATGTTACACATAATTCTGTTTGTACACTGATGGACTGAGATATTGTCGGGATCCCAACAATTCATTTTTTGGGTTTCAATTACCTATCATCGGCAGATTTTGTTGTGCAATACCTCAAATGAAAGCTTATAACTTTCTTGAGTCTCTGTAATTAGCTATTAAAAATTCAAATCTGCATTTTTATGTTGAATCGGCCAAACATTGGACCTATCATCTTTGAGAAATGAAGGTTATTTGTAGACTGTCTCAGAATGGATTGAGTTCTGTCAGTGAACTAATAACTGCCCTAGGAGCTCCACCTGCTTTAACCTCTTCCTGCTTCAATTGTACTCTGAATTTTCTTCCCTCTCATTCACATTTCCAGGGGTGTTATGGGAAAGCAAGGTTACAAATGCAAAGGTAAGCAAACGAAAATGAAAAACAAGACCAAAAACAACAACAGAATGTATTGTTACTTTTTAACTGAAGAACATTCAGCAACAGCCAAAAGGAACCATTCTTTAGAAGTAATTGATCTTGATAACATCATATAGATATGATTTAAAATAACCTTTATAGTTTATACCAAAGATTACAAATTATTATTTAAAATAACATGTTTTCATGTGTGGAAAAATCTATCACACATACAAAATCAAAAACAGATCTCTTTGGAAAGTTTTTTTTTTAATGGATCCAAGACATTGTTAAATGTTTTCATTCAATTTTTTTTAGCTTGTAACTTGTGGGTACAATTCTTGAGCGTGAGCATGCTCCATTTTTCTATAATGAAATACTACAATTGAATAAAACCAAGTAAATGAAATTTTCTTTCAGAGTGTCAGTTGGCAGTGCATAAACG
The DNA here is from genome assembly GCA_023634235.1 of Pisaster brevispinus. Lineage (NCBI taxonomy): Eukaryota > Metazoa > Echinodermata > Asteroidea > Forcipulatida > Asteriidae > Pisaster > Pisaster brevispinus. Next base: position 18,340,384 of record JAMKCF010000004.1, read on the forward strand.
ATGCTACAACCAAGTCCTAGGCAAATGCCCTGGTGCTGGCACAGAAACAATGGACACAAAGGTTAGAGTTCCTTCCTCCACCACAAATAATAAAACTGCCAAATTTAATGAGAGGGTAAATTGTGAAAGTGTCTTCTCTATCCAGAAGAAAATTATTACGTTATTTCATTACACACTCCACAGCACAACGAGCACCTATAACAGGCTGAGTAGAAAAGAATTGTTCAGTTTGTGATGTGGGAGGAAAACCCCAAATGGGGGAAACCCACGCAATCAGGTGGAGACTGAAAACCCATTCAACAAAGAGCTCCGGTCTGAGGTGGGATTCAAACTATGGTCCACAAAGTTGAACGGCAGGAAAAGAAACCACTGGGACAAATAAAATAGAAAATGCTTCATTGACAAAGTACAGGAATTGTAAAATTCAGACTGACAGCCAACTAATTATACAACTCATACCAGCATCAATATTCAATCCTCCAACAAATAGTTCCGTCTGAAATATCTTCAGAGTTAATGAAAAACAGTTCTTGAAGACCCCCCAAAATCACCATTGCTTATTTTGATTATTTCGATTGTGACAGTCGAAATATGCCTAAAATGAAAGTGCACCAAATTCCTGGCAAAACATAAGCAGATTTTCTTGGTTTTTCTGTAAAACTTGACTCCCAAACTTAGTGCAATTTTTTTTTGTAGATATGTTTATTGAAAATTGGAGGATGAAATTTAGTTAGCTTCCCTTCCCAAAAAAGAAAGGAAAAAAAAAGGAAAAAAAGAAGATTTGCAATCATGATTTACAACCCCCTTTTTTTGCTTGGAAGATAAAAAATACATAATTTTTTGTGAGTGAACAAATTTTGAGTGTTCACTTGTGTCATGGAATTCTTTTTCACTTTTGTAATGGAATTCTTTCTTATCCCTTTTCTTCCCCTCAATTTTAAAGGCCAGGAACCATAGAATTTTATTTGATGTGGCGTTTTGGTAGATATGCTCATGTTCATGAATAATGTCATTGCCTAGAGGCACAATCTTGTATTCATGCTTTTATGCATTCAGCCATAAAAAAATGCAAACATTGTTCGCATTGTGCAGTCAATATGCATGCACGTACATGGTCATACATATGCAAAGTCACAGTTACTTGCATTAACTTAACAACATATACCAGAAATCCTGTATTTTAATGATTTGTCTTGGCATGATTTCAATTTCATCAATCAGGATAATCATTCACTAAACCAAATTACTGAAATCTGTGGTCAGTTTACATGTGCATTGGTGAAATTGCCCCCATGGTGAACTTTGCATGACTTGCATCTTTCTTTTTTATAAATGCAACTAAACAGTTACATGAAATAGCATTTTTTTGGTTTAGTTTTGTTAAATAGAACTTAAAGGGAAACTCTCATTCCAAACTGATGGCTGAGTACTGTTGCGTTTAATTTATTCATGAATCATGATCAGTTTGAAATGCCAAGGGCTGTCGAACGCACATTAAAACGATTTTTATTTTAACATTAAGAAATGACTTTAATTAATTTTTAATTGTACAGACACAATCAATAAACACTTCATGAAGCCTACAACATCAGATCACCTTTTTTTCCCCCCCTGCTAAAATCCTAGTTTAACAGTAATCTTTTTATTGGTTTATCTTGTTCTGGGTCTTATAATGAAAATTTACAGCTTCTTTAAATAAAAAAAGAAAGAAAGCAACTAGTCTTAAATTTACAAACAATGTGAGCATAAAGAGGGAGGGGTGGGGGTGTTCCAGGAGGATGAGTTACGTAATGTCAGCCTCTCCTTCTGGATGTGAGCCTCGATTTGGGAGACCTTGCGGTAGCCAACTATTTATTAACAAACATAAAATGATCATGTCATTCATGCATCAACATCATTCACAAGTAAAACCCCTCAGGACTTAGTAATGAAAAAAGGAGGACCTTATTTTGCCTGTCCATACCATATTATACACTCCCCCCTCTCAACCCCCCCCCCAAGTCCCTTAGAATGTAAATTTCACGACCCTTGGAAAACTTGCCCTGAATGCAAGGGGCGGAAATAAAGAGCACAATAATAGTGCTCCGATTTTTTTCCCCTCAAAGCCATGAGAATTTTATAATCAGGACGTTTGACATTTGGAAGACGGCAGGGAGCGCTTCAGGAATTGGAAGTGGGGAAATAAACCACTGTCAAATTCTCTGATGATGGGAGGACACTCCTTGCTCTCTTTTATTTTAAAGGTTTTTACAAATTTTTATGTAGATTTCATTTTTAGGTGGAGATGCAGGAAATGAAAAAAAGAGAAGGCTAGATTTCATTGTGATGACAGCCCTTGATTAAGACTGTGTTACCCCTAAGGTGTATTAGAGAATGGTTACATGTTTAGAGTGAACAAAGATTTGACAACATACGTGAATTAGTATGGAACTGTCCACTATTTCATAAAACAGTTAAGAGGAAAACCGTACTTAGCAAATTTTGGCTGAAAATAAATTGAAAAACAGTTGGTGACCAGTTGCAACAATTTGCATGTTGACATGAAACCTGTTTCTGTTACTTGAGTTATTTCTGTCAAGTTTGTGTGCTTGCCAGCTTTGTAAAGCAACATGTATTCAACAGAAAATATTGCTTAGCAGATTCCTTTGCTTAGCTAGTGAGAAAGGAAATCAGTCATGATCAATTTTCACAACACTGTATGGGAAACCCATTATTGCTGAGGAAAAAATCATTTGCCAAGTAACATTTTTACTGACACTTTCACATGACATCTACACATATGTACATGTATTTGTAATACTTATTGAAAAACCAATGAAAAAGTAACAAGTAATAAACCACAAGGGAAACTGATTGGATAAAAAAAGTAACAATTTATGCCCTGTCGCTGATTTTCTACACCTTAGTTCGCCTGTGAACTTATAAAGCACGGGGCATGAACGCATTCACTGGAGCAACAGAGAAGAAGTTTAGAGATTTGACACTCATTCAGTCTCTGTGAAGGCTACCGGGCATGTCAAAGCCTTACCTTCAGATGATAGTAACACATCATCAGACAAAAGCTAAATTGAATTCCTAGGTCTCCCCCACTCAGATTAATCTCGGCTTCTTACTAAACAAACAGTCTCATTGTCGGTCGTGTACAGAAATCTATGGCAGAGAGAGAGATAGATTGGATTGGCTCAGTTCTCTCTTGCATCAAGACCCGTGCTGTCGACCAAAAATCTCTTAATTTTTGACAGTGAATGATTCTCTTTGATTACTTTTTGTGTCTTTTTAAATTTGAATGTTCATTGTAAACACATGAAGGTTATAGTTAACAATATTCGTAAAACTGCTGCAGGTTACTAACTTACTCTTTTATAAATTGAATGTTATATTTAAAAAGTGGGCACCAAACAGACTGCTTGACAGTACTTTAAACATGCACTAGAAAATAATTTGGGGGCCACGAGGCAGTCATGCTGATGTTTTTTTAACAAGAAGGTTTCCTTAAGTACAAAAAACATCTCAAGAGATTGATGCTCATGTCTAACTAAACAGGTTTTGCTTTTTTTCCCCCCATGCAAATAAGAGCGTAAGGTTTTTGAATGTTTTTCTTCTACATTGCAAGGCTGTCTTTTGAAGTTTTATATTTTAACTAAGTAATCCAGCCATTGTTGAAAAACAAAGGTACAACATCTGCCATAAAAACTAGTCACAAATTATTTACATTTCATTTGTACGGTCTATCCCCATTCTGTGACCGCCACTTTGAGTTAAATATTCCTCCATAGTAATGAAAAGAATGTAATTTATTTATGAAATTTGTGTTGTCCAGAATACTGTAAAAAGGATTTCATTTCATTTCTGGAAGTCGGTGCTGTTCACAAGAACCCAGTCAAGTTACGACAAATCTTTGTGTGTCTTCCCATTGATTTGTGCGTGAAATGAGATTGTGATTTTATTAATGGAGTTTCTTAAGGCTAAATTTTAAATAGGTTTAGGGAAGATTTTGTCCTCACTTTCCCTGTTCTTCTGAAGTATTTTGTTGTATTTTATATTACCTTGTTTTTACTTTTAAAGGTGTGTACATAATGCTTCTAATGTTTTTAAATTTTCTTCAGTTAGTTTTCTTTTTGTATGGTTATTAATTTTGGTATCGGTAATTCTCCTTGTTCTGCTGATGTCTTGTAGATTTTGAAGAAGCGATTTAAGATTGATATGCCTCATCGCTTTAAGGTCTTCTCATATCGTAGTCCAACATTCTGTGATCACTGTGGAACAATGCTCTATGGCCTCATCCGACAAGGTGTCAAATGCGAAGGTACTTTTTTATCTCTCTCTTTCTCTCTCATACTCAGTTATTAATCACTTGATTCCACAGCAGAAATGACAATGGATAACAATCTCATCAATTAAGTAATACATTAATGATTACTGCTGAGAGAACACCCCTATTACTAAAGGGTTTAGTAACATTGTCCTTTGTGGCCTCCATATTTTTCCATTCTGAAGTATATTCTGAGGTTATTGTTCAGACGAAGTAGAGACGGACATTTCTCTTTCATCTTCAGTTGTTCAGACATGACAATTGTCCTACTTTAATCTGATTTCCGATTTGTTTGCCCATGAAAAACAATCAGAAATATTGTGATAAAATAGCCTAAATAGTCTGTATTAAACCCTTCATCATGAAGGTCAGCACTTGATCAAATGTTCCTATTGTTTCAATGGGCCAAATATCATGCCTAGTTGTTTAAGTTTTTCATAATTTTTTTCTTTCTTTCTTTTTCATTTTCAAAATGAAAAATATCAATACTAAGCTTAATCAATACCAATCCTCCAAAGAAATATTTCCACCTGAACTACTGTCGAAGATGAGGAAATAGCATTTCCAGACCCCAAATTACAAACCCTGCTTATTTCAGTTGCCTCAACTGAAGTATTTAAACCTGATATGAACATGCATAGGGCCCCCAGAGCCCCCAGGGAGAACAGTTCTTTGATAACTGATGAGGCTACCCTTGTAAAACAAGACGAAATAAATAAATCAATAACTAAAATCCTGTACGAAAAGTAAATATTTTCTCCATTAATTCACTCAAGTGTGACCCACTTTGATGACATATTACACAGGTTTTGTTTTATAGTGTGGTATTAACAATTACAAAATGAGGTTTCATTTGTTCTTCTGACAAAAATTGATGTACTTTCTATTTAAGCAATGAATGAAATAAGAAAAAACAATTCGCAGTATTTTGTTACTGTGTGATGCGAAACAAGTATTATTTATTTGGCCATCAATACAAGAAATCAACCTACTGGCAGCCAAAATAAGATGAAACTTCAATTGTGATGCAAAGGAAATTTGCCATTGAAAGCACCCTCATGCGGTAAAACTACGGTCAATTAAGCTTGATTTTTATGTCACCCTCTGAAATGACTGATGTTTTATTGATTATTTTGTAACGACTTCAGCATGCAATGTGAACGTTCACCACAAGTGTAAAAAGCACGTACCTAACCTGTGTGGTATCAACCAGAAGCTACTGTCTGTCGCTATACAGGAAGTGGAGGTAAGCAACAGACTTTTATCATACTCTCATTGTTTTGTTTTTTGTCTTGTTCCCGGTGTTCAATAGCCAAACCTCAAGACTGTTTCTCATTTTACTACAAAGGGGCCAGACTATTCTGTTCTAGCCTCAGTTTGGTTTGATTAATCTTGAATCTAAGGCCGTGTCTGAATTGGCGCCTACGGCTACGGCTGGATCACCATGTCATTATGCATTGAAGTCCTTAGAAACACCCATAGAAACAGTCGTAGCCATAGCTGTAGCCGCCAATTTGTATAAGGCCTATCACATAAGAAGGTGGCACCAATGTGACATTACAGCACTGGTGATTATCGAGACAAAAAATAAACTTATGAAGTAAACCTTCATTTTAAGAAACACAGGGAGAGATACAAACTGCTCTCCTTAAGTAATTGAGAAGAGCTCTTGGCACTCCTCAGACCTAAACTTCCCCAGTTAGACTAAAAAGTGAAATTCAAACCCAATTTCATCAAATCTGACTGTCCATGTTGTTTAATTTAAGCACTTAGGCACTTTACTCGGACGATTCAAATGCGGTAACTTGATTGCAGGAATGGGTTTGCGGAATGATCAAAGCAAATGAACTTCATTTCCTGCTTTGAATAAAATTCTGGTTCCCCCAGTTTGTTAAAATCCACTATAAATTTAAAAAGTGTTATATTTAGCACTCTGGGACAAGGTTAAGGAGTGTGGAAGAGTTCGATTGCACTCACACGCCCTAAAAATCACAGTCTGTGATGTAAAATAAGTAGTGGTACCAACTTAAAATACAAACATTTTCATTGAGTAATACTGTCATGTTCAAGAATGTTAGATTCATTCTAGTGGATTAATTGCAGTAGCTTTCTTGTTGTTAACAAGAGCTAATTGAATGACCATACGCCCTCATGTGAATCCTGCGGGGCAGTGCAAATGTCAAAGGTCAATATTCACCACCAGTTACTTACTTTCACTAAAACAGATATTGTTGATCGAGTAAATTTTTTTTCCCATAATGAGATGCCCATTTTTTTTCTTTTGATAAACAGCACTTTTAGAAGTGCCTTTTACCAGAGGACGCAAAGGCCTGGAAAAGGAAACAAGGGAAGAACAAACGAAAATGGGGGGGGGGGGGGGACACACACGGAAATCAAAATTGATTGACTATGACTAACTGCCATTCGTTCTTACAGAACAATTTCGAAAAGCTGTTTAATAGTTGTTTTACGATACATAATTTAGTGTCAGTGCACTTTACCATCTTTTGTGATGTCACTAACCCAAGGTCTTCTTCCATTACCCCACTTCACGCACAACGGGGTAATGGAAGCTGTGACTAGGGTCAGCCACCAGCATGACGTCATAAGCTACTCCAACGGCATGGGGAGACCCAGGGCTGACTCGGGGAGCGGTGGGTTGGGGTCAGCTACTCAAACTCACCCAAAAATTGATCAAGAATGGCAAGAGCTTACCTTTGCAAAAACAAAAGCAAATCTGATAAATGCTATGCATACTTTATCATTCTGTAGGTGTTGCAGCATAGAAAAGTAACAAAACAAATAACGTGAACTACCTGGTTTGCTCTAGGGGAATTGGAATTCACCTGTTGTCATTCTCTTTTCCGGTTTTATTAATTGCTTTTTATTTATTTATGCTCTTTTTGGTGGAGTGCATTATATTCAACTCACAATTCAATCAAATTACTTTCAAATGAGTTGTTTAAATTACTTTAACGTCAAGCTTTGACTGTCAATGAACTCAGCGTACGCCGTTAGAATTCTACTGCTCATTTAATTACTTGCTCTTCTCTGATCATTCATTTGTGAAATTATTTATGTAAGTAAATGTTTTTCTTTCTTTTGAGAGCAATTTGTTTATTCAAATAACAAATGACAGTGCATGCTGGGCTTTTATGAAATGAAAAATGGCATGTACTTATCTTGATTTTTTTTTGTGGGGAGCAATTTGTACAAACAGTACAATTCTTGAGTAAGAATAGTTTAAAGAATTTAAGTTAATTTGCTAGCTGGTTGTTTTTTAATTATAGTTTGGATGAGGGCAATAAAATTATTTGAAAATCTTTTGAGAAAGGGGGCATTAGACTTTGTTTTTTAAACGGCAAGTGATTAAATGTAGATACATAACACACATGTCTCTTGATGGCTCGATTTTTGTGGAAAGAAATCTCCTTTGATTTAAAGATTTATTTCTTAGAAAGATTTTTGACAGACAATGCTGTAACAAAACAAAATACAACATTGTTTGCATGTGCCACGGACCATTCACATAATACATGTAATATGCAAAATTTGTAGTTTATGGTGAGTTCATGCAGGATCCCAACAATAATTCATTTTTTACAGATTTTAATTAACTACCACCGATCATTAGTGATTTTTCTGCAATATTTGAAAAGAAATTTTATTAACTTACTTGAATCTATAAAAAGATTATCTGTGTAAAAATTTCAATCTAAATTTTCAAGCAAAATCTGCCCAAAATTTGACCTAGCATCGTTAAACATTCAGTTGTACAAATCTCCACAATTATGTATTCAGAAGCACATTAGTAAGCCTCTAATAATCAAATTACATTGAGGGCAAATAACGGAGAAGCATTTTAAGAGTATTCCTAAGATCAAGTTATAAGCCAGTATTCTGAAGAGTTGGGTTTATTTTCCTTCATTATCTCCAACATCTACACTACTATCTGTACAAATGTATTTGTAAGTATAATACAATATATTTGCAAATAGAGGTAAAATAACAAACTTGTAATCATATAGGAGAAAAACTAAATGATTTGTTTCAATCTGAAAGCTCACTGGTTATAAATAAAGTTAATTCTGGGACCAATTCTCCAGAGAAATACTTCCCTCTGAAACACTGTAAAAGTCAAGCATTTAAATAATCCCAGAGCATCAAAGGCAGCAGTCCAATCGAGCATGTATTATTACCTACAATGTTATTTTTCCATTGGGTTTAATCAACATGAGTACCCAAGTTTCACTGTGTGTTTTATGGGAATGAGTTTACTCTTGCAAAAAACCGTTGATGTACAAATCTCCCTTTGAAGTTGAGGGTGAGGAATTTAATGAGAGGCGGTTGAGACAGTCTCTTGGTTTGAAATTGATATTTGGTTACTTGTTTGGCATTTGAGGAGAACCAATTGCATCTTATCTTGAGGGGAATCCAGTGGGACCTATTTCTCCCCTTCCCATGATCAACTGCATAACAATCAATGCAAACGCGGCAGTCACGTCAACCGGCATTGAGTTTAATTCATTTGGGGTCTTTAAAGGCATTCATCATCTTTGGTTTAAACTATGAAGTGCACATTCAGTCTAATACTGTTGTATTTAGGAGGAGGGGTTTTTTTTCTTCGAAAATAACGTAGAAAGGTGACGTTTTCGTAAACTTGTTTTGCACAATCTTATTACAGACCAGAATTAGATTCACATTCAAAAACTCAATTTCCTTGGAGATGACAGAGTTTTACACAGTATCTTTCATAACGATTAGTATCTACTTTAAGCTTAAAAATGGACAATCTTTTTTTGTCCTCGTTCTTTTGATCGCCAGCACTGCATTTAAAGAGTGGGTTTGTGGAGGATGTATTCAAAAGATGTTATACCTTGAAAAAAAGAAGAAGAAGAGTAGGTCTAGAAATAAACTTATTATTTATCAGTATAATGTTTTTTTAAGCATGTTTTCTCAGGCCATTTTTGAGACAGTAGACTAGACCGTGCAAGTCTTGAATGTATTCAGGTGCTTTATGGAAAACTGGGTCCCCATTTACATTGCTTTCATAACGTGTGAAGTAAACAAAATCGCACACTAATCGAGCCCAGCACTTGAATATGTGCAAGACTCGCACATTCTATTAAAGGAATGATGACTCTCCGTGATTGGTTGTTGGAGGTCTACGATCTCTCCAAACCTTATTAGTCCGGGGATCAATAATAAAAAATACTTTAAATTTACAAATGGAATCCTGGCGACGCTCCTTAATGACGCGACATGTAATAACGCCAAGGCACCTGTACTTATCAATCCAATTTTATAGACATTGTAAACTTTTTATGATTATTGAAATAAGTGATTGAATAGTTTGTTACTAGAAGTAGCTGATTGCAGACCAATTAGGGGGAATTTTTCCATCTGAAATAGTGTCGCCCCCTAGAGGGTTATTATAGATTCTGAACATACTCATCTGGAATCGCTGAAGCGAGCTCAATATAAAAATAAAAATAATACTAAAAAATGTAACCCATCAAATATATACTATGTGAACTCCCCTTTTTTATTAAACTTTTCAAAGGTTAGTTTCATTGCTAATCGGATGTTGGTGTATGGTTAAACCTAGTTATTTTTCTTAATCTACATTGCAATTATTTCTATTAAAGGTAGGGTCAGAGAAAAATTAATAACCATAAAAAGCTTATCTGGTGAGAGGCTCTGCAGCTGTTGATAGTATAAACAATTTTGAGAAAGGATTCCCTTCGAAGTAAATGGTTTGAATAATTGTTCACCCAGACACGTTTGAATCTGAGAAACGATTCATGCATGAATCGTTTCTCAGATTTCTAAGGGTTGGTGTCCAATCGCAAATGCTGCGGCCAGAGATGCGGTTGTTACCCGCTGTCATCTCGCTAATCGTGGATGGTTTTTGTCATTCTTGAGAAAATACAGTGACAGTTTTTGTTGCTGTTTTAATCAGCAAGTAGACACTCTATTCAGCTGAAACGTTCACATGTGAATTTTATTGTATCTTTCTTTATCATTTTGCCTATAAATCAGCATTACATTGACAAAAACAAATCTATTGTCCTACCTTTAAATTATTTCTTTCACGGATAAGTTCAAAGATAAGTTTTTTTGTTGAAAGAATGTACCATTCCTTGAAGGGGTATTGACTTGACTTTTAATTTGTTGTCTTTTTGTTTGTTTGTCGCAGGAGAAGAAACGTAGAGCAGAGAGGGCGCCACCTGAGCTGAAGAGTGCTACATCTGCTGAAGATTCAGACGACGACGATGATGAGTAAGTATTAAGTAAACATTTTAGCTGCCTGATATCTGTGTGAGAAAAAAAAGTACCCATAGAACAGAGGGTAATAAGCCAGAAGACACCTTGTGTATCATAGTGTCAGTGCAAAAGTGTAGTGTCTCCTAAAACAGCACTTACGCTCAGTGCGAGTTTGAAATTGTCAAAACTTATCTCGTTTATAATAGCTCGGATGTGCACACAAAACAAATAAGCATAGAGATATAACGTTTTTGCACAGAGCATTTCATGCGAGATACAATGTGGTTTTTTTAGCAAATGGAGATAGAATGTTTTCACACTGACGTGATGGTACGCTGTCCCAAGCTCTTACAAGGCCTTTATACTGGGATCAAAAGAATGTGCCTCATTGATTGAGGTGAGCACATTCATGTGTTTTCACTGTCTGACTGCATCTATAGGCAGTGTGTATGTAAGGGGTCTGTGCTTAAGGTATTTCAAGTATAGAAGGCTTTGCTTTTTTATAGTCCATATGACATCACTTGAGTGTTTTTTGTTTTTTTACCGCAAACTTCCTTTTATCACAATGACTGTTTAATCTTATTTTGACTACCTGTTTATTGTTTTCTTGAATCAGTGGCAAAATAAACAATAAAAATAACAGTAAAAACATTGGGGGAAGTTTGTTTTTGCATTACGACAATTTGGTTCACACAAGCCCTCACATGGTCAAAAATACTGCTAGTTCACTTCAATATCAAACAAGTTTGATAGTGGAAGTATGTTAGCTTCAACTTTTCCTGTTTGATAAAAACACTTGGAGAATAAGTTACAACAAATTTCAACCTTAAAATGAGATAAAGATCAGAAAATGAACGATATGTGCACTTTCATTTCCATCCAGTCAAGGGAGTTATTAGTTATTTTATTCACTCTTCCACTTGAACTTGCTCTACATTGCTGTTAAAGTTTTCTTGAAATCTCCCTTGTCTGTAAATATGGATACCACCCCCCCCCCACCTCCCAAAGTTATCACGAAAGAATGAAAAGGAATTGAATTGAACACTTTTTTATTTGATCATCCCTTGTACAAAGGAGACGGCCATCACTAATCCTCCTCAGGGAATGGCCACCAATTTGACGTGCATATTGAAAACCTGAGTTTGCATTTATGAGGCAGTCCTGGCGGACTTATAGATGTGATCTTAGCCTCGGCCAAGTACACAAAACCTCAGGTCTCTTCATAAACACCTAGATATTCCCCCTGGTTCAGACAACAGATGTCACGCTCAGTGCTTGGGGAAGTACTCTGTGCAGACCATTCTATGCACATCAGCAGCATATTTTCATACGTGTCTTAAATGAATCATTTCACCAGTGCAACCATTATTCACATTTGGTGGTTTTGGTCGCCTGAATCATTGTTATCCCTTGATTGGAGTCATTATTGTCTCATGGTTTGAATCATTATTGTCCCATTATTTGAATCGCTATTATCCTGTCATTTAAATTATCATTACCTCATGATTTGAATCATTATTATCCAATGATTTGAATCATTGTTGTCCCATGATTTGAATTCATCATTATCCCATGATTTGAATTATTATCATCACATGGTTTGGATCACTACCCTATGATTTGTTTGATTTCTTAGAATTCTAATAGGAAAGAAACCGTAAGTGCTGGAAAACAGTCTTTCTCGTACCAGACAGTCAGTTTTGTGTCCTTGTATGAAGCAAGTGTGGAGAATGTACCATGCATTAAAATTGGTTTGCTTCTTGGTCCGGAAGGACTTTCACTTTCATATAAAGTTTGTTTGCTTGTTTGCCCTGGATATCGGACATTGTTTCCAGGACAGAAAACTTTGTTCCATCTATAATTTAAATCTTACATGTTAAAAGCTGTGGATTTGACCTCATTAATGTTCCATGGTTAAAATCTTTCTTCAGGGCGTAGTAGTTTGGGTGTCAACATTTCATTTTTATTCAGCTTTGTGAAACTAATAATCTAGCACACTACCTTAAAACTAGGTTTGGGTCATCTTCTCATTTGCATAGTAGGAATCACGGTGTGCGACCATCATGCGTATTTTCACACCACCTATTGGTGCACACTGCGGTGCGCATCATCAGTGCCTGCACAAAAAAGGCCTGAGTGACAAAGTTAATTCAATGTTCATTGAGTTTGAATGTTGATAGCGGAATTAGTTCACAGAAATTAAAGATTAAAGAATAATATTTGACATCCAAGCCCTGACACAATGAAATGTTCATAGGTGAAATTAGTAGCTTCTTGCAGGTAAGATTCACATTGAGCCTTTGACGGATCCTTCTCGTCTTGGTCTCTGTGTATGTGTACAGCACAGACAAAGAATCCTACTACGCCAAGTTAGCCTCTTGCAAACCAAATTTAATGTTTAAATTTTTAATAGCTAGTTCCCAATAGACGCCATCTTTACGGGCAATTTGCATTTTGGCTTGCAGGTGCGTCAAGCGCTCTAAAAATTGACACAGCCGATTCAGTTACGAATCGTGCAATGAGTTTTGTGAAATGTGCGCGTGCTGCACGCCATTCTCATGACTGTGTGTTCTAAAATGCCCGTAAAGATGGCAGATTTCTGTCATATTGCAACCTATCTGTACAAGTGTATCAGTACATGCATGTGGCTGTATGGATTTTTGTGTTAGTCCTTCAATTGATAGATTTGTGAAAGATATTTTGTCTACCGCCGTGATGATTGTAATTTAGTGTTCATTGTGGTACACAGTGACTGACTGAGGATGTTAAATGATTATGAAGTCAAGCAAGTAAACACCCTGTCTGCTACCCTTTGTCCATGCTGTGGTTCGTCACATTACATAAACTCCGATCGGCAATTATTCTGTTATTTCAAAACTTCACCTTATAAAATGTAGGCACGGATTCTATAACAAAAGGGCCGACGGTAAGGTATGAATCTTTTCTTAGAATGTCATGGGCATTTCCATGGTTACATTTTGCTCGGGTAACAGAAATCTGGTTTTCTAAAGGATTTTCATGACGTGATACGTTGACCTTGTTGTGACCAAGGAAATACAAATGATGACAACGTAATGAAATATTCTGATATCCGTTCTCCATAATGGTACTGAAAGTAAGCAGTTGTTTGTTGGGTTAGTCTCAATGTTTATCATCATATACTCTGCTCTACTTCCTCACTCCTAATTGAGTCGACAATAAAATTGTTCAACACTGATTTATTTCAAAACCACCACTTCTCAACAACAGAGGAGATTCAGAAATGGTTGTTAGCAGGCCTTGCACTTAAAGCTTGTTGTAAAGTAGCCCAGCGGGCTAGTAAATTGTGTGTTTTACCTGCCCCGAGGAAGTTTTAGTAGCCCAAATTTTAAACATGTATTGTCATAAATGTATCTTTCTGATGTATTCATAGCAGTGATTACAACCAGTTAAATGGTTGAATGAAGTTGTATTTTTTTTGGGGGGGGGGGAATTTATATTCACATCTGAAAAGGAAGAAATATGAGCAATTTAACAAGTAAGAGGTAGAGTTTTGAGTAGCCCACAGGGCAAGTTGAGAAGTGGTGTTTACTAGCGCACAGCATTGTTTACTAGACAATGTACGCCAGGCTAGTGTTAAGGGTGATCCCTGATCAGCCATTAAACTGTTAAATGACACAATGCAATGATTCAACTCTTACTTCTGAAATCCTATTCTGCGTTAAAATTTCCCTATAAAGTACTGAAGTGAAACCAATTTGACCCGAAATATTTACAGATCAACTACCCTAATTTCAACTATTGTAAAGAACTTGTTTACTTCAACTTTTTAGTTTTTGGTTGTCATTTTTCTTCTCTGTCAGAAAAACTATCTGCATGAAATTGTTAAATGTCCATTCATCAACGCCAGAAAATAGTAAGCGTATTAGTAATACCTGTACAGGCAAGTGATAAATTGCTGTTTCATCACAATGTTCTATGAAAAGCTACAGATTCAGGCAAATAACTGGAAGTATGACGGAATTCTGGACTTCATAAAAAAAAAATACCTCAAGCTAGTTTTACATCAACATTTAGAAACTCACCATTACAAATGACTTTACTTTCTCACTGATCGGCTGATTTCCTCATTTTTTGCCATTGAATTTTTTTTTTATAGAAATATTAATAGTTTTTGTTTCCATGACAGTTTCCTGGTTTGTGTGTTTTTGTTTTTTTCTTTCTTTTATAAGTGGTTGCTGGATATCTGTTTACGGATCCGGATTTGCTTCTGTTAAAGATTTGTGCAAAGTTAGTTAAACATCTAACTTTGGAATTTTAATTTAAATTCACGTTTCAGATACTGCCGAGGGTACTGCGGGAGAGATTTTTAGCTAAAACCTAACCCCCGTACAAAATTAATCATTCTGGGAATTCAACAAATGTATGTGAACTGGAGTGTGTTTTCTCTTGACTGACTTAGTAAATTATTGTCTCTGTGTCATGTCAAAAATCTTCCCATTTTAATCAGATTTCTGCCCCTTTTTTTTAACCCTAAGATTATTATGAAATTGTCTATGAAATCCCATACCATGTAGGTGAGCCCGTGTAAAGACATTCCAGCTTTTTTACAAAGGTCAAATGTCATGCCTGAAAAGTCAACACAAAACAAGTAGCTTTTTTAGGACAGTATCTGTTTCTTATAAAATATCAACGAATTTGAAGAACTGAAGTCTTCCTCAACGATGATGCATGTCAAGTATCCCCCTGAACCTCCTCTTTAAGAGTGGCGTGCCGAGTGCTGAGTTCATCCATGGCCTGTACACTTTGTGTACTTTCATAAGTTTGAGCTCACGCAATTATGCATTGTCACGTATGGTACTCAAGTTTCGGAATAATTATGAGTCAATGCATAACTGTAGCAGACTAGATGAAAATGGACAGACAAAAAAAAAGGGGGGGGTTATTATGGACAAACTTTTTGAGATTTGTTGTGAGTTCCCATCATATTAGTTTCAATTATGAAAATAATGGAGATATTATAGAAATATTGGATGCATAGGAGTGCATCGTTGCAGAATATCATCAGGAGGTAAAGCCGGGTGAAATAGAGAAGCCAGATTTCACCCAGTGGTTAAATTCTGTGACAATGCACAAACTAAATGCGTTCAGTATTTGTTTTGTACAAATCACACATAGACTCTTGTCATTTGATTTTGTTTCTTCTTCACAATAAACACAAAATAGACATGGGCACTCCACCCCAACACTCTGAAAACTCTTTTAAAAATTGTCTAAACAACGTGGACATCTCTCACGTAGACACTAACCTTGTCCTCCTGGACAAGACCTCTCCTCTTTTGGACGAATGATTGGGGAACAATTATTTTGGAAACAACGCTGCAAAGTGTCCAATAATTATCCATATTGGACTGGCGCCTGTCCAATACAAATTTTGGAGCATCGCAGCAGTAAATTAATGGCAAAAGAATAGATGACACGTGATGCGTGTTCCACCTATCAAATGACAAGAATCTGTGTGTGTGGCATTTAAAATCATTTAACAAGATGCTAGCAAGATGCTTCGCCAAAAAAAAAACCCAGTTAAAATGCAGGATTTGCTGATGAAAGGTAATTTCAGTGTAACTATAGTGGCTCTTGCCATTGCCGAGTGAAATAGTTCCTTGCCAATTGAAAGTGTATTATGGGATTGCAGTCATATTGATCCATAACCATTTTCTCCTATACGAAGTAATTTAATTCTTCACCAGAAGTCTTGAGGATTTCTTTCTAATTACTCGATTCGTGGCTTCTCGATCACGATTCCATCTCCGCAAAAGTGATTTTCAGTTCTCCGTGGGAAACTGATTCGTTAAGACGGACATTAACTTCACTCGTCTGAAAATTATTGGCAAACGTATCCGTCTCAATTGTCTCTCAGCCCCCTGAGGCTTGGCAAAGCTCGGGAGTGTAATTCTTGCACTTGGTGCTAAATTCAATCCATATTGTGTACATGAAGACTGGTTGTCAATGTATGCAAAATGAAAGAGAACACCCATGCAGCCGGCAGTGTTTTTATAAAAAAGACATCTCTAGTTTCATTCTGGACATGGTGAAATGTCTTGAGTGATTTGGTTTTCTGTTTGATGTACGACAGGCTTTTCTTTTTAAAATTGTTGTGCTGCATTATTTTGGGGGGATGATTACATACATTTAAATCATCCAATTATCCAGATATATATCTTATAAATAACATGAGAAAATTACACTGAAAAATGTGGTACTTTTTGAGAAAATGGCGGACATGTTTGTTTTTGTACAAAGGCAAATACACCAGACAAATTAATAATAACTAGATTTTAACACAATTTTTAAATTCTTAGAATTGATCGAAAGTCTTTTTATGTCTACCGTTTACAAACTTCAACTAATTTCCAATTTTTGTTCTAGTATAGTTTGTCTGTACTTTAATCGATTCGTCTCTTCTATGTTCGCTCTAACCTTTTTGCTCTTCAGAGTCCTCTCTTCTTTCACCATCCTCCCGCAATCTTCTCTCAAACCGTTTATTAGAAAAGACATTAGGTATTCATCAATTCATTAAATTGGTGTGAATAGAGGATATCGGATGTATGGATAATTGCTAAATTGTCATGTGCTAACCCCTGGTCATGCATTTACACCGCTGTTATTGTATATCAAGATTTTAATGAATGTAACCACCTGTAGTTAGTTGTCTTGTCAAGTGCAATATGGTGAGATGCCAGGTGTAGTTTTGTCTAAGAACTGTACTGTTTTGTTGTATTCACAATTGAATTTCAGTTGCGTGATTGTATATTGATGTGTAATCAGAAATCATTGTACAGCCTTATGATTTGGTTTCTGTTTTTGTTCTTCAACAATTTAATAATGTGGTGCTATTTCCTGTATCCGGTCATATGAATCTTTGTGGCTTGTACTTTGCTATTAATAGGAATGTTTGTATAATCAGTAATCTGATTATCATGATATGAATAAGATACATCCAGTAAGCAAACAATGTTTGTTTATTGAATTTATCAATGGCCATTTTTCTGTAACGTTTGTTGTGTGAGCTTATTTCCTACATTTCCTCAATTAGCAAGGAAGAAATATTACAAACAAACACAGTTTCATTTTCATTATGTGTAATTTTTTCCCCCATAGCTGTCATTTTAATTGGTTTCATTTGACCTTTGATCCAGAGCAATTTATGAGCCACTTTGGCAGGCTGTCGCACCCCCTGACAAAGCCCCACCCCCTGCCCCTAAGCTCTACAAGATTGAAGACTTCAACTTAATCAAGGTGCTGGGCAAGGGGAGTTTCGGAAAGGTAAACAGTTGTTTATATTTTTGCATTGTTTTCTTCTGGGATTTTTTCCAAATAATGGTTACACTAATTATCTTCCAGCAAACTTGAATCCTCAATTCTGATTGGTCCATCCATAGCAACAAGAGTGTGATGAAAACCTATATTGCACCACCCATATCGAACCCTGTTCTATATTGTGTTGTACTAACTCTGCGTATTGCACTATTTAAAGCTGGGCATCAAGTTTGCTTGAAGATTAATTCGTTACCACACACACGCTAATGGCATACAGAAAAATATAGAGCATCTACATCCCATATCTGGCTGAGTTGAATATGGGATTCAAAAGTGCTATATTTTTCTGTATTCAGCTCACATTTGTGTGATAACGAGAACTATTACAATAGAATTATAAGACCATTTGCAGTGTTTTAGCTTCCTGCTTCAGAAACAATAAAAAACACCCAAGTGAGGTTAAACCTCACAAAATTGAAACAGAACAATACTGTTATGTCATTCTGCTCTTTGTTTACAAGTTTCCTGGAAGATGAAGTTGTTATCCCACTTGGCTTGTGGAACCGGTAAAACATAGTGAGCCCCATCTGTATGGAATGCAAGACGCTGTATTTTTCCATATTCCAAAGCACTGTATTTTTCCATATTCCAATCACGCTTGCGGAATAGCTAATGACATATACATTTTTCAAGTCACGAACATCCAAAGAATCAATAGCCAGTGGTCAGTGTAACATGAGTAACTGTGGAATTGCCCAAAAGCAAACAAATGGATTCTGTATGGACATTATGTGAATTGTAATATGTGTTTAAATTTGCCTTGTTGTTACCAATCTATTATTACCTGTTAATATGTACCAATTCACTTTAACAAATTATTCTGAATTTGATTCTTTGTTCTTTAGGTGATGCTGGCCAACCAGAAAGGTACCGAGAAGTACTATGCCATCAAAGCCCTAAAGAAAGACGTAGTTCTTGAGGACGATGATGTAGAATGCACCATGGTAGAGAGACACGTTTTGGGTCTGGCCTGGCAACATCCCTTCCTCACCCATCTCTTCTGCACCTTCCAGAGCAAGGTTAGAATCTTAAACAGAGGATATAGCTTCTCTGACATAGTGATTTATTGAAAAACAATCAAGGTTGTATATTACCATCTGTGTTGCTGTCAAAGTTGACCTGTACTCACTGTTTTTTGGGTCATCATCACATTATAATTATATGCCGTCCACAATTACTAAAATGTTGTGATTCAAAAAAGTACAACTAACTTCACATTTCAAACTACCGTAGCTTTTGTGTGATTTTATCCCTCAATTGGCAATCATTGCAGCTCCGTGGTTTGTGTGCTGGGGGTCAGTTGGTTTGCATTAGAAAGTGACCTGGTACACTAGCAGGGCATTTCTGGGCAGGCAAGCCTCTGTTAGATTTATACAAGGAATTCTACATATTGCACATAAATCACCTCATAATATTCAGTTATTTAGGCGTCATAGTTGAATAGACTTTGAGATCTGTCTTCTAAAATCGAACTTAAAAGAGATGAAAATTTCAGACTTTCATCTGCTCAAAATATTGTTATTGTTATTATTAGGTTTCTTCCATGGAAGTGTGTAACTATAAAATTTCTATTTCTATAAAAAGGTTCCAAATGTTTGCAGACATTACTCCTGATTATGATTCCATTTACTTCAAGAAGGTTTTAAAAACAAGCATTTTGTCTTTTTCTCATAAATCTTAGGGTCATCTTTTCTTCGTTATGGAATACCTGAATGGAGGAGATCTAATGTTCCACATCCAGACATCGCTACGATTTGAAGAGAGAAGAGCGAGGTAAATAAAAAGCGCCTTCACTGGAACAGTGAATTCCATCCATGTGTGGAGTTGTCTGTGTTTGAATGGTCCTCAGAATTCTCAAAAACCAATCGTTTGTCCAAATTTTCAGTAGAACTCAGATATGAATGTCATTTGGTGTTTTATTATAACATTTTGGGTAGCAGATTTAAGACTGCAGCCACTCTCATGTTATGGCGAACAGTTGAGCAAATTTTGCTGTACAGTGTACAAGTTTTGAGATGTGCCTCCTTCCTTGTATTAAAAGTTGATAAAAATCAGACAATCAAGTGAGGTTTGCAATGTCACCATGTACATAAATCTCTTTTGAGTTGTGGGGGTTTTACGAAGAACTGGTGGTTTGACAACTCAACGTTTCAGTCAGTATGCTCTGATTGTCTTCAGGAGAAGTGCAGTCTCCATAAAATATCAGATTTTATGTTTTTACCCATTGAGCTGTGGACATATTGTGATTGCAGGAAGTCCAGGCTCTCTGGCTCTTTTGTAAACATGTTACATCACAGATTAATGTACGTGGTCTATAATGACCGATGTTTGTGTGATGTGAGCGTTCCTGTTGGAGTTTGTTATCTTGCTCTTTGTGGGTTGAATCTCTGGTCCATGAACTATACGCCACTCTCCTTGCAGCTCAATATATTCTGTTTTTCACACGCTTCCTGTAGAGACCCGCACGGGGACCATCCGACATACTCGCCGTATTGTCCTTCTCCCTGAAGCCCTCATTTGTATTCCTCACTCGGGCCGCTTTAACAGGAAGTTGAAATATCAATATGTAAAAATATCTGCACCTTATCTGATTGTTACATCTTTTATTATTTGCATTGTGACATCAATTGAGTTGAGTGAACTTTTCATGGATTCCCCACCGCTGTGAAATATAATAGACAACTCTTACAGCTTCTGTGGGCAGAACTCAACAAGGATTTAAACTAATTGTACATTTTTTTATGCATTGATAGTTTAATACATGAAGATAAACGGTGCATTATAGGTCCTCAGCATTGCATGGGAATAAATTATGTTGTATTGCTGCTGACAAATAGCCCATGTGGGCTTTCTCTGCATAGTACTATCTATAGAAATTAATGTTTGGTCTTGTTAAATGGAATGCACTGTTTCCAACATGGTCTTTTCTTCATGTGTACTGCAAGACAATCCTGTTTTAATTCAATTCAATTCAATTTGCTTTATTTCCACATCAAAGCACATATTTTTATAGTCGGGAGTATGTACAATGTAAGAATGATTAATGGTAAATACTGATAAAATGTGTTATAAGAAAAACAGCAAAGAAAACAGCAAAGATGTGGAAGGGGGTTTGCAATAAGCAGTGCTTTACAGGTGCAAGCCCCATCATTATATTGTCTGTCCTTAATGCTAGTTTATTCTGAACCGTACACATACACATCTTTATAATGTGGAGAGGCTTTCAGATCAAAACTACACCTTGTTTGTTTGTTTTATTTATTCATTAATTTTTTTTATTTATTCATTTATTTATTCATTTATTTATTTATTTTAATTTTCAATTATTATTATTATTTTTTTTAATTATATATTATTATTATGTTTTGGGGGGGTTACTACTTGGGTTTTTTTCTTTTCTTTTTTTGTGGGGGAGTCACTACTAAAAAACTGAGCCTACCTATAACATGCACAGCATAATAATAACAATAATAATAATAGTAATAATAACAGTGGTAGCATTAACTGTCTTTTCACATCTGTTTGGATGTTAATTATGGAACGGTACTTTCAAAAATGGCTCTAGTATAAGAACACACTTTTGTAAATCCCTTGCATTTGGTCTTCAGGTTCTACGCAGCGGAGATCATCTGCGGACTGCAGTTTCTCCATCGTCGGGGGATCATCTACCGCGATCTCAAGCTTGACAATGTCTTGCTCGATTTCGAGGGCCACATTAAGATAGCTGACTTCGGCATGTGCAAACAAAATATCACCGGTGATAACAAGGCGTCAACGTTCTGCGGAACTCCAGATTACATCGCGCCTGAGGTAGGTCTGCGTAGAGTAGCGTTAAAGCGGTGGTACATCATTGGGTTATGTGGAAGGCTACCACTCAATGCTAGTCGACTTCAATTGAACACATTAGTCAACCGAACTGAGAAAATTTCATCAAATTAGGCAGTCACATTTTCACTCCTGTTTAAGATCATGTTTCATTCTGTACATTGAAGCTCTAGTACTAATCTTATGGTCCACTGTCTATTTGGCAAATTAGCGCAGCATGCCTACATGTAGCCCTGGTAGGACGCCAGCCTCCGTTGCGCTGCACTGACGCCCTGGGTATTAAGTTTTTCTACAATGCGAATAAAATTTCAACAAATGTTTGTTCATGTTTTTACCTGATTTAAGAAGCTGAAATTTTGTTCCTATATTCTTCATGTCCATAACTCATTTATACTTTTGATGAGTCCGCAAATAACAATTACATCCATAAGTGACATTATTCCAGACAATATAAAGAAGATCCGTACTTCAGTTGTAAAAATTTTGTACCTATTGACGTATGAGCATGTGTGCGCATGCATGAAATGCATAGCAAGTCCAATCAACTTTTTCATCATCAGAAGCTAAACATTTGATTAGTGCTAGTTTGGTATTGATACTACATTATTTTGTCATATGAATAGAAGGTGTCAATACTGACTTGGTGATACTACTCAAAATATTGTAAATAATTGATACCCTGAGCGTAGCAAACTTGCTACAAATATTGTGGGTGCACGTGTGCACCAAGTTTTCACATATGAATTCAAGTACAGAAAGTCACTACAGAAAGAGAAATATTCGTTAAAAGGATAAAATTAACAATTCTGAACCCAGCAGTCTTGGAATTCTGGATGTAAGGCATGTAAGCAAAGTTTTGGCTTCCTCAGTCAGGTATAAATATTAAAATCTTTTGTTATAACATTTTTGGCAATGGTATGGGACCTTTATATCCTGGTCGCGTTGTTTGCAACGGAGGAGTCCAACCTGGGCTAGCCCACATTTAAGGCTCTAGATTTTTGCTGACATTCCAAAAACATGGTGTCAAAATAATTCACTTTTAAATGTAAATGACAGATATATAGCATATGGGTTTTAAGGCAATGCTTGTTGAGGTATTAATGTATGTTGTTTAGTTTGCTGTAACACCATGTGTATAGATCTTCTTTGCTGTGTAGATTGTTCTTGAAAACTTGCCTTGCTATTTATTCTACTTCCGCTCAGTAGATTTCATGCTGGAGATTACTTAGTTTTGAAAAGAACTGTCCTTGTCAGCTTCTCAGCTGCAAGTTCGGATGATAAACCTCCCAAATGATTAATTATGAACTGATTAGATTTATTTTTGAGGAACTATTAGACCCAAAACTAAAGATTATGAAGGTATCGAAATCTAAAAGCAACAATCCAACAGAAATTGAATAAAATTGCTGTTTACAGTAAATGTGGTGCTGACAGGTCATGTATGCATCAAGCTTAATCTTGTGTATAGGGTATACAGTTATGAAATCAAGGCTATTTGACAATTGACAATTTTTTGTTGTACCTCCTTTCACAGATTTTGAACAGCCAGAAGTACACTTCCTCTGTGGATTGGTGGTCATTTGGTGTCCTACTATATGAGATGTTGATTGGTCAATCTCCTTTCCATGGTGACGATGAGGAATTACTATTTGATTCTATTCTTCATGACACGCCCCACTATCCAAGATGGCTGTCTAGTGAGGCCAAATCATGCGTCTCTAATGTAAGGGTTTTTATCTTGTTCTACTGTTGGGCAGCAGCGTAATCATTTATTTTTATTTGATCGGGCAAGCAGGGGCAAAGACATAATTGACTTGCTTTTTTTTCTTGGGTGGGGGATGGGTGCCATTTAATGTATTGAACCATTCATTTGTGTATTTTTTCGATCTCATTTGGGGGGGGGGCATTGGTTCTTGGGGGCATTTGGGGAGTAAGATTCCCTGTGTGTTACTGTGTAGTCCGCATTTTTGGTGATGCGTGAGTGGTTAGACGTGTTCCATATCTTTACATGTGATTGGACTCCCACACTGGCAGTCCATGGGCAGACAGAATAGCATGTTTCATTCCCTTGCTTTTTTAGCTATATTCATTCTGCATGTCCTCTTTCTCACATGTCTTCGCTCATTTTAAGTTTATTGTTTGGTCTTTTCCTGAAATTGACAGTTGCTTGTACGTGACCCAACAATGAGATTAGGAGTCAAGAGCGAGATTCGCAATCATGATTTCTTCAAATCTGTCAGCTTTGAGAAGTTGGAGAAGAGGGAAATTCCGCCTCCCTTCAAGCCCAAGATTGTAAGTCAAGAATTTGAATTCTCGGTCTATCTTTTTAGCATAATTTGATTGCCACTGAGAATTGTAATGAAAACAAATAATTGTCCTTATCTATTCTCAGACCATTTTCAAAGTTTAACAGTCCAGGAAGACTTCTGAGCACCTTCTTTATAATTGTTTGTAAAGTACTTGTAATTTTATCAGTTTTTCCAGCTGGTTTATTTCTCATCTTATAAAAGAAAATCATGGTCATAAAGAAAAGTACAATCTGGGGCTTGTGTAATCTTGCAATTGACAGTCTATATGTTTTGCTAATCAAACAACATCATTTGAATGATCAGTCAACAGGAGGAATTCAGAGTATATTGTTAATCCCCGGATGCAATTTTAACATCTATAAAAAAAAACATTCTGTACCAATAAAGTGATTCTTAACCTAAAATCAAAAAGCATGCTGGCTTGCTTAAAAACTTACCTAAAAATCTTGATTGTAAGAGTTCCCACGTTTACCGATGCTTTTTGTTTTGAATTCTCCAGAAATCTGCATCAGATTCCAGTAACTTTGACCCTGAGTTCACGATGGAGAAGGTTGCCCTGTCGATGATCGATCGCCAGATACTAGAGTCCATGAACCAGAACCAGTTTAGAGGTTTCTCATTCACTAATCCGATGATGGATCAGTGATCAGTGGGTCACATCAGCGCCTTGCTGCCGTAAATATTTAATGATGTATAGTCGACTCTACCTGTAAGGCATTAACCAGTGGCTGATGAAAGAGGCTACTCAACACCACATCCCAATGGCGCTTAGCAAAATAAGCAGGGAACCAGTCACGATTAATACACGTTACAGTGGTGTTTTGACTGGTAACCTGTTTCTGCTAAGCAAAAGTGTTCTTATGTAATTGTAGCTTGGGACAATATTACGAAGTTGCCAGGCCCACACATTCACTGAGCACAGACATTTTTACTTGTTGAAGCCAAAATGGCTGACAAGCTTATGTGGCTTACTGATATGTTTGTGCTCCGAAAATAAACTTGTGAGTCATTATTTTCTACCTGCAAGCTCTTGGCTCTACTATGATAAATCAAGAGCAGACAACTGGGTAAGCAGTATTTGTAAGTGAGTACTGTAACCAGTGTATCTCAGGATTCACATAAGCTCAAAACGCATTGTTAAGCAGGGCCATAAAAAGATAGAGGATAATTGGTCAGCAGTGTGAGAAGTCGGCTAATTGCTGGGTCCCATTAAGCTGGTAATTACAAAAGAACTTGCAAAGCTAAAACAGGTTTTGAGACCGAAATGCCACATGGTGTACATTCCTAGCAACTGGTTCCCGACTGTTTTTTTTTCTCAACATGTAAATTGTTCCAGTGGTGTTATATGCTGAACAGCTTTATGATATTGTGCCCTGGTACCCACAGCCTAATGAGTCATTTGTAATGTACATGTCTAGTAATAACCAGCAGCTGTTGCAGAGGCTACTGCACATGTGCAGGCCATGTGAACGCCTTGTTTGGAGGCTAACCAGAAAAATGTCAAGTGGCCGTGAAAGCCTTGTTCCAAAGGCTACTGGGGCCATCTGTAGGTACCCTTAAATCATTGTGTTAATGTTCATACAAAGTGTATATGTATATAGTTTTAAGAGTAGTTACTAAACATGTGTCACTGTTTGTGGAAGTAGTAGTATACAGTGTGCGCATCAGTGGTTCTTAAATTCTTAAATAAATGGAGCTTGCAAGATGATCTACATGTTAAGAAACCATTCATTCGGCAGGTGAAACTGGAAGGAAATTGGGTACAACTTTTTTGGTGTTCACATTTCGTTTGGAATCTCTTAAGAAACAGTGATGTGGAATACAAGATGTAAAACTTCTGGAAAAAGAAAAAGAATGAAATTAAATTGTAATGAGCCCCCACCTTCCAGGTATAGTAATTGAATCTATTGCTTTTGTGCCAGAATAGACTTGAAGGAGACTTCTGTTTGACTGATCAGTGCTTGGTTCCTAGACTTCATCATATTAAAAATGAAACAAACAGGTTGGAGGTCTCTACATGTATCTCACAGTGTTTGTTTTCAAACAAGGTGGTACAGTTTACGTTAATCCCATTTGTGATTGTAAAAAAAAAAACCAGCAAATACCAGGAGATGTTTTTCCTCATTCCATATATAAACACCCTGTAAAATTTTCCCAAAATACTATATATTTTTAAGTAACAAACAAAAAAGGATTTTATATTTATTTCGTAAGAGTTGCTCCGGAGGAAAGTAAATTGGTCAATGATCACAATTTCAAATGGTAGATTTGATGAAATTGTTTGCTAAAATATCTTCTTTTCGGCCTATCATGAAAATGTTAATTGCTAAATGAGTTCATATAATTATATTTGAGTGTGTTTTTCTCCCTGAAAACTAGGAATGCTGCAATACTCGATGAACTTCAACAGGGTTTTTGTTGCCATTTTCAATAAAAACCAAACCAGATGCTGTTTGAAAACAAGTTCCATGTAGCTCTATATTGACTAGAGCAGTTAAACACATTCTTTGTAGCCTCGTTGTGGTTGAGGACCAATTTGTTATTTTCAGAGAACTTCATGTCAAAACCGGCGCGTGTGCAAATACAGGTTTGCGTTACGCACACAGCTTTGTGTTGCACACACTATGTGGACACTCCTTTGTTCTGTGCACTTAAGAAAAAACATATTCTTCAACACTGTAAAAAACACTGTGTGGACGTGTGTAAGTACACACAGTATTTCAAAACCCTGCCTTGTGTGGACCTCTCGTTTTTAGGGCTTTGTTTGTAACACCTAAACACATTTACAGAGTGTGCATTCAATTTATAGATTAAATGCACTAAAACAGTAAAAGCAATGATATTCAAATGGCCGTACAACATCTGTACACAATTTCAAGCTTTTACAAGCTTAGGTTTGCACATAAACATGGAGCACCCACATGGCTTCTAAACGCAGGGTAAGTTAGTGCTGTAGTCAATACATGTATAGCTGTATGACTAGGCCCCACAAGTATTCTCAAACCATTACATCATTCCAGTGTACTGTTAGAGATGGGTTTTCTAACATTAAATGAAGATAGTTTGGAATATGGATAAGCACCATCACAGTTTTAAAGGAACGTCAACATTTCCTCAGAAAATTCGGGAAAGATGTGACCAGATTCATTTTTCATACATTTGTTAAATACAAAAATTTGCTAAGCACTAGAACGAAACAGATAACCAGCCCAATGCCATGTCACTCAGATGTTGTTGTTTCCCAAATGAACTTGCTAAACAATATTTACTGATTAACAGTTTCATTGAATTGTGCCAAAGAAATTTGCTGATTTTGAAACTTGTAGCATTTCAGTGTAAAGCAGGAAAAGAGCATTCCAAGAATGATATCCACCTTTTGGGGTGGAAATATTCCTCTAAAATATACCAGAGTTTGAGTAAAAATAATTGTGACATTACAAGGCCATGTTTGATAACTTTTTCTGGACTTGCATTGGAGACTTTTGTGGACACTAGGTGGCAGCAGACTTACCAGGTAAATCCATCGCTCTCAGAAATGTAGGTATGTGCAGAACTACATAACCAGTGGAAAGTTACCCATTATGGCTGCTGACAGCTAGCCTCCCAAAGTATCCCGTAAAAATTCCACAGAAATAAGGAACTTACTTGGACAGTTTAGTCATTCTACATGCTTCTTCGTTATAAATCGCCTACATTGTGAGCTTGTATGGTTCTCCTGCTTCTTGTTTACTAGATGTTGGTGAAGGAATCTAATAGGCAGATGTGTTTTGAAAACTAGCAATAAACTTTGTAATATTACTAGCGGGCAGTCAGGGTAAGCACTGAGCTTGTATCCATGTTGAGTATAAAGGCATTCCACTGTGACTGCCTTGTATTAATGGTGTGTAGTTTTTGGTTTCTTCCACTGGTGAAAGACCCTCAGCTGGTTTTTCTGGTGACAACATTTTTTTGCAATTTAACTCTTATTTGCCGCATGCAGGCTGTATATTTTTGTTTCAACAATATCTTGGATTATTTTTTGTGGCATGTGTGCTTGCTTAATGTATCTTTTCGAAAAATGGCCATCATGGGCTCAAAAAAATAATGTCACTACATTTTAAGAATAATGTAATTTATCCTCAAAAGATCTGTGTACAAAGATCAAAGGTAAGCCGCTTTCCATGCCGGAAAGGTCTTAGGGACTAAGTGGATGCATTTTAAATTAATTGTTGGCTTAACCTTGAAATTCTGAATGAATTTGTAGCATAAGTGCAGTTTTACACTTAAATGTAATATTCAAAATTATGTCCAAGGTATTTGATTGTTTGTAGAATTTCCTATTTTTGCTAAAAACAACGAAGATGTTCTAGATATACTGTATGTACTGCTGATCCTACTAAAGAGAAATTTGTAAATAATTGCCCGGTGTACACTTTACAGAACTATCTGCAGAACTGTGTGTAGCTTGTGTGTTGACAAAGACAGTATGTATTATTAACAGTCATTTAACACATCTACTATTTAGAAAAAAATACCACTTGGTTTGCTTATAGTTTTTTGTAAAGAAAGAAAAACAACCCAATATTACCAGAGGTTCTAGTTATAATCAATTTCTATATTTATATTTACAAGGCTCTTTCTTTGTATATTATTGTGTACCCAGTCTTAAAAACTATACTTCACTGAACTGTTGTAAAAGATAACGTGTTTTTACTTCCAAGATATCCAGACTTAATTTTTGTTGTACCTTGTAGTTGACAAACAGTTGGAATGAACTATCATTGGACTCGTAAAATAAAAACCATTTTTTTGACCGAATGTGCTAAATATTTGTTTACCTATTAATTGAAAACATTCGTTTGTGACATGACACTTAACCAACCTGACAGTAGCCATTTAACATGTTTAAGTACATTCTTTGTCTTACAATTGTCTAGTTTTTGGTGTAAATGATTCTTTATGAAAGCTGCTTGGTGAGAATCTATTTTACCCCCAGTTTGGTTCCCCGTTCTCCCATCGATTTCATCATTGGTTCCAAATTATGAATTCAGTGATGACATCTTTCACTTCTCTGACATATGACACAAACAATTTGACAGGTGACAGACATAGATTGACAGCTAACGTGACAGTGACATTTGGTTTTCCTGTTTGACCAATCAGTTGACAAACACAAGACACCCAGACCGTTTTTGTCATCACAATGCAGCAATCTGCCTTTCCCACATGAATCCATACACACATTCCATAGTTTCATAATTTATAATGCAATAATTAAGCCAGATTCGTAATAACAGTTTCAAATTTGTACACCTCATATTAACGGCTTTAAAATTTCCCGAATTTACCCAGTTCATGTAAAGCGTATTAGTGTTGAGGTGTTAGGGTTTATGTCACTCTTCAAACAGGGTAGTTGTTGAGCTGGGTTTTTTTATGCTTTTTTTCACTGAACTATGATCTCAATGCAGATTGTAGATCCTCATTAGGTGAACGAGAACTACAGTTGGCAAAACTTGAGTTTTTACAATATTCCTTTGACCCCCATTTGACCATTATTGAACCGGACATTGAACAGATTGGATATTAACCAGGGCCCAGAATCAAGCTTAGCACATAACAGTTTCGCTTAGCAAAAAAAGGTTACCAGCTACCATACTGTGTCAAGTGAACTTTTTTATGATTGTTCTACCATGTTTTGTTTTGTTTTTTCGCAGAAATTTGTAACTGCCTAGGTGTTATCTTAAAGCCTTCAATTCCTATGACTTGACTTTGTTTTCTTCTACAGTGCTGACCAAGACAGACAAACTGACAGAGAGACAGACAAACAATTTTCAAATTGAGACCAATTAAACAGATTATTTGAATAGATTCAACTAATTTGGACCAATAGAGAAACAAAATACAGAATGAGGTTGTTGTAGTAATGGAATACTTCTAAAAGATATTTGGAAAAATTGTTGTCGATAACATAAAATTTACACCTTTGTCATACTTTAGTTTAATGAGAGAATGGAGGCCCTGCATTGCATGCACCAGACTACCCAAGATCAAAAGATGTTTTTGGAAAAGGAAAAAAGAAAGCTACAGTGACTAGTGTGCACCTCCCTCCCATTTTTAGAAAGTCTGAAGCTAATGTCCTATACAAGAGATGTGAACAGCTATTTTTGTAGTAGTCTAGTTTGAAGTAAAAGATATGACCTATATATATTATTTTTTTGTAGTAGATTAACAGTGACTTCCAATGTATAGGTATACGTTGATCAGTATCAATGCATTATTATCGGGTTGTTTTCAGAAATTATGGGAAATAATTGTGATCAAATAAATGTTGCAGGATGTCAAATGAACTTATTGCTGACATAGACCTTGTATCTTTGTTTGAATTCTGGTGAGAAAAAATCGGTCTTACTAACAAACTGTAAGTATTTAACTTTGTGTTCTACCCCATCTTTGCATTAGTTTAATAAAAACTTGTGAACAAATTGTGCAAGAGTCATGGTAGATGTCTTCAGTTGGTTTTATTGCTAACACTCGGACTCGGACTTCAAATCATGACTTATGTTTTATTCTTTTGTATGTATTGACACTTTTCTTCAAATATTGGAATGTCTGTGACTGATCTGTCCGATGCAGGGGCTTTTTCCAAACCTCGGCTGAGTCTCCAGCTCCAGGCTCCATTTGATGTTGGGAAACACCATTCAAAATGTTTACTGCTCCAAAATTGATGATGGAAGCCCAAGCCAGAGCTGAAGCCCAAGCCAAGGTTTGGAGAAGGCCCGTTGTGTCAGATTGGGTTGGGTTGTTGATTACCACAGCAAATCTCAAAAATCACCACATACATTGCATTAAAAAATACACTGGTAAAGGGCAATCATTTTATCGAGAATCACGTATTTCCAATATCCAAACTGGTCTTTAACTCATTTCTGCTGGTGGTGTTTCTTGTGAATGGATGGAATTTTACACCGTTTTATGTGATAACGTGGATGGTCATATTATACTGCATGCAGTACAAACTATCTGGCTGACATGTTGGCCTGCTGGGAGCAGCGATTTCATGTTCCTCACTTTGTGTTTCCCTCATGAGTTGTTTGTCATGACTCAGTTGGCCTGGGAGCAGTGAGATCATGTTCCTCAATTGGTGTTTCACTCACGAGTTGTTGGTCTTGACTAAGTTGGCCTAAGAGGTGGAGAGTTCATGGTCTTTAACTCATTCTGCTGATGTTGTATCTTGTGAATGGTGTTTCATTCATGAGTTGTTTGTCATGACTCAGGTGGCCCGCTGGGAGCAATGAATTCATGTTTCTCTCTTGGCGTTTCACTCATGAGTCGTTTGTCGTGACTCAGGTGACCCGCTGGGAGCAATGAATTCATGTTTCTCTCTTGGTGTTTCACTCATGAGTTGTCATGACTCAGTTCCCTGCTGTGCTGTAGGTATTCTCAGTTCTTTGGTCTTGTAGTTTTTCCGATTGAGAACATGAAGGGATGGACCTGGTTTCAAGATGATTGCACCTCCAAGACATTCCTCACCCAGGTAGAAAACGGCATACTGCAACAGTCAAAACTAGATCTATTAAACCTAACCACCCCAACTGCATGCTTTGTTTGATTCTGTTGGACAGACTGGTAAACTGATTACGCTTTACATGGGATCAGGTATACCAACATCATCAGAGTCCAACAGTTTAGGTGTGGTGTTACCATGGTGTTGGATTCTATTAGAGTGAGGAAGCATCTTAGTGAATCACTCAAGAAAGTTTCAGTCAAGCCTCATCAAATAGATGGACGTGTTTCTCTTCCCCTTGATCATCAGGCATAGCTATTGGTAACAGTTTGTTAACATGTCATGCAGTTTTAATATGGCAGACTTAATAATGCAGTCACAGTTGGGTTTGGTTTATGCATTAGAGTATACATTATCTATCAAAGAGTCTACAAAATCAAAACACCTTAGGTTTCTCAAAATTTTAGACTAAGGGCCATGTCACACGGAGCAATTTACAGGCAACCAGTTCCAGGCACTCTCCAAGAAGAAAAGGTATTCACATTTGAATTTTCACATATTTTCTTGGGGATCGTAAGACATCGTTTGAAAAATTCCTCATGTGCTACAGAAATGGTCCTGTAGCATGCACTGCAGTTGGTTGCCTCCAAGTTGCCTGTAAAAGTTGCCTCGTGTGACAAGGCCCCAAGGCCATATCCAAATGGGTGGCTACAGCTACACCTACGGCTGTTGCTAAGGGCATTCTATACTTCAAGGCATGATGGAGCTGCAATCCAGCCATAGCCATTACTGTAGCCGGCAATTCGGACATGGCCTAATTTCCAAGACTTGCTGAGCACACATATTCTATTACCATAGACAATTCTGCTACTGCAAAAGCATACCAGCCAAAATAACATGATTGCTGTGTTTCTCTCTTGATAATATGTCAACTGCGTTTTACTGTCTCATGAAAAGTCTGTTACCTTTCATAGAATTATGGCTATAAATGTGAAGGCAGAACCTACCTGTCCTGGTGTTATTGCCCGTAGTGGTTGATTCAATGATACAATAACTGACCCCATACTGCTCAA
This sequence comes from Pisaster brevispinus, assembly GCA_023634235.1. Classification (NCBI taxonomy): domain Eukaryota; kingdom Metazoa; phylum Echinodermata; class Asteroidea; order Forcipulatida; family Asteriidae; genus Pisaster; species Pisaster brevispinus. The sequence continues at coordinate 18,373,012 of JAMKCF010000004.1, forward strand.
TGTTAATGTACAACTCACTGGGGGTAAAACAACATTAAAAATATGTCTAAATTCCTGAAGTTACACACTGGCAACACAAAATAAAACAAACGACATAACATCGTTTATGACTGAAACCACAAAACAGACTTGGGTCAACTTTTATAAAGTTTTAACACATAAAATAATGAAATCAAGCACAGTTTATTTATCAGTCACGGCTATTGGATTTACATTGGTTTTGTGAGTGATACACAACTTCTGGATTTACAAGTCATGGGTTTCGGGATTATCAAAACGAAACTCAGATTTTGATCCTAAAATCTTACCTAGTTAGTTTTGGTACCAACAATTTAAGGAAGAGTACATACGATTCCATGAAGCACACAATAGACTTACATGTGAACATTTCTGTAGAAATAGGTACTGACGTCTTTCAGTTAACGTCACTAGTACACAGTTAAAGTGTTGTTGTCTATATATACAATTATTTTTCAATTAGGCAGTAGGCAAATTTTTATGACAAAATCACAAACACTAGTAAGTTAAATCAAGGAAAGTCTTGAAATAGACCATTCAGCCATTCATTCGCCTTGCATTAAAATCATGTAGGGACTGAAACCCGATCCAGTGCGAGGCTCTGGTCTGGGAATCGAACCGGGGTCCACAGAGGTGAAATGTAGGGAAGAAACCATGAGCCAACCTGCATGCCAGTCTTGAGACACTTACCTAGTGGATCCGTATTCTGGAACCTAAAGTCACAATCCAACATTTGTTCCTGAAGTAGTTGCCTTGGTGCTTCATGTATCCAGTGCACAGCACCTGTAAACATAGTCTCACAGAAAAGGGCTGGGTGGTTCGTGTTGGGGGCCTGAGATACAGAAGATGAATATGGAAGTAAAATGTTTTTAGAGGGATATAGTCAATTGAATTCATGGTCATGGCGTCTGATGTACTGGATTTAGGTTCAGATGGCCCAAGATAGGGCTTTGAATCAACTGCTGGGCCCAATTTCATGGCTCTGTTTACTGCCGAATTCCGTGCTAACGGTCACCATTCTCCGCTCATTTTGCAAGTGCCGAATTTCTGCGCTAGCTGTGTAAGAATGCCTAGTAACATGGAGTACACACGCGCACCAGCCAAAATTCCTTGCTAACCCGTGAAATACGCTTGACGTAAGCACGGAATTCTCTGCTTCCGTAAGAGTCGATTCTTATCTTACGGTAAGCCATGAAATTGGGCCCTGTTCTGTTGCAATGCTTGTATAAACCTTGATCAAGGCATTTATATTTAAGACAAATTCTTTAAAACCAAGATAATATTATTTAATCCTGATGCAATTAATACTTATTACATGTACTTTTTTAAAGTTCCCACTTTATACACTAAAAAAAGACTCTTAAATCTTACCACAATAATCTCATTGGATAATGGGTTTTTATCCACAATGTACCATTTTTCCTTCATTCCGGCTATCTTGGCTTTCTGTCCAACTGTATACATAAACTGACCTGCGTGATAATAGAACACTGACGTCATCAACACAATAATCTTGGTTGTGTCATTTTGGAAGTCAATGTCCCTGTGTGTTATACAGTAGAGTTGCTGCTGCAATTTTACCATTTCGTTAACAATAAATGTCAAACCTCAATATCCTCACAGGTATTGGTAAAATAATCATCATAAAAAGTGAGCTTTAATGCTGATACTCATGTGAAAATGTCCAAGCAAGTTTCCCAACCATTTTAAACCATTCAGCTACACAGGTTGTGTATGGTGCCACAACTGTGCACAGAGCTAACAACGTACATGTGTGTATAAAATGTGTAGATGCATTCACCACATAATATCATAATACAGGCTGGCGTAGTTTATCTATCATTCAAAATCACAGTAGATGATGTTGATTAGTCAGATAGTAGGAGGGTTGATAGACACTTTTTAAACAACAATTTTGATTTTCAGAATCTGAATTTGGACGTGTGTTTTCTAGTCAGGTTTCTTACCTTTATGCTTGCCAACTACTTTGTTATCATCAATTGAAACAAAGTTACCAGACTTGGGTTCTACATACTGACACAAGAAAGAAAAAAAAAAGGGAAAACAAAATCAAAATCCAGGGCTTGAATTTAGGGTAAAATTCCACAAGACTGCAGGGCTTGTAGCTCAAAATGTTTACCCGACCAGAATTTATTTCACAAGACCAGAATCTTTATGAGAAAGAGCTTTCTAGACAGTTTAACATGTAAATTGTACATTTTTCTCATTTGTATTATGGGTTAGTACATTATGATACACAACGGAATTGTATAAAGTACCAGACTCAAGGTCAACATTTGAACATCTTTTCTTTCTGTAAAAGATATTACACAGTGGCTATTATTCTATTGAAAAACACAAGACCGCCGGACTTGTTAGGTCATGAGTTTACTGGCCCAAGGCTAAAATCACTGGCCTCGGGCCACTGGTCCAGTGTCAAATTTGAGCCCTGAAATCAGGTACTTCTTGCAAATAGGAAAATGACATTAAGAATGAGGACAACCAACACATTAGCCACGATATCAATGTGATGGGAAGTCTTAAACATTCTATATGTTGAGAAAATACTTACATGTATAGGTCCTAACTAGGTTTTACTTTAAAAAGCTCTTATAGACCCCGCTGCATATGCAGTCACAAGCCCAAACAGCGCCCTCACTGAGGTCAATAAAAACCTATTATTGGCTGAGAGTTGTGCATGGCGGGTACACGCATACATGCTGAGTGGTCATCTTGCTCTGCCTTTCACTTATGAGATTCCATGGTTCAAATCCCACCTCGGACTGAAGATGACAACCCTTTCAAAAATCAATGTTAAAAAGAACCTGTACATCCCTCTGATTTGAGTTGTTGCTGAGCACCAGTATTTAGTTCTTTCAAAGTTCAGACGGATTCTATTTACCTCTTGGATGAAGTTTTTAAACTTCCTCGTTCCGATGAAGCAGATTCCCATGCTCTGAATCACAAGAACAAATATATACAGTCAATTGCATATTGGATTGATGTACATGTACATTAGCTATAGGTCTATGAAAAATGTCTATGTGTTTAACCTAGTCCCATAGTTTTTAAAATTTGACTAGCTATGTCTACACATGCACAATCCAGTTTTAAACGTTCCATAGTTGCAGGAACCAACATAGGTACGTGTTAATGTTTTAACAGCAACAGTAACATCTACCTCTTTCCGTTTGACGATTCTTTGTAGCCCAGCCCTGGCGGCCATTTCTTTGACAACAGCCTTGGTCAGGTCACCTATTGGAAACAGGGTTCTCTGCAATGCGTGCTGGGATATTTGGGAGAGGAAGAACGTCTGGTCTTTGATAGAATCCGCTGCCTGCAATAGCTTGACAGCTGGATGTAAAAAGGAAAAGTTATAGATGCTTTCATAAATGTTTTTCTTATAGGCATATGACGACCTCTGTTGTCCACTGGATGTGTTTGCAAAATATTTTAAGTTTTTACACCACTGGTTTTTTTCAGAACCCATACTCATACAGAGATATTTCATGTGCATGGTTATACCGCAAACACTACAAGAAACCCTGATGTGTGTGAAAATCCTTAACAAATTCCAAGGATTAATGTGGTAGAGAACTTGCCCTTTGAGTTACTATGAGATTTATGTACATTGTCCCTCTAACTAACTTACGATGTGGGTTTGATTGCCAGCTGTCTTCCAGGATTTGAACCCCAGCATCTGTCCTTGCATAGTGGCCAGTAGCCAAGGCATCTCCACAGAGAATCTCCTTGCTATATTGCAACAAGCGATCAAACTTGATGAACTTGTTGCACAAGATGTCTGGATTAGGTGTGATGCCTCCCTGGTACTGCCTCAACATCTCACTGAAATAAACCAAACAATTATCATTGATTAATTAACCCTCCTACTGGAGTTCCTGTCACATTTGTGGAAGTAGGTCGCGGGTCGCTGTGAGACAAGCAGTGATTGAAACTGAAACTTTTTCATTGACTAGCCAGCAGGACCAGTTAGCTTGTCAAATCACTAGTCCCTTCAGCTTTTTTACTAGTCCACATTTCATATTAAATAGGGATGCTTTCAACACTGAACTAGCCAGCCCGACCACTTGAAGAGAATTTTGACTGGTCCTCAGGTGTTTCCAGCTGTCCAAAGCACTGTTAGAGGGAGAACGCTGCTAGTGTTTCTATCTGATTTTGTTTGAAAGGATCTCACATGGCAGAAGATACTCTAGTTGAGGCCGCACTAGTGAAATGTAAGCTTGCTTTTTTATTTTGGTTGCCTTTTTGCCAAGATTCTACAAGGAAGTTGGCCACAAAAGCCTCAAGGAATGTGAGGATAAACACATTATTTTAACAGCAAAAAGGTTTACCTGAAAACATCATGCCAGTATTCTTTGACAAAGTTTACTTGATGAAACGGGATGTTGAGTTTGTCGCAGACGAACCGCGCATCCTCCTCATCCTTGTCTGCAGTACAAACTCCGGTCTCATCTAAAGCGTCCCAGTTGCGCATAAAAAGTCCCGTCACCCTAAAGCCTTGGGACAAAATAACAAGTTTCTGGTTAGCTTGTGTATTTTAAATAATATAAAATGAAATTTCAGAATACATTTATGACAATATTTGTGTTTAATAAAAAAAATGCGACTGTCCCCAACTGTTGCATTTCTTAACCTTGAATTTTTTTTACAAACTCAATATTTAGTTTAAAGGTGTACACGACATTGGTCACATTGAGAATCACAAATGCTCACAGATTTGCACATAACATAAATAGTATCAAGATCGTCAATATGGAAACCTTTCCTTAAAATGTTTTTGCTTAAATGCTGTAGTTTTTTAGAAATGAGTGAAATATTAGTTATCTCGCAAGTCCCAAACTTACTGCTTTAAAACAGTGAAAACACATAAGGTTTTTCCCACTATTTTCTCACGTCCAAAGGCAGATTGAGCTTTAACTTTCACTGATTTATTATTTCATGTTGGGTCACACAAAGAGAGGATACTGGTCTTTGATAATTACCGAGTTGTCTGTGGGATTTAATTGACAGAGATTGGTAACTACAAAAAAATAGATATTGGTTTCAATCTGAAAGGTCACTCATTAGGCCTACGGTTCATAAATATCGCATCTACTTTCAGACTTGTTTACCTTGACTCTTTAAGAGAAGTGCTGCAACACTGCTGTCAACACCACCAGACATGGCGCAAACAATGTGCTTCATTCGGGCCATTGCACTTTCACCTAAAGCAATTTAAAACTAGGTCAGTAGGATTTGAAACTTTGCTTGGTGGAGATCTGAATCTGATACTTGTCTGCAAAGCATCCTAATGGAAACATCACACCAACAATCTACAATTGTACAATCTAAGTTTTTTTTTTATCATGGTAACACCATACGATACATGATTAGATTTGAAATTTTGTATGATTGAGTTGTGGTGACTCTGGAAAAGAACAGTGGTGGTGTAACATAACAACTCAACATTTTGATCAGAATGCTCTGATTGTCTTCAGGGGAAAGCTTTCTTCAGGATTGTCTTTGGAAGAAAGCTTCTTGCTTGTTTAAGTTGTTGACTGAGATCAGAGCATAGTGATCCAAACACCGAGTTGTTACACCACTTCTTTTCAGAACCATAACAAATCATAGTCATTCATACACAGAGAAATTACTCTCCATTTCATGTAGTGAGTGGTTAATGATTGGTAATGGTATACTGGCACTGCAAACCTTACTTCAAAACTAGGTCAATAGGCGAAGGGTCACCGCACTGTGAAATGTTTACATTCTCAGCTGAGCTGAGTGAAATTGCCGAGCAGCAGGAAGGATGACTGTCTAACCACAAATTTCAGTACACCTGTGATCTTGTTATTCTAGGCTCACGTATCGAGGTTTTCCGGTTTTCCTACTCTGTAATGCAAAACGGTGGCATTATTGTTGTAATTTGTCTCCTTAATTTCATCAGACTTGTACCATGGATCACATGCGCTGAAATAGTCATGTGTCTGTGGTTGATCAGAAGAACTGTTGTCACATTATCACATGTATAGCAGATTATGCAATGTATGAAGGGCGACCTCTCTTGATAATGCTGGGAAAGAGTCTTGTCCCCGACTCGTTAATTAATGAAACGGAAGTGGGCAGTACCACTACCACACACACACGGTGCATCGTGTGTATTGCATGTAAACAGACACAACACAGACCACCACAGTCCACAGATTGCTCGACAGATAACCGATTATCTTTCCAACTATCAGATAAAAAATGTCATGATTGTTTGTCCATGGTTTGTCATTAGTCGGAGACTCAAAATCTTTCCCATTCAGAGCACGACGGGCAAGATTTGGGGGTGATTTTGTTGTGTGTGTTTTTGGTGTTGAACCATGGGTGAAAACCAAGGGGTGGTGAGCGATGGTGAACTTCGTCAGTTATTGTACATCTTTTGCAAAGAGGGCTACAAAGCCAGAGAAACTACAAGCAAGGTAAGATCTAATCCTACACGACCTCGTAGTTCTAAAATAGGAGCAGTTAAATCGGGAAATCCTTGAAATTCAATGTAATTCAATTCAATTCAACTCAACCTGGTTTGTCAAACATATTTATTAACTGGACTAAACTGGTATAGTGGTAAGTATTGTCAATATCAATGTCAATGTGACACTGACTGAGTCAAAAAACAATAAGATAAGCTGTATCCAATTAACGTGACGCTTCATTTAAGCTAGTTTTTTAGAGTTCAACAGTTGCAAACAGTTTGGAATAGGGGATAGTTTGTATCTTTGAGTCCAAGCAGCAGGCAAGTTTGCCCAGCTAGTGTGGCCAGAAGGGTTCACATTGGCCACACAAGTGCCAGTGGGGCTACAGAGAAGTGGTCTGAGTTACAAAGTTTACATCACATGAGTTCCTTGCCCATTTGTGGAAGTAGGCCACAGTGTCGCTGTGGTATAAACACTGATTTGGTAAAGCTGGTGAGGATTGTGCATCTATGATCTGCAAGTGGGGGAATGTGGAATGTTTCAAGGAGTTCAACATAATAGTTAGTGTGAGTGATCAGGGAATGCAGTCATGTGAGGATTCCCTCTTTGCACCTTTTCAGTACTGTTTGATTGCTGTAAAGTTAGTCCAGACCTCCAAATTCGGGCTGCGAATTCCAGCAGGGGGGATGGAAAAACACAAACATCTGATAGACCCGTAGGCCTATCAAATCTGCAATTACTGACTCTGCAATACATTTTCTTTAAAATGTAGAAATGTTGCAAAGCACTTGATCCCATGTTTCGTAAGTCTCATTTGAGGATTAATTGGATTGTGAGCCCCAAGTAAGCAAAGGGAATCTACTAATTGCAAGTGGGTCATTTTTGATGGAGATAACCATTGGAGTGGTTTCCTCATGAAGAAAGCTTACTTGCAGGACTTTACACTTCTCAGGTTTTAGTGTCATAAAATTATCACAACTCCAATTATTCAGAAAATCTATATATGTGTTCCTGCATGTCACCAGCAGCATACTTAGGAACAACCTCTGCCAAAGTTAAGGCATCTGCCTATTTTCACCTTTTAGGTGTAGATAGCACTGCATCATCACCATACTCAAGAAATAATAGGGCCAAGCTTCGTCCCCTGTGGGACTCCTCATGTCATCTGTCTGGAGTGTGATAAACATCCACTGTATCTTAGAGTTTGAGTATGGTTTGTTAAGAAACTCCATATTGTGGGAATGACAGCTTGGTTAACTAGAGCAGGAAATTAACTAGGATTTGAACAGTGACCTCACACCGATGCTCTATTAACTGACTCTACTGTTAGCCCTATGTTGGCAACTCTCAAAATGAGACCACCAACATAGTGCTAGATGTTGGGAGATGCATAGTGCTATGTTGGGAGAGCACCAGCAAAATCCCTTTCCAGTAAATTTGTCATTGTTTACCCAAAATGTATTTATGTTACCAGTCAGTTTCCCTTATGGTTTATTACTTTTAAGTTTCCAGACCCTTACCCTCCCCAATCCTGAACTATCCTCTTGGCTAAAATGAAGAATTCAGAAGGACTGAAGTAGCAAGCCCAAATAAAGCCTGGTTTATACTTCTGCGAATGGGAATGCGAAGTGAATTTGACATCACAACTCTGTTTTCGCTGCGAATGTTTCGCAAAAGTTGAGCATTCAACTCTTGGGAATTGTTTGTTGTGAATTTGTGACATCAAATATGCATGAAGTATGAACCTTGCTTAACAATTGCTTGTCACTGGATCAGGCATTTTAATCTTATCCAGTCTAAACATGTTGGTGTGAAGTGACATGGAAGAAGAGGATATTGGAGGATTGAGGTCAACTGTAGGCAAGTTGGCTTAAGGAGTATGGGATTTAAGCTATGACTCTTTAGTTCAGGGAGGTCAACCATGTCAACACTTTTCAATAAGAGAATTTACAGCAAAGTGTATTAATGTACATTATACAAATTCTATTTGTGTAAACAACTTATGTTTTTGTTTTGTTTTCTCCTTAGGTGGAATTGATCGAAAGGAAGTGCTTGGCTTTGTTTGGCAGAGATTACAAATATTCAGTGAGTACTGAGAGATGTTCTGATACTCCTAGTTGTAGATTACATAGTGTACATGTAAGCTCAGTCAATAGTCTTGGTTCAAAGACACTCCAGTTGTAACAGTCACAAATAAAACTCATCACTACCAGAGGGCGCTGTTGTGATTAGCAGTTATTTGGATTATAGTGGACTCTGGAGACGATTTCTTCTCGCGACTAATACAACTGGAGCATCTTGGAATCAAGACTACTCAGTTAGCAGAGTTCAACAGCGTATATCTCACTCCATCACACACATGCGCACATGTTTGTTGGCCCCGTAAATCAAGGACTTTTCTTTGCTGTCCTATTGTTTGGACTTACATCAGCACTCAAGGTGTTGTCAGAGTACAGGTTCAGGTCCCAGTCATAGCACTTTTGTTGTAACACAGAGCCATGTGTTTTGTAAGTCCTTTTCTTTTTGTAAAGTGCAATTATCATTAAGAGGAGGGGTTTTCCCTAGTGTCATGATTGTTTCCTCTGGTGCTTCTGGCATCGTTTGTTGCAGACTGCGCAGCCAATCTAGGTGCTCTTTCATAATTCATACTTCGGCTACAATGAGCTCTTCATATCTGTTGTTAAAAATAGTGAGTGCTTTGGCACAACCATCACGTTTCAATAAAGCGCTACATTTAACTGTGTCTATAATATTATGTGTGTATGTAAGCATAAAACTGTTGTCAGCTAAATCACAATTAGTTGCATAGTCCCAATTGTGAAATTCATCAATCACCAAGGCTTACTGGGGCGTGACCTGGGCTATTTGTATGGCGTGTGTAGGTCGATTAGTCAAGTGCACTGGACTCAAGCTCTGGTGTTTCTGATCAGCAGAGTGTGGGTTCGAGTACAGGTCTTGACACTTGGGTCCTTTAGCAAGACACTGTTGCTTTCTGGCCTTCAGATGGGACTTAAAGCAGTAGGTGCTGTGTGTTGTGTAATGAACGTAAAATAGCCCAGTGCACTTATCGTTAAGAGAGGGGGTTTGCCCCTGTGTTTTCTGGTATGGTTGGCCGCTGATTGTGTCACCTTGGAAACTATTACAAAGTGCTTTGTAAATAAATGGATCTTATATTTTAAACATGTAGCTCCGCATACCTTGTAGGAAAAAAAATGAGCGCTTTGAGACGCCCTCTGGTGTGATAAAGCGCCCTCTGGTGTGATAAAGCGCGCTCTATGAGCTGCATACTATTATTACTATCATTAATGATAGTGTCATGTACATCATTACCTGTCCTAATACCCTACCCTTCAAGTCATGATCTGGATTAGGCTGTGGTAATACCTGTATTTGCCAGCTACATATTTAATAGAGGTAGTTTGACTGCTCATGGTGTGGTGGTTTCTTTTTTGCAGGAAGTGCTTATTTCCTCTCTAAAATTGGATTTCCCATCTTGACATGTGCATTGTATCTGTCATCGTTTTGCATGTTTTGGTTTTGTTTTAAAAAATGCTGACAATGTGTTAACTGGTTTGTGTTTCACTAATGACATCTTCTTTACGACAACAACAAAAATACTGCAAAGTACCAAGCAACTGTTTGTTGAGCCAAAGTAAAAAACTGAGGACTTTGTTTTGCTGATTTGTAATTTCTTGGCTTTATGAAAACAATTAAATGTGCAGTAAATTTGAGGGACTGTTGACATCATCACATTGTGGTTCATATAGTTTTTATTAGGTGATAGCTTCTGTCAAATGTGATGGTATGGAAGAATTAAAGTGACAAAGCTTTTAATAAAACTAAAATGTTGAGTCATTCAAACAAAAATAATAATAAGAGTTCTTATAGGACTCTATCAAACCCAGCATGTCTCAAAGCACTCATTGTAATACAACAGGTATGCTGAGTTATGTTTAAACCATGAAACCCATACGTAGCACCTTGTAAGGATTTACAAGGTGCTGCAGTGCAGTCTACAGCCGACCATGCCGGAAACATTGGCGGTGCGCCCCCATAGGTGAACTGGGCTCTTTATACAGGGGACCAACAGCTGTACGGCCCCTGTGAGAAAGACAAAGCAGTTATGGTGAAAATATCAACTATCATGCTCAAGGAAACAGGTGCCAGGACCTGAACCCAAACAGTGACAATACCAGAACTTATGTCTGATACATGCACTAGACCACTCAGCCACAACACTTATGATTGTTCCATGGTTCTGCACACAATTACTTGTAATACATTAATTTGTACAAGTACAAGAACTGTTGACTTTCAGGGCATGTATAGGTTTCCCCAGCACCCCCCCCCCCTAATCAAATTTTAATAGAGCAACCTTTAAACATCCCATCCTGATCTTGCCATCCATCAGAAAAAGAAGGTCTTGACCTTGGACCTCTCCCTTCCCTTCGTGGATCAGGTTGACTTGGTGGTTTCTTCCCTGACTTTCACCTCTGTGTACCCTGGTTTGAATCCCGCCCAGGATCGGCACCTTGTGGATTGGTTTTTCAATCCCTGCCTGATTCTGTTTGCTTTCCTTAATTGTGTTTTTTTCCTCCCTCATCTAAAACTGAGGTCTCTTCAACATCAAAATAAGGTTACCAGCCAAAATACAATGTCACATATACTATTTGTGACTGGTAATGCTCATTTCTGCTAAGCAGAAAAGTGTTAAGCAATATTTTCTGCCTAGGCAGCTCTATGAAATTGGGGCCTATTTGTACGGAACTGAAACTAGAAAGTGCTAGTCACGTACATGTGGGCCTATGTCAGTAAGGTAAAGTACACAGTCTGTATTTACATGACATTTTATAAGCACCAGCAATTTGTACAAACAGCAATTATGGCCTGTGTAATGTACAGATGATGAGATTATCATGTGATGGTGAAGCAATTTGTATGCATTTTATTGTAAAGATGTGGTAGAGGACGGGTCCAAAGTGGCGGCTATGGCTCTTGCTATTAAAGGTGTTTCTAAGGACAGCGTACATGTACATACAACGCAGTTAATGTGGAGATCTCAGCCATAGCTGCACTCACTAATTCAGAACTGGGCTAAGACTCTCTTGATAAACAGCATTTTCAGACCTTTTTTGTTTTTACTAACACTGACCACCATTTTGTATGGGCAGGCTTGAGTATCAAAAACAAAATACTGGATTGGCAAAAATCTCCCTTTTTGATAAAACACTTAATAAGTATGGACCTTATGCATTGACACCATTATGCTGTCATCTAAGATGTAAAACAATGATGAAACAATGCAAAGTGCACAGTTATGTACAAGTGGCGCACAGGATCAGCCAATGAGCTACTTTTTGTTTTAACTCTATTTGCTGAGGGTGCCTCTACTCTAATGACGTCATATATGTACTTTTTTGTTTTGGTTAGTAATGTGGGTTTGAGAGCATTAGGCCCCCTATTGAATTAAAAGCATAAATTGTTGTATTTTTTGCAGTGAAGGTACATTGTAGCCCATACTTTTCTTGTGGCTGTGACGAGGCAAAAGAAAGGTCTATATTAATCATGCAGTAACAGTATAGTTCAGGTCATCATTATAAAAATAGTTTGGTGAATTTCTTGGTTTAAGCTTTCCATCTTTAAGGCAGTTATTTCCAAGAATCGTTTTATCTCTGAATCCATTGATCTCTCTTGTGAATGTTGGGAATAAACCTACCTACCTTTAGAACCTTGGTACAATACCTGTTCATACCTACCTACCTTTAGAACCTTGGTACAATATCCTGTTCATACCTACCTACCTTTGGAACCCTGGTACCCTATCCTGTTCATACCTACCTACCTTTGGAACCCTGGTACACTATCTTGTTCATACCTACCTACCTTTGGAACCCTGGTACACTATCTTGTTCATACCTACCTACCTTTGGAACCCTGGTACCCTATCCTGTTCATACCTACCTACCTTTGGAACCCTGGTACCCTATCCTGTTCATACCTACCTACCTTTGGAACCCTGGTACCCTATCCTGTTCATACCTACCTACCTTTGGAACCCTGGTACCCTATCCTGTTCATACCTACCTACCTTTGGAACCCTGGTACCCTATCCTGTTCATACCTACCTACCTTTGGAACCCTGGTACCCTATCCTGTTCATACTAAGCCTGTGACGGTTAAACGTTTAAACGTTTAAACGTTTACAAAATCACTATCCGTTTAGTAAATTACTAACCGTTTAAACGAAACGAAAAAATGAAAAATAAGCCTTTCGTTTTTGCTGCCTTATCGATGTATTTTTCTGCTTGAAACAATTTAGTTTAATTGAAATTGCCCGACAACTACTGTTGAATGGCCCGATTCTTTTTATCTCCGGACCCCGACACTAGAATAATTGACATCCATTTCGGTCCAAACAACCTTATTGTAAAACTACTACAACTAATTCAAACATACAATTTTGTTATACACTTTGCTTTTTGCGCCGCGCCGAAAACATACACACAGGATTATTATTTTTAGAAAGCTGGCAATGCGTTATTAAAAAACGTTTTTAAAAAAATGCATTTTTTGACGATCTTATCCCCTAATTTCTGCCCTAAATAATACATTTTCCATCAGCAACCATTTTCTTGGATTCGTGATTTAAGGATCGGTTGTTTAGAACTTCGTTTGCAATAAAATCATCGAGATTCAACGACCGGTCGACAACGCAAATTGAGAAAATTCTATGAACTTTGCCACGCATCGCCCTCTATTGGGTAAAGTTGTTGTTGTTTGAATAGCCTTATCCATGGCTGTATAAAGTACCAATCTGCAGGCGTGCGGCACACTGTGCGGCAGTTCTTTACTTGGCCCGTGAACGTGTACTGCGTTGGAGACTAGCGAAGCTCTCTTATGAATATGGTAATTACAACAGCCATCAACGGCCAATCACAGCGTGCGGAGTGTTGGATAGCTTGGACTTTGGACCCTGCTGTTGTGGACCGTGCGTTGTGGGGCCCGGGCCGATGCACGTGCGGTGGATACTCGGCAGTCAGAACCATGTGGTTGTGCATCGTGTTTTAATGTTTGAATACTTGGGTTTAGAATTCGGGCATGGCTTGTCGGCTGCTCGTTTGATCGTATAAGTGCAGGCGAAAAACAGTTTGTGTAAAGGAAGCTTATACCAGTGTTCGGCGCTGCCATCGAAGTTGCTTTCGTTCCGTGATTTGTTTTTATTTTTTTTGGCAGGGCGGCCAATTATTTTTAGCAGGGCGGCCAATTCTTTGGGAGGGCGGCCGTTAATAGTCAAAACATTGGGACTTCTTTGTACCATGGAGGATTGTCTTTGGTGTTCGTGTACATGTGTGTATTTTAGAACATTGACTTGCCGCTGACAAACGGTTAAACGGTTAACCGTTTAGAAAAGTTTCGTTTAAACGGATAGTAAATTAAACGAAAGGTCACAGGCTTAGTTCATACCTACCTACCTTTGGAACCCTGGTACCCTATCCTGTTCATACCTACCTACCTTTGGAACCCCGGTACCCTATCCTGTTCATACCTACCTACCTTTGGAACCCTGGTACACTATCTTGTTTATACCTACCTACCTTTGGAACCCTGGTACCCTATCCTGTTCATACCTACCTACCTTTGGAACCCTGGTACACTATCTTGTTTATACCTACCTACCTTTGGAACCCTGGTACACTATCTTGTTCATACCTACCTACCTTTGGAACCCTGGTACACTATCTTGTTTATACCTACCTACCTTTGGAACCCTGGTACACTATCTTGTTTATACCTACCTACCTTTGGAACCCTGGTACACTATCTTGTTTATACCTACCTACCTTTGGAACCCTGGTACACTATCTTGTTCATACCTACCTACCTTTGGAACCCTGGTACACTATCTTGTTCATACCTACCTACCTTTGGAACCCTGGTACACTATCTTGTTCATACCTACCTACCTTTGGAACCCTGGTACACTATCTTGTTCATACCTACCTACCTTTGGTACCCTGGTACACTATCTTGTTCATACCTACCTACCTTTGGAACCCTGGTACACTATCTTGTTTATACCTACCTACCTTTGGAACCCTGGTACACTATCTTGTTCATACCTACCTACCTTTGGAACCCTGGTACACTATCTTGTTTATACCTACCTACCTTTGGAACCCTGGTACACTATCTTGTTTATACCTACCTACCTTTGGAACCCTGGTACACTATCTTGTTTATACCTACCTACCTTTGGAACCCTGGTACACTATCTTGTTCATACCTACCTACCTTTGGAACCCTGGTACACTATCTTGTTCATACCTACCTACCTTTGGAACCCTGGTACACTATCTTGTTCATACCTACCTACCTTTGGAACCCTGGTACACTATCTTGTTCATACCTACCTACCTTTGGTACCCTGGTACACTATCTTGTTCATACCTACCTACCTTTGGAACCCTGATACACTATCCTGTTCATACCTACCTACCTTTGGAACCCTGGTACACTATCTTGTTCATACCTACCTACCTTTGGAACCCTGGTACACTATCTTGTTCATACCTACCTACCTTTGGTACCCTGGTACACTATCTTGTTCATACCTACCTACCTTTGGAACCCTGATACACTATCCTGTTCATACCTACCTACCTTTGGAACCCTGATACACTATCCTGTTCATACCTACCTACCTTTGGAACCCTGGTACACTATCTTGTTCATACCTACCTACCTTTGGTACCCTGGTACACTATCTTGTTCATACCTACCTACCTTTGGAACCCTGATACACTATCCTGTTCATACCTACCTACCTTTGGAACCCTGGTACACTATCCTGTTCATACCTACCTACCTTTGGAACCCTGATACACTATCCTGTTCATAAGTGTGACGCAATTCCACTGTATAAAGCCACACCCACTTCACACAAACTGGCCACAATGATTACCAGAAACCCATAGGAATTGCATTGAGCTAGTTTGTGTATGGGGATTTGTGCAAGAAAAACTTAATAATTGAACTGAGGTCTTATCAGAATTATGAGTTTCTGTCCTAAGAAATGCCTATGAAAGATGAAATGGGTGGTCAAATTATACACCTGGACATATACCAGCTTTGGATCTGGAAGTAGCGAAAATGCCAAATTTAGAACTCTTGTAAGCTCAGTTTGCCGCTATATTCTAACCATCTGTTAAAGGGTTCAGAGATTTCGGAGAAAGATTGTTTGATCTACTTTATTTATCGATTGTCTTGTGCATTCTACTCTAAGGTGATCTACAATTCCAACGGTGAGTTATGTGGCCACTATCCAGAGAAACTCATCATTCTTGAATACATACTGCCTGGTAGTGGACAGGAGTTACACGAAAAAAGGTAGTTCTTTTGTCTAATTAAGTAATTGACCCCTTGCATATGATGTCACACTCTCAAACAGCGCCCTCACTGAGGCAAAAGGAGGCTCACTGGACAACAGCTGATCCTAGTGCGTATGTACTCGCGACCTCAGTGTACCAGCAGCATTGTGCGTTATGCGAGGGGTCTATCTACATGTGGTGCTGTGGAAAATTGTTCCAAACAGCACTTTCATACATCTTTCAAGAATAACAGCAACCGAATTGAAAAGTGAATAATGTCATTTTGCTTGTTGTCCATCTTGCAGAGAGACCCTATATGACATACAGAAGATGAGGGATTTGATGTGCAAATCAAGGTTTGCTCGCTGCAGACAGCGTTTTGTTGTCCCAATTATTCTCTACGACGGAAAGGTAACTTTTAGTTTTTTTACATAAAGTTGATCTGGTGATTGCATTAAGAGTATTAATTAATCAGGTTTCACCCTTAGGATATGTCAGACAGGGCAATTTGTTTTGGCAACTTGGAGGCAACCCACTGCACTGCATGCATTAGGAACATTGGTGCATGCTTGGTTTGGTTGTTCAATGATATAACAAAAACATGAGCTGTACTCTGCAGATTTGGGGGTTATCCTGCTGCCCATTATACAAGACGATCTTAGTTGTGAAAAGTGGAAAGTGCAACAAATTGACACACTTTTGCTGCAATTTATGGCCATGAAGGTTGCTTCAGCAAAACATGTTAAATCTTGTCAAAGGGATCAGTTGAAGTATAAATATGACATGTTGTCCTCAAGCAAACTTGAATCCTCGATTCTGATTGGTCGATCCATAGCAAGAAGAGTATGGTTATAAACCTGTAATAAACAGCCCATATCAAACCCTGTTCTACAAGACGCTATCTTAAGCTATGCATCAAGTTTGCTTGAAGATAAATTCATTATCACGCAGGCCTTCGGTCTTGTTGGATATGGGACACAGAGGCGCTGTATTTTTTTGTATTCCACTCATGGTTGAAAACACTCTACTAAAATTCTGTAAATATCGCCTGCAAGTTTGTTGCTAGCTGTTAAATAGCTGTATTGTTTTAATTTTTAGCACATCTGTAGGTCAGCAACATTGTCAGGGGGACCAGAAATTTACGGACGATCAGGATTTGATTACTTCTTCTCAGGTTTGTTGGCACACTGTTTGTTGGTCTCACTATCAGGCACAGTACTCAATTGCCGGAAAAAAAGCAATTAGTGGTATTTCCCTGCCTTTCACATCTGTGGACCCAGTTCGAATCCTGCTTCAAACTGGGGTTTGTTACTTGGTTATACCCTCAACTAGAGTATTCCTCCAACACCGAGAATTGACTAATTTCTTAAGCTCAAGAGGGTTGTCGGGTTTCATTACCTACATTGAAATTATTATCCAACATCCACATTACATGATGTGAAACTTCCTGGAAAGTTATCATGCTTTATACACAGCTCCAACTTAATCAACTAATCTTCACACCCAAGACTTTATTATGACAGTAGATTTCTGCATACATTGAAACCCGTATTGAAAGTTGTTGAACAAAACCGCTACATGAAGCTTACAGTACAATGCAGTATGCACAAATAATGCCCTTGAGTTGAATTTCATAGAGCTGCTTAAGCAAAAAATATTGCTTAACATGTCTGCTGAGCAGAATTGAGCAGGATTACCAGTCACAAATTGTACATGTGACATGGTAGTTCGACTGGTAACCTTATTCTGGTAAGCATACTTTTGTTGTGCTTAGCTACTTTTTGTGCTTGGGCACTGATTTGTAAGACTTTCTGTATTCTAGGTGGTGAGAGTTTAGGATCTCAGGCAGCAAACAGTGAAGAGGGGTTTTCCAAACCAGATGCTACAAGGTTAGTTTATAGTGTTGCTTCATTTCTTTGATTCTTTCCTGGTGATTTTGAAAATGTAAATTTTTGTTGGTAGGAAATGTACATTGATTTCAATCTTCAAGTTCCTAAGCTTAAACACAACCTCATTATGTATGTTTCCTCATATTTAAAGGTAGATTTTTTTTTACGTGATACTGATTTTTAGGCCAAATTATCAGATATTGTTAGACAGATACAATAAAGGTCACTTGTGATTTTGTCTACTTGTTGAGAAAATGGCAAAAGATTCACAGTAGTTTCATTAAGAATGCAAATCCATCCACGTTTAGCGAGGTGTCAGTGGGTGCCAACTGCATCTCTGGCCGCAGCATTCACAAACGGACACCACAGAAATTTGAATCTCCAAAAGGCAATCTTTGGAGATTGAAATTTTTTGCCATACTTTTATTGATTTCTAATTAATGGGAACTAATTTCACAGGATGCTTACTACCATTACTACATTTTTAACAAGTAGGCTTTCAGATAAAAGAGTCCCTTTTTTCCCGGGGGTCATGACCCTATCATTAAAGGATATAGAGTTGTATTTTTAACTGCGTGACATGTATGTAAGCTGGATTTGGAGGTTAGTATTATAGATTCTTATCATCCCACAGAGGATATTGTGACAACAATTAGTCCCTTTCTCACCTTGACACCAATGAATATGATGTTTAGATCATGCTATGGAAAACTATTGTAATGTGCCATAAAAAGGAAAGGAGCACAATTTTTATTATAATTATTTTGTGGGGAGAACATAATGCATTCAGTTCATTGCTCTTCATGTACTTACATGACTTAAGAAGAAACTCAATATGTAAGTAATCCCTACATATACCCCATGGTCTGATAATACCTGGATACTGTCTGCTCATGGCTGGCCATTTTGGGAGTCAAATTACATGTAAAGGTGACAGCGTGGGATGTGCCTAGAATGCCCATTACAGAGTGATAGGGAATCCCACTCTAAAAATGGCCCAACCAAGATTTATCACAGGCGATGATGTCAGATGAATTGAGTCAATACAAAATATAAAATAGGACAACAATTTTTAGACTTTTTAACTCCATGTATAAGCTTGTGGGCAACGAACTTTAGCATAATCTCGTCCTTTTCTTTGTTATTTCAGCGCCAGCAATGAGTGGCCATTATTTGATCGTTACCGGGGCCAGGACATAAAACTGCTGAAGTTGCTCTCTGTTGGCTGTATCTCAGATCTTATGGTTGAAAACAAGAAAGTCAAGTTCGGAATGAAGTAAGTCTGAGTGTTAACGACCATCTAGAAAACAAGCATTGCAACTATCTTACAGGAATCACTTTTTTCATTCACTACCCAGCTGGGCCAGTTAACTTGTACTATCACAAGTCCTCTAGAAGTTTCAATGCTCTTTGTAAAGCCCATTTCATACTTCTTCAAAATGCTAAGGCGAAGTGAACTTTACATCACCATCCCTTCCCAGTTGCTACGCTGTGAATTGCTACGTGAAATATCAACCTTGACACATCAAAATATTTTGTAGGCAGTTTCGTTCCAGTTGAGCAATGTTTAACTCTGCAAACCTTTGTGAAGCTACAACCAATAAAATTTTAGTATTATCTATCACTTGAGGGTGTACTTTGGTTAGTTAATACAAGTTAGACAAACTGGTATTTCAGAAGAACCTGAAAATAGCAATGTGAAGACAGGCAAACTATAATTTTGATTAACTGACAAGATGAATTTTACAATTCATGATGGCGGAAAGTATGAACATACTTTTTGTGATAAATTTGTCCTCTCACCTGAATTATTAACTCTCAGAGCATGACTTCACAAAATGAAATTCGATTCACATTCACATTTACAAGAAGTATGAACAATCCTTTACACTATGCATTATGCAATCTGAGACAAACTAGAAATTGAAGTCTCTTAAGTATTTGTTGTGTTCTTTACTCTCTAGTGTTTCATCGTCGGAGAAAGTAGACAAAGAGCACCGGTATGCAGATTTCAAGCTGGTGTCAGTGCCTTACCCGGGGTGTGAATTCTTCCGTGATTATAGGGAAAATGGCTTCAATGCAGAGGGACTCTACTATGACTGGAGCCAGGTCAGTTACCTTCATTAATTATGTGTCAAGAAACCTTGACACTGGTTACTGTTGCAAGCATTATTAGTCATTTCCCAGGATGTCGTACTCTACCAGCCATGTACTGATTTATCTTGACTATCCGGCTGGGCTAGTTGGAAGGTCGTATTTTGATTTGTTGTTGTTGCGGTCAGTGCTTGTTTGAGTGCATGTCATCTTAGAAAATCATACATGATACATGCAATATTGTTTCATACAAACAGGTTACGATGTTATGGCTAGCCTGTTAGGCTTTGTGTTGTATAATGCACGTAAAAGAACCCAGTTCACTTAGTGGTAGGAGAAGGGGTTCACCCTGGTGTTTCTGGCATGGTTGGCTGTAGATTGCATTGCATCACCTTACAAACTCTTTCAAGGTGCATCAGAAATGGGTCTCATAGCCTTTCATAAATTCAATAAGTGTTTAAGATGCCCGTTGGGTTTGGTAAAGCTCTCGTATAAGAGCTGTGTTTTATTATCAGTGTTAAGAATTAATCAAGTTAGACTAGCCCACAGCTCTCGGATTTAATGTTTGCACGCTGGGCTAGTGCCTAAATCAAGCCCTGCACATTACATAAAGATAGACTTTGTACACTACTACCGCCACAATTTCATATGACTGCTAAAAGCAGAACCAGGGTCCAATTTCAGGCTCTGCTTACCACGGAACTCTGCACGTACAGTACCCTGGAGAGCATATAATGCTATGAGCCATAAGCGCACTATTCCCCGGTAAGCAGAGCCTTGAAATTGGGCCCTAGCTACAAGAGTCCAATTAACCATGTTGAGATATGGTGGACACATTACAACTGCTGTGGTTAAATCTATCTGTGTACATCCAAACCAAAGGGTGTACTCCTATAGACCTCTATCATGGTGCAGCCATCTTGCTTGTCTTCCATTCAAACTGATGTAACCCAAACTGAGGCTGGAAGGAAAATAGTCTGACCCCTTTTTATAAATGACAACTATTGGTGCCATTGAGTAAACAGGGAACATGACAAATATGGCTGCAGTGTGATAAAGGTCTATAGTGTTCGCCCTATCCCCCAAAATGTTAATGTCATGGCTCTGCCTACCACACAATAGAGCAACTTAGTGACAACCCATTGCACTTTATACAAAAAGAACGTTTCAGTTGCACAAGGGTTATATTCCTAACATTGTCTTAATTTCCCCAACAATTTATGTGAAAACTTATATGTGAATGTGCTTTCCTCTTGGAGATTTCGTGGTGTGTTGTTTTCGAGCGGTTAAGAGCACTGGACTCAAGGTCTGGTGTTTCTGATCTGCAGAGTGTGGGTTCGAGTCCTGGTCGTGGCACTTGTGGCCTTGAGCAAGATACTTTACCATTATTGCTACATGTGTATGTCGTTTGAATGGGACATTAAGCCATAGGTCCTGTGCACTAAGATTGGTAGTGCATGTAAAAGAATCCAGAACACTTATCATGGAAGAGTAGGGGTTAACACAGCTGTTTCTAGTTCACATAACTCTCAATCAATCAATCAAGCATTCAACATTTATAAAGTGCCTAAATCAAAGGTTTGTTCAAAGGCGCTCAGACACAGAAGAAATAAATTTAGTCATAGCAAAAACTACAGGTTTCCTCAGGCTTGCAAGCTACAGGGATTAAGTTCAATGTATGAGGCATCATTGATTTCATTACCAGAAATATGTAATAATAATAATAACAATGGTTGCCTTTAGATTGCTTTTTGTGACATCACTACATGATCCTCTTAATACCTGTGAGTAGGAACTTGAGTAGCACTGGAACATAAAAATGATCATTATGAAAAGGTGCTCACAACCTCTGACTTGCCTAAAATGTGATATTTAGTTTATCTTTGATGTGTGTTTTTCCCACAGGATTTTGTTGATGCCGGCCTTAGTATTCCAGATTCAGTATCAAGGATGGTTGGCATTGACTGGCGGAGTTATAGGGTAAGATTGGCTTTCTTCCAGCTCATCTTTCTGTAATTTGAGAATTATCTAGAAAAAGTTGAAAATTGTAAACGGATCGTGGAAGATTACATTCATTGAATATGTTTTATAACAAAAATAAATAAGATAAATATGGTTTATTTTCTGATAATTCCTCAGAGAATTTGCACTTTCTTTGAAAAAGTATGTTAATATGGCTGTTTCACATTTTGTTTTCTTAATGATTTATGATGGTATTTTTTTTATTTATTTATTGTTTTCCTAGTCATGGGACTTGGTGACAATTACACAGAACTATCTGAAATTATTTCTACATGTAATCAAAGAAGGTAAGATTTATTCTTGTAACTCAAGTTAGAGTTCAATTTTGGGCAAACAAAGAAAAATTGACTATAACAGGGTTTGAACATGCGACCTCTGGATTAACGTGCTGGCGCTCTACCAACTGAGCTATCTAGCCCTAATGTTTGTGCTCTCCCTATTTTGTCAGTATCTTTATTCGGGGGTGCCAGTCTGAAATCGTTCAACCTTACACTTCTGTGTAGCCAGGGATCACCTTGAGGGGATGTGACATTTTATTTCAATCAGATATATTATGTATTAATAAACCACAAGGGAAACTGGCTGAGTAAACTGTAATTAAAATGTTTGGGTGAACAAAGAAACATTGACTAGAATGGGATTTGAACCTGTGGCCTCCGGAGTAACTCTCTAACTAATTGAGCTCTCTACTAACTGAGCTGTCAAGCCCTGTTGGTAGCCTCCATATTTTGTCGTTATTTTCAACTTAGAATAGTGCAAGAAATATTTAATAAATTAACTAGTGGAAATTAGTATTCTATAGGTACTAGTCTTTCATGAGAAATACAGTGTAATATTTGCACGAGTTGTTGTGTTTTTGAATGCATGTATGGTTTATTTTCAAAATGATGTTTGTCCTTATTTGCAGGGGATACAGGTCTTCTAATTCATTGTATCTCAGGTTGGGACCGAACACCACTCTTTGTTTCTCTACTCAGGTTGTCATTGTGGGCAGTAAGTGCCTTCTGTTTATTCTGTTTCTATTGTGTATCACTTTGTGCTGACTCTCTTTGAATCAGTGTAAAGCCATATCCTCCAAAGCAGCATATCCTCCAAAATCCTCTTAAAACAGCAAATCATTTATAAACAGGAACGAAAAAAGAGAAGTTTTTATGCACAAATTGAAAAGACAGAGGTTAAGAAACTGAAGTCATCTTAGGATTCTGGCAAGCGAGTGTATTGTGGATTTTAAACAACACTCAGTGTTACACACATTCTATTTTTTGCATCCCAGTGGAGACATCTTTTGTTCTTTCCTTTGTCCCTGTAGTTAAGAACCTCCCATAGATTTTGTACACAAAATTCCATGTGGAACAACCCAGTCTTTAGAATTCCCCTATGGAGACCCTTTGTTTCCCCTTTTCTGTTTTGTTCTTGGTCTACATAAAGTAGTGAATATGAAATCACCTATGGTATTGCAATTGTTTAAACTGTGTTTGATCCAAGTTCTCTACCAAAACCAAACAATATTGCAGTTTATTGTGTTGATGTATCATTTTTTGTTGTTTATTTAACAGGACGAGAAGGCCCATAAGAATCTCAGTGCAGCTGAAATCCTGTATTTGACGATAGCTTATGACTGGATGTTATTTGGGTAAGGACTTGTGTGTAAAATTTATCTCTTGCTCTTTACGTCTCATTCGTCCAAAATCATTGTGGCTATCGGTTTGTTTGTTTTGTTTTTTGTTTTTTTCTCTGCACAATTTTAATGTTTTTTAAGGACATCAAAATTTTCTCAAAGTTTAACATCTGAAAATATAATACAAAACCATAAGGGAAATTGACTGGGTAAGTATTAATTAGTTTTGAGTTGAACAAAGAAAAATTGACTAGCGCAAGATTTGAGCCCGGGATCTCCTGATTAAGGTGCTGGGGCTCTCTGAGAAAATCCTACAGGTTTTAGTTTTCACTAAGCGACCATGTTTGATTTGCCTATTTTTTGCATTAAGGGACATAAATTGGCAGAAGCAAGTACGATGGTTTTTGAGTTTTCACGAAGAGACAATTAGAACGACCTGGATAGAATGTCAGTTTCATTTATGCAATGGTTTGTGCATGAGGCTCTTCACACAGTCCTTGTTATTTAAGTTTCATGTAGAGACAACCTTGTTCATCAACTACCAACTCATTAATAGCAAGCTTGTATGATCGAAATCAATCTCAATGATTTCAGATATCAACATTTCTTGGTTAGTAAAGTATCAAAGATTAAGTCAGTGTCCAAACTAATGATTTCAAAAATAGTTTAACTTCAAACACGATTTTCTAAAAACATGAAAGTTTGGCTGCAGGGGCTAAATTGTATCTTCATGAAAACAGTGACCATATGTTTCACTTTTTACCCCTTTCTCCTAAATCTTAACAACCCATCCACTTAGTTGTCGTATTTGTAATAAATTTGAACGGGTTTATCATAATCAGGACTATTTTTATTCCAGGCATCATCTGTCATACAGGTTAGGAAAAGGTGAAGATGTGAGTATTCTCTCTGTTCTGTTTTCTAAGTTATTTTTTGCTTGTTTTGCAAGTTTTGGATTGTTTAATAAAAATAATAGTAATAATAATAATAATAGGTTCTTATATATCACAAATATCACAGTAAATTAGATCAATGCACTTTAAAAATTATCATCGCTGTTCATCAGGCACTCTTAATCCATTCCTCAAACTTTGTCAAGTTCGTGGGAAGCAATAATCTTCAAGCTGCTTGTATTAGCACTGAGGGGTTAAATCAACATAATACTATCTCAACCCTCGCAGGTTCCCATATATACACCCTGGTCAAGTGAAGCAATTAATGGTTAAGTGTCTTGCTCAAGGACGGAAGTGTCATGACCAAGATTTGAACCCTTATCCTGATGACAAGACCATCAGAACTGGAGTCCAATGCACTAGAATTCTCAGCCACAACACCCCATGTTTAAAGCTTTTTATTATAACTTGTGGTTGAACAAATACAAGTTGACTAGAGTGGGACTCAGTTGGTAGAGTGCTGCCACATTAATCCGGAGGTTGTTGGTTCAGATCAATTTTTCTTTGCTCAATCCCAAATTGTTAAAATATATACCCAGTCATTTTTTCCTTGTGGTTTATTACTTGATATTTGAAATAAAAAAGTCGCATCCCCTTAAGGTGATCCCCTGGCCGCCGCTTCCCAGGTTGTATCTTTAACTTGGGTGCGATCCCTGGCTACACTGCAGCTAACGGTTGTATGGTTGCTGACTGGCACCCTGAACAAAGATATTGACATAATAGGAAGACCAACATAGGGCTAAATAGCTCAGTTGGCACGTTAATCTGCAAGTGGTTTGTTCAAGTTCCACTCTAGTTAATTTTTGTTCAACCCCAAATTAAAAAAAAAAAATACCTAGTCAGTTTCCCTGAAATATATTTTCAAGTTCTCTCTCTTGAGTACTATCAGAGCCTACGCATTGACTTGTTTCAAAACCAGTCTTTTTTTTATTTAATAGTGGAAAATTTTCTTCTTTTTCTCTCCAGATTTTCTTCTTTTGTTTCAACTTCCTAAAGCATATAACATCAGATGAATTCTCAGTAGCTGTCAAAAGGTAAAACACAATTTAGAAATGGAGTTTATTTCATCAAAAAGGTTATGATTTCTTGTGTTGTATCAAACAGTTTTGTTTATTTAAAAGTTTTGCACAACATTGGGAAGATTGAAAACGTAAATGTTCACTGGTTTACACACAACTTACATGGTATAAAGATAGTCATGGTGGAAAACTTCCCTTGAAATATTTCTGCATGAAATGCTATAGTTTTTTAGAAGTTAGTAAAACTATTAGTTTTGATCTTGAGAGTCCAAAATGCAATATTTGAAAAAACGTATTTTCAGTACTTTCTAGTGACTTCGATGACCGTTTGAGCTTTCATTTTTACAGGTTTGTTATTTCATGTATGTTGGGTCACATAAAGTGCGGATACTGGTCTTTGACAAGTACCAATGGTGTCCACATGCTTTCAATTTAACCAACCCTAGCCTAGAAAAATTAAATAGATGATTCTGTTAAATTGTTTTGGACTGAAGACGTTGACACCTTGATTTAAAGCTCTGTGTAGAGCCAACAATTTAAAAACAATGCCAACAAAATACAGATTGTGTAGCTCCTTTTCAAAGTGAAGAGTTCAAACTATTTTGTTTTTCTCTGAACAGAAACCAAAGATCCGGAAGTAGGACGGACTCAGAGAGTTGCATAGATTCCATGGTGCTACTAGGTAAGTCTCAAGCTTGTTAATGGAACCCATTTCTGTGCGTGACACCAAACAAGCTGTTAGTTCTGCCTGCATTTCATCTATATTCAAATAAAGATACTTCATTGTTTTTGGGGGGATGAGTAAATTTAGTTTTCAATAAACACAACTTAAAACCAGTGAGTATCTCTTTATACTCAGTGCTCATGTTTGAGTGAAAATGATGAGAATTGGGTTCTGTTTGTCAGGAACTTTGTACATAATCAGATCGGACAGATTTCAATTGCAATAATTGAAACTAGCAATGCATGATGATGTGGAAATCTAACAGAAGCTGTAGCTGTAGCCGCTAATTCTGACACAGCCCTATTGCCCTTTATCAGGAAAGAGTAGATGTTATTTGTTAGCTTATATGGTTACCATGTTACCAGTTCTTGGAATGAAATCAGAAACCTGCTGCCTCAGGTTGACATTAGAGGTCCCAGTCCCAGTGTAGTAATTTCCCCCTTGCATCTTGAGTTGTTTTCTTCACTGTCCGTTCATGATTTGTAGATACTGACAAGCAGCGTCTTGGTAGTAATTCAAGTCTGAATAGCAACATCAGCATTACGAGTCTTAGCAGTACTAGCTCACCCATCCTCATCTGCACGGGAGATATCCATGAAGAGATGAGGAATGGTGAAGTGGCCGGCAATGGTTCGCTGCGGTGTTATGGGTAAGAAATGGGCTTGCAATAGTTCCATTTTCATGGCTCTGCTTACCGTAAGCAAATAATCAGCGCTTACGGGAGCAGGGAATTCCTTGCTTACAAAGCTAGCGCAGAAGTTTTGCTCTCACCCTGTAAGCGAAGAAAAATGGCGATCGCAAGTGCAGAATTCGGCGGTCGGCAGAGCCATGAAATTGGGCCCCGATGTCATAATTCATGACATAGATTTTTTGGGCTTTGTTTGGAGTCAGGTTCCCATATGCGTTAAGATGCACACCATATAAAGATATGGTGTGCACATACAATTTGAATCCTAAAACGGCAGACCATGGCAGACTGTATGTAGCTGTATGTGACATCAGTGTAAGGGGTCTATACGGTTACTTTACCTTCCTTCTTGAAATAGAATGGTAAAATGTACTTTGTACTTCGTCAAGAAAAGTGTACATTTTTGAACTGTGAAAAGGACACTGACTGTGTCAAATGCAAGGGGCAGCTACATGTATGTTGATTGCTATGGATTGATTTGAGGCATTCCGTACGGTTTGTTCATTCTTTCAATCGGAAATAACACAAAGTGATTGCTTGGTATCAAAAAACATTTCTCGCTCTTTTTGTTCATCTTATGCACGCATCTCAAAATATTTGCCTTTTAACTGCTTACTGTGGTTCTGGCTAAGATTTGGTAAGCTGGCTTGAGGGACCAATTTCATCAATCATGGAAGCAGACGTTTTCTGCTTCAAAGCAACCCTTAGCACTGTTTTTATTTCGTATCCACTGCTTACCCCAAGCAAGGCAAAAGGTATGCTAACTTTCCAGCGGTTCTTGTGAGCAGATGAGTGGTGCAAACCCATTATGAATGCGCACACAAGCTGTCATATCTTCTTGATCATTTATCAAATACACTTTTACCGAATACACTTTTACCGGGGTACATTTTTTTGTCAAAGAACACAAATTTGCTTCCTGATAAAAGCTGTAGGTTACAAGGCTTTCAACTCATAGCTTTCTAATGGCCAGAGCCACAAGTTTGAGCCAAGTAGTTCTTGGGTCTCAAAAGTTTTTTAATATATCCTTCATAATTTGTGTCAAATTCATTTAGGTAAAATTGGTTGGTGTTTTTATCTCTTGACTTTGGGAGTTTTTCCACACAAGTCATAACTATTCATAATGTTGTCAATAAAAATGGTTGTGAAATGAGTGACCAATAGTGAGGAGGACAAATCATGGATAAAATTGTTTTCATTGGATGTAGGTCATCTGCTGTGGACAGTGGCAAACCTAGAACACCCACCCATAGAGAGTCATCTAGATCACCCCCATTGCAATCACCGACTAGTCCAATGGCTGTACCTAGACCAAGCAGGAGATCATCGGTTGAAGCAGTAAGTTCCTAGAAGTGGGGGGGGGGGGGCTGTAATGGATAAATCTTTTCCATACTACTATAGGCAGGAAAGAGTACATTTATTGCATTTTGTCCTTTTGACATTTTTTTTATTTTGTATTGTTAAGTCTTTCCTTGTGAGAGATTTGTTCATGGTTTTTAAAAATATTTTGTTAATTGTTAAATCTTTCCATCTTGAATTTTGTGCTCTAGGAATGCATATGTTACTTTTTTTTCACATGTTTATGGAAAATAGGCCCGTCATTTCAGGATTTTCAGATCTTTCAAGCTTTCTTGACAATATTAACTTGTTTCCAAACCTCCACATTCTCATTTGTAGTGATGTAGAGAGTCTATAAATCCATATTCGCTATACACTGGACATTCCATGAGTTTTATCTCTTGACTGAAAAGGAGAGCGCTGAAACCTTTTTCAGGAATTTTCTTTTTTGTTCGATCACTTCCATGGGAATGCTATTTTTATTATCTCGTATGGAATGCAGATTTGTCTAACTTTGCTCTTAACTGATTTATCACCTCTGACTATTGCATTTGCTTCATACATTAGTTCTACTGTGTTTAGTAATATT
Organism: Pisaster brevispinus; assembly: GCA_023634235.1. Taxonomy (NCBI): domain Eukaryota; kingdom Metazoa; phylum Echinodermata; class Asteroidea; order Forcipulatida; family Asteriidae; genus Pisaster; species Pisaster brevispinus. The sequence continues at coordinate 18,401,793 of JAMKCF010000004.1, forward strand.
TGCCTCTTCAATAATTCATCAATGTATGGTATCTTGATATTGCAGGCTAGGTCAGCAGCGTCATCCACATGTGGCAGGTAGGTTAATTACTGTACCTCTAAATCACTTATGCCCATCAACATTTACCAACGGTGTGATTATTAGGCTGTGTTCTTCCACTGTTATACGTAGCCAGTCCATACCTGCATCATGGCCATCTCCATCCATTTTTAGATGCAGCCCCTCTTGTGTTTTGTCCATTGTTTGTTATTTCTCAGTGCTCCACCTACACACCTGAATCATCAGGCCATGTCCATCCACTGTTAGTTGTAGCCCTTCTTGTGTTTTATCCATTGTTTGTCACCTCGTGCTCCACATACGGAACTGTATCATCTTCTTAATCATTTGGCTGTTTTCATCCAATGTTGAAGGTATCCCTCTTCCTGCTACTTCCCTTGTGACCTGTCTCTGTTTTTTAAAAGCTGTGCACCATCATCTATACCATCATCAGACTGGTTCTGCCAACTGTTAGATTTGTCTGACATGATTCTTATTGTCTCCTGTTCAACAGTTGCATCATTATCATCATCATCAGACTATGTCCATCCACTGCTTGACCTAGCCTTCCATATGTTTCTTCCATTGTGTCCTATCTCCAGTTATTCATCATTAAATAAGTAGTCATTCTTGGAAATCTCAACATAAAAATGCTAGTCTAACAACGATATACCAGATCGCCCACAATCAACTACTTTCACTCAGGCCACACAAATTGTTTTTGACCTCAGAAGTTTCAGCAACCCCTAGCTATCATCATCTATCATCTCTTCTCATGAATTGTTCCAATTTGGAAGAATCTTCCTGTGACTTTCACCACCACCCCACTCTCCCAATACAAGAACCTGACATTGTTGACATTACATGTCTTGGCATGATTTCCTGACATGATATATCTAGTTCACCATACTTAAGTTCTGGTGTGGACAACAGAATGTGGGTTCAAATCCCGGTCGTGGCACTTGTGTCCCTTAGCAAAATACTTAACCATAATTGCTTTGTCCTTTGGATGGGACATTAAGCCGTAGGTGTTGTGAACTAGGATTGATAGTGTACATATAAGATCCCAGAACACTTATCATGGAAGAGTAGGGGTTAACTGTTTCTGGTTCACATAGCAAGCACCCTTGTTTACAGGTTTCCTAAAGGTTTCTGAGCTACAGTGATTAAGTTCACTTTCGAGGCATTCTTGGTTTCTTTAACAGAAATTTATAATAATAACAAAGGTCTTTGCTGAGTACTGAAGTAGAAGTAAATACAGTGTCTGTGTCTTCATTAGCTAGCTGTACTGATTTTGTTCCTGTGTTTGTTCTCAGTTGGCAGCTTGTATCCGGTGCTGGTAGCGTCAAAGGTTTTGTATCATCCAGAGACTCGCCTTTAACAATTCATTCAGATGTATCAAGTAGTTCAAGTGGAACAGCAAGCTGTGGTCCAGTGTAAGTCACCATCAAATATTTCTAACAAGTAGATTCAAAACTGTTAGAAGATCAACATCGCTAGAGAGGTTTTGCAAGTCTACGTATACATATACGGATACGTCAACACTTTGTGTGTTCACATGACCTGTATCCGCAGTGTCTACGTTTGCATGGACGTTAACAACGTTACAGTGTCCACGTTTGCATGGACGTTAACAACGTTACAGTGTCCACGTTTGCATGGACGTTAACAACGTTACAGTGTCCACGTTTGCATGGACGTTAACAACGTTACAGTGTCCACGTTTGCATGGACGTTAACAACGTTACAGTGTCCACGTTTGCATGGACGTTAACAACATTACAGTGTCCACGTTTGCATGGACGTTAACAACATTACAGTGTCCACGTTTGCATGGACGTTAACAACATTACAGTGTCCACGTTTGCATGGACGTTAACAACGTTAGCATACATGCATTGTTGGGGATGGGACTTCAGAACCTTTAGAGGTGGACATTGGCATTTTTTCTTATGGGGACCAATGTGTTATTTTAAAACATCGTAATGTTGAAAATCGGGTCCTATTTACAGCTGTTAGGTGCGTTTCATTCACATGTTTAAAACTCAAGAGACAACTTGTCAAACTTAGAGTGCGGTTTGGGTGGTTTGAGGAGTATTAGGGAGGGCACTTTTTGGCGGTTTGAGGACTAAAAGGTTAGAATATGAAAGAGAATACAACAGGGATGGGCAATTGAGAGTTTTATCTGAATTAAGACCTTTTTATGTCTGCCTGGTGACAAAAAGAGCTGAGTTTTTGCTTCAGAGATATAGAAATCCTGCTCTTTGATCCACTTCTCTAGCACCCAGGATACTTGTACCAGAAGATTCTTAAAATCTCTAACTCCATCAGTTACCAAGAGGTTGAAATGTCATCATTTCAACATACCATCCTGAAATTTGGGTCCTAGTTTCAGACCTTTTAGTCAGCAATGACTCTCACCTTTGATACAATGTTAACCTTTGTTTGTAAAATGCATCCACCTTTCCTCTGTGGTTCTTTTTTCCTCCATAGATTTGACAGTATATACGAAGAGTCCGAAAGGAAACGAAAGCTGGATGAGGTTAGGATAATGTTTAACAAAGTGTACTGCGCTGTGGTGGGTTCTCGCTACACTGTGGAGTCCGGAGGGATATCCAGCATGATTGACTCCATCGCATCCAAAGTCGGACTCAAATCAACACGGGGCACAATGATATAGACACATAGTTTTACAGTATTCCTCAAATCGATATCCTAAGAAGATGAATGTATAACATTCAAATATTGGGGGCCAGCACTTGTGTGAGTTTAGAATCGAAGACCATGAGACAATGTGGATGCTTTACGATCTCTGGTAAGAGAAGCTACTGTCAATGGAGCCGATGTTGCTACACAGGCCTTCTAGAGGCAAGCCGTTCTTCCTGAAGTTTCTTCAAAGTTGGGATGAACAAAATAAAATTGACTAGCCCAGGACTTGAACCTGTAACCTCCGGATTAACATGCCAGCGCTCTACCAACTGAGCCATCTAGCCCTAATGCTGGCGGTCTCCCTATTTTATCATCATTTTTCTTCAAGGGTGCCCTTTGGAACATTTTAAGAACAATAAATCGAGGGGCATCAAGACAGTTGCATATGTAACCTTCATTGTAGAACTTCTCAGCAGAAGCATATTGTTCACTTATTTGTAATGGGGGAGCACCAGCCAAACTTTATACAAAGACTTTGGCTGATTGCCTTTTTTTAATACTGTCCCAAAGCTTTCTGCTTTCCAGCTCTTTAAAATCAATAGCTCATTGGGGGGGGGCAGGGTTGTTACCATCACAAGTGTTGTACAAAAGAACTGAGATAGACCACTTGACTCTGCCCTGTGCATTTCTTGAAATTGTTTATGAAATGCACCCCTAGACCCTGGATTATCTTGGACTTCGCTGGATTATCCTAGATTATCCTTAATTATATTGGATATACTGCTGTACCATGTAAACCGCCATATTTTGCCATTTTTATTTTATGTTAACCCTTGAGAATTGACCCAGTGACAATTTATTTCACACTGAAATTATCCAAAAAAAATTGTTGATGTGAATTAGATTAAGTTGAATTTGATTTTTACTGTCCCCATCCATATGTATGACATAAATGTTTGAGTGTTCACTTTCCACAAAAGTTTCTTCCTACAAAAGCAAATGCTGAAGGTTGACAGACTAGTAAATAATCACTTTAGACTTGAGTTTGAAAGCTTTATTGTTGAAAGCTCAAAAACACAAATGGCAACAAGTTTCTTTGACCACTGTCAGTATTACTTGAGGGTTTTAACATCCAACACTCGCTGCGGTGCTAAATTGTATGTGTTTCATTTGATGTTGAACTTCATTTTGTTCAAGAAATAATTCCAACAAGACCCCTTCCCCTTTATCACGACATTATTTTTTGTATGTTACGTTACTAGCTATCTGAATTGTTATTTCCTTCTTCACAATGGACCAGTCCACTTTAATGGACTGGTCCATTAAGCCCCAGCAACAACAGCAAATGCTCAACATAAGTGCTCATGTGGAAAATGGCAACTAGTGCGTCTCTGACATTTGCTCATTAAACCAAAGTGGAATGTTATCATTAATTCACAACAACATGCACTGCACAACGCACATCTTGATCAATTCATCAAATTGGAAGAGTGGACCATGACCATAACTGCACAGTTGGTTTTGATAAACTCGCAGTTTTCCATCAACCCAAACACTCTTCAGGAGTATATATGAACTGACGGTATGATTCAAAACTGTAGACACCTTGTTAAAGAAACCTGTAAATGCGGCAGTTTTCTAAAGAGTTACAGAAATACAAGTTTTAGCTTATTCGATTGGAACCTTTTTACAGAAAACATTTTGTTAAATGCATTTAAGGAAAGGTTCAAGATGCTAATGTAAGAACCTGATTTAATGAAATCTTTTCGGGGTTATTTTTGTGACATGCTTCTTGAAAAGTAGAGGATTTGAATGAATATACTACTCTAAAATCCAATGATTTACCACCCCCATATGATATGTGCAATGTGAAACACAAGGTAGAAAACTTGCACAAATGTGACGCCCCTGGGCCAAAATCAGGCAATTCTTGGGAAATAGTCAAATGGCTTAAAAGTGAATCCAACTGAAACATCAGCCTTGATATCAATGTGAGGTCTGAAACACTCTATATGTTAAGAAATCCTTATTATAGGCTGAAGTTGGGTATTTTATTTTTGAAAGCTCTTTTTCTCCTCTATCTGATGAGCAAATAAACCCAGTTGCGAGTTTTGGAAGGAATTGCATGTTTTGGCTCGGGAGTGTTACAGATGTTTCTTGAAAATTTAGATCCCCAAATTTAGATCCCAACGATGTACCACCCCTTTATGTTATGTTTCTTAAGAACCAAACCATTGAAAGGGATTTTAAAATATTTAAACAATTTAATACCAATGATGTACAAATGTACATTAGACCATCCCTTCAAAATGTTTTTATTCATAAAAATTGGTTGCTGGCTGACAATGATTGTCAAATTCAAGGCAAAATTGAACACACCTTTATAGAACATTTAGAGGTGAACACATTTGTTCAGTTACCCACAAATATAAACGGTTATAAATTACACAAAGAAATGTGATCCCATAGGTAGTTTTGCCTAAGCATCAGGTTGGTTTTTAATATTAAAACTTGTTGTTTCAAAGCCTTGTTTAAAGTATTTATAGTCAAATGGAATAATTGAATATAATAGATCAACAGAATTCTGTGAAACCACCTCAGTGTAATGGGTTTTTTTTATCAAGAGGTTATTTTTAATCCTGTAAAAAATAATATTCAGACTGGCCAACTCTCTTGTAAAAGTGTTGCACAAGAAAACAAAATTCTGTAAACCATATTTCATTTATTTTCATACATAGACAGGATTTCTTGGATTGCGAAAAGGATTTTTCCTTCTTTTTAAAAGCCCAATCATTCCATCCGAAGATATCTCTCTGCAATCTTTTCTTGATAGAATATTTATTTATTATTTTCAAATCTATGTTTATACGAAGGACTTAGCCTCATTTGTGTTAATTGTAAATAATACGTTCTAAATTTTATTGTTTTCATATGTTGAATAATAGTTCAAATTGCCGTTTATACTTAGTCATGTACACCAGATATCAATGAAATCATTAAAATTAGAAACATAACTCTTCATGCAACACCATAGATCTTTTTTTTATATTTTGTATCGTGTTGTTTTTTGTTTTTTGTTTTTTTAGAGAGGGGAGTTGCTTGCCTCTTTTTGTTTTCATTTTTTAAAGGAACAACCAGTGTCAACTTGCAACAGACAGAGGTTTCAGAGCTGGAATGCATCTACAATTTTTATGTAAGCCAACCGAACAGTGCTACCCCTTTGTTGAAGAAGGGTAGTTTGGCTGCCAGCTTCCCAGTGCATTGACTCTCTCTCTTGCTCTCTTTCTTAAGAGCCCAGGTGACAAAGTTGTCTGCATACATCCAAAGCATCGGTGTAACTGGGGGGGGGGGGGAGACCTTTTTCTCCTCCCCCCCCACACCCTCTCAAATGAGATTATAAAAAATGAAAGCAGACCTGTTGCTGTACATGGAATTAGGAACTTTTTCCCAGTTCCTGGACGTGCGCACACTGTCCATAGATATGATACGTAGGGAGTGCACACAAGTGTAGTGGCTGAGAGTTCATTATTCCATGTACAGCCACAGGTCATGACGACAGCCCCATTAACTCATAATACCTGTACATGTACACAGACAATGACTGAACAATAAATTACTGCAAAAACTTATTTCTTATCTTTCACTTTATCAAGTACATATTTATTTACAGTTTTTACAACTCAAACTCAATTATTAATATTTTGTAATACCTTTGGATTACATCATAGCAAGCTATTTTCATAGTAAGTAGGAAGACCAAGTTGTTAATTTTCCAATGTTATGAGTAACTAAATGATATCAATGTTGAGACTTTTGTATGAAGTGCCTCAACAATTAAAAATTGCCCCATACTTGCATACATCTTCATCATGCTAACCTTTGAATCCAAACTGAATTGCCACACATTGTTTATCTTCTTAACATGAGCAACACACATTACACATTGAAAAACTTCCACCAACTCCAACTATTAAGCATGTTCACACTTCTTTGAAACAAAAGTACAAATGTGGAACAAAATATAAATAATGTGTTTGAATGACATCACCTTCAAGCAACAACTCCCATGAGGCTAGAATTGTTTTATAATTGTGCTTACCAGAATAAGAATACCAGCCAAGCTACCTTGTCTTAAACATCGCTTGCAACTGGTTTCCTGCTTATTTTTACTTAGCAGAAACTGTTCAGCACTTCTGTCTGTACCTCTGTGTAAACTCTGTCGTTCGGTCATCGTTTACAAGGGAAACATGGACAGCTCTTGCTGAACAGTTTTATTCTCAATTGCAATCACAAGGTTGTGGGGGTCTAAATCTTTACCCGACTAGATTTCACAAAGGCCATACAATAAATAATGTTGAAGAAACATTGGCAAAGTCTCATTTCCCACCCCTCCAGTGATTGTCTGACGGTTCAGTGTTGAGACTGCTCTAAGGACAAGCCTGGGAAAAAGATCTCAAACCACAATAGAAACTCTATTATTGAGCCCCCTTGGTCAAGCTTTGCTGACTTCTATCTGTGATGTACAAGTGCAATCTCTACACTTGCTCAAATGTTGCTGAGGCTTTCTTTAAACCAGTTTTTCTGTAGGTGAAACAACAAATATTTTTTCAAATGATTATTCAAGGGCAAAATAGAACACACAAATCACAAGAAAAACTTACAGCATGTATCCTAAAGGTAAATCTTTGTCAAGTGGAAATACAGTCTCAAAAGTATGGACTATGTAAGTCTCGCGCATATTGGAAATGAGAGAACAATTCCAACAAAGACTATATTATTTGTGAAATCAAATCTTTCTTTTTTTTCGATTTATACAAAATTCTCGAAAAATAAAAATACCCATAGCAATTTTTTACAAACACGATTTCAATTTTAATAAGATAAAAACAACTTGTAAAAATTAACATTGAAAACAAATTAAAACTTGAGACAAGGACGCTTCTTTTTTTTAAAGAAACACTAGATGCAAATCACGCCAGAATTTGTGCAACCAAATGTTTAATGATAACATAAATGGAGGTCAAGTCTTATTCTCAGGTTTTCTTTAAAATTTATTTTACTTTCATACATTTCACCGCTAAATTATACTTTCTCACTTTCCCAAAAAGACAACATAAATTTTATAGCCATAAATTGTTTGTTTAACTAAAGTATTTCAAGAAACTAAATCGCGCACTTGAAAAAAAACTAAATTTAGTTGGGAGCAACTTGGTCCTAGAAGTTTGAAAACAAACGAGACTTTCAGTCTATTGTGATGGGACTATGGAAATATTCCTCAATAGAAGTGTTATTTTTTAACAGAATACACAATGCCATGTTTTGATTTAATCAAAACAAATAGACTTCAGGAAAATGGCAGCTCGAATCTTACATACAGAAAATATTTAATGGTACTCTTAAATTGTTTTCCCTTGTTAACTTACACTTCTCTACTGAAGGTTTCTTGTGTAATTCTGTCCATGTCAGAACCAGCAGGACTTGGATCAACATTCTCACATCCCAGAGTTTGGAGCGCTGATGAGGGGAGGGAAGGAGAACAAATGAGGGATTGCTATCAATTAAAAATGCATAACTCTTCACAATTTTACCTGGATGATTTGAAAATCTTATCAAAATACTAAAATCTAAAGAAAATATGAGACAAACACTCTTTTCAAAAATGTAAAATAATTAGACAGGTTGGTTTTCATTCTGACTATGGATTCTTAAAACAAATGAGTGCATAAAATACAAGAAAAACAGAATATATACTTGATTGAACTCAATACTTACATTCTTTGTACTGCTCTGTTGTTATGAATCCTTTCTTTGTAGGATCCAGCATTCCAAAAACAGACTCAATATTGGACTCGTCAAACAGACATGGGAAGTCAAGTTTTGTTGTTCTGGATTCTTTAAGTTTCTCCACATAGTCAATCATGAAGGCCTTGGGATTATCTGGCAAAAGATTTCCAAAATTAATTTTACAAATAGTTTTTGCGTACTGCCGTGTGCTGTCATTGGTGTCCATCCTGAACATTAACGCATGTGTAGCATCCCGTTTACATTAAACCTACATTCAGCAAGACAAAACAGACCAGTTGACGCAAGGTGGTGCAAGTGCAAAATGACACTGACTGAGGCAAGACATGATTGTTACTAGTGTATGAATTTGAGAAAACTTCAGTTCAGTACCATGGCCCAGCGGTCAGTCTGCTGGACTTGCAATCACAAGGTTGTGGGTTCGAATCCTACCAAGCTAACTGCTGATTTTACAATAACTAGAATAAGCACTGTGGTCTTACTGAATCACAATGGATGTCTGATGCATCGCATGCGATGCAATATTAATCATGATGCCCAATGAATGACAATGTAAATGTTGACAACTTTCAATATGGTGAATTGGTAACCAATAACCCTCTGTCAATCTGGTAAATAAAAAAAATGACAAATCTGAAATGTAGCGGACATTTTTTTTTTTTTTTTTTAAAGATTGACATTAAGCGAAAGAACATTTGTTCATGTTATTATTACTAATAATACTATGTAGCATTATAGTTAGGCCTAAACCACAGGCTCAAAAATGTAACTCGCTCTGTAGTCTGAGTCTGACTAATTTTTAGTTCATCACTTACCTGGTCTGTGAAAAACGAGCTGAGCTGTGATGTTATCAAACAGTTCCATTATTCTCTGCTTCTCTATGTATTCCTGAGCTTCAGCCTGTCTTGGAACAGCCATTTTCGATAATTTTATTTATGAAATTTGCAGAAAAATGTTGACGCTTTTCACTCAAGCACAACCGATTTCTAGAACTTGTTGACACAGTGTTGCCAGGCGCAGATTGATAAATGTAGCGCCCTCTATTGATCTTTCTGAGCCAATGTAAACATGGCGCTTGGCAAGGAGTTGCTGCGGAAGGAAACACAAGTAATGATAGACTCCGATTGAGCTAGTTATCGGTTCCGGTAGAATTGAATAAAAACCATGGCCCACTGTACCAACACGTCTGATGGTGCCATGAGTGAAGGTTCGCTAAAACGGGAGGTTCGAGTTGTTGCGGCAAGGGCTGTTGATAATCACACGGTAAGTTTTTGTGTTTTGGACCGAGCATGCCGTGTACCTTCTTTTTGTACCTTGCTTGGCCTTGGACCAGCAGTTGGACTGCCACCAAGCACTCCAATGGGGCCATATCCGATATACATGTACGCTTATTACTATTAGGTCAACACTGCCATGACTGTATTGTCACTACTTACTACACGAACTGAGAGCTCATTGTCAGCTGACTCTTCCACGCCCACGCGTATAATTGTCTTCTTTAACTAATCTTAAGTACATTATTTATGAGACAACAAATGAACAATTAAAGTAATACTAATATGTTATAATATACTCAAATAGTTCTTCATTTAAACAGGACTTGAGCATGTTGAGGAAGCAATTAACTAAAAAAGTGCAAACAAAAGAAGTGTTTTATTATATTGTGTTGATAAATTTTAACTATTTAAAAAATAATTGTCAAAAACATTTAATTTAATGCATGCACATTGCACAGGATCATATAGGCAGTTTGTGCCAACACTGAACAAATGCTGAACATGCACAGTGACTGTCAGTGTCATATTGTGCAGTGTTTTGGGGGGACTTGGACAATATTTATGAATTTCAGACCTCTATTTCCCTTTTTAAGACAAAAATTGTCAATACCCACAAATCAGAAAACTAAAAGGTAGAGTAAACTTTTTCAAATAAAAAAACACTTTTTTTGGGGGGGGGGATGAACAAATACAAACAATAGTAATAATATTATAATGGAGACTTATAATGCGCCATGTCTGTCACATACGTAGTGATACTCCTGGCGCAGACAGCAGCAGCTCTGGGATTCTGACTTGGAGGATGTTGGTTGATAAGCAGGAGGCTGGCTACTGACTGAGCTACATGTATGCTGTATGCAATTCAATCTAAACAAAAATCCATTCAATGTAATACATTATACAGTGACAGTGTTGGATGCTGAAGTACGTGTCACAGAGAGCATTACAAGATCATCCAGCTTTACAGCATTTAGTAAAATTTTGGCTGGTGCTGGCTATATCCACTATCTTTATTTATTTATTTATTTATTTATTTAAATTCATTTATTTATTTCGTCTTATTTAACCAGGGTAGCCCCATCAGTTATCAAAGAACTGTTCTCACTGGGGGCACTGGATACATACAATAATAATATACAAGAATAAAATACAAAAGCATTATCTACAAGAACACATTATTGAAATTAAAAATTATTAAAACACTGATACAAATCCAAATCCAAAATGTAGAGAGCAGCCAACCACTACCCTTTCGTCCAATATATTTAGTCCATGGTCCAATATTACATTGTCAGGCTCATCTGGTTTGACCAAATTCCATTATCCTTCGGTAGAAATATAGATCACGATGTGATGCTGTTTTGGGGTGAGGTTTTATGGCATGCCAATATTGCAAAAAAGTAAAGTTTATCTTAAGTGAATATGAGTGATTTGTCATCATTTATTAATTGGTGGACAAATCAATAAAAGCAAAAAAGCCACCAACTACAGGAGAGGAAAGGATGATATAAATATGAAATAAAAACAGTTTGATATTCAATTAAAAAGTATTTAATGTACTACTTTGAAGTAAGATAAAGAATGGGGCCTACAAAAATAAAGATTAAACATATTTATAGGCTAATACATGTACATGTACATGTATGTGAAAAGAATGAGAACTTTATTATTTTATTGACATCTTGACTCATTAAACCACCTCTACCTTAAATGGAGACATTTTCCATCGCCATACATGTATGGCATGTTTAATGTTTTTATGTATGTACTTGTGTATTTAAAAGTTGATAGAAACTGCCTCTCAATGAAACGATCAAAAACATGTGGTGGTTCCTGCATACCACGTGTTACTGCCGTAAATGGTTGATGATCTTTTGGAACAAAAGACTGCAGCTTCAAGTATTTCAACAGTTTCTGAACTGAAAGTATCTTGATTAAAAAGTGGGTCCAATGGTTTTAAAAACATTCATTTAATTTCTGTTTCCAGGCAACTTTCCCCGTTATCCAATCAAAAACCCATGACACAGGATACTGACTGAGTCGTGAGTTTCATTTTTAGATCATGTCACCTCGTGCACAATAGTATGACCTTGTGTGCAATTTCCTGGCAGATAAGGGGTACACTGGTCATGAATCTGAGAATTTTTTTTATTACATACAGTTGTCATTGTATTAATTAAGTCTATTGTTCTTCAAGAAAATTCTATGTGAAAGTTTTGTCTTTTTTTCTGCCATATATAGTCATTGCAGGAAAGTAAATTTATACATGGGGATGGATAAACATATATTGAAAGTAATTCTAGCAATAAATAGGCTAAACAACAATCATGCCTACTGTTTTTTCAACACCATTTTATTGCTTGTGACCAGGGCAAAAAGTTGTATGTACATGTACTTTGTGTGCCTGGAAAAAGGTTGTACAGCCTTCCCACCTTTTTCCAGGCACACATCAATAACATACATCAGCAAATGCACATTCAAATCTTACTTTTCTACCACTGACCTTTTATTTTTATCCACTGTGATTTTGAAAAGTAGCTACATTCTGGTACAAGTGTGTAATAATACATGTAGCACATAGTGAATGCATAAAGCCCGGTTCATACTTCCTGCGAACGCGAATGCGAAGCGAAGATTGACGTCACAAATTCGCAACGAATAATTCTCAGCAGTTGAAATGTGCTCAACTCCTGCGAAACATTCGCTGCGAAAACGGCCCTGTGACGTCAAAATTCGCTTCGCATTCGCATTCGCAGGAAGTATGAACCGGGCTTAACCACTTGCATGTCAGTATTCCAAACATTTCTGTGCTCATGCGCGGTATTATTTTCCAGAACTTTTTGGAACTTCTGGAGTAATTGTATTGCTTTGAAAATATCGTCACGGTGACGATATTTTCAAAGCAATACAATTACTCCAGAAGTTCCAAAAAGTTCTGCAACGAAAACCTGACTTGACAAAGAAAAGACAATAAATTTTCTCAGAATAAGCACCAGGATTTATTGTTGTCTTGTGAGAAAATGTGAGTGCACTCACCATGAATCGCAAAACCTTGGCCGTAAACCATGGCCGATAATCTGCCATGGTATGCTGGAATCTTGGAACAATCGGACTTACCTCCCATTAAGCCAAATACAGTGATAAATAATGGTAACAGCCTGTCTATTCTTGCATTCCATATTTGTATAACAAAGGTACAAAGGTCTGGAATCACGGATTATACAATAACCCCTGGGAAAAGGGACATTATGAGCATAATTTCAGGGCCTTTTGTCCCTCTTTGTACAGCTGAAGCAAAGCATACTTTAGCACGGTAGGCTCCTGCCTGTGCAAGCTACGCAATGGAATATCCAGGCGGATACATGTCAACCCTCTGACAGATTAACAAAAAAGGGTGTTTCAAAATTTTTGCGAGCATTAAACTTAAAGAACAACTGCCACAGGTCATTCCAGAGAATGTGCATGTAATGAGTTCTTTGTTGTTCAACCATACACATTCTGTGCAGTTACGAGGTTTCAAATAGTTCGTTCAACTTGTTTGAAAATGTTAGCAAGGAGTATTTTAATTAAACCATTGAATGAATTTAGTCATTTGACATTTAATCTTAGTTTAAATACCACATTTAATTGCTAAAGTTCTACTAAAACTTTATAATCGCAACGTAAAAACTTTGTTCAAACTCCAAAGCTCAATTTACAGTATTTACTTTTAAGATCCAGTCTAACCAAGGATGTGATTCTGAAACAGCAGATAAAACTTCAAGTGCTTAAACCTCATGTGATTAGAATAAATTAAACAAACAAAAAAGTACTATTTGGGTGATAAAATATGAACAGTAATGCTTATTTTGATAACATTTATGATTTGTAACGGCAAGTATACATGTGTATAGTACATACATTTAGACGAAAAGGCACAGTAATGTTTTAATGTACTGCACATAAACGTGTGTTTTTCAAGCTAATACCACATGAATAGGAAATCATTTAAGTGTGGTTTTTGATTGTAATCGAATTTGAAATGCCACTTCAGCAGGGATTCATGTACCAGTAATAGTCAGCAGAAACAAAGAGACTGAAAATTCCCCTTGCAAATCACTGAATGTTTATCATCGTCAGCACTGGATCGTTTGTCTCTCGTGAGTGAACACCTTCCTCCATAAGAACGATCAACATTTGAATGAAAATCTCTGGACTCTTCTTCCATGAAAACCTATGGATACATATTTCCTCATAAACTTGAACATCTCCCTTGCCAGCCAAAAGGCTTTGGATTTGACCTCTACCTCAACTGAATATTTTCTGTGATGTTCATTTTGTGAGTGAGCAAAAACTGTGATGTGGATTACAAAAGGAGCTGTTTTGTTAGAAGTACCTCATGCAATCCTTACCAGTTTTGAATATATGGTAAAGTTGGCTACATTTTATTAAATGAATAGCATTGTTTATGTGTTTATTTAGTGAGTAGACATCATTTTGTTTATGAGAAAAATATAAAGTACCACAAATTAAAACTAAACAGAATCCAACTTTAAAATAACCTGATTAATTGCTGCTAATTAAACTAAAATCTCTTGCCTTGCCTAAACTAGAATTTTGTTTGCTTTTTAATGTGCATGTATTATATATATATAGCCTGGCATATACATTAACTGTCACCTTTTAAAAAGCAAATATATAAAAAAACATTCACAAATTTCACCCAATGAGGTGGATATTTTAACAAAACAGAACCACAACGGAATTTAATGTCTGGGAATTTGCGCATGAATACAGTTTACTTATTTTGACATTGGCAAAGTATAAGAAATCAAGGTTTTGGGCGTAGTTAACTTGCACAGTTAGTTAGGCCAAGTAAAGAAAAACACCAGTTGATTGTCCACACCTTTTGAAGGCACACCCTTTTTAAAAGATTTTTACCAAAAAGCTAAATTGTTTACATATTTATTTCATCATTGGCACCATTCTTTTGATGATTGATTTAATATGTACCCATATTTTAGACTTCTAAGTTCTGCAAAGCCAGCAACTTTTTAGTCTTTCCTCCTTGAAAAAATGTTTTAAATAAAAATGAAAAGGACCTCATCCTCTTCTTTCTGAAATAACAGGAAGATCACAAACTTGGCCCTACATTACATTTTTAGCAAAGCTTCCTTTAGGTTCAATAAACATGTGTGCCTACATGTACATGTACTATTCAGTCATGGTCAAGACGCTCTTACATTTTTAATTGGACTACATGGCGGGGCAAAATTTCCACCAAAGAGGGTGTATCCTGAAATCGCCAAGTACTGCCAAAGAATCATGGTTAGTTATGATAGGTTTATTGGGTTTTTTTGTTTTTTGTTTTTTATTATACACTTTCAGCTTTTTGTAGGAAGCGCAGGAAATTTAGTGGAATCCTTAAATATTGAAAAAGAACTTCCTCAAACCCTGGTCAGATTGAAAGATTGTTCAGAAACTACTGTAAAACTGCATACTCGATGTCCAGCCGTCGATTTCACCAAACTCTTCCTAACTTAGGATTAATCTTAGGACTTAGGACGAGTCCCAGCCTTTCACTGTAACATGTAAACCTTAAGATTGATCCTAAGTTAGGACTAATTACTCGTCCTAACTCGTTTCGTGAAATCGGCTGCAGACATTTTAACTGTGAATAAAAATACCAGATTCAATCAAATTTGTTCTTTGCCCACCACTATTTGTGTGAATCTATTACTTAAATTGAACCTACCATGTCTTTATAAATGTTGGATCATTACAAAAAAAAATTCAATTTATGTTTTAATTGCTGTGGGTCAGGAAATCATCATCACGCATACTCATTTGCATATATAGATATACATGTATCTTTTTCACAGTTATTTGTTTTGAATAATCAAAAGAAATTATTGTCAAAAAGAAAGCAAAAATACATGTGTGTTGCCATTCAATTGTTTCTAAAAATGTCAATGTCTACAAAGGTTTTTCATAGGTAAGAAAATAAGCTTCAAGAAACATAAAATTATGCTTAGGAGCCTAAAAGAAAACAAATGATGTAAATTTGAAAAAGAATTTTACATGAATTCTTTTATTTCTGGCTCAATGCATGCTTTTGCTAGCAAGACAGTTGAGTTGACTTAGTAGCCTCCCTGCCTTTCACCTCCTTTGACCCCGGTTCGATATTACCAGAAAGTTATTATATAAAAAGCCACCTGTTTACAAGCTTTGCTTTCTTTCCAGGCTCAATGTCATGGATCTGCTTAAGTGGTGAAATTTTGCACTTTCAGTCCATAGAAATACGCACTTCACAGTAAGCCATAAGCGCAAAACTCTGTGGTACGTCAGCACCATTAAATGGGCCCAGGAGCCCCTAGGCGCACACACATACAGTGGCCATGTACTTTTCACTACTTTTCATGCATTTTGTATTATTCTGTTGTCCTCTCCTTTCTCATCTGTGGACAGAAAAGGAAACCTTGAACCCTTGAACCCTTGAACATTGAATACACACTTCTCATGTATACCATTATTAAACCAAACCATTAATGACGTGATGCACTGTTGGGTACACCATGCATTCCACTAGTTAAAAAAACCAACCCAAACACACCCAAGTGTGTGTAAACACCTCCAATCCAATGGAGGGCTTTCTGATTTTGTATCCCCATTGTCCTGACAAACATGGCCCTCTTGTTTTCTATTATACTAACTTTTCAATCATTGTGCTTTTGTCCCTTATGTTTGATATCCTTGGTTTGAGTGTCAACTACAAGAACACTGATGTTTGTTCTCTCATTGGTTGGACTTTTAGCTACGTCCCCCTTGGTTTTTAACACAAAAGTGAAGCCATTACGTCCTGTCACAACACCTGGATCTCTTTCTTTGTATCAATGGGTAGACACGCTCAGAATGCATACACTGCACATCCTATAAAAATGTTACCCAAATACATGCTGTTGGTTGCAGTTTCAGGAAATTTTGTAGTCCATAGAAAAATTTCAAAAGGCCAGAATGGAATTATTTCTCTGTTTCTCTTGAGGGTACTGGAATGAACTTTAAAATCAGTGGGTTTTCAGAATCAAACTAATCCTGCCCCCCCTGAAAATTATATATCCTGTAGTTTTTCTTTCCATGTATGCTCATTATCACTACGTGCGATTTACTAGAAAACATTACTCAGTTACATGTACATACTGACTAATCACAAATCTGGTTTCCTGAAAACTTGATCTGACCATTCATGTAGAGCTATTATATTGACTAGAATGCTAACATTGCTTGTGATTTGAAGTGGTGTGGGAGCATACATATTTATGTACAAACCAATGTAGAGGGTTGACTTTTTGTCGGCACTTTGTTCGACTTTTTGCATAATTAGCACTTGTTACTTTTCTACATGTTCTGCATGTGAATGCAAAATCTGTCAATGTGCGCACAAGACTGCGTGCACAAACAGCCTGTGTGTTTCAGGTTTTGTACATTGTACGTCTGTGTTATGACTGTTTATTTTCAGACAGATCAAACAGCTGTAGGTCTTAAACAGCTGTTTTAGACAAAGTCACTACTCATTTATTCCCATTCTTAAATACCCTTTTTTTAGTGTTAAGAAGCATAATAATGTAGGAAAATCCGTGAAACTTTTCTGTTTTGTAAATTTTCTATTTCTGTCATGTCCTTTGGCTTCATTTCTTGACAGGTCAATTTGCATGAGATGCTTAACGGTTGATTTTACATTGAGTACATGTACCATTATAAGATTGCGTTACACATTGTTAGTGTTAGTATGGATTTTAGAGCTGTTAAATTTTTAGCCAACAGTTCTTATACAGCTCCAACTATGTCTTTATTGGTAATTTAGGACCAATGAAACACTACCATGTGATCATGTTTCGACCAATCAGAGTGTATAAACTCTCTAACCGTGGAAGTGCCCAGCATGGTTCTTGCGGGAGCCATACATGTCTACCCAACATTCCAACACCACTTAGCCTGCTACAGTTATCGCCAGTTAACTAATATTTCTGAATATGGTTCCGCAGGCCTATGTCATTGAGATCACTGTTGGCGATTGCAAGTGGACCATACAGCGACGCTATAGTGAATTCCATGACCTTCATGAGAAACTGGTGGCTCTCAAGAAGGTTGAGAAATCACAGCTGCCTCCCAAGAAGTACCTGAGGAACCAGGCCAAGAGCTTTGTGGAGAAGCGTCGTCATGAACTGGAGGCGTACCTACAAAATCTGCTGGATGAGAGCAACTACTTGGCCACTCCGTTGCTGCACTTCTTGGAATTTGATATTTATGTAAGTTAGATTAAAAGGCCATTGCTGAAAACCAAAAGCCGCCTGTTATAATGTACATGTACATGTGTACATTTGTAGAATCAAAAGCCTTAGTCTGTACTAACTACTTGGTGCTGAGATTTCCTAAAGATTTTCAGTGATTACCGCAGGATTAATTTTATTGAACTTTTGGAATATGTTTTTGAGAATATCATTGTCACAATTAAGCCATGACTAAAGAAAGTTAAAAGCAACAAAAGTTCTCATTAAATGCACTGGGATTTTTGTCCTCCTTTGAGAAAGTGTGGAATGTGTTCACCATGAATCGGCCAACCCTTGGCTGAAAGCCACGGCCGCTAATCAGTCGTGGTAAGCTGGAATCCCAGACTTACATGTACCTCCCATATTCCAAATACAATGATAAACAATGGTGGCAGCCTATCAATCTCTCGTAATCCTTGTTTGTACAACATAAGGACAAAGGTCTGGAATCTGGGATTACACAATAACCACTGGGCAAAAGGGAGACTTCCAGCATGAATTCCAGTATCCTTTGTCCCCCTTCATACAGGGGAAACGAAGGGTAGCACAGTTGCCTGTTTTTGCTACACAATGGAATGTCTATAGGCATTTGTGTGTCCAAAAAAGTTGTTCGTACATTACGGGTCTGTCTTCGGGCGTTAACTGGTTCAATACATGTATACATGTAGTTATACATAGGCAGTGCAGGCACTTCTTTGTTTTTAAAGTCTTTGCCTTGGAAACCCTTTCAATTGTTCCTACAGAAATTCACATTTACCACTTGGAGCTAAATGTACTTATCTTGTTCAATGATAGGATATTTATGGAGTGTCACAAGCCTTGGCTACTGAGCTGTTTGAGAAAGGAGATGCTATCGTAGCTTCTGATGATGTTTGTGAGATGACACCAATGCAGCTCTATGCAATTACTGAGAGGTTAAAGCTAGCTTTACCAACATGCTGTAAGTCTTGAGTGTTAGGCCGGGTCTGAATTGGTGGAGCCTACAGCTATGGCTACGACTGGATTCCCCCGTCATCATTTGTTGTTTAGCAACAATCGTAGCAGCAACTGTAGCTGCCAACCCGAAATTGAGTCACTTGGATCGAGTTTAAGTCTCAAGTCACTTGGGTCAAGTGCAAGTCCAAGTCACAGGTCACTTTCTTGTTAAACTCATTAGTCAACTGAACAAGACTATTTCAATTGATCTGTTGGATTTAGGTGATGGAATACTTTTGCCTACTAACCAAACTAATAATTAGAAATTATGTATTCAATTTAATTTTGTTAACCTTCTCATCACGAAGTAGTTACAAGTCATCAGTGTCAAGTCCAGGTCATGATAGTTGTGACTGAGTCTTAAGCCGATGAGTCCAGTCTGAGTCACCAAAACCATGACTGAGTTTTAATTCAAGACTGGTATTAAAAAGGCTATGTAGAACACTTTGCCTGATGATTTTGGATAAAAGGAATTTCCCGTGTATAGCATAGCAAAATGCCACACAAAGTTTATCAGTTGGTACTCTTTCAGTGTGCACTAAACATGGACAAAATCATTCCCTGAAAACCCAAACTTTTTTATCAGTTCACATTCCGTCCGTTTGTTGGTTTTTTTTCAACACACGTTAATGAAGAAAAGTAACAAATCAAAGTCTTGTAAGGCTGTAAGGTAGCCCCTCTGTGGAACTCCACTTAACAATTTCCCAAAGACCAAAATATTTCATGTTTGGATTGAAACAGATGTAAGCAATGAAATGAATTCTACCATTGTCTACTTGTTTACAGCAGCTGACGATGTACGCAGTGATATTGGACATATCATGGACTTCATTAACAAACTCAAACTTATGAGGGTAAGAAATGATTAATAATTAGTGTTGTTTGAAAGATTCATGTAAATCTACCCACTATGACTCCTCTGATTATCCCAAAATCCGCACCACAATTTGACAGAGCTTCTCAGGACACTACTTTACATAAGCACAGACAAATTTTGCAAACCAGAGTTATGTGAACAGGGATATATAATTCAGGTATTTTTTGTGTGAATGGATCTCTAGTACCTTATGTTCCAAATGTGCTGAAATGTCTGCTGAGTAGGGCCACATTTTATGGTGGTGTTTATCACAGAATTTTGCACTTCCAGCTCGCTATAAAGGGTTTGATTCTATGGGCCATAAATGCAGAATTCCATGGGAAGCAGCACCATGAATTTGGACCTAGGTCTCTGTGTGTCTCAACTGCATGGCTCTGATTACCATAATGTTGGTACTTACAATATCCAAAAAATCAGCGTTAAAAATAAACGTATTTCACTTGGTCATATATGTAAATGGTCCATGTCACATGGTATTTTGACTGGTAATCTTATTCTGCTTAGCATGATTGCTTTGTGGTCAGCTACTTTATGTGCTTTAAGCATCTCTATGAATGTGCGGGTACCTCAGATAATATCATTGATGTAATTAAATTGAGATTATGATTTTTGATATGATATTTGTTTAACCCTTTGGACCATGTCACACGGGGCAATCTACAGGCAACCAGTTCTAGGCAATCTCTACAAAGACAGACCATCAGCTTTCACATCATTTTCTTGGGGATAGTAAGACACTGTATAAACAAATATCTCCAGTGCTACTGAGGGGTTCCTTTTGCATGCTGTACAGTTGGTTGCCTGTAAAATTACCCCGTGTGACATTGTGTGACAAGGCCTACATCGATGTGTTGTAAGTTCTGTAGCAACAGTAGTGTGCTGTACAAACCCACTTCTTATATCTTACAGATTGTTGGGTCTCGGAACAAGCTTGGTAGTAGCTCAAGGACCGTGGATCAGTTGGCCTTTGATCTCTCAAGGTTCAACAGCTTAGAATACCTACAGGTAAGGACACAGTGAACCTAGTGAGCTCTTATTGATTTGAATTTACTTTCATTTCTTGCTCTAAATGAAAGACAGTTTAGCCATTCATAAACTGATAAGGGCATTCTGAGGCACTTCCTGGCAGGCAAGACACTATGTGAAGTGAAATATGTAGCAGAATATTTAATGACTTGCTCACTTTTATTTCACTAATTCCTATGCTCCTGTATGACCTTGTCATGTTTTCCCTCTTTCAGATTGATGTATGTACAGCGAGTTTAATTGAGGGACTCAGTGAGCTTAAGAAGACGTTGCGTTACTTGGCTGTACATCACACAGTCAAATCAATCAAGGTAATGAGGTATTGTAAAAACACCTTATGGGTGGCATGAATCGCCTGCTTCTCACCACTGTGGCCCTGGTTCAATTCCTGAAGAATGTCCTTCAGTAGACCATGCCATGGTTGACCATTCACTAGAATTACTTCGCAAGTTCACTCTGAAACACTGATATGTCTGCACTACATTCTTTCTTGGAAATTATTTTGAGGGCTGATTTTTTTTCTTCTGAGAGGATCCCTTTAATATGCTATTTCATTTTGAGATACATGATCCGCCCAGGGCTGGATTTCACAAAGAGCTAAGGTTGATCTTACAATGTGTATCCGTCTTAGTTGCTAAGCAAAATGTGGTGTCACAATACAAATCACGAAGGGAATATTGACAACACATCTTCAGATGAATCTTAATGCTTTGTGAACTTGAGACTAGGTCTTTAAAAAATGCTTCTGTTTCAAGAGGAATGTGAATGTTGAATTCTTGAAGACCTTTTGCGGAGGTTCACAGGTCCACAGAGCATCTCAAAATCTTGCAATGTGTGGACATCTTTTGTTCTTAGGTTTATTCTTGTTTTCTTATAAATGTTTTAGGAAATCGTTTTGCCAGAGGGAGATCACTGGGCAAACCTGGAGGCAGCTGGGCCAAGCAGTGGTCCCCCATCTCATGTCCCCACATGGAAATTCATCAGCAGAGCTGACTTCCGATACAACAACTTGACGGAAATTGACGATAGTATTGTAAGTAGATATGATCACATTTTAATGTGCATGTTGAAGAAAAGTTGTACAGGTAGGCTGTGGGAAGCATTGTGTCTTTACTAATGGTCTAGTCAGTGCATTGGATTTATGCACTGGTTCAGATTGTGGGTTTAAATCAAGTCCTTTTGCAAACCAATATTTTTCTTTATATGGTGTTTGAGTGGGATGCCAAAGCCTTGGTCCAATGTGTTGTGAAGTCCACTTAAAACAAGATAAAACAATTATATTTATAATAATATTGGAGTCTTGTATATGGTACGTATCCACCAATAATGTGCTCATGGCGCTTGAACAGAGAGAAACACTTTTTTAAGATAGGTTTTGAAAGATAGGTTTTGAAGTTTATAACTATAAGACCTATTAATGTAGCACCTTATATGGGTTTACAAGATGCTGCGGCACACTCGGCAGCCTCTGCCAGAAGCACAGGGGCAAACCGCTTCTCTTAGCAATAAGTGTAACTGGGTTCGCAACACAACACTCGCGACCTACAGCCTTACGTCCCATCCAAAGGACGAAGCAATAATGGTTAAGTGTCTTGCTTAAGGAAGTCGCAAGCCCGCACTCTGCTGATCAGAAACACCAGAGCTTGAGTCCGGTGTGGTAGACATCTCGGCCACGACATGTTACATTGATTGGATGTAATCCACATTGGAAAACTACTTTTCATTGCCTTTGTAGTTTACTTTATTGTAGAATGTTATTGCATCTGCTATACCAGACACAGACTGCTTTGATCTTATTTACTACTTCTCTGTCGGTGTCGTTTACTATCTTCATTTAACTAGTTTTGCCTGTGAGCTGAAAACAATATTTAATTATTTCTTCACAGAAAATGCTACCGAGTTTGACTCGTCTTGACCTGAGCCATAACAACATCACTGAAATCAACAACCTGCAATATCTGTCCTACATGACGCACTTAGATTTGTCACATAACAACATTACTTCTCTTGAAGGAGTCCACGCCAGACTGGGTAACATCACATCACTTAGTCTGGCTGGGAATGAGCTCACCAGTCTGAAGGGACTGGGTAAACTCTACTCTCTGGTCAACTTGGATGTCAGCAAGAACTGCATTGAACATGTAAGTTAGATCTGACCCTTCAGGTTAAAGGTCATATTTTTTATACATCACTCCACTTTTTAATTCATAACAAACAGTGCCCAATGGGGGTGTTAGGGGAACACTAGGTGGCAGCAGACTTAAGGGACTGGGTAAACTCTACTCTCTGAATGCAATATTGTTGGAAATGTGCGCACGCACAGACAAAAATGGAGATTTACCTGGTAATGAGTCTGCTGCCCCCTAGCATTCTAAAGTCACCCATGGTACAGAGCTACTAAACTTTGCTCAGTGGGGTAGGCCTTGCCTAGGTTGTGTTCATTCAGTGTCGGATGTAGCCCTCTTCATGTGCTCAATTCCATAGTTAGTACATAAGGGTTTTTTTTCTATACTGACACGCTGGCAGGATGGGTTTTCAGTAGAGGTTTTTGTCAGGTTACCTCAACCTTAGTCAAGGTTGCTGTTGCTGTTGTTTCATTGACACCGTTGGCTCACTTCACCTAATTTTATTCTGGTGGCATGGAACCCAGTCGTCTCTCCCACTCTGCCTGTTCTTTGGTGAGCAGTTGCCTGGGTGCTCCACTTGGAGGTAGGGACTAGACTGTTACATGAGTAGAGGCAAATCAGCACCAGGGTAGGAACTTGTTGGGTTGTCCTCCTTTTCACCTTTCAGTTAGGTACCCGCTGGTACACATTTCTTATAGCGCTTTATTACACCGAGACGAGCATCTCAAAGCGCTCGTTGTTATTATGACAGGTAAACAGAGCTATACTTGAATTATGAGACCCATTTCAAGAAACACCCCTTTTCTTAACGACAAGTGTACTGGGATCTTTGACATGCATTACATGATTCACAGGACCTACACATTTTTGTCCCATCTGAAGGAT
This sequence comes from Pisaster brevispinus, assembly GCA_023634235.1. NCBI lineage: Eukaryota > Metazoa > Echinodermata > Asteroidea > Forcipulatida > Asteriidae > Pisaster > Pisaster brevispinus. Next base: position 18,425,752 of record JAMKCF010000004.1, read on the forward strand.
AAAGCAAGTAAGGTTAAGGGGCTTGCTCAAAGACACAAGTTTCCTTGACCGGGACCCGAACCCATACTCTGACAACATCAGAACTAGAGTCCAGTGCTCTAGACTGCTCAGCAACGACAGTACCAACATAATGTATGAATATGCGTAACTGTCAAGGTCTATTTACTGCCATTCTAGATGACGAGGTTTACATCATGGTGTGTAGTGGCCGAGCAGCTAAGAGCACCAAACTTGAGCTCTGGTGTTTCTGATCAGCAGATTGTGTCCTTGAGATACTTTACCATAATTGCTGTGTCCTTCTGATGGGATATTAAGTTGTAAGTCCTGTGTACTAGGATTGGTAGTGCATGTAAAAGAACCCAGAACACTTATCGTGGAAGAGTATGGGTTAACCCAGGTGTTTCTGGTTCACAAAGCAAGCACCCTTGTTTACAGGTTTCCTCAGGCTTGGGAGCTACAGTGATTAAATTCACTTATGAGACATCCTTGGTTTCCCTACTAGTAATATATAATAATAATAATAATTACAAATATGAGATTGTTTGCACTGTTCAGGTCCTGGAGGTGAATTACATCAGTAATCTCCCTTGTATCGAGTCCCTGACCCTCAAGGAGAACCCCATCACCAGCATCATGGACTACCGTACTAAGGTACTGGACCTGTTCCAGGATCAGTACGTAGAGATGACTCTAGATGGAATCAAGACATCTCAGAAGGAGATAGATAAAGTGGCAATACTCAAGGCCATACAGAAAGCCAAGGATGGCAAGAGCAAGAAGCTAGGCATGAGAAAGGACTCTCCAATGAGAAAGGTTTGTTGACAAGTTGTTTTTTTGCAGCCCCTTGATGCAATAGTTGTTTCCCATTTCTTTAGTTGTGTGTACCTTTAACAGTTTGCCTAGAAGAAATTGCATACAAAAGAAAAACATGGGGATATTTCTTATACTGTATTTTGAATAAAATGGTGCCAGAGTTTTTACTGTACCATGACTATGATGTACAGTTTTTTAATGAAGTACTTTGCTCCGGGATTCACAATCTTTCCAATCCCTCCCACACTTTTATTTTTAGAATATTGTTTTCAAAATTGGAAACCTAAACAATGTAAACAAAAGATTATCTCATAATATGCACTTATGATTTTTGTCTCTTTATTAAAGTTTGGTGTTTGGATCCTCAGCCTTAAGCCACAACTGATAATGGGCCATGGCGTGCTGGAATCTCAGACTTGCCTCCCATGTGCTTCACAGTATTTTTTTCATTTGGGGATTTCTGTAAAATTTAGAGCACACCAGAATGCAATACCGCCCTGAACTAGACTAGTTTTAAGACAAGATGTATTTATTTCATTAACGGTCAGGAAAACAAGTGACTGATTATTAAGCTGATAGCTTATCCTGTTCATAAGTTCCACTTTAAGCCACTCCCATCCACACAAACTAGCTCCAGTGTGAGAGTTGTTGAATGCAAATTTGAAGTGTTTCAAGGTCTTGTCAGAATGAAATGGGTTTTTTTTTCACATAAGAAATGCCTTAAAAAATGAAATAAGTGATTTTTGGTAAAAATAATACACAAATGGAGCCGGAAGTAGCCAAATGTGATGTATTGACTTACCAACAGGATTCTTCGTTATACTGATACAAATATTGTTTTTCCTGAAAATTTTTCCACCTGAAATACTAACAGATGCAAGAAATATTGCATTTTGTAAATCGAATAAAGCAAATAACACAAAATTCCTGACACAAAAAGAAACTGTAATTTACTGGATTGTCTGATTTTGCAGAGACACAATATGGCTGTGAATCAAGCTGACATTGCCGATCCTGCTCCAAGGAAAGCCTCATTGTCTACCAAGTCAGTATCCTCAATGAATAGTCAGTACAATCTGGCAGTACCGGATTCAAACAACGAAGCATCAGGTATGGTTTTCTCTAACCCCCAGCCCCCCCCCCCCACTCCTTTCTAAATAAAACTGTTTTTTAAATCATTTGAAAGGAGAGGAGGACAATATTTGGAAATAAGTTTTGTTGTTTATGTGTTTCTGACTTCAAGGATCAATTCATTGCCGTTTTCACAAAATGACATAGGAATTATTCATGAAAGCTAATTTTCTAATAATATTTTAATGTACGCAATAACAATTATGAGCAAGTTTGGACAAGGAATGGTGGCTGTCCATTGCTTGATGGTGATGCATGCCCATAAACATTCTATTGCAAACAGACTGGTTCAAGTCTAGTGACTAGACTTTTGTCAGGATGGGGTTTTTTTTTCAACAGAAGTATAAACTATTCTCATTTTCTTTCTGTCTGCATAGCGAAACATTTTTCATTTTGCAACAACTGTGTTACTCCACAGCCAAATCTCTGTGTTTGGAGAAAATCACAGTTGAAGTTGAACTATTTTTGAAACTGCTGTTTCAGAGTTTGCTTACTATTTATATACATATATTTTAATACCACAATAAAGTTGTCTTCTTAATTTGTAAAGAGCTGTCCATGTGTTTTCAATTTTGCAACTGTTTAGACAAGTTTTTACATATAATGCCAACAACACATTCGTCACTTCGTGAAAACGTGCAAATGAGATGTGCACTTGTACAAACCCATGCATATACCGTTTTAGGAAAACGCTAAACTAAAATAGGTCAAGAAATACGCCACATCTTGAAAATACAGAGGTGGTACAATTCTCTTGGAGTGATTTTCTTTCAATTGGTTCTCTTCAACGCTTGAATTCTTGTTCAGTCTCGAGTGCCCATGATGCTGAATTCAGAGCCAAGGTTGAAGAGATCAGGCGGGAGGGAGGGGAGGCATGGCTCACCATGCTCAATGAGCTTCAAGAATCTCCCAATGCTGAACCTGATGTCGTCCGAGCCAGAGAGAGGTCATCACCACGTAGGGGTAGGTCACCAAAAGGTCGACGTAAAGAGTTTCGAGATCGAGAAGACCAAGAGGCAAGACCCAGTACTAGGTAAGTCAGAGGACAAATGGAAATGGTGCCGTTGTCATGTTATTATAAAACAGTTTTTAAATTTTGGCACCATCACATGCCTTTTGTGCCCCAGTAGACTTCATATGTGGTGCTAATGCAAATTTGTTTTGTATCAAGTAATAAACTGACTGGGTAAATATAAATCAATTATTTCGAAGAAAAAGTTGCATCCCCTAAGATACTACATATCTTAGGTCAATACTACACCTCTTCTTTGAATCCAGATTTGACTTTTGTCAGATATTTTTGAAAGTGGTATTAGATTTTTACATTTAAAACATGAACACTCTACAGATCCCCAACAAGATCAGATCTTCAGTGTCCGTCTTCACCAACTCTTAAGATAAGCCCCAAAGCCCTCCTCCACTGTATATTTGATGAGCTGGCTCGCCATCAAGCCGAGGGGATTAACTCCATTCCCGAGCTCATCTTTCATCTCCATATCTACTTCCGGGGGCCTGTACTCTGCACATACGGTCCCAGACATCACAAGGACAGTGTGAAAGAGCCGGAGGTCCAGGGCCCATCCATCAGGGGATACCTTGAGCAGATGGCCCCGGAGACCCAGAAAGAGTTTGTGGATTTGCTCCACGGTCTGACCTGCGGGAAGGTGCAGTTGCCAAATCACATCTTTCCTAAGCTGAAAGATGCGGCGGAAGTTTTAGTGTGCGTCTTGAAAGTGCTTGGACTGGAGGAGAAAATGATCGTGGATGGGGAGAGGGATAAATTGATGTCAGAGAAGGTGATCAAACTCCAGGTTAGTTGTGAGGAGAACCTAGAGAAGGAGATGAAGATTGATTCTAAAGATGTTGTTGATGCTGCCAGAAAGTCTGTGGTATCTCCAGCGATAATAATTTCTAAAAATCCAAGTCCTAAACCCTCTCGATCAAGCTCTCCTCGCATTATCCCAACATATGATGAGCTGAGCTTGGAGAGCCTAACTCAGTGCAATCAACAGGTTGGGATAGAACTCTCTGAACCAATGAAGGTTATCGCAGCTATGCAGGCGACTGAACTTGTCAAATACTTCCATGAGAACATTGCTGAGATCGTATCTGAACCTGAGAAGCTTACCCACATGGTGTGGGTTGGGGCAATAGCCTTCCAGAGACCCTCAATTGAGATTACTGCATGTGTGATGCTCAGCGACCGTGCAGTGTATATACTCTCTGCAGACTCATCAAAATCACAAGTCCTCAGCCCACCAGTGGAGGTCCGTGGACACCGACGCATGAACAGCGACTCCATCATCAAGGATAAACTCAAAGCAGACTCCAAGAAACAAGAGCAAATTAGCACAGCTGGTTTCAATGGTGGTCAAGTCTTGAAATCCCCACATGCCAGTGGCGTCCTTGTGACAGCCACAGAGAGCAAGAGCAAGAAAAGGGTCAAATGTCAGCACATACTGAAATTGACGGACATTGTTGAGGTGGATGTTGGGTTGTTTGATCAGAAGTTGAGGCTGACAGCAAAGACAGCTGATGACACCGTGTCACTGCTGACAAGGAACTTCCAGGTGACACTGGGGTTTCTGGATCGGCTAATGCAAGTAAGTACTTTATAAAATTCCGTTCTTTGTGAAGTTGAAAACCAAACACACATCCAAATTATTTAGCTTTAGCATTTTCTCTTCTGAACAGGTTTGCTACATGTAGTTGTACATTTGCAAGCCTTTTGATAAGGAGGAAACTTCTGCTTCCAACCAAACATTATTTACCTTAGTAGTCACTTTTTTGTAAGCATTGTCTACAAATAAGTAAAATTCTTCTGCTCCTGCAATCGCAACAGCAGTCTATGGTTCAAAATACCAGTGCAAAAAGCCCTTCCTGCACTTGATGTCAGCGAGAAGGGTCCAGCTGCTCACAAAACAAAAAATGTGATTTTCACTCAAACAGGATAACCTCATTTTTAAAAAGGATTCACAAATTATTTAGTTTATTTTCCCCAAAACAAGTGATGTATATTTTTTTCACCGATGTTGTTGTGGTTAACTTAAAGGTCCTTCCCATCTCCAGTGGGTCAAGTAAATCACCAGATTGTAGCCAACAGGCCATAGATCCCTACAAGCTCCACCGAGCCTTCACTGAAGAGTTCCTTCATCCAAGCTCAGTCAAATTCTCCTACCCAAACGATGAGACGATCAATGACTTGACTTATCTGATTGTTGCTTGTATCAAAGATCCTAAGATTAGCATAGAGAGTACAAGCATTCTCCTGTACATGCTTGTATATCAGGTAAGGATTTAAACACTTTTCATGTGTTTATTGCAGCTGAGGTCACTCATCACCCCAATTGAAAATTTTCCATTTTTCCACCTATATTTTTCATCATATACATTTTTATTATTTTCATGTGAAAGACAACTGGATGTTGAGAATGTAGTTTGTTTTAAAGTGACTTTTACAGTGAAATAGATAAAAGAGTTGAAGCAACATTGAGCAATGCTGCACCTTACATGTAAGATTTGTAAAATACAAGTTGTCAGTTGTTCATTACAAATCTTCTGAGAGTTTGATGTTTCATGCAATTCGTGTAGATTGTCTGGGCTCTTGGCACTTGTACTAAGATTCATGGGGTTGTTTTTGAAGAGATTAACAAATTTAGATCATCAGTATGCTTACAGTGGTTTAAATTTCTTTTATGTCTTATACAGGTGCACCCTCTCCCAAACAGTCCCATTGCAATCCGTGAACCCCTCCAACACTGCGAGAAGTCCCATCGCACCCTGGTGGTCACTGACAAACATCTGACCCTGTGCCGAGAGGACCACGTCAGTTACCCTCTTCCGAGCTTCACCAAGATCCTTCCTGAGAACCCCCAGTACGAGATCCTAGAAGTCCAAGCCTTGGAGCATCTCCGACGCCTTGTGGTCAGTGATTTCTCCTCACGGGACGTGACCCTTGTCTTTGAGGTCATGGATGTGGTAGTGGACATCACCAGTGACCACTATGGGAGTAGGGAAGGCGGTAAGGGGGAAGTGGAGGGTCCAGCGATCCTAGAGATTGCTTGGACGTTGGTCTTGCCATCATTTGAGGATCGGGAGAGATTGAGAAAGCAGCTGTGTCACACATGGCAGGAGATTCATGGGCAAGAGCTGTCCATACAGGTCAATACATGAGACTGTCTTCCAATCTTATCTAATTCAATAGCTGCAGGAACTCTTTTCTATTTTCTATCACAAGAATGTAACAATAAATAGTGAGGCTGTTATTTGCTAATTTTCATAGTTATATGTGCATTACATGTTTATTCAACATAGGTGTCAATTTTTTGTATAGCAAGGATTTTTTGTGAAGATTTTCCCTTCAATTGATTTTGTTAATCAAAACCTCACAACTGCCTGAATTTGAAAGATTTGCGATATTAATGGAGGAAATCAACTTCAAAGGCTGAAATCTTTCTTGTAAGCATGCAAAACATTTCAAGTAATGCTGGGTTTTCATTGAAAAAAGATCTTTTAAATGTTTTAGAATGGGATCTTTTTGGAATATTTTTGGAAGAAGTGCGTAATTGAAAAATTGTATAGGTTGAATAAGGGAAGAATATTAGGTACTGTAAAGAAATCAACATTTTATAGAAGAAAACTAAATGAAATACTAGAACTGAATGTATATTTTCTAAAGGAGGAAATTAGAGATGTCAAAATTTATTTTAATAAAAAGATACATTATTTTATATATGTTTTTTTTTTCTTTTCTTTCTTTTTTTCAAATGAAAATTTTGAACTTTGTTTATTTTTTTTATTATCTCAGAATGTATGTGTGAAAACCACATTGATTAGAGCTGCAGGTATTTAAATTAAATTATGACAAATTTGCTCTAGTATCAATACATATAATTTGTTGTAGCAGTTTATTAGGAATGGAAACTTTTGTTTGAGGAACCATTCATATAAGCTAATTTTCTAATAATATTGTAATGTGCACAGTAACATTTATGAGAAAGTTAGGGCAAGGAACCATGGTCGACCATTGCTTGATGGTGATGCATGCTCACTAACAATCTAGTGCGAACCCGACTGATTCAAGTCTAGTGACTAAACTTTTGTTGGAATGTTTTTTTTCAACAGAAGTATAAATTATTCTCATATTTTCTTTCACACCGTCGGCATAGCGAAATATGTTTCATTTTTGTAACAACTCTTGTGCATCGTGATTCCTTCATGGTAGGTCCCATGAAGTTAGATTAGACTAGTCACCATTAGCATGCATGCTTATAACTATATATGTATTTATGAAACTCCATCCAAGAATCAGGCACTTCTCGGAAGTAGTGAAGTGGCATTACATGTGAAGAGAACTACAATCTGCCATGACTTCAATGTAATGTGATATTTTAAACAGTGTTGAACAACACTTACCTTATAGGCTTAAAATACGTTATTAGTGTAAATTTAAAAACTCGTATTCTCATCTGTTTGAGGAGTAAATAAACCCAGTTTTGTGTTTGGTAGAAAGTGCCTGGTTTTTGGCATGGAGTGTTACAGATGTTTCTTGAAAATTACAGAATTGGATTGAATGTACTCCTCCAGATCCCAACGATGTACCACCCCTTTATGACATGGTCTTGAGGACACGATTGGGCGGAACTTTCTTAGTTAATGCAACACCTATGTAAAGAGAAGCAAGTGTTCTTATCAGAACACATAGATAAAATCATGCCTCTACACATGTACATGTACATGTAGTACTCATTCACATGTTGTCAGTATTCTTGTCAGTTTTTCTCATTGTATGTTTTGTTTGTTTGGCCATTTCTACAGGAAAGCAACACACAGGTAGTCAAAATAAGTTAAAAACTGTTATTGTGATTCAAGAAAATTCATCATTGAATGCGCCCTCATGCAGTCAAAAATACGCTCAATTTAATTAGACTTTAAATAAAGGACCCATATCTCTGTTAAATACTTTTTGTAACTTTCTAATGTTAAACTACTTATTATAGTTGATATAATGGTCTTTACTTTTACTCCATAAATAAAGTGTTATTTAACAGACACCAACAAACATTTCTTCATTATCTTTTTCCTCTCTTGTTTCATGCTAAGGTACAAGGTCATAGGGCGCATCTTTCTTTTCTTTTCTTTTTCTCCTCTTTTTACCTATCCATCCTAAGGTATGTATAATGTCCAGTGGGCTAGCTAACAGCTCCCGGAATTCTGGAGATTTCCTGGGCCCTTTTCTTCTTCTTCTTCTTGTAAAAATGGGTAGGGCATGAACCAAGCACCTTCAGCTCAGTATTCACTCTTTCTTACTGAGCTTTCATGAGAATCTTAATGGATTTTGATGAATATTACAATGGTCCGACATAGAACATTTTTCTGAAATGTTTTCCCCTGGCTATACCCTTTGATTTTTGGCTTATCTGAGGGCTGACCAAGGGCCTTGGAGTAGAATTTCTAAGGGCTAAGGGTTACCTCAACTCTGAGACTCAATGGGCCATGAACTGGGAGGTTGCTGGGCAGTCAGTCAGCCAGTGGGCTGGGCTGAGGGCTTGGGGTGTAGGGGTGATGGGCTGGGAGGTTGCTGGGCACTCAATTCAGCCAGTGGGCTGGACTGGTTGGACTGAAGGCTTGATGTGATGGAAGGAGTAGCTTGGCATGGGATGATAAGGCTGGGTGGAAGACGTTGATTGGTTTATTTTAACCACATTTATTAAACATTTAAATACAGTCCTATAAATTTATTTAATTTTATTGATTTACCACTGTTGCCTTAAATCCCTACAGTTAAATTACATCACCTTTACCCACAAAACAAGACTTGTTGTCTACTCCCATGTAGGCCCACATGTATTCTTTCAATTCGTTTTGAATTGTTCCTTTTAATAAATTCCACCCTGCAGTAAAATCAAATGAACCTATACCCAAATAACAAGACTTTTCTCTACTCGGCATCCCCTCCCCAACCAAGCCCAGTCCTATACCCATCCCAATCATGCCCACCCCCAGCTAGCCATCCCCAGCACGATGATTCACTGCTAGTCCATCTGCCCTACCCTCATATCGAACCCCCAGCCCTGGTGGCAGTCATCTACCCAGCTTGCTCATACCTATGTCTAACCAACCACGCCCCAGCAAAATTACTACTAGCCCATCTCCCTTACCCTCAAATCGAATTCCCAGGACCTGGCCCCAGTCATCTTCCAGCTTGATCATAATCATATCCAACGAGCCACACCCCAGAAAACTACTATCTGTCAGACTCTCGCATTTCTGTTCATTACCGAGAGATCTTGCGGGAGCCAGTTATGTACCCCTGTGGTCATTAGTGTAATTTGCATGATTTCATAAAATGAATTTTGCACAGCTCATGAGTTGAAGGCTGATATCCACAAAAATAAATAACAGCAGACACATAAGCACCTGTTTATATATTTTATTAGTCTTGTTAACACGAAAAAGTTAATTTATTCAGATTTCCTTGAAATCAACAGATCTGTACAACAACCATCTGGTGGGCTTCACTTGCTTCAAATATGGACATTGTGTAAAATGTAATTGATTTCTTCAGTCATATTGGTGTAAAGATACTCGTAACATTGGCGTGAGGTTGTTAAGGTTTGGGAATGTTGCACACAGTTGTGCTAGCTTATTCGCCATGAATTAAGATCTATGAATCAAGATCTATGAATCAAGATAAAGCACAGTATTGGAAATTATTTGTAAATTTTGTTCTGCTGTATCTTCAAACAAAGAAAAGTTATGTCAGTAAAATAGACCCTTCCCATGAAATATGTAAGTTACACATAACACTAGTACTGGGCAAAAATGATGGTGGCATGACACATATGCGCTTGTGCATCTGCCTAGTCTACAACTTTATGGCATTTTCCTGTTTACATGCCGTGAATGTAATTAGAGCATTTCACAGGAAGGGTTGATAGATGCAACTACAACTGCTGGTTTGCTGGACTAACTGGATCATGACAAGGCAAAGCATTGGTAATATTGAGACATCTATCATCGACTAATGTTAAGAAATGCATGTTGGCAAAATGTGATAAATGTACAGCATTGGTTAGCTTCAGTGTTCAACATGCTTCGACAGAATTTCAAGATAACTTGCAAATGCCTGAACCACATTATGCACATCTTATCCAGATTACCTTTGCACAGAAAGGCATATGTGACATGAGGCAATTTACAGGCAACAAGTTCCAGGCACTCTCCAAGAAGAAAGGCATACATATTTGAATGTTCTTCTATTTTCCTTTGGGATCGTAAGACATTGTTTTAAAAATTACTCCTATGCTACCAAAGTGGTCCTGTAGCATGCACTGCAGTTGGTTGCCTCCAAGTTGCCTGTAAAAGTTGCCTCGTGTGACAGGGCCGTGATTACAGACACATTTTATAAGGGAGCCTGATTCATTTTCTCCAAGTCTCAGTTTTTGTACAGTCATACTCAGGGCACCTTTACCCAAGGGTATGTTTTTCCAACGGCACTCTGAAGAAAAATTCTGGTTTTAAGCCTGAACTTTGAACACAATCTTTTAGTTTTTTAAAACTGTTGTACCAAGCCTAATCTTTACAAGTTACATCATGTAGCAACATCCTGGACACAAGCATTATTGAAAACTAACTTGATAAGGCACTGTTAATCATTTACATATTTTCGTTTTTACCAATTATCTCTGGCATATATACATGTACTCCCAATTCTGTGGACGGTCTCTATAAAAACGAAATTCCAAAAACAAGAATGGCTGGAATATTTGGTTTTAGGCACTGAATTGACGAACAATTTTTCATTATAATTAATTACAATTTTTCTAACAAGTTTCTTAAAACTTGTGCTTAAAAAGATTTTTAGGCACTAATGAAAATCAAAATTATGCACCAAGGGAAAACAAGTAAGGCCATAACATGTCATTGTTTGAATGTAAATTTGTCCACTGTTTGAAATATACAATAATAACCAGACCCCAGTCCATAGGTTTTCCTTGATATATGTACAAACAAATACTTCCATGAGATACCAGTGAATACAATTTTGTCTCACTTCTTTTTCTTTCCTTTCTTTCCTTTCTTTCCCTTCTTGCCTTTTCCTTTCTTGCCCTTCCCATCATCTTCATCTCCTCCTTCCGCTGCCTTGGCTCTCTTCTTACCGAGGGGTGTCTTGGCATACCAAGTCTAGAAAAGAAGAAAACAATAATCAGTGTTTTGCAAACTTTGTATGCCTAGGAATTTAATGCAGAACTTCACAACATCTGTAACTGTACATATGTGTTTAGAAATTTTTTTCCCACTGCTGCAGTGTCATCGCAACAAATCTCCTTATTAACACATTTTTTCAAATATTTTCCTCAACTACAACGAAGTAAGTTTATAAGAAATCAAAACAGAGTGTCTTTGATATGCAAAGACTATCTAGTGTATGAGCTTTTGCATTTCTAGTTTGTTAATTGTAGACAATTTCCTGCAGTTTTTGATCATTACAATCCTGGTCAGAATTTAGCATGCATCCAAGTAGTACCTTCAATTTTGAGAGTCTCTACTGTACAGGTACCAAATAAAAATTTAGGACAACTACAGTATGGAGGTCACAACCTGTCCAAGTGATCCATTCCAGAATGGAAAACTTTTGAACGCTAGGTGGCAGCAGACTTACCAGGTAAATTACCATTGTTTACGTAGCTCTGAGCATATGTACATATTGGGAACAATGGATTTATCTGGCAAGTTTGCTCCCATCTAGGGTCCACCAAAGTCTTCCATTGTAGCACATCTTTTAAATGGCATTCCGTGTACATGTACTTATTAAGAGCTGATTTACCTTGAAAGCCTCTTCCTCTTCTTTATAAATTGGATCAATCCGAGCCAGTGGAGGGATAAACTCAGCTGCTGTCAGAGCCCTCTTGTTAAGTTGAGCAATGCGGCGATCAGTCAAGACTTGCTGGCATGATGTGAGGATGTGCTTCTGGGTGTAGCCATCGGTTACCTTGGCCAGAGAGCTGATGTCCATTGCATTGGTCAGTATGCCACTGTTCTGGATGATCAGATTGCGCCATAACACTGTTTAAAGAGAAATGTGTAATAAAAGTTCTGTGAAAACAACTGCACAAGAAGAGTCAAGTTTGGTCACCCTGAGTTTCCAGTCAGCCAGCTTGTACTTTGGGAGCCAAAGCAAGGCCGAGGATACCACTCGACATAAAAGAAGCAGAGAGTAAGTCTGTAGCGCTGCATAACAATCTAGCTGCTCAAATATGACATGCTTTACTTGGTTACAAAAATGTCAGTGAACTCTTAAGTTTGATAAAAGTATGTCTTGATTTTCTTGTTTTCCCTTAAAAATGTGGCTTAGTGGTTTAAGTAGTATGTTGTTGTCCAAATATTAAGCACACTTTAGACATATTTAAAACAAAAGTCAAGTTACTCATTTCACTTGTACATCAATAATCTACAACAAATTATCAGGAAGAACAATTTCTCAGTATGTTTCAGGCGTGATATTCTTCCTACTTTAGGGAGTATCTCAAAATTTGGAAAAATCAGTGAAATCGTCTATCAAAGCCTATACCATTATGTATAGGTGAGCCCTCTTTCATTGTCCAAGGCCAAATATCATGCTTGATTTTTATAATACCTAACATTCGATGTCAAATTTAGCAATTTAGTGATGGTGTTGTTTCACTAAACTGAGATTAGTTCCAGACTATAAGCTTTCTGAACTGTAGCTATATACTCACAATATCTTGATGCATAGTCTGGTCTTGGGATGAGGATGACTTTCTGGAAGGCACCAGTCAGTCCCTTCATCTCGCACTCATAGGGTGACCGCGATGTCCCCACGAACAACACACGATCCTCTGGCTTCATCAGCTTCAACATCTTAGGGATCTCCTTCTTGAGTCTCTTAGGATCAGTCTGTCAAGAAATCAAGATTGGAGAAATAGAAAAGATGTCGAAGTTTAGAGCTTCTTCCTTTTACATCGATAACAAAAGACCTATGCCAGCCAGCCTCACTACTGTTGATAACTTTCACCACTAACCCCTGGTAGGGATGTTCTGAAAAAGAATGCTTATTGGCTACTGACAGCACTTGTATGGAGCTTATGGGGTGCTTATATAACGCTTAGCACGCAGTCTTGTTTAAAATGATTCATGTTTGACATGGTGATTATTTGAATTTTCTGATAATCGCTCATCAGACTGTGCATCTTCCTATAGACCAATCTAGTTTTGCTCATCTGCTTATCTCCTGTACAATTTTCCCTACCATTACTAGGATGCTTGCATGTGCCTTTCAGGCAGGTTATATCTTACATAATGCTGGCACTTTGTATATAGTTACATCACCCTTATTGGTGGAGGATGCTTATAATGCATAACAAATGACCACTGTGTGCCAAGTATGGAATAGTAAGCAAATAATGAATGTTTACAAGTTTTTTCATGAGTTGAAAGATGGAATGTTCCATTCAACATGGTAAAATCTAGTAGAACTGAATATTTCATTTTCAACAAATGAAAATATTCTCTCTATTGCACAAATGCAAAACATTCATTATTTGTAGATCATGGTCAATTGGAGGAAAAAACAAAAACAACAAAATGTACAAGATTGTATTCTGGCATCGTATGAGAGCGTTTCATACTGCTGTGTTAAACGTGGAGTGCCTGTGGTGTGGTTTAGTGTGTTACAGACCGTGCAAGTCTAACCTATATACAAAGTGCCGGAATGATTCAAGATATACCCTCAGATTCAAACTTTTTTTTGACCACTTTGATGCCAGGCACATTGCTTTAATGTGCGAAGGACACATGTGATTGCTTGATTAATTATTGACGCGTGATCAACAAACCCTCCAATCAAATGACAAAAATCTACTTGGGTGTTATATAATGCCTACCAAGTAGATCCATCAATAATTTGGATAAGAAAAAACTTCTCAGCATACCTTATCAGTCTTTGGAACCTTCTTCAGCCATGTCCTCTCAGCATCGCCAATGAATATCACCGATGGCTGTAAGTTTCTGCCAACTTTCATCACCATGTGCATCAACATCTGCAGGCCACTCTTCCCTGGGTACTTCCCTGCTATGTTTGCTGCCGTCAGGTCAAACAAGTTGGCTCCCGTCTCAGTGCAGATGGCATTGATCAGGCTGCGTTTACCGGTGCCACGGGGACCGGCTAGAAGCATTGATTTGATCAGGGGTGATTTCTCATGGACAGCTTGGGAACCTGTGAAAAAAATGGAAGATTCCATATTGTGTTATATTTTGATTAATGAAATTGGGTAATGGCCCAATCACAATTTGGTTTTGGCTTTCTTTAGTAATAGTGTTGATTGGGGTTTTGTTTTTTCTTGACAATAATTTGCAGGGCTTTGGTTTCAAACAGAAAACTTCATGAACTTCAAACTTTGTATGTTAAAAAGTGACTGATTTTGTTTAAATTTTAATCCATGTACATGTAAAATGAATAAACAAGTTCACACTCTTGTGATCTTGTACACCATGCCTTGATAAATATGCTAATCAGCCGTACCATTGGATTGTTCAAATCATATTTATTTCTAATGAAACTTTGTTTAAAAAAATGAAGCAAAATGATGTACAACTGAAGCACTTCTTATTCAGCTTGTCAGAGGAGGATGGTTTTAATAGTCAGGTCCTGATTTGTAATTTTTAAAGGCAACTTGGGTTTTGGCTTTGAGCTGCGTCAGGCATTCTAAGCTTGCTACCCAGTCAGATGGTTCATCGACCAATCATGCAATCATGATAAAACAACAATGTACTGCTTGTATTTACGCAAAACCTATATATATTTGTGTGATCCAAAAACTATTGTCAACTATATTGACTTTACACTGAGTGATGTCACGCCGGAACTATCTATAATGATAGACACTAATGGATTGCACTAATGGATTGCATGACAATATTGAAGAATAAGACTTGGTGAGTTTTCTGTCATAGCCACCGGCAAAGCCATTAATTCTGACATGCATGATATTGCATCATGTATGATATTGCATCATGGTGATGTGAAACTTTGAGGATCTAGAGAAAGTCAGGAAAATATCTCTTCAAAATAATTCAACCACTTCCTTACCTAATGGAAGGATTCCATAAAGCGTCACAAGATGTCTGACATCTGACAATGAGGGCATCGGCTCAATGTTGTTCTGTCGTAGCGTTGTACCAAGGTAGCTGAATTCACCCAGGTAATCCTTCATTCCAAACTTTGGAGTTCGTACAATGATTCCTTCATGAACAAGCTCCTCATACAGAGATTCCATTGTCCTAAAATAACAAGTTGGTTTCCAAGGAATTAGAACTTCTTTTTTGCGTGAAACATATCATTCTTTTGCAGTTTATCCATTTTTCGTGTACAATCCATCATAATTGCAGCTCAGTTCAATCAACAGACAAAGAACCTGCAGAACGCTCAGTGAGTTTTCTAATATTGTTTTTTACAGCGGCTCTTTTTAGCGTGTATGGCAAAATGATACCACATGTTACTCATGTATGGACAAATTTAGCAAGATCATTAAAAACAAAGAAATGCTAAATGCATGTTGCTATTCACGAATGTCACATGGTATATTTGCCATACTCGATAGTCATGTAATATCACTATGCCATGTTCACAGCATGACACAAGAGTGAAGTTGATCTCAACATTCTCTGGGTTAAATTCATTTGGTTCAATCAGAGAAAAAAACAACATACAATTAAGGACAAAATAAACACTGAAGAATGAAATAAATTTTGAAGGAAAAAATAAATACTAGAGTACAAATACAAATAAATACATGAACATGTTCACAAAAACTCAAGGATTTATATCCACAGGTGATGAGGAAACTATCAACAAGTATATTAGGAAAGTTTGCATCTACTTTTAGTTGAATTTCTAATAACTTTTTCAAACATTTAGTGCTTTTAAGTGAAAACATGGAACGCAACTAATGTAAATACCCCACAGAGAAATAAGCAACTTACACTTCTCAACCTTGAAACTAAATTAACTTGTGACGAATTCATTTTTCTTCCCTCTAATACATCCCTTCATTTAAAACAAAAACCATCTTGATGACTTAATCATCATTTCTGAGAATGATCAACTTCAGATTATAACTCACCTTTCTGGTGTGAGATCCTTCTCTTTTTTGCCTTTCTTTCCCTTCTTTCCGCTCTTCTTACCACTCTTCTTCTTCTTCTTCTTCTTCCCGCTCTTCTTGCCGCTTTTCTTGCCCTTTTTCCCCTTCTTGCCTTTTCCCTTGTCCCTGTCAACAGCCTGCAACAAAGGAGATGTTCATTTGGGAATGATTAAAATCCTTTTCAGCAAAGTTTTCAGCAAATACAAAAACTGACCTGTGAACATTCCATGGGTGTCCAACTGTTTACCTTCAAACTTTATTAAGAACAGTGTTATTTTCTATCAAGGTCTCTCATGGTGAGGGGAGGAGGGGGGAGGGAACGAGTGGTCTCTTTTTGACCTTTGTAAAAAAACGTGACCCAAAAATCCAAATCTTATAAAACTATCCAACAGTTGGAACCCATCTGGAGGAACCCTTTTGTTTAGCTAACCATTTCTAAAGGTAGGGTCATAGATTGTTTCTGTTATCTTAATGCTGATTTGTAGGCAAAATATTCAAGATAAAAGGAGGACGTACCAGTTTAAGATTCTTGAGTTCCTGTCTCATCAACTCATCCACTTGAGTCCTTATCTCTACCTCTACTTCCACTCTCTTCTCTTCTTTGATTAACTCCGAGTCGTGCTTCTGACTGAAATTATGCTCCTCGTTACGGTCCTTCCAAACGGCTGAAAATAAAGTTTCAAAAACAAATGGAGATATGAGATTATTTACAACCTAGACTAGCCAGACTGTTTACGTCGCAGTCTTCAGGCTCTTTGGCACTTATTGCAGATAGTTCTCATTGAGTTCAAAAAAGAGTAAATAAAGTTACTGGGTGAACTTACTGTCATACTCCTTGGTTGAATCCGTGACAGTGCCAAGAAAGTTAGATGGTTGTAGCTTGAATCCCTCTTCTTCTTCCTGAATAAAAAACACAAACAAATTTGAAACATTAATCAAACAGTACTGGTGAAAAATTCTGAATGGAAAACAAAAATGTTTCACTTAAAAGACAACTGCCAAGTTTTATAGTGATTCAAGATCATTGTTTGGGTTTTACCCCTACACCAATATGTGATAAGAACTATATACTTGGTGCTTCCAAGTCCTGTAGAAAAAAAAATCACAGGCTGCTTTGGTTGCTAGAGAAGAGTCCAATTTCATGGCTCAGCTTACCACGAAATGCTACGCTTTCACCCGATTTAGACAGGCGCTCTAGAGTCGTGCCGAACCAAATTATTTAATTTAGTAAATGAAAAGTACAAGAAAAGTATGACTGAACCCACTGGAAGTTAAAATATCCCAGTCATTCGGAACAACTCTGGAGCATCTTGGTTTCAGACGTTGATCTTGTCATGAGTCAAACCTAATGTAAACAATATGTTAAGTTTGCCTGTCTGAAACCAAAATTTGTTAGGGTCAAAGTTGCTCCTAATCTATTTGGTTTGGCTCATCTCTGGAGCGTCTGAACCAGGTGTTACAGAGCCCTGTTAAGCACATCATTCTATGGGACATAAGAGTAAAATTGCACAATAAGCAGAGCCATGAAATTGGGCCCAGGTGTCTTAACTACAAAGAGTGCCCCCCATCAAGAGGCCAGTTTGAAACTAAAATCATACTCTTCACCCCTCACTCTTCTGCAATTATTACATCCACAAATAGTCACATCGTGCTCGATGCAAAGCTACAACCACATAACCAATCTTTTCTAGAAATGGAAACATTGTTAGATGCCCTCTTTTTTTCCAATTTAGGTTGGTTGATGAATATGCAAATGGTGCTGGAGCAAGAACACAGAGCCAGCCTTGTGTGGGATTCATAAGCCTGGAAAGAACAAATTTACCCAGCTGCCAAATGTCAATTGATTGGTCATTACAACTTAACTGACCATTCACTTCTATTCCCACAAGGAAACAAACATAAATGTCAAACAAATAAGTAAACACAATCTCTCTTTTAGTAAAAATTTACTTGTATGCACTTTAAAACAAAAATGACAATTCTTACCTCATCATCTCCTCCTTTACCCTTCTTTCCCTTCTTTCCTTTCTTGTCTTTCTTTTTGTCCTTTTTCTTGTCTTTCTTATCTTTCTTTCCTTTCTTTCCTTTACCCTTGTCATCTTCTTTGTCTCTCAGTTCAGCCTCAACCTAAAGAGGACAACAATTTATAATCGACATGAAGTGAAGGATTGATCAAGGGAAACAACTTTGATTCATTTTCATGAAGTTCCTAAGAGCATAAATTAACATAAGATAGACAAAAATTGCTTTATGAAAGAATGTCATGTAAAACACAAGGGTTGCAACTGGTCCTATGAAACCAGCGTGCTATTTTCCTTTTAAAATGAGCGTAGTCTTGTTTAACCACACAAAACAGTTGCATGCTGTTTTCCCTGAAAATACAGAGCATGGTCTTGTTTGATTTTCCGAAACAGCTGCATGCTGTTTTTCCTAAACTCCGAGGATAGAGGCTCGTTTGACAATATGCTTCTTGAAAACTAGAGGATAAGAAGTATCTTAAAGGTACCATTTCTTTAACTGAGGCTGCATCGTTGATTCACGTTACAGTGCACCCTCTACGGTTTGCCTAAAAGATACCATTTTCTCAGTGTATTGAAGGAAAAAGGTCAACAAGTATATGTCCTC
Organism: Pisaster brevispinus; assembly: GCA_023634235.1. Taxonomy (NCBI): domain Eukaryota; kingdom Metazoa; phylum Echinodermata; class Asteroidea; order Forcipulatida; family Asteriidae; genus Pisaster; species Pisaster brevispinus. The sequence goes on from JAMKCF010000004.1 coordinate 18,444,483, forward strand.
ACACAGCGCCCACTGCATGACCCTAATTGTTTAAGTTTGTTCATGGTTTGCAAAGTAGCAAGGTTGAATTTTTCTGCTTTTACAGCATAAGACTGTATTGATTTTGTGAGGCTGGTGACTCTTATTCATGGCTATGCTAATCATTTAAAGATCACAAAGTGCCCACAATTGAGACTTGATTTGGACACTGAGAGTCAGATTTCTTGCGGAGTTATGTGATTTTTTTTTTAGGCGACCCTTTTTGGGGAAAGTGGCCTTTCCGGGATAAACTGTTAAAGGTGCACTGTATTGTGAATCACCGGTATTGTGAATCACCGGTATTGTGAATCACCGGTATTGTGAATCACCGGTATTGTGAATCACCGGTATTGTGAATCACCGGTATTGTGAATCACTGGTATTGTGAATCACCGGTATTGTGAATCACTGGTATTGTGAATCACCGGTATTGTGAATCACCGGTATTGTGAATCACTGGTATTGTGAATCACCGGTATTGTGAATCACTGGTATTGTGAATCACCGGTATTGTGAATCACCGGTATTGTGAATCACCGGTATTGTGAATCACCGGTATTGTGAATCACCGGTATTGTGAATCACCGGTATTGTGAATCACTGGTATTGTGAATCACCGGTATTGTGAATCACCGGTATTGTGAATCACTGGTATTGTGAATCACCGGTATTGTGAATCACCGGTATTGTGGCATTGTCTCTCACCTCAGCTGGGTCTTTCTCCTTAAAGATGGCTGCTGATCCACCTTCATCCTCAGCCGGGTAGTCTGGAAATTTGCCCGTTGCATCTCTGAAAGAAAAAGGGCACAGAGAATACTGAAATAACTAGGGTGATTGATATACGTCTGATTTGACGAAGGGGATGATCTTCAAGTGCAATGAGTGCTGCACATGGTGTACATTATAACACCCCTTACAAAGATTCTGCATTTGGATTGGTTTAGTGCGCATCACATATGTCTTAGTTTTACTAAATACACACAGCAATCAATGTACTATAGGCCTTATGCATATGACGTCATTTGAGTAGGGCGCCCTCGTCTACAGGTCAAAAGGACGTTTATCATTGGCCAGTCATGTGTGCCTCGCGTACAAATCTGTGCATTTTCAACATCGATTTACCTCTAAGATGGCGGCTGTATTACTTCAATGCATATGGTCTATACCCGAGAGAAACCAATATCCCACAGCAACCAATGTACTTTACCCATAGCAACAGCAGCTTCTCGGTACCTAGACGTCTCGGCACAATACATGTTTGGGGTGTTAAAAAACAAATATTGACTGTTTTAACTTTTGCTATGGTTAAAACTCCGACTCCCTCGTTGATCCCCGCAGAGCTCTATTTTCCCTCGGCTTCTCCTTGGAAAAATTGAACGTGTCGAGGATCACCTTGGGAGTTGTTGTAGTTTTAACCATAGCACTCCAAGCAGTCAATATTTATATACTACTCTTGTATCATTTGGGAACAAGTCTGTGCCCACATATGAGACTCAGACACTGGAGACTTAGATTTCTGAACTTAGACTTTGTCATGACGATTGAAAACTCAAATACAAGACTTTTGTAGACTATATGATTATGATTTTACCTGCATTCCAAGAACCACTGGCGGACCTGGTCTTGCATATTCTCCTTCATGTCTGGTCCCTCAACTTCTCTAAGCTTGTCTTTAATGGTCACCAATGCCTGTTGAAACTCACGCTCATGCTCTGTTTGTGTCACTCTACGATTGGACTCAGTGCGGTCTGCGAGGATGGTCGGGGCCAACTTGGGATTGCTTGGAGGTGGTGGAGGGTTCTGTCAGTTTGACCACAAAAAATAAGCAATTTTAGTAAGATTAAAATTACTGGTACTGTTCAAAATAAAGAAAGCGAATCTCAAAAGCAGAAGGGGATTCCCCTGATTTTACATATAGACTTACCATTCCAATAAACATTAATTCCTCCTCGCGTTCACGACGCACTCTCTTCCTTATCGCACAGCCTTTCCAAACCTATTTAGAAAATACATTTACAAAATTAATTTTCAACATTGAGCAAATCATTTGAAAATACGAATGAAATCTTGTCTGGGGAATCTGTCCATTTGGAGGCTCACAAAGTGACTGTATGTGGCCATTTGTAAATCTAGCTTTAAAATGATCCAAAAAGCTGGGCCTAATCTAATAGAGCTAATTAAGCACAAAAAGTAGGTAAGCACAACAAAATGACGCTTATCATATTAGGTTACCAGCCAAAGTACCACCTATGACTGGTATCTTGCTCAGTTTTGCTATACCTTTGCTTTGCATATTTTTAAGCAATATTTTCTGCTTGAGCAACATACATCAAATTGGAATAAAATAATATTTGACTGTATGTAATCAGCACGACAGGATCAACGTGGACCCACAGTTCTTAAAAGATACCATCCCTATGCTTTAACTTTCTTTTATATTCTTTTAAGAGTGTAAAATTAATGCTTAAGCTTTGCTTGAATTTTGTTTAGACATTTTGCACTTAGGTACGTGCCTGCACACAGTTAAAAATTGTTATGACATATAAAATTCAAGGTTATTGTTGTGAGCTGAAAGTCTGAAATTGAGACGTGGACTACTTTAGGATACCAGTCAAATACTTAGATGGTCCCCACCTTCTGGATTCTAACAGCAGCTACATCAGCATCGACAGTTGGTGCCCCGCGATTTGCAGCCATTCTTTCTCTCTCTTCCTGAAGACGAATTTCACGCATGAACTTTGCCCTCAATCGACCTTGCCGTGCTCTCTCATGCACCTATAAAAAAATGTCATAGAAGAAAATGTTTAGGGAACTAAGTTTTAAAGTTCATTTCAGATCCCTTTCACCTGTGACCACAGTTTGAATCCCAGACCTGAACCTTGGATGTGAATTGGGGTTTAGTCTCTGCCTGATTGTGTAGTTTTTCCAGATTTTGGGTTTTTCTCCAACATCTAAAACTGACATCATTAACACATGTATCTTCAGGCCCATGCTACCCGCATTTGAGCATTTCTTGGTTTCATAACCAGAAATATAAAAAAAAAATTATAACAATTTGACACTGTGGTCAAGTGGTCAGAGTGCAGGACTTGCAATCACAAGGTTGTAGGTTTGAATCTGACCAATCTAAACCGCTGAGTTCACAATGACTAGAATAAGTATTACTGTCTAGTTACTGGATTACAATTTATTGATTTGTGCAGTTCATAATCTTAGACATTACACCAATGTTTGTATGAGAGAAATTGGCTGTTGCCAGCTTGGTGTTTATATCTCCTGGTGGGAGCTTTGCCGAGTTCCCTTGTTGGGAAGATCATCTTAACAAACAAATAATAATAATTTCCAAAACAAGAACAAAATGAAGAAAGGAAGGTGAAATTTTTGAAGAATTTGGCATATAAAAGAGCCTCATAGTAATTGTTATTGACTAATTTCAGGTTAAATATTGTTTGGCAAATGACACTGTTTTAAAATCTAGAACTTTGACTTGAAGTATTAGATTACCTGGACGAGTCTTGCTGCCTCATCAGTTGTCATGGTAACCTCTTCTGTCTTCTCATCAGGAGGACCCATCTTGGCCAAGATCTGCCCAAGAAGCTTCTCACGTTCCTGGAGGATCTTAGCTCGTTCATTAATGAAGTACTTTGGGATGGGTACTTCGATGTCATTCTGGGGCAACAATCATATCAAATTCACATTTCTTTAATTCTATCCTTGGGAGGCCTGTGTGAGACCCTTAACCACAATTTCTTTTTCCCTCGGATTGGAAATACAGCTATAGGTCATGTGCGTTATGTAATGCCAAGTGTTTATGGCATAGTTGGCTCCAGATTGCACCACATCGCCTTGTAAACCCTTACAGGGTGCTATATAAATGGCTCTTATAATAACAAACATAGCTCTGCATACCTCTCTCATAATAATGAGTGAGTTGAGATGCCAGTCAGCTGCAGCTGTGATAAAGTTCTATATGACGACGAGTGAGTATTATTATTATCGATAATCATAATTTTGCTTTATATAGGATAATACGCTTATTGGCAATCAAAAAAGAAAAGTCTGCTTTAGTTTTTGGGCTTCGATACAATTTAACTCTTTGGATTTTTGTTCGACCTGGCGAGACAGATCGGAATGGCTCAGTGCTTTTTGAAATATAATACAGAAATTTCTATTGCCTTCAAAGAGGTAACCATTTCCAAAGAAAAACCCCCCAGACCCTTTCATGAATGAAATTTTAAGGCCTGCATATTTTGTTGAAAAGAAAGTACACAATAAATTAATTCTTTTAACAAAAGCTGGGTCCTTACTGAAAAAAAATACTCACAGGTGTCAGTTTGAGGTCAGACAAAATATCATCAAAATAATGAAATTCTGAAAACTCCAGCAGAACCATCTCATTTTTGAGTTCCAAAACTCGACCCATGACCCCATCCAAGACATGGTGGAGGACCCGTCTCTTCTGTGGATGAACAACCTGATCATAGCACTGCTCTAAACGATGAAAGATCTGTAAATACTTGATGTAGAGGGTGGCGATGTTCTGAAAGGCCGTCAGTCGATCCTTTTCTGGTTTGACGGGTTCTGTAGGAATCTCTTGGATAATGAGGTCGGTGAGACTCTCTTGAGCTTGGGCCCATTGCCGCTGATAAAACCTATGAAGAGGAGGGAAAAGAGGTGTGTCAGGAGATTAAACTAATATTAGTAATAACATGTGGATAATGAAATTAATATTATTGATATTAAAATTTTAATTTCTGGAATAAACACTTAGGGGGGCCTATTATGCTCTTTTCAGTTTACTACTAAAGCTTGTAATTTGTAAGTTGTATTGTAGATTTGTAATCTGAGTGATAGCAGAAGATTATGTACATTGTTAAGTGCATGTTCTCACTGCAAATAACTAAACCACACATGAAGAAGTGAGAAATTAGAGTGAGAGCAAATATCCTCATGTATTTAAGATTTTGTTTCAAATCAACATTGACACTTGACTTAAGTACACACTAAGTCTTATCTGCACATTAGTCATTTTTTTTATTCATTTTTAATTATGATGTACACAGTCAGCAAAAATTAACAACAGCTATAAAACATTACTGCAAACTAGTAGTAGTGTACTATAGTAAACGAGCAGGCAGTGACCTCGTTCTCGAATCCATGATTTAAGTTACTTATACCCAACATAAGTTAAAGCATGGGGAAGGAAACCTTGAGACCGGTTAGAGAGCAAAGACGAAAGGATTTCAACACAACCTTGACTTGCCACTGGTCACTCTGTCAATGTCCATGTCAGTTGTTTTTCTTATTTCTAAATTCTTGGTTTGCCATTTTCATTACTAAATACGACCTACGTTATGAAATTGACGTTTCCAGACAAATAAAACGTAACCACTTACCCGTGCGACATTTTAATTTAGTTTTATTCACAAGGAGATTAAATACAATATGTCATTCTTGCAAATGATTGCCTCGTTTCACTTTTACTCTCTAAACTTGGGTTGGATGTAAGCAATCAGTCCGGAGTCCTACATTATCCTCTCCTTCCCCACTCTCCCATCACCGGAGGTCTTTTGTTACCATGGCAAGATTGTTTACTTCAGCGACTGACTCCGCCAAAAGAGGGGGCTATAATATGTCGGCCGCCCTCTGTTGAGATGTCTGTGGTTGAGTTACATTATATTTTCCCCTCAATGTTGTCCATTCATGATGCTCCGTATGTTTAGTTTATTTTTCTTAAAAATTTCGTTAGCGAGAATTCTAGTGATAGTCGCTGAGCCCCAAGTACAATGAAGTACAAACAATTACTAAATATGGTAAGTGTCCTGTGAAAAAGTGTCGTCAAAGTTGTTGTTACTACTTTATGTTTCAATGATTGTTATGTGAAAATTCGGATATTTGCGAATGTATGCATTAATTTCTTTGAACGGAAACTTTTGCTTTAATGGGTAGATACATCCGGAAACTTTTCAGCGCATTAGAAGGAATTTGTGACTGGAAGAAGTATGTTGGCTTAACACTTGTAGATGAGTAAATGCTTTAATTGGTTTTATGAATACGAATCAGAATGTGTATGAAACAAGCTTTTGAGCTATAGGCTCATTCAAAATACCCCCCCCCCCCGAACGATTAAACTGACCAAAATGGTTAAGTGGTTTCCTGCTAAATTAATGTTGCATAGCTGGATATTTTGTAAGCAAACTGCATAAGCAACCCCACCCCTCCGATCCCCCTGTAGGTTCCTAATGGTTGCCTGGGCTTAAAGTCGTGTAGGCCTAAAGCTAATCTTAAATTTACAGCAAAGTGCAACGTCACAGTTCAAAACACAATGGCAATATTGGCAACAGCATCTTCAGATCTTAGACTTGTGAGTGGAAACAGGCCTATCATGTAACATCCCACCCCGTGGGCCTATACAAGTCTAAGGTCATCATGACTTTGCGTTTTCACGAATGAGACGGGCTTGTTTGACTAATTGTTGTGTTAATTAATCAATGTTTTGGTGTGCTTTTTCTTCTTCTTCATATTATTTATAAGCATTAGCTCTTCGGACAAACACACTGGGGCATTTAAACTGCAGCAGAAAGTCTTAAGTACGAAGGGAAGGACTGTTAAGTAAAAGCATGGCTAACAAGTCAGTAAATACTTTCTTTTTCTATTGTAAAAAAAAGAGAGCAAATCCAAATGTTTTGTTCATCAACCAAGCTGAAAAATGAAGTTTATTAATTTCCATAGATTTAAAAGTTTCACAATTTTATACTGTCCCACGTATTTTTACTAGGCCGCGTGGAGCGCGCATTCTATATCTATGTGTGCACGTTGATTGTGTGTGCGCGTGTGTGTAACGCAAACGTCCCAAATGCCCGCCATCCCAAAATATAGTGCGTGCGTGCGCGCGTGATTTCAAACGATCAGAATCTGGACGATGCAAAATTGAACATGTCAGCTTAAATCATAATTCGTATAGCGTCCCGTGAGTGTAGTGGCAAATGGCGTTTCATCTGAAATCTACGGCACTAGGAAGACGTGTAGTCTACAACCAATATCCCCAGCTGCTCTTACCTTAATTGCAGACGATATGAACAAAGCGATGCAGACATTATGGACAATGCGATGTTTCCAAACGTTTCCTGGATGATAACTTAATATAGCGACGTACAATATGGATGCTACTAACATTATCTTTGTAAAGGAGGCTCCAAGTCCACGTACAGGTGAAGCTATAATGTGAAATCTGCACAAAATTACTAATAAAGTAATAATAATAATTTTCAGAAAGTATCCCGATCTTCTTCTTTTTAAAAACAAAAGTTAAAAGAGAAACTTTGTGCAATTTATCGACACAGATTTTGGGGAAGTCCAATCTAGTGGTTTGCACAACATGTTATAACTCATGTCTGCAAAAATAGCATTGGTAGTGCAAGCATTGGTGGAAAAGACTGAACGAGTCGAATTCGGGCAAAGGTATCTAAAAATAAAAAGTAAATCACGAACTATTCCAAAATAACAGCTACTGAAATGAGAAAAGGGAGCAAACAAAATGGGGGCATTATCAGAAGCCAAAATGAGGCTAGCATTGAAAATGCCCATGGAAAAATCATAAGAAAATCAACCAAAAAAAACAACAACAACAACAACAACAAAACTGGAAAACAATTTTAAACATATTTGCCTTACCCGCCCATTCTCTCTCTCCGATATTTAGGCTAGAAATTCCTCCTTAGGTTCAGCCTGTTGAGCGTGTGGATCAATAACCTACATAAAACAATAATGGCTCACAATAATGGCTTACTATTTGTTTAACAGTGGTTAATGGAAATGTTGTGTATTTTACAGTTGCATGTATTTCTGAATGGTTCAAGCTAAATGGCTTGGTTTTGTAATATCTGGTTTTGATGTACTTTGGTTTCAGTGAGTAGCGGAAGTGAAGCCCTAGACATTACTTCGGAGGGAGGAGGAGGAGGAGGGTTACTGGGAGAGCCAGACCACAAGGCTGCTCCTCACCAGAAAAAAAGTGTACGATTCTTGGAGATTGAGGAGAGTGAGCTGTACCATCGCCGTGGTAGCATCCACGCCGAGCTTGGTCAGATGAATAGGATGAAGTCAAGAAGTTCGAGTCAGGTGAAACAGAGAAACCTCTCCCTTGCCGATCGTGCTCCTCCCGTATTCAGCATCGCAAGCTTCACTGAGCCGGGGATTACTTCCACATTGTTTCCCGGAGTGAATCCCAAAAAAGTTGCCGACTCGGAGGAGGAAGTTGACAAGGAGATAGATCGTTTTCTTGAAGAGTCCACCTCTGGTGAGGACGTCACGGATCATTTATGTCACAAAGATTCCATGGGGAGGATGCAGAAGAGGAGGATGACACTGTTTGAGCATCAGCTCCTTGAGTTTCGCCACAGTGAGACGGCTAAAACTTCAATCAAACAAAATATGCAGAGACTTTCGAGCTACCTCTTTGCCATGGCTGTGCTGGCTGTCGGTCTGGCCATTGCAGACCTGGAGCTTAGTTATTCATTCCGGTATAACATAAGTTTGTTTGTGAACGCATCAGCGCAAAATGACACAACAGCACTGGTTGGTTACAGCAGTGCAGGAATCGGACTAAAGACATGTGTCACACTGGTCTCGCTTGGGACGTGCGGGTTGTTGTACGCATACTTCCACCAGCAATGCCGTTATCTCATTATCAAGCACTGCCTTCCCAAGGGGGCATCGGTCTTCACCTCTCCTGACCTCTTGGACTTCCTCCTGGAGTTCGCCTTGTGCATCTTCCATCTCCCTCCCCTTACTGATCAATGCCTCCCCAACGAACTCCAACTTGTGATTTTCCTGCGTCTCTACCTCGTCGCTCGTTACACCAGGGAGCACAACCACATGGCGTTCAGCAAGTCCACTCGGTTCCTTGCGTCCGTGCTGCAGACAGAGCTCGGGAGTGGCTTCTTGATCAAGACTTTTGTCATCAAGTGGCCGTTTGCCATGATCGGAATCTTCTACTGTTTGAACTTGTTTGGAGTCGGGTACTTGGTGTTCGCGATTGATCGCGCATTCAGTCCCATGCAACACAATTCTCTATTGGTAGGTAACACTTAGTCTGCATTCGGCAAAATAGCCTTGTGCAATTAATTTGAAATTTAAAAAACCCAATCAAACACTTGTCTCGTTACGTTACTGCTTCTTTTGAGTTTACAATCAGGACTTTCGAAAATTAATTTTAAATAACGTTAATCACTTCTATTTTGCCATCTTGCTATTTTACCTGACATTATCATACTTTTGTTTAACCACAAAGGATTCGATATGGATGCAAGTCGTTACCATGACGACCCTGGGATTCGGTGACGTCACTCCAGAGTCAGTCCTAGGCAGGGCCTTCGTCGGCATGTCGTCTGTACTGGGTATATTCCTAATGGCTCTACTGATTAGTGTCATACACGAATCATTGCAGATGTCACAACAAGAGAAGAGAATTCTTGCTTACGTAGAGAGGCAAGGTGAGGAAAGTCAAGATCTGTCTCCGTCTTTCACACAAACATTTACATTAGCCCTCCAGTTATTGTTGACTCCTTCACATTAAGTATGGTATATCCAAGGCGAATAACCCACGTGTAAAATGACTGTACGCTGCCAAATCAAAACACTGCAACTTTAAGAGTATCTTTCATTATTACAAATTTGTAAGAGCGGTTCCCACTTTACTGTATTCTCGTGGAAAGTCAGCTGCAACGAACTTAACTACAATGTCATGTGATCTTTATCCAATGCCAGTTCATTCTTTTTACACAAATCCTGCCATAACAGATTTAGTGGATCAGGTGAAGCACCAAGCAGCCTGTTGCATACAGGCCACGTGGCGGCTGTATCAATTCAAACGTAGCGGTTACGACAGCTCGCCACGTCTACGTCGAATTCTTCGACTTGCCAAGTTCAGAGATACAAAGAAGAGATTGGTAAAGGAGCTGTTTGATGTACTTAGCAGATGGAGGGCAATCAGGAACAGTAACAAACAAGGCCAGTAATTGCTGTGTGAACTATTGGTGTCAGAACTTCAACACGCGATTTTGTATTTATTTATTTTGTTAATTACTTTATTTAAAAACACTAAACCACTTGTATAAGATTCAGGGATGAGATTTGATGAATGTGGGCCTGGGCTCCGCCTGATTCTAGACCCAGAGCCCTCCAGATGTCATAATTCAGGAGACTTAATGTCTCTGTGCATCACCAGAAATACAAATTACAGGTTCAAACACAATGTGGACTCTTTCCTACCTTTGGTGACTGCTTTACTTCTTTTAAGAACATTTGAAGGCTCAAGAAGGTTTTGAGAAAATCCTGGAATCAGGAAAAAATCCTGAGAAATCACATGCCTGAAGATAACCGTAGCACCAAACAATTATGTCCCTGGTCATTCGTTCACATCTTCTTTGCATCCTCTATCTTAACAGATGACGGCTGGACTAAGGATTTCGTGGCTGATAACACCGCCATCATGCTGACAGACGTCGCCAGGAAAGTCGAACAGATGGATACCATCTTGAAGAGGAGTCTTGGTATCGAAGAAGATGATGATAGTTATCAAATTGAAGAGAAGGTACGAGGATTAGAAGTTTATTTACCTCTCAGCTTGTGCACATGCATTACTACCTCGTAGAAAACGAATGCTCTCAAAACGAGGCAGGAAAGAAATTGTCAGGTACCCACTCTGAACCGAGAAGTCAAATCGAACTCACTCTCGTTTGGGAAGATTGTTCGAAAATAATAATAATTGGTGATCTCAATGTTAAGCCCACTAGTTATTCTGAGTACTAAATTAAAGAACATCCTCCAATTGATTTTAAATTGATTATGTATCTTGATTTATACTATCTTGTGCAAAGTTCCTAAAGTTGTTTATGTATATATTCCAATCCATGTTATAGGAAGTACATGTGTATGAACTAAAAGAATGCAACGTTTTTAAAACAAAAAATTAATTAGGTGTTTAAAACGTTTTAACGTATTCAATCTGATTGTACAGCTTTGCCAACAGAGAAGGAGCCATACTGCACGGCAACCCGAATCATCTCAACTAGACCGAGTGTTACCGTCCTCAGAGCAGGAGGAGAGTGTACAATGGAAGGAGACGACAAAGGCAGTAGACGCAGACATCGACAGCATTTCAACTGAGACTGTACTACACCATCTTTCAGACCTGGGAGCCAACCTTGAAGAGTCCTACCACAGAACCATGACGGAATTCCAGGCTCTGCAAAGCTTGATCATGGCAAGAACGTCCACAGAGGGCGCTCTTGCGACTCGTGGAAAGGACACCAGTTATTAATTAATGAGAGGAACACAAGTTTTTGGGGTCAATTAATTGTTTACAACTATTTTTTAAAACTATGCAACTGTATTTAATGTACCATGTATTATTTTAATGGTGCTTATGTCTTTGAGTAAATACTTTTGTCTAGGTTAGGCTGAAATGTAGGTTTGTAAATAATAATAGGACCTGTAAATAACCAATAATTTTAGGGCCTAAATAATAACAAAGTATTTTTAAGATTTGCTACAAACTATTCCGAGCTTACATCCATGACCCTATTTTTGTGTGAAATTTAAAAACACAACTATTTTACTGTTTGCCTTTTTTAAAGAGTAAATAAATACCTTTTTATCTGCAAATCATTCTGTATTATTTTCCATTTCCACTGGACCTCCCTGCCACAAGTCACGTTTAGCAAAGCGACTCTCGCTTGTTTACACTTATTCACAATCCCTTTGCGTTACTCTTGATTTTATGCCCCTATTATTACGCGGAAAAATTGTGATTTGAGGAACTGTTGGTAAGCTGAACACCACAAACTAAGTTTCAACATGGGAAAAAATTAAGACAAAGAAATCAATCAAATACATACTTTGACCTGTGTATAATATCCTTCACAGTAGATATTCACAAGCGCCATCTTACAAATATACCACAATGCATCTTGGGAAACCGAGCACAGTTTAAACAAAATAAATCAAGCTGCCATGATGGATGCCATGCTGTAGTTAAAATGTAACTAAGGAGGTTTTTATAGTTGTGTTGTGCACTGCACAGTGCGCAATGATGGTTGCCGGTGTGGCAGGGGGATTCTGCCCCCCCCCCCCCCCAGGCGAATTGTGTACAAACTTCTTCTGACAGAGCGCCCTCTTTTGAATCAACCACCTTCAGCCATGTTAATTTCCCATATGGGGGACAGATTTCCCTAGGACACTGGTGTTGCACCCATTGGGACATGCATATGGACTATTACAAAATCAAGAAAACAATTCTTAAGACAATGTGCCTTTTAAGCGATGTACCATTTTATTTCTTATTTTCATACAAAACACAATGTGCCAATGTACTACACACACTTAATATATTCCATTAGTGTTAGCAATCAATTGCATTCATCAGATGTCATAGGTCAACGGTGCAATATACATGTGGGTGATTCTACACTAAATGGGCACAAATGTGTGACATGGGACGGGAACGTGGAATCGTTATAACAAATGACCTTATAACATCTAAAGGTCACAAATTAATTAATAATTGTTTTTGCTATGAACAACCATGAACAGCTTTGGATTGCAGCGGAAAAGACGGTGACAAAATAGTGACTTTTATCTCACTCTCCCATGCCTCTCTTACAAAGGTATCATTTGGCCCATAAGTCTGGAATTGCCCACGTACATAAACATTGTTGATTTTGTTTTACCTCACACTCTCTTTATCTTTCCTTATTTTATACAAAAAGCAAAGTTTACAAATCGTCAACCCTGAATATTGAAAGAATTCATCAAGTATCACAGTGTGAAAAACCACATAATTTCCATACAGAGATTTAACACAAACACTGATTGTGCATGTTTTGTTATGGATTGCCATAAATATGTGAAAGAGACAGTGATTGAAAAAAAGACCTGCATAACTGTGAATTGGAAATCTATCTATGACAAAGTGGTGTTTACTTTTTTCATGAGGTTCACATGTGTTCTTCATTTCTAACAAAATTCCTTCAGAAAAACTAGCCACATGTCCCCATCAAACCACCCTAGGAGTGCAAGAACACAAACCAACTCCAGGCATGTCGTCTTGATACAACACAAATACAATTTGAGCCAAAACAAATATATAATAAAATTTAAATTTTGTAATTTAAATAAAAACCAAATTTTACGAGATTCATCAAAGGTATGAAACAAGTTAAAATCTAAAAAAAATACTACATGGGCATGTGGTATAATTGACAGTTTGTAAAGATGCACATCTGAAGAGTGAATTCATATTTCTTATAATTTCTTTGCTCGAATCTGAAGATTTTTCCATTTACAAAAACAATCCCTTTAGTATGAGGTATTATTTAGGACTGAGAAACATACTGAGAAACATACAAAGAATAAATTAAATCAATTTATATCCAGTCCAATAATGTAACTAACCATATAAGATGTGCATCTTTTAAAATGCCATTAAGAAAACATTGTGACTTTCAATGGAAAGGATGAAATAAAAGTGTTCTCAATGAGTTAATTTCCTTCTTTTTTTTATAGAAAAGAATAATGCTAAATTGTCTTCCGTCTACCGGCCAACATGAAGACAAGGTAACTGTTATAAAGAAACTATATCTGCTTTTCCTCAGAGCTCATCCTTTAGAGGGTCTGCTTCCTGTTCAAATAAAACAACAGAAAAAGAAACAAAATTTAATGCTAAATGAAAAACAATCCACATGGCTGACATCTCCTTTCTGGTTCCTAAAACAGATGTTTGAAATTATTGTGGAGTTTAAGTGGAGTAACAATCATTGAACTACTAAAACGATTTGAATTTTCTATGCTTCTAGCTGAAACCTTCATGTACTTTCCCAAACTGCAATTTTTTGAGCGTATACGTAAATGTCTACACATCTGCTAGAGATTTGTTTCTGCTTTGTTTGATAACAATCTTAGAACAGTTGGGAAGATGGAGAGTTAGGAATATTTTTCTGACTGACCTCATTTGCTGATTCTTCTGGTGTCTCATCCTTAATTTCATCTTCTACTTCATCATCATCTTCTTCCTCCTCCTCCTCATCGCTTGGTTCCTCTGCATCCTCCTCATCTTCTGGCTCTTCCTCGACCTGAAGTTAAAAATAAACAGGGATCGAATGGAAAGAAAAATTACAAACATGTTTTCTTTAACGGGTTTAACTAAGAACTTTCTTGAATCCACCAGAGCCATACAGCTGGTAGGTCAATACCTATAGAAGCAAGGTATATGGATATGAAGCACTGATACCATGAAAATTAAGCGAAACTTTCGTCTGGATTTATATTGAACTCTTAACCACTTAGAGTTCCTTTTGAAGACTACAATATCACCCAAAATCATTCAGTCTAAAGAGAACTCAAACATTTTAACTTGGATTGGTACATTTTGGCTCATGCTGAAAAAAATGATTGATGGTTTATATTCAGCTTATCCAACTCAAGCACAATCAGGGGAGATAAATTAAGGAGTGTTTAGGTTTGTATTGGGTGGGTTAAAGGGAATTAAGCTCAGGTGACAAGTTCAGGGACAGCCCCTCACCTTCTCATCCAGGTCAATATTCATACTGAGTCGGAGCATTCTCTCCACCCTGCCAGCGAATCCAGCCGAGTCTGGCAAACTGAAGCCAGACCTGAGTACTGCTGTTTCAAACATGACGTTGGCAAGATCCTTTGCTGTCTCATCCTCAGGGTCTGCCTCCACCTTGGAGAGGAGATTTTTAATGAGAGGATGTCTGGGGTTGACCTCCAGTGTCTTTTTCTGTGATTTGTAATAACTGGAAGGAAAACAATGTTAAACTTACTTTATGTCAAAACTGTCATAAATTAGCAAGAGTAAAACGTATCAACCAGCCCCCCACAAGCATACAAACTTAACCGCTCTTGGAGGATTACCAATAATATTATTTATATACCACACACACAGATCCTTGTCATTTGATCCGTGGAACACGCGTCACATTTAATCCTTTATTGTGCCATGTGTACTGCCACGACGCTCCAGAATTTGATATAGGATTCCTATATGGATAAATACAGGACGCTTTGCAGTGTCAGTTTCAAAATAATCATTCCATGCCTGTTTGTCCAAAATGAAGCAGTATTGTGTCGTGGCGGACAAGGTGTCTACATGGAGTCGTCCACATTGTTTAGAAGGGTTTTTTAAGAATTGTCACAGAGTGTGGGGTGGATGAGTTTCCGTGTCCATCTTGTATTTATTGTGAAAAAACATATTACAAGGATCTAGATTCAAGTTACATAAAACAAATTGAATGCAATTTGTTCAACCATTGTCGCATATTGTAATTACATTTGAAAATGGGTGTTGAAATCACATTTTATTAGCAGTCAGCATCTTTTTATCTTTAGTCTTTGGAAAAAATATTTTGAATTTATACTACAGATAAGCAGCTTGAGCTTGCATCAAGTTTTTCTTTGTAACTGAGACTGGTGGAAGAAATAAAGCCGTACATAATCTGGTTGCCTACCAGAAATAATAAACAAATATTAGGAAATATATCTTTAAGTTTGACTTACTTGTTACTTGAGTCTCCAGTTTTTGCGTATGCCTGAGCTGACATGATACGTTCCATGTTTCCAGACCATCCGTACTGGCTGGCCACGAGGGCACATGGAGATTCCGTTAGTCTCTGGGAGATTTTAGCATCCTTGATCTAAGGTGGAGCACAAAAAGGTGTAATTTAACAAATGAACAAGATTCTGAAAAATGTGAAGAGAGCTCATTTCTTCTCTTCTGTAGGTAGAGGATAATGCATCATAGCAATGTTGCAGCCAGAGCATCCAAATAGGGTCAGCACATTTACTGCAGATAGAAAGTGGTGTGTTTGCCTTGCTTAAAATGTAGGTTGCCCAGGATATCAAAAAACAAAAACAACCACACTCAGTTGCTCCTTAAGCTTGTATTACACTTCAGAGGATGAACGGACTAGGCAGAATTCAGATCTCAATTTGTACAATTAGTACATGTATAGTCAACTGTTCATCTTTAAAATATGCAAAGTACTTTTACAGCCTTTTACATGTAAGTTCAGTCTAGATTTTGTTTCAAGACAATCTGATTGCCCCTCATGCTGAAGCACCCGCCATTGTTAAGGCACCTACCTCATCCTTAAGTGCGGTCTCCTTCAGCCAATTTGTAAGGGGCTCAAACTTCTCTTCTTGCTCTTCTCTTCTCTCCTTGGCCTTCTCGGACTCCTCACCAATCTTCAGACCCTCCTTGGCCACGTTCTGGAACTTCTTGCCTTCAAACTCAGGGAGTGACTGAATGGTGTATTCATCTACAGGCTCAGTAAGATACAGAACCTCGTAGCCTTTTTTAATGAGTCTCTCTGTGAACGGAGACGATTCAACCTGCAGGAAATAAAACACCATTGTGATTTGATTAACAAACTTGTTCTTAAGGGCATGTTTCCTTCATTTTGGCAAATCCCAAACAGTGTGTAATTTCAGCAAAATCCCCTTTACCCACCTAAACAAAGACACAGTCCAAGTATCCTAAACAAAACCATAGTTTTACAACTTATCATCATGCATGCAACTGAAATACAAAGGAAGAAGCCCAAGTTCTTGTCAGGATTTTACTTTTTCAACTGTGGGGGATTGGATAAAAATCCTGCTACACCCAGAACAATGCCCATACCAGAACAATGCCCATAAAATATTTTCAATGACTTTAGTTTGTTATTAAAAGACGTTCTGTTGTCACACTTTGAGCATTTAAACATGTTTGAAGCATCCATACCTCTTTCCTGCTGCCGCCAGCCATGAAATAAATATACTCCTGCTTGTCCTTCATCCTCTCAATGTAATCAGCGAGACTGGTGACTGAATCCTCAGAGTTTGAGGAGGAGAAACGAACCAGCTTAGCCAGACGGGAACGGTTGCTGTGATCCTCAATGATACCAAGTTTAATGTTGGTACCGTACTCCTTCCAGAACTTCTCAAGGTATTCTTCTGAGTCCATCTTCTTGATCATGTCCAGGGTCTATGAGGAGAATAAATCATTATCATCTAGTGTCAATAACTTTAAAACATAGTAGAAGGTCTCTAAATTGACAATCTGGCACATTATACCTAACACTGTGGCCCTTTTCTAAACCAAGGCTTCGGTTTCAGCTCCTTACACCTGTTTGAAACCCTGTACCAAAAAGCACACATTTTCGGAGCCTTAGCCGAGTTTCAAAAAGGGTCTATTGACAAATATTTACGTCTGAAATTTGAGTTTAAATTGATCCTTTGTAGTAGGGAAAGCGGGGGATTAGCTACATTCACAAGAGATGAGTTCTTGGGTCTCACCTTTCGGACCAGCTTCTTCTTGATGACCTTGAGGAGTTTGTGCTGTTGTAGCATCTCCCTAGAGACGTTGAGGGGAAGGTCGTCAGAGTCCACTACTCCTTTGACAAAGTTCAAGTATTTGGGCATCATGTCCTCAAAGTCATTGGTGATAAACACACGCCTTACAAAGAGCTGTACAAGATGATGAAATAAGGCCTTCTCATTAATATGGTAATCAATGACAAGAAATGTACATACATCAAATGACATAAAAGTTAAGTACATTTCTAACAAGGTTTGTAATTACACTACGGACAAACCTTCCTAGGTAGTATTCCTACATGCAAATCCCATGGCTGTTAAAACAATTTGTTTGTGTATTTATACCTGGTTGGAATACCATTTTATTTCACAATATTTATGAAAACAATCAAATGTATTAAAATTCAATTTTGCATGATTTGATGTTGAAGTGGACAATCACCCGGTGAAACATTCCAACAATTCACATATTCTTCAAAATGGCTACATGTCTCATGAAACAACTTCTATGGGCATTTTATAACATTAACTGTTATCATTTATCCCAAAAGTGTTTTAAAATGAAATTCAAACAATTTAATTATGGTCGTTATGATCATTTTGAGGAATAGGTCACCTGTCTAGATGTATCTGTTTATTATCAGTCATCATACAAGCGCGAAGGCCGAGTTTGATATGGAACACGGACGCACTATATTCTTTCGTATTCCATGAACACGTGGGGTATGTGTGAAAAAACAATCACCAAAATGTTCAAGATTATATTCTGGCATCCACTACACAGTGAAAGGCCAGTTTGTAGTCATTCGTGCGATTATAATTGTCGAACGCTGAAGGGGACCAGCCTTTTATAGCAAATAGACACTGATGCCTCTGCGATAGCTACAAACAGTGTTGGTAATGATCGTGCGTCAAGTTTTCAGCTGCACGACAATCACGAAACTATTAAAAAGAATTTTTGTTTTAACAATTAAGGCAACAACTTGATTTTTGTTATCTGTTTCCTTACACTGATATGATCAAACTTCTTGCCATAATCGGAGAACATCTGTGGTGGGGCAGACTTGGGGATGAAGAGAATTGACCTGAAGGTGACCTCACCCTCAGCAGTAAAATGAGTCTTAGACAACGGCTCGTCACTGGCCTTTGTGAATGACTTGTAGAACTCATTGTATTCATCATCAGTGATTTCTTTGGCACTGTGTAAATGATCAAATATAATAGTGTTTCACAATCACTTCAGAGGAAAGTTTTAAGACCTGCTCAGTTTGAAAAGGATTTTTTTAACAGGATCTTTTTTTAACTCATTCCAGTTCTCCAGTATTTTGAGAAATCTATATACCATATAAAAATACCAATAATCATATAATCAAATATACAACAATCCTGTTTTGACCAAACAGCATAAAACATGCGATTATGTTGAACAAATGTCGGATGGTATTTTTCTTTTCGACACATGAATCCAAAACTTCTCAACAAGGGAAGACCATGACATGACTATCCAATTACTCACTTGCGGGTCCAGATAGGTTTGTTGGCGTTCATCAGAACCCAGTCCCAAGTTGTCTTCTCAACGCTTTTTGTTTTAGGTTTGTCCTCTTTTTCTTCTTCTTCCTCAACTTCAACATCTGCAAAGTTTGTAAAAAAATGTCCCTTAAATATCTTCAACATCACGACAATACAATCATCACCTACTTAAACAGTCTGGAATAGCCATGTATCAAAAGCATCTGTGGAAAACAGTGCAGTAATCAGGCCTGATGCTTCCTGCAGACAACGGCTGCCTCTGATCATTGCCTCGGTGCCCTTGAAATATTCCAACTGAAATTGACAATTCCCTCATAGAGATGCCCTTAACCAAGGAGAAAACTCATTGGTGCCCTTATCCTTTCAAAGACAAAGCATTGAGCCTGAGCAATGCTTAGTTCACAGACATTTTTGCAGAAAGAAATTAAGTTACACAAAAATCACAGTTCCTTATCTACCAATGACACAATTGTTGTGAACTTTTAACTTACCCTCATCTTCATCTCCTTCTGGTTTCTCCTTTGCCTCTTCATCCTCCTCAATGGGCTCCTCAACTGTTTCAGTCTGTAAGAAAATCAATGATTCAAATAAAGTCTAGGGTCTCAAGATGGCCTTAGCCAACTCCCTCATCTTGGCTTTTGATGCCCCTTGAAAAATAATCTCATGTAATCAAATGCAGTTACTTATATTCATATATCATTGCTCTATTGCCAAGATTCATTTTTTTGTTTTAATAGTATTGAACATGGGGAAATATAGAGGCTGGGGAGAGGGGGTGGGGTATATTTTGGTAATGCATTAAGATTCATGAGCAAATGGGACCAAGATGTTGGAATATTGAATCACAACACACACAAACAGAAAAGAGAGAGAACAGTTTCTTAACATGCACAAAATAGCTAATGGCAGGTCATTTCAACACTAGGAAAGACTTTCTCCAAAAAAAATCTGCAAGGGTCGGAACAGCAGGCCAGTGACTATTTTTCGCATTTAGACCATACGTCCTTTTGGTTGGTTAGCAGTTTGCAACAGCTCATTTTATTTTCTCAAATTCTAAACATCATACAGAAGATGTCAACACATTTCCTGTCATCAGCAACATTCACTCCAAAAGATGATTCTTCAAATATCACGATCAGATTAATCAAAGAAACACAACTAAGTTTACCTTGCTTGCCCACAGGTAGATGGGGAAGTTGATAAACTGACTGTACTTCTTGACCAACTTCTCGATGGTGTCTGGCTCCAGGAAATCATAAGCCTCCTCCTTCAGATGCAAGCTGGAAAGACAGAAAATAAAGAGGATGGTGACTGATGGTTACTCAGACTAAGGGCTTATCATCAACCCAAATTATCAAAGTACATTGTTACAGCAAAATCAACATTCAAAGTAAAGGCTAGGCACACTTCAACAGAGATACAAATTTTGCAACAAATTTATAGTGAAAAGCATTTGACAACTCTGCACAACTAGAGAAAGTTGGCCGACAGGTTCACGTTTTAACTTAAAACGAACTTCCCTGTCAACCCCTAGCATTTTTTACCAGCAATCTTCCTGAATCCTCTAGAACGCCAAAGCAGCTTCAAATCCCAATAATCCAACCTGTGCCGTCTTATAGGATCAGTATTGCTTCCTTCTATGCCAAGTGGATTTAGCTGTGTATTGGTAACATAGTTCAAGTTTTTTTTTAACTAGGGAGTAGTTTTCGGCGTCGTCGGTTGTTGAGCTTGCAGTAGCCACTGACTTGAATTCTCACCTAATTGTTGTACCACGTTTCAAGCTGTCACCACGGGGATCTTCAATAACAGTGAACTCTCCAGCATTGGATTCCCAGATGTGTTGCTTGTCTTCATTGTGTTTAGATGTCACGATCACAGTATCGGCAACTGCAAATATCAAAAATACATTTTATAACAATGTTCCTGAGCAAGACACTTAACTGTAGTTGCTTCTCTTCACCCAGAGGTAAATGGCTACCTGTGAGGGCAGAGATGGTTCTTGTGATTGCCTTAGCTTGGTGAGCTACATATTTTGCAGCTCAGGCTGTATGCTCCAAAAGGGAGCTGAGATGGTTTAAGGAATGAAATAATGTTTGAGCACCATGAGCGTCACTGAGTGACGAACTTGAGCGCTATATAAGAAGCCACTATTACTAATAGTATTATTATCTCAAATTTGTCTAAGTGGGTGGCTCATGTGTAGTTGAAACGAATGGAAGTGAATAGCAACATCTGGTAGTAAGATAAAGGAAGATATAAGGCTGTTACCAATGCCATTTAGTCAGCCAACAACAGTATTTGTTAACAGTCATCTTCTGTTTATTACAGAAGACTCTGAAGTTTGCCATAAAAATTCTTACCCAAGAAGGAAGAGTAGAAACCAACACCAAACTGACCAATCAGATCGCCTGCTTCATTTGAATTCACTTCCTGAATATGAAAACATTTAAATGAGACTTATTTAGTATGCCCATTAACTATTGCATTCTAATAACGCTATTAAAAGCGAGGTGGGTAAGCTGACAAAATATTCACAAGCAAAAGAGTAATGTCATAAATGATCGAGAAAATTAAACAGAGCTCAATGTACTCATTAACAATATATTTGCATTGTTACATCACTCACAAGAACTGGATGCTAAGCAGTGGTTATGAAATAGACATGTGCAAAGGGTCACGCCATAACCATAGATGTTCTGCTTACAGATTTTATGAATTGGGTCCTTGCCTAATTTCATAAAGCTGCTAAACAGATGTTGCTAACAATATTGTACTTTCACGTGTTGATGCATATTTAAGAGTCATTGCTCAAAACCAAAGACTTACCGAGAGTTTTTCAAAGAATTCACTGGTTCCAGATTTAGCAATGGTTCCAAGATTGGCAATAAGTTCAGCTTTGGTCATACCGATTCCAGTATCTGTGACGTGCAGCATGTGGTTGTCCTTATCAGCCTGTACATCAAGAATAAAGGGAAGTCAAATTCACATACAAATTATCGCAACAGAATCATAGACATGATACTAAGTTACTTGAAATTTACTATTTCAAACATGGGAAGGATTTTCAATGCTGTGTACTTAAAAATGATAATAAATAAGCTTTAAACTTAACAGACCCATTTCTGTACATGAATCTTAATTCTGATAATTAGTTTTTTCTTCAAATGACTGCTTTACTGATGCTGCAATGGTATTGAGTACACATATTTTTTGGACAACTCCTAAACAACATTATGACACATACAGATTGAACTTATCAACTAGTTGTTGTTAAAGATTACCTTAATTTTGATGACGAGTTCTTCTGTGGCATCCAGCGCAGTCTTATCGGTCAGTGAGAGCAACCGAATCTTGTCCAGAGCATCTGATGCATTGGAGATCAACTCCCTCAAGAAAATCTGACACAAGAAAATACACAACCTCAATAAGAACACTTAATATCTAAAGTATGGCGCAAAAGAACCACAGGTAAGTATCATTCTGTTTATCATCAGAATAAGTTTGTCATTATGAAAAAATATTGCTCCACTAAGTCTCAAATTGGGGGGAAACATAAAACAAAAATGAACAAGGGTTTTTAGAAGAGGTGATTTTCATGTCTGTTATTGTAAAGGAGCACACTCAAAGGTTGGGACAGTTGGAATGGATGACATTTTGTTGACATACCTCCTTGTTTCTGTAAAGTGAGTTGATAATGAGCTTCATCATTCGGTTAACCTCAGCCTGGAAAATGTGCTTCTCAGCAGAGTCTCGTAGTTCTTTCATTTGAGAAACGTTTAGACCGTCTAACTTTATGGCCTCTTCTTCCCTGTAGAAATCAACATGGCACAACAAGATAAGTGTGATCCCTGATTTTCAGATTTGTGTCCTTTTGCTTACAGATTTGTGTCCTTTTGGCTGCCAATATTGTTTAATATCATTGTATTTGGCTCAATGGGAGGCAAGTCTGAGCGTTCCGAGTTTCTAGCATATCGATTCCAGCATGGCAGATTATCAGCTTACGGTCGAGGTTTTGAACGCATCCTCTTATATATGTTCTCATAAGGGAAAAACGAATCCTGGTGCTTATTACGAGATAATACCACCCAGACGCACAGAATTGTTTTAAGAATACCAACTTGAAGGGGTTAACTATTCCCTAATTCAAACACAATACTTATTGTACCTTTCAACAACTTCATCATCTGTTTTAGAACCATCTCTGCTCTTCCCAATGTCTTCCTCAACTAAGACATCATCTTCTCCTTCCTCAGCGGCTGACACAAATGCTGTCATCAAAATCAAATAATACATGACCCGTTACAACATTTGCTTACAAATTTGTTCATCTGCATTTTTTAAACAGGCACCGAAACACCGGCATGTTTTAAACATGTCAGATTCGACCTCGATATGGTGGAGTTTCTTCATAAAATCACACCAAAGTGAGCCAGCATTAAATTGTTTTAATGATCTAGACACATGGGTAAGTGATTTTTGGGGGAAAATGTTTGGCAAAAAAACCCCAAGAGCTTTCATTCAAAAGGTCATGTCAGTCCCTGATAATATGGGGCGTAGCGCCAAGAAGCATAGGGAGTCTAGCAAAGTGGCGATATTTAGTAATGAGAAGATTTAAGATCATTGTACAGTTACAAACATGGGAACTCTAATACATCAGGAAAATATTATTTATCAAATGCAACAATTTATTTTAAAAAAACAAATTTGTTAATAGTACGGGTCAGTGTATAATCTTGTTGCCAATGGCATTTTTTAAAAGTAAACTTTAGTAAGCTGGAAAATCATACAGCAGTAGCACCCTCTTAGTCTAATTCATTAGTCTTTTTCCCGTCCACATCCCAGTTATCGAGAGGAAAGGAAACCGCATTTCAACTGATGCACTCTGGGTTCAATTCCTGGGCTTTCTTCAAGTGTTATTTTTCACCCCCCAATATTCTGCTTTTATTATTAACTAAAAATGGATAATATGATGGTAAACCGGTTCTTTTACTGATTTGTGGCTCCCAAGGATATTTTTTTTAAGGGAAATAAAGTCTGACAGTTTGTAAATCGTCTGATCCCTATCTTTAGAATACAAAGTAACACGTCACCGGCCGGCCATTGCAATGTTTGCATCCTCGCTCCGCCCACAACCCGGCCGGCCGGTGACGTCATGAATTGATTGGCACGATTAGAATCAATCCAAAATGGCCGCGCTCAGTACAAGCCACGAAAAATAAGTCGGAGGAAGTTGAAAATTTTGAATTGAAATATCTTTAAAAATTGTTATTTATTTAATCACCCAAAACACCCAGGTCAAGCTAAGAGGTAGGTGAACACATTGAGGTGGTTTAAACCGCCGACCCGCCCGTAGGGAATGCGCCTCTATTTTTTAATCGGTGGGCTGAAGAAAACATGGGTCCTAACGTGTGGCCAAGGATTCAGGTTTCCTGTCCCTTGGCCACACAAGTGGGGCTATTCCATGATATTTACTAATGTGCATGAGCAATGACAATATGTAAGACTCTGCTGTTCTTGTCAGTAGCCTTTAATAAGACTTTAGTCAAGGCGCCACCACCACGGAACACGAACCAGCAGCAACCAACCCGGATTAAAACAGCATGCTGCAGGGACACAAAAAAGACTAGATAGGTAGTG
This sequence comes from Pisaster brevispinus, assembly GCA_023634235.1. NCBI lineage: Eukaryota > Metazoa > Echinodermata > Asteroidea > Forcipulatida > Asteriidae > Pisaster > Pisaster brevispinus. The sequence continues at coordinate 18,469,041 of JAMKCF010000004.1, forward strand.
CTGCTGTTTCAGGGAATCCAACTGCCACTCATGACGTCATGATCATGCGCATTGGTAAACATCATGGCGCCAATGACGACGTTGAATTAAAGTGATTAAAGTGATTGTAAGCTTGGAGATTCTTCATTAAAACTGTTGGACGCAATCTTTGAAGATGGCCTTTTTTGAAATTCGCGCGGTGTGCCATTTTTTTACGGCGCAATCTTTGTTTCCTAGCATGATTTTAAAATTTGCGCAGGGTAGCTCTGGCACAACTTTGAACACCGCGCGATCTTTGTCGTTCAAATGTAATCTTCACCACTTGTCGTGAAATATAAGCTGTATGAAGAAATTTACCTCAATAGTTTAAAAAGGTAAGTTCGTAGTAGCAAGATGCTGGATTTTTACGTATGGCTGAAGCGATTCTTTTGTTCAAAAACTTGGAGAATGCTGTAAAAACAGGAATGCTCACGAACTGTAAGTTCCTAATTTCTTGTGTGAAACTCCAGTAGTGGAAAGTTCAACACTTGGAAGGCTCTCCTTTTCGCGAAATTTCTAAATATCGCCGAAGGAGCCTCTTGCAGGGGAATTCCTTTAGGATAATTAATAATCCTCTCCCTTTTTTCTTGTCTTATGGCCAAGCTTGTTGTCGAATCTGATCGGTAATTTCCCTTTCAAAACTCCTCAAAGGCTTCCTCATTTGCAGTTATTCAGCTTGTCACGAGCAACCGCGATAGGACGCTTGTTCGGAAGGAAATTTTTTATGCAAACTATGTAGTTCGTGTCAATTTCGTGTCCCAGCCGCGCAATTTTTATTTGTGTGGACAAACTTCAGTTCAAAAATTGCGCGCACGCAAAATTTAAAATTGGCATGTGTGAATTTTTAAAAAGGCCATCTTCAAAGATTGCGCCCAACAAAACTAAACCAAAACGAGCTTGCGCAAAAATAATTTTTTCAACTAGGCAAAGGCAAAGACAACCAGGGAGGGAAGGGGGGGCGGGAATTGTGCTAAAAAAGTGAATTTCGAATACAAAAATCATTGCACTTCCTAATGCTATGTGGGCCTTGGGCCAAGATTCCAAGAAGCGTGGGAATCCAGCGTATCAGTGTAGTGTGGGGCCATTTCAGTATTGCAGCACAATATCGTTTACTTTAAAAAGACAGCTTTATCGGAGTAAATATACACCGATTAATATCCGACTAATATTATTGTAAATAATTTCTCTCTCATGATGATGTATGGATTGATGGATATGATACTATATTTTTATTCACCCAAATGAAACAAGAAACCACTCTTGTTTTGCCTTCGTTTTTAATTTAATTCTGATAATTTGCAAACACCTTCCTTCGACTGAGTCCATGTGCAGATGTGGTGGTTATCTTGCTGTTGTTACATCAATAACGTTTAACCTGAAAATGTTGCAACTGATTTCGATCATTCGTTGTTTCAAGATAACACAACATTCATTTTCAATACTAAACTAAAGGCCTAATTAATAAATCCGAAACTGTCAAACTCTAAATAATAAATACAGTCATTTGACCAGTTCGGGATCATTGACCAGTTCGGGATCACTTCAACTTTGCAACAACCCCATAATTAAGTTACTTCTCACATTACCAATTTCTGTTGATACATGTGAAGAATAACATGCAATAAACCAACAAACCCAAAATAAGGTTCCAAACTTCATCAACAAATAAATTATGGCCATTTTCTTGAAGTTTGTCTGCGATTTTTATCATTATTTTTAAAAAAAATGTTGGTTGAAAAACGCTGTTAAAACTTCTCACCTTTAAAATTTGAACGCCAGGGCGAATACAATTTATGTTAAATGCTTAGAATGTGTTAAAAATATTTCAGGTAAATACTGAGCAGTCGTCTTGTGTTTTTGAGGAGATGAAACTACCGAAATCGTCTTTTGGGGGGCATCGTACCCTTGACCAGTTTGGGATCACTCACTTCTCAGCATCTCTCATTGCGTCAAATGGTGCCGCACTCAGTGAGGTAAAATCTTACTGCTGCAGTCGAAAGTTTATTTGTTGCTGTTAAGATACATTTCTTCAACAAATTCTTGTAGGAATATTGTTTTTTTGTGAGAAAATGAAACTTGGAGGAGGAAATTGCGACTGTAAGAATAGATATTTGGGTCAATGTTGCTTTTAGGCGTGCTTCACCTTTTCATTTGCCTTTGCTGTTGTTTTGTGTTTTTGTTGCTGGATTTTTGCGCTGCTGTTGAATACACTTGCATGAAATTCTCTGGAGAAAGGAAGTCCATGTCCATGCCAACACACTTGTGAAGTTTGTGTCCTTGAGAGACAGTTTTATGAATGGGAGTATTGGTTTGCAATAGAGAGCAAGCTACTGATTCAGAATAGAATCAACTGATCCTGAACTGGTCAAACAGGTGACAATACTTTTCTCAAAGCCACTTCAAAAGTACTAATCTTTTTTTGTCAGTGGATACTTGGTGAGTTTTATAACACGTTTAGGTAAACTGATAAACTTTTTTGTTTAAAATGTCAAAGAGATTGCAACCAAAAACAATGTGAATTCAAAAAGTGATCCCGAACTGGTCAAATGACTGTATCACTCAGATCAGACAAAATAGACATGTGCCATTTTGTCCGTGGTCGTGAGGGATAAAACGCGTCAATTTGTGGATTACTATCCACAACATGGTAAATTATTCCTACTTACATGTTGCCAAAAGCACACCAAGAAGCCCGATCACCCAAAATTTCGCCGACATTTTTGTAGAATTTCCTCCAAATACGTCTCTTTTCTTGGATCCGACAACACCACAATAATGCGAAATGCACACCCACCGGCTACACACAACACTGTGAATTAAAAAACACGGTAAGTACAGGGGTCACACGTGGACACTATCCAATCAGCGCACACCACGATCCAATCCATTGACCAATCACTTTATCCCAACTCAGCTCAGCCGACGGCTAAGCGTGGCTTCTTGTGATTGGTAATTAGTTTCGTTGCGCACAAGAATTAATTGTAAAGTATACAACCATATGTTTTTATCCGAATCAATATAAAGTAATATAATGTAAAAACGGATGTTTTGTATACATGTAGTAATAATTACTGAATCCGAGCCAATATTTCGGTCGGCCCCAATGGCCTAAAGCACTCATTGAGGGACGCCTAGCTATGTATCATTTGCGCACTATGTGTACGGCACACTGAGTGAAGTGAATAATCGAAATTCAACAAAATCAAGCCAGATGGAATGTGCAATTGAATTTGAAACTGTGCAGGTGGCATTCGAAATACAACACTCCAATTATAAAAAATAATAATTATAATACGAACAGAATTATGTTCTTTATATATTTATGTTTTGTTATACTAGACTACAACGTTTTAGTGGATTCAATAAGTGACATGAGCATACAATATATAGTACGGAAAGTGGTTCATATTTACTTGTAGTAATCTGACCTGTGCATGACAGGCTGGTAATCACAGAGGTTTAAATTTGCTTACTTTTGATAGAATATGATCAAATTACCCCCTCAGTGCCGTTCGAAAAGTTAATGGAATGTTTTTTTATTTTTATTTAAAAGGACACCCAACGTTTTGAAGATGTTTTCACTTTGTTATCTTGTTTCACTTCATTGTTTTTTCCAGTATCAATCAGAATTTTAATCCAACTGACTTAAAAAAGCGTTATATTAAAAACATAAATAATACACATAAATAATTAAATAAAACGATAACAACACAATAATATTGTTTGTATGATTTTCCTCAAGCAACGCAGATGTGAATAACTTTTAGTAATTAGTGTTTCAGACACATGCCTCGGCCTGCCTCATGCCTCGGCCTATTTGTTCTGGCACAGTCAGTCACTTTGTTTTGGAGGATCAGTCTATGGAGAGCAAAACCTGAACAATCTCACCCATTTCAAAAACACACTATAAGTTATTGATCAGTGTTCCTGGGATGAGCAATGGAGCAATGTACAATTATTGACTATATTGTTGGACTTTAGAAAAGCAGTTATTGATAAATCGATTTGTGGCTTTGTTATACTATTTCAATTAAAGTGTAAATAGTTGACATTGCGGGACTGGCACACTACACGCTGCACATACTGTTAAATTTTGACATGTTTTAACGTTATTTCCCAAGATGATTCAACGTAAGACTACTACACATAGTAGTTTCACATAGGGTCGACAACCCATTTGGGTTGGCCTCATCACTAAGGGCCTATGTAAATAATACCATTCTCTATTGAAAAGGCCATCTTTGTGACTGTAGAGGGCGCTATTCATAGCATGCATTGATTATCCGCTTTTGGATGGGACACGGGTGGGAGAGCCGTGTGCATTTATTACAAGGTCAATAATTTGGCCTACTTTCTTGACTCATGGGTTATATCATAGAAATGATTTGGCAAACTATCAAATTATATACCATAACATAAAAGAACTTGGTATGTGTAAATAAAAAGAACACATAACTTTACACGATTGTATAACAGCATTGTTATGGTTTTCACTAACAAGTATAACAGCATGGTTATGCGTTAACTTTTTTGTCGTCTAAAAAACTGTAAGCATTTCGTTATTGTTTGGGCACAGTATACGTAAGAGGAGGATCATGCATTGTTTTCGTTCCATTAAGCTGTGTACAATGAGGCCTGCCGAAAGTCAGCTCAGTGATTCACCTTTCTTCATTGCTGAATGGATAAGAATAATATAGAAAAGATCGGTGCATGGTAATCAACATGATTGCTTGCTAGATGTTAATTCTTGTTTTTCTTCTTCTTTGTTTTCTCTGTTTTTTGAAAACTTTGAAGCATTATTATTACGCACTGGTTGGACAGATTATTATTGGTCTGCTTAATATGCAGATGTAGTAGCCATCAAAAAGGCACCACTACTGAAAAATGTGTATTAAATTGCTGCTGCCATTTTTGCAATGGCATTACAAATGTCAAATGTAATGTTACGCGCCCTTATACAGAAAAGTAATTATTGTGTTTTTTTCTTCATTACATAATGGCATGGCAGTGCAGTCGTTTCATTGGATTTTAAATGGAAGTCACTTTGGGCATATTTTACTCCCCCCCCCCCCCCCCGTGAGAGAGTATACAGTTAATGTTCCTATTTCCCCCCTATTTTCAGAACAAAAACGGTCCTTCTGATCGACTTTGAGTACATGTCTTATACATTTTTTTACCGGACCAATTTTATGTGCTGTGGTACACAACAGCCTCGAATAGGAACTTTACTGTAGTGTTTCGCAGCCCTACTTTCGAAGGCCCTGGTGTCCGTGATTGTATCATGATTAGGGGCCTACGATGAAACCGTTTGAACAAAACTGCATTTGTCTTTCTTCTACGGACCTTGACACCTTGGTTAAACAGTGGGTTATTTTTTTAAATAGATGACGTAACGGTAGTAACATTTTTAAAATAGATGATTCGCAAGATACTATCTTTGATGATTAGAAATTGTGACAATAAGCGAGCGATCACACACTTTTTCCATCGGCGTTTTTCATACTTGCGCCCTCTATCGAAAGGTCACGACGAATTACTTTCCTTCACCCATAGAGATGCTTCAACACACACAGAGCTAGGGTTATTTAATTAACTATGCTGCAATTTAAAAGGTGTTCTTTTGTGATTTATTATGATGTCAAAGCGGGGCCTTTAATTATTGATATTATCTACTGCGGTATTTAGGCATAGTTAAAAATCACGAAAAAGCAACTTAATCCTATTCTGTAATTTGCATAAGGGAAATAATGAAGGTGGTTGTGGCCTTGACAATCTCTACCTGGCCAACAATCGACAGCTAAACACTTAACATTTTTAGTAAAAACCAGCACCGAAATTTAAATTTAAGGTGGGGATGGGCGGGGGGGGGGGCACAACAGGTTTACCATTTTTTTCCAGGGCACTTCTGGCAAATTAAAACTGTAGTTTTACAGAAGGCACATAACCGTTTTTGAAGAAAATACTGTGAGATTAGTTCCATTGATCAAAATATTAAATAATTAATTATTGGTAGGCCTACCAGTTACCTACCAGTTACCATCAATTAAGGGAATACTTATGAAAACTGCTGTCGATTAGGGGGGAAAAACCCGAAACTTCCAATAGCACATCGGAAACTTCCTCGAAGTTCCTTAAAAATGTTTGAGAAACTGCACTCGACCTCGACCAGCGGAAACAGTCGACCACTGACAAAATACAACTCTCAAACCCGTTCTGTGAACTCAATGATCAAACACTAACACAAAGAGCTGATTAAAATGGACGTTGATTGGGATTAATTCGGCATAAAAACCCGCCAAGCCAGCAATTCTACCCCCTTGAAATGATTTCTTATAGCCTACCCACAGTGACAAAAGCACCCCGTGTGAGACCGGCGAACCTGCCCACGGCCAGGCCAGAGCTGATGACTGAATCGGTGTCTTTGATGTGTGTACACGGACTGTCTTTGCTGTTGTAATTGAATAAGTTCAAAATGGTATCACTTTGTTGGATAGTCTACACTTACAGTATGAATCATGCCGGTCATGTAAGATTAGGTCCATTGTTTGAAGAGATGGCTTTCTTCAGAGGATAAACAACTACCGCCGCTAAAACCAGCCATTGTTTATTCAGATGGACCAGACACCAGACTATCCTTTGTCGTAGGCTCACCGTTTCCCCTGGGGTTCTGACTTCAAAGTAATTTGTCCCGCGGGAGGGACTTTCCCGCTCCACGGAAAACAAAAAATGGACCGTTTAATTTGCTTGCAATTATTAACAAGATCACGATCGCCATGATTGACAAATTGAACAGGAACCGTCCTGAAATAATTGTCCACGTGTCACGGTCTGGCGTGGTATATACAGTTGTAGTTTTGATTGGCATCTGTTCTAGTATGAGTTAACGACAAGTTTTATCGCATGACTTAATTATCAAAATTGACAGGTAATGGCTTCTGTTTGTCATTAAAGGCATTGGTAATAAAATTATCAAGCCACCCCTAATTATGATCCACCAATGGAGGAGGGATCTTTGTGCCTAGACCTCATAAAAAAGATTATTGTTCTATTCATCAACTAAATTGCCAACCTGACCCCACTACCCCTCCCTCTAACGATGCCGAATGGAAACTAACTGCCCCTGGACCCCAATTCCTTACTTCTAAGCTTCAAAGTGCATCTTTTTTTCTTTTTTTGTACAAAATACGATGATCTATTTTTGTCATGGTGGTCGAAACATTGGTTGTTTTATTTCCACTATGTCACCTCAAACATCACATGGGGGTGGGGGGGGGGACCATGTCTGAGCTTTCAATACCCGTATTCTTCTGGTCTGACTTTTAATTTTTATATAAATTTCTTATCGGTATTTAAAATATTTAAAAATTATTTACAATACTGTTTACAAAAAAATAAAACATTATATAACAAGCCGTCATACACACACCCTCTTGGATTTGCTGAAACTAGTCAGTCCAAAAATCTGCATTAGCGCCCTCTTTTGACGATATTTATTGTCATGTTAAAAATAACACATTTTGGACACGTCTTTTTATTTTTCTGTACATTATATTAAAACTAAAATCTATTTGTTAAAAGATTTATTTTTTTTTTGGGGGGGGGGAAGGGCTCAAATTATTGTTTCTTGTTAAAGAATAAGTCGGCATTGTCTCAAAGCGTTTCACACGGAGAACTGAAAAACATCTATGCTTCCCACAAATCACCCCTTAAAAGATAGCCTATAGCAAATAAAATATGTAAATAGGTGGTCTACAGAAAAAAATATATACGTAAGTTAATGAAAACAAAGCAACTGCACGTCTTCACTGAGCGGATCTGAGTATTTTTTTAACCATACGGCGGTAGTCTAGACCCGGTCTGAACTGATAGCTTCGGAACTGGCCGTGGCCGTATTATCTCAGAAACTTGGTCCTCTTCTTCAATGTGGTCGCTGCAGCCAACGGCAACAACCGGCCGTAGCCTGAGTCAATTCGCCGAGTTATGATCAAATTGTTACATAAAATTGGATCCGATGGGCAAAAATGCATTACTAGGTCCAAATAGATTTCCACAACGAAATGAGTCAGGGTATATGACGGTATACATAATAAAAAGATGCATTTTATTACAGATAATATCCAATGTAATTGTGAAATGTTTATGTCGTGACATAACGACTCTGAGTCTCTCAAAATGGCCGCATAATACAGAGCCTAGAACGGGTTTCTGCGTCCCTGGCCACAAATCCAAACATCAAATGACGTTATATTAATTGACCGAAAGAATTTCTAATAGTGTCGCGAAAGCGAGTGTCCTCGTCCCAGAACAGGTTGTTCGTGTGCAGTACATCTTTTGAGCCCTACGTCATCATTCGGCGACTTGCGTCTGCGGCCGTCTCATCCTCAGATTGTAATGGGGTGCATTCCTGGGGTCGCTGCCATCACCTGTTCTCTTTCAATCGCCGCTACTCAGCTCTCGCACACTTACTACCACTCCACTTTGTCACATTGTCTATACCTAGCACAGCTGAGGGCGACCTATGCCGCGGCAGACCGTCTCAAACCGCGTCGAGTACACCTCCCTGTCTCATCACATAAGCGAAGCACACAGCCTTCCGCTCTAACACCTCGTCACCTGTAAGACAACGTCTGCCAATGAGCTCCACCTTGCCTTTTCTCGCGCGTGTCGAACATTTTGGTGGACTACTTTCGTCTCACGTGCATTGTTTTGAAGCGTGAAGGAAATAAACCAGTGCACTTTAATGAGTCCCAATGTTCGAATACGCGCGAGACTTGCAGTCTATACTGGGCGCGATTTCACAAAGCACAAAGATTCATCTTAAGACGACTTGTCATTATTACCATAGTGATTTGATTTGTATTGTGACATAACACTTTACTTAGCAACTACGATTGATTTGCATTTAAGATCAATCTTGGCTCTTTGTGAAATCGGCCCAGAGCCAATATTAAAATTTCATGAAACGCAACTTGCTCTTTTGAAATTGTTTTTTAGTAATTCCACAGGAAACAAACAACCCTTGCCACAATTTTCCGCTTCCATGATACGGTTGGTCGATGACGCAGCTTAGCAGAACCCCCGAAAAGGCGGACAATAAACCAATGACCAAAGCTCAAACATGTTTCTTCCCGATTTGCCAAAATGTCCCATGTCTCATTATAACCAAACCAAAATAACCACACTTCAGCCAGAGTAATTTCTCGTTCATATCTGGTTTTATTTATTTTGTGAAGTTTATATACAAACGGTACAGGGCTTGTTTATATTAAGAAGAACTTATGGCCACTGTTAGTTTTGTGTGTATTTTGACAATACTTTTTCTTTACAGTGCTTTCCATAGTTTTTCTACAGTCATTTACATCACATACATTTTATACAAGTGCTTTATTGACTTGGTGGGGAGAGAGTTGGAGGAGGGAGTGGGTGGTGAGGTTGGAGGGAGAGGCTACAATTTGCAGTGATAAGGTGTCTACATTAAATACCGAAGCAGAACCACAGACAGCAGCACACGTCCACAACAGCTTGACTGAACTTCATACATAGTTATTGACTTCATTTTCTGCCCCAAGTATTGCCAATACACTGGAAGTAAAGGGTAGTGAATAGCTTGCAGGCAATCGTACAGGCACATTGCAGGTCCTTTTTACCAAACAGTTACAACACTGTTTCAGAATTCTAAGATGACACAGGACAATTTTTTCAAACAAACAGGTATCTTCGGAGGGTAATATCTAATGCCGAAGTATTTGTCTTTGAAAAATAAGACAGTTCCCATTCATAAAAATTGAAATTTTGGAATCAATGAATGAATGAAAAACTTCAGTTGTTGAATGAAGGAAAGTCACTAAGATATTACCCAATAGAAAAAAGTAAAATTTCTGGAGCAACTTTTTATTAAAGCCAATTTTTATTTAAGCAGTATAAAATGATTACCTGAAAGCTCAACTGGGTGCGAGTGATGTTCGTGCACAAGTTAACAAGTTCCGATAATTGGCTCATCAAAGAATCCATATTTTGACATTAACCTTTAAACAGTTAAACATCCAGAAACCTTGCGCAAACTAAATACCAATAATTGTAGATATCTGAAACCAGTGTAATAGCTTCACTGTCTAGACAAAACTCCCAGAATGCACTAGGCTTGCACACTTACAGTCCTCATACAACTTTGGGTTAAATGTCTACAACGATTACTGAAGCTGAAACACATGTATATAAATATGGCTTATTTTTCCAGATTTGTTTTGTTTTTTGTTCAAGTTAACTTTTTATTTTGTCACAAACAAAGCTTAAATTCTCTTCAACATGATAATGCATAGTATTATATCAAATACTCGGTCATTTGGGACTTTTAAATTAATTTCTTGAAGGCATAGCTTTGGCCACTGCCTTTCCCATAATATAGCACCAGAGTTGATTCTGTAGATACAGAATGTCGTCACAAAAAGATACCAGCAGTATGTGAGCCAGATCAGACAGCCCTGCTCATCTCTACAAACTAAAATATCAGGCCTTAAATAACTTTAATAGATCTGCAAAAACAACCATGAAAAACTGCCAGTGATAAATGTTTCTGTTATTTTTCAAGACTCTTAAAAACAAACCAAGGGTTGAACCCAATGGTTGAACTCAAGTGAACTTGCAGAAGAGAAAAAACTAATTTCAAATATCTAGGATCAGTTATTTTTGATTTATGTGAAAAATTACTTTGTATTTGAGCATGTAATGACCTGGCCCCAATCTCATAAAGCAAGGCTAAGCAAGTTACTTTCGCTAAGCAAAAACCTAGAGGGCACCTGTCACAACAATGTTAAATATATGGCATTTTTTCATGGCACCGGTTTCTGTGGTTAGCAACATGTTTGTGCTTAGCTGCATTAAAAAATTTGGCCCGGCATCAAGCAATATTGGCAGGCACATTTTGTTTGCCTGTCAATAATTTACTTTTTTTTTTTTTTTGCTTTGCAGATCTATTAAACTTGGTCCATGAATGTTTACATTTCAAAAAAGGCTCAACTTAAACCATATACTTAAATACAGAGATAGCTCATAATAGATTTCTTATGTGGTTTACTTACAATTTACAATTTACAGAGAATGCTTGACAACAATGCGAGCATTTTTTAAAAATAAGTGAAATTGTTTACATTAAATATCACAATGTTAACGGACAAATACAGACAATAGCTTGAATAACAGCAGCTTTCATTCAAGTCACACATTGACTGGTGTCAACTCTTTGCTTTAAAACTTAACAATGTCGACATAAATTTCAAATTCTGTTACCAGAGGGAAAAACTCATCGGGTCACCAGTTACTTGGCAATTGTACAAAAAACAGACTCAGTTTCACAAATGACCATAATTCATAAACCTTTGTTTGAAGTGCAGATGAAGAATTTAGAAAAGTTACTTAGATATTTTATGACATTATAATTTGTTAAACAATGAAATCATAAATAAAAATCAGAAAAAATTGATGCTTAAAATAAATCTCTCCTCAAACCTACAATTGGTGTTTACTTCATCAATGCCAAATTGCTACATCACAAGCAAAACAAGCATTTGAAAACATCGTACATACAAACCCATGTCTTAAGCAGCATTGTATCTTTTCAGGGGTTTTATTGAATTTTATTTTTACCAGAGACAGACGAGCAACCAAAAAATAAAGAAAAGATAATGAAGGGAATTTATCCAAATGATAACATCCAGAAATTAAATGGTCAAGTAGAAACTATTCACAAAGAAATTACCATGGGCAGTTTTCATGACTCTGCATATATCACACACAAATTTGTGAAGAGCCGAAATAAATTGTTGATAATTTGAAGTAGTTAAGCAATAGCTCCTTCTCAACAATACTATGACAATGGGCCTTGGGGACAACTTAAGGGCATTGCTGAGAATTAAGTTATGGTGAGTAAATATTTGAGATCAATTTTTGTGCCTTTGATCTGTCCGCCACTTAACACTAAACAAAGTCAACTTGCCAGCCTCTATTTCTGCACTCCATTTTTCAACTAATGTTTGCATATAAATGACAACATGCAAACTTGTGTGAATTTCTAAGAAGTATTAATTTCGTTTAAATGCATCAACAAGCTTCTCCTGCAACCCCCTCACCAGGCTACTTGACTTTGCCTCATAATCAAACACAACAATGTTGATTTGATCATTAAGCTATTTGCCTTATGCCATTCAACACTTTCTGTTTAAACCAGAATAATTTCCCCTGCTGCATGGATTAACTGACTTGAAATAGATCTTGTAGCAGAAAGGCAGCACATATGGCTCCTGCCAGGAGCAAGTAGGACAGATAAAACTGTGTGTGTGTGTTGGGGGGGGGGTAACAATCATTCCAATGCCATGATGGCAGAGCCTTATTTTGGGTATTTTAAAGCTGTTATGTTGCCAGAGAAAGATCATAAGTTTATCATCAAGGAATGCAAGTCTTGTGGGAGGCCCAGAGCCCCTTGAGAAGCTTTCTTCAGATAACACACAAGATTGATGGTTTCTTGCTGAAGCAGGAGAACCAGAGGTATTTCATCAGATAAGTCCAAACAAATTCATGAACTTTCATGGTGTTCATCTGATATAGTCTCTGTTCTTTCAGGAAAAATACCATTCCAGCACGACTTACTTATCTAGGCATTTAAAGTTTCCCCACATTGACTCCTTGATATTTCTCTTTGGAATCATGTTCTTTCTTGTCACCCTTTTTGCTGTATTTGATGTTTCTGAAACCTATATAAGGAAAATGTACTGCTAAAACAGATACCTGGTAAAATCACAGAAATTCTTTCTACTTATATATACTCTGGATAATCTGAACATTGGGAAGTACTGCAACCAGCTTGAGAACTTTTATCAGTGTTTTCTGGACACAAATACAGTTGTTTAATTATTGTTAGAAACGTTCTCATAATGTTTCATTTGGCAATCCATGATGTATGGTGTCCCTTTTAAGATTTCTTGTGGAGTCTTTAAAGTTGTGTGAATTTTGTAAAGGAGTGAAGATTAGAGCGATGAGTTTCTTCACAGCAACAGCCAAGACTGGAATACAAAGCTAAACCTTGGAAGTTTTTTATACTAAAAGAAAACCCAAAACTAAAAAAAAAAAAGGAAAAAATTGAACAAAATACAAATGATGAAAATGAAATGAATAATAAAAAATAAATAAAATAAATCAATAAAAATAAAAACAAATAAATGCGATACAGAGCAATCCTGCTTGCATTGACTCTTTCCCTCCATGAGAGGTGTCCAACATAAGATCAGTTTTATTCCTCCAAAACTGGCAAGAGTGAGGAAGGAGAAAAGAGCATTCATCTTAATTCAAAATAATAATAATAATAATAAAAAATAATAATTATAATAATAGTAACCCCATATTATTTACAAGTATCTAGACAGCATTAGCAGCATGACAACACCTCACAACTGCTATGTGATTACATCAACATTTCCTTTTGCACTTTAAGTAATAAATATCTCACTTTATTTTGGCTTCATCACTTTTTTGTTATTATGCTGTAAATTGCGTTTTAAAAAAGGGTATTATTAAGGTGTCATACTGTTGTGACGTTGAGAAGTGGGTTACAGAATGCTTTAGCAGTTTCAGGGCTGACTCTCGTACCATGGACAAGCATCTCTTCAACTGTTGTGAAGTCGTCAAGCATCATTTTTCGGGCGCTTTTCTTTCTCAGCATCTTGCGTTGGCTCAGTTCCACAATGTTCGGTTCTTTCTTCCCATCCTCTTCCATTTGCTCCTGGAGGCATTCCATGCGTGACTGCATCATGTACTCGCGCCGAAGTCGCTGGTCCCTAGCTCTCTCTAGGTGTCGCTTACGGTCCTCTTTGCTCCAGTACTTGCCCAGTTTCATCTCGCTCACTGCCTCGTCATCCGTCGTCAGCCCACCGCGTTCTTCCTGGATCTTATTTGCACGATCCTTGAGGATCTTACCTCTGGTGTTCTTTTTTGTGATGTAGCGTGTGCCATCGCTTCTAATCTTCACCTTCCATTCGTCACGGTTGATGATTTTCTTGTTGGGTTGACTGGTACCAAGGGAGTTCTCTTCATTTTGGTTCACCAGGTGTAGGTAGCTGCGATAGTGTTTGGCATGGCTTGGGATGGACATGATGGACTGGCATGAATGCAGCTTCTGGTGAGGCCCAAGAGATTCTAGGCTCTTCTTGAGTTGCAGGTTCTGCTGTTGAAGCTTCCAGTTCTGGGTGATGAGATGAGCTGCTGCCTCTTCCTGTTGCAGGAAGTATGGATTGCGGTGTACAAACTGCTGGGCACGCATGTGAGGATTGGTTGCTGGTCGCCGCTGGTAGGGTATTGATTGATGAGGTGGTGGCGTATGCCTCACAGGACAGTCTTTCCGTGTTGCTACTTTCACTGGACTTGTCTTTTCTTTACCAGATCCTGATGAGCTTGAGCTCTTTGATCGGTCTCTTGAACCGGAAGAAGACTTACTCCTACTAGGGCTGCCAGGGACTGTGCGTGGAGCACGATGCTGTCTTGTTGATCCTGAAGAGCTCGATGTCATGGTTTTGGTGTCTTGTTCATGGGGGCTCATCTGAGGGAGGTGACTATCAGAGTTTCTTAGGGAATCCAGACCTAGCTCAGTTGGTCTGTGTGTTGGACTACCAACCTGGCCATTCTCAACAATCATCTCCAGTTTCCTGGACTCCTGCTCACAACCTTGGTACTCTGGTTCCTCTGGGCTACCCTGTGGCTTTCCATTAGGTATTAGACCCTTCTGCCCATTTTGTTGTGTCACCCATACATTACTCTTTGAGGCATCCCTGTGGTTAGTGCCCTCATCCTGATCACTGGCCCCAGAGCGATTACGGCTGGTGCGGCTGAGTGAATCACCGCTCAGACTGGTGGTCTCCATTGAGTCTGATCCCAGCCTCATCACTTTGGACTCCTTTCCTCTCATACTCTCATCCGTGTCACTCCTCATGTGCTTATCGCATTTGCTCTCGAGAGCAGCCTGAAATTTCATACAGTCTTCCAGGGAGATCTCATGCCCTGGGAACTCTGGGTCTCCCACGCCATTTGAGATGAAGCTGTCATTGCTGTACCTCAGGTCTCTGCTGCCTAAACTGGCCTGCTGCGCTGGGTACTTCTGGTGTGTGCTGCTACAGTCATCGGGGATGTTCTCCTGTCCGGAGCTTTCATCATTGCGAACACTCTCGTCTGTAGCACGGCCAACCCCACTGTCCTTTTCATGGTGGAGGGAAGTTGTTTCAGTCGTTCCTGTTGTGTCCGTTTTGCTGTCGTCATCAAGTTGTGTGCTGTCCTGCAAGGGGGACAAAGCAGACAGGATGGAAAAATAAATGAGCTGATTTCAACTTGTCTGTTAAACATAATCATAAAAACAACTATTCAAAACCAGACCTAAAAAAATGCAAACTTCAATTGATCACACATCTGAAGATTAGACATAAAAAATAATGTCACCATAACTGGATTAAATTTGTTTTAAACATAAGACAAATTTTGCACTGCATGTAAATAAAGTGAAGTAATTATAATCTCTGTACGAAACAGTACAAAGAACATTTGATTGTATTTTTAAAACTAAATTCAGACGTTTTAAAGTTGTTTTCATTAGTAATTTTCCTTTGAGATTTGCTAGTTTTCTAAAACAGAAAAAAAGAATAAAAAAAGAGCTCCACTATTTTCAGTGGCACACTAGAATTTGGTAAAACACCATCTTCGACACAACAACATTTTACATTTAACATTTTAGAAGAAGATATTCGGAGAAACTTAATCCAAAACTACTTTATTTGATTTCTGTCCCTCTATAGTTCAGAAAAGGAAAGGAAGCACACAGAGTTCCTTTTGATAAATCACATTTTTATCAATTAAACAAATAAAGAAAAACACTGTACTACATCTATATAAAGTACTATATAAAAGTATTGGTTGATTATTTCCTTTCCATTTTGAAGGCTATTCCCACCTGTCCCCTACAGAGCCAGTTCTCATTCCCAAAGTTTGCACAAACTTGACAAGAATCATTTTTTTCCAGCACCATGACAAAGACACCCACTCTACTCTATTGACGCAGGTTCAAAAACACTACTATCAATTGCAAATTGCTGCCTAAGTGAAGCGCTTTACGGTTGCTGTGTGCATGCTCTGTGGTACCCAAGCAATTGTGGTTTAGTGGCTGCAGCGCGGTGTTCTTTTGAGAGTTGTGTGTTTGACAGTGTGCGGTACGAGCAATTGGTTTGTTTTGTCAAGCATTGTAGCCGTGATGTCTACCACGCTCGCTGCGGCACTTTATTTAGTTTACACTGAAAACCAATATTTACACCACCCTTTAAAAAAAGGAACAAATTCCATTTCTCTCCTTGAATGGATCCAATCCTTGTTTCAAACCCTTTTCAACACCCTTATTCTGGAAATAACACAATTAAAGGGATCAACAGGGTGAGAAAAAAAAAACCCCAATGGTCTACACGGTGGCATTGACCTAGGATCTTGGGGTTGTGTGTATTACAAGATCTGTTCTAACAAAACCCTACACATCAATTAGGAAAAACATCTTTTGCATTTTACAGCGTGTCGTGGCCGAGCAGTTAAAGAGCACCAGACTCAAGCTCTGGTGTTTCTGATCAGCAGAGTGTGGGTTAGAGTCCGGTAGGTCGGGGCACTTGTGTCCCCTGAGTAAGATTGCTTTGTCCTTCTGATGGGACATTAAGCTGTAGGTCCTGTGTACGAGATTGGTGATAAAAGAACCCAGAACACTTATCGTGGAAGAGTAGGTGTTAACCCTGGTGTTTCTGGTTTACATAACAAGCACCCTTGTTTACAGGTATCCTCAGGCTTGCGAGCTACAGTGATTAAGTTCACTTATGAGGCATCCTTGGTTTTCAATAGCAGAAATATACAATAACAATCATAATAATAATAATATCTATTTTCAGTTTAACTTTACTGGTACACTAGAGAAAAAGGCCACTTCTAAAAAGTGTTTTTTTGTTATGGGAATAGTTTATAAGGGTACCAAGGCCAATAGAGGCAACAGCCTATGTGATCTCCATGTAACTAAAGCCTTGCAGAAAGACAAAATCCTAACCCAACCACTGCTGGTAATCCATCTTGTTGATGCATCATCACCACACATGTGTTGACTATAGGCAGCAGCTACTAAAACAGGGATACCGGTGGAGAAATGAGCACTAGTGATGGAGAATCCTTCCTGAGTATTATGGCCATCTCTGACTGATGTGTTTAGTAATGAGCTGTGACAGAGAAAGAGCTACATTTCATGAGCAAAACGCTCCTTGATTGACTAAGGCAACTACGTCGTTTCCTTCACTACAAAATCATGGGACAGTGAAAGTAATTAGCTTTACATATGATCTTGTACTGTATCACCAACTTGTTCATTTGTTCACCAACGGCCCGGTACACAGCATCAATTCTATGGTGTTTGTGTTTGGAATTGCAGCTAGGTCAAAGAGAATGGGAGTGTAAATTAAACAGGCAAGCGTTGCGGAAACCCATCCATCTTCAAATGTATGGGAAGTTTGTACCCACTCCATCTCAAAACAGTCTAGCATTCCCCTCCTAAACTAACCCATCTCTGAATACACAGACAGTCTGGTTCCGGTGATGAGAAATATCAGTCTTCTGATGTTTATAGTGAGTCACTGTTTACTCTCTCCAAAACCTCTTATTTTGTTTGGTTCTTCTCACCATCCTCCTGGGGACAAGATGGCTGACCGATTTCTGGTCTTCGATCATTAGAAACCCCTTTCTTCAAGTTGGTCCCACTGGTGACAAATTAACCAGGGATCCATGTTCTCAGCGCCATTGGAGGATGAATTCTTTTCACTGTGGATTGCCAGAAATGTTTGATTTTTTTCAAGTTGGGTAAATTTCCAGGCTAATGTATATCCAGGCCTTTTGTCTACTCAACACAAAATCTCTGGACAGTTCATTGGAGGGCAAAATCAATGGATTTAATTCTGATCCTGATTCACATCTGATTCTTCCCTTGTGTCCAGATGTAGTAGGTGTGTTTATTGTAGTGTGAAGAGCTCACACTATGATGGCGTCAAAGCTCGATCACCAACTTTTTTCTTAAAGGGGGGGGGGGGGGGGAAGAGCAGGCAGGCATATTCGGTCATTAAACCAAGATAGTTATTCAAAAATCCTCCCCAGCCAACGACCTGTGGGTACACGATATGAAACATGACCCCAATACATTCACAGTGGAGCCACCTTGTTTTCTGTCCATTCAAGATAATATCAACACAGAGTAAGTCTGGTACCATCTTCCATAAATGAGTAGCAGAAATTCATTACTGTTATGGACATAACTGAAACAATGGCTCTGACTTCTGCACCTGAATACGTATACAGTGCACTTGTGCACTAAAGGCCATGTCCAAATCAAGTGACTTTGGCTACGGCTATGCGGAAATGATGAAGAATAGGACCTTTTGGCATTCTGGCCATAGCCAGTAGCCACTGCAAGAGCCGTCAATCCAGACCTGGACTAACATTACTACACCCACAGTCAAAGACACTCAAACTGAGTACCGCATATATTGTACAGAGAAATATTATAGAAGTTAACTACTGTAAGACTCAAGTTCTAGTCCAGGTTTTTCTTTTCAATATTTTGGTGACTTGCCAAGCTTGACCAGTCAGTTTGTTAATCCACCAGTATTTTGGTCCAAATCTAATGGTTTCCTTTTAACCTTGACACTTGAATAGGACCTGAATTGGAAGCCATGATTGGCCTAAAAGATAATGGTTAATTGCTGGAAATGGTGAAACAGCCAGCTGAATCACCCAGAGAAAATCTTTTTACTGGTCCTCTTGTGTTTTCACTGGCATTTGGCCAGTGGACCACTTGAAAGAGGGCAGCATCTAGGGTCTTGCATCCTGCCTTCATCCTCTGCCGTCTCAATGCCTTAATGAAGTGATAATCCAAACCTGCTGACAGCCTGGATCACCTTTCTGGGATCAACCTGCCTTGATATGATTCCTTATAAATGCCTTGATGTGTCATCGCACCGACCTGCTTGGATGAGACATGATGTCGTGTCAGACGGCAACCGGTTGAAAAAGAGGACAGTGCACCGGTTAATGATTGGTACACTTGTCTTTGGTTACATTTCCAGAAAGACACAAATCATGAATTTCAACTGTAGATGTAAAGAGATTTTGAAGAGAAAAATGTGACTTCTTTGTAACTTGTACCAGATCCCTAATGACTATCTCATATGTCTGAAAATAATTACAAAATTCCTTTTCAAACAAATATGGTACAAACTGTCTGTGCCATTTTTCATATTAGATGGACTGTGACAGTTTCACAAACAAGTATTCATATTGGATATGCATTTGTACTTCCCAACAAAAGGCACTTTTGGTTGTCACAGGTTTTTTTTTTTGATGTTGTATATTACTAACATAACGTTAATTGGTATACATTTTTGATGCAAGCGACTAAGGTGGTATTACTGGTAATCAATTTAAAGACCACTGCACAAACTACTTCAATCACTGAGCTTTTATAAAGACAAACTCAAGTTAACACCTGTAGCTGATAGGAGTTAACTTGAAAAATTCCTTATGATGAACTACAAACATGAAAATTTAAGCGCAACAAGAGAAATATTGTGACCTTCTAGGCTTTTAAAAAGATTTGTTTTGTACTGATGTAAATAAAAGGCTGCCCTGTGAGAGCGTACCATATCATGACTGACTGCTGCAGTCAGCTTTTCATCAGATCTCCATAAATGAATATTGCACATAATGTATTGGCCACCATAGTCAACTCCATTAAAACACTTTGTGAAAAGCTGTCCACACCAACACATGTTCATTTCACTCCAAAGCAGCTTTACGAATAATAGTAAAATTAGACAATAGGCAGACGTGGCATGAAACCTGAGCAGAAAAAAGACATCCAGCTGTCATTGTATAAGTACAAATTTGTTGCACATAATACTCTATAAATCCTGTATAATTGGACAGATGCACAATGTAACCCACCAGGGAGAACAAAAGAAGCATTATTAGCTCTAATCTACACCATTATTTTGGACCATGAAGATGATTATTTTCTAAATAGGATGACAGAATAGCTTTTCACTAATTATGGAGATAAATTATTGGCAATGGTGAGATTATCACTACAAACCGAACATCAACCAACCCCCTAGAACTCTGTGGACTTATCACAAGCATGCATCTTTACTTGAGCAACAATGAAGTACTACAGAATTAGTTTGAGGCTTTGCACAGTGAAACATGACTTTAGATTTGTCTTACAAGATTAGCATGTAACCAGGGCTGAGAGTCATTCCTAACAAAAAAAGTCTGAAACTGTGATCTAAATTTTAGGAGGTGGATTGAAATGATGTCATTTCCAAGGAGCTTCTGGGAACAGTATCCTGGTGCTCGGTGCTAGAGATGATTTATGGATACCATAAAAAAAGACAGCTATTTATGTCACCAAGCGGATACAAAAAAGTGAATTCAGATGAAAGTCTGAAACTTCTCATTCCTGTGTAAAGTTCTCTTTTGGAAGAGGTGGTACTTTTGAAAGGAGCAGCTTACTGCGTCACTGCAAACCACACTGTCTTCCACACAAGATTATTACATGGCGGACCTGTAAGATTAAACTAACAATGCAATAAAGGTGTACGAGAAAAACTGATTGTCACTTCCTATCCAGTATACTCAAAAACTAGTTCCATTGATAGTGTTCTTAAAATGCCTTAAAGCAGAATATAAAAAAAGAAAATTCTTGTTTGCGTCTGCTTGGATTATTGGAAATATTAGTAGATAAGTATGACTGACAAACTACATGACACAAATCTTGCATCATACATTGATGGGCACAATCCGGAATGTTTGGAGTGGATGACTCAATAGTCAGACCTTGAACAGAAAATATCTGCGGCTGTCCTAGTGATAACAATCAGATAAAGAACAGAATGTATGTCGCTTCTTCTGCTCTTTGGTTTTTGAGTTCAAGGTCCCACCTCCACAATTGCTGTTTTTATTTACAGATTTAGTTTGTGGCAGCTTTGTAGACAGTGCAATCCATATATCAAGGTCTGATAACTATCTTATGATGTCAACAAATTCAAAATGTCATACTCTTGTTTTCCTCTTCAGCTGTGGCCTCTGCCCATGATGTTAATAGTAAAAAGTTTTCTGAAGAGCTCTGTCCAAAATGTTGTGCACATGTTTGTGCGGACTTGTGCGTGTATGCGCATGCCGGCATCTGATAATGCTCTATTTTAGGTTGTCCGGGCTTCTACTAAGAGTATAGCAACAGATATCTGATCCTGTGTAATGGAAGGAGCAGATCGATGAAATTGCTTGAGTTCTCATTAGGTGGAGATGCACTCATCAGGTCCTGATGTTATAATGGGATTCCAATATGATCAGCCAGCATTGTCAGGAACCTGCTCACAATGTTCATTGGCGGGCGTTGGCAGCGGAGGGCACTATTTATGCAAATCAACTCAATGGATCATTGAGAAGTCATAATTCTTTTGACAGGGACACTAATTTGCTGGCAGACACACTAATGAGCTTTAAAGATATATCATGGTAGATTCTAAGTGGAGGGACTGCCGATACTGAAGTTTCAATTAGGGATGTTGGACTTGTGCCGACAAAAAAGGCGGAATAAGAGGTGGTTTGAAATCGAGGACAAAGATAACAATTATCCTCGGACAAATACAATTTGATACCGGTATCAAATGAGTCACTAAGGCTTGTTCTGATCATCATCATCATCAAAACAGCAAAATGCATTATCCAGAAAAAAAGTTAGTTTTAGATGTAACTGATACCCAACCCAAGCAAATTAAGCAGACAAATCCATTATATTGCTTTTTCCAGATCCATTTTGGCTAGATGTTGTTGCCGGTTTATTTTGTATTATTATATTTCATAAATTTTAATTGGTGGATAGACGGGCTGTGGTGGGAGCGGTACCAGTGATTCAAGCTGGGTACAATTTGAGGAGGAGACCGTGGGAAAATGCCTATGTCTACTAGAGAGATAGACAGTTTGGTCAAGCTGCGTGAAGGTCACCAGTTTTGTGTTCTTGGAAGTTAAAGATATCTACCTAAATTTTTATGGGATGATTAAATGTAACGTTTCCAACGAGCTCATAAAATCCACTTGATTATGTATAAATATATTTGTATCGCTTTTCTACCACTCTTTTCCATGCAACACACACATGTAGCTCTAATGCTGGTCAGACTAAAGAATTCTCTATAAACATATCTTTCCCTCTGATCACAATTTATTGTTGTCACTTTTTACTCTTTTTCTTTCTTTTTCTTCATATGTGCATCAGCAAGGAACGGGATGAATCAACAATGCAATTTGCAGGCAACAGTTTGAATTTCAAGCGTATCCACAGCAACCCTGTTGTTAATTACTCCCCTGCGGGGCACAGCCTCTAAAAAATCGGCCCGAATTGGCGGAGCACATGATTTCCCAAATGTCAATTCCAAATGCTTGAATCCTCTACCAATTTCTTCCCCGGAAAAACACAGTTCGTGTGGCTATAATTGGACATATCTAGTTTCCCCCAAGAAGCAAGGGCTGCACACACAGCCACACCATGTGAATGAAATCAACAAGCCTTTTCTAGAATGAAAAAGGAGCAAGCAGAAAAAAGAGAAGGAGACTGAGAGGAAGAGAGGAAGAATAACATTTTAAAGAATATAAAAATGGCAGCCACAATTTCTGCAGCAGATTGCTACATTGTCCACCAAAGCCTACTGGCAAATGCCAGCGAAACTAGAGCCGCATTTATTTAAACTTGTCTGTTCAGGATCCTGGCGATTGCCACGATAAAGGGCCTCGAGGCTTAGAAGCACTGAAAGCTTACCGTCCCTCCAATGTAGCCATGATATTTAGAGATACACGTACGGAGATAGTCTCAGCAGATATGAGCAGTGTGAGGGAGGTCGTGGGAACCTCACAGAGCCTTTAAGAAAGGCTCTTATAATTATAAGCTACTTGAGGAGTTTTTCATTACTGCTATAAGATGAGCAGGAACTCTAGACGACATTTTTGTGTGGATAATTGGCTTGCCTTTGGGTTCAAAGCGGATTGTGTTTCAAGAATTAAATGAATGATGATATGGTTGTAATTCTCTTTAAGAATTTACAAAAAGGGCTTGTAGGAATCAAGTCAAAAACTTGGAGTTGATGTTGATATTTAACATGCATTTTAAAGCTGCTTTGTTTAAGGGAAATTGCCTCTGAAAACAAAAACCATTTACAGTGTTTCATGATCAGAGATGGTACAACAAAGGTGTTAAACAAACCTTAATCAAATTACTTTGTTGTATATCATAAAACCCAAGATAATGGCAAGCCACATATTGCAAGTTTCTGAAGAAAAAAAATAGTTGCAGACAAAGGTTTTGGTAAAATTAATAACAACCAAGTGAGATTTAAATAATGATGTTGCCACCAATGTTGTTGTGTCTTTCTTTTTTCAAGCGTTATTACCGGTGTCATGGTGTCTTTCATTAATAAACAATATTTTTGTTGATGTTTGTACTTACATGCTCTGCTAGTAAGCAAGACGTAAACTGCATGGCTTCTTGGTGCGTTTGTTCAAGCATGTCTAGCTGTATGTCCTCCAGTAAGGAGTTCTCATCAAAAAGACACTCGTCATACTGTAAAAGACACAGAAAGGAGTTTGGAGTTACGACATGTAAATGTGGCTGGAAGCAAAGTCATTTATATACAATGTAATTTATTCTTTATTCCCTTACCCCACCCTAACCATAACCTCACACCGCCCTGGCCATACCCTCACCCCACCTTCACCATAACTTCATCCCACCTTTACCATATACTGGCCATACCCTCGCCCCACCTTTTACCTCACCATAAACTCACCCCACACCGTGTCCATCATTTCACCATGGATTTACCTCTCAGACACTGGTGGAATGACATCAATGCATAAGGTCTATAACTAGCGCCTCATTAAACAAAGAGGATACTTATCACTTGGGCAAAACCCTTTCCTTTTCTCTGAAAAATAACCCCAACCCACAAAAAGATCACCAGGGTTGGCCCCAAAACATCAAATCCAAATTTCTTCTCATATGGGAAGCTTGCCAACTGTTGGCACCTCTGAGGGATATTTAGCCAACTCTCTATAAATCATGCATGATATGGAGTTGTTACACACACCTGCAATTTTCACAAGTAGGCACTGGATAAATCACAACAACACAGTAATATTTCTTGTTTGCAGTTGATCGGTATTATAGCAGTGACATGGGGGGGGGGGGGGGTGGATTTGATCATTCTTAGCCTGAGTGATGTGGGAGAATGTTGTTGAACCACCTGTACACCTTGGTGCCTAGTGAGTCACTCCAAGTGTGGGAAGTGATTGATGTATTATTAGGAATAGAACACACAGGAGGATGGGATTTCAGACTCAACTTTTCCTTTCCTATTCTTTCTTGTTTTTTATTTTTTTAATTATTTAATTAAAAAAATTATTGATTGGTTTGTTGTCTCTCTTGTGAGGTGGGGTGGGGGAGTGGGGTGGATGTGGCATGGAGGAGGAAGAAACCCCCAAATGAAGCATGTTTGAGCAGCATGTAACATTTACAAGCAGCAGTTTTGTAGATGACCAATTTATTTGTGTTATTTGTAACAGTTGTTTGGGAGCAGCAGAGAAAGAGAAGGTGGGTTTTTTAAGTAAATAGATGGTGGAAAATGAATTTTCTATTTACACAATTTGAGTGTGAATGTTTGCCACAAAATTAAAGTCAAGAAATGACTGAAAATATACATAAAATATTTCACCATGTACGATTTAGACGTACACCCACTGATCCAATACTACTGACCACACACCCTAATGGCACTCCCCTACACTGCTATGATCCTACTGTTATCTACTGCTGAAAAGCTAAAAACAAAAACAAAACAAAACCCCCAAACAATTTTGTCACACTCTGTCCAATTGACCTTAAACAAGTCACAAATCGGCAATTCATGTCAGAGTTCAAGCCTAATCAACTGACCTAGGATTTTTAAACACACTTGATGACAGACATAATAAAAACCCTACTTTATTTACGTGGGACTAGTTATGTTGTGTTTCCAATACCCCTCAGTTCAAAATTCTTCAGGTTTACAGGTTTGTTTTAATGGGAAAATGCTTTGTAGGTCAGAAAGACAGAGGCAGAGAGTGTAGAAATAGTCTCAAACTGAAAGTCTTGAAGTCTTGTTGATTTCTTGGTTTAAAGTGAACTTGGATGAGTCAGTTTCTATGGCAAAGACCCACCTCACACATTACTATCATAAAGAGGACTTGACATAATACACTATCGGATGAACAAGAGTGTGGCACACATAACTGCAATCTTAATTGGGTTCATTTATTCAAAAACAGGACGTGTACAGCTTTACCAGTACTCTCTATTTACAACAGCAGCGTGGTTCCTCTCAATTGCAAGGATTCAACCACCTCATTCATCCATATCTCAACAATGACTGAAAAACATATCGGTTGCAAACATCCGCGCAAAACACCTCACCGTCCTAAAAATATCACATCACTTTCAACTAGAAGAAAAGAGGAAAAATAGGGTCGATAGTGTTAACCTGTTCCATTGCTAAAGAAAATCTCTCTCTCTTTTTTTTTCAACAGGAAAATAAAGAAGAAATTCTGTCTGAGGCAGGATTATAGACTTGACATTTTGATTGTCAGATTTTATGGTGAGCTGAAATCTTGTAAGGTATCCTAATATCCCATCCTTTGTGGAGGTAAATCCATAACCAAGGCTCCAGGATTCTGCAAGTCTTCCTCAGTAGCGCAAGACTATCACGCTACAGTTTCTGAGTGTAACATGAGACCGTTCCGCTATCAATCCTCGATAGTTATTAGAGGTGTTTATTAAACGGGGGATGCTTTATAAGATAGACGCTATCAGTTTCGCGGCTGCTACCTGTTCACCATCTCTCAGTGGAGAAATCCTATTAACAGATCGCTGACAGTGTCTGGCTGGCTAAGTTCAACGACATCTCCTTCTACTTCTATACTTTTTTTTGTTTACACAAACTGTAATTACTTGATGTTCAATTTTGATTTTTTTTTCCCTTCTCCCCCACAACCCGGAAAATATCAACTTTCATAGGGTAGGGGGTCGCCAGGATCGAGTTGTTGATACAAGGAGTGAATTCTGTGATTATGTGATGCGTAAAATGTAATTAGGTTTTTATAGGTTTGACTAATGGCATGTTCTCTGTGAATAAGTTGTGTTTGTTACAAGCATGAACTGACATACAAATTTGTTTTTGGCTTCACAAGGTCTAATTCACATACATCTTAATGCATTTTATGCAGCATTGGGTAAAAAAAAAATAATGTACTAAAAATTGAATTTGTTTTCTCAGAACAAATAATAAATTGTGAAGAAGAAAAAAATCAGCCACAAATAATTAAATCAGTCTTCAGAGTGAATCTACAATTGCTTAAATTATAAATTAAAACTGGCTCCACAGACTTCCCATGTTGGTTTCACTGTTTTTGGTCTTTTGAATTAACCTTTTTTTTCTTTTCTTTGCAATCCCAACAAATGTGATGTCTGTTCACAAACCATAATTATATCTATCTCCCACAGATGTTGACTGGACTGCTGTATTATGCATGTAAATGCAAAACAACCAAACATCAATGACGAAAACCCTGGGGAGAATCCAGACGGTTTCTGATATCTATTTGTTCTACCATGTGCACCAACATTGGATTTGATTGTATTTTGGCTTAGTGGTAAAAACCAGACTAAGTAGGTTTCAATGTCACCTTATCTTCCAACACACATTGCCAATTTTAGGGTTTTATCTCTGCTAGTTTAAAGAAAACAGAATCAATCCATCCAAGCATCTAATAAAAACACGGCAAAAATGCTGCTTCCCCCCCCCCCATGTTCCGTTTTTAGCTCTCCACAATGACTCATCCCAACATGTGACTCAAGGTTTCTGGATTTCGGAACATTATTAGCAATTTGAAGTTTCCTGTTCCGCAGAGCAGTGTTTTCTCTGAGCGTCCCAAAGTGCAATTTTATCCAATTAATTAGGCTCCTGAATGGCGTCAATAATGCCACAGTACTTCTCTCTCATGTACCTCATCTTGGATTTTTTATTTTTTTTACCAAGGAGAAGACTGGTTAGAAGAAACCATGGTGATTTTTTCATCAGCTGATATTGTGATGGCTTTGTAGAACATGACCGCTACCTAAATGTTATTCCGATGGGATTATGTAGTCCAGAGATAATTAATGTTATTCAGGGCTACATTGGAAACTATGAATAATATTGGCGCTTCTGTATGATGAAGATTTTAAAGGAAATATTTCTCAGCATTTTAATACTTCAAAGTCATCCCCACCCCCAGATTATTACCAATACTTGATTTTGTACAACGCATAAGGAAAATGGCTGCAGCTTGACTAAGTCAACACTTCTACTCATCAGGTATCAGCACACAACAACAAACCATTGAATCATGAAAGGAGTAGATCGAACTGGAAATACAAATGGAAACCAAAGCTCCCGATTCTCCATGGTTCCCAATCACTTGTCCGATTCCACTTATCCAATCACACCTGTGAGGAGCGAAACATCAGATCGGGAGCCTATACCGTTAAGCTTGCATGGCGACAGTGGCGCCTTGCAAATGAAAACATGATTGCAATGAAACAAAACCGTGGGGTCAAGAAACGCTCTTCTGTGACAGTACCCTCCGGCAAGAATGTACAGCACATTCTCTCTGGAGACTAGAGGTATCATCGGTCTCTAGGATTGGTACACCTGTATAAGTAAGCACACCATTCACATCCAGAAGGCTGACATCAACTGTAGTTGTTAACACAGTCACTGATGATGATGATTAAAGATATAATGAAGTTTTGCTAATTATCTGAAATACTGATTGATAATTTCTAATTTGAATGTTTGCTTGGTATCAAGTCTGTAATGATTGAAACTCATCCTTAAACTGTTTCTGTCAAATGCTCCTTAGATAAACGTTTGAATTTATTCTTATTTATCCTGCCTTCACGAGGCAAGAGTAAAAAGCATTTAGAAGATGATACAAATTTGCATTATATAGACATCTATTTAAATGATATGTTCTCTGGGAAATTGTGTTTCTTGGCATCTGTATAATTTGAATAGCTGACAAGAAACACAATGAAGTGCACCACTTTGCATCCATCACATTAGCAGTTTTTCCAATGGTTGTAACTTTTGTTTTTTTTAAGTACCTAAAACCACCCAAAAGTGTTTCAAAATGTGAACAGACAGATAGGCTTATACTGAAAACAATTTGTGTCGATTCATTTGTTTTTTAAATTCTGTGCTTAAATCACCCTCAAATTTCATCCAAAATGGACAGACAAATTTACCAAACTTTTCCACTCCAATTTTTGAGTGAAATTTGAGAGTAGTTAACAAGTTAATAACACTAATCAACTCAAACTATTTCTAGTGTAAGTCTGAAAGTCCATTCTTATGTTGGAACACTTTTTGGTGGTTTCAGGTTCTGAAAAAAAAGTTACAACCATTGGAAAAAACTGCTAACATGATGGTAGAAATGTGGTACACTTTATTGTGATTCGTGTCAAATGTTCTTTTCATTTTAAGTCTACCAACCCATGAAATTCTAATGAAAGGGGACTCTAAGACTACTGAGCAAGGAAACATCAGCGACATCATCCTTGTTATGCTCTTCACAATCTTCCTGATATGTTAAGAATGGTAGGACAGTGTTACCATGGTAACTGAAAGTTTGAGAGAAACCTGCGTCATTGGAATCATCATCAGATAACATGATTAGCCACATTTTCGTCACAGCCCCATTTTCGTCACAGCCCCATTTTTTATAAGCTGGACATTTAATTTTTCCCCCAGATTTATTTTCTAACAATATAATAGTGAGAGGCTGATTCATTTTTACTGTAATTACCTACAAAATGATTTTTGGGAAAAAAAATTCAATTCACAAAATAGTCCTTTCTGTGTCTGTTGTTGTAATACTATTTTCTTATAAATATACTGAAAGTGCCTGCAAACAAACAACAACATGGTGTGTATTATGTTTGTATTCAGCATATATTATGTTATTGTCTGTTATACTATCATACCTTGAAATCTACTTAGAGTTCAGAAAAACTGATACAAGGGAGAGGAAGTGGATAAAGAGCTGAAGCAAAGTGGGCATAATAAAAACGAATAAAGTATCTTAGCGAGAGAGGAAAAGGAAGAGACAGAACGGCCTCAGAATCCCATCATGTGGAAACTGATTCCCCCACTCTTTGATCAAAGCTTCGCACATGAGACGTCAGCTTAACTCACAAATAAGCCGATATCTGGAATCGTATAGTAATTCAGATGCCGATGCCTTGTGCAGGTTTTCCTTGCATGCTTGCATGCATGGCCACGGGGCGGGTAGCTAAGGTCAGTGGCGGCATATATCTCACATCAAAGGAGTCCCTAATGAAGATCTATCAAAGGGATAGGGAACATTATTGGAAAAGCCCAGGCCAAAAATCTCTGCAGCGGCAGCAAGTTTCATTAAATGATGTGAACATGTACAAGACCAGAAAAGCTTTTAATATTTTGTGCCACAGAACAAGCCGAGAGTTTCCCCATGTCGTTTGATAATTCATGGCCATAAAGAAATAAGCTCTGTATTAATTAAGTTTACCTACACTCGCATCTCCCGAAGTTAAGTACTCTCAAACAAAACAAAATTCTTTAATGTACTGTGGCTTGAATACAACAGCCTTTCCTTTATTCCAATAGTCAATGACAATCGTATAAACTGTACAACAGAAATAACAAAGGGACATGAATTTCTTTAGCATTTCCTGAATAGGTGAGCCTTACGCTTGTATATCACCACTTCCATTTCAAGGGTGGGGGAGGGGGGATTCTTTTTGCAAGAGAGAGGCGAAAATCTTTTCGCATCCATCTGATTATGATATGGCTGGATGGAGTCTTCCCAACATCCGAAGAAGATTCGTTTAGCCTGACCGCACCATCAAGCCACTGCTCTTGATGACAAGGCCAACTTTTGATGTAAATAACTTGGGTCGGGCGTTAATGGAGTGTCGGGGAAAGGTAGGGGACAGCGGGAGGGAGAACTAGTTGAGCGCTTAATGCTACATCCTTCCAAAGTCATTTGTTACACTTGCCTGATCCGATGGAAGTTGGATGAGACTTGAATGCACAGCTAATGTGAGGCCCGTCTTAAAGAGGGATATGTACGTATAAATCTCTTCCCAATGCCATATTTCAGGTAGAAAATTGCAGAGATTTGAAAGTATACATGTACAGATTAGCCAATGAAATGCTCTGTTAAAGTTTGACCGCTGACTCAGGTTTCCATTAGGGTGTGAGCCAATGAGATTGTTTCTTCTTTTTTTCAGCCAACTATTCTCTAAGGAATGTGAAGTTCACATCCTCTGTACACAATTGGTTAAAACTTTGAAAAGTCACAGCAGATGTTTTAATGAGGGTTGTCTTAGATGATGATGATGAACATTTTGATAACCTACTCCATCTGGCAGGTTGTCACTTTCAACAAAATAAATAGGAGAACTTTGATTTGATTTGCTGTTGCATTGACAAGTTGTTTGGTAATCATTTTATGATTGTGAAGCGGTATTGACATGGGAGAAGCTGTAAGAAATACAAAAAATCCCACTTGATGGAAATTTTTTAAATGGACTCTAGACAAGGATTAAACATGGCACACTTATGAGGATGGGAATGGATGCAAAATTCTTGATATAACCCAAACTGACAATTGGAGCTGATAAGATGCACAATCCTCTAGCGGTTACGATCTTATTTAGGAATGTACCGGAAACAAACGTGCAATCTTAAAGACCAAACTGGCTGAGGAGTGCTTATTTTAGCACGAAAGTTCCTATTATCTGTTTTTGACATCATTTCGGAGCATTTCCATTCCTGATGAGCATTTCCCAAATCAACAATCTGACAATTTTATCTTGGGAATTAAATATCACTGACAATTCATAAGTTGTCCTTGCTATGAACTGAAAGATAAATACTCTTTTATATTTTTATGAACGGTTCTGATGATGTAAAGAGGAAAGTGACTAGGTTGCTTGTATATCTTTGGAATATCAATCAGTCGTAAGTCCTTGGCATTTGGGTTCCGAACTATCCACTATCCCGTATCAGTCTGTATCTTTCAGCATATGGGAACTGAAACACTTCTCTACTTTGGAAAAGATTTCCACACCTGGCCTCAAACCATCTTTACTTTGTTGAGCTATATATTTATATCATAGAGCAAGGACTGGGACTGAGTTTGGGAGTCTTTTGTGCTGGTCTGAGTTCTTTAATTTTATATTGAATTATTTCATTACAATTGTTGTAAATCAAAAGCATGATTATGTGTCAGTAATATTTACTTCAAATTTTACAAACTTGACAGCAGTTGTACCTCCATTGTTGAACAAAAAACTCCTTCAAAACAATTAAATATTAAAATGCGAAAAAAGAAAAGAAAAAAGAATAACAAAAAAAGTAACATGACTCGGATCAGTAGGGTACTTTGTGTGTTTTTAAAATGTTCTCCTGATAATATACCAAGCTTTGCAGTTGAAGGGGTTAGTGTCCCATAATGCTGGCTTCCATCTTACAACAGATCTCTTTGATTTGCATCTCTGGATGTAAAGTTAGTAAGTGCGATATCCTGTCTTATTAGCTCTCTCTAATGTTCTCCAAGTTGATTGTTATCAGACAAAAGAGAAAATAGAACTACAAAATATTCCCCCTCAGAGAAAGTGCAGTGGCGATCCCTTGATAGTTGAGTGAAACTATTCAACCTCTAATGTCTAGGGATCCGAGGAAAATTACATCGACGTGAATTTACGAGATGAGTATTTTCATTCAGCAGTGATAGTAATTTTGTGTTTTTGAGGTATGAATGACTTATTTCGCAGTGAAACGAAACTGTAAAAACATTCCCTCTAATCAACTGATAATTTTGTTCAGACGAGCCAGCGCGTTTCTCTCAGCACACAGGGTTAATGCCATCCATGTTCATTATCTCTTCCTCCTTTATTTTTGTAAAACCCATGGTCTCTTTTCTTTCCTGACTGTTTACCAGAAGCATCAAGCTTCATTGAACACGGTCGTTTGATGCCACCGACAAAAGCATTCTGCATCCAAGCGACTGATTCTTTCGGAACAGCGATTGATTACCGACCAAACGAGGCACTTCCCTCGTCGGAGATGCAGTCTTGCTGAAGACGATCTCCCTTGCATCCCCCCCCCCAAACTCCTACTCTAAAAATGAACATGTAGCAACGTGACGGTTGGATGAATCTTGCTACCGTAGCATCAAGGACGTATCCTCTTGAGCTTTGTATTCAGGACGTAGCAAACATCTTTTGAAGTCGCAGGTCGCGCTGTCTTTGAACTGGCTCTCTCTCTCTCTCTCTCTTTTAATAAATTCTGGGGGAAGGGATGCCGACTATTTGGCATCCCCAACTTGATTGCTATCTCTTGAATTTCGGACTCATTTGCAATCAGCTGTAAACCGCTGACCCTTTTTATCTGTTAATTTTCCAATCTGCTTTTTAGACTGATGACCCACATTTGGGTTTTTCAGAAGGGATGTCTGTGGCTCACTAAAATGGTGTATTGGCATTTTATCTGATTGTGGGGAAGTTTGGGAAGTTTGCATTTGTTTTATTTTGTAATGGAAACCTTTGTGAACAAAATGCTCAGGTTTTAGAAGAACTTTCCTTTTGAAGAATCAAGTATTTCAATGCATGTTTAAAAAACAGTCTTTGAAGAATATTTTTCGAAGACATTTTACAATATGTGATTCTCGTCTCCTAGGAATATGATTTCAGAAATTCTTCTTGGGATTGTGATTAACTAGCTACACGTGTGTGCAAGTTTGGGTGACAGTGCTGCATACCCCTTATGAGTTGAGATGTTACAGCCCGATGGACAGAGGTAGTAATAGCAGTCTGAGATTTGGTTTCAAAGTATCTAAATAAATTGCGACTTACTTGCAGCTGTGATCTACAAACTAGTATTGAGGTAGTTTCAGACTTCTGTGCAAATAATGACAGGGCTTGGTCATTGTTATGAACATCTTCACCATTGATCTGTAGAGAAAAGAAAAGGGAACCAACATCCATGAACTGTGACCTTTGGGGTAAAATGAGATTTTGAAACACTTAAATTAATGAAACAGAGCAGACTGAAATTGAAGGCAAACAGAATGCTGGAAGTACAATTTTGAAAACCAATTCAAAACAATTTGATTATGGCAAATGAAAAACTACGAATAATGATTGAAACTATTTTTTTCAAACTCAAACACGACTGGTTTACTGAAAACATTTAGAGCATACAATCGATATAAATTTATTTCTTTTTGTACTGTATATGCTCAATACAGGCCAGCTAGCACAAAGTGAAACCTACAGAACAAGTAGGATTCTTGCATGTCATCATTTTAGAAGATATTTGAAAAGTACACTATACACAGAAATTTGTCCCGTTGCAAAACAAATTAAACTGAATCTTTGTCTACCAAATAGGAATTTCAACTTCTCGCTGAATTCTTGCTGAATGGATTTTGCATCTCAGCATTCATTTATCCAGTTCTCCAGAGTGCACAAGTCTGGGAATGCATCAACAAGGAACACAGTTCTCTCATTCTGGAGGAGTTCAACTAAAAGTTGAAGCCTCAATCAACGTCCAGCCGGACCTAGTTTCTTAAAGCTTTTAAGCAGAGGGTACCACTACAGTTAATTTTGTTCAATAACCAAGTATAGTCTGGAATAAGTACACCACAGTATACAAAATATGGCGTTTAGGTTGGAGACCTGTGTATGCAAAACAAACATTTCTTCAGTGATCATAACAAAACAATGGTGAGCAACTGTACAATACTGGCCCTTAGTAACGGGAAAAGTACTTGTTACTATATAAGTGCTAAATTTCACTGCTGAGTTGAGTTAGCAGTGCTGCAAACTTTTGGATTTAGCAGCATAGTCAGGTGCAAAGTTAGCCAATTTTTGCATTTACAGTAATAATTTTTCACTGGTAGATAGCAGTTAGCAATGAAGTTAGCTACTCGTGTGAACATACCCCAACAGTGCTTAATTACTAATACCTAACAGAAACCTAAGGAAGATGAACTACACGTATGCAGCCATTCAAAGGGAAGTTACAACAAAGGTACATAGCAACATGATTCATCAGCTATCAAGCAAGAATTTAAAAGCCCAATTGGTGTCAAGTTGGAACAACTTGGCACTAAAAATCACCATTGGAAAAGATTCCATTTAGGACATCAACCAATTGTTAGTAAAGTTTTAACATCAGGTAAAACAACTTGTCTGGTCACAAGTGACTGCTTCATTTTAATTTCCTTGCACTACAGCAAGTGTTCCAAAGTCACTCTCCAGATTGGTAAAGCCTCATACACACACAATACATGATACAATCATTGAAATGTTTGTGTTGGCATTGGCCGTTTCTTATAAAAGCTTTCCCTTAATTATGCGACGTACAGGTAGAAATAGTTGTCTTTAGTTTGAAGAATTTAAGTTCGGAATTCACTTATGACATTCTATCAGACATTATTTAAGACATTTTGCTAAATGTACACAGTATGTAAAATATTGAAGAAGTTGTCTGACAGGATTCAATGAACCTCCAAACTTTGATATTGAATGTGATGACTGGAAAAATCCTCTGAGATTTTATGACTTATTTTATGAAAACCATGACTGGAATGGATGAATGAATGAATGTCAAAGTCTAAACAAAGCAATAAATTGTACTTTTCCCGTTTAATCCAAGCATGCACAGCCGTCTTGTGGACTTTGATAAAGTAGCCTACAAACAGACAAAGACCTGATCCACGATGGGAACCCTCATTAATCTTCCGCTCAGTGTTTTTACCCCAAAACAACAAAGCCTTGGGGTTTTGCCTGGAGTGTCTTAATGTAAGACTGAAGTAGTATAAATGAGGCGATATAACATTCATCTTTAGATCTGTCTCGTAGGATGTTTGACTGCAAGACACACTGAACTTTGTATTTTTCCCATTTTCAGTCCGTCCGTCTAATTTTGTGGACCTAACGAATTATTCTGTCATTGATTCAACGAACAATGTCCTAATGCGTGGAAATGACTTGAGTCACTATTTATTTAAGAGTCATCCATTTGAGGTTGTTTGTTAATGCAGACCTAACAGACAGGTTTATAATAGGAATCTATGTGATCATGTTTGTTCCTAATTACTGGTCAGGATGGTTTGACAACACAGTATCACCATGGAGTGAGTGGGGGTTGCTACGTGCTTCTGCCAGTAATGCTTGGCCTAAATCAAATTATTGAGCTGCTTACATAATGCGTTTGTTACACAAATACAAAGCAACTACCCAGATTTACTGCTCAAATACTACAAAATGGTATCAAGATCCCAAGGTGTGCTCTTTCTGACATGAGAGTATGATATGTATTCAGGACAACCACATTCTATCGAGTGTATAAATGTATGAACACTGACTAGCTGTATTCAAGCCTAGTGCATTTCTTGCACTGTTGTACTTTACAAAGTACTTCCAAACTTGGAACTTCTTTGAAACTTTATTGATAACAAACAAAACCTGACTGGTCGAAAATAGAAATAAACCAATGTAAAATAAACATTTAACCTTATAATAACATCTAACCTCTGACCTCTGGCTTGATCCCATTCCCTGAACCCTTTTGACCTAATGACCTTTACTTACTTGTAGTATCTGGTCCCCTGCTCTGATTCTACCATCGTCACCTGCTATGCTATTGGGATCAACCTGTAGCGAACACAAAGAACAAAACACGTTTTCAAGAAATACGTTAAACAAACACACTAGTGCCCAGAGAAGATATGTTTTAATATATTTAATCAGGTTGATTTTTCAGGACTCTTGGTGTTTAAAAATAAGGTGAGGCTTGAAAAAATTACTGAACAAATTTGAAATCATGAAACTTCAATTAAACACAACTCAAGCTTCAAAGAAAAGTTTGCCAAGTAAAACTTTGGACAGCAAGAAACATAACAGATCATTTCTCTGCTCACCAATAGATGGAAATTAATTAGGGAAACATGCTGAATACAGAGTAAGATAATAACATGTGGTTTTCTGTATAGGGGAGGTTGGCCTGGAATGATTAAGTATGGTTGGCCACTTGAGCTTCAGGAAGAATGGAGCCCAAGGAATGATGGCTCAATTCAATGCGTAGTTGATGATATTAATCAAAGCGATTAGACACACATTTAATCATGTGGTTTCAACTACATGGTAAACAAAAACAGCACATTGAACCCGAGAATGATCACAACTTTGTTTGGTTTTGGTAAAAGGCACTTGACAGACACGTACTTGGTAATGTATTTATACTTAAAGGAAAGGCACTTCCTTGTTTTTTTTCTTCAGAAGAGCAAGCTATATTTTCCCTCTGCTGTTGTTTTTGACAATCATATGGTGTGTGATTGAAAATGCTGACTTACTTTCAAAACCTTCTTACAAAGTTCCCAAATAAAACTTGCAGAAGCAAGCTATTCCAGAGTCACTCGACCCTCCATTTAATTTAAAGAAAGCAATAAAAAAACAGCGTGTGCAAAGTTTTTTCCTCATACAGTTCATAATTGCTGCTATACATAACCACATCCCTCCAACCGTAAACAATATCAACAAGAACGATGGAAGAAACCCTGTAACATTATCTGATTGTAATACTTCAAATAATTGACAATTTGAGAAGCTTACATTATACCATAATGTCACAAACAACATGACATATGCACGCATGTATGAAATTTGGCAGAACTATATTTCAGTCCTTTCATTATGGCACGCAGCACCCATTTGTCATATTTGCAGTAAAGTGTTTGCCGATCGACACCAACACAGCATCCCTGTGGACCCACATACTCCATTTGGGCTTGTCAAAAAAAAATGTCCAACAATTTTTTTTCCCCCTTCCTCTCTGCTCTTTATAGCGAGCAGATTTGGTAAATTGAAATAGTGGGGAAGATGATTTATGGCAATGGAGCATTTCCATGGCTCATTAAACCTGGCTATCAGGGACTGGAGGTGTTGAAGCTAGCACTGCCCTGTTCATAACCCTTAAAATCAGACTTGCAGATTGAGTTACATGCATTGGAGAGAGCTAGTGCACCCCAAGTCAGTACAAAGGGTTTGTATATAATAACATTACAGGCAAGGAGTTGTTTCCAAGATGGCCTGGGGGAATTTGCGATGATTGAAATTGTGGTTATATATTTTCTTTCTTGGTTATTTGTTTTCAATTAAAAATGCATAACTGCGAGTGCCACACTGATGAAAGACAAAGCTTCACAATTCAGGAATGTGAAACACCTCTGGTGAAATTTTCATCCATAAAAAAAGTTGTAAACTATTCACTAGTTCCATGTGTCCCAATGACTCTCAAATGTAGTTTTAAATATTGAAAAGGAAACATTTTTGGCCACGTAGGAGAGCTTTGTATCATCATCATCACCATCATCATCACTGTCTCCATGCAGGCTTACCAGGTATTTACACTGGCATTACACAATGTTCACAAGTAACTAATGCTGTCTTATTTATCTAAAATGATGCCACGGCTGAAACCCATATCAGCTCTGGAAGCAGGTGGTGAAACAACCAATCAGGGCAATAAGAAAATCACCTGTAACCATTCACTTCAGTATTGACTCTAACTGCCTACAGGTGAATTCATGACAACATTGGCATCCATAGTCTAATTCAATTTCTCCTCTGTAGCCCAAGCCTCAACATCCTTCCGGCTTGTATTCGTACCTCTCCCGAAACCGTAATTGCACCGCATTGTCCATTGATGAAACAGCCCAGGGATTCACAACTTCGCCTTCCTGACTCTTCCATCTCATTTTCCCCCACCCTTCTTTAAAGACGAGATTGGATTTTCTACAAACCTCCTACTTCATCCCACAACCCTGCGTTTCTTTGTCACTTTCTTCCAGTTCATTGGCACCAAACTAGAGTGACTCAAAAGCTGATGTGAGCTGGATGCAGCGATGGCCTCAGGGTACACACAAGAAACATTCAAGACAACATTCAAATGAAAAAACATTTCAAATATTTTGGTAGGATCTGTACAGAATTTCGTTTTCTTCTTGATGTATTAACACAAACCTCCCTGACTTCATATGATAAATTACAACTCCTGAAGAATGGTTTACAATGAATTCTCAATGAATAAGTATAGGGCCTTACGTTACAGTGAACATGCAAATTCTCTCCTCATATAACACTCCTCAACCTCATTCTCAGAGGGTGATCGATCTCGCCACACCATTTTTTTCCCAGCATGCACTGCTTGCTTATAACCCCATGTATTGGTTAATTAGGCCTGTGGTCGATCTACAAGTATGGTAGCACACAAAAGAGGCATCAAGTCAAAGAGCAACTGTTCCCCTCTGATGCTTCTTTGATCTTGTGTCATGTCTAACTGTATGAAGTTAAGGGTGACCCATGTAAAAACATGATTTACATTATTTTAATTTTTTTAATCGCATCAAACTACTTACAATTTGACACGCATGTACTTAGTGACCTACAAGCGCCAAACAAGCGCTTGAAGTTTTTAACAAGCCAATGGCAAAGCAGTCACTTTTGGAAGCCAATCAGCGTTGGCTAACCAGGGGTTAGTGACGAGAGATAGCGATACGGCACGCTGCCCTTGGTAGCGAGGCTGAACACTCCTCTACCAGCACAACCTGCCATCTTGAGTTATACATTAGAATCACAAGCCTCCCCCAATCTCCAACGGCCCCCACCCCCGCTCTATTCATTCTTAACACTTCCACTTCATTAGCAGCAAACCTATGCTGACCCAAACACCCCCAATGTGCAAAGCAAAGAAGGCCCCCAGGGCAGACAAGGGATGGCTGGGACAGAATGATTTCTCAATTCCACCTATCCTCTGGTCTTCTTTCAGAGCCCACAGATTAAAAACTAATAACATTTTGTGAGGATCTCAGGTGGAATTCAGTGGAGATTGGAATTGGTCAGCGCTGGCCGATCCTCCCCATTTGATTTCCTGGGGGTGTGTAAGCAAATTGTGCCAATTGAATAATTTGAGGGATGTTTTTATTTGTTAGGGGCTTGCCCTGACACACTCTCGCTGTCTCATCAGTAATTGGAGGCCCAAATTCAAGACACATGTTGCCCGATATTACACCAATATTTCAGGCAGAAACAACTTCTCTGATGTGACAGAAAATGGTACAGCTTGTGTGCCCGTCAGAAAAATGGAGTGGAGATTTTTAATCCGAAAGCATTTTTATATATTTCTCCTTCTTATAAAGAACATGTGCTTTAAACAAATATTTCACCACAGCAGTAAGCAAATAATTTATCTGGAGAAATTTTTCCTCTTGCTAAACAAATCTTCAAATATCAGTACATATAATATCAAATACTTTAATGACCTGCATTTAACAAAACCACCGACTCAATAAAACGATACTAAAAAATTCAACACAGCTCTACGAAACCTGAATTCCTATCGAAAAGTCACTCCTTAATAACCCTCAAGACCGTTACCTGATAGTCCTTCATAGTTAAGGTAGAAACACGCGACAGGAGAAAGTCAGTGTGTTCCATTTCCTTGTGAGGAGACTGAAAGGACACGGCCCGCCCGGAGCACCTCCCAAAACCATCCTCAGATTTATCTAATTACACTTTTCTGCCCTGCAACCTCGATTGCAAACACTGGGCTTCTCCTGGATGCCTTCCGTACACACTTCGGGATTCATTTTCTTTACGAAGCGCCGATTTATGATTTCATTAGAGGGAGTTTTTTTCTCTTGGTCTTTCTTGGAGGCATACAGCAAGTCGGGAAGGGGGGGGGGGGGGGAGAAAAAAACGCAACATATCTTGTGCAGACTTTTATAATATTAAGTTTGCAATTTTGGCCGCGAGATTTCTAGTTTGATTTCATTCTTAACAATCCACTTATAATGCAAACAGTCTTAGGTGCAGCAGCAATTGGGCATTTCCAAAAGATCATAAAGTAGATATGTTATTATTACTGTGCCATTA
Source organism: Pisaster brevispinus (assembly GCA_023634235.1). Lineage (NCBI taxonomy): Eukaryota > Metazoa > Echinodermata > Asteroidea > Forcipulatida > Asteriidae > Pisaster > Pisaster brevispinus. The sequence goes on from JAMKCF010000004.1 coordinate 18,509,266, forward strand.
AAAGACTTACATAAATTGACCCCAATTTTAAGAAGCTGTACGGTAGAGCTGCCAGTTTCTGCTAAACACAGGTGTGTGCTTCCTAGCTTTACGGCATTTTTCAAAACCACAGCTTGGGCTAAAGCTCCTGCTTGGAGTCTGTTCATCTGAATAAAGTCTAAAAAGGAAAGTGCACGTCTAATAAATATCTGACAGAGCCTCAGCCCAAGCCCAAGCCAGGGTTTCCGAAAAGGGCCTAGGAAACTGACCATTTCAAGAACATGCTTTGTTTTTGTTTCGTTTTAGATCAGACAGCAAGCAAGTCCCTTTTTTCAACAGGTGTTCAGTAATACTGAAATCAACTATTAGATTGATATGCTGCCAAGACAATGACACAGTGTGATCAATTTTTTACTGAGGGCAACCACGCTTTGTGAGTTTCAATACACTCTCTTTGCACTAGAATTGATGTCAAGTTGCTGCATTATCTATTTGTGTTTGAATGATTCACACAGGTGTGTTGGATTTCTGTGAATCACGGCAAACGTCACCTTTTGATAAATCCAATTCGAGGGACAGTCAGTCCAAACAGTTTTGAAAATTTTCCTCCAGCAGAAAGAAGGAAACATTACTGAAAAGCATGCGATAATAGAATTATCTTGTCTTTTCAATTATTAAATTGCTTTTGATGAAAATTTTATGTACTGAGTTAACTCTCACCACTTTTACACACAGGCAGAAGCTTGGCCTGAGAAATATGTGTCAACTGATTCAGTTTCTGAAATTTATTTCAATAAATGCATTTTACTAATCTTCTTGCTAATCTATTATTGTGTAAATTAGGTTCATTAAAAGATTAAAAGATTACAATATTGAGTTTTAAAAGCTTGGTTTTCCAGTTGAATATTTAAAGGCTGTATAATTGTGGCTCAATGTGTTTCTAAACCATCACCACACCCCATCAACTGATGATTCAACCATTGAAAGGATTCTCAATCTTTGGGTCTGGTACTACAATCGATGCCATTCCCCAGACTCAAACCAAATGCCCAAAGGCAACCATAAGCAGATGTTACCCGAACGGTCCAAGCTCGATTCCGCAAAGTAGCGATCCTTTACAACTCACGCATCGAGTATACAGGACGATACATCAATCCTGATGAGTCAATCCATTGAAGGCATTGGATCTGAATGCAAGGCAGCTACCTTTTAACATGGTTTGGAGATGGTCATCAATCTGTCCAGTCACACATCCTTTATCCAGTATTTTTGTCTGTTCTTTTACCATGGAATGAACTAACGCTGTCAAGATAGCACCAACTACAGTTTTTCTTGTTTGTTAAACACAACACTTTGAACTAGTTTTATTTTCTCATTGCTAAATGTTGAGCAAACACTGAAATGAAGGACAGTGTAAAACATGAATGAATAAAATGGCTCTCCACTCGATCTTCTTTGAAATGTTTTCCTCAAAGGTTAAGACAATTTTTTAAGGAACGTTTCCTTCTTTTCTATCATATGAAAAGGTTTCATAAAGGCAACAAAATGTTTTTAAATGGTTTTGGGGTCACAGCGTGAAAATGAACTGAACTTGGCACTTTTAGATCTGTACATCTCTGCAGGGCCTGCTGAAGACTCAATGGTATATCCATTTGGTAAGAGGCACTGTCAATTCTGTACGCTGACAAACAATGTAACCCTGTGGTGACTGCCATCTAGGGTCAAAATGCTCAACCTCCCAAATGTCCCCAGTAAGCCTTTAAATCCCCTCAAATAAGACATTTCCACCATTAACACTGACCCCCATGGTACCCAAGAATGTTCCTACATCAACTATCCTGCCATTGGGGGCTTGGAAAAGCTTAAGTCTACATCTACTGGTTGGTGTCTTAGCCTTCAGGGCCTGGCTGAGCTTGTGCATCAAACCAAATCTACAGCTCTTATATTTAGTTTATTCATAGAAACAGAATCGAGACTCTGTCCTCATTAAAGTCTGCTGTGCACGCCCTCTATGTCAGCTTTGGACAATGAGTACCAATCAATACAACGTGACATGCATGTTCATTTCCAATGGTACCCAACATCTAGGGATGTTACTTGATCATTAGTACACAACCTAGTTAGACAACTCCCTGTGTGCCTGTTAAGATGCTGATGAAACTGAGGCTAACCGAAGAATAGACTGGTAACTTTACACATACAACTACCACATGAACATACTGGCTCACAGGAAACCCAAATAAATATGCAAGCCAATAAGGGTCTAGCCACACTTTTTGGTATAATGGTGAATTCTGGATTGTTCTCAGGGTTTTATGAAGTGCTGCATAGTGGAAGTAGATAGGGAACCAATAGGGTGAAATTAACCCTCATTTCCCACTCAGCATGAATACCTTATCCAACACTGTGGGAGTGAGAATGGAAGAACTAAAGGGGTTAGGAGTGGGACAAGATGCTTCAAAAGAACCACCAACCACTCAATACTGACTCTTTATCGTACAAACCCTCCTTTAAAATTTCATTAATCATTTCTTTAATCATTTTTTTAATTGGAAAGATAACTGTATCAATATACACAAGGAGTCTTTTCTAAAAGAAAGAAAGCGAATTGTTGTCTTCATCAATTACAGTTCATTTATCATTAAAAGAAGGCTTGATATTTCACTTCCTGCTCCCCTAACCTGAATATTGACCTCGCTCCTTCAAATTTTAATTGCAAAGAAACGACCCCAGAAAAAAAAGCACTTGGAAAATTGCTATGCAGGGGACAGAAAGCTGTAATTAATAATCAAGTGTGGTTTATGGGTACGCGTAATTATTGAAGAACCTTGCTGGTTGTACAATCTCTACAAGAGCACGATGATGGTGCTGGAGCGCATGACAAAGTATTCAATGTATTATTTGAAACTCACCACATTAAAAGGAAGGTTGTTTAAGGTGTGGGTAAAAACAATTTTGAAAGGAAGACGTTCCCTTTAAGCAAAAGCAATTAAGTAGTGTGTGTATTGGCTAGGATAATGGCCGCTGATCACCGGTCCCCTGTCAGAAGGCGAGATTGAGTTAACTGCAGGTGTCCAGTGCTGATATTGGGCCACCAATATTCAGGGATTAATAAGAGGCAAATTAGATCAAGTCTGTGGTGAGATCTGTAAGCTGGGTACAAGGTTAGCATCCGACCCATAACTCAATATCTAAGAACATTCAAACCATTGCAAAGGGAAAAACTACAACTTCTATGAAACTGAATCCGATCCCCATCCAAAAATAATATAGTTCCCTCCAAAATTAATTTCCCCCCCCAAAAAAAACCCCAGCAGGACGTTGACAAAAACAAATCTTGAATGGGAGATCTTGTTCATGTCCAATTTCATTTGTATACCAATCCAGCGCAGAATGAAGCCAAAAGATTACCTGTCATATCCGACTGAAGAAAATGCAATTTCCATTTCAAGTGATTCCGATTCCATAGCGATGGGTGGACAGGTAGACCGGGGGCTTTCTTCTCTTTATTAAATGCGGATTACCTAGGTAACTAGATCTTTCCAGCGCCCTTCCCATCCCTTCCCTCAGAAAAAAACCCAAACCAAAGAAACACCACAGCATATCAAGCAATCTGGCAATGGATGATGCAACCTGACTTGGCATCATGCTGGCGACCCTTGTGTAAGACAATGCCGTCAAATCCCGCTCTGATCCACAGCATCTTTCGTCTGCAATCAGTTATGGATGAAACTCTTTACCTGCCGACCGCAGCTACTCTCTTGTCAACTCCAATACTTCTCCCCGGTCTCCTTGTGGAAACAGAATTCCTCCATAAAGTAATCTCAAGAAAATGTGTGCCATCATTTCTTTCAGATAATCTAGCGGGGGAAGATTCACTCAGTATGCATGAAATACGAGATGGGGAGGGGGAAGAGAATGTACCCGAATTCATCAACAGGGTTTATGGCGTTTGGATAAATGGAATTCTATAGCTAGGTTAAGCTTGATGCATAAATGCAGACAACAAGTGATGTCATAGACCAAGCATAGTTTTTAGTCATCGCAACTAATCAAAATGCCTGCAATTCAAAAGATGTTTGGCCTAGGTCTCCATCTCACTGGATTTAACAGCAATTCCAAGTGGTAAATCAAGATGGTTGGCAAGAAACAAACAACCCTCTTGTTTTAAAAATCAACAACACTAAAGATAGGATTCATCATTTCATCTGTTCCTAAACTCCCCACCTACTTAGAGCCATATTTACGGTGTGCTTTCTAGGGTCTTCATCAGATACTTTTATAAGGACATAGTACACTTTGGGTTAAAATCGGGGGGGGGGGGGGATTGTAAATTTGTAAAAAGAAAATTATCTCGAACATAACCGGCCATCTTGAGACCCGTGCCTGTTTGAAAAGTTGTCACCTATTCAAAAATTACATTTGGGTCTAATTTCATTTAGCTGAATACAGTGATAAACAATGGTGGCAGACTATTCATTCTTGTTATCTACATTTGTAAAACAAAAGGACTACGGTCTGGAATCTGGGATTATACAATAACTCCTGAAAAAGGGGAGATTACGAGCATGAATCCCAGTGCCTTCTCTCTACCTCTTTGTACAGGGGAGCTGAAGTACAGTACAGTAAGTGCATGCCTGTGCACTCTACACAATGGAATGTCTGCATGAATATACATGACAGCTGTCTGACCAACTACAAAAATAAAGGGCACTCTGAAGTTGTTCCGGCATATATATAAAAAAATTCCGCCGAAAGCCAGTCTGGAAAAGTTGAGGAAAATGGCCTCATCTGACGTGAAGCGGTCAAAATGAAATCAAAACAGTTCATTGAACTGTGATAGGGGAAAACGAAATAAGGTTCCATAAATACAATCCATTTTATGGTAACGTACCTCACTGATGATGACCCCAGCATCTTCTTCTCTAAAGCAACAAAGTGTCAAACCCAGTTTGGTTCCATCACTGCCCCTCGTTAATGTAATATCCTGTGCGATGAAAGACAACAACAAAATGAAAACAACACATTGGACAAAGAGCCAGACAACAGATCTGTTAACACTTGTATCTATCTTTACAGTAAAGGTTTTTTAATTTATTGCTAACCACAGGACACCACTAAAGATGTTTGGAGCTAAACACACGTGCAATTTTCCTTCTTTCTCTAGGAACTACAATTACATAATTTTAAGGGTAGATTCCTTGCTTAAGGTGTTAGTTCAAAACTCAGTTTTCAGTTAAGTGCAGCCTGGGAATTAGTTATTATTTGCTTTCATCTGAAAGTCACAACTCACTTCACATTCTCATTGTGGAAGTATGAATCAGTCTTTAATTATGAATTTTGATGAGAATAACATGTATTGACGTCACAGATCACTCTGACATTTTCATAATAAAACTGCATTTTGAATCACACACTTTACAAAAATGAAGAAACTTTTTTCATGATATGAATCGAGGTGAGAATGTTGCTATTCAGAGGCCAGGGTAAGACTCGTACCAATTGACAATGGAGCACAGTCTCTCTAATTGACCACTTGCATTCCATTGAACTTCACCATTGATGGCATATTGTGGCATCCGGCGGCCAGCAATATTGTCCACCAACAACAACAGATGCACTCAGATGAATTTTTCTGATTGAGCATTGTACGCTAGAGATGTTTTGCATCTCGTGTTTTTTTCTCTTCTCGCTGGTTTGCATAATTGCATAGATTCTGAAAGCATTCAACTGAAATTTAATGCAATTTTCAATCTTTCTCTTCTTTTTTTGTGTTGTGTACTTTCTGCCATCGCCATGGTGATCGCCATGGAGATGACATCCTGAAGAAAAAAAAAATCAAACGTGCATACAATGTTCACACACTGGCAGTCACTTTACACCTTGCTGATATAATAAACCTTGGCTGCAAATCTTTATGACATTGCCGTGCTTGCTGCTTCAAGATAAGGGGAGAGCCAGTAATAAAAGCTGGCAACGTCAGTAACTTAAACACCATGAAAATATATGACAACTATCAAACCTGGCAGAGTGGAAAGCAAAGTCTTACAACTGAGGCTCTAAATGCCTTTTTTGATCCAGGACCTGAAGGAAAAGGGTAATTCTGATATTGAGTAGGCTTATTTTAATAAAGGGTAGATGAACTGTGAGATCATCATGATTTTAAAGTTATCAGACAAGCATTTGAAGATCAGCAGTTGATCAAAAAGTTTGATGCCAGTTTTCCAGTCAATCACTTTTCCTCACACCATATTGTAATGACACCTAATGCAGAAGTCATTATATAATAATTTGTAAAAAGTTCCCAGATTTTGCGCCATTACCTCCAAAAGATACCTCAAACTCATCTGCACACTTTAAAAAGTCAAATGTAAGACTTTTTAAGACTCTTTTAATGCTACCCTTAACAGAATTTAAGACCAAAAATAAGTGAATAAAGTAGAGGAAACAGCTATACCCCACTAACACTTGATGCTATTTTTTTACATGCAGCGTAATTCGATTCTTTACGAGCTGATAGGAAAATTCATTACCCGCTTCATCCAATTTTTAAGACCTCAAATAACAGAATTGAATACTTTTTAATGCTTCTTAGGGGTCTGCAGAAACCCTGAATTACTGTGAACAAAAGATTGCTGGAATGAGTGCATTCTTCCCCAAACTAGTACTGCAACTTCCCTTTAACAACTGATTTTATTTTATATTCTACTCATTACACAAGTTGAGCACTCTCCCATATTGAGTTCCTTTGGATGAGTGTTCAATTTGAGTCACGTCAGACGAGGGCAGGTAAAACCGTAATTCCCTTTCCCGACCACAATTTTCTCTCAGGTTCAGTTAAAGCTCTTTGGTACAGCTCTTACGACTTCACTCGGTTTATTGTAAGTGCACCATCAGACATTTCAGACCTGTTTGCCTAGGACCGCTAAACTGATTTTGAACATCCCACTCGGTTATTTTCTTCCTCTGGAAATTATGACTTGAGATGGGTGAACACGGGGATGAAGGGGCAAGCTGTGCAAGCAGTATCATGCCAAGTAATTTTATCTAGATGGAAAAAGACTAACAGCTACTTTATGAGCAGTGTGTGATTTGGTTATCTTACAACATGGGAGCAGCATAAACATTCTTGGAGCCAGTCCAATGGTTTTGTTCTCTTGACCCTTAAACTCCAAAGTGTAAGTAAAGGTGCATGCAGTTCATTCCATCATTAAGGTTAATGCGATTCCTGAGTTGAATATCTACAGATGGGACACTAGCAAGATTCACATGAAAACCATTATAACCAGTTTAAGATGTGCAAAAAGGTTTTGTCAAGTAAATGGTTGAATGGCTTCTGACTGGCACCCCCAAACAAAGATATTTATGAAATAGGTTCAGTTGGTAGAGCGCCATCACATTAATCTGGGGTCGCAGGTTCAAATCTCGCTCTGGTAAATTTGGTAACTCTGGTAAACCCAAAAATTATGTAAATAAACATGTTAATAATTTTTGGCAAAGTTTTCCATAAAACTGGGCCCTGATGTTGCTTTTTTCCTCACTTTCTAGTTACTTGTTTCCCTAGAGAGACTTAAAGACTTGTAAGAATCCTTACCTCATACTCCATTTCATAAGCTTTGTCCATGCCATCCTCATCTATGATGGGAATGTCCAAATTGTCCATAGCGTCCAGGTCATGCATGAGGTCATCATCAATGACTGTCATTTGCTCCTGTGGAGATATCTCACAAAGCCTGTGTGAACAAATGGAATAACAAACATTAATATATACCTTGGACAGTTTCAAGTCTCTGATTGGTCGAAACCCGATCAAGTGGGGGTGTATTAATGGGCGATATTAAGACCGGCTCAGTGAACGAGCGAATAAATGGCCCCTTAACAAGCACATTGTTGTGTAAAATCCTATGCACTACGGCTTGTTGCGCGGCAAACTACCGGTATCAAATCAACACATTTCTTTTTTTCAGCAGGGACAGATAGTGCCGCGTGCGGAAACATACCACGCGTAGGCATGAACGCGCAGAAAATGTATCAATTTAGGGTAGCTGGTACGCGCATGAAACAAACATAATGCAAAGTCATAGTCTGGTTCTTGAAAATATGTATAAACAGTTAATTATGTGTAAGAGATTAGGTACCACACAAAAGTTGAACAGCCAAACGATTGGCCCTTGAACATGAGTAGAACATTTCTAAAAACAACGGCGAAAGAAAAATCACGAATTCTGACGATTTTTACAGTTTTTTTTCGTTATAAGGCATTTATTAATGGGAATAACAGTGCGATGAGCCGGTCTTCACTGAGTGGTAATGACCTTGGTTGGTGGCTTGCCGCTGTTAATGGACCTCGCCTTCGGCTCGGTCCATTAACAGCGGCCAACCACCAACCCGGTCATTACCACGCAGTGAAGACCGGCTCATCGCACTGTTATTCCCTAATTATTATATGTACATGTGTATTACTCCAACATTGGCAGATCTTTTTCAGGTGTCCTGATTACAAAGAATGAATTGTGACCAAAAAAACATTTGTCGACATTGCTCTGGTCCTATTTACCAAATGTGCCGTATAGATTGAAGATTTACACATTAGTTGGAGATTTACAAAGCAAATGTGCCCAAGACAGAAATTAACAGTGAAACTAGAAAAGATTATGAAATGCAAAAATTTAGAACTGACCCGTCAATGACAATTCCGCCATTACTTGTCTCCAGTGGGCTTGGGCATCTCTGTAGGACCTTCCACAGCAAGTCTTCACTCTGAAGATCTGTCTGTGTGCCAACGTTACATAGTGTGGCGCAGTCTTTGTCCCCTGTTGCCTTGTTCCTAGTTGCCCTCCGCAGGACCTGAACAATGATGGGCTCATCGGCGTTCTTGAAAGCCTCCACCGCTTCTTCATGTGTCGCCTTGGAGAGGTCCACGCCGTTCACCTGTAGGAAATACAAATCATATATGAATTGTTTCATTTATCTTAATTTTCAAAAGAGAAGTAAACCAGAAGAGAATGAGATAAAATAAGTCTGCAAGAGCCAAGTGCCAAATCTGTTGATGGGAAATATGACCATTGATAGATTTTCCCAATCCATTAAATGGGTGATTTGCATGCAGAGGACCTACTCAGTGACTGCATTCATTTCCATTTCCGCCACCAAAAAAAAAAAAAAAAAAAAAACAGAAGAAGAAAAATAAAAACAAAAGCACATCACACTTTAAAACAAGAAACCACAAGCAACGTTAAGAGTCATTTCACGTAAATACTTGACATATGTGTCCACGGTCAAAAAATCTTTTTTTTTTTATACTTTGTAGGTGGAAGGGCCTTGGGGTGCAAGTAAACAAAATCAAACTTTCAAATCCATATATAGCCCGTTGCCATGGTAACAGCTCATTTTGTGTTTTGGGCATTTTAGGCCGATTTGGAGGTCTGAAAAACTGTTTTTTAGCTCATGTTTATAACTCCACCATACCAAAATGCAAAATTATTTCATAAAACCTTTTATATCACTACAAAGTATCATTCTTGGCCTTACTTGAGAAAAAAAATTATTGCTATAAATTTTACCCTTATGCTATTTTTGCATCAAGCGTTAAAGCATGTTTTTAGAACTTGCAAAATCGACATTTTTACCCTATTTTTGGCCCTAAAAATTTCAATTTGCCAGGGGTCTCAGAAAAATTTCCTTTCGGTTGTAATTAGGGCCAACATTGGTCTTTCCATATCTGGTGAGAAAAATTTGGGCAATTGTATCCTGTTGTGACAATACTGCCTCAAAAATTGATTTTTTTCCAAAAATGAGAAAAATGCATTTTGAAGTTTTTCTCTAAGTTTGAACCAGTATCATCAAAAAAGAACACTTTAATCAATCAGGCACCTTTTCCTGAGCGTTCTGTAGGCTTTTTTGAATACCCCACATTGATGAAAAACTTTTGATGACTTAAATCTCTGACTTTACCCCCCCCCCCAAGCGTATTATGTTACATTCCCTTACGAGTCATTCCGTGCCAACTAATCTGAAGGGTTGGCAGGCCCCGTATCAGATTTTGCTATTTTTGTTTGTAAACATTCCCCTATGGGTGTCATGAACACTCACCAAATTTTAGAAAACTACTCCTTAACATTTCTGAAATATGGCCCCATAAAAGTTTAAGCCCCGCCCCTTCAAATTTACCTTTTGTGTTTTGGGTATTTTTAGAGGCCTATATCTACAAATTGAGAAAAGATATGTAACTGCAAATTAATATACAGGGTACCTGGTACCCCATCAACTAGAATATACTGTCAAAAGTAGCATAGGACATTCTTATATCAAGGCATAGGTCTATCAAAACTGACATTTTAGGCCGCGGAATGATTTTTCGTCATTTTTGAGACCCCTGGTGCTTAAAGTGAAATGTCAGATTGCTTTTGTATTACATTTGGTTATAAACTAGGTGTCATGAACACTCACCAAATTTTAGAAACCTACTCCTTAACATTTCTGAGATATGACCCCCTAAAAGTTTAAGCCCCCCCCCCCCCCTCTTCAAATTTACTTTTTGTGTTTTGGGCATTTTTAGAGGCCCTATATCTACAAACTGAGATAAGATATGTAACTACAAATTAATATACAGGGTTCTTGGTACCCCCATCAACTAGAATCTACAGTCAAAAGCAGCATGACATTTTTATATCAAGGCATTGGTCTATAAATCTGACATTTTAGCCCGCGGAATGATTTTTCATCATTTTTGAGACCCCCTAGTGCCTTAGTGAAATGCCTGATTGCTTTTGTATTACATTTGGTTATAAACTAGTTGTATATGTGTGACCTGCTATAAGGATAGACCAACCCCCCCCCCCTTTGATGGGTATTTAGCAGGGGTCTGAATGTGGGTCTGGCTGTAAACATGCAAAAAACGCCCTTTTTAAGTGATTATTTTGACAACGTGGGACGTTACTGACAGATTTACCAGTTTTCCCCAAAATATACTTTGTGTCCAGTCTACTTCTTTGAGAAATAAATAAAAAAATGACTCTCTATACTCCTTCAAGTAAAACAAAAATGAATATGACTAATTTAAGGTTATTGTTGTGTATGCATGCAGTTAAGTGAAATCACTTGTTTACAAAAGAGCTGACAGAGCCTTGACTTCCTGCAGGCATGGTTTGTACACTACGGAAGTGTAGTGCCGCCACATGAAAAGCAATCCTTCTCTTACATGTTTTAATGTGTACATACACAATAACTATCATGTACGTCAATAAACATACATAATAACTATCATGTATAGTACACAATTACTTAATATCAACGTACAAAATAACTACGGACTTACCATGTACGTACAGACGACAATTATGATGTTCGTACATGATAATTATCATGTACGTAATTGTACACTACAAAAAAGGTTATGTGTATGTATACAATAGTTATGATTTATGAACACATCCCCTTAAGACCAGCTGTATAAAAAGATTTTGTGAAGCAACTCTATGTGAAATAATATTCTTAAACAAGCTTGGTACAAACTGCTAGTTAACATCCTAATAAAATCCAAACAAAGCCGTGTTTCGGTTGCCATTTTAAAGTATTTCATCTCTGTATTCATAAGCCACTATCTCGGGGTTGTTTGAGAGTACTTTTTGCATGGAGATGCTGCACAATATTGTGTACTATGATGCGTCTGAAGTTGATCGTGAATCGTCATTATTCTGTACATACACTAAACATGATAATTATCGTGTATGGGGGGGGGGGGTGATAATTATCATGTACGAACATGATAGATATGTACTAACAGGATAAGTATCCTCTACGTACACGATAAGTCCGGAGTTACCGTGTCAGTGATAGTTATTTTGTACATCCAATAGTAGTAATGTATGTATGATAGCTATAATGTACGAACATGATAGTTATTGTACACATGTACACAAAAAGTGCGGATTTTTTTCATTCAAGTGGCGGCACTACGCTTCCATGGTGTACAAACTATGTCTGCAGGAACTTAGTCTAGGTTCTGTGGCTCTTTTGTAAACAAGTGATTTCACTAAAAACTTCATAGTACAACAATAACCTTAAATTAGTCGTATTCATTTGATTTTTTTTAAATGAAGGAGTAAAGAGTCAATATTTTTGATTTCTCACACAAGTAGACTGGATACAAAGTATTTTTGGGGAAATTTGTAAATCTGTAAGAAATGTCCCATGTTGTCAAATAACCACTTGAAACAGGCGGTATTTTTGGCAATTTTACAGCCAGACCCACATTCAGACCCCTGCTAAATACGCATCAAAGGTGTGATTGGTCTATCCGTATATCAGGTTACATATATACACCTAGTTTATAACCAAACGTAATACAAAATCAATCAGACATTTCACTTAGGCACTTTAGTGGTCTCAAAAATTACGAAAATCATTCCACGACCTAAAATTTCAGTTTTTACAGACCTATGCCTTGATATAAAAATGTTCCAAGCTACTTTTGACAGTAGATTCTAGTTGATGAGGTACCAGGTACCCTGTATATTAATTTGTAGTTACATATCTTTTCTCAATTTGTAGATATAGGCCTCTAAAAATGCCCGAAACACAAAAAGTAAATTTGAAGGGGCGGGGCTTAAACTTTTATGGGGCCATATTTCAGAAATGTTAAGGAGTAGTTTTCAAAAATTTGGTGAGTTTTCATGACACCCATAGGGGAATGTTTACAAACAAAAATAGCAAAATCTGAGACGGAGCCTGCCAACCCGTCAGATGAGTTGGCACGGAATGACTCGTAAGGGAATGTAACATAATACGCTTCGGGGGGGGGGGGGGGGGGGGGGAAGGGGGTAAAGTCTGAGATTTAAGTCATCAAAAGTTTTTCATCAATGTGGGGTATTCAACAAGCCTACAGAACGCTCAGGAAAAGGTGCCTGATTGATTAAAGTGTTCTTTTTTAATGATACTGGTTCAAACTGAGAGAAAAACTTCAAAATGCATTTTTACCATTTTTGGAAAAAAATCAATTTTTGAGGCAGTATTGTCACAACAGGATACAATTGCCCAAATTTTTCTCACCAGATATGGAAAGACCAATATTGGCCCTAATCATAACCGAAAGGAAATTTTTCTGAGACCCCTGGCAAATTGAAATTTTTAGGGCCAAAAATAGGGTAAAAATGTCGATTTTGCAAGTTCTAAAAACATGCTTTAACGCTTGATGCAAAAATAGCATAAGGGTAAAATTTATAGCAATAATTTTTTTTCTCAAGTAAGGTCAAGAATGATACTTTGTAGTGTTATAAAAGGTTTTATGAAATAATTTTGCATTTTGGTATGGTGGAGTTATAAACATGAGCTAAAAAACAGTTTTTCAGACCTCCAAATCGACCTAAAATGCCCAAAACACAAAACGAGCTGTTACCATGGCAACGGGCTATATATAGATTTGAAAGTTTGATTTTGTTTACTTGCACCCCAAGGCCCTTCGACCTACAAAGTATTTAAAAAAAAGATTTTTTGACCGTGGACACATATGTCAAGTATTTACGTGAAATGACTCTTAAGTGTTTTCATAATGTTTGGAAATGTGCATGATTTAAATTCCACTAAAAGCTTCAATGTGTGAAAAAGTAACCAGCTTGCACAAAAATAATTACTATAAATGCAAGAAATTAAGTACTTTCATCATTAATTTATACTTTGAGGAAACACAACAACTGAAGTACTGCCTGCCCTGGTAAGGCCATGTTAGTATGAGGGGGTTACATTTCATATCTAGGCAACAGTTTAAGAGATGGCAATTTGAAAGCTTTTACACTGGTTTCCCGCTCATAGCAACCAGCACAGTAAAGTCACTTAAAGAGTCTTGAGGTATGTGTTAATGGGGCAAGTGGGAGGGGTCACCGGGGAAACAAATGCAGACACTTGTGTGAGAAAAGAAAGCACTTGTCATCAAGTTTTGTTTATGCTAGCAATTGCAGGTAATTAATAACTTTGTAGTCTAGGGTGTACTGCAAGGAGGGACAGAAAGAGCATGTGATGGTAGAGTTGCTGGGTCTTACTTCAGCCCTTTTCAATTAACAGGATATTCCAGAGAAAGTTTGATAGGAATTCTTTGCATATTATAATTGCTAACCTTGGCAAACTCCCAGGTTATTCATGTTCCCTGGGAGTTATTTATTCCAGCTTGGGGTTTAGTGACATAAAAACAGTCTAGAACACACACGGGATGGTGGTGGGCTAAAAAGGTACTTCTAAAAATGTTACTCTCACATAATAAGAAACACTAACTTGATTACAACGAGAAGGTGGGTAGAGAAATACTAATTGCTGCAGGCAAAACACATCATGCTTCTTCTCCTCTGAAACATGGCAAATTAATCATGTAATAATATTTGCGCACTCACTGCATGCCTCGTTAACCATCACAAGTCATGTACGCAGGAAAATGTAGTCAGGCACACCTGTTAATGTACACACATCACAATGAGCCATTTCCCATGAGGAATTTCCCATGTACTGATGTACAAACATTCACAAGAACAGCCCCAGACGAGATATCAATGAGGTTTGTTTCTTGGTGTGGATTGATGTCACCCTAAAGGTTGTCCTCATGTGATTGTTTCTCAATAACAATAAATTGTATGCTTTCTGGGGTAGCATAATATGATGAACTACGTGATTTCAGACGAGTTTGCTCGGAATTAAAGGGTCTCAATGTGAATAACACAGGTGAGATTGTTTGAAAAAGAAAAATCCTGAAAATTGTATATTAGTCTCCTCATGGTCTTAACAGGAAGTTACATTGCAGAGGTTTACGGACTCTATAAGATGTATCAACTAAAACAGAAATCTGCAGGTTGTGCCAAAAGTATGGGCCAAGTTGTTCATCTCTGTGTCATGGATGTTTTGCTTCTTTCATAAAAATCCAAAGGTGATTGGAGATCAATGAAAAATCCTAAAATCTGCAAAAATCCTGACAAATCTCATGCCTGGATTAAATCATGCAAAAAGTTTTACCTTCATGTACTCCTTACACATTGGTCTAAATTTAACCAAAATCTTCCCCAAATGAAATACTTATACCTTATATAATACTTAATGATTCATTTATATCATTTGCATGGAATAATCTTTAGGTTGGTCAATGAACTTTATATTAAATATGCATTCATACTACATTAAGCACACAGAAATTAAACAATTCATGCACACATCCGGGAAGAGAAAAGAAAAAAACGTATCTGTTTTATAAAGACCTACTTTATCGTGATAGTTCAAGCCTGCCCTGTAGTTAGTTTAGAAGGCAACATTATTTCTATATATCCTTTCTGTCTTCATCAAACGAACCATCATATCTTATTAATTTCAAAGTGACAATGTCTGCAAGGGTCCAGACAACAATAGGCTCCATCCAAAAGAGTTTTCATCAGACAAAAATGAAACTGTTTGAATAAGTTTTCTTCTCTTCCCCCCCCCCTTTTTACGTTTTAGGGTCCTGGAGGGTTAAAAGTGGGTGTAATTTGGGTCAGTGGAATATTAGTTTCATAGCGGTACTAAAGGCACCTCTAATCTTCCAGGCACCTTGGTGTCCACAGTCATTCCAAATGAATAGAAATATTGTTAGTGGGGATTAGCGCCGTCCGGCCGCGGCAACGATGTGGATTTACGTGAAGATCCCTCCGAGCTATTTATCTACAATGGATCAAAGTCGGGTGAAATTCCTCCCGCTTTTTCTCAAAAGGGAGTTTGTTCCTTTTGATGTGATCAGACATTATGTCTGGGAAATATTGAATATATACTTGATAACATTAATTTCCAATTTGTGGCCATCGTGAAACTGGGGCAGTCAGAGTTATGCAGGAAACTGCCACACAGGAATTTATCAAAATATTTAGTGTACTTTTCCATGTGTATTCCATTTTCCTACATCTATAGCTAAACTTTGTTTTTTGTTTTTTTCTTTTTCAAGAACAAAAGTAAAGTAGAAGGAGTGTACTTTGCAAAAAGGAAGTTAATATAATCAAACGAGATAAGACTTTTTTAGGATGGTATGTTTAATTAAGAATAATTCTTGATTTTCTTTATGCCATTTGTCTAGCAACATTTAATATTGCAGGTGTAACAATTTCAGGCATAAAGTGCATTAATCAATGGGGAAGAGATATATAAAAAGTGTAGTTTAATACAACACTAGCTCTCCTCTTTCATGCTCAAATATCTCTGCTCATCATTTGAATAAAACCTTCATGCAGCGAACAGCCTGCAATGCTCTTATTCATTCATTTCAAGCACCATTCTTAGCCCCCCCCCCCCCCACTATGAAAGTCACACACACCACACACACCCCACCTGAGTAATACCTTAAGACCACTTCAATAAAATAATCGGCTCTTATTTTCTCTTTTCCTCCCCCCCCCCCCTGACAAGAAGCTAGAGAGCGCTTTCGTCAGGAAGTCATTATCATTCATACAGGAAAATCTGGCTATTGATTGGCCGCCCTGGGGGTCGTAACTTGAGCTGGGCTGTGGATGGCATATCAGCTGTAGCATATATTCATTGAGGGTTTTCCATTTTTTGTGGGCAAGCTTTCGACTTTGGTGGCAATTTTCTAAATATGGTCCAAAATGAGACAAGTTCTGACTGTTTTATGAGGATACTTAAGAAGACAGCGTCTGCGATTTCCCACTCTCATCAGGTTTATATTGCTGCTTAATGACAGATGCCGGACACATTTATAAGATAGTTTGGGTATAGAACTTGGGCAAGCATTAAGAATTAGCTGTCTCTGCCCAGCATCAATTCAAAGTAAATACCGAAAAGACGTTTTACAAGTCCACTGTCATCACCTTTATTGGGTTCCATGAATCATACATGTAGCTTTGATATCTAAATAGAATGAGAACCAGCCCAACTTCAAGTTAGCCTCTATTTCTACTCACACTGTGATAGGGGAGAAAATAATCAACCATGTGGTGTTTCCCACTTGGTTATACCTCAGTTGAAATTCTGATAACTTTCAAAACCCCGCAAAAATTGACTAGCATTACAGTGTACAGCATACTATAAATATTGAGATAATTTTGGATCACAGACATCTGAAGTATCAAAATCAATGTCTGCATCATTTTCCTCACTCTCCATTCTAGAATCAGCCCCTCTCTATCCGTCCTAATATCCACACAGATCAGTTTGCTACCAATATTGAACATCGTCCTCCTTTAACACTGTGGCCGTTTACTGACTGATTGCATTTAGTAATAAAAACGCTTGTCTGATTGTTTTGAGCCATCTGTGGCAATGCATATCAATAGCCCATTCCATGCAATTTTGTCGTGCAAATATAACCAGCATTACAGCGATGTGTGCTCTCCCCACTGCAAACTCCAATTCTCCGTTATTTCCTCAGCAGTCTTTTTATTTTAAACCTCATCTCCGAGATGAGAAAACATTGGGGGGGGGGGGCGACCACACCACTCACGATTGGCAAATTAACAGTGTAATCACACGGGTAACAATTTATGACACGAACGCTGCTTCACACAGCGCCAGTGTGGCAGCGACGGTCGTCAAATTTACCAGCGATGCATCAACATGTGACAAGGAAAGGGGGAGGGAGGTTGTTGAATTCAGGCCGTTATGACTCTGTATCACAACATAGAGACCTGGGTTCTTCAACAGGAGAGATGGCACAGTGTTTACTGTGGGCAAAGAGGGACAGCTAGATTGGTTATCAAAGCATGGACTGGAAACACACACACAACATACAGGGGCGGAGGTAGATATTACTGACGTACATTATTGTCAACACGCTCTGATTATTGCCTCCACTTGCATGCCATCAAATTCCCCTTGACAGTTACTCATCACTTGACAAAGTGCTTATGAAAAAATTGTAGTGGGGGATACCTGTACGTATCTGGATTAGAGTTGTAGACTTGCAATTTCTAGCGCTATTGCAGTAACAGAAACCACCATACAGATATTTTGCGTACATACAGCTGCACACATTTTATCAGTTTTACCACATCATTTTGAAGCAACAAAATGTACAGTAAATTAGGGGAAAAAAGCATCACAAAAAGATTGTCTCCACACTGTACGTGTATTTTATTGAGTCTTTGTAAGGTTATAACTAAGACAAGCTTGTCAATCTCCTAGCACTTAGCAATTTGATGACAAGCCTAGAGTAGACAACAAAATCT
This sequence comes from Pisaster brevispinus, assembly GCA_023634235.1. Taxonomy (NCBI): domain Eukaryota; kingdom Metazoa; phylum Echinodermata; class Asteroidea; order Forcipulatida; family Asteriidae; genus Pisaster; species Pisaster brevispinus. The sequence continues at coordinate 18,527,424 of JAMKCF010000004.1, forward strand.
GCTCTTTCTGAAACTAGACTTGGTAATGCATTTGATATAGCTCAAGCATCGAGAACGTGAGAAGAGAATGAGAAAAACCTCAGGAAGGTTAGAAATGCAAATCATCCATCACAATCAGCCTCTGATAAAGAGAGAGAGAAACAGACTCTCAAGGCCAGACGTAAGCTGTGGGAGATTGCATGCATGGGAAGAAGCTGTGATGGACTAATAATACTCCAACAATGGTCCAAATCATAATAATGTTGAGATGTCATGCATTGTGTTCCTTGTGGTTGCCTTGGGAACGGGACTAAGTAAAAAAAAAATTGGGTAGTTGTGTTATTTACAGCAATGCCGAAATAAAAGCAGGGCTTTTTGTACAAGTTAGTTTAATACAAGTCCAGCGATTACAGTAAGCTGTTGGAAAACATTTTAAAATCGGCCCTAAAAATGATAGTAACAATTGAATTGAAAAAATAACAATAATACATTATTAATAATTAAATAATTTTTTCATAAACCATTGGAACAAATTTTGGAAAAAATAAAACAAACAATTATTTACCTTAAAATCAAAATAAATAATATAACAATATAGATGGTGGTCATTAAGTCTATGGATATATGAAGGGAAAAACACTTTTGGATGAGCAAAATGAACACAAAGGTTCAGTGTCTTAGGCAAAAGTCTCCACAAGTTGGTAACCCATAAGAGACAGGACAAGTTTTTTTAGTGGCGTGGTGTCATTCTTTCATCCAGCTAAGTGACTAATTTACCTTTCCCAGCACCGACCACACACAACACAAATCACCCTCTCAGTTTAAATGAGAAATGTCATGTCAATACAAGATCAATAGGGCTGTCTGACACCCCACAATAAATTGTTTTCTTTTATTGACATGTTCTTTCCCGTCTAATTTTATTACAATTGGGAGAAAATAAATGTGGTCACGGCGCATATTAAAACGAGTATACCGATCAATTCTGTGAGGTTGTTACACTATAGAGCATGGAAGTAGTGTCAACGCCCCAACAACCCCTATATATATTTAGAGGAGGTGACCGACTGTCCTAAGCACCAACATTTCATAATATTCAAGTGGAAAGATTGGATGCCGCACTTTCAGGCTTCAATCAAATGTGAAATAACAGCTTGTACTTGTCAGAATATCTCCATGCTGTCAGGAATATCCAGTTAGACCTTAGCAAAACTGGTTAGAAAGTGGGCTTTGGGTTGATGCTAGAGACAGCTTCGCAGCATGATGCTGTAGACAAGTGCCATTACAAGAGATACTTTAGTGCATGCACAACGTGTGTGTGCAGTACTAATTATGCCATTGACTGCAGCTGACTGGGCACACTTAACTATGTTTCATTTATCCACCACTGCAATAACCTATCTGCAATAACCTATCTTTCTGAAAGTTTGTATATACTCAGCGCCTTGAGTACCTTGTTTGGTAGATACGTGCGCTATACAAGACTTCGATATTATTATTATTATTATTTATAGTTTGTGAAGTAGGCATGTGGATGCTAAGAAGACAACGAAATGACTCCAAATATACTCGGCCCTCATATCAGATATGCAACTCTGTAATTGCAAAATAGAACCTAATGGCCAAGCAAACAAAACTTCCTAAGCATGGCTTTTTCCATGGCACTATAATGTTCTTTAAAAAGAGAATATCATCCGATAAGCTGAGAGTCACGTGCCTGTCTCCCTGTCTAATTCAATTGAATTCTTAACTTGCTCTCTCGTTGTAACTATATTAATAGAATTGTTTTGTTGTGTGGTCTTTAAGGTGAATAAGCCCCTTCCACTTAATGCTTACCACAACTGTTAAAACCTTCCCAATATTTCACAATTTCTCCAATGACCCCGTTCAAAGTCATTATAATTCTAAACTTACAAACCGGTTGTTCAACAGAATCTACATAGAATCTCACTCTGTGTGGTTTTGATAAGTGCCAATGAATTAAAACCCTTTTACCTCAAAACTGCCCAAACTATTAAGCACATTCCAGAATTTCATGACATTATTGAGCTGATCGCAATTTCTTCCAGAACAGTCCCAAACCTCAGGCCTCCAGCGCTACCAAATTGTCCTGACAATGTCAATTACTAGCATTTTTCTATGTATGATTCATGACCTTACACCAAAAATAAAAAACCTCAAATGTACCAAGCTGAACTGACCGGCCAACAAAAGACTCCTCAAGTAACTCGACAACAAAAACTGTCTCTTTGTCAAGTTTTTTTCCTCACGGTTTGATCCTAAACAAACGTCGGGTTCTTTTTTTCCAGTGTACAATTCCAGTCTTAATCTAACCACAACAACACAGAGAGATTTTCTTGTACCCAAGCTGGATTCTATAGAAATGCCAGCTTTGATCTCACCGCTCAATCTTTGTCAAAAACTTCTGAGTAAACGTCAACACAGGTTTTTTCTTTTTTCCTTGCTTTTTTTTCCTGATGGTTGCCAAGTCCAAATAGACGCTTGATCTGACCTTGTGTTAAGGTGTCAATCCAGGTTGACAATATAATCTGCGGTTGTGTTGGAGCCACAACATGGGTATATGGGGGCGATAGGAGGAAGGGCAGCTTCCAAGATTGGAGCGTATTTTGGTTTTTATGTCACATTGGGGTTGAAGTGACTGTGGTTAAATGAAATTCAAGACATGTTCACTTTCCTGTCAAAAGAATTCTACATCAATTTTATATCAGTCAAGAATTATGCTGAAAACTATATGTGACAGGTAAGGAAAGGGCAAACGTCCTTTTGAGATTAATACTTTTAACAACTTCTTTTGTTGACTGTACTCTTTTTTGAGATATACTTTCACCAAATTTACTAAACAATACCAACTTCACACAGAATGTTTAAACAGGATGTTTTTGTTTTTTTTATTGTTTTTTGTATCACTCTCAACTTTAAATAGTCTTCTTTTCTTTTTTTTCTTTTTTTTCTTTTTTTTGGGGGGGTATCTTTTGCTTGCTATAAATACTTTATAATTAGTTAAAATTTAACAAGAAATTACTTGATTTACCTGATTTCAAAGTCTCAAAATCCACAGTACTTCTGTCTGCATGAAGGCGCTAGTAAACTAAATTTACGTGATGCGAAAACAAGTAAATTAAAAAAATATTCAGTTCCTATTATTATTTATTTGGCCATTGATACAAGAAAACAACATACAGGTTGTCAAAATAACATAAAATTGTAACTGCGATGCAAGGAAATTCGCTGCTGAAAGCGCCTTCATGCCATGAAAAAAACATTGCCAATTGAATGCATGAGAACCATGGTTCAGTTGACAAATGACAACAAGATATAATAAACCCATCGGCACTCATTCATAAAAAGATAAACGAGTTGGTAAACAAATTTAGTTCATCAGTTGAGTGACTTCCATTTGCACAAAGTAGAAATCTCAGTGAACTCTCCAAACGTTATGTCAATACCAGAGACGATCAATCCTACTTTTGAATGTAATCCGCTCACCCGCTGAACCATCTGTTAGAATTTGTCAAGGGGCAAGTGTGGAAACTAAGACCATGTCTAAATTGGTGGCTATGGCTACATACAGCTGCCACTGTTGCTCTGGGTATTCTATGCTTCAACACATGTTGGCTTGATGATCAAGCCACAAGCTGTAGCCACCAAGTCAACCACAGCTTTGTGTTCAATTCAACTTTTCTAGTTTTCAAGAAATCTTGAAACTTGGATGGAATCCCTTAGAGAAAATCTATACATAGAAGTAACTTTTCATTGCACTTTTTACCCCCAATGTTTTGTTTTCTGGTGTTTTTGAGCTTATTTTTGGTCAAACTTACATTTTGTTTTAAGTTTAGGAAAAATATTGTGACAGATAATAAAGTTGATGTATAACACTAACTCATGGATGAGTAATGGACAAAATTAAATCCACTCCCCTAGTCCAATAATGTAAAACTCAGTATGGTATAACAAGTAGTCTTCATCACAAAGAGATTTAACTGGAGCTTGAAATAGACCAAGCTTGGAAATGAATGGCACAGGAGTACCTTCTATGGCACTTGGCAGGCAATGATGGTCATTAAGGTGGGGCATGAATGGTCACTCATGCATAGTACATACATTTAGGGGAAACAGGGAGGGTGGATAGTTGCCAACCCCATGGCTTACAGCTGCTGATGAGTTTTTGTCATGATCATTGTCCATTCTTTACGCATTAGCGAGAAGCAAAATATGAAGCCAAGTGTAGGAAACATTATTTATCATAACCATCTATGCATCAATAAAGATGATTAACCAGAAATTAAGTGGCAATGACACATTTTATGGCCTTTGTCAACCAGCATAATGTGTGCAGATGGATTAGTCATCAAGAACTTAAAATAAATTGGTCGAGCAGACTCCTTTTTTTAAACTCAACAAAGCACTTATTGGATCAGCTACAGGTGTCATCAAGATGAACATTGTGAATGGTACAACAGTAAATGTAATAAAAAAAATAAAACAATGCAGTGGTTTATTTGTTTTTACGTATTCAAGCTGCTACAAATTGTCTACACCTCCAGTTGCAACGGACTTTCTGACTGGATACATTTTTGTGAAACCTGCTTACCCAACCTAACATTTTGGTAGAAATAACAGCAAACTACACAAACTTTAAACCTGACGATTTGGCAGCATGCACGCTGGTATGTTCATAGCATGCTTTGTACAGTTGAATCCCATTGCAGTACTTGCTTTCTTTTAAGGGTCCTGACAAAGTAAGATGTTTGATGAGGAGCTTTCTAAAATTGAGACCAGGTCTATAAAAAGGGACCTTACAGGGGGACCACAAGTGTCTAAATAGAGAGAAATAATATCTATATTATTCATAGGCCTATTCCTAAAATTATTAAAGAAAATATTTATCACATTTAAATAAATGTATACATTTTGACTCTACTCTAAAGTCTATGACTGAGTTAATGGCCAAAACATCAGCTGATAACAAAATTTCTCCCACACATTTAGCAAACATATTGTGATTGTTATCCTTGAAAAAAAAAGCTTCCCAAAGCCAGGCTGGATTGAGAAATACCTGGGCCCTGAAAGCGTTCAATCCTAATACTTTGTGACAACTTAAGCCTCTGAAGGCATCCCAAGCCTTTTGTGCCTAATGTGTTAATCTATGGTGTTAGTAGTCTCCTTGATCCATCCATCCATCCATCATCATCATCATCCTGTATCTTAACTTCCTCCCTTGATTCCTCCCTAAGACCCTCACTTTGATGACGTCCTACTGGGAGAGTACAATGGTGCTTTCAGGTAAGACATGGCCTCCTACAGGGGTACTTCAAGTCGCCTCCACCCCCCCCCCCCCCCCAACTGGCCAACTGGAGCTTATTGAGGAAGTTGTACAACATCCAGCTTTCCCGTTAACACTAGTAACAGTCAAGGAGTTTGTGTACTGTGTTGTATACTGTACAGATTTATCACATTTAAAGTAAATTCAAATATCAACCGGATAAGAAATTTCATGAGGCGGTTCTACAATTTTCCCGACACTTAATCATCAAAGTTGATGCATCTCCTCAGACTTTTTTTTGAATATTTATTTGCAAACCTATTTAATGCTTTATTGAAAATTTCTACTGATAATGTGTTTGTTTTTCTGTAAATACATTATTGCCAAGCTGTACACTTGATCATTAGTTGAGGATGACTTTAAACAAATGCATCTTGATACTAAGGTTGCTTTGGGAATATGCTGTGCAAGTCTCGCGCGTATTGAAACATTGGCCCCGTTAAAATATGTGACTGATCACTTCGAAATATAACGGTTGTAGGAACCAAAGGTTACCAAAAATGTTCAAATATATGCAAGCCTCTAACCGACCTTTTCAGCAATATACATTTAACAAGAACTGGGAGCTAGCTTTGTAACGTGCAAATATCTCAATTCTAAACCTTAGTAGCTCTTGAAGTTCTGCAGTCTAATTTCACCACCACTGGTGAACTATTTTGACCCTGCCATGGAGCTTTGACAACACTATGTCTAGGAGATATTTTATGACCAATGTTCACACTTACAAATGAAGTGACCCTCAGGTTATCCATGACCTCAATGCGCTATAGTTTGACAGAGGTCACGTATTTATCAAGTTATTATTACTGAAAATTATGGTCGGTAGTAAAATCTAGGTCTATGGGGTATATTGCTAAATGTCTGTGTAACTGTGAGAAAATAAAACTTTTACGAACATGAGCTCACAGCATACTTATCATTATGAAATAGTTTATATACAGTTTATCAAGGGAATGGGCGATGCTTTGTAACATTTCTCTCAATAATTATTAATAGTCATATATTACATCCCAACTATGTACAATTTCCCTTATCAATCAAAAATGCTAGTAATCTAAATCGTCTTCACAGGCAAAGTGATTTTGATAGACAGTGTCCAAACTTTAATAAGCTAATTACTACAGCAACAAGGAAATGGTCCCATAACTTTTTAGTAAAGTGGGATATTCACACCAATGCTGAAAAACAATCAGCCCTCATCTGCAATTCCCCAGGGCCAATGACGCCCCCCCCCCCCCCCCCCGCCACACACTGTGGACAACCATAGCTTTAGCCGGTATTACATTAATTAGCAATCCCTGCAGGTAAACATGTCCCAAGGCGGATCAATAGCAAGACATCATTCAACTAATTCCATTAAGATTCCAACTCGGTGTTTGTCCCAAGTAAATACAGCCTACATAGTCAACACACTTCCACTTTGCTGTCAGTATTAGCACAGTTTTACAAGCAACAGAAAGAGAGAAAAACGCAGTGGTCCGAAATATTGGACCAGATAGCCAGATATTTTTCCCACACATGAAGATGTTTTTAAACGCAACTAAACATATCTGTATGACTGGCATCTCAACATGAACTTGCTCGTTGAAGTGCTTGCACAAAAGATTAAATTTAATAGAGATACTGAACATGCCCTTGGGTCCAGATCAAAAGCAAATAATGTGGAGTTTTCAGAGAAACAAGGAATGTCTTCTACAAGCAGAGAGGGGGGGGGGGACACCAGCTGACAATTTGGAGAGCAATAAATGTGCAAAAAGCTTCCAATATGCATGAGACTTGGCAGTTCAGTCTCAACATTCTGACAGTGACTCAGTTTAAAGTGTTGGGTTGCACTTAACAGGTCATCTTCCTTGCTTGAAATTACAAATTTCACTCGGATTCTGGGGCCGAATCGGTTAAAAGTATAAATAAAAAGAAATCCAGGAGGCAGACGGACTGGCGCCAGCACAGGAAGACAGGTGAATATATGCATGTCTCTGCAAACCGCACTGTGGCAGGCGATGATGGCAGCGGCGGCAGGCGCAAACATGTAGATTGTAATGGGCAGCTGTGTTGTGGTCATTGGAACAGCTTTTAGACTCGGGGAGCTGCTGTGTCAGCTTGCGTTTCAGTAGCGGGTCAATGAGAAGGTTTTCTTCAAGGAGCTTCAATATTATAAAGGCAGCAAAAGGACAGAGCTTCTGGGCTTGCCTTGTGTACTTGGACTCCTGAGGAAATGCACTTAGTATTCAGACCATTGGGTTGAGGATATGCATGTTCACATTGCTTCAAGAACTCTGGTCTGCTCGCTGCTGGTTTGATTCGATTTTAAGGAGCAGAAAGAACATTCCTGAGGATGTTTTTGTTCACCTAGAAAGCTTCTCTCATTTAAGGATCATTTCTTTATGCCTAAGGAGGTGAAATTAAAGATAGGGAATAGATTTTTATTCAGAGAGGAATATCTCTTTTATACGTCATTTTATTATTTATGTTGCGAGATGATACCTCCACATAGAAAATTTAATCAGAGTTGCTTTCATTTTTCAGTTTTAAAAAACCTATAAATCCAGGCAAAAAACCTTGGTTTCATTACATGAAGTAAAATACACAAAAAACTTATCAAAAACTCTCCCTCCAGAATTGTTTTTGGATAATGGCGGGAAATGGATTCCTGAGCTTTTCTGATGATCTTCCTCCTGATACAGCACTGTGCCAACCCAGGCATGACCACACAATTTGCCATCTTAATCATTATTGACTTAAAGCGAGCAGCAACTTGCCTATCGTTGTCCTCTTTCACTCTGGACTTTCTCAGACAGTAATTTTCTATCCAGGGGCATCTTCACTTGACATGAATTCTTTTTGATTGTGATAAAGCATACACTAGGCACGGCCTGATCCTGCTGAGGATCCATGACGATAGCGGAATTTCTTGGGATAGGCCCTAGTAAGTGAGTGGAAAGAGTAATTACTAAAATCAAAAACTCATAAATGACGTCGGGTGGAGGGGTGATCTGAGATACAAAACAGTTGCACTCAAGCACTTCAAGAAAATGTTTCAAGTGTCAAATAATATTACATTTTCATAATATGTTGGGGAAAAAAGGTATTTCTTTACCCATTTCAAGAAAACAAAAATCAAGAAAATGTATATGCCCTGAAAAAAAAGTTTGGTAAGACTGTGACCTTTTTGAGCTTATCACATCTGAAATTCAAGTTGTAATGACTTCTTTAATGATGTCTACTGCTTCCAGGCAGAGCAGAAAGGAGTTTTGTTTCTTAATAATAAAAAAGCCCCTTGGGATGCATTCTTTTTTTGGTTCTACTTGAATAGTGTTCTTATGACTCACTTCACATCATATCCATCTATTTAAAGAATCCCATATGTCTTTTCAACAGCCTTGGTTAGTCACTAAACATCCCAAAATGATGTTTATAAATCAAGGTATCACATCATAAACATACTTTTCCTCATTTCCTGGCTGTGCCATTAGCCCATCATAGACTTGTCATTCCCATTTCTACAACAGGTGTCTTTTGCCAGTGAAATGTCACCTAGAATCTCACACTATATCAGTTTGCATTTAGATGATGCCTAATTTCAAATTTAGCCAGAACACACCTGTGTAAAAGTGCAGGAAAAAAAGTGAAATAAAGGAATACCTCCCATTTCATCAATTCATCATTGACAAAATGGAAGAGGAAACTCTGTGTGATGTTATCAAACAAATTCTGTTTTTTGGAAGTACAAAAGACAGGAAGTTGAAATCTTGTTTAATATTAATTTGTCTTCTCTAAAAAGAAACCTTCAAATGTAGAAATTCAACATCAGTCAAATGTATACACTTTTAACCAGACATAGGTATTTTTGAAGGACTGTTTAATAAAGTTTTTGTGGCACAAAGGAACAAATCTCAAAGTACACATGACACCTTGAGCAACCAAGCATGGCTATGAACCCCTTTTTATATCCGTACACAAGTGAATCTGTTTTTAACAACACTATTGAGCCAAAAGTGCAACTCTTGCCAAAACAAGTTTCTTTTGTATTATTGCAAAATAAACAGGCGGTATTTTCCTTTGTAACAATTGTACCAAATATTTATAAACACCTCAGGCTAGCGAGTGTTCATGGACCATTCATAAAGTTAAATGCATTTCTAGATTCCAAATATGGTATCGATTTTTAAAATATACAGAACTTGCTAAAAATGTTCCACAGTAATAGGATATGTGTTTGAATACAAATCAAGCTCAATGAGTTTGTCCAAGGATCCATGTGGCACGTCGTGGCCGAGCGGTCAAGTATTTCTGATCAGCAGAGTGTGGGTTCGAATCCCTGGCCTGACACTTGTGTCCTTAAGCAAGACACTTAACCATTACTGCTTCGTCCTTTGGATGGGGTGTAAAGCTGTAGGTCCCTTGTGTTGTGTAATGCATGTAAAGAACCCAGTACACTTATTGTTAAGAGAAGGGGTTGGCCTCAGTGTTTTCTGGTTTGGTTGGCTGCAATTTGCACCACAGCACCTTGTAAATCATTACATGGTGCTATGTAAATGAATTGGTCTTATAATTCGAACAAAGCACAGCATTCCTTGTAGGTGTGATAAAGTACTATAAGAACTGCTTATTAGTGTTATCATGCGCCAACGTTCACTGAAACTTGGAATAACACACAAGAGTTGGGATGCTGTACTTTTTATTGTTAATTAACTGCTTGGTTCCTGTATTTTCACAGAGTGTACAAAAACAACATTTTGAGAAAAAAATTTGTCTTAAATTTTGTGCAACTGCCAACAAACATGGATAAGCAATCAGTACAAATCTTTGTATCCAGCCAAATTTGATGAGTGCCTCATGTTCATCCAAGATGGTAAAATCACATCCATCAAGGGTGTCTTTGCCTGTCTGTCTAGACACTGATACAGTGCCTTCATGATCAATGCCAACCCAAGAAAAGGGTCGTAGCAAATGAGCAGTGACAGTCTGAGCAGTAGTGTTAGAAACGATCTAACTCATTTCAGCCACTGCTATAGCTTCCTGATGCTTGAGGCTGGACAAAAGAGCTTGCAGCTTGACCCATGACTAGAAAATGAAAATGGACTAGATATTTATTCAGTCCTTACAGGGATTCAGTGATGACCCAATGGAAAAAAGTGGAAAAACATTTTTTTAAATGCACCATCACCGATAAATGCTTCTAGGAAATTGTCATGGGATAAAAATGAATACTAATTTTATTCACCTTATAAGCTTAGGAGCTGAGAAATGGAGCAGTTCTGGTGGCAATGTTTTAAAAGCATCAGTTGATTATAAAGGATGTGTGAACCTCGTGATAAATATCTAATTTGGTCTCCTGGGCAGGCTGTCAGGTGGTTTCCTCCTCCCAAAAGCCTCTTGAAAAAAAGGCACTTTTGCATGATTACGGAATCTAGGTTAGACGAATCAAGTAATCTGTGTTATCATAGCCTTTCGATCTGTCTGAATATTTAATCAGTATCAGAAATGCATGCCTGGATTTTCATTTCTTTGCAAAGAAAAACATTTTGTCCCTTGGCTGAATATTTACATTACTAGATTTTTTTTCATTTTAGATTTTACAAAATAAGAAGCACTTTTTATTCCACACTGAGGAATATTCACCATCTTTTCATTACAGATTACAACCTTGGTTAAATTTCACACATATCTCCGGCATTTACTCATTTAACTTCTTGAAGCAAACCACCACCCATACAGAAAAGGGATGGTCAGAAATGAAGCCCAAGAACCCAGTAGTTATTTGTACAATTCATTGGTACCCAGTAAGCATCTAATGAAACCAGCATGTCACCTCTATCACTCACCATATGGGATCAGCCAAACCAACCCCCTCCACTTCCAAAGTTGTTAAGTTAATCAAATCTCTTATTGCCGAACCTCACCAATCAAGACCTAATACAATAGTTACAACTTTCATGATTTGCTCCACACATGTGGTGTCCATAGAAGCCAAGGAATGGGTAATGAAATGGCTGCTTAAGGGGGAGTGAGTTGTTTCTACCATTACCCCTTCTTAACCCTACCATTTCAGATCTTCAATCAGTCACCTTGGGCAGCCGACATACTACTTTGGAAAGCAACAGGGGGTTATTGTACTCTCTGTCCAATCACCAAAATATGGGAAAAGGATTTGCTTTGTTCTGGTCCATTTAAAGGAGTTCTACTTTACCGAGACAGTTTAACAGGTTCCTTTGTAAAAAACATAATATAACTCTTGCAATATTATTTATATGGTGCTACCATATAAAAATATATTTCCATTTACACATGTGCAAGGGTACAAGTTTGTGTTTACCATTTATTTCATTACATTGTGTAAAGCATTCACATTTAACAATTTCATTTTAATGTGTCAGTTACGTCTACTGATGTCGTACTTTATTTGTTAATTTTTTATTACCAGGTCTAACACATAACTAAAATATGACATCATATTTTCCATATCTGTTTGAAGTTGCGCTTTACGCCGCCTACTTTCAACACAGTAAATGGCACTAAAACTGTGTACATTTCTTTTCATGGCAGTTATGAACAAAGGTTTCTAAAGTACTGGATGAAACTTGCTCCTGGGCTTTTTTTTTTTTTTTTTTTTTTTTTTACAGAAAAGAGAGAAAAACCCCACAATGACAAGTGATTAAACCTGTTCCCTTGAATCACTGGTTGGAATACTGATATTTTTAGTCAAGCTCTGGCAGCTTTCATTTCCAAGTTGATCAGTCACAGTCAGTAACTTTTCTGGCTTCCATGTTATTTAGTAAAAGGTCAGGGCTAATGGAAGATTTAATCGAAACCGTTGAATCCCCGGTAGAATTAGGGGGCCAACAGTGACTGACTTTGTGAAATCAAGCTCACAAATGAAAACAACTCCCCTGTGCCTTTGAGTGACATTAGCAGGGAATTGTAAGTACCTGATGAAGAAAATGAACCACTTTGGAAGTGGAACCTTTTAATACTGATTGACTCTCCATTTACAAATGTAACGACCCTTTCTCGTGTCAATTTTCAACTTAAGCCCTGTTCGCACTGGACTTATTTTGGGTAAACTAACTGAGCAAATGGGTAACTTAACCATTTTAAGTCCAATGCGAACAGCCCAGGAAGTTTTCCTCCCAGGTAACTTACCCGACCTGAATGGGTAGTTTAACCGACCCACGTCTGCCCGGTTAAATTGACCAGGTCAGTTTAACCAAGCCGAAAAGTCCAGTGCGAACGCGATCTGGGTAAAAGCCGTCCCGGTAAAAAGACACATCCAGTCCCCCGACCCGCCGCGCCACACGTAGTGTACACGTATTATGTAAGTATTTACACGTCACACGCACATGTAATTTACACGGACGGAAGTTCGGTTGCACTCTCGCTGTCATGCATCCCGGTCAAAGGTCACAGCAATAGCGCCCTCTTGTGTCTGTCCTAAGTTAGTCAGTTAGTTTTACCGGTCGTGTCGGTTAGTTTACCCACGTCAATAATCCAAGTGCGGACACTGGTAAGTTTCACCTATTGGAATGTTAACCACGGTCTCGGTAAAACATTAATCCAATGCGAACACGGCTTTAGAGGCACACAGCATTAAACTAAAGTAACAATCCCCCATGCCTGTTTCATTAAAGATTGAGCATTTTAGGCATGCTCTAACCCATGCAATGAAACAAATGTAATACTGTTAAAGGCTCTTTGAATCTTACCAACCAACAGCTCAAATAAAAAAACACATTTTGGCAAGGCCAAGAAAAAACACCCACACCAGTTGATCATCTCGGTTGTGTTTGCCTGACTAAACAATTGCTGGTTTTGTAGAACTTAAAAGTCTAAAGCATGGGCAAATAGAATCAACCATCAGAAGAATGGTGCCAAGATGAAGCGAAAATACATAATAAATCTGGTCTTTTGGGAGAAAATAAATAAATAAATAAATAAAATAAATAAATAAACAATCGTTATGCATATCCTTCAAAAGAATTTCTGGAAATGCCATAGACCAAGATTGCATTAAAAAAAATCACCTCTGGATTATCTCCTACCCTCTTTCTTTCCTAATTCTGACAGACCTTTTGTGAATGATGGCAACAAGTTAAGTGGAAAGGCAGACCAAGTGAAATACTGCCACCTGTATAATTTACAACCACCTCCCAACCTTGAATACCATTTAAATATAAGTTAATGATTTTGACATACTTCTCCAAATATTACAAATATCATATCACTGCAATATCTGTTTGAACAGAATGCTGCTAAGTAAGCCTACTGCTAAGCACACAAATTTGTTAAACGTAATCTGGACTTGCAGACGATGTTACAAGCAGAATGCAATTATAATGGAATGTAGTGGACCACTTCCACATGGTTTCAAGCACATTTTCTTTATCTTAAAGACAAAAATCGTTACACACATAACTTCAGTTTGATAGCATTATGAAATAAAACTAGGCCTCGTACGCACGCTTTTCGTAAAATGTTTTTGGTGTTTTTGGCTGGCAACTAAGTGTAACAACTCGACAAATTTTACTTTTAAAGTGTGAACACGTGAAAAGCAAAGAAGTTAAACTTTGTCTGCGAAAAAGTGCAGAGAAAATCTAATAAACGGCCCAGTGTTTTGTAATATAATATTGATCTACACAGCACAGACTGTGTCAAGCCCTCCATGGACCCTTTTGATTCAAGGGCAAAGCCAGATTCAATAACACTTTGTAAAATCTCATTCCAACATGTCAGGTTGTATACTATAATGTGTAACAGCTCCTGACAGCTTGATGGAGAGGGACAAAATTGTCAAGGTGAATTTACACACACACTAAAAAAAAACTTCTGGAAAGTTAAGTTTATAAAATGACTATGTGCTCTTAGATGACAAGTCTTTCAAACTGTTATACCCCCTTAAAATGGCTGACCCCTTAACTTTAGACTAGTAGTTATTGACAAAAATACATTTGCATAGTTTGACAGTTAACTGTTCCTGTGTTGTAAAACACGGTACTTTGTTTGGCATCCCCCTCCCTCAGAGAGGGGACAGGGTCTCTACGGTGGGGGGGGGGGGGGGGGGGGTGTACAATCACAGCCATAAAACCGTTAGTGGAAATTAAATTTTCCTCAATATCAGCAGATAAATATCATGATAGTTTCTTTACACATCAAAATAGCAAACAAGAAATAGGCAGTGTGCTTTGCAAACAATCCTGCATTATGTGATACTAGACAATCGTCTTTAATAGCTCATGCGCATACAAGCACTGGATCAATTCAACTATTTCCTCCCAGATAATTAGCAGGTCGTTAACATCCCAGCATCCCACTATCCCACTCTATGCGTCATTTCTTTTATCAAGGCTGACTCGCCAGACTGAGTACTTTCAACATGTCATCGATTTCTGAGCGTGATTTCCCACTCTGTAATAAACGGCTGCTAATTAAGCTATTTTCAATCACCAGTGCAAGGTGGACACTGATGTAATTTCTTGGTATCTGCTGGACAGTGGGACTATGGTAATCACATAAGACACAGCATTATCTACTCTCATCTTGCTTCTCACGCCTTCTACAATTTCATGGACACTATAAAATTCCCTTTCTGTATGGGACTATCAATTGTAAACCTGAAAGGAAAAAAAAAAGGAAAAAATAAATAAATCTTAATTGATTTGTGAATTTTAGGTCATGCCCCAATTGATAGCTTACAGCTATTGCTAAAACGCCATCCTATCAATCAATGCATGTTCACAGCTAAGGCTGTTGCTAAGGGTGGTGCTACAGGCATCCTATCATTCAATGCATGTTCACTGCTTTGGCTGTTGTTAAGGGTGGTGCTGTTGGCATTCTATCATTCAATGCAAGTTCACAACTATGGCAAATGCAAAGGGTGGTGCTATAGGCATCCTATCATTCAATGCATGTTCACATGATGCTAAAGCCACAGCCACAACTGCTAGTTCGGACACAGCCATAGCCACTTACCAAACATCTGTATTACATGATACTGTATAAGAAGCTGAATGCTAACAGACAGCAATTTGAGGATACATTAC
The DNA here is from genome assembly GCA_023634235.1 of Pisaster brevispinus. NCBI lineage: Eukaryota > Metazoa > Echinodermata > Asteroidea > Forcipulatida > Asteriidae > Pisaster > Pisaster brevispinus. The sequence continues at coordinate 18,542,784 of JAMKCF010000004.1, forward strand.
ACAAAACATTTCCTCTCTTTACGTATAGCTATTACTCAGTATAGTTGATCCAACTTGATATCAAATGAGCTTTTGCATTTACTTCAGTCCTTTCTAGTCCTTTCCACTACACTTTCCTAGTCAAATACTAGTTGTCTTATCACCCTGGGGTTGTGAACCCACCACAGTAACCTTATCTATCGCATTATATAAATACAACAGTTGGAAAAAGTTTCTCACAGATTCTTAGCAATCCAAAGAAAGTTTCTAGTTTCTAAAGATAACTACCTAGTATTTTTCTTCACAAACACATTCCTTCCACTGAAACTTATCTTTGCAGCTGTCGTTTCAGTGCTTAATTAGAAATCGTAGTCTGACGTTTCCTCGTTAGGAAGGTCTCGGGTCCTGATAATCACAAATTCCAAAACGAGGACAGATAGGAATTAAGTTCAGAGGTTCTCCTGAAGAAAACCTTATTTGGAATTAGGTTTGATTTCTTCTATAAAATACAAGTGCATGTAATTCAGCACTCCATGTGATAAAAAAGTAGGTCTCGGTTGGACACCTTTCAGAGACCCCTCCCCCCCCCCCAGATATTGCCTCCCCCCAAAAAAAAATAAAATAAATAATAATAAATAAATAAACCCCAAAACAAACAAAACCAAAACAGTAAGTAAACAATAAATAAATAAATACATAAATAATTCAATAAATAAACAAAGAAGTTGTCAGGTTTGAGTTGTTTTTCTTCCCAAAACCTACTCCTCTGTAATAAAAGAGCAACCTCTGCTTAAACCTAACAAAAGCCTAACAGTTTCAGCAGAATTGTAAAATCAAGTGTTTGATCGTTTCCCACTAATCAGTACAATTGTTTGGATACGAATACGAAATTACTTGGTTCCTAAACACAATGACAACACAAATTATGAGTTTGGGTAAATGTAACAAATTGCTGGCTTTATACTCATGATTGATTCATTATCACAAACATTGTCTTAAAAATGGATTATTCTGGAATATCTGCAAAGATTTCAAAGTCATTTGAGATGACTGAATGTTTATTTCATGTCTTTCCTCCTACACAAGTCCAGACAACACCTGGATTTGTACACAATATATGACAATCTCTAATGACATAAACACAATCAGCAATAAAGGGCATGATGCTTATGTACAACTACATGTTTATTGTTCCTCCGCCACTAACAGTAACAGTAACCTTGGAAAGTACAGCCTGTGAGCATGGCCCATTGGAGAGAAGGGGGTGTCAGACACAGGGCCATCATGTGTGTTGTTATTCTGTGGCAGTGACCCAAAACATTGACAATATATAAATTCTTAAATGCCAACCCTCCGGCAATGAGAAGGGTGGGATTACTGCTTCAAAAAGGTAAACAATCTCACTGCATTCTGTACTTCAGAAAATACCGCGTTCCACATTCTTTGCTTTCATTTTGTTACTTTTCTGATGTTTGCTATTGAATTGAGAATAAAAATTGAACTCCAGTAAAGAGTGGCTTAACGATAAAGTACAGTGTCAGTCACAGGTTTCAAAACATTACAATTATTTAATGTGAGAGTCAACAGGATAATTTAATAATACTAAAAATGTGTTTTGTATGGTAAAGACACTATACAACTCTTCTATAATACCATACTATAGGGTTGATCATATCTGGACAATTTGCTATTAAATTTCAGGGTTCTCCCCAGGATTTTTTAAAACTGTGGGGCTTTTCAATCTGGCTAAGTTACAATCCAAGCATGCAAGCACGAAGCGCGAAGCCCCTTGTGGCGTGGGGTCCGGGGCCAGCTTAAGGGCTCCGGGAAAATTTGAAGTTCTAGATGCTCTCTGCTGCATTCTGGTGCATTTTAGAGCCTTTGAAATGGCTACTTTTACACAATTTTATTGTTGACTTACACAGTTTACATCATCTGATTACCATTGGTTTGGTTTCAATGTTCTATGTTGAGTAACGAAATAAATGAATATAAATGTGTGACCATCAGTCATTTTTTATTAATTATAGCATAAATAGATGTTTCATTTAAAAAAAAATGGCCAGGGGTTCCCCTACTGGTGGTGAACCCATTTCAACTGATTTATTCTGATTTATTTTCAGTTTACACTGAAAATAAGATTCTCTGTAAATTAAAAAGAAGTCAAAATAAGCCCCAATTAATATAAAACATAATAAAATAATATATTTAATATCAATAAATAAAACAAATAATGGAGCATTATCTAGAAATAAACCTTTATCATCTGGAGTCACGCTCAGCCAAATGGTTGTACCATTAGGGGTCCACTCCCTTCTTCCTTTTAAAAAAGTTTTTGATTCGGAACCCTGCGTTTGATCGGCGCACGAACTCACTTCAAGTTCAATAGCCACACCGTCGGACGTTGGCTTGAACCAAGACTAGCTCTAACACCGCTCTAAACATGTATGCACATGTTTTTTTGTAGTACAGATTACGCATGTGGGATTGAGCGATCAACGTGCTTGCTCTTTTGGGGTCGAGAATGAGCATGGTTTCGCTGGTAACCGTCTTCGGAAAAAGGTGCACGCGGCATCGAAGGGAAACAGTTAACTAACATGTGTGCATGCTTTCTCGATCGTTCGCTACACACACACGTAATGGACAGGAATGTGTTGTTTTCTGTATGTGATCGTGATTGATTTCAGCGGCCGGGACGGCATATCGTAACATAGATCAAAGACACACACGAAGAAAACATTACCGATGGATTATAAATTACGTTGGCCAAGGCACTGGACAGAGACTGTGATAGTATGACCGTTTGCTGCGGTCAATGAAAAAAGGTATTCAAAAATTGAAAAGCGTATCGGGTGGAAAAAAATGTGCTCGGCCTTTTTGCCGGCGTATCGGCCAAAAAAAATTGCGTATCGGGCCGATACGCTAGCTTGTACGTGGGGAGAACCCTGATTTATATTCACATTGACTGCTCTTCAAAACTCTACCACTGTTTGGCTTTGACTGGTAAGTCAACTGGCTAAAAAAAATGTAGCAGCAGTAACTCTTGTTAACTGTTATACAGGGACAATGTCTCACAAACTACCCAAAATGGGAACTATTTCGACCCCAATTCAGTCTCTCTTCTCAAATCATGTGAGGAAAGGATCACATTTATAAAGGATATAACAAATATTGATACGTACATTGAGTATGATGAAATCCATGGCTGCAAACGAGCCATAGGAAAGGTCCCCTTGAACCGGATCAGATTGAAGATCTTCGTCCTCGCTCATCGGAATATTTGTCGCTGTCGCCATAAGATTAGTCTTTTACTTCAACCCAACTTCACAATCAAGCATTCTCAACGTAGCGATGTTGTAGAGACAAAACAAACTATTCAAAAATAACAGCCAGTCCTTAAAGGCCAAGGTTATTCAGGACAAATCAGGCACAGAATGTAGCGTTAACTTCAAAGGATTGGCACAAAATCCTGAGAGGGCATGAACTAATCATTAATGGGGGGAAAAATTGCTCCCATTCATAAAGTTGCTTGTCACCTGCTTACTTGTAGACCAACACAGCACATAAAATGGGTAAGGCCAACCACAATTAAACCCCACTGAAATTATAGCGTAGCTCCACTCCACTGCACACCCTAGCTCTCCTCTCAGAGAAAGTGCCAAATTATGTGTAGATAATCGGCTGCACTTGAGGGGGTTAACACCAAGTGCCTGATGCTGACTCCAGCTATGTGCCCTGGTTAAGTGGGCGCTGTCAGTATTTACCAGGTGTTAAGGTATGATTTTTGCTTGGGTAACCACGTCCAGGAGATGAGGAAAGTAGAATCGTCGAGGTGCCAGATTCCAAAATTGCCAGACAGACCATTGACAGTCAAAATATGAAGCTACTGAACAGAGCAACTGAAGTTACTGGTTTTCAGTTCTAGCTCTTCTCACCCATCTAGAGTTTATAAGCCAACCACCTGAGAAGCATTATGCAGACAGCCCACGTGCCAGCTTTTTCCATTTACTAAACTTATAAACTGCTATCTGGATCCATACAGCTAAACTAAAGTCACTTTTCCCATCTGCACACGGGCACTAGCCTTGGTTAATACACTATGAAAGAGAACTCCCAAAAACACTTGCAGACCAATGATCACTCTTTATGTAAATGAGCCACTCACCTGCCAGTCACCACTGACCAATCAGAGAGCAGAGTGGCTTCTGGGCTGTTCTACTCTGCTGTAGGGTTCATAAATAATTCAGCAGTGTGGCAGTGCGCAAAACTAACCATAACTGCATGTATTGAGCACAACACACATCTTTTGTACAAGGTTGGCTTCATACATTCAATGTAACAAATTGGATTTAATTGTTGTCCATGAAATCCAAGATCATTCAAATTAAAAAAATATGTATATTTCTCCAATCAGGTGCTAAAAAACAAGTCAACCAGTCTCGTTAACCAGCTTGTTAGTTATGTATCAGAGACTTCAAGGAAATTACACATACATACAACAAGGGACAATTAGTAATTAGTCTGTTATCTTCTGCAGTATCACTGTTAAGTCAACCTAATATACAGCAGGGATTAATTCTTATATCAATGATATTGTATCTGTGCATACATCATTAAAGGCTCCGACAGCTATTTTTAACCCATATGTTTAAACACGGCATACAACGTGTGTAAATTAAATGTGGTATAAAAAAACATAGTTGGGAAGTGTCTGAATTTGAGATGACAAAAAAATTCCTGACAAGGGAAGTAATAAAGTCAAGTGAAGTATCAAGTTGTATATACTGTGACAGGTTTCCTATGGAGGAATGCAATTATGTCTGTTCTAAAAATGGTGCTTACAAAACAGAGCCCATTGGCAGCGAATAAAGTAGCGTAGTGACAGGGTTATTAATAATATGCCTTGAGCATCACCACATGATGGTGTTATTGAAAAATAAAACTTGCTCAATGCATATGACTGCACAATGTACAACTAGCGACTAGAAATTAATCAGATTAATTGTTTATTCATTACTTTATTTGCTTAGCAAGCAGTATGCATCAAATGATATTTTGGCTGACAGCCTGTTTTTGCTAAGCTTAATTTATGCTTAGGTAGGTACACACAAGAACAGAGCTGGGCTTCCAACACCTTTATAACATTTTAAGGAAGAGAGATGGGATGGCCTCAAAACTCCTTTACTTTTGGATATATCCAAATTCAGATCAGTGTACCTGCCATGTTGGAGCTGGTACACTTCACAAGTGAAGCAAATCATGCATTCCTAATGCCTGAGTACACCCATCACTAAGAATGTTCCACCTCCTCCCTTGTGGCACATTCAGCTAACCAGGTATTTAAAAACAACCATGTCCAGATTGAACAAGAGCTCAAATACAAGCTTCATCTCTGAAACCAAATTCTGATGACACTCCCCAAGAGCCCCACAGATACTTCCTAATGTTAACACAAGGATGCAGCCAAAATACACAAGGACCTAGAGTAACACAAATTGTCCTCGCTTAGTACAGCTGGGTAGTGATTTTGCCAGGAGGGGGGGGGGGGGGGGGGGCCGACCTAGAAACAACACAACCCATACTAAAACCTTCCGGGCTGCTCCCGGAAAGAATCACAGACGAAAAGAAAAGAAAAAGTAAAAAAATAGGAAAAAAGAGTCGGCCCTTCACATTACGGATGCCCCGGTCACATTAAGTATGCATTTATTACCACGTTCCCCTATGTGTAAAGCAGTAGAGCCAGGCAAACACAATTGTACTTTCATCAACGGTAAGATTACAATGTGAACATTTGCCAAAGCCTCGTAATTTATCTCCCCTTTTTTTTCCCAGGTTTCTTGCAACATGAGCCCAAAGTGCAGAGGGCCCCCTTTCTACAAGTACAGTTATAAGTAACGGAATGTTTGCACGTGGCAAATATAATATGAGAAGAAGATTTATCAAGTGTGGCTTGAGTCCGGATAAGTGTATAACGCCGAAACTAAAGAAGCCAAGATGTTTGACTGAGTATCAGAGTTCAGGCACTGACCTAACTGAATAAGACTTCATGTTTGGGTCTGGCTTCATGTTGGGAAGAAAACATAAACTAATAACGGCACCTCTGGCAAACCATGGCCAACCAATTTAGCATGGATGGTAATCCTAATGGTCTAACACACATGCATCGCTGGATATTACATTCATGTGGATATTACATGCACAGAAAAAGTCACATTATGTGATACGCACATGTTAGCAGTTTACTTTACACATAGACGTAATGCTTATGGTAATTAAGTCAAAGCGCTGACTATACCACATCGGCATTCAAGCACTGTGGCACAACTTGCTGCCATATAAGATTTCAAGATTTGTAATTTTTGTTTTCCCCTGGAAATTTGTTACTGAAACAGCGAACCATGCATTGAGTTTAGGCCCAAATGATAATGACAATCAATGGCAAATCTTTGCCACAGATTACCAAGGAATGATTTTGCATTTATATCTGATCCTTAATCCCTCCAGAATTCTAAAGAGTAGAAAATCTGTAAATCTGATTATTTCTCCATAAATGATGGATGGAAGTATCTTAAACTTGACGGAATTCTTTACAGAACGGCATCAATTATTTACTGTAAAGACATCTCTATAACTTTTTTACATTTTAACCATCCAGGTCATCTTTAAGAAGACATTTTCGAACAGTCCATTTAAGTTCATTTCATACAAATAAATTTAATATTATAGGTTACACTTGGGAAAGCAAATGCACAATGTGCAACTCTGAAAAGCCATACTGTTGTGGCAAGATGGTTGTGAAGCCAGGGGGTCTTGTTTTCTTTGTTTACATCCTCCTATTTTATCTATCAAGAAATGAACAACTTGGACACTCCACCTTACAATTTTTTTATCTGGCAAAAAAGTACTGCTTTTAACAAAGATAAGAATTTCTTAGGGAGGAATTAGAAAGCATCTTACAAACTCTGTTGGTTTGATAAATATTAAATAAAGGCAGCAATGGACAGTCAAATCTCTTGCATGGACTGAATAACTCAATATCCCCAGTGCATTTGAAGTGAGCCAGGAATTTTGTTCTTTCTTTCTTCATTTCCCCCCAGTTTGGGTCATATCTAAGCAGGCTTTCATTCACTCTAATTTCTTGCAGGTTGCCATGACAACCTCCCAACCACAATGACAAAGGGAATCTCAAGCTTGGATGGCGGGAGATTTTACACACATTGGGAATGCCAAGGCCGATGTGATGGGCTTGGACCTGTGCAATGTGATGGAAATCGTTTCTAAGGCACAAATTTCCTACATGTAGATGAGGATAAAATATCTGAGGCACACACAGTGTCCCTAATGTCAAGTGCACCGTGATATGTCCATATGTTATATACTATCCATTGGTTAAGGCTCCTCAAGTTTAATATCAATTTGTCTGAACGAACAAAAATATTTCTATATAAGACTATTCAGTTGTTTTAAAGGTTGATTCTTCTATATGTGCATTTGCTTCCACTGTATCTGACCAACTCATATAAATTCTATATTGAATTATACTGTAATCTATAATGCAAGCTAATCAAAATTTTCAGAAATTGTGTGTTGAAATATTGAACAGAGCAATGAACTAGAAATATTAACAAACACAGAATTCATAACAAAGATAACCCTGTTCTTTTCACTTCCGCTTTCCTTCCCAATGCCTTAATTTCAAAATGCTGCCAAGCATGGGAAAATGTTACTCAGCTGAAACAGGTGCTAAAACCAGCCCATAATATCCGTGTCAGTTTTCCCTTGATATTTTTGTAAGAAAATAACTTGTTTTAACAGTGCTATTTAAAGAAATATTGACCCTGTTTTCGTACACAAGGGCAAATTCATTTTCCAGCACTGCAGCCTAATGCTATGAATACGGGATACCTATATCTTATTTTCTGTACCACTGTTCTCACAAGCTACAACACTGTTCAGAGATATCATTAATATTTTCTATCATTCATCAGCATCCTGTCTCCTGGAATGAAAGGGCCAAATCAAACAGTTTACATCATTTAAATCTTTTTTACCCCTGAAAAAACAAAAAAAACAAAACAACAACCATCAAGCGCCACACTTGACAATTCCTTTCAATAATTCTGTCGTTTTTGTCATTTGGTACATAAGAATTTTCGTCTGTTGCATTCAATATTTTATATTTTTTCACTCTCCTAGAGGCATGAACGGAGTGTCTTGGCTTTAGCTGATGGATGAGGCATCATCTCACAGGTAAGAAAGAGTTTAAAGATGCATGATCCTCATCAGCTGTGATGACAGGTGGACAGAAAGATGGACAGCGAGATGGAGAAGGGGCGAGAACGAAGATGGAGAAATACAAGCCAAAGGGTGGAGTGGCAGGTGACTAGAATTTGGGTAGGTCCAAAAAATGTCAACACTTTCACTACAGCCTGGTCATGAAGTCAAACATGGAGATCACATGTATGTTCAATTCTACTCTGAAGTTTTTACAGAATTTAAAATTACCATCATAGTTACATACAATTTTTGTATTCAACTAGATTATGAGCTGAGTGTAGGGCTCTTGTCCTTCAAAAGTCTGAAAGTATATCAAACACCAATCTTCAAACTGTTGAGATCCTGTTTAAAAGTTTGTAGAAAAAGCTGACAAATTTGTATGCCTTGCCAAACACTTACAGTGTTGGCCATCAGGAAGCTATGCCATGACAAGCTGACAAGCAGTCTGTTCCTACACAAACCAAACACAATGCAGCACTCTCCAGTGTTATACTCTATTTATCAATACACTGTTCCATTATTACTGCACTTTGATTTGAGAATTGTGAAATAAACACAAACGTGAACTCAATGAAATGGAATAATTTGCTTCACTGGAGAGCTCCATTATGAACTGCATCATATACAACCTTATTAAACAGCCTTTTTCTAATTCTTACACTATACTTATCACACTTACCTCAGTCAGGGACAAAGTACAGTGGAGTTCTTGAAAGGTACATCAAATTACAGAGCTAGGAATTGGGTTAGATTAAATTCCGAATGGTCAGCGGCATTCACACTGCATTTATGACCTTTAAATTACAGGAGACAACCTTACACAACCAGTTTAACTCAACTGTCAGCCACAGTATCAAATGTTACATGGTTCAAAACTTTATCACTTACATATGAATATGCATCAGTGGTGAATGGCAACATTCACCGAGGAGACACAAAACCTATAAGAACTTGGGCTAACTTCTAGCTACACACAGAACGTTTTGACAAATTGGCTATCAGACGAAATGCTACAATCATTTTGACGAGACCCCTATTACATTAATATTTACTGCCAACAGCTTAACACGATGGTTACTAAAAGCACCCAAGAATGAAGACAAAGTCATTTGGGGAAGATGTCAAAGAAGACATCATCAAACTACCTTACTAAAAAAAAAAATTAAAAAAAATAACATAAAAAAGAAATCAGGCAAATTACACATAAACAGACAAGATATATTATTGCATGAAAAAAAGTTTGCATTTGCATGCTATCGTTTCCTTTAAGTAATCATGGAAAATGAAAAGGCCACTCAGGGTTTATAAAATACAAATGCATAATCTCCCGTTAAAATTTTTGCCTTTCCCTTAAAATTGTGATGTCATATCAAAATATTATAAAAAAGAAAATACCTGTCGACTCTTAGTGAACTAAATCATCAAAACTACAAATTGGGGTACATATCATTGCCACGATGGACGTGTCACCTAAGATAGGTTTTAATTTCTGGATACAATTTGCCATCAATCATTTTGTAAATCAATACTTTGGAGTCACCCGAGGTGTTAGTGACGAGTTTACTGTCCACTATGGACGGGTAAGTGTGGACAGGGGGTTAGGAATGAAACGGTTGGCTTGGCGATAATTTGGGGAATAAATCAAAGCATTTCTAAATTTGAATTCAAGGGATGAAACATAATTTCTGTCTGATTGAATTTTGTGACAACGTGATTCATTGGGGTTAATTATTTTGTTCATTATCAATATTTGTCATCTACCTTTGTTCACGGTTAGCTGGGGATGAAAGGATTTTGGATGGATTTATCGATGGTTGGTGACATAAAAAACAAAAATGAACATCACCACTTGAGAAATGTGTGTACAGTGTGACTCAATGGGAACGGACCACACTGGGATTTGATAACCGGTAGTCCGTCTCAGTGATGGGAGACTCCCAGAAGTCAAGCCTATGTAACCAGTGAACACAATGAGGACGTCTCAGATTAGGTTTACCCAGCCAGTGGGCTTTGCAAAGACACTTACACCCGACAATATCTCCTGGCCAAATTGGGCCCCAACAATGTCAACCATGGTTTCTTTGATGGTGATCATGCTCCACAAATTTACACACGGCTTTCATTACAAGTGCGGAATTTGAATGGGATGAAATGAAAACCACTGAATCTATCTCTGTCAAAAAAGAAACGGAACGGGAGTGGAGTCTGAGTATGAGGAGTTGGTAAGTTTCACTTCTTCTCAATGGATGCAGTGAAAGGTGGACTCTGCAGCGCATGGATGTTTAATGACTTGGAGGCTTCGCTCTTTAAAATTGACAGAATCAGATGGAGCTTGTAATATGACCTTAGAGTCTTTGTTTAGCGTCTCCCCTGTATCAAATCGCAGGCCCTAAAGGCAACCAGGTAAAATACATGTACATGGGCCTACTGTTTAAAACGAGAAAACTACTTGACTGAAAACAACATGATCGCTTCTCTTATAAAAACAACTTGCTTTAAACAAATCCTTCTATGCTAGCCCAATTCAAGCCACATGCTAATGCAAAAGTGAAGTGAAGTGAAGTTCACTGTATCGAACAAAGAGACACCATCATGACTTTATTAAAAGATAATAATTTGTTTTGTATTTGTGATAACTTCAAACTTGTCTTTGGAAGAAGTCCTGCCATTCAAACATTGAAAACAATCAAATCGAATTGGAATAAAAACACACCCTTTTGTCCCTTCTAACAAGGTGATTTTCCCCCAAATTTAAGTCCACACTGACCACAATTCCATTTCCGAGGACTGGCCATGTTGACTTGTACAATGAATCATGGGTGCAAAGCATTCAGGAAGTCCACAACAAGAGCAGCCAAAAAACAAAAAAAAGAACACCGGTAGTTTGCTCAAGAATACGGCGCAAGTTGATTTAGCAATCGGACACCACACAAATGGCCAGTCGGCTCTTTTCCATGAATCTTTTAATGGTGGTCTATTTTTCTTTCGGCGTGCCCTTTGTACTGGGTGGCTTTCCACATCAAGCTGGAAAGGGAAAAGTGTTTCCGCCGAGTTGCCTTTGAAGTGGAGACCTGAGCATTGAGTAATAGTCAAGGACTTGAATAACATGAACATGGTCAGTGGAGACCTGAAAAGAATGAACTTTAACCATGAAACATAAAACCTGACAGAATTTAAGGCTGAACCATAAACACACAATTATAATGACAAAACGATTGCCACTATCAAATTTGTGTGCATACGAAATAATTATATTAACAAAAAAATTAAATAGCTTTTAAAAACACAAACAAATGGCCATTCTAAATAAAACAGAAGTCCACTCTCCCAAAACCAAACCATAGAAACACCAAGACAAATGTCATAAATCTATAACTGTACGCCAAACCGCTACAAATGAGTTGACTAGTTGATGTTTTTGACAACTACTCCTTTTCTTGTCAAAGCTTTATTTTCCAGTCGATAGATTCTAACATTCCTCCTTTATCATAGATCGAGGCACCAATCAATTATTCCCAAGAATTGATCGCTGCCTGAGTCTGTAAAATATAAGGATTCCGACAAATGCAACCAAAAAAATACAAATAAAAAGGATAGAAAAAACGACATAAAACGTACATGCCTGCCTGAAGCCCGAACACTATAAGCTGTAAGCCTTTCCTTAAATGTCAATGGCTCAGTTTGCAACTCTATGCTATAATGAAGGCACAGCCAAAGACGAGTAGGAATACAAAATAAAAAAAACCTTCTCAACTAAACCAAGAAAATGGATCAGAGCCACTGGCATCAGAAGCATTGGACTGGAATTCCAATATGATTTTGCTATGAGCATGCAAAGCCTTGGGGCGGCTCAGAACTGCCCATTTAACTTCAATTACCAGCAAAGTTCTCTTTTCATATTCATGATGGCAGAACGTGCCTGCAAACGGGAGACTTCTTCTTTTCTTTTTGGCTAGGCTATTTTTTCCCCCTCTCTATCCAAGGCAGTGTGTGCCTGACTGAACACAACTCGTTTCTTAAGAAACACTGTCTTCTCTTTCCGTTTTCAGTTGGGTAATTTCAAGTCTTTGGAATTGAGAGGTTATAAATTGAATGTTTAATAATTAATGAAGAAGCAAATTAACTAACACTGGATATTTTAAAAGGTATTAACTATGTCATCCAGCACGCAAACATACAAAGTGTACTGTTAGAAAAGGACACATTGCAGTGTTTTTTTTTAGATTAAGACAAACAATATAATGACATGCAATTCTCTTACTGTGATTATTTTTTGAAATTTGCCTCTGCATTTAAAGATATTTTTAAAGACTTACTTGAGATATATTTTGCAAATCTATTAATGGAAAAATTAAACACTTAAAAATCTTCTTGTATCTGGTCACCTATACTTTACTCAAAAATTAGATTCACAAAATCAACCTGAAAACAAAAACAACCTAGATGCAAGTACAACAAGCAGAAGAAAGAAATTCCAGGAAAGCCCACTTGAGAAATAAATGTAAGTCGTTATAATTGTGCCAGATCCTACTCTGAGAGTTTTAAATTATTTTTTCTGGTTCAAAGCAATAATATTTTATCCCCTGAAAGGCACGGCCAAACTGGTAAAGTGGCAATAAATTCCTGGATGACTTGTTGGGTCAAGTAAAATCAATGCAGATGAGTACATATGTTAAGATTGTCATCTCTTATTTAAGTCAAGATCTCCAGTATTTGGTCATACTTGTTGAGGACTTTTAAAATGCTGGTCTGTTCCAGAACATGTTATTGTTAGGGACACTCATTCTAGCCCAGAACCTCATCTTTGAGAGGGCAATGCCATTTCATTTTGCAAAGGACACATCCATTGGAAAATCTTAAAGTACTTCTGAAGGGGCACCATGGCCAAGACTAGGGCAACAGAGGCCATGAACTCCTGGGTGGGCCTCTGTGTAATTCCAGGCCAGCTCGGAATTAAATTTGATCAGATTTTTAACAAAGAAGAAAAAAGAGGGTTTTCGTAAACATTGATATGCTCATAAAGGAAATTAAAGGACGAGAGCTCATACTGTATTTGTTCAGTTTTTACAGAAAATTGGAGGAATTATATTTACATATATGTTTTGCAGGCTTAATGAGAATTGGGTTCAATGAACTCTGGTTTATGCACTTCCTTTCTTAACATATCTCATCTCTGGAGAGAGGAGTTTGAAAAAAATATTCCTAATCAAGGCCTGTCCTATACCCGGTCTAACAATTAAAATTTGTAATATATCAAGATTTGTCCAAATTATCCATGAGGCAGATTTCTGTCTTATGAAACATATCCCACAGGTCAAACACCTCACTTAAAAAACCAAATGCAGCATGAACTTACTGCTTATCGTTTCATGGCAATCTTTATCAGATATTTCCCGCCGAAATTCCATCAAAAGAAACTTGGCTCCAATATAAGTCTTAACCTCCCTCTCTACATGACTGGATTCCACCAGCAGCAGGCAACGGTCTCCCGCCAAAAAGAAATGATTTATCAGGAGGCTCCCTACTATTAGCATTTTATCTTCCTGTCGGCATCTGCACAGTAAAGAACTGACCTACTAATTTAGAATCCATTTACGCTGCCAGCCAGCAAGCCACATTTTATATATTTTTTAATATAGCGCAGCAACATTAGGCGGAATCTCTGCCCGGCATTATTGGTGAATAGCTTTCGACTGTCACAATGAATACAGCTGATGTGCAAATTGGTTTGAAATTTTTAACAGGTAGTGTTTATCTGACGATGATGAATCGTAATGACTTAATGTACTGGAATTCTTTTGGAAAAAATAAGGAGGGAGGAAAAGAAATAAATTTACTGGAAAAGCAAGATGCGTCCGTAAGTTTGGTAGTAAAAAATAGGAAATTGTGTGTAATGATTTTAATACATGTTTTGTCATTACCTGCGTCATCAGAACTGTCATCAGAACTGCCGGGTATTGAGGTATGTATTTACAAGGTATTTCTGATATTGCTTAGTTCTACTTAAAAACCAATTAACTGGAAAACCAATTAACTTGAAGAAAATTATGGATCGGTTTTGTTTCTTATTGATTCTTCCATTTGCACACTCTTGTGGTCCATTCCTCTCTTTCATGCACATACATGTAGTCAACCTCGTTCCCATGGGTGTGTCCATCTCAACCTCTGCCCTCATAGGCTAACTGCATGTTTTTGTATTTTACTTGTATTACTAAAAGAAACACTTCAGCTAACGGGGGGGATGTTGGCACACCCCTTGTAGCTGTTGCCATTCAAGTGCAATTCAGTTTTTACAAGCTTGTGCAAAAAGCAGTCACTTTCAAGAGCCAATCAGCATTTATTTCAGGAAACTCTCTCTTTTTCCTAACAACCTTTTTTTATACTTTACAATGCACAATGATTACGACAGAAGGGGGAGAAAAATCAATATACCAGGTTATTGCTCTCCGATGAAAAACTCCCAAGTCGACTAAATTTAATTCGTTTTTAAGATGAAAAAAACATTGATGGTGGGAGGTTGTTAAACTCAGATAACTCAGAACATTAATGCAGCCAAATTGCTGTACATACACTTTCAGAGGGTGATATTAAACATAAGATAGGGGTGTTTATTTTAGGATGGGGCAAATAATTTGGGATAGACTTTCAGAGGTGAAACCGGATCTCTTAAAACAAGACATTTCATCCAATTTTTCTGAAAGATTTCTCAAACTCCTCAGGTTAGTTCAGGTTGTTATGATTAGTGGTTGACAGGAGCGATGTGGTCGTTTAAATTAAGTTTTAAAACTCTTACCTGTTGTTGTATATGAGTGGATTGAAGAGTAGCCAGATGGGCGAGAACAAGTTGACATATCATGAAAGAAAGAGAGAAAAAAAACACCATGTTTTTTATTTACTCATTTTAGAAAGAACATTAAAAATGTGGGAAAATAAATGGAAAAGTAATACTAAACAGAAAGCAAATTGCTGAACTAAAATTGTGCACAACTTCATGCACTCTATTATTCCACATCAGCTCCTAACCCTGTTTCAGATGAAAACAAAATTATAACAACAAATTCATCGGTCAAAGCAGAAACATCTGCTACTAATTAGCAAGCTGTCATTTTCTGAGGATTTTCCGGGGATTTTCTTAGCCATCCATCTGAATCTTAGGGCAAAATCCAATTTTCATTTTGGTAAGGAAGGTGTTGAAATCCCCAAGGCAAATCAAAAGGTCTGGCCTCCATATTCATCTTTTTTTCTTGAATTGAAACAATAACAGGTACACGACCAACATATGATGTGCTCGAGACACGGATGTGTTGCTCCCTTGCTAGAGAATGACTGCAGTTAAAACTGGGCGTTATGTTTAGCATCTCGACGACTCTGCCCGTTTGGCATCTGCGGTCTACTTTGTCTGAGAATTGGTGAAATTTCACGCGCTTTTGAGGACAGTAACGTTTGACCTTCACACAGTAGCCAATGTCAATTTAATGGATAGTAGGAGGTTAATTTTGCCATCAACACATGTCTCTCTTAAAGAGAAGTTATACTATTGGTTTTTGGAAGAGTACATTCATTATATTCATTAAGTTAATTAAAAATACATAAAATAAACTTAACCCTCTTAGTGGTGTTTATAGTGACATGTTTTGTAGTGAAATAAGTGTTTTTAGTTGACACAATAAGTCACCAAAGGTAACAACATTTCATTTTAACAGATTTATCAAAGTTATATCTTATCACAGAGAAAGGCCATACTCGTAGCAACCTTATTGAAGTATTTATTTCCCATTTCTTACTTCACAAATAATCCAGGGTGAAACTGTCTGTAAAGAAGGGAATTTATGCAGCAGACTGCCTCTCCCAGACTGGCCTACCTTCCTGACCCTTGACCTCTACTCTCTTCTATGAGAGACAAACACTAAGATGTTTGTCAAATACACAATTTCCTTCAAGACATCAATACATCCGGCTTTCCATCTTCATCTGGGGGGAAAAGGTCTTCATGAAGGAATAATCTTGGGGAGTGCAGGTGGTTTGGGATCGATGGATTCAGTCAGAGCCGAGACGGACGAAGACAGGTGAAGGATTTTGAGGGATGGCTTCAGTGATTTGAAGTAGCATTATTTAATATGTTTCCAGCATGTCGAACGTCATTCTGTGGATTTGTTTTTGTCATCCTATTATATAGAATTCAGCACATTTTTTCATTTATTAGTTGAGGAGGTTCCAAGGGTGTTCATGTGATGAATCCAATTTAGCACACCTTAAAAGATACGCTTCCATATCAGATAATCTTAGAAGAGAAAAAATACCTGCCAGCGTATCCAGATTCCTTTCTGCTTTCATACAAAATGTTCACTAGCATAATGTTGAATGAGGAAACAGTCTGTCCCAATCTTTGTATGCGAATCAGCATTTATACATACTAGTGGGTATACAGGGAACCTGACAAAGACAGGCCACTGCAAAATAGCGTTTTAAAGTCTTCATCTACTCTACATCTCTGAATCTTTTCCCCTCCTGACTCCTCCACACGTATCTACAATCTCTCTGGATATTGGGGGAACAGGCTAATCTAATAGAGTCCGCACTCACTGAACAAATGTTGGGCCAAATGGGAGAAAAATTAGGACGGTTTGTTCAAGGCTCTGTTTCCATCTCCCGAGAATGAGAAACTGGCAAATTTGATACAGGCTTGTCGTGAGTCACTGGTTTGGGGGGAGACGTCTTCAAATAAAATCAGCATCTTCAATGTGACCCAGGGGAAGATTTGTTATCAGGGTGTGTGCTTGGCCTTCTTCCGGGTTCCTCTTCCTCTAATATGCACATTTATTTACTGGCTAACATTTACATATTAAGAAGTTTTACTACTAATTGGGTAATAACAGTTTTTAAAAAAAAGGCAAACAGCAGTTACATGTTTTGTTCATACTATGATGCTTCTGAATGATTTGTTTCACTCCAAAGAAAATGTTGGGATATGTTTTCCAAATTTCAACCCGACCATCCAATCAAAACAGACCGTGCAAGTCAAGTGCAAAATGGAACATTTTTGGGACCACTTTTGGTTCCATGAACATTGCTTTATCAAGTGAAGGAAACAAACAAGGAAAGGCACTTTAACAAGTCCCAATGTTTGACTACACGCAAGACTTGCACAGTCCATATAACAGCTTGGTCAGTTTGAAATTAAAGTAACTAATTTCATATTTTCTGGGGTTTTTTCTCCCTACAATTCTAGCACCCACTCCCTTTTCCAAATGAAGCCTTCAAAATATATATTGCTTTGGTAATTTATCCATACTATTCAGTATCCAAAATATATGTTTTTTAAATCCCAACTTTCAAAACATTTGCGGAATATGAAATACCAAATCTACATCAAATCCATTTCCAATAATAAAAAATAAACAAATCATTCCACAATATCAAAGTCAAAGTAAGCACGTTCAGAAAAGAAAAATCACTCACTGGAACAAATCAATGTAGCGCGTGAAATAAGATTAACTCTAATAATACGAACGTCAGAACAAATTTTACTGCAGATGCACTGACCCATGATGTCAAAAAATGAACATACTTCATTTCCGGTTTCTCTGGCTGCAGTATCCCTCCCCCTCCCTCAATCCCTATAGAAGTCAATATCATTAAAGGGCTACAATCTAACAGTGAGCAGTTACTGAGTCTCAAGGACAATGGAGCTTCCCCAATTAGGGATTAGCCCTAATGTCTGGATCAATAATCAGCCATTGCTCCCTTGTTAATCCTATTATATGTACTTCATGGATGGGGGAAGCAGGCCTTGCTTTTTTCAAATCATTCGGATCTCAATGGGTGGTTCAACCTTGCAGATCAATACAGACAGAGTGCACAACCTCAGTGCAGTACTCTTGAACAAGGAAGAAGAGTTCATGGTATTTCTTCTGTCTATTTTATCAGATTTATTACTTTTTTGCTTGATATTTATTGAGTAGACTGGCGACTTGTCTATTAAGGGCAGGGTGTAGCAAGGAAATAAAGTTGTATGTACAAAATATCACATATCTTTGTATTAAAAAAATGAAGTATACTTAACTCCTCAGTCATGTAAACCAAAAACAAAAAGGGACAAGTGGACACCTGTCCCATAAAATGTCTTTATTTTTGCCATATAATTGGCCATATCTTTTTTCCCTATCTTTTCCCTTTTATCTCATTGAAATAAAAAACAATTGGCCCTAACCATAGCTTAAAGTTGATTGTGTTATTGTACTGTTGGCTTGTTCCTAAATTTGCACAACCATGAACTAAATTTCACACCCCATTGACCAAGTCTGAATAGTCAATACTTCAGTGCAAACATCACCACCACATTGTAATCAACACCCTGCCTGTCTGTCATGAAGTAACATTATTATCTTTTTCGGCTACAAGGTTATGTTGTACTCCGGAGATTTCATTGGCCTTGCCCTGGTTCCAGGGTTAGGTTTGACATCATTTCAAATAAAGGACATGATAGGTCATTATCATTAATATCATCTTTGCCGCTGCTGCCTCCATTGCCTCCGCCGCAGTTGCAGTCACAGTCCTAGTCCCTGTCGCCATCGTCATCATTATCGTCATCATCATCATCATCTTCATCATCATCAACATCATCTCAATCTCAATGTCCTTATAACTTCTCCTAAACACATACTTATGTAATCATTCCAATCACAAATAGAACCCAGTCAGTGCTGTGTGAGTCATTTATCCATGCCACACAGTTGTGTGACCTTTTATACCAAGTTTTGTCCACGTTTGTGGCAAAATTATATCGTGCAACATGCGTGTATGGCAAAAATTTGCCATACAGCCACATCATTTAGACCAGCCAAAACACAATGTCGAAAACGCTCAATGCGCGTTGCCATTTTGCCATGCACGGTTGTCACATGATATGAATTTGCCACCTCTGCATGTAACATACTGTCAATACACTGCATCCACAGCAGGGCACACACTGGAGTCAAGCTCAGCATTCTCTGAGTTGTATTTCTATGATTCACTCATCATGCAGTTCCTATTTATTTGGATGTCTCCAACATGAATATAAAAAAACATTGGTGTAAAATAATATCAAATTATTCAGTAAAGTCCAGTAAAGAATTATCTGCGATTGCTGATTTGGTGTTGAAGTTACAAATTGTATAATATCCATGATTCAACGTCATGGAACTACTACTGAGTGCACAAGTTTGCTAAAAAAAAAAATGAAATTTAGCATGAGCCGGTTAACCACGAAAAACATCAGGTGGTTCCTCAATTTCAACTCTGCTTGCTGTTAAGTCTCACAGGTAGTAACTACATTCAAATGGTTTTACATTAATGTATCATGAGTGTGGATAGGTTTCCAATAAGCATCTACATCGGGCTTCAAGAGTAGACAGAACAAAAATATGAGATTGCCTTTTCTGGGTTCCCCCCCCCCCAAAAAAAAAAATCATCCATGCAATTGTACAACCTTGGATGGAGCTGTGCAGGGATTAGGGTTGTTCAAAAAGTACAATGTGACCAAATCCCTTCTTTACTGTCACAATGTCAAGCAGACAGTATTTAATGCAATCATTCTTCCCATATTAACCTTGGTGGTCTGTGGTGGAAGAAAAAGAAAACAGCCCAGTCAACCTTCCTCTTAATGAAATCTCAGTGAAATACTGGGCCCAAAGGATTAGGGAACAAATATTTTCTTAAAATTAACGGCAGGCAGGCATGATGGAAATGTTTCATTTGGCAGAAATGTGTCTGCAAGTCGACCATGAGAGATGTAGAAAAGGTCACATCAACACTGCCAGCTCTGTTCAATTGAATTCTTTCAAATTGAGGCTACCATCATGCTTACTTAGGTTTTGTTGAGGTTTTTCTTTTGCATTTCATTGGTAGATCATTAATATACTCGAGGGTGAATACAAAATATACTGTACAAAAGTTTCTTTTCTCAAAGATTCTCTATTGACCCATTTCACAAGGCGCAGTGCACTTACATGCCCCTATACATCCGCCATTTTGGGAGTATAAACAAAGGAACCGTCTCCCAAAAGAAAACGGTAGATGCGCAATGTTCAGAGGTACATTCCGCGTCATGCAAGGGGTCAATAGGTTAATAAACGTATTTGAGCTCAAAGTCAATTGCCGATCTTTGAAACTCAGACTTAAAGTTTACACTGCCAACCCCTGTCATTGAAACAGTTACAACTAGACATAATTTTTTGTTCCATAACAAAAACAAGGTGTTCGGTATAGACATTTTCGAGTTAGCAGAGGTAGTGTTTTCAAAGCAAAAACCGAAAAAACTTAGTACGACAAATTGATACGTAAAGTGAATGGTAGAAGATTTCGTATTTGAAATAAAAAACTTTGATAAATTAAAAAACTGATTAAATCATTCCGTTTTCATAGCTCATTTTATTATCAAAACATTGAGATTCATAGTTATTGTTTTGCTGGAATTGACAGTCCTATGGGTAAAACTGTATTCGATATAGAGGGACCATCTGATTTCAAGATCATATTGTTTGCAGGCCTCAAAACGAAGACCGGGAGTGATTATTTTCACTTAAGCTCTCAGTTTTGACCAGAATTGAAGCTCACAGGGAGACACAGTTTGTGTAATCATTGGGGATGGTGCAAGTTATGTATATACAAATTTGGTTCTCCGGATAAAGGTTAATTTAATGTAAGGACGCCATCGAGTCGTCATCATCCCGAAAATAACTGCAGTTTCATCTACACACTCGGGTCTAAGTATGTAAAGTTGTAGATCTCAACCCTTTTTTGGTTAATGGGATATGAAGTTTTTAAGTATTGAATAAGCATCTTTCAGTTTCGACCAGAAGTAAAGGTCACAGAGCTGCATAGGGTCACACTTTGTGTAAAATTAAAAAAATACACTCCATGGTCTTTCACATGGACCAAAGATCTGGTATGTAGCAGTTATAGTTTTCCAGATATGTTTTTTTGTAAAAATTAAACATTGATTCAATGTTATGACGTCATTGGTGACGTAATCATGCCGAAAACCTATGTGGTTTCATTGACACACTAAGGTCTGAGTACATGGTTAGCATAAAGTCAAAACCCTTTTTGGTTCAAGAGTTATGTTTTTTTCCATACACAGTACATATACATAATATACCTGAGCGGGGATTAGCATCAATTCAATCCGATAGTTGAAAATTAAACCATGACAAAAATAATGATTTTTGAAAGTAAAAAAACAAAATAAAAAACACTAGGCAAGTTCATGGATATCAACATTATTGTAGACAAAAAAAGGAATGCCCCCTCTTTTTAACGGTGATTTTGAAATAAAGCTTACCATTTTAATCACCGTGTGTGTCTGAAGGGCATACTCAGAGGGCCTAGAGCGCCTTTGGCAGGCATGGTCACGTCGATCAACGTGACGTGGGTCTCGGTGTTTGATGAGAAACAAACCAATGTCGTTCTTTTTCAGTTGAAGTTTTTGTCATTTAGTCAAAGTCATACAAATCCCTAAATCAGGTGGACATCTCAGTAAAACCTCCTCTTTTATTCCTTGTTTTCCATTAAGCCATCAGACGAGCACAGCGGAACTAAATTCACACTGAACTTTGAATGAGTTTGAGTTTTTTATGTGCGGGACACGTGTTGTTACAACGTACAAGAATAAGCAACGCAATGATACATTTCCGTTGTGTGGGACTGTGTGCACAGGCTTCGTGGACTTTGAACCTTATGAATAATGGAGCGGACAGTCAGTTACAGCGCTTTTCTCCATACACACATAAACTGCGGTTAATACTAATTTTGGCTGTAACACCCATTTAGGACCAGAAGTTAAGGTCATATTGGCATCATTTCTGTGCAAAAGTTTCGGAAGGATCATAGATCTACAATCTGATGTGAAAATTGTGACGAAACGATCAGTAGTTTTTGAGATATGAATTTTTTAAATATTCAACTTCCGGTTTGAACCGGAAGACAAGGTCAAATGAGGTCGCGTTCAGTGTAGCGTTTTTAGAGTCATACCAGGCCTATCCGATGATGTATAGATTGTGAAAATCCATTGTGTAGTTTTGGAGTTATGATTTTTTCAAATATTAAACTTTGATTTAACGTAACTCGACACCTGATGACGTCATCATGACGTTACTGAAGCGGTTTCATCTCCTAATAAATATCTAACTAAATATGAAGTTTCAAGTTCATATGAGCTTGGAAAGGGTGCTTTTGTTAGCGGACAAGGGACGCTGAGAAGAAGAAGAAGAAGAAGAAGAAGAAGTATTAAGAAAAAGAAAAAAAAACCGAACAATAATAAGAGGTGTTCCGGGCTGAATGCCCGAACACCTAATGAGGTATATTTATGATTTCCTCTCTATTTCATCACTAAACGAACTTGCAAATCTTTGCAGCAGAAGATAGTGATTGAAACCATTACCAAGCATCTCGGCCCAGGTCATACAATTTAATAGAACACAAATACCATTGCCGAAGTCATACCAAAGAGGAATGAAATAGTAGTATAATGAAAACCAGAGAGCTACAAGCCCACTCTATGTATGAACATGGAGCTACCTCCATGGTATGAACAAACCCACACCAATCCATCCCTTCCACCCACAGCCCCTCCCACCGTGCCCCAACAGTGTCCATTGTGCACTCTATTCCTCATCACACAATTAACACTAATGACAATCCGTCTGAGTTTAATGAAGCTCAATGGTATTCTGTACAGATCAAGGCTCCTCACAGTTGCACTGGACTAACACAGGAAAACCACCCACGGGTTGGGTCTGCTCAGCCACCGGACTCCTGGGGACTTTTGGGTTGCAAGGGACAACTGTAAGCTTTGTCTACAGCATCTCGAAATCCATGTAATCCCCTTGCCTGTTATACTGTTTTAAGCTGATCAATTATTGCGCTGATCTGAAGGTTCTCTTACTCTTAATCCTGAAAACAAGTTTCCATCTTTAGAGACACCTAAACGATGATGTACATCAAGACTGTTTTCACAAAAATACAAAT
This sequence comes from Pisaster brevispinus, assembly GCA_023634235.1. NCBI lineage: Eukaryota > Metazoa > Echinodermata > Asteroidea > Forcipulatida > Asteriidae > Pisaster > Pisaster brevispinus. The sequence goes on from JAMKCF010000004.1 coordinate 18,566,049, forward strand.
CTGCAAATATAGTTGTCAAAATATTTCTTTACACAATCTCGATCAATTCTTTGCTAATTAGTTGTGACTGTTAATATTTTTCTGCTAAACACGACGATACCAACCAATAATCATCCCTTCCTATAGATCTTGAAAAGCAGGTCAGGGTGTACATACATTGCAACCAGGCTGCTTGGCTAGAAAGAATCCACCTCAAGTGGTCAATTTGACCAATCATGCGCTAAGAGGACAACATTCTGGGAGTGGCAGAGAGTTCAATATCCTACATTTGACCATCTGTGGTCAGTTGCTGCTTAATGATGAAAAAGTGAGTGTGTAACAAGAGTGTATAATGTACATGTAGCTCCGTCTAGTTTAAGTCTTACTCACACTTTTAATTTCTTGAATTGTGAAGAACTTTTCTTCGGATCTCAATTCAGATCTCAAAGTCAATCTCCATCATGATAAAGATACTCCAAAAAATAAATAAATGTTTACATAAATTCATGAGTTAAAATAATTTGTTTTATCTTACCATTGTCAACAAATAACAGTGTCAATAAAGACCATCCAAATGCTCAATGAATCCTTTATGACATACAGACACTTAAGCCTGGTCTGTAATAGCTAATGGCTACACCCTGTGGGCCGCCTTAATTCCATTTCTAAAACAGAACCATTACAAAAATGTTGTTGTAAATACAAGTTGTAAACCAAAAGGGAATAACAACACACTACATACTTTAGAGACTGAAAACCGGCAGAATAGTTTCCATTTGTGCTCTTTTTCCTACCCTTACACTGGTACATCTAATTTCCCCCTCTCTTGTGCACACCCCTCCCTTGTGCCCAACCCCCTCCCTTGCACCAAAACCCCTTCCCACATCTCATGTGAATTACCAAAATAGATAAATAAGTAGCACAAGGTTACAGCACTTTCATGGTGAACTATGAGAATTTTTGAACCAGATGAGTAAAGCTAATAAAAACATGTAGTAACAAGTCGTTAAACAGGCTATAAACAGTTTATTGTTGTTTTCATAATGCTTTGGCCTTAAGTTGTATGATGTCTGATTCATTCCATGAATAAGACCTACCCTCAACCATATAATGTCATCAACCACTGGCATGATATTGAAATCGCTTCTTTTTCAAATTATTATGGAAAACAAGTTGTGTTATTGGCATATCTACCAATGTTGTAAGCTTCAGGTCATTGGTCCTTTGTTTAAACTAAGATTTCCTCTGCAACATTTTTTTTGCTGTGATACTTCAACCAAAGGCTCAACAAGAGAGGGGTGGCAGGGAAATGGAGGGAGGTGGCAACTAATGATTGTGTCAACATTTTGCAAGGGATTTCAGTCTGAAAATCCCACAACCAGAATACCAGCTAAATACCAAATAGATCACTTAGCATCATGGTATTGACAAGACTGTAAATATGCGACATCAAGCCCAGATAGTTGAGTACCATCAATAACAACGAGTTATTCACCTTTCTAATGAAGTTCAATCAAAGCTTTCTAAAGAATGTCAGTGGAAGATGCTGGTCCTTTTTTTAATGAATCTCCTTAACATTCCAGCAGAAGAGTCATAAATTTGTTGTATACTTGAATATCCTCCACCCAATAAAAGAACAATTCATAAATAAAATACTAGCACTTTTTGACTGCGAGTGCCCCCTTTTCAAGTTTGTATTTCAATTACTGACAGGTGCATTGCAAACCACACCATAGTACAGCTTTTCATAGATTCAACCTCACACAAGTGTCTCGTATAACTCAAAAGTTCAAATGTAACTTCTTTAGTTCTTCCTCAGATAGGTAGACTCTTCTTTATATTAAAAAAACCTAAAGATTTTTTTTCAAAGGTCACCTTACAATTACCAAACAGACTTGGAGACTTCTGTGTATGTAAACTACCGTCTGCTCAATCAACTCTAAAAACAGATCTCAGTTATTGAGCAGCCTTTGATTTCCAAGATCTGTTAGCTATACAAGGGGGAGCGAGATGGCGACACAGTGACTAGCGTCAGTCGTATAAGGACCCAGTTGAGAAGAGCAGCAACATCTCAATAACGCTCCCTTGATTCTTGATCCCATTCAGTGCATTTGTCCAGACCCTGACGTCTAAGGCAGTCACAATTTCAACCTGATCAATCCCTAGCTGATTTTAAGATATCTTTCTGTCGCTCTTTAAATTCTTTTCCAATAATCTTCACCACTGTTCTGGAAGCTTTTTTTTGCTTTTATGAAGAGAGTTTAGTTGGAAAAGGTCTATAAGATTATCCGTGTGTTTATATGAATCATCTGAACTTGTCAAATGAACTGGTGCCATTTTCCTACCTGTATGTACCAAGTCAGCTTTTAATTTTAAATCACTGCATTTTGTTTTCTTTTTTCCCTTCTGTTTTTTTAATATTAACCAAAACTATACCATTTCTTTCTAAGAAGATGGAGTTATACCTTGGATATTTCCAAGGTACATTGATATCACAACCACTAGACAATGTGGGTTATTCATATTTTCAAATTGAGATTTTATACCTTGTCTTTAAGCTGGACATTTTCATGACACAATAGTAATCAACATGGATGTATGCGGTAATTAGATCAATGACCTCTTGTGTATGATGAGAAACAAGCTAAGCGTTTAGCGTTTCAATAACAGGACTATACCTGACCACTTGGGAATGGTCTGGGCGGCACAAAGACTGGCGACACAGCAAGAGAAGACGGCTATCTGGTGGGGCCTCCTACTTCCCCCCTTGCCCACCTAAGACCATCATCTCTCTTTCATACAGTTTGTTTCCCAACAATGGGAATATTTAAAGATTGTTTTGGTTTTTGGTTTTCCTAGAATTTTGTTTATCTCATCCAAATATCATTGGGGGTTTCAAAAATGCAATACAAAAAACTTCAATAAAGATTAAATTCTGACCAATAGAGGTTTATGTCACAAGTTTTTTCCCAATAAAAACATGGGTTATCAAAATAATGAGGCACTAAGAAATAGTCTGATTACTTTCAAAATGTATTAATCACCACCATGTAAGCAGTCAGGGTATCCAACCAACATGTCTGAAGCATGATACAGACCTTAGTTATTCTATTTTGCAGTAAAACAAACACCAGAAAAAGCATCAGTTACAGACTCAACCCTTCCACCAGAGTAGAACACTTTCAAGAAGAGACTGAAAATTAACTTGTAGTTTGTACCCTAATGCATTTCCTTAAAAGCATGGGTTTTTTTGGTACAGGCTCTTTAAAAATTGTTTTGATTGATTGATTGATTGATCAATTGATTGATTGATCAATTGATTGAATGATTGATTTCTGAAATTTTGGCCTGAAGTGTCTAAAGCACAGTGTATACAAGAAGAGCTGTTCTGCTTTCATAAGGGATTTGTAACATCCCTTATATATGATGAGACTCTTTAACAAGAAACACTAGTGACGTATTTCATAAAATCAGTATGTTCTTTTTTTGCGTATGACAAATTGTCCAGGCTGTTCATGCAATTATAAAAATCCACAATAGACCCAAGCTGGAGCTTCTAGATCACAGAGTGGAGTAAGCACGGAATAAAAGAAGATAAGACACACAGTTTTACTAATGACACGTGCATTCGTGCATGGTTGGCAGTTGTACTTGTCCCTGTCTTTTGGGCTCTTCAAGTATCTATCAAGACTTTACGGGAGAGTCAAGTGAATTTCCCTTCTTAACATTCAAACCGCGGGAAGCCATTGGCCTTAGGGAGGGTATCTTTAGAAGTTATGCCTGCGTCTCATGTCCGCACGGAGAGAGTGTCTGTGACTCAAAGAGGGTCACTTGAGAGGGACAAAATGTAGTCAGATGTTTCATCATTCATCCTCATGAATATTCATGACCTTCGACCGCCCAGGAGTGTGTAGTGAATCATTGCGTTTCTTACACAAGCTAATTTGAAAACCACAAGGATTAAACATAACTGTACCCAGTGTGCCAAATAGCCCTCTTTAAAAAAAAACATAGCTTAAAAAAGTATCCATGAAATAAAACAAATAAACATAACTCCAGTTCAGAGTTTGTTGGGATTTAGGCTGCCCCTCGCTATGAAGTTTTTGTTAAGATTAAGACTTTATCCATTTTATTAATGAGGTATGTTTGGGGGAACTAATTATTGCTGTGATTTTAATTCTTTGATACCAGATGGCACAATAATAATGCAAGTTCCTTGTTGGACTTACACAGGCTATATATCATTTAGAGATGGCACAATAATGATGTCAGTTCCTTGTTTGACTTTCACAGGCTATATATCCTTTAGAGATGGCACAATAATGATGCCAGCTCCTTGTTGGACTTTCACAGGCCATATATCCTTTAAAGCTTGAGCTAAATGTATGACATGCTAGACACATGATTTGTATAATTTGGTAATGCCCCAGGCAAAGCCGCCTATACTTTCTAGTTCTAATGGGATGACAACAGATGTTTTTTCACCATATTCATGTTCACAATTATTGTGGAGATTGCTTTCATTCATTTTATTTTTAATTAAATCTCAAGAGACAAGGGAAAAATATGTTTTTAGATTGAATAAATTAATCAATTTGCAAGTAGGATCTGATCATTAAATACTACAAAATCCTACAATGGATAATTGCATCTGAGGAAACATAATGAAAATAAGAAAGTTAAAGAGGAAACATACCATTGCCAAATTGATTAATTAAGCAAGCAATGCATGAAGAGTTTTCCATCTCTCACACAGAGACAATTAGCAAAAGAAAATGATATGTAAATGTCCGCAATGTGAGCCAAAAAAACAAACTCTTTGAGTTGTTCACTTTAAAGGGTAGTTATTCTCGTAAACAGCAGGGTCAAACTAAGCTGTGATGGCTAAGTTGATTTTATAATGGCAAAGAGGAAACAATAGATAGAAGTTCATCTTCTACAAATGCATCGTGCATGTTGACACTATGTTAACCGTTCCGTTGAGTCATACTAATGTGTTAAATTCCACCTTGCCTGACAATCAATGCACAGCCAATGTAACTTAAATTACCCATTTTGTTAAGAAAATCCATACAAATCTCACATACAAATTGGGTATTATCATTCCAATAACAAACCCCAAATACTGAGTCATCACGGCAACTAAAAAAACCCAGTGAGGACTAAAACGAAGGAAGGGAAAAGAAATCTAACAAAGACGGACTTATCAGCCGCAGGGAAAATAACATCTTTGTGATCCAGGTGAGAGCGATGGAACTTCAGGGGTACCCAAGCCACCTGACGGTCATGGAGCCATGCAGGTTCTCAAGAGGGCACCCGCAATAGAAACTCGTGCCTATCCATGTTTAATTACAACACATGTCAGCGACACGTTTGGGATGGGTTTTTTTTTTTTTTTTTTTTTTTTTCTTCTTCTTTCTTTCTTCTTTTTCTTTTTTCTTTTTCTTTTTCAGATCACTGTATTATGTTCAGTGCTTGTAGGCAAGATGGGACACGGCTGGCAACAGTTTGGAGAAAGAAAATAGTCTTTACAAATCGTCAAGGGATAAGCAACAGTGGCTTTGGAGAAGGCGAGAAAATGACAGAATTCAAAACATGTTTTATACATGTCTCGTCACCCGAGAATTTTTTTCAGGTCTCTTAATATCGGTTACGATAATAGTAACGGAGCTGCTCTTAGAAAATTGTCTGTGATACGCTTGATTCAAATTCTCTGTGTTTACTTTGCCGAATGAGCCGTCGTGCGTTTGTTTCTAGAATTTCAGATTGGGATTGGGGGCTAATGAGTTGCCACGGTTATTGTCATTCTCATGGCCTTAGTGTTTTTGTTGAAATACTCGGAGAAACATGAGCTAAATACTCCTGACGAGGATCACTTTCACCTGGGAAGTCTGTTTATCTTACGCTACATCACCACCTGAACTTAAGTAACATTAGTGTTCTTCCCAAATCAGTTCCTTAGGTTTCATTTTAAGAAGTATAAGAAGAATTTCCAACCGCCCCTACTTCCGAAAAAAAAAAGAAACATCAGAGGCAATGTTTTATATGCTTGTATTGTAGTCTGTCAAAACATGTGCTTTGAGTGCGTCCAAGAGCAGGGACGATTATGAATAGAGCAGCCGCAACAAAACATACTTTCAACAATACTGAGTCAAGATTCTTCAAAATTACCAGAAAATGAGCTTATAAATGAGCTTATAACAACACACTCTGACTTTGAGTTTTCTGTGATGGCAGCAGCATACTTGAATAATTTCAAAAGGAAAGAACAGGAATACAAACCCAAACCACAAGATCCTATGCATAAATGGAAATAAGGAGATTCATTACCAGTGGCTCTGATCTAGAAGTTGTAAGTAAACTCCGGGCTATACAATACTCTGAAGGAATTAAAGGATTGGAATTCTAAATGCTATGAATTTTGAATGCCACTCTCATAGCATTTGATGTTTACATTTAATTTCTGAGTCACAAACTTGGTTATTTTTTTCCTACTGAGAAAGTTCCCTTGGCTTTTTATACAAACTGCTTAATTATGTCACTGAACTGAAGGACAAGCAAACAGATTGTCGGCCTTTTTTCCCTTGGTTAACAGCATTCATTATTCAAAATACCCAGAGGAAATTACATTTAAATAAATATTTGATTTTGGTCCGCAAAAACAGCTATAGGCCTATATCTATGAATTTCTGAAATAAGCTTTGATAAAGGAATAGGATGCAGAAACTCAGAGTTTGGACAAGTATCAACGAGTTTGCTTATTGTACATGAAACCCAAATTTGGGTTGTTTTAAACTTGCAAAAAAAAATAAAAATGAAATCTCTTTCAGATTTGTGAATAGGAAGCTTAAATAAAACTTTCTTCAGACAAAGACAAAGACTTAGACTTCTATACACAAGGTTTCTTGCTGCACCATGAATAATTATAGTTAGTGAAATTGAAAAGAATTTAAACGTAACCATTATTCTGTTACTGCTCACTGTACATGCTGTAGGGCATGAGAGTCTTATGTAAAGCTCCATCCCATCAACCCCCCCCCCCCCCCACCACCACCAATGCCACTGCAAATCGTTGCATGTCTTTTCCACCATACAAACCATTTCAGGTAGGGTCATAGATTAGTTTGTGTCAACCGAATGCTGATTTATAGGCAACATTATAGAGAATGTTGAAAGTTTCAGCTGAATACAGTGTCTACTTGCTGACAAAACAGCGAAACACATTCACAGTATTTTCACAAGAACATCAAATCCATCCACGTTTAGCGAGGTGACAGCAAGCACCAACCGCATCTCTGGCCGCAGCATTCACAAACAGACACCAACCCTCAGAACAATCCATGCATAAATAGTTTCCCAGATTCAAATGTTTTGGGGTGAAAAATTATCCAAACCACATTACTTCGAAGGGAATCCTTTCTCAAAATAGTTTATACAATCAACAGCTGCAGTGGTTCTCACCAAGTAAGTATTTGTAGTCATTATTGTTTGGAGTATTTCCCAATCTATGACCCAACCTTTCATCCATCTTACCAAGTCACTAATTGAAGGTGAGCATCTGCAGTTTGTCAAAGAAAGAAAAGCCAGTGCCAGGCACACCAGACTTGGTCTGTGTTTTTTAACTTTCAATAGTTCAACTGAGAAACCAAAAACGAGAAAACCAGCCAATCATCTCAAAAGCGGCACGTCCATAATTTATGATATATATTTTTCTCCTACCGCTGGTGGAACTGACTATTCAAATTCTTTTTCTAAATACAAAAATTATATCACCTGACACGGCTCACTTCATCTGCACTCATCCAGAACTTACCGCCTTCACATAGGCCCACAGTACAGGCACCTCTACCACAATACTCTGTTTACAGATAAAGTGTTTGCAAACAATACTCCAAACTAAGCACACCATCAATGAACCATGGAAGAGCACTCCCTCTGGGGTGAACTCCGCCCCCCCCCTCTCTCTCTCTCTCGCTCTTTCCGACAATACAATCAGGAGTTTGACAGCTGACAAACTGATGATTATTAAGTTACTCAAACATTCACAACAGAATGAAAAGTCTTGTCCAGTTTTCTGTCAGCCAACAGGTTCATCTTAAGTTCAAAATTCTTTGGGACATCTCTTTCACTCTCAAAATATTGATGTTGTGGTTTGGGGTAAAAGGATTGTACATGAACATTGTTATGAAAAAGTGCACTCAATGCTAATCCCTTGCGTCCATGAAACATCACAAAAACAACATGTAAATATTTCATCACAAGTTGTGGTAATATTTTTGAGAAGAAAAATAAACTCATTTCAACTAAGCTTTACACAGTCTTTTAACAGTTTATGACAAACATTATATTTGAAGTGCAGACAACTTTAAAGCAAATTTGCAATGCTAATATTTACCAACTTGACATTAAATGTTACAAGTAATCGGATAACTTTAAACTTGATTAGTTTCAATTATGCCATTCGTTATTATTGCGGGGTGCGTGGGGAGGTGAGGGGAGGGGTGGAATTATCTGTTGCCAAGTCAAGGTTTGTTTTTTTATATGAAGAGACAAAAACATACACACAGAGTGATTCTTGATAGCTGATCAAATCACACAAACCAAACCACTACCTCCGACCAAAATGTGCATCCTTCCAACCCAACTTAAGCCTCATCATCATCAGCAGTCCAGAACTCTCCTGTTTGAAACGTCGAGACCACAACGGCATTTTTAAGAGCCAACATTCCTCCCAAAAGAGATTTACACAAAATGGTTGTACCCACAAGTTTACTTATAGTTACTACTTATTGTCTACACTATGCAAAGCTTCAAACATCACAAACCACTACCCTTCCAAACCTATATTAGATATAAAAAACAACTAGTACACACTGAGCAGTAGATCCTAGATAATTAATTCTTAACCTCATGTGAAATTTCACTTGAAAGTTCCCTTCTTTATTTGCTTGCCCTTTTCGCCTTCCCACTCTCTCTGTTTTCTTATCCCAAGGACAAAACTTATTAATTTTCACAAATGAAGCAAGCCCCTGTAACAACAAGCACAGGGGCTGGGCACTGAGGTTGCTGCTTCTGTGCTGGTGTGGTGGTTTTATGATTCACTGAGCAAATGACAGCAGCTTTCATGAACAAGGGAGTAGTTGGATCTCCTTCCCACACAATGATCCTAGGCTAATACAACATGCATGGTCAAGACAAAGGCTATAGCACTGATATGAGATGAAAGCACACAATAGATACAATGCAAAAGTACAGTGGCTTCGCTGTAAAGCTGTTCTCTATATTCCAAGTCCAAATTATCTAATGTACAGACATGAATGCACTTTTGTCAGAATGGAATACTCAGGCAGATGCTTTTTAATTTAAGTCCCCTTTCAATATATCACTTTGACTTTAAATATTGATCACACATTATGTTACAGCGTTTTTTGTTTTTTTTATATTCAAAGCAGCGCAGCGGAACCTTGGTATAGCTTGTTTCCTTCATGCAACTGCAAAGCAATTTCAACTGCAAGTCAGGAGAATTTACTTTGTATTTAATTTCATGTGATGAATGAGCCAGGCTTGATTCTGAGTGTCATGATAATGACAGGTTCTGCGACAATGAGGTTTCAGCTTTAAGTACTTCTCCTCATATTGGAGTGCAATACATGTGTACCCATGCACCCACCACTCACCAAATGAGAGTTCAGTCATTAAGTTTGAGGGTATCCTACAACTGGATCAACCTTATAATTAACACTCATGGTAGAAACCTGAGAAATTCCGCAAGTATGTTATTTTTTCATCTTGACTTAATATCATCATTTTGTAGCCCACATCATGTTTTACTGATCATTTCAAGTTAGTCATATATAAAAGTCAACTTGACCAGAAGACTGATTCTCCACACTGTCTCAGGAAAGACCGTCTTCAAGTCATCTTAGACAGGTCATTGCACTGTCACATCTTACAATACTTAACTTTTGTGGACAGACTACAGGGATTCCTTACTCAGTACAAAATCTTTCTCTCCAAAGGGAGATAAATGTCTAGATGAAAACACTCCACATAAAGCAAAAACCTCCTTTATTTGTTTAGTTGAGAATTCAAAGCTTCGAGCCCTTCATGATTTCTGCCTCCCCTTCCCCAAAGGCGAGTATTTTTTCCTTGCTTCTCGATTGTTTATTTATCAAACAACTTGTGTTGGGCGGCACTCTGTGTTGTAAAGGGTGAAAAAACTACCTCATGAATAAAGCAACCGCGACAACTGTTCTCACTGAAAAATTGGTGAGATTGCAATTGTCTGGCGTCATGTCTAGATCGTCCATATGTACATACATTGCAATTCTCTTGCAAGTTCTTGTTTGTATTTTTGCCATGGAGTGCTGTGGTTACCAGCAAATACTCAAACTAATTGAGGTATCAGTGAGGATTAGGGTTGCCAATTTGGTGTTAGGAGTCAAGGCCGTGTCAGAACTATAACAAACACCTAGACAGTTCCTCCTACAAAGCCCTTTTTAATGCAGAGCACATTTCCCTTCCAATCAACATCCACTTTTACACCATGCCATTCCTGTGATGAAATCGCATTAATTTGTGTGAACGAGAGAGAGAGAGAGAGAGAGACAGAGAGAGAAAAAAGAAAGAAAAAAAAATTGCGTGTAACTGAATTTCCTGTGTACTTCTTATCAATATGCTAACAAGCCAGGAGTTTTATACAATTCACTCTTATAGCATGATAACATCTTAACACAAATTAGATTTGAATAACAAACAAAATTCGTCCACTGAACTAATTTCCAGCTGGGGTCGATCCTTTCAGACAGCTGACAGCACCCTATTGCTTCTCTGGGGCATTATGACAGACTCCCTCCCACCCTTAAACAGATCCTTTTAAGTCTCTTTATAATGTCAGGCCTAATACATTCAGCCCATCACTCACTCTCGATGAAACCAATTTTTGATAATTATCACAGCCAAGAATGGCACTGGCAAGTATGACCGACCCACAACTACAAGTCCTTCCCACCCCCCCCCCTAAAAAAAAGAGAGAGAGAGAAAGAGAGAAAAAGAAAAGAAATGGAGTACAACATTGCCATCGTGTACACCTGAGAGTGAGTGGAATATGGTTGACAATGAGTTTGAGCCCAGAGGCAAGCAGTTTAACAGCACTGTTCAGCCCACATGCAAAGATACAGCAATTATGGCATTGGCGCCAGGTTTTGTAGACAGGTAACAAAATTGCTCTGTTATCACAGCCTCGAAGGGACATCTTAATATTATCGGAAATGGCGGAGACAAAAAGACCTCGATGTGTCAGGGAATCGTCAGATTTTTGTAACTATCAAAAGATATTGCTTCAATAAACAAAACATCTTGGTGGAGAATTTCATCATATTACATGCTCCAGAATTTTCAGGGGGAAAAATTAAATGTTTAGTTTGTAGCCTCTGAGCAAAAACTGTCATTATTGGATGTTAACACAAACTCCTTATAGAACAAATACTGTGCCTTTTAATCAATTCAACATTCCATAAAGTAAAAACTGAGATAAACAAAAGCGTAAAATCCCACCCTTCTTCAGTTTGTAGGAGTTTTCTTATGACAATGTTACCATGTGAGGTTCTAGTTCTAGTACTAATGACAGCAACCAGACCAATTACAGTACTATAAAACCAAATGGAGTAGGCTGAAGTTAGACAATATGATGTTATCACAGTTTCACACTCAGGGCAACAATACTGCATTACTCATTGATCATCTACTAATAGTTCCCTCTTAAATTACAGAGATTTTGATACAAATCTGAAGAAAAACAAGTTGCAGGACATTGTTGTGTAAGCTTTCCCACATGTGCATTGCATCAATGATAAAATAAGTTTGATAAACATTAGTAAAGACTTGACTTCCAAATCTATAGATGAAGTATTTAACCACTTACCAATCCTCAAGAAACATTTCCTTTAGGGTGGCATCTTTGTAAGCAATAATAATTGAATAAATAAATACTGTTTTGAAAACTTCTTCTAAACATTGACTAATCCCACTGGCATTTTTTATCTTTAAAAAATGATGACTTCATCTTTTAGTGATCAAAACAGTTGGTTTGATAATGTAATAAACTTCTTGGTAGTCTACAGGATTGGAATGATCGTTTCCCTCCAAAAACCAGCCCCAAAAAATTCCATTTTAAACCAAACATAAATCAACTATTTAAAAAAGGCCAACAATATGTTTGATTATCAAGGACTGCAAATGAGGCATCCTTATAGATTAATACACACTATAGTTAACTAAATTGATGGATAGGTTGTCATGCACGTCTATAGCTGGTGGAAACTGCCCTGGAGCTCCTTTAAACCTCAGACAAGATTTTCTGATCACCGAATTGATGAATAATTCAATACTTCCTGCTGGAGCAGACTGTATTGATCAATTCTGAAGTATTTTCATTTTACAATACAAAACCTTAAACAAATTATACATTCATAAATATTTCTTTATATCGATATGTCTACACAAGTATTGGAAGGCAATAGTCATGAATACGCTGACCCAGTGACCCCCCCCCCCATTACCTTTTCATAAAAATGCTTCATATTCATAGATACCATCAGGTAACAACTCTCATTCATAAATCTTTGTAATAGAAATGACCATAAAAGGATCAATAGTGCAGGTAAGCACAAAGGGAACACTGCAAGAGATTTGCCATTCAAACTGACTTTTTTTTACGAGACACTTATTATAATTTTAACCGATGAAATTTTCATGGAGCAAGTACTGACTCTTTGTTAGGGAATTGCGCACACTGATTAAATATTTTACCATTCTTGTATCTCTGACAGAGATAAAGTACATGGTTGATAATTATTAGTTATCAGAAAAAAATTGTACTTTCAATCTGAAAGCTCACTAATTATAAATTTCCCACTAGCACCAATGTTTTAGTGAAATGTTGCCATCTTAACTACTGTCATATCATTTGGAGACCCCAAAATCACCATTGCTTATATCAATTGCCGCAATCAAAATAAGCCAAATGTAAACATACAAAAACTCCCACATTTAAATACATACTTTTTCGTTGTTCTCACTAATTTAATGAAATTTTCACAAGTTGAGTGTATGGTGTAGAAATCGGAAACTGGAGGATTCAAATGAATTTACTCCCCCCAAAAGTAATAAATAAATAAATAACATTATAATAAAATTCAATAAATAAATAAATCTATAAAATTCTATACTCTCAATGTTATACTCCAATACTAGTTTCTAAAAAGCCAGTTTGTCTAATGAAATAAATTTATCAGGATTGGTACCCTTACAGATACACTCAACAGATTTTTGATAAAAATTGCTTTTATGATAAACTTTCAAACTATACTATGACTGTAGTTCAACTCCCATCAGAAATGCACCAAAACGGCAGTGGAGGGAACGAGGGACATTTTAGTGAAGATATCCCTAGTATACAAATACTATCAATGAAAGTCTGATGCTGATGTAATGGTTGGTTCCTATGGCAACCGTTGCCATGGTAAGTGGCAGCTATTGTCTGTGGAGAGCTATCTCTCAATGATCACTGACAAACCCTCCTCCATCTTATTATTAGGCGACAAGAAGGAATCCTGGTCGGAACTCATGAATTCCAAGCACGTTACACTAAGTGCATTGGACTGAGAGCGCTATTCACATCCCATGAATGTAGAATCCTAATGTGAGGGGGTTATCACCAATAAATTAATACTCTCTCTCTCTCTCTTTCCCTCTCTCTCTGGGAACAAGAAAAGCATAGCAAATTGTTTTCTGAAATACAAAATAAAATGCTGAGGTTTTTTGTTTAGACTACTGCTAAAACCCGCTGGTTCCATTACATAAAACCATACATAGATACAAAAATCAGATTGTACAAGATCAGTTGGCTGTACCCAAGTAGACAAAAACACGCATTCCGATGCAATGGTGAAACCTTCCTTTAATATTTCTGGGACCCTACCTTACCCCCCTCCCCCCCCCCCCTCCTCCTCCTCCAATACTCCCTGAAGGTACTGGATTATTACTGGACCATAAAAGTAGCATAGTCAAGGCATGGATTTCCCTATTTTTTAATCAGGCAAAAAAAAAAAAAAATCAACACCCTAAAACTGAACATCAGCTTCTCCAACATCTTCACGGAGGGAAAGAAAAACACCCTCTGTTGGTCCTCCTTGGGTAAGATGTTTGTGCAGGATGCTGCCAACATCAATAAGATAGAGACGGTTTTTTATGGGATCTTAAAGTGGAGAGAGCTAAAGGAGCTGTATAGGGCTGCGGAGAGCATGATGAGGACCCACGCTGGTACTCTGTCCATTAGCCGGTCCGCAGCTGAATCAATTGACTATCAACCATGCAGACTGTGACTGACCAGTGGAATGGGGACACGGGTTTGTTCAAACATTAGGAACCTGTCCTGAAGCTGACTAGTCAAGAGATGGAGATAGAGAGAGGGATTGGTTATCCTGGGCTACACTGCATGTATGTACTGCATTATGACAACAGGTAGATTATACCACATGGTTATTGGAAGGCAAAATTCATTCCTATCCTCTAGTTCTCAATAAACACACCCTACAACCAAAATGTGTCAGTTATAGTGAAAAACAATGAATGGTTCGTGTTTTGACATGTTCATATGAACTTAGTTCCATTTGTTGCAATCACATTAAGCAAACAATCTTGGGAGGTTTTTAAAATTTAAAATACTTAATAGTCTAGATTACAGCAAATGACAAATGCTTTTTTCTCTTTGATAGCATTTCGGATGGACATATTTTCCTGGACCTTAATAATCAGTAATTTTTCGGATTTATACAATTCAAGTTCTTTTTTCCCCTTTGCTGATACCAAGCTACCTTTAAAGGGATGTTAAATAGCTGGGTTCAATACATTTTTATGAAAGAACTTACCTGTGAACATCGTACCTCGGGTATTACATTTTTGTTACTTGGCTGAACAGTTTACAATTCACTCCAATGTGTTTCCACATCCACCTATTTTCCCCCACCCCGGTTTATCTATCAGAAGCCAATTTCTGCAACCAGTGAAGCCAACCACAGTAAACTACACATCCATGCATCCCTAAAAAGGAAACCATTTGGTTTTCACGTCAGTGACTTGCCTTCTAGGAAAGTCCACAGTTGATTCTTGCAACCTACCAATCCAAAAATCACCATATCAATTTATTTATAATCTGCAAAAAAAATATACTACATACTTTTAGGTTAAAGCACTTATGTGACTCGTCTCCATCCAACTCTATCCAATGACGCATTCATGAAAAGATCATCCTGTAAGGACACGTCCCCTCATTTCGCAATTTCATAAAAAGAAATTATTCATTAAAATCGATGGCTTAAGAATTAATGAGGCACACTCAAGGTCATCTGTAGACACAGATGAGAAACTGTGGGGGTAACGCTGTGTGTACGGAGGGGTAACACATCCAGGAGCCATTTTGCTATGCGTCAAATTAAGCGTGCAATTTGGGTATTAACTTAAAATGTGGTAACGCCAAAATGGGAGTAATGACTTAATTGCTTTTAATGTAATGGACAGACTATGAATTTAAATGGCTGCTCTAGTCATCTGGAAGACAATCCTAAAATTCCAAGGCAAGGGAGGATAAAATAGATAACAGGAAAAGGATAAATCCTACACTTTACGCTGTATGGTGTAAATCAAGTAAATGGCCTATGAAATTATTGTTCACTGAAAATGACTAAAGTATGACTAAACAGCTATCAAGGTTTAATTTACATATAAATAAAACAATACGAACAGCAAGCTCAAAAGTGCAAAGACATGGTGGTAGCAATAAACAAACTGCATATTACTTTTCCACCATACAAAATATGCCAGCTTAAATAAATAAAACACATATGCTGCACTAACAGTATTCAAGCTTTGAACAAATTAAAAAAACACAAGTTTCAATATGAGATCAGTCAGACAAGGAATCAAGCTTGTCTCACTAAATGCTTTCTTTCACATCCATTGCTTTTGTTGTTTTTTAATTCCAATTTGATTTCTTTGTGCTAGTTTCTATATAATAGTACATCATTTTTGTATGTCTCCAAGGGATAAAACAAAGTGGTTAAGTTGACATTGTAGAGCCTGTCTTAGAAATGGTTCTATTTATTAATTCTATTGTAGGTGAACGTGTTCTGAAATTGACGTATACCAAAATGGCTCCTACAAGTATAAAAAAATGTATTTCCCCTTTCAAGAAATAGTCTACAACAAGCATTTCCACAAAAAGGTAACGAGTACACAAGGTGAAATGGAACAGTCCAGAGTGATAATATTCTGCTATATTGTATGAATATAATGCATCATATATTTGTTTTATATGCCTCACACATAGATCCTTGTCATTTCATATTTTTCATTTAATTCATAATATATTTAAACAATAAATAATAACAAGTTTTGAAAAATTTAGAATTTATTTTAACAATAAGGTAATAACTTCTTCTTCTTTTTTTTATTCTTTTTTTTTACTGGTTGGCTATAGAGTGATCGGTGTTCATAGCCATATGCGTGTTAGTGCACAAGCTTACACGGGTGCTAAAACGTGTAACACAATCAATGCAACATCTATTAGTTTGGTCCCAAATGTCCCAAATTATCACTATAGGACTCCTATATTAGATTTTGAAGTGTAAAAACGGTATGCATGGCAAAATAAAGTTTGACACGATGACGCATGTTCCACCAATCAAATGACAAGGGTCTATATGTGCGGTATATAACACCTATTATATGCTGCTTTTTTCTTTTTTTTTCTTTTTTTTAATGTCACACTCATTTTAACACAATTTTAACCAGTGATCCATCTCTTGATATGTTCCTAGAACGTTGGCTACATGGTCAAAATGTTTGTGCTACAAAAAGGAACAAAATCTTGAAACACATCATCCTACGATAACGAGCCAACATACAGGTATGTAAATGTTGTAGTGCTCCCATGGTTGACATTGACGGAGTAGTCAACACTCCCACGGTGTGTAAGCTCACACCATGAGATGACTTCTTAATGGAAACCTCTCCGATAATAAAAACTGCATCCTATTTTTTTTTTTCTCTCTCTTTTTTATCAGGGTGCTTCAAATTTCCCTGAGTAATTTGAGAAACTTTTCCCACATCCAAGGCTTTAACATTTTCGTGAAATGGAGTTAATATTTTGGAAAACTGGTGGCTAACTTACATTTGTTTGATTCTCTGAATAAACAGCTGTATTAGGTTTGAATTCCCAAATTTTATTTGGGAGTTAAAATTAAGACTCAGACTACACAAGACCAAAAGGGCATTCGCTCCTTAGACATTTGTCTTTAAATACAACTTTTCAAGTTAATATACAGCAAAAAGAACGATCTAGCTGCTCAAGTTGCAATTATTATGAATGCTGTGGAATATTTTTACGGGTTAAATTCAGTTGAATTTTGAAATTAACAAAGTTGAACCATGGAGGTCGCCTCCATGGTTGAACCCTGACATTTGCAAATGGTTTAATGTTATTGATATCAAGTACATATAAATCTTTCAAGGTCCAGAAACATTCAACTTTAAAATGTCTTTTAGAAAAAGCAACATGAAAAGAACAGAGAATTTATCCCATGAACCAGGCTTTAGTAAAACGAAGCAGTGATTTTACATAATCAATGACTGCAAGCTGCACTATCATCACATGAAATAAAAACCACTTCATTGCTTTGTTTCTCTCTACTTATCTACACCAGACTTTGTCAAACTTGGTCAAGACAAGCCAGCCTTTAATTATTATGAGCCTATAAGGGACAAGCCATGGGCACCTATAGTCAGACTGCTACTTCCCTACGATGTCAATTTTGTATTTTAATATTTTTTCTGAAGGGTCAGGTCGTCACCTGTTTCCATAACCTGGCAACACGTTTCCATCGTTGAGGAACTTGGCCGTAATGCTGAGCCATTTCTCTCTACCTACTGCAAGATGGCCCTAGGGCGGCATTGACACAGCCGACGCAAACCTTATTGGATTGTTTCCCATCCCAATTAAAATGCAACTTTCCTGTCCAGGTGAATACACCGTACTGATAAATTACAATGTCGCCCCCTTGTTGCGAAGTGCTGTCGGGAAATTGCCTCCGCCCAGCTCGCAGTGTGACTTACACACATCAAAGGTACACTTTAAAGAGTCTGTTAAAGATGCATTTTTGTTTGTTAAGGAATTGTTTTCTCTGAACGAATTTTAACACACAGTGCTGCTTCAAATCGGAAAAAATTTGGGGAAAACTTTCGCATATGCCAAAGAAAATGCACACAATACATGTAACATCCAAGTTTGTTCATTCATGGCTGATGGATGCGAGATAATGTCGGAATCCCAACAATAATTTATTTTTTGGTTTTACTTAACTACCACTTATCATTTAAATGAAAGCTTATAACATTCTTAAATCTAGAACAATAGCTATATAAAATTGTAATCTAAACTCATGGGTCAAATCGGCCTAAAAGCAGACCTAGCATCTTCAACCGTTTTAACTTTTATCACCAACCACAGTTTTATTTACTATCTATGCACTCTAAATGACACAGCAAAAAGTATCATAAGCTGCTTTTTTTACTATTGTTACCGTCTGTTTGACTGACAGATTTACAGTTTGTTTTAGACTCAACACAATGTTGCACCTTCCCACAACAGAATGTGTGTCTGGGTTATTGACCGAGTTTGCTTTTAGTTTTCGATATATACAATCCATAGGTGTTATGATTGAGTATAAAACGCCCTGAGAAATTTGTTAATTTTCCCTGCTATTTGGTCAAATGAAAGTTTGCCATCAGACTGGAGAAATTGTACAAGAAGCAAAATGACATAATTATTTTTGAATTTAACACAGACTACTGGCCAGTGCTTTATATCAGAAGGTATACAAGTTGCCTTTTGACTTTCCAACCAACCTCATAAATGTCAAATAGAAATGTGTTCTTTTTTCCTTATTCTGCCAAGAAAAAAACCCATCAATACTGTTTAAATTGGAATGCTACTGTCACACTAACATTTCAGAAGTTGTGCACATTCCTGATTGGAAATTACTAGAAGCAAGGAATAGAAGAAGCCTTGCTACAAAATGAGGGCTCAATTGAAACAACATTTTGTCATCTTATTTAGCATTCTTCCTTATTTTACGCGTGTATTATTCTATATAAAATTAGTAGGGGAGATGGCCTTAGCTTTCGATCCAATCCGGACCTTCGTCAGAGGCATAATATTTTTATATTTTTTTTACAATGAATAATACAAACTTGCATGCTTGGCCTAACCCATTAAAGAGTTGGTGATTGACTAATTAACTAACATTGGCAAATTATGTCTATACCCAATTTCACAAGATAGCATGTCAACCATGCAAAGTTAACACATTTTGTAATATTTGTCACATTTCAGTGAATTCAGAAATCCTCCTTTGTACACTTTGCACTGAGTATGAATCATTCCAGTAAATACAGTCAAGTTCAACATGAATAAGGCTCTCCTCATTGATAAAATGACATCAGCGTTTTGCTTGATATTGGCACCTTACCCTTCAACAAACAGTTAAAAACCATCAACCCACAGACTCAAGATAAAACCTAACAAATCATGCCACGCTTAAACACTTTTAATCAAAACCCTCAACCCCAACTGTAATTAAATCTACATGTTAGTTGCAAGTAAGCTTGGGCGATACCACGATATTATCGAATATCGCGATACCATTTCTTGAACGATTACAATATCGCGTCGATTTTTTTTAAATCGAGACATCGTTAAATCGCGGTATCGATCAAGTATCGCGATACATTTCCTAGAGCTTGCAACTACTGAGAGTTGTTACATAACAAAGAAAATCACAGACCGCAACCGCAAGATTTCTCCAGGATGACCCGATCGAGTTTCTTCGAATAAACTACCAACATCAAAGCCACAGCGATCATGCGGTCTCGCAAAGACACTGCTGAAAAAAGCTTCTCCTTTGAGTGCATGCAGCTCAGGGCCGAGGCGGCGGCCGTACACTCGTTCATCCGTCGAGCGCATTCAACGGATTTGCACACCGAATTGGAAAAACGTGCGCGCAATTTACCTATTGCACTCTGCGCTCAACGCTCAACACACACCATCCAGTACACGTGCGCGCGGCACATTGAATTGTGGGTATTTGTTCGCGGGGTGAACGTGGGACGTGACGACGGCCGTGAATCGGAAAAAAAGAGACGCAAATCACGGCTATATCGGTAAATTTGTCTTGATGAGTTCTGTGGTTTTTTTCCCAATCTTGTTTAAAACAAGTTGGTCAATATCAGACATTTTGTCGATGGAACACCATTTTTTTTTATTGATTTGTCAATTTTTTAAATAAAAAATAAAACAACTATTATTATCATACCGTGATGCACATGTCTGGGGAAGCCCAGGCTGAGCAACGGACGCGGTAAAAACTAATTTCTCATTGGCTAAGATCGCGGGCAGTTTATTCATGGTACGTTTTCGCGGCTGTAACAACTGACCAGTGATTATAAAAAATGTGCGTGATTGGCTACATTCATGGGGAAGCCCCGGGCTGAGCAACGGATGCGGTAAGGACCAATTCCTCAATGGTAAAAAGATCGCGCGTGGGCAGCAGTTTATTCGCGATGAAATAAAATGTGCGTGATTGGCTAAAAAATTTAGCCGCCAGAAGAGGACAACGAATCTTATTGGTAGTTGGAGCTCGGGTTGTTTCGATAATGGCACCAACTGACAAACTGCCGTTCATAGACCAATCAAATAACATCACTGCGGATTCGGTCGGCAATCCTCTGTGATGTGAGTTCGGTTTAGGTAGGCCTGCTGCAGGATTCTCCCCACATTGTAGCCATTATGTTTTTTGTTTACAAGGCGCATGCTCTGCACTTTGTGAGAGCAATTCTGTGGCTGTTGACGCCGGAATTAAATGGTTTTTGTTGACGTCATGAATATATCGCGATATCATCGAATATCGCGATCTATTTTTGACGATATATCGTGGATGAAAAAAAGCAGTATCGCCCAAGCTTAGTTGCAAGGTTCTTGAAAACTCAACTTGTAACATGCATGTACTCTATCAAATGATTTACCTTCTCTCAGTCAGGGTGAGAGAGAACATTGTATGAAACTTCTTCAGAGCTGTTTGATTTAAAAGGTTTCTGAGGTGCAATCATTCAGTGTCATCATTGCTCTCAACCTTAAGTTCATGCATTGTTTACAGTGCACTCTCATCTTCTGGGACTTGTAAAGCCTTGAACCTTGTTGGGCGGCAGACATCAAAAGTGAAAAGGGGAGGGCATCAGAGGGCCCCAGACTTGTGAAGTGAGGCCAAACAGTCCAGTCATTTGACAATGTCATGTATGGTTAGGTGTAACAGCTGAGGTCTTTTTGATGTCTTGCGGCAAGTTCACTGGTTCATGGATTATTCAGGCAGAGGGGTGTAGGCCTGAAAGACCCATCGTTCTTGTTTCAGACTGAATTTGTGGAAACAATGTGAAGCTTCTTCAAAAAATCCGAAACACTTAGTTGATACAAAAGTGTTCCTTTTATGTAGAAAAAAGTCTCTGACAAAGATGAAATAAAACAAAATAACTACATCCAATAATTTTAGGACCTCAACCCTAAAAACACTTCCACAGAAAGATACTTCTGGAGAGAACAAATAGAGCACAATCTACCTAACTCAAACAGTTTCAAACTCTTTCAATTCAGTCCTTGAGATTTAGAGTCCTGAGCAACGCAGTGCACACTGCACAAATCACAGCACAAGTAACCAAGATGAAGCACAAGAAACCATCCATAGTTGCTTCATTCTTAGCACAAGGGGGCTCACTTCCTTTTACAGTGGAGAAGGGTCGGAGAAGGGTTGGTCCATTGATGCAGTCATAGTGTACATGTAAATACTTTATGAATTAAGCCATCCTGAAACCTTCTCACAGGTAAAACGATGATAAAATGATATAAAAACCAAGCTAAGACCGTGGGACACGCAGGCTGGGCCAATGAACAACCTTCTCTTGACCTCTTTGTGCATGAGGTCTATAAGGAAAGGAGAGAACCCTTTTCCCTTTAAGCATAATCCACAACCACATCTGGAAATTCATTCTTGGTAGGGGCAAGGCAACTTTTCATCCCAATTTCCATAAGGGGCACCTCGAAAAAGTCTTGGGGCAATGGATTATGGTTAGTACCTACAAGAAATCTGTTGAATTCCAAGCAAACACATCCATCTGAAATTGCACATAGTTCAACAATGGAATACACATTTTAATAGAAACGCATTTCATCTCATGCCAAGCAACTAAGCAGCCTTAAGCCCTTTTCACACGACGGAAAAAACGAACATTCTTTGCGAAATTTTACAATTTTTTGTAAAAAATTACAATTTGGGCTTTGTGTGAAAGGACAGTCATATTTTACATCGCCTACATTCCTTGCGAAATTTTCGCAAACCTTGCGAAATTTTGTAGTAGGTCCCGACCTCCGACAAAATCTTACGCTAGCGTAATTTTTCGCAAGGAATCTAGTCAAACCTTCGTGTGAAACGATCCGTTGTTTATTGACCGACAATCCTCGCGAAAGCGGTATTAACACGCATGCGTGAAGAACATTCGGGAGCCGACCTTTGTGTGTTTACACACCGTCACCGGGCACTGGTCACCGTTGCGACCATTTGCCACCTCGTCCGCGATTTCCCGCCAAACATGGCCGTTTTGGGTCAAACCATCCATTTTAGATTGGGTGGTTTCCTTCTCCATAATGTTTATCAAGGCAATCGTTTCCTCGAATTAATTGAATAATCATACCGTAATTTCTGATTATTTCTAAGATGAGAAGCTATTGACTTGATTTTTGATTCCGTCCCGATTCCCCCCACTTCAGTCCCTGGAGCAGTTACCAAAATATGTACCCTGTGCATATAGATCTGCTGGTTGGTTTATGTATCTTGATGCCAAGGCATGAGGAAATCCTTTATTTCCCAAACAAACCTCATACCTGTGCTATTTTAAGAAACATGAAAGCTTATACACCAACCACTCTGTCTTCCATCATCCCACTCCATACACTGCACCCAAGATAAATATTGTCTGCCCCTAGTACAACATCATCTGGTGTCATGTGGTCTCCCAAGTCATGGGGGACTCTTCCATGCAGTGAGAGAGATGCCCCCAACCCTGGCTTGTCCATTTGATCTATCTCTCTCCCTCTACCCCTTGCAGGAAACACGATCCCCAGGTGTTTGACAGAGTATTTGGGTGGGTTCCTTTGTTAGCGGACAATGACACATCTTGGAGTGTATCTCCTGGTTCATGTTACGTACTTGTGTGCCTCGTGGCACAGGCTGATTATGTTTAATGGCGCGGCTGGCATACGCAGTATGTTGCTTGGGCGCATAAAAACAGCGGTGAACGACCTATTGTTATATTGTCTGATAACAGGCTTACATAGCCTAAAATGAATCTGCTGGCAATAATGGTTTTATATTAAGCGTGACAATGGAAATATTTTGAAAGTACTTGTACTTGATTAGGAACTATGAATAATTGATTTGGTAATAATTCCATCAACAGTCCTTCTTTGAAACTTAATTAATACTTTGAAACGAAAATATTGACTAGGGTCTAATTCATAGTCATACTCTGTTCAATCAAACCAGCAAATGTCAGCAGAAACCAAATCATATCAGAGCCAAATCAATTCACAAAAATGTTGAAACCTGAACAAGTGAGGGCGCTATGATGCCCAGGATACTCAAGGAAGATCTGATTCTAGAAATAAGCCAACACATTTTCCGCTTAGTTTAAGAACAGTTATCTCTTACAATAGTAAATAAACAGCACATGTGTTTTGCCATAAGTAAACATACGTTAAAGTGTTCCCACTTTATTTACCTAATTTATACCCCCCAAAATTAATTGAAATAACTTAAATTGCAGAAAAAATTAAGATGATGATTCCTGTGATTGAAAAAGGTTTGTATCAGCTATACCCTCTATAGTTAAACCAGGGTTAAACCCAAAACTTAAAGAGTTTAGTCTTGTATGTTTTCCTATTTTGGTTTTATTTTATACCTTGCTTTACATGCATACTTCTGCCTACCCCTACACCAGACCATGGGATCTTTGAAATCAATGACTTCACAATTGTTCCCAAAACACTGTTGCCCTGTGTACCCACCCACAAGGCAACTACATACAAGAGACAAGCAAAATAGTTGTCGCCATTGTTTGCACAACCCTGACCATTTCTTAACTCAACAATAAAAGCAATGCCTTCAGAGTAGTGAAGGTGAACAAAAATGCTGGGAACTTGTTATGGGATGTTTGGACAGGATGTGAACTAAGGAATAGGTGTTACTTCCCCTCACAGCTCAACTTTCCTGATCAGGATATATTTAACTATTTTAGAACCGTGTTCTCCCAATGAGGACATTGATGATCCCAGTTGGGGATAACTGTGAATGACAATGAAACACTTTGCATTATCAGTGTAATGACAAAGGGATGTCTACACAGAGATGTAGGATGGTCAACCGCAGGATCCATGGTTCAACTATTAACTGACCAAAGGTTGATTCCATTACTGACCCTAATCATAGGCCCTTTCCAAATTCAATGAATAAATCAACCCCAAAATTAAATGTAGCTTACTAAAGGTTTGAAGAACATGACAAGGAAAATAAGAGAAAGTCAGTTTGTCATGGTGTGTTGATTGTGATAGCTTCCTTCGGCAAAGTTGTTTTAAGGTGAAATGACTTCACGATATGTACTATTTCTTTAAGAAAATTACATTTCAATATAAGTGTTTAGGGAAAGATGAAGATTACAAAAACCTCTTCATATATAAATGGTAAATGAACAATGCAAGGAACTAAACTCTACTAAACATTGTTTGTATTATTACTTTTTTTCTGGACAAAAGATGACAAGCTGGTCAAGAAATAACACAGGTGATAACCCCATGACATTTTGGTTGCTGATTTCTCTCTGCTAAGCAAAACTGTTATTTTGCATTCAGCAGCTTCATAAAATTAGCCCCAGACATCTTTAGTTGACAGAGATATCTTGAATGTCAGTGACCTCAGCCCTAGTGAAGGAGCTTTTATAAACTTCACCTCCTTGAACATCCAGTCCTTTTGAGGTCATGGTGACTGTAATCCTATCTTCTTAAACCCAAGGCAGGCTCCACATCTGGCTGCATTGCCAGATATTTTAAAGGGAAGATTCTACAATTTGATTATTCACAAGAATTCATATGAAATTCTCCAATCAGTTTCTCAAAGTATCAAAATAACAAAAGTGACATTACCGTACACTGAAAGATGCCTCCATTTAAACTAAAAGGTTATTAATAAAATAACACTTCAATTTTTCTGATTGAATTTTAATCATATGTGTCAATTTGATCACATTATGTGTTTACCAAAATATTGAAATGAAGATTTGGGATTTGACAGGGGAAAACAACGTTTTTAGTGGATTATAAACATAACTGTTTTTCTTTTAAAATGTTCATCTGTTCAAAAATCAAAACAAAACTCCAGTTTTGTTGAGATTTTTCAAACTTTTCAACAGATGAAATTTACTTTTAACTTACACAAAATGTCCACCATAATTTGGAATTATGATTACTACAAAGGCCCATACAATTTCATTATTCTGCACTTATATTTTCTTAGAGTTGAATATACATGTAAAATGCTGCTTGGTATTACAGGTTACCAGCCCGGATGCTAAGTCTGATAAGGTTTGTCTTAAAATGATTGCTGCCAAACAGCTTAAATACACAAACCTGGCAACAGTCTGAACCTTTCCTTTAAAAGCATCTTGAAATAGTTGTAAATGTCTGAATTGGAGAATTCCTGGATAGCACTCTCACAGCTCACTACAGACTCTAGAGAATCAACAGTACTCCTTCTCCAGGTGCTGTGTCCTATTGATCTTTATTGCATACGGATGTTTATTTGTTCTGGGGTTCAATGTCTTTAAGTCTAATGTCATTGATTCTTTTGATAACCTCTCAAGTATTTCCTTTCCCTTTTATCTTTTGACAGTTTGGTAGAAAGAAATGTCCACGCTCCATTTGAGAGTGTGGGAACAAGACATGGTAAACATGTTAAAGAGTTTCTTATACCGGCGATAAACTTTCTCTTTAAGCAGAATTACAGCTGGTTAGTTCAACAGTGAGAATCAATTAAAGTAACCCATTTTGGGTGGTGAGGGCAGTATTACAATTCACCAAGTAGTACATGTAGTGGAGATTGGTACTAGTCACTAGTCAGTATCCTGTAAGGATATCATTAGGTTCATGTAAATCCAGTTTGCTGTGTAGCTCCATTTGCAAGTTACAAAGTATTAATTGCTAAAGTGACTGCCCAAACTTAATCATGTTAAAGACTCTAAAACTGATTAGCAAGTAAGAACAACGTGGCACTTACTGAGGGCCTCAAAGCTACTACTAAGGGAATGTGATGTAGTCTTCCATAACAGAACATCAACAAGATGTGTTCATTTCAGATATTATGAAAACTTGTCTTACCTGAACATCGACACATCTATTCACATAAAAATGCATTGCACAATTTTTTCAACATGATTATGCAAGTATGTAGGACTGACAATGAATACACATTTGTTTTACTTTCATTTAAGCAAAGACTCACTTACCTAGATTGTTGAAGTTGTTGTAAGATGAAACATCAGTGAAGCAGACGAAGAAAGAGGTTGGATATGAAATAAAAAGGAAAAATGGAAAACAAACTTTATTAAAACCATAATTCATATGAAAAATTGGGAGTTCACTTAAAGTGGAAAGGCGCAACACTGAATTGGGTTTGTAAGGGGAAGGAAAATCTGTTTCACCACTAAAGAAAAAACTGTTAAATGTTTAAGCTAATCTTAAGGTGCTGCATTTGTGGCATTCATAAGCAATAATAAGAGACTTGTACTTAAGTAAGTTTAAAGATTTACTATTTATACAACTAATGTAGACATTTTTTATGAACTCTTGCAAGTTGATAAACTCAGAATGCAGCAGTAAAGCAGTAAGATTTCAGGTCAGCAGATCTTATGCAAGCCATGGCTTTTAAGAACTAAAAAGAGGCGGACATAACTTGGCTGTTTGATATAGTAGAGGTCAGAGCAATTATACTGTAGTGGTGGCTGTTATTCTGCAGGTGGGACTTGTTTCTCTCTCTTTCAGCATGTTAAGTAAGCAATTATTGACCTGTTGAAAACTTACTTGATAATTGTGCTGTAAATGGGGACACTGCTGGGGATGTTTAGTCTGGCTACAGGGTAATGGAGGTGGTGCTTTGGGCACCAGTTAGGGGAACCTTGGCGGTGTGTTTTGGAAAACTTTAGAGTCAAAGTTGTTTTGGGGGGTTTTGTTTGTTTTGTTATGTTTTGTTTTGTTGTTGTTGTTGTTGTTTTTTTTGTTTTTTTTGGGGAGGGGCTGTCTTTGTTTCAGAAACAAATTTACAAAACTAATTCTATTTTGTGTTATACAAACTTAAAGTAAACATTTCACATCCCATGCTATAATTTTATCCAAAATTTAAAAATCACAATTGTATTGTTATTGTTATTTATTTATTTATTTATTTTTTTTTTTTTTGGGGGGGGGGTGAACCAAATATTTTGAGGTCAATTGAAGTTAAGGACATAATATGCCCTGTTCACAATACTGAGCCAATTCCCAGGAACCCCCCCCCCCCCCCCCGCAGGAAATTCTCTGGGGAATTTTACCTCACGCCACGCCATGTTTGTTTCACACATGATTCAATTTTTCTCAGGAAAAATGCCCACTCAAAATGTTAACCCCTGGGCTACCTGGCTTAACCCTACCCCCAAGCAGGCTAGCTATTTCCTGGAAATGGCCTTTTCCTGAAAGTTTGCAAAGGTTAACAATTCAAGTATGAACAAGTCAAATAAATTTTCCTCTAAATTTCCTGGGAAACTTGTGTCGTGTGAAGGAGGCAATAGTGTTTTTAAACAGAAGTAGGTGTTTTTCAAAGAGAACTGGCTAGTAAAAATGCTTGAACCGACAATTCAAAAATCCAATCGAGAGCTCTGAAGCACCTAAATAATGCAGAGATATTCTTCCAACCGAAATAGTTTGTTTGTACATCTCCAGTTGTAGCATTAGTTGAGCTTAATTCACAACACATCTGCTATTGTAATACCATTGTGTTACCATTAATCTCCCTGCTCTTTCTTCTCAAATCCCTCCTTTTCTCTGCCTGTTGATTTGTCTACGTTCCACGCAAGATTATCTCTCCTAACTGGTAGGCGGACATCTTAAAAGTTCTAACCAAATGGATTCATTATCGGTGATCTTTGTCAGCTAACACCGACACACCATTGTTGGGCAATCCTTTGATGGTATTTAGCTATGCCGCTGGAGTGTCCTGATGTTGTAAACAACATTTAGAGAACCACAAAGGTGGTATTCAGCAAAAGTGTTGCTTTTACCCCCAATCTTTGTTCACTAAGAAGTAAAACCCAAGTAGAAACTGTTATGGGAGTGTTGAGTACATCATTGTTTGATAAGAATTGCCTTACAGAACACAATTTCCCACAAACAAAAATAAAAGGTTAGATTATCTATAACCGTTAGAGCCCCTGTTATTTCATCCAAGTGTTCACAACAAGTGAGAAAGAAAGACTTCTTAGGGACATTCTCTTTGAAAGTCCTTGGTAATTTAAACAGTAGTCTGCTGGTCAGTTAAAACTCCCGAGGACCTCTTGAAAAAGCTCTCCATGCAGTTCTGCTGGCTACATTCATTGTTTCCCACAGCTTCATGCAAATTATTGACTCACAAATGCTTCAAAACCAAATATCCCAATGTTTAAAGGAAACCCTTATATGTACAGCCATGAAAAAGCTGAGGGAAGTGGTGACACAGCAAACTAACTGGTCCTTCTGGCGAGCCATACAAATGACAAGCAAACCCTTACACTGATAAAAAAATAACGATCCATCTAATTAAGTACCGTTATAAAGTTACTTTGAAATTTTCTCAAATTTGGAACGAGATTGTGAAGGCCCACATAAAACTATCCAAGTATGTACAATTGGAATGCTTGCAAAGAATATTTGACAGGACACAAACTAAACATTGAGTTTTTGTACAGTTTGGTGTATACTATTGCCAAGTGTCTTTACAAAAAAGTGTGATTGTATGCTCAGTTAAAAACCAAGACATGGTTGTTGCACTGCAGGCTGACTCAGTGCCTTTATGTTAAACAAGCAACTATTTGAATGATTCTAAAAGAGTAGTCAATTTGAGACTTGTAAACAGAAAGCGAGGACCCAACTAGGGTGGAGTATGTGAAGGTCTGTGGTGAGACCTCATAAACCTCAAATCAATTAAACCGTTCAGTGGATAATCAGGGCTCAATTTGAGCTCATTTTGTGGTGGCAGGACAAGGTGGTTGAATCTCACGTCCTAACCTATGACCAGCTTCAGAAGAATCCCTTTTTGACTCTCTGTTTCTACCCAAACATGCAGACATGAAAGGAGCCAATGATGATGTCTGGGGCGATATGTGGTTAATTTGTTTTTCCCCTTTGGCTAGATGGGACAATGGACAAAAGTACCGGCTGGTTATAAGGGAGGGTACAACACTGGTAACCACATGATTTTGAAATTATCAAATTAGTAGTTGAGAGCTCGCAGGTGGTAAAGTTTGTGTGGATAGGTCATCCTAATCATAGAGGTTTCTGACCAAGTATATCATTTTTTGTGCTCTGCTGTAAAAAGTGGCTGACCAGATTCAAATAAAGCTAATAGTGCCTAGCACATTACAAATCATGTAAAAAATCAAAATGGTAGGGTACCAGCAAAACTGCCATAGAATGTCGGTATTTAACTAAAAACATGAAATGTTCCAGATACATGATAGTCTGGGAGCCCAACCAGGGTTAATCATACTTTTGAGTGCAAAAGGTTTAAAGTGTGGGATAGGGGTTACCGAGACAGCAACAAAATGGGAATTCTTAAATGTACCGAGTGGTAAATTGAGAGGAGGGGGGGGGGGGCATAACATTTCCAACATTTTGAATTTATTAACATTCTTGAGTGCAAGCAAACTTTCTTCATGGATTGAAAGTTGATTATGCAGGCCAACTTGTAGGATTTCCATACTAGAGAAGAACATTTTGCTGCTAAGCCCAATTAAGAAGCCATTTAATTAGCATTAATTACATGTTTAATCATAATAATGAGTGCAATTTGCACATACCGGGTTGTAGGAATAAATTCTCTGCTTCAATGATGCCATCCCAACTTAAAATAGGATCAAGAAATAGCATCTCACCCCCAAGAGAGGTACCCAAACCCAACATTTCCCATCATTTCAAACATGTCCTTGCATCCACAATGTCCATGTGCAGTATCAATACTTATAGAGACATCTACATCCAGCAATCTCTCCCCCAAGACCCTCAGAAGAGTCTGCAAACTGTTGACAACTCTGGACAGCCTCTCCAATGTATTACAAATAGATGAGTGCTATATCATCAGAAGAAGGCATCAGCCTGGGAATTCTGCAAAGAGATACCTCTCACAAACCCTGACACTGAACGATTAAAGGGGATGACTGTTCAATGTGGGGTTTGCTTTTTCAATTCTCTGGTCTTCAAAATATCAAGCCTACAACTATCCCCAAATAAAGCCCTACCTGCAATTATGCTTTGACTACTTTACAAAACAATAAATCTTGACAGGTTTGTGGTTTGAGGAAAGTTATAAGTTGCATCTGACCAGGGTCCAATTTCATGGCTCTGCTTACCGCGAATTAGCGCTTATCAGGCCCTGTAAAGTACATACCTATTGGGCTGTAAGCATGGAATTTCCCAGTAAGCGCAGGGATGAAATTGGGCCCTGCTTGTGTGATACAAAAAACTACAATTTGGCCAAGTGGTCAAGGTAATTAGGGTACTCTAAACAAACATCTCATGGATTAATTAGTGCTTGCAAAAGTATCACATGTATTCTAGTCTGAAACAGGCTAATGTGGCCATTGTCATTCAAAGGAACACAACCAACAATGCCCTGTTTGCAAACCTTGTTATCAATTGTTTATTTGATTGATTGGGTCATGGCAAAATCTGCCAAAGTAACCCCTTTGAAATATTCATTCAGAAACCAAGTTGATCATAAATGATACATGGTGTAGGAAGCTTTATCTCCACATTCCCTTTAAACTCTAAATGATCGGTTTTCCTCCTCTCTGTGGGACAGCACACATTTCCAGTGAAGTACAACACTTTGGGTCAAGCAACAAATAATCATTAAGAATTCTGTTGTCTCCCTCTAGCATTGAATGATGGACAACAAGTGTTGGGTTGATAAGCGGAGACTAGTAAGTTATATTCTAGACCCCAGTGGACACATCTGAGTTCTGGGCCTAATGGCTGCTGGATGTCACTGCACTGCACATTCAGTCATTAAAATCATCCCAGAGGAGCATGGACAGCTGGATGATTAGAGCAGTTCAATCCAGTTCAGCTCCATTTAGTACAGTTGCTGGTTGTTGGTATGGAATCTCAGTCATGTAGGCAAAGGGACAAACAGTATGTAGGCAATTAGGTCCAACACACACAGGTTCCTCTTGCAGTGATGAGCGAATCAAAATAACAAGCTCCGTTTTTTGTCCAGCTGTAGATACAGAGTTATCTGGGTGTTCTGTGGCTTCCAGTAGTTCACTGATCACCCCAGGTCTAAAAACTGACAATAATTGTGTCATTTGTACTTCTGGGCACACAATTTCCAAATCTCTGTTGATGCAACAGACAGTTTTCTCCTCAGTGATTTTGTTTTTCTTTCTTTTTTCGTATTAGTTCTTTATAGCTGTTACATTTTATTAAAGCTGCTGAAAAAAAACCTACAGGTTTTGATACAAAAAACTGTCACAATCCTAGAATCTGTGGGTAATACATGTAAAATTCATCCAATCTGAGCGTTCAAACACAGAATCAATATGCGGATGCCAAAAACAAAACCTCCAAACCCAAGTACATCCCACAGCACTCAAGATTTATGGCTCAACCCCAACCCTATTGCACCTATTTTTTGTCCCGTAAAACAGAGAAACATCTATAGGGGAAAGGACTCAAAACACTTGCTTATACGAAAAACACCTATATCATTAATATGGCACGTTCCCTCCGGCTAGTGGTCCATTTGAAACAATTTACGAGTTGTCCTGAGAACGAAACAAAAATTGAAATGAAACGGGGGATTCCAGCGGGATTGCAGTTTGTTTCCTGTGGGTTGAATTCTTCTTTACTCAGTAGGCACACCTGGACTCTGTCACACTTCCCAACAATGGAATGAAATAGTGCTGCCAAATGTGTACAAGCAAAATGGGTGTTTTGTTGAGAAAAGTATTTTCTTTTTAACATTACTTTTACTGTTATAAATTTTTATTTTGCTAATAATTAAATATGATTTTTAAATTATTTTTAAGAGGGTGGAAACCTGAAGATTTAGAAGTAGGCCTACTGCTTTAACAGTACTGTTAGCTCTGGAAAGCCAATTTGACCTTAAGTTGTATGTTATAAATAACACCCCAAAACATAAGGTTTTCGATCCCCATGTGAGGAACTGTTTATAACTTTTGCTGGATTCTTTAAGAAAGCAAAATGACAGACTCTGACATTCATGAGCCTAATTTCTGCAGATAAAGAGCCTGCACTTGGTTTGTCTTGAAAAACCTACACACCCAGAGTTGTTGTCGCCCCATTTTTTTTAGGTCTATCAGACCATAGAGCAAGGCCAGACCAAACACTGGTAAACTCTTTGCCCCTGATAGGACCACGGACACAGTTTAGGATTTAGATCAAGGAGCCCTTTAAATTGGGCAACCAGACCACTATTCCCCCATGGGTCTCATTTAGGACTACAACCTGTACAGTATCTGCTTAATCTCTTATGCACTACCATGGCGTGGCTACACTATTAGTAATACAAATAATACTGTCCAGTAACCATTTGGGAAATATGGCTCTCTATTTTTCAAAACAAATTTTAGGGGGTGGTGGTCAATTTTGAAAAGGAAAAAAAGTACACATCAGATGTTGATGGAGAGGTTGAGGTCAATGGGGCTTGAGCTGGGTTTTTCAACAATTCAAAGAATCAATCTGTTAAGTTCTTTATAGAGAGTTCACTAATACAAATACAAGTTGTACCTGCAACAAGGTACAATATTTTGAAGGAGAAAAAAACAACAGACCATGCCACAGTTATACCACAATTAATACAAAGTAAGTTACAAGTACAGTCACAACTTTCACCCTAGGCTGGCAAATTATAAATACAAGAATTCTGCTATTCTAAATGCAACTGCATTTGTCAAAGTGTAATGCACTTTCAATAGGCAAACCAAACTAAACAAGTACGGCTAAAGTACACTTCACACCAAGGAGTCATAAATAGATAGACCATACCTCTTGTCTGGAGTAAACACTCCAACACCATCCAATGGTGTCAAACCCAACAAGTAACGACCTAATGTGTTTGCTGAACATAACCAGTCACTGATATCGAACCTTTGAGTCAGCCGATCCCAAAACACCACCTGAGCTAACTAAAAAGAAGCCACTACCCTTCCTTACACTTAAAGTTTATATGTAACACTTTGGCCTGGTAATCAACGGAGTGATGTAAATATGTAAACCCTGGCAATCAGTTCTCATGAGAATTTGGATGAAAGTGCCGCATAAGGAGTGCCGCTTAAACAATGCAGTGTTTAGCCGCTGCGGTGATTAGTCCATGTTTGGGGATGTGCATACAGCTATGTTTACAATTAGAAGATTAATGCATGGCGCGGCATGACTTTAAAAGAGTGTGTTACATACACCGGCTCTTCCAAGCGCAACTCAGCAGTGATTCCGAAAAAACACAATGAGCTGAGCTGCTCTGTCCACATTCAGCAACTGTATAAACACATGATGAACATCAAACCCATGTTCTTTTCACTGTTGTCTATTTAAGGGGTAAGCGTACTCCCTTGTAGTATGCCGCAGCCCTGTGGTTGTGCTTGATGGCCTACCCTAGCTGCAGCTATTAGCAACTGCTTGCCTTAATGGCTGATGGAAATGTCATTAGGGTCGGCTATATCAGCAGCTGATTAACGCTCAAGTGTAAATTGCTTTTTATCTGGGGGTGGATGGTAGTCCAAGCATTCATACAACACGCTGACAAATCCTGCATTACAGAAGCAAATATGATGACAAATGCCTTGAGCATGTGGGAAATCGCACAGGATGTATGTAAATTATTCTTTATTGAAAATCACTTCAACAGTTGAAAAAGTTCTCAAAGAAATCTATACAGAATCAACTTTAAGGGGGTATTTTGTAACATCAAACAGAGAAAAAAGTGGCTCATCCTTTGACCATGAGAGATTTTTCAAGGAAAAACTGAATAAAATTCA
Organism: Pisaster brevispinus; assembly: GCA_023634235.1. Taxonomy (NCBI): domain Eukaryota; kingdom Metazoa; phylum Echinodermata; class Asteroidea; order Forcipulatida; family Asteriidae; genus Pisaster; species Pisaster brevispinus. The sequence goes on from JAMKCF010000004.1 coordinate 18,600,519, forward strand.
TCTAGTATTAATGATCTTTATCATTATAAATGTAAAGTTTACCATATCATCAGAGAATATTTTTGACTATGCATATCATTTTAACAAGGTGTTCTTTTCAACAACAACAATTTAAAAGTCTCAAGTGATGGAAATATCAGAGTAAAGGAATGTGAATCATTTACTGACAGCTGGATTTGAGTCCTAAAAGGGAACCGCACAAAACAATCAACAGGTAGAATTTCAACAAAGAATGACCCTGAGATGAGTTGACATAGATGAGTGTCCAGACCACAGGGTCTAGTGATCCCACAACTCAGCATGGCCGACCAATCAAACAAATTCAATTTGTTCCTTAAATCAACAAATGACAAAATTACTTGCTGACCTCCAACAACTTTTGAGGGCGGTTGAAATGATTTGGACTTGACACTGGGGGTTAACCTCCTCAGCTGGATCAGGGCCCTCTTCCATGATGAGGGTAACGGAGAGAGTGTTTCCTGACAGTGAAGGAGACTGGTACCCTATCTTTACCCCTACAGGTGAGTATATTTGAGATGCAGGCTGTATGTGGACCATCCATGAATTGGATTGGTTGGCGAGAGAAAGGGCAGTAAGGCTTACATGAGAAAAACAAAAAATCCAGGCCCTGGGGGAGTAGGGGGAGGGGCCGGTGCCGGATTAGTCCTCTAGGCCCAAAGAACCAGTTTCTGTAGGCCCTAGGCACCAGTGTTCCATAGGCCCTAGGCACCAGTGTTACATTGGCCTTAGGAACCAACTTCCGTAGGCCCTAGGCACCAGTGATACATTGGCCTTAGAAACCAACTTCCGTAGGCCCTAGGCACCAGGGCCAATTTCATGGACTTTATTACAATGTACAATGTATGTAAAACATGTTTTGAGGTTTGCGGTCCGAATATGAAGTTTTCCCAAAAGTCAAGAGAGATGCTGTTAGAATTTTAAAAACAATCTGTGTGTGTATGTCTGCGTGAGTACTTGCTCTGTTGTATTTTCATAGGCTTTAAATTTTGTCGGCCAGCAATTATTTGGTTGGCTCTAAGCACAGTGCATACTGAGCCTGTTGGATGATCCAGCCCTGGTAGAGGCTTCACAACTTCACCCACAACCTGAAACACAAAACTTCACAATATTAAGATAAACTTGAAAGCTTGATATTCATGTTTTACAAAGAGCTCAAGTTGAATCTCAGTGTTGTTTTTAAACATGTTCCCAGCAAAATGTAGAAAAGTTTTGCAACAGTTCACTCTCTTCTCTCAAACTCTAGTAGTAAGACCATTATTGTAAGACCAAACCAGACATCTCAGGAAGACCTAACTTTCCTGATTCAATTCACAGAATTAATGGGCAGCAAATGTTTGAGAGTAATCGATTTTGAGCCAGGGTCTTTAATTCTTTCAATACCCACTGGTCACAAGAGGGTTGAAAGTCTTCTGATAATGCGTCCACATCACAAGGGAGTACTCAGGAGCAGTTTCTTGCAGACAGAAGGTCTGGGAGTCACTTGCCTTCTCAGTGACCCAAGAAAAACATTTGTATCTTTCAAGACTTCATATCAAAGTCAATTTCAAGATTTTCCTCTAAACCTTTCATAACCTCAACTAATTATTCCCAGTTTCCCTGCACTCCCGCTGAAAAAATCCTAGCACTAATTTTATCTTGATTCTACTATAGTTTGAACTTAGGCCCCTCATTTACTTATTATGATTACAAGAGGCTATGGGTATTGCAGAGAAAAAAAATAAGTTTACTAATGCAAGGACAATCTAACAATCTTGAGAAATACTTGACAAAGAAGCGCTTTAAATATTCAAGAAAAAAGTAAAATTCTGTTCAATGGACCTTATGCATTGACATCGTCAAGCCGCCTTCTTAGAGGTAAAACAATGATGACCCAAGAAGTTCCCATAACTATCACTGTGCATGTATAAATTCATATAACTGGGTGGTTCAAACTTACTCTTCAAAGCCTGAGCTGAAACCTATAATTAAAACATTTAAGTTGAAAACCAAAACAAACATTCCTGGAGAAACTTCTTTGCTTTAATACGTGTAGCGCATGTACATGAGACTTGATGTTAAAATGTTGTTTGGATGTCTGCCTCTGTGCAGAGCTTGAATGACTTCCGTGTCCCACAGGGGATATTCTGGGCTTTGGGTAGTAGATGAAAACTCACTTAACAGCAGTGAACCCAAAACGAATTCTCACTATCTCAAATTCAGCTCATGCCTGCAGGCAATGTCTTGACTTCAATGCTCCTGGGAGAGCATCTAGCTACAGAGAGAGGAAAGGAATGGGATCTGGCATGTCACCAACAACCATTAGATCATAAGACCATGGATAGACACAATGCTTGGAAACACAAACTATCCCTGGCACAGCCTCCTGTTATATACTGCCATCCAGAACTTCAAGTAAAAAGCTGCTCCACTTTGATTGGACCATGGAGAGTAAATTTGAATAATGATTATTCATTTTTAAGGAACAGCATATTGTAACTCACGTTATGTTACCTAGTTAGATATATTCTAATCAGTTGAAATGGTATTGTCTTGGCATACAAAATGTTACAGAAAATCCTATTTTTAAAGATTGACATTTTTTAAAAGACGACCAGCTTGTGAGATTCTGAAGGGCTTTAATATTTTCTAGTGTCACTATGCAAAATTTGTGTATCATTTTTGGTAAATAAATACTCTTGAAAATCAACATGTTTATCATGCCAGCTAACTTTTGATAGACCTCTAACACACTGCAGCCACTTTTGTCTGACAACTTGTATGTCAACCAACAATAATAGTTCAAATGCAAGTTCATTTATGGAACCATTTTGGCATCCTTTTGTTTGGGAAAAATAAAAAGGAAAAAAAAACCGAGGCAGCTGCACTTTATTATTATACACTCTACACTGTAACATTTGTTACTGACGGTACCAGTACTTGTTTGTTTTGTTTTAGAGTAAATGCACCCATGATGCATCACTGTACATTAGTTTTTAATGGAAGGGTGTTGAAACAACTCCTAACTAAATAATTATCGTCCGAATGTTTTCACTCACAAAGCTGTCACCATTTTGTAAACCGGTAACCAACACCCAGGCCCCGCAACCACAGCTCCAATGTCTTGAGACCGGTACCCCACTTCAAGAATTCTAGCTGAGGGCTATTTATTCCTGTCCGCACTACAGGGAGAAAGTCTTTAGTTATGTCAGTTATGCGTAATATTAACTCATTGTTATGATGACTGTGACATCAGGTTGAACTTGAACTCTGTTTGAACAGTAACTGTAATTTTGTTGGGGAAAAACTGTGCAATAAGTGGAGCAGCAGCCAAGCATACTGCTAAAACTGATTTAATTGTGTTAGTGGGGGTGTCTACTTTAACAAATGGCATCCAGGGGTTTTGACAGAGCAAAGACATCCTCGCTTTACTTTCATTATTTTTGAAAACAAATGAAATAGTTTCCTAAAAGGAAACTATTTTAATTGGCATGTCACATTGATATTTTCTTGAAAATTGTAGTACTCAAAGCTCCTTTCTGGCATAAATCCTTCAGAAAATAACACAAGTAACTTGTGGATAGCACTGGTCTAACAATCAATGCATATAAACATTAAATTGCTTCAAAAATGTGTATGAGTTAAGACTTCACAAACAAGTTTGGCTAATAGTGAACTGTGCTGTAGACCTCAGCCTCATTCCCATGGGCAGTGCACCGTCCCTCTCATCACTAACCCCTGGAAGGGAGACAGTGACAAACAACTTTGATTAGCTCCCTAAAGTGAATGCTTTGCACACATGTTGTTGAAAACATTCAAGTGTTTGAAGGGCGCAATTACACCTATTAGATCAATGTTTTTATGCACACTTGCATACAGTTTGACGTCACAAAAGAATGACAGGGAAACAGCTGCTCTATGACCTGATACCTCTTTTGTTGGCTACCATGCTTGAACATTAAATTACACAATTCCAGGGGTCATTATCAAAATAGATACATCCCTGAGAATGAGTTTGTAACTACCTTCATCATCGAACCATCATGTAATGTTCCCAATGTGCAAACAAGCAATGATGAATGCCGATTTTCATTACATTACAAAGGGGCCTGATTAGTTTCCCTTCCAGCCTGTTTGGTTATATTTATTTGAATGATAGAAAACCAAGATGGCTGCATGATCAAGTCTATACCAATCATTCAATCAAGAAACTCAAGATCCAACCACTAGAAGGGTGATATAGAAGCATGCTTTAGTACATTACATCATACAGCAACAGCATAACACTGTATGTAAACTAAATAGTTCAACACCTTGGTGTGGACAGTCTGTAGTAAACTTGTAGTTCATTTGATCAATTTTAAAATGTTACAGATGCACAGGGCATTTTACTGTCATGGTTTGGTCTTGTTGCTCAAGGAAAAACTCTAATTAGTAAAAAGAACAAAACTAAAACAGGGAAATATGAGTGTACACTTTCCATCAATGTTAAAAATGAACAGCCTGTTCACATTTTACTCTGTTTGCAAACAACAAACAGAGTGACAGAGGCACTAGGATATTTTCTTCGACATCAATGGGTGTTGTTTTTATACACACATAGCTGGCTTCCTAACGATATGCTCGTTTCTTCAGGTAATGCTTGTTGGAGTCCACCCCCCTTTAAGCTCCAGCTAAGCATCCTGCATTCCTTCAAGAACCCTACTGCTTTGAGAAACCATCTCACTATATTCAGTTTCCAAGTAGTATTTTCATTTCAAATTCTTAATGCAATATTTATCTAGACCCAAGGCTCTGGGGTTATTTTTAGAGGGGAACCGTTGCTTCTTCTTTTTGTTCTCAGGGCAAAACCTCTTAAGTACAGGACGGTGGTTGCATGCGCTGTAAGGTTTGGTCATTATCATCTGTACATATCTGAAGGATAGGTTTGTTTCATGTGCAACTACAGCAAGGTATATCTAGCACTAGGAGAAAAGGAAAAGTGTGTATTTGTGTAATTTAAAACCTCAACATCATTTGAGATGTAATACTACTTACAGAGTTATTATGTTCACCTTGGAGGCAATGTGACATAGAACAATCCACAAAAAGATCCTAAGGGGGTAAAGATTTAAAACAGACTTCCAGAAGAAACCATGAAAACCTCAAATAATCCATCAAAGACACAGGGAAATCACCAAAACAAAAAACCTGTAAATAAAACAGAAGATTTCAAGGAGCTTTCCAAATAAAAAACAACTTCAAAACTCTATAATAAATGAAAATCAAGTCCTAACAAAATCAAAATGTAAGAACATACAATCATCCCAAAAGGATTCCAGCAAATCTGATATATCCCTATGGAGATCAAAAATGTTCCAACATCCAAGGGAAATTATTCCCAAGGAAATAACAAGATAACAACAAGATCCCATGGAAACCAAACCCGAAGGAAATCCAAAATAAGATCTTTGGGAAATCAATAAATACAGGAAATATGACCAGAGGGACAGGGTGGGCAATCCTTGCTGGTTATGTCATTGTTTGCACAGTTGTGATTTGACAGCAGGTAGAGGGGCTTGTATGTAAACATGGGCCTGGCTCACGCTGGGTGTCAGGACATGTGGGGGTCTATTTGGGCACTTTGGATGTTTGCTGGAGAACAAACAGGAGAAAAACACATCACCACCACAGTGTAAAGAAACCAAAGTGTGGAACAAGAATGTGTATGACATTGTGTAGAACAATCAACACATTAAGTTTTGAAAGTTTCATCACACAAAACTAAATAACTTGTTTGTCTTGTGTTTTTTAAGGACCCCGATGGAAATAAGCCGTTTTTTAAATCAGCTTTTTGGGCTATCCTTGGCTTTTAATCAGTATCAATGTTATGTATTTCCTCTATATGCTTGATTTTAATGCCGAATAACATAATAATAATAATAATAAATAATAACTAGTTGTTATATAGAGATTTATCAACGGGCGTCACAAAGCGCTTGTTATTGTTTTTAGACAGGTTTTTGAACTCTTACAAATATGAGACCCACTAATGTAGCACCTTACAGGGTGCTGCAGCGCATTCAGCATCCACTGCCAGAAACCCCAGGCAAACCCCTTCACTGAGCAATAAGTGTAACTGTGTTCTTTTATGTGCATTACACAACACAGGACCTACTGAACGACGAACCAATAAGGGTTAAGTGTCTTCGTTACTTAAGGAAACAAGTGTCAAGACCAGGACTTGAACCCACCCTCTGCTGATCAGAAACACCAGAGCTTGAGTCCAGTGCACTTGACCACTCGGCCAAGACACGCCATGCTAGTACAATGTGGGCAACTGCATCTTGAACAGAAATTGACCTGTATCAGAGGATCAATGTTTGAACTGAACTACAAATTGAAAAATTGGATGAAAGAAAGAAATTATTCTAAGCTACCGAATTGTTTTTTGTATAGGCCCCCCTAATGTATAAACTTCAGGTAAACTACTGGAAGATTGATATATGTGTAGGCCTTTATAGTTTATACATGTTTGCATGGATGCAAAGTTTGGCATCTTAGTAAAAAAAAAGAGTACCCTGAAAAGTATACAAGTCACCTGTACGGATTTATTCTGTAGGCCTCATACTAGCCAAGACTGGTCACAACTTAATTGCGGAGGTTTCCCTGGCTTTATTTCTGTTCCGCTCTCTCTTCCTGTCATCACATCATAACCACAACGTCACAAACACTTAAACTTGACAAAATTCACAAATTGGCAACCACAATAAATTTCACACCATTTTTCTTAGTTTTGTCAACTCTTGGAAGAGTTCTGTTTCTTTAATCACTCCAAGAGTTTACTAAAAAAGCACTGTCTAACAACAAATTCAAGCAATTTCCTTAACAATGCATTACATCGACCTTGAATTTAAAGGGAACAATTTTTCAGCTAACCCTAAATGACAGGAAAAGAATTACTTCTGCAGTAACACCCAGAGGTGTGTCCCTAGGTAACAAAATATCTTGCGATTCGCTACACGTATTATAACATCTGAAAAGTGCCAACATAAACAGTCCATGTTACAGGGAGACCATCCAAGTAGAAGGTATAGGCCTTGGTCAGACAAAACATGCGGCTCCTTTGAATGATGTCATTGAATCCGGATGTATAGAGACACATCTATTGTTAGGGGAACATTGCATCAACTGTCCCAAGAAACAAACTGCAACCCCAAAGATGGGATAGTGGTACCAAATTGCTCTCTTGTATACTATATACCAGGAAAAAGTGATCCTCTTCGTTTAAGGGTAAACAGTGACACAACCTTCAGCAGAACAGCGTGTAGCTTTTGTGTTTTCCTCTCTCCTTGATCAAAACTGCTGGACTTTGTTTTGGCTTGTTGAAATTGCCATGGTAGCGAGGGGCCTTGAATCTAACTGTTTTGGGAATGGTTACCATTCACCAAGAGGACCTTTTTACCACAGAACAATACTTTGCAAAACAGATTACATGTGTTCATTTCCTGTGCCTTCAGACTCACAACACCTGAAACCTCAACAAAAATGAAACTAGCATTAGCTTGTCACGCTTATTGTCAGTACTACAAACAAAGGAGAAAACAAACAATGTGCCCCCCCCCCCCACGCAAAAAGGGGACAAGAAGGTGCTACAGTGACTTTAAGGAGAGATCCATTGTTGGTGCTTGGATGGGTAGAATATGATTCATGATGTTATTATGACTCTGTTTCATGAGAAGCTGTCACCATAATGATGATGTGTCTTTTTTACTAGCGAGTCCAAGCAACATGCTGTCAGACTGTCCGTCATCACGGTCAAATTTTCATTATGAAAAGATCATCCCACAATATCTAGATTGCAAAAATGTTCTTAGACTACGTCCAGAGGCAGACTGTGAACTGTTCCACTGACAAAGCATTAACAAAATATTGCCCCAGTTTTGTGGAAGTTTCTACAGACACTAAATTAGGTCAGCTCCCTGTTCAGTAATTATTTGGGTTAGTGGGTGCTCTATTTGACCCACCCCTGACCTCCCTGTCATTTCAACCTCACTTGACACATCTGGTTTTCTCAATGCAGCTCAGAAAGGAAGTGAAAACTCAACCAATTTGGACAAAATGGACAGAGGGGAAGAAATTTACCACGTTTGATTATTTAGGGCATTAAATCTGTCAATCTGTTTGAAAAACTTCCAATTGACAAGTTCACCTCAATGTTACAAAAGTGACAGAAAACTCACTCACAGTGATGTGGGTATATCCTTTTGATTGGATCCATTCTTAAAAACCTTGTAATCAAACTTCACAACAACACAAATAGAGTAATGCTATACTCGCCCAAATCTAGTTTGTGAAAGACCTCGGTGGTTGACAGGAGAAAAAAGGCATGACAATGAACAATTATGAATGAGAATTTTGAAAAGGCACACAGAGTAGGAAAGCAAAGTTCTTTCCCTGATCAGAGATTTGAAATCACTTAGAGAATGGATACTAAATTGGATTGTATACGGTTTTGTTTTCTTGTTGATTAACTTGTTTGTTTTAAACTCCCATAAGGAAAAAACAAACATTCCAAGATTAAGTTTTATGACCATTATTAATCAAGAAATGTAATAAATAGTTTTAAAACAACAGCTGGAATCTCAACTTTCCAAATTGATACGGAAAAAAAATGGACAAATCAACTGTAATCCAGTCATCTTTGTTTCTTCTGTTGTTAAGTGGAGAGGGTGCAAGTATGGTCATGGTAAGGCTGGCTGGGGTGACTCATAGACCATAACCACCTTTGTTTTGGTATTGACTGAGTGGATTGATGATCACTAGGGGAGTTATCAGGAAACCACTGGGCAGTATGTGACAGACAGCTGACACAATACTTGATGCAATACAAGCAATGGCCTCATCTAAAAGATGATAGTATTATTAATGGTTGGTAACTCCCCCGTCTGAAACACAGCTGCGTTGTTGGGCATTGGACTGCACATTGAGGGCAGTGTACTCAGGAAGATTTACACATGAAAAAAAAAAAAAAAAAAAAGCTCCAAGACTGGACTGAAATTCTAAATGAGGTAAGCAACAGTGGAAACTGGCATGAATAAGGGAAAATCAGACAAAATTATGATGACACGGATTTAAATCCACTGGGTATTTGAGAATAATTGCCAATGAAAACTGAGATGCACACCAAGCCCCGTCATGCATCACCCATCACTGGAAAGAGGTTGAGTGCCGAGTAATTTCAAGGATGACTTCTGAAGACATCTTGACTCGCTGGTCATGAGTCAGTTGCACAATGACTCAACTTGATGTGATTCATAGCCATAAAATAACTTGACTCACGTGACAAGACTTGAGAGTCTTTGCCCCGTAGACCTCTCACAAATCGGAGTTGACGAAGGGTTTAGCTTCTACAGCGAGTCTTCGCGTCAGCTTTCAAGCCAGACTAAGGGCAATGTCCTGACGGCTTCTACCTTACCACGTTCTCCTATCAAACGCTTGTAGTTCAACAACAACTGTGTACAGTTCCTATTTTTGTGTCTGGTCTCAGAAGGAGAAAGAAAAAAAAGTTTTCTCCGCTTTGTTCAACTCTCTGCCCAAAAGCTGGGAAAAACAAGTGACTGTTGAACTGCTTGACGATCCCATGTGGGGGCAAACACTGATGTCTGCATTTTCATTTCAGTTCCCGAAAGTTTGCCTTAAATCTTTGGGGAAATTCAGTAGGGGTGGGAGCAATGTCCTTGGACAGTTTACCTGTGTGTTTGAGTATATTTTTCCCCAGTAGTATTGGGTCCTTATGCCAGGGCATTGGCCGCTATAATCTGCAGCAACTCTTCTGTATGGTGGGTGAAACTCAAGAACACTGTGTAAATGGCTGGATTGGGATCACAGTTACAGTGTTTTCTCCTCCAGTTCAGATAAGAGCAGACGTAAACTCACGTAACCTCTAGTGCACTTGAACAGGCAAAATTCAGTCCTAGGCCAACCATACTTTTTTGACAGACTTAAAAACAGTCATCTGACCTTAAGATCGAAATTGGACAAAATTACATGACACAACAACAAACATGAAGTGAATTTACACTTTCTGCACATATTTATTGTTTCAGTGGAAAACAGCAATTTATGCAGCTAAATGAATTGAGCCATTTGTGAAATGTCAAAATGTTATCAAGTTTGTTTTATACTTGACTGACAGATTTTGTTTCCAAAGTGCTAATTACTTCTTAATCATATTCTCATTGAAGGAAACTCATCTGTAAAAAAGGCACAAACCACTTCAGATTGTGACAGAGCCCAACAGACAGACAGAAAAGTCCTGTTTTGATCCCTCCAGGCCCCACAATGTTGTCCACTCTCTGTTTTTAGCTCTCAGTACAAATAAACATCCCGCTGGTCCTATTATTTTTCCTACATGTTCCTTGGTCTTTAATGGCATACAGTTTAGCCTGCAGTGTTCCTTTTTTTTGTAGTGTAACAAGACAGAGGGGGTTTGGTGGCATGGGTTACAGATGACCTCTGCTTTCTACCATCTGTCCATTTCTTAGAGGACCTGTCCTTTTGTAGGAGTCTACCACGGGGTCAGCTAGAGACCTCGCTCTTAGACCCCGTTTACACTAGATCCACATTGCCGGATCAGACCCGGGTCTGATCCGGCAATGTGGATTAACGGCTAGTGTAAACGCAAAAATGCCGGATCAGACCCGGTTCAAGATCCGGCAATTTTAATCCACCTTTCGAGGAGGGTTGAATCCGGCAATTGGTGGATCAGATCCGGCAAAGTGGATTCCAAATACAAGTGTAAACGCAAAGGTGGATCAGACACCGCAATTCGATGTGGTCATTTCCGGTTTCGCTACGAATGGCGCGCTTTTTGCTTGCGCTTTGGTTGGACATCCGTTGCTGTTTATATCTTTGTGTGTGCTGTGTGCACATGGACTGGTGCTTGTGTGAAACGTTTTGTTGTTTTTATACATACATCGTTACGTTCGGAGCTTGCCTTGTTGCCGTATTTTGTTAATTCCCATCTACAAAATATTTCTACCTGCATGGTCGTTGTTATTCGTATCATTTGCTGTACTGTATTTTCTGCATTCTACCTTCACATTGATAACAATTATGTCTAGAAGTGGCGCGCTGTAATCGTGACCTTTGAGCTCCTTGCTAGGAGCGGAGACGTCGTGACCAATATACATCCGGTTCAAAAGTGGGATCGGAGCCGGATCAAGCACTGGTGTAAACGCGACACAGGATCTTGATCTGCGGTCGTTAAAAAAATGCCGGATCTCAATCCACCTTTCTGGATCTAGTGTAAACGCGGTGATACTGCTCGTTTCTCTGAGAGGGGTCCAATGGACAGTAAGTAGGGTGAGGGGGTCATCACCCTTATGGCCAGCAGTGATCAAACTAAGACCCTTATTTCTCTCTCAAGAGTCGTTCATGAGACTTAATGCATATCTACATCCTTCTCTATGAATGAGAAAGAAGGGGGAAAAAGAATAATTACAATGGAAACTCCTGATGAAGACTTTGGGGATTTTTCTCTCTTCAGTTTGTACAAAGGGGAGAACAGTTTTTGGCAAGTGTCACGTTCAGCCCGCGAGGAATAGGGGATGCATGGACAAATATACTTGACAGGTTTGTCAATGACGGACGTTTTGAGTCAGTTCTTAACAATTGTACAAACCAGGAGAGGGGCAAGTGAAAATGTTCACTTTGTCCAGTAGAGAGGTAAGGTACATTGATGTTTGCATGAACTTTGTCTCTATGGGGACCATTGATCACACACCTCAAAGTTCCATAGAAACCCATCAAAGGACTTGAGAACAGCGTAAGTGTCAAGCATTGTTGCTACAAGAACAAACTGTCTTTTGTGATAATGGGGAGTTACTTTTGTTAAAATAATCTATTTTTATAGCAGGGTTCTTCAGTGAGTGCAAATTGGTGACAGTCTCCCACATAAACGTAATGAGAACCAGGTCACAACACCTACAGAACATGCAACTTTCTCAAACTTAAATTTGCATCCCTTCTAATTAAATACAATTGGGACAACTATTTTCAAACCAACTTGAAAACAAAACCCATACTATTTTGATTTTGTTAAAGCTGATCACATCTGGTACATATGATCTCAGGGTTATGGCATGTCCATTATGCTCTTCAATTTAACATGTACAGTAAAACAATCAACATAAATGCATATAGCGCATTCTGCAAGTAAAAGCTAGATTAGAACCTTAAAACATGAACATCATACAGGCTATTCAAAGGTTACTCAATTTGTTACAATAACCACGGGTATATGAAATCTGTCCTTCTGGTTGATTTTTGAGACTTTATTATCTGTTGATACTTGGTTTATGGTAATAAACATTCTCAACATATCAAAACAAAATTTTAAGTTACAACATAAAATGAACTTTTGATAGCTGTGATCAATAGCAGTTACACTCCAATGTCTACTAAGCAGACTACCCATGAGCATACCCCAACAGGTATCTACATGTACTGACTCACAAGTTCAATAAATTATGGCTAAAAGCAAACCCCCTTTAACGCATCATATACTGGTACATGTATGATATGATTTAGAAGTTCAATGATGACCGTGCGTCAATCACTGTAAGCCATTAATTTCTGATTGTGTTGGCGGCTCCACTGCTGGGCCGGCTGGCACCTGGAGTCCCTCTGAAAGGCTTAGCAACCAGTCTGCCGACTGAAAGACATCAAACCTCCCACGGCAACCGCTGATACCAGTGGATGAAAAAAAAATCATTTTGGGGGGTCGACAATGGCAGGCTGGTGGTGATCAGTCTACACATTAGTAAACCAAAGACCAGTGGTGTTGTTTGAGCAGCATCTATACCTTGGACACACGGTAGTAATAACTGCTACAGCTTGCTCTGACAACAAGTTCTTATGTTTTCACAAGCCTCCTGCACCCCATTCAATGTTTACCTGCTTTGCACTTCTATCACACGGGCTATCACAAGTTCACAACTTTGGAGTGTAAATTTGTACAGTTACTGGCAAAGTGTTAAGTTGTTCCTGAGACCACCTAACATGTGATGAAACACTCCCCTACATCTTTTGTTGTTCCACCTCCCCCCCCCCCCCATCTAAAACTGACAAAATTCAACGCTTGCCTTTTGAATTTGAGTGTAAGGAATCCTTTTTAGTGAGATAAAAGTTTTAAAGTATGTAGAGTACACAGGGGAAAAAATGCTAGAAATAACAAAATCGCAGGTGTAACACGTCAGGTGTCGCAAGTACCCGAGTCACATGGGTTATTAGACTTTACTCCACCCCTGATCCCACCTTTAAGTTGTCAAAGTTCCCCAGCATTTACTCCCCAGCTGGGATCTGCACTGTAACTTACACCAGTCAGGCAGCCGCAACTGTTGGCAAATGGTGCATCTTTGATGTACTTTCACATTCCAGAACCTCATTTCAGATACAATAACAGATAGTGAAAGAAGTATGCACATGTATTCATGTGTACTTTTTGCCAGTCAATTTTTAATGACAAAGACCTATTTTAAATAAGAGAAATGAAATTGGTTACAATTTTTTTCTTTTTTTACTGATAAAACTGCCAATTATAAAACATCCTGAAAAATACTTCTGTAAGAAGTGCATTTATCTTTGGAGAAAAAAAACTTTCCACTTCCTCTCGGTACTGAAGTTAATTGTACTGATTTTCCTAAGAAAAAATTACGCACAACACTAACAGTACCATCCATTAGAAAAAGCAATTCAAATGTTAATGGGTTCCTCTGGTTAACTTCACAAATTGAGACTGGGCCCTAATTGAGACCAACCCCAAAGCGGAACTACTTTAGACAAAAATTAAGGGTCCATAAAGGGGGAGAAAAGTAAGTTTTTATGGGAGTTGGTCTCAACTTCACTCCTGCCTGAATTTGCCCAAAGGGTGAAATTTTTCGCCATTCAGATAATTATCATCCTCTACCTTTTGCTTTTTATTTGTGCTTTCTTCATCTTTTATTTTCCTTTCCCTGCAAACTCAAATCTTCACTCCGAATGCAAGCATTGTCAGATTTAATTTAACTGAGTGTTTACAGATAACCCCCTTTTCAAGGTTCATCCCTTTTTAGTGATTCTTTTCTGAGTTCCAAGCACCTCCGACAAAAGACGTCAGCAAACCATAGCGATGAATGCAGCAGGGCTATGTACTACAAGGGTGTACCCTATTCATGGCGGAGATGTCTCTTTATGAGCGAAGCCCTATGTCTGCTAACAAGATTGCTGGACTGATAATGGCCAGGATTTTGAAATGCAACTGGTTATCATTGCGCATAAACATGGTATAAGCAGGAGCTATGCATTCAGAAGGAAGGAACATGTGCAACATTATTATAAAAGTGATAACAAGATTGAAAGTAGTAGCCACATACAAAACATCATCAAAAGGAACAAATTATTGCAGCAGAATTTTCTAGCTCTGCAGCAACTTTTTTTTTTTCAACACAAAAATACAAAACGTAACAGTCCATGGCAGATTTGTGATGTTTTAGTTTTCTGATGTATTTTACAGAGTATCTGACTAGAATAAACAATCTCCGAGCCAAAATATAAATGTACCTTCCTCTAATTGCAACACCACATTCAATTTCTCAACATTAATTTACTTTCCAAATAGGCCAACTTTCCAAACAGGCCAGTCTACACACTGTAATTGCAGTACAGCCACAAGCTTCTTCTTTTGTTTTTATTCAGAAAGGTGCACTCTGGGGATTGAAATCTTTGTGGACGACACAAAATATAGCCTGCAAGACGTACACACCACAGGCACTTTTATTAAAGACCCATGCGCATGAATGGAGAGAACAAAACCTTAAATGAAAATGCGTGACATACATGTACATACAGTTGCCGTAGGGCCCCACATATACCTTTTTTTTTTCAAAGCAGAATTAGTTTAAGTGGGAAAATTGCAAACACAACAAGAGCAAATGCTTGCCATAGCAGCCAGTGATGTGCCTTCGGCAGCACGTGTGGCGCATGTCTCCAATATAATATGCCACTCTCAGTCTTTCTCCCTTGTGATATTACATTCCAATAATGCTGCATTAGCCCTAGTTTCATTTCACCCGGGGCAATCCGCATCAGGTTTCCTCTTTCCTCGGTCTTCTTTTCAAATATGGCCGACTGGGGTTTGTGTGGGACAATTTGCATGTTGAGAAATCTTTTTAGTATCAAAAAGGTTATCAGTTTCAGTAAGATCATTGTGTTTCCACACACATAGGTTTCTCAGTGGAAAACTTAATTGCTGGTGTTTACTTTTTTATTTCTTTCATTATCAATTTAACTGAAGGCTCTACGGAATGTATTTTGGTAAAAACAAAAGCAACACATTTTTTTTCAAGTGACATTGGGTGCAGCTGACAGCAATTTTTTTTGTCTAAATTAAAAATAAGCACAGAAAGTTTGCACCTCCAATGAAAATGTAAATAGCCAATTATTTATAATAAAAACTTCAAGAGTCTGTACACAAGACACTCAACTCATAAGTTACATATCTGAAGGCCCAGCTCCATGTACATCTGCATCACACCAATATGACTATAAATGAATAATTCATATCAGAGGCTCTTTTATAAAGACTGTGTTCTCCCTGCTCACAAGGACAACTCTTGCATTATATTCACCCCCCCCCCTTCTCACCATCATTCATCACCGTAACACGACTCCCAAAGAATATTGCTCTGACAATTTGAAATGCTGATTTGCCAAAAGAATTTTCAAGCAGTATTACTTTCCACTATTAGTAAAAATGTTTTGGTTTGCGCACATTTACTGTCAGTCTTCAGTTACACTCGGCTAAGGGCCTGTGCCACGTGGACCCCATTTGTCAATCTGGCGCGATTTTGAACGACAGCCAGAGATCCAACCCAGGGAGATTCGGTAACATTCTTCAGAATTGATAAATTATCATCACGATTAAGTTTTCTTTCTCTTCATGTTCTCACCGAGGACATCATGATTGTTCCTTGAGGCATGACCGCTCAAGTTGCAAATTTATGAGCGATCATTTCATGCCTTTTTGCTTGCCAACTACAAGTTGCTACACTAATGACGTTGACTTGGGTTTTCATTATCTGACTCCGGTGACTCATGGAAATCAATTGCACACATGTACCACAATTTTCAAGCTCCTTGGTGATTGATTAACTTGCTGTGATACATTTCTTATTAATTTTAAATGCTCAGTACAAACTGAAATGTTTCAGACTACAGAAACATTAAGGTTCAAGGTTCAGGTACATGTCCGGAAGGTGTGGGGGGGTGTAAAAGTGATTGAAGTCATCCCTTCCTTTACTTGAACGCTTATGTTTTATACTTGTTGTGAATGAAAATTTACAAACTAATAAATGGATTGATTGCTGACAGTTTTTGTTAATTGACAAGGAGAGGTGGTAAAAGTACAATCCAACAAAAGGAATTTCAACCATAACTTTTCATTTTGGATATATCTACAATTTTCTGTTAAATTAAAGTACATATTTTTTGATCGCTATACCATCCCTGTTGAGGACATCACATGTTTTTAAGCATTCAATTTTTCACTCAGTGACTAACATACAAATCTGCAATACACATTTTTGAGGTTTCAAACTCGCCAAACATTTTGACCAATTCCCAGACAAGGACATGATATCTTTTTCGTTCCACTGTTACCACTACAGTTCAAACATCAGATCGACTTTCTATTTTGGAGCTTTGACATCCAGCAATCTCAGCTATGCATTCCCAAATTACCGCATCCGCATGGTCACCGTTGGACCAGTAGCCAGTACAGCGACAGTAGCCAGAGTAATTCCTCCCCACATCTTCCAATCAAAATGTCTCCAAGAACCCAAGAGAACCAGCATTGGGATATCCCAGCCTAAGTTACCTGAAATCTCAGCAAGTATCAAGAGTAGGTAACTTGATAAATTTGTTCGCAGTCACAAGGGAGAAAGGGGGTTGATACAGGAGTCTGATGGGGGGAGGGGGGGGGGAGATAAAGATCTGTGGTTTGCTTAGAGATAGTGTTCTATTCTGATAAAATTTTTGTGCAACCTGAAAAACCAAAACTGATGTCAACTGATAGTGGAATTTGCTTTCTGAGAAATGCAAGATATGGATTTCAATTGTCTACTTGAGAACTTGAAGGCTCATATCTTTTTAAGGGCTACTAAGAAAGTAATGCTAAAATGGGATATTAAAAACATACCTCCTACATTTGAAATAAACTGAAAAATAGCAAAAGTATACTCCACTCATTCAAAACGGATCAAAACTTCCCAGCTGGACACCATTACTGGAGGCATTCAAGGTTAATCAAACACTGAATGAAATTCAAGCCATTCATTGTTTTGTCCTTCACAGGTAAATCTCTAGAAGGGGGATGTTGGAACACCGACTCCCAAAGCACAGACGCACATTTGTGGATCTGGTCAATCTTGGGCTTCTTTGTTCTCCCATTGTGTGGACTTCAAGTTTTTCCAGCCACATCCCAATTGGTTTTGTGCACAAAATCAAACGAGGACGTCGTCACTCTACCACACCACCCGGATCCCTCTTGTTAAGGTCCTCTGAGTCAAGGAGTAGACATGCTCACCCACACAGGTGACAGCTCTGTAAAGTTATGTTGTATTTTCCTCAAAAATGCTTGTTGGTTTTTTAATTAGTATGACTTTCCATTTTATTTTTTAGACTACCATTTCTTGTGTAGTCAAAGTTGTTGAGTTGTGCTTTGTACTAATCAGAACCACCACATTTTTTTTCTTTTCCTTTTTTCAAAAAGTACAATAAAGTTGTAGGTTTAAAGGAACGTTACAGGACCAGGGGGTAAAACCTATTAATGGTTTTAACATGGAAACTTATATTTTACCAACATGGTACTAGTTCCAATTGTTCCATGGAACTATTTCTGACAATTTATCACAAGACAATTGTTCTCCAACAGTTGGTTTCTTAGTTCAATCCCAGACCCAAAATAAAATGTTATTCTGTGTTTTCTTGAAAACAATGACCCCTTTGTGGTGACATTTTGATAGGTTGGTTGTCTTTTTTAGCAGGGTGTATTTGTAGGGTGGGGTCAAAGAAGGGGCGGCTGAGGGTGATATTTTGCAGTTTTGTCTCTAACAAAGCTCCTAGTTGAAGTGTTACAGATTCCTTCATAGGCAATTTTAAAACAAAGACCATCTACGGTATCACCTTTAACTCAACAGATTCCAGCACTCCAGTGGCATTACCAATATACCACAATTCCAGGTCAATAAAGTCTGGGGTTTCTAAAACATGCTTTGGGCATTCAAGTTCAGTTTTGTCTGGAAGACAATCAGTCTGTGAGCAGCATTGGGGCTTAAAGCTGGCTTGTAAGCAGGAAGATCCCCTACCGTGCTGACATATGGCACAACTGTAAGGCTCTAGGAGCAGTCCATAATTTGTCAGGTCATTCAGGTCACTATGGCCCTGCTTCTCTGTATACAATCCCTCTTTTTGGGGACCACTTTACATTTTCTTTGACAAGACAAGTGAAAATTATATATATTCTTACTTAAAATGGGTATTTTTGCATTGATTTTACAAGTCTAAAAGAAGCTTACATTCTTCAAACGTTTCTTGACGAATAGAGTTAAAAGTAAAGACCACAACAAACTGAAAGTATGAAAGGCTAATAAATAGTCATAGAGGAAAGTTTTCTTTAGTCCCTTACTCCATGGAGAAAGGATATCATTTTACCACTAGAAATGTACAGCACATGTACATGTACATGAAGGAAAAACACCCTATACGTCATGAAAGTGAAATTCAACAAGAATTGTTCCTTATTACAATTGATTGTATCAAATATGTAACAAGGCTTGCAAATCTGCTACATAACACATTTTAGGTTTTAAGACACCACTTTCTTCTTCAAAACCCCATTGTTTTACTTCATCTCTCTGTTTTACCATACAACACTGCAATGATGGTTATTGCTGTGTAGCTGGATGGGTTGACAACTCAGCCATGTAATGTTATAGATGTTTCTTTGCCAAACAACCAGCCAAACCAACCATCCTTATCCCCTCTAAACCCCTACAAAGGGGCTTACAGTACAAAAACTTCTGAGATTATAAACGTCATCTAACAGCCTACGAATGACGGATGTCTATTTAGCATTAAATCTTTAATATCAATGGGTCTGGCTTATCATGGAATTTAAGGGTTGCCAAGATATGGGAATTCCTTGCATTGCTGGCTCCCAAATTTAGATAAAACAACATGTTTACATTCAGTATACACAAGCGTGCACGTGTTTAACACGTTTAGTAACATGTACACTTTCATTATTGTTTGTGTAATTCCTCGTGAATATTTTTCATCTTAATTTCAGGAATTAACCTAATTTTCATGACTAGAAATTGATTAGGCTGTGTCTGAACTGGCAGCTGCAGCTATGGCTGTGGCTGTTGCTAAGGATGTTGCTATGGGCATCCTATGTTTTAACACATGTTCACGTGATGATCAAGCCGCAGCCACTGATTGTGACATTGCCTTAAGCCCAGTTCATACTTCCCGCGAATGCTTCGCGCGAAGCAACTTTGACGTCATAGGTAAGTTTTTGCTGCGAATGTTTTGCAAGAGTTGAGCACAAGTCAACTCTTGCGAATTGTTCACTGCGAATTTGTGACGTCAACATTCGTTTTGCATTCGTATTTGCAGCAATTATGAACTGGGCTTTAGTCTCGATTTTTTTAACACAAAAACTTATTCAGGCAATCAGATTTCTGATATGATTGGTCTATGAAGCTGTGGAGTTGCTCTTTTCATGTCTGACCACACATTATGAACAAGACAGCTTAATAATAGATAAGATGACAAACATTGGAGCTCCTATAACTAGCATTTTCCAGTGTCCTTCATAATTCAATGTACAAGGGATGTATGAGAACAATATTCCCTCCCATCTCATGTGTGTTTGTTTATAATTAAGCCTCCCATCCCAAATTACTGCTCAGGATAACAACATAGGACAGGATTATCCATAGTTGAAAAGCCAGGATTACTCAAAGTGTCTGTAATCCTTCTTAGCTAGAGCACATTAGGAGATGATCTGTCTGCAAGCCACCCCCCCCCCTCCTTCCCCCACACACCTCCCCACTGTAACCATCGCTGGCTTTAAGATCTTCCACAGAAAAAAAAAAAAAACCTTCCACTGAACACAAACCCAGTACAGGAATCTCATGGAATGCAGACCTCCCCTTCATAATGACCCATTTAACAAAGTCCGCCCCACTCGCCACCACTTTTAATCACCACATAAGAAGGTGCCTTTATCCCCAGCTGGTCCCTATAGAGGGGAACACCGCCTCTGATCCGATCCAACTAATTCAAATCTTGACTAATGCCCCCATTCGTGACTCCTCTGACAAAAGGACTTATCTTGTCTGGAAAATAACTATGTGGTGCCCATAGAAATAACTGTTATCACTAGAGAAAATAACTGTTGTTGGCTACAGGATGTACTGTGAGGGAAGGGGGGCAAAAAAACTCAGACCAGCAAGGAACTGGGAGACTTTTGTGGAATGGACAAATGAAATAGTTGTTTTTCAATGGGGGTAGACAGCACTCATGTTTCAGAACCGTTACAAGACTTCCATGAGAGGAAATTTTATTCATAAAAAAAAGAGTGGAGAAAATGAACTGGTTATTTTTTGTTCTCTTCTTTGAGTTGTTTTGACTATTTACAAGCTTTCACTTGCTTTGGGAGGTCTCTGATAAGCTGGGGATTTTTACAGGCTTCTGTAAAGGCCAGTATAAATAGACAAGGGGGAATGTTTACTGCCGAGTGCTGAGTGCTGACTTTCTAACAACATGATTGTGCAACTTTGATTACAATGGCTGACTCTACTGATGCAAAAAAAAAAAGAACACCATCGTGAATATGTAAACATTGTGAACTACACTGCTGTCCTTTCCAACTGAAAATAACCAATGAATAAAAGAGCCAGTAAATGTTTAAAAAAAAAAAAAAAAAAAAAAAATCAATTTAAGCCGCTTTTCCTATTTAATGCAATTTGCATTTTGCTTTAAGTATGTATGAACCAGGCGGCAAGGTTTAACAACTATTTGCAATACAAAGTTTACACACGTGCCAACAAATGTTTATATAGTTCAACTTAGTACCTCATCACTTGTCAAATCCTGTACTTTCATATGGCTTTCCATTTACATGTTTATCATCTCTTACATTATCCAATTCATAAATGAGAAATCCAATTGTGTCTTCTCCCTGTAGAGAGAGGACCAATAGGTAGAATTTCTCAGGGACACCTCTGGCAGATTAATTTTCTCACGCGATGCCTTCTTCATCTCGACTTGTTCAGTGTGGTTACATTACTCAGTGATATTGTTTCCTATCTACCGTATTAATCATACAGTGTTATGATTAGCCCTAACTGTTTTTCCAGGTGGCTGAAGTGAAAAACCACACACAAGACGCACATTGTCTGACCCCATGGAACTCATATAGTATTGTAAATATCTTATGAGATACAGAGTAAGGGAGGAGGGGTGCCCACATAATATTGCCTTGCAGTCTTCATAATTTTGATAATCGACTAATAAGATTTATGAAAATGCTGTGAATGGTTCACAATTGCAAGGAGGGTGTACGCCACAGAACACACACTGTATGACCTTCACAAATCTCTTTCCAGTACTAAATATCTTTTTGATCAATCATTCTGACCATACTAATCAGACACATCTAATCAAAACAACTTTTACAAAGTGTGCACTTATTTTTTGCTTTTTTTTTTTTTTGGTAATCTGCTTGGAGTGCTTGTGTTTTACAACAACCGTTATTATTACCATAATATCATGACAACTCCCATTCTCTAAACCTCACCCAAACCTCCCTCTTCCATGGTGGCTGTTGGTCAACACTTCTAAGGTAAACATTGTAACAACACCAACATTCGCCCTTCAATCAAGCCACCCCACCCATGCCCATTCCCTCTAGCTCCCCAAACTTCCCTCATTGGTCAACACTTTAATAGTCAACATCAGGTCACATTAAAATTCCCAATGTTTATAGGTGAGAGTAATTGAATTGGAATCTTAATGCTTGCATAAACATTGGCTGTCTAGGGACTTGTCCTCCACTACACAACCACAGAGGACACCCAAGAGCCTCTAATTACTTCACACACAAGAATATATTGCTTAGTGCTAACAGAAGAAAAGTGGTGAGCAGAGACAATCAATGGGCAAACATGGCCCCATTTCATGAAAATGGTAAAAGTTTGCTTTACACAGACAAATCTTGCTAAGGAGAAACTGGTTACCAGCCTAACCACCAAATTGTTAACATTGTTGTGACTGGTGCCCAGCTATACTGTAAGCAATGTTTTCTGCTTCATGACATTTGGCCCTGGTAAGCTTAAATGCAAACAGACTGATATCTGTAATTGGTTACCAGCTCATTTCCGCTTGGCATT
The DNA here is from genome assembly GCA_023634235.1 of Pisaster brevispinus. Taxonomy (NCBI): domain Eukaryota; kingdom Metazoa; phylum Echinodermata; class Asteroidea; order Forcipulatida; family Asteriidae; genus Pisaster; species Pisaster brevispinus. The sequence continues at coordinate 18,622,994 of JAMKCF010000004.1, forward strand.
TACATGTCTTAATCAGTATCCCTTTTTTTAAACAAATAGTTTATAGCTAACTTTAGCTTTATTGTTGGGTTTGGATATTTACCAGGAAAGATATTGGGTATATTGCTTAGAGATTAACAGATTGTAATACTGTGTACTGTGACGTTACCTACATGTATAAAATAAATTGATTGATTAAATATGTAAATAAGATTGTTTTCCCTCTTATTCTACCAGAGCAGGGGGGGGAGGCTGTCAACAAGGTTAAGAGCTCACGGATATATGTATTTATAACCAAAAAATGCTTACCTGGTTTTATCCAAAGAAAAGAACAAACGATGATTACCACATCAAAGAAGACATGAAAAGAAAAGAAGAAAATAAAAACACATAAGAATTAATTTCTTGGGTCAAAGTATCTTCAAACCAAATTAGGTATCACACACAAATGTGTGATACAATACGTTCTGGTAACAGCCTAGCAGTTTGTAAACATAACCATCATGTTGGTAGCTCATATGTGGCTATACACAATGTTAACATTATCATGTTTATCCTGAAATTAAATTCTGGGTTATGTAACTGGCAAAACACCTTGAGTAAATATCAGCAGGTTTATTAATAACACTCAGGGAAAAATGTGTTTTCAATCTACGAGGTGGATTATTTTTTGTATAATGAAAAGTGCACACAAACAGTGCATGTCAAATACTTGCATAAAAAGTCAATACACATAATGCATGTACAAGACGGCCCAAATACAGTAAAATTTTAGTAATGCTGATTGCATAAATGCAAAACAGTACAGGACTCCACTATTTTAAGGCTTATTGGTCATATTGTTTTTTAAAGCTATACAAATTTTTTGTAGACTGTAAAAGAAGAAATATTTATAATAATTTTGACAGTAATTCCATCTACAGTTTTTTCAATCCTCTCCATCCCAAATGAAAAAATAAACAAGTCCAGCACCAGCCAAAACTTGTTTATACATTTCCTACATTCCTGATGGTTAACTGCTCTATCCAGAGTGAAGAGATGGCAGTCTCCTGTGAAATAAAACAGCAATGGCTCCTATGTCTCCAGAGTGGGGGGAAAAACTACCTCAAGTTAAGGCATTAACATCTTGCAATTGCCTTGTAGACAAGTAGAAATTATGACCATGGGTAATATACAGAGATGCACATCATAACTTTGAGGACGGCGGTTTGTTTACAGTAGCAATCTATGTAGGGGCCTACAATCTTCAATATGACACTTCTTGTACATTTATTTGTACTAAGGTATGTAATACATGCACAGTTGGTTTAGTAATTAATGTACATTGAGGTCCAATAGCAGCCTGGTTTTTCTGAATGCAACATGGTTTTAAGCCCCAGTTTTGATTTGTAAAATATATGTATATTTGATAATACTATTTCAGATCTCCTTGCCCTGAACATTCCAGAAGAATACAGTGACTCAACCAAAACAAGTGCATTCCTGGCATGGCTGGTACTATTTCACGTCTACTGGGTTTGGTCATGTAGTACTGAATCAATCAAACCCAGGACAAACCAGGGAAAGGATTTTGGAGGAATCGAGGTGGTTCTTTTCAGATTCTGCAAATTATGTTATTTAACCCATCGCATATTTACAGATGATTTCATGAGTTGTGTGCATATAGTTCTGAGTCAGTATGAAGACAGTATCTCTACTGAAGCACTTGTTTGAAGTATTTCATTTCAATTCATTCCACTGCTTGTCATCGTCAAAATGTCCAAAACCAAATCCATACAATTCCCTTCAAGACAGACCCTAAAGCTTTCAAAAATTGCACATAAGCCATCCTATAAAAATCTGCCTGTCAAATAATTTCAAATCATCCTTGAAAACAACCCACCTCCACAGATAAAGGCTATCCCTTAATGCTTGAAGCCCATACTCCCCATTGCTAGATGTCACACCTCCTCCTGAGGAATTTCAAGCATGAGGAGCCCCTAACCTTGTCAAAGCCAAGGCCAAGCTGGCCAGGCTTGGGTACGAATCCCCACACCAATACCAACCAATACCAACCAATACCAGCAAATCCAACGCGGAGCAACATCAATACATGGTGTCACATCCCACTCAACACACCTGCATAGCGTTTGTGCCAGAATACACGTATTTTCCTTAGCGTTTGTCACAGTGAAGTTGCTTTGAAGGAGTATAATCAGGCATGCACTGATCAACTTGAAACATGCAGCTGTGCCATTTTTGGCTCTTTCTCTTTAGTTCTCCAATCAATTCAAAAAGGCTTTTTTTAATGGCAAGATGAGGAGCCAATTAAAGGTTATATTCTAAGAAAGTTTAGGTGTGAAACTGGCACCCATGGTTCTGAAAGTTCTATGCAAGCCTTGAGTGAAACGACTCAAAGCCAATCAAAGGCTGTCTCTAAAGACGTTGGGCATGAAACCAGTCTCTGCGATTCCATTGCAAAGGAAAGTAGTAGATAAACAGAACTTTGTTTAGGAAGGAGCTGAAGTATGATTGAGTTGCTAGTGTGGGAAGGATTGAGAGTGTATCTTCACATGATTGCATGACTTGGATGATTCATTGACTCATGGTGGCAGTTTTTACTCCAATGGTGAGATAGTATAGCCTAAAGTTCACTCCTTTGATGTCGACAGTGGTTCAAAGGTGGGGGGGGGGTCATTCAGATTCCTGCTTAAAGGTTTATCCTTCATGGTTTTCTTACTACTGTAACAATAAACTGTACAAATTGCAAAAACTTGTTTTGTCAACAAGGAAAATGATAAGGGCATCTTTAAGTAATGGAGCAATAAAATCTACAAAATCATTCAACTCCAGACGATTGCTCCTGAATTGTCATTGCATCAAAGCATCTCCATAGCATGATAGGAGTCAGGTGCTGCTGGCATTAATAGATGGCAGATGTTTCCACAACTGACCTATTAAACTCCAATGGGGGACTCCGGCAAGAAGAAGAAATTAAACATCAAGCACAACAGAGACCCATTGGAGAGGGCAGACATCTTTTGCTTGGATACCAGAAATCATAAAAAGGCATAAACTAGGAGAAGTAGACCATAAACCATGTCCAAGAATGTGTGTCTGTCACACAAGAATCTCCTGAATTCCGTTTAGCACTGGCTGATGATTGCCCTGGCAGACTCTGTACAGACATGTACAAATTATCAACTGTCAGAGAAACTGTTCTGAAGGGTGTACTGATGGATGCTGGGGTATGGCCAGACTTTCAGATTATATCAAAGAGAATGGTGCAACACCTACATCTTGAAAGGATACTCCAAACCCCACCCTCTAGTTTTCACAAATTATGGTAAACCTTACCTGATCAAATTTTCATCAGAAACAGTATCCCTGTTTTGAGAAAGCAGTGCAAGTTGATAAGTTGTTCTATGCGATCAATCAATTTCTGCATTGTTTTGTTCAATTTAAAAGTGATTACTTCTAGAGGAAGTTGTAATTGGAACTGGTACATGTACCGTCAGCCTTTGTCTAGTTTATAATTCATCATTCTAAAACTTAGGTTTTACCGATGCTGATCCATCTTCAGATCCATCTTAAATGAATCTACTAACCTGTGAAAGTGCCACGCAGTAGGCCTATTTGAATTGTAGGAGCTTGTGGTCTTTAAAGGCTTCTAACATTGAAGAAAAAATGTCTGCCCTTTGGGAAGTTGTGAGAAACTGGCGTACCCATTTCATACTTTATCAACATCAAATGCAGTTACAAACCGAAACATTTTCTTGGAATGGCCCAGGTTCAGCAACTTCATTTTAATTGAGCTTTCAAATATTCATTTTGATAATGCTGAAATCTCAATACCAATTCCCAATACCATTGCCCTACCCTGAGGGCCCATACCTACAAGTGACTAACTCTATTACAATATGCTCATTTCTTTCTCATCCTAAAAAAACAAAACTTTAAAGAGGTTTTTTTGTAAAAAGATTTCTTTCCCAGATAAATCTCATGGTTGAGAATACAAACAGTCTATCATCAAGACTATTCAACCCTGATGGCAACTGTTTGTCAGTACAATAGAACCATGTGTGTGGCGAGCAAAAAACTTCGACCAAAAAAAAAAACCTAAGAAGAAAGAATACATTGATGCTGGCTGCAAATTCCATCATCCAGACCTCAATAAAATCATCCAGAGATGAAGAGCATTTCTATCTACCAATGACAAGCAGGACATGCATGAATGCCCTGCGGTAATGATGAATGAGCCTCCATGGACAGGCATCTGGTCTGGAACCAGTAGACACAAGCCCAATATCTTTGGTGAGACATGTCTCTAGAATACAAGTTTTCCATCAGCAGCACCGCTTGGAAGAAAAATTCTTTCCACATCTGTTATCAAAAGTACTTTTCTAGGACTGGCCTGGAAGGGGACAGACACAGATTTAAGATGAAATTTGAGTACAGAGCGATGCTGGAAGAGATGTGGAAATTGGCAGGGATCAGTATGAGTGTGCTCTGTTTATGACTTATGATTGCTGGGGATTATGGGAATTTGAGGAAAATGTACTGGGATGCAAGAATGGAATGTCAAGTTTTTCTTCATTTTTTAAAAACTAGATTATTTTGTAATGGTATTTCCATTATATGTGATTCAACTGGAGGGCGGGGGTAGATTTTCAATATTTTACAAATAAAGTTTAAAAATAAGATCTGAAATCATTTGATGATTGAATACAGATATTTTATTGAAAGGATTGTGTTTATTTTGTAGTCATTTAGAGGTTCCATTGAGGTATTCACTAGCACATTTTAATTGCTTGCAGCCTCTTCAAATATCACAGCACCTTCAAATTTACTTTTCCTCGCTGAGCTGCTCTTGACAGAGAACAAATTGCCTTCTTTATAAACTTCAAGGTCTTTGGTTACTGATTCCAAGGCCAGTCTGCAGTGCGCAAATCTCTGCCAAAATCAGCAAGTCACATCCCTATCGGTCTTCGATCCAAACTCTTTTGATCATGAAGCCTGGCAGCAATACAACAAAAAAACAGCTACAATTGGAACTACAATCGGAGGGTGTGATTTTTCTGTTTGTTGTCACACACCCAGGCACGCTGCAATTGTTCATTGTCCACCAGACAGCTAGTTAGCTCAACGGGTTGTCTTTCCCTTACCAATTCTCATCGACCAGGCCAGGCTGTGCAGCGTGTTGATTTTCGCCACTTTCTTTTGTTGAATTTCAACAAGAGGTGTGAAGAAAAAGGTGTTAAAATTTCATGATGGAGCACAATTGATGGAGAAATAGAGAGAGAAAATGCTATGAAATGTAAACAAAAATAGTTGGGTTTCTTTCCAATAAGAGTGCTTGGTACAAGCTTTTGACAACAGAAGCCGTAATATTTATATACAGTACACATCTGTTTCAGCAATATGTACAAGCAGTAATAATCACACGTACATAAACTTGTCATACACCAGGCATTTCTAGAATTTAAGATTCCAGTATGTACATGTAGGCCCACATGTACAAACTGTATAACTTCAAAGTCTTTATCTTTGGTCTCAATAACTTAAACAGCAATTTACCAAATTAGAAAGTTAATTTGTGGTACAACTGAAATTTGCCAACTTGTTAGGATAGTTATATCCCAGGTATTGCAAAGAGTGCTTCCATGCAAGTTGGTTGTCCTATTGTGCTTGGAAGTTCTTACCTCCTGATGCTACTCTCTATAGGCCTTTTCACACTGTCCAAAATCTCAGGGTCAGAACCGGTTCCGAACCGGAGATTTTGTTCACCCCGTTTCACACTGTAAAAATTTCAACCCGCCTCCGATCCGGGTAGCATGCTCTAGCCGGATAGAAATCAACCCTGGCAGGGACCAGGGCTGAAAATCTCAATCCGGAATCGAAATTGCATTTTTCGTTATACGGTTCACGCATTAGCCGGTTCACGTAAAGACCAGTGTGAATGTTGCTTATCTCTCACTGATCTGTGTCGAAAAGAAGCGAGGCTGAACCGGAGAGGACCCGGGTAGGTTTCAACGCGGTTCGAAATGGAGGTAGTGTGAAAAGGCCTTATCTCATACCTGTGTAAGACAACTACACATCCCCTAATGGAGTAACTGTTGTCACATTTGGGCCAAAGCTTTTGCCTGTCATTTTCTTTTATTAGATAAGAGTGCAGAAGCGTATTGTTAGTCTTGTTGGTGAAGAGTTGGGATCATCCATACAACCTCTTTCCCATCGCAGGTCTACAGATATTTTCATGGTAAATGTGCCACCAGTGTGTCTGACCTGGTTCCTCCTATCAGGGAGTTTAAGTGCAATATAACAGGCTTTCTGCTTCTTCTCACCCATACACTTTTAATTTTGGTGAGATGTAGAACAAAGAACCATTCCAACGGCTGATTTTCCATATGCTGCATCTCTTTGGAACTCCTTGCCTGGTGCATGTTTCCCTCCATCCTACAATCTAGACTGTTTTAAGAGCAATAGCAATTCCTACCTTTAGCTCCCCTGAGATATTTTCATCTTAAGTATTTTCCTATTGTAACCCCTTACCAAGAGTGGCTTTTAGCCTTGTTTAGGGCAAACTTGCATAAATTGTTTTTAATAAAAACCAACACAAAAGATCGCTGTATTCGTAAACCATACAAGTAAGTTAGATAGAGGTCCATGCTATATGGCTTTCCATAAGAGTGACTGATGAACATCATTCAAAGAGCCCCTTAAGCAGCAGATAAATAAATACAACTATGATTCAAAAACAACAAGAACCTCGTCCATTATCCTTATTGAAGACTTTGCCCAAGGGCAACAAAATAAAAAAGTCCCGCCCACTTCCAAAAATGTTTTGACCATACCAAGCTGATCAGGACACGCTCGCGACTGACAAAAGCACAATCTGAAAATGTGTCCGTCCCCCACTCTCTCCTGCAAAGCCCCACCAAATTGGATTTGCTCACACCTTTTACAGGATTTTAGATGACAAACCAAGCATGAAATGCTGTATTCCTGTCACAGGTAATAAAACAGGATGGGTTCTTTGCCTGAGCTCCGGATCCCCCAAGCTTAGGCTGGTGGGAACCAGTCCAGGCTGCTTCCCTGATGCACTTTAAAATGAAAAGGTAATTAAATTTCCCGGATTGCAGAGACAGATCATGATTTGCAGCAGTTAATTTGATTGGTTAAAGACATGGTATTTGGCAAAGTCTGCATCTTACTGTTTTGTTTACTCGTCTTTGATTCAATTTACGATTATACATTTAGGAGGTGCAGATGATAAAATTAAGAAGAGCATAAGCCACGTAATTTTTCCTTGATTTGAATAATTTAGTACTTTTATGTTGAGTTACTAATACTTTGAAAAATAAAAAAAATTCAATCACACATAAATGTGAAAAAGTTAAAGCCTAAAGGGATTTTATTGCGCATCAGTACTACGTCAAAACTGTGAATCAGCAAGTAAGAAAGCTACTATTTTATTAAAACACAAAACAAACATAACCTCATTAGTTAACATTTAACTTTAAAGTGTTTAGTAATTTTCTTGAAGATGTTACATACTATAAGAAATAGAGCCGACTTCTTCGGCAAGAAAAACACTCCAACTACTCCCATAAAGAAGACTTCTAGACATCTCTCTTGATTTGATCAGAAACAAAGGCTCTCTCTGAAGCTGCAGAATATTTGTTCCCTTTTTACAGGAGACACCTGCTTTGAATGATGCCCGGGAGATGCCAGACAATGTTACAGACCTGTCATCATCACTTATCACACTTGACTTACTTTCTCGTTTCCTCCTCCTGCAATACCAGCCATCATCCTCCTCCTTAATCCATTGTCTTCCACAAGAGACAGAGAAGATGGAGAGAGAAAAAGGACGATCCTTTGTTTATGAGTGCTTGGGGGGATCTCAGGCAATATCGCGAGCATATTGTCCCTTAAGTGCTCCAAGCCCACTGGCAAAACTTTCTGTTTTTCAGTTTGGTATTTTGTCAATAAAAAGGTTTTGTGCCCATTTTTGAGCGTTCCCGGAGTTGACTCACCAATGGGGAGATTAGGAAGATTTTGATCACAAGAGTAAATCCGCCACTTAAAGCAGTACAGAGCAGGCAGCCTGTAGGGGCGGTTGCTATGTATGTTCCGCAGTCACTGAGCCATATCCCATTGCAGTTACTAAACTGTGACAGTGAAGTGTCATTGGAAACTTAGAGGAATACTTCATAATAATATTGCACAAGGGTCAGAGCTGTGCACTATGTTCATCTGAACTATTTCTTAATGGACACCCATTTCCTACTCTAATATTGCACACAATTCATACCTTCCATTGTGCTGACTGCACATCAAATATTTCACTGTACACCATTTCCACACTTAATATAAGAATCTTGGTGATACAATTTGTTGTTGTTGTTGTTGTAGTTGTAGTTTTAACCATACGACGATGACATGTGGTAAGCACTGAATACTTTGCTTTCCAAGTCCTGCAGAAAAAACACATCCTACTTAGGTGGGACTTGAACCCACGATCCCACCATTCTAGAGCAGGTGTCTCCATGGATAGACCACATAGCATGCCAACTGATACATTATAGTGAATTCCATACTTGTATTTGAAATCGAAATGTGTGCGTGTATGCATGGGGGCATCGTTTAATAAAAACATCTAGGTTAATTTTTGGAATGCCTACTGGGTTTCCATTAACATCTTTTATTTTTACTAAACTCTTTTTGAAGTTTCTATATAATCAATTGTTAATTGAATTCACCAATAACCAAAAGTGCAAGCCGTCAGTCAGTTCATAGTTTTCTTTTAGTTCTCAGTTTCTCGGTAGTCAAAAAGCCACTGCACTACCACAACCAGCGACGTGGTCATTAAGACACCACCACTACTAAACACCAACTACCAATCCAATGGTATGAAGGCCTCGCCTCGTGATGATACAATGCCGAGATGAAATCACGACTATGACTAATATTAACCCTGCGCTTAAAGCCCCTCAGGCTTAAAAATCAAAGGCGTACCACGCTAACACGAAGAACGAGACATTCTCAACATTGGGATGTAGGAACAGTTCAATCGTAAAGGACCCTATTATGCCCCCCCCCCCCTTTCAACTTGGTGATCCATCAAGAGACCTTGCCGGACCGGCAATCTATTGGAGCTAAATTCAGGGAGGGGGGTCAGTCAAGCATTATGGATTGCTGATCCGATGCACGCCACAGCAGTTTGGCTGCAAACAAAAGAAATCTGTCCAAGTTATCTGGCGATTACAATGTAGTGAAATGCATGGCAGAGTGGAAGATGAATGAGACAAGGGGATGTCTGAGGAGCGGACGGGGAGGAGGAGGTGTCGGGATAATGATCTTTGTGTTCGCTACGGTTACGCTGTACATTGTTTACATGTAAAGTGCAATGCTTGCTGGCCCTGAAGAAAGATTACTGTCGATGATGTCATTGTAAGGATGCATGGTCAGACATTGTTTTATCATTCTCCATCCATAGGTGGTGCATTAAACGTGGCCTCTGTTGCCCTAATCTTGGCCCTAGTGCCCCTTTGTTCCCTGATGGTGCCCCTTTGTTCCCTGATGGAAAGGCCTTCGCTTAAAAAGGGATTTTGAATTCCAGGCACACGGTAAACTCTATGTGTCACTGGGAAAAAGAACTGTCCCAAACCAAATTTATACCTACCCCGGTAGTTAACAATTTCAGGTTTCTTGTTGTTCATTACATCAAAAGAATATTACACCTTTGGATGCATGGTCAGACATTGTTTTATCATTCTCCATCCATAGATGGTGCATTAAACGTGGCCTCTGTTGCCCTAATCTTGGCCCTAGTGCCCCTTTGTTCCCTGATGGTGCCCCTTTGTTCCCTGATGGAAAGGCCTTCGCTTAAAAAGGGATTTTGAATTCCAGGCACACGGTAAACTCTATGTGTCACTGGGAAAAAGAACTGTCCCAAACCAAATTTATACCTACCCCGGTAGTTAACAATTTCAGGTTTCTTGTTGTTCATTACATCAAAAGAATATTACACCTTTACTCTACGGTGTTAAAGTTGCATAAATCAATCTTCTGGAGGAAATAATGCGATGACGCTTCTGAATTATAAGCAAAATGAGATTTCAATTACATACAATATTGGTAGCGGCTAGACACCAGCTCTACCGTACAGAAAATAAATTGAATTTTGTCACCAGTGAAAAAAAAAACCACTGGCTTAGCGATGATGCGATAAGGGCTGTCCTACGTAATTTTGTTTGGCTTTGGTGAATTATCCTCCACCAGATCGGAGGAGAGATAAGAATGGTGAGGGAGGGGTGCTAAGAATAGGCTGACGTTAACGTCTGGACCGTGTACACTAACAGAAACTGAACACCAGAAACTAAGATAAGCATCAGAATGCACACCCGGTTAATAATGGCACCGGGGAAATAATGATATTAACGTCAGATAAAGTCAGAGTAATTTTAAGACTTAGCACCGAGTTATATTGTATTGTCCTGCAGCTATGTGCAATGAGAAACTTGCAACAATAGAAAGCAACGTGTGCACGTGTTATGGTTAAGTCTACATTCTACTTCCACTTTCAATGTGTGTGGTTTGTCTCACAGTAGGAGGTTTTCATTTACCTTTAAATACAACTTGTGAACATATTGCATGATCTGGCATCATCTTGTCAGACCTGATGGTCAAGTGTTAAAGTTTTCCACTCTTAAAAATGGAAGGTTATGGGTTTGATTCCTATCTGAGCCACACCATCTCCCCTCCCCCAATAATAACACACAACAAAAAGTAAAGCCAGAATACTTTCAATTGCTTTGTAAGCACACAAGAAGCCAACAGAACAAGTGGATTTCAAGGAAGGCTAAATCCAATTTCAAACACATTTGTACAGAATCCACTTTGTCTGTACCCCCACCCCTAAGGCCTGTCTGCGAGCATTTACTCTCCACCAAAACTTTCCTCTACGCAAAGGACCTTTGTTCACAGGACACTTGGGCTCTTGGTAAACACAGGATAGAATAAGGGTGCCATGCTATAGAGGGCATACACCATGATGATGAACACAGGATAGAATAAGGGTGCCATGCTATAGAGGGCATACACCATGATGATGAACACAGGCTAGAATAAGGGTCCCATGCTATAGAGGGCATACACCATGATGATGAACACAGGCTAGAATAAGGGTCCCATGCTATAGAGGGCATACACCATGATGATGAACACAGGCTAGAATAAGGGTCCCATGCTATAGAGGGCATACACCATGATGATGAACACAGGCTAGAATAAGGGTCCCATGCTATAGAGGGCATACACCATGATGATGAACACAGGCTAGAATAAGGGTCCCATGCTATAGAGGGCATACACCATGATGATGAACAAGGACATGGATGCGTTTCTTTCACTAGGATTCTAGCTATTGAGGAAGGGGTGTTTGTCTTGAGGAGGAAACATTCCTTCCACAATAATGACATGTAACTGAGTTAACATAGTTGATAATTGCTCCTGTTTTAACCAAGACCCAGACTGTGACAACACCAGAGCTTGAGTCTGGTTTACTGGACCACACAGCCACGACACTACTTACGTTGGCTCTTGTTGACAGTTTACATTTTAGAAAAACCTCTTTTCAAAAGCATCAAATTTGAAGTAATTGATTTGTCTTTGAAACTTTCAGGTGCAAGAAGACATGGTCCATACTTAAAATTGCAAAACAGACAGCAATGAAAAAACTCAAAGGGGAAATAACCCTGTCCAGAAATTAATTGGCTCAGTGGTCTCAGCAAACTAAATCCTCTTGAAAACATAGAGACGCCGGCCACAAACAAGAGGGTGGGGGTCTTTCAAAATAAAGTGTCAACATGTCTGGACGCTCAGTGGTGTTATTTACTTCTTTGACCACAAAACGCAAGTCACTATTGCCATCTTGATAGTCTCTCATTGTAGTCCCTAAAGAGACTGCTACAGCCCAACAAAAGCGAAAGCTCACAGTAAGGTTGTTGCCTTACATTGGAATGCCAGACTAGAAAAAAAACAAATCGGTGAATCGATTCCAGAGTTATTTTGAGGTTTTGACTTGAAAAATTGACACAAAAATTGAAAGTTTCATTCAAAATGTCTTAATCAATTTGATTTGTTTTTATCACTGTTTAATGAAATAATGAAATATCAGCATTGCAAAATATTTTTGAAAAGAAAACTCTGACGCAATAAATTTTTGTAAAATGTTTAGGCCCTGTATTCAATAGAGGATTTTCAAACTGAGACACAGTCTCAGAGACAGGAGTCTTTCATTGACTTTAAACATGTATACAAAAGAACACTTTACTGCAGAGTTGTGCAGATAACCTACTTCTTAATACCCTTCCCCTCCTAATAATCAAAACATCCCCCTTACCCCCTCCCGTTACCACAACCACCCCCCACTGACAATCAGTCTACTTGTTTGGTACAACTGGTATGTTTACTGATATACCTATATCAAACATGACCCTTTGACAGAATTTTAACCCAGTCCTAAGGAGACAAAAATAGACAACCCGGTCCTGATGAGAAAAAATAGACATCAGTCAGAATGAGCCTAGAGAATAGAGGAAATTCAGTGTGATGATCATGCTCAACCATTCAAATCAACACCAGCCACTGTACTTTCTAGGACGGGCACACCCACCCTACTGACATCCAAGTCTAATCACTAATCTTTCTGGCAAAGTGAAGGACATTCTTGAGCACAAAGGTGCACTTTTTCACGGGTCCAATTTGCCTGTGCATCGAACCAGAGTGTTTGGTAGGGGGGGGTGGGGGTGAAAGGGGGGAGGGAGTCATCCACAAATGCGTGCATTAGTCGCGCTAAGAGAAACCCAGTGGGGCAGGGTTCGGAAGCGGACAAAATAATGGGAAGTGCAATGGAGCGCAACATGACAAGCTTCTATAACTGCTGATTGATTGGTGCATTCTTTTGTTATATTTTAGATGATGGTAGGAATGACTAAGCCACAAACTTCTGCTCAATTGATGGTCTGGCCAACCAATTTTTCTCAGCAGACTTCATTTTTTCCCTCTTCAAATTCAATAAACTCATTTAATTTTGCTGTCATAGTCTGTTGGACTCCCTGCAGAAACACCATACAGGCAGATACAGCGTCCTTTCTAGAGCTCTGGTATATCTCAATATTTTATCAATTGAATTTGTTTATATATCACACTTTCCTAAAACGATGTTATTTAGTTATAACAATTTAGTTATAACAATTTAGTTGTGCTGGTAACCATGGACTTAACCACATGTGATGTAATTTTGTTTTAATGTGATTGGCACATTTCCAAAAGTACAGGTACATGTTCACAAAGACTCTTTATCGATCGATGGGGTTGTATGATGCAGCTAAAACAAGGCCATTTACATTATCACTTCAGTCAAGTCTTGTTTTGGGAACTACCCTTCAGTTTTACCTGTCACCGGTGTATGATAAAACCAAATATTCATTCCTTTTGATATAATCCACAGTGACACTGGAAAGTACAGAGTATACAGTGCTTATCACACATCAAATAAAGGTAAAAAACAAAAAACTTGATAAGATTGTTTATCCCCAAAGTAACTATTACAACAATTAAAAGTGACTATTCAAAAATAATGTTTAGGTTCAGCATGAGGGTGATCTAAGGTGATCAAAGCCATAATGTCACTCGCTAACCAAATACGGCCAACTCTCATTATAACAAGATTGCTGGGACTGGCTAAATTACCAATTTACAACAGGAATGTTGTTATCAGAGGACAGAAAAACAAAGAAAGCAGAAATGACATCCGGGAGTTCAGGATGTACTCTTTATAAGCAGAACCTCTTTATCTTTTTAGAATGAGGGTTGACTGTGGCTAAACTACAATGAAGAAAACAAGATGCAAGCCCCAAAGCCTGACTAACGCCAGAGGGCACATTATATAATATCTGTATTAATACGGTTTATAATCCGTTCCCCACCACAGGGTCAAACAGCATACCTTTTAGACAAAATATCTTTGACAGCCTTGATTTAAAAAAAAATTACAACACTGCATTAAATTGTGAAAAATACCCAGGGTTCCGTCTGAACATTGAAGAGGGAAAACTCAAGCTCTTTTGTTCAAATAAACAGCCACAAATTTACTTCCGCATCACAGCATAATATTGATCTCAAAGTTCCGCGTAATGCTTAAAAATAACACAGTTTCTTGAAAGGATGAATATTTTTAGATAATAAATTGCAGGTGGTGGCATTCATTAAGCACCTGACTAAACATCCCCTGCATAAAAGCTACTGTAGTTTGTTGTGTGTAAAAGCCGCCTGCCCGCCCTCCCCGCCGTTGTGTACCGACCGCCCCGCCGCAAAGTCAGTCCATGTTTCAACTTGTGATGCCAATGTCCTGGCCATTATTCTTGAATGAACGAACACTGCTTTATCAGGCAAACACACACATTTTGCCCAGACAAACAGCAGGTCGGCAGGATCAAAGTGAGGGTTGCCTTGTTATCACGGACCCCACTACAATGAGGCAAACGTTGTATCAACGCTGCGCTTTAAGCTGCCTCAGTCCAGAGTGCAACAGAGCTGTGTGTTTTTGCTACAAAGACAAGACAGGGTTACGCAAGCGTAAATTCAACCTTGGCGATTGGCAATGACAGAGAGAGATGAACAATAATATTAACCGCCACTTGTTTTGTCTTTTTCCATCCGCTTCATGGATGGATGATTTTTCCTCCCCTTCTTTTTATTGATTGATGCTCGTTATTTTTGCACTCTACGTCTACGGCAAAACATGAAGATGAATAATTCATGAAAATGACGAATCTTTTTTGTTCGATTCAAACACAAAAGAAATCAGAATAGAGTTGAGATTTGTTTTCAAATAACAACCTGAGCAGAAACACATGAAGCTGGTAAGCATTCTATTCTAAAGTATACAGAAAAGTGCTGCTACTGAAAGACTACAGGTCTTTGTATACCTAGGGATCTAAGCCATTTTGTCGTGTGCGTTGAAGAAGTACGAAGCAAACATTTACCGGAGACAGACGTTAGCAATTAGTATGCAAAATAAGAAGGTTAAATTCTGCACTGGAATTGGGAAAACATCTCTTTGGGGTAATTATAGCAACAAAAAAGTAGCAGTAATGCAACACTTTTTTGTAAGGAGCCATTTCATTGTTTACGGCCTCTTGTTACCACTAATGATTGTTACTGGAAACAAGTTCATTGTGTGCCCGGATAAACAGGTTTAGAGCCTTCCGCCCTTCTTCCAGGCACCAGACCATTTCTATTTCACATGGATATGTGTCCATTGAAGCAATACACCAAGTTTATTAATTCACAAAAATGATGAAGTGTGCTTGAATTCTGCAAAAGTATTCCCACAAATCTCTGTCTTTGAGGGCAGGATTTGCCTCCCATTCGCATTTGCATGCAGAATGTGTTTAAAGTTCAGACACCTTTATGTGATCAATTGCTCCTCGTGGAAGGATAAATGCCTGAAGACTAACAAGGAGCTTACACGAAGACACAGTCTAAGTGCTCAGAAACATTCTTTCTCCAGGAACCCTGCTCCATCCCAACAACAAATGAGGTAACAAGGAGTCCATCTAAGCTCTTCACCAGCTTGCCCCAACAGAGTTCATACATACTTTCTATAATCAACCGCTGCAATTGCAGCCAATACTGCATGAAGAAGACAATGACAATGAACAGTGGGTGGTACCCATGGGACACAGTGCAATGACACAACCCCGTGACTCTCCCACAAGCGCCCCTCGCACTCCGATAAAACTTGACGCTCAGTCGTCCACCGATAGTCCTACTCATCCGGAAAACTGGATTTCAGCATCCCCTGGTGGATTATAACGCGAGAGTGGGAGAGAGAGGGGGATACACAACAAACGCATCCTTAGAAAATTCCTGTTTCAACTTTGCGCCTTTGTTGATTTTCTCACCAGAACATGGCACCTTTGAACTTGTCCTTTGTGTGGATATCGGATTAAGGCTCTTTTGTTCAAAAGAGTAAAGAATGGCATTAAGTGCAGACCAACTCTGTTCACAAAATGTATGTACTTTATGTGAACTCAACCTTTTCGCAAGATAAAACAGCAAAGGTCTAACTTTTTCGCTAATTTGGGGTGTTTCGTCTTTTAAAAAGTGTAAACCTGTTTGTTCACCATGAATACCATACCAGATTTTCAATATAATTCCATCAATTCTGTCAATAATCCTTCCTGGATTTTGCCAATTATGAGGTAGGAGGTTGCTTTCTCATTCAGCATATGTTATTGCTAGTCATACAAGCATTTAGGCCTCAGCCAAATACTTATTAATTATTCTATAACTCAGTGTATATCTTCAAGTGTTCAAAAATAATTTAGCAGTAGAGTAAAATATCTGCATAGTTCAAAAAGAGCAAATAATTTCTTCAGTAAATTGCTCCATTTTTTAAATATTTATGATAGCTTGGTCTCACTCCTTGGTCTAGAGGATAAAGAAACCAGAACATCAGGATGTCTGATTGCCAGAATTTACACATCACCAGAAATAAATAGTAACGGTTAACACACCACATATTGATGATATCCCCTTTATCTTTTCAGGCAAGATATTGGGGAGGGGGGAATCCTGTATTCAAGCAGCGTCCTGAGAAAACCCTCATGTACATGTACAAAATTAACATAATCAAAGATGCACATGAACACAAACGCCACCATGATGTGAAATTTGTACAAAATATCCGCCAGCACACAGACGGATTTTCTACTGGGGCCTTAATGAAGTTGTCTTTCACACACAAAATAATAATAATAATAAATAAGAAGAATAATTTTAAACGAGACAAAACAGCAGGTTTCAGCTTCAGGAAATTTCAGTCATAAAGTCTGCAACCTCCAGGCACAAATCTCAGAACGTCTCAATCACATCTCAGTAAAACCATTGATTTTTCCCTTTTAATTCAATTTATCTCAGTGACGAGTGTCAGGCCAGACGCGTACAACTTGATGAAGAGAGGGGGGGGGCTACCCCTACAAACCTGAAGACTCTTGATTGTAATTATTCTGTGTATTACAACGCAAATGGAGTAGCCCAACGAGTTGGTCGTGAGAAATTTGACACAAGAGTTTCAGTAAAAGGGCAGGCGAGGGAGAGATGAATAAATGCATGTAGAGGTAAAAATAAACAAGAAAATCAGGATGAAATAACACCAAGTAAGTAGGCTAGTCAAACTAATCCATGTATGTAAATTATCTACAGGCTGGCTTGGCCAATCTGAAGTTTAAGGTAGAGAATTGTTTCGGTTCACTAATGTTTCTTTTCTTTTTTTCTTTTACCAATGTGAATTGTTGATGATTTCTTTAGGGACTTGCCACAGAGTATTCATTAAAATATATCCAATGTTTCAAATCTAATTAACTGCAACTCATTCAATTTGATGGAGCCTCCATAATTTGACTTGTCAATTGTGATACAGTTAGTATAATAAAATTAAGAAACGGTCCTCACTGCGTCTGGTCTTTCCACACATCCTTTTTATCACCCTGTACCGCCAACAATTGTAATACCAGTATAATAATGACGATACTGAACAATTTTGGGAGTGTTAAATGTCTCTTTAGATGTGCAACGGGTCCCCTCAGGATAAAGTCGGTGTGGAGGGTGGAGAACACAAAGCCGAAGCCGAGAGAAAGGGACCCCACAGGGAAAGCCTGGGTATTCCTTATCATCAGGCGTGAATCATTTGGAGTTGCCTTTTGGAATCCCGCAAAGGTTGAGTCATAATCGAGGGCCGGTCAATACTGGCTGGAGGCTCCTGTCAGTATTCCACCGCCTCGCCCTCCCTTGAGAAGCTTGCCCTGGAATTGATGTTGATTTCACTAATGCTGAAAAATGTGGACAGCTTGGAATCCAAAAGCTGTTCACAAATTTTCCACAGAGAATGTTTGATAAGAGATCTATATTCAGCACAGTATCTTTTTTACCACATTGCTT
Source organism: Pisaster brevispinus (assembly GCA_023634235.1). Lineage (NCBI taxonomy): Eukaryota > Metazoa > Echinodermata > Asteroidea > Forcipulatida > Asteriidae > Pisaster > Pisaster brevispinus. The sequence goes on from JAMKCF010000004.1 coordinate 18,640,967, forward strand.
TGTTTTTCTTTTTCTTTTCAAAATTTCCTCTCTAAATGCTTTGGGAAAGTCACATTTGGTTTAATTACAAATGTACACACAAATTACAACATCTTTCAAAGCAGAATATGATGTAAATGTAGGACAAATATGTCTCTGTCCCATAAAATCATTTTGAACAAATGGCCCTTAACAAAGTAACAAAGGTACTCACCAGGCACGATATTTGACCCTTGACAAAAATATGTTTAAATCTTGTCAAGTACAAGGACTGACTTAGGCTACATGGTAAACCTTTTGATCATTACTGGTTGTAGCTTGTACTGATTTTCTTTTGGTAAAAAAACAGATTCAAAGAAATCAGATGTAAAGAGGCAGAATGTTATCCCACTTGACCAGACCCAAAAGCCAAAACTGTCAAACTGTCATGTGTATATGCACCATAGAAAAGTCAAACAACCCCAACACTGTCTTTTCTAAGCCACTGGTCTAGTGTCAATACTAAAGCTGTACTTAGCAATGGATGTCATCGACCTCTTCCGATAAAAAAAGGTTCCAACCTTTGATAAGAGAGAAGACCATCCCAACCTATTACACCTGTTAAAATCACAAACAAAAATATGCACTGAATTATCGGGCAGCGCCTGCGAAAACAGAACAAAAGGCATTTCAGAAGACGGCGTTTATTTAACCTTCTCGATTGCAATAAACCTGCTGGACACCTCGTCCATATAGAATGATTTTCCCCTAACTGACACCCATTAGGTGCATTCTTGAATATGTTCACACTATGAGACCCAAGACTAATTGCTGGTACATGTTGCTGGAATCAGGCCACCCAGATTGCATGATAAGACCATCTTTATTTGACATCTTCTTACCTGTCATCTTGTTTGAAATACTTAAAAGGTGGGATGTGCAATATTTGGGGTAAGGGTCCAGGAAAAACCCTCAAGTTGGGCCTTCTTGTTAGTACACCCAAATAACCCTTTCGACTTAAAAAGTCATCTCAGCTTTTATTTTAACAGTTTTAAATCTATAAAAAAAAATCTAACTTTAAAAAAAGAACCTTACCGACTTCCACATGCCTAGTTCTAAGCAGCTTTATGTCAATTAGCAATCCTGAGAAGTTCCTGAGAAGAAATAGTGACACTAACTGATACCAGTTATCAGCACAGCTTTTTGCAGTGGGTCGAAGTACCTAAATGTTGTGTTTTACCCAAACACTAATGTATACTCAATACAGGACTCAGAGTCATGTGAAAAAAATCCACATGCATATAATGGTGCCAAGTTCTTTCAAGTAAACATTTATACTGTTCTTCCTGTTTTTTAAAGAAGTATTTTTATTTAATCATGATCACTTGCAAATCACCAAATAATCTCAATCCATTGAAGAATACAGGACCACTCATGTAGCTCTGTGGGAGCATAGAGCAGGTCTGTTCCTTGCTCTATGGTAGGAGTGATGCACTGTTGAGGGATTGCAACTAATCCAGACAAAGTTGAACACAAATGCTTGTGGCATGCTCAACACAGCAGTAACACATTCCATAATGCTTTACCAGTCACCACATCAATAATCGGTCCATGTTCTTTTCTCAAAAGAAAATATGTGCATTGAAAGTGGTACAGTTCCAAAAACTTTAAAGTGAAGGTGGTGAGAGGTATTATTATACAATTTCCTCCAAATTCTCTTCTTCTTTTTTTACCATGAATGTTAACGAAAATGCGTCTTCTTCCTTTTTTTTTTAGTGGGTTGGAAATGGGAGGGGAAAATGTTGAGAAAAGAGGAAAATGAATTTATGTTTTTAAGTAAATGTATTTTGCCTTGAAATTCCAGACCTTTTTGTATCGGTCTGTTCTCCTTTACTCCTTTACTGTTCTGCCACTGTTCCCTTCTGTGGTTGAAGGACTATGGTTTGTGGGGGCTTCTTTTTTCCCAGGAGTGGCATAAGATAAACAGGTACACCACAGGTAAATGCAATTAACATTCCAGGATGACACACCTTTACTACGAAAACGAAACCTTGTTATAACAACCTCCTGCAAAATATCAGCCACATTCAACATAAGAAACAATCTGGTAATGGAGGAGGGCGACTTTGAAGGGTTTCAGAAGTCTCTTTCCAAGAAGCTTTTCTGAATTCAAGAAACATCCCAAACTACAAACTAATATTAATGTGGACTTTTTTCACTCGGCAGGAAGATTCCTTACGTGAGATGTTCAACACATCTTGTTAACTTTCGAAGCTTCAGATAATTAGACTGACTTTAACATTAGATTTTCAAATTAAGGGTGTCTAGTTTGCTTGCGATTGGAACTATATCAGGCAACAAGGTTTAAAACTTTGGATTTATCAACGGAAAGTTGTGTTTGTTTTTACTTGCGAGTAAACTTTCAAAAGTTAAGACAGTCAAATTGAAGATCCCTCTTACACAGAAAGCAATTGAGATTATGCAAACATGTTGCCCTACTAGGGTAGAAAAATCCTGGTCTTCAAGAGTTATTTCAATGCACATGTTCAGTCTACCATCCATGTTGCAGTACTTGTGTCTAGCCCTTGCTTCTCAACAAGAAGACCTTCTGTTTTGAATAGACCTACACTAAGTACTTCCCCCACTGATGTCCAGACAAAGAATTAAGTCTCAGTCTTCCTGGACTGGATGAAGTGGACCTAAACCTGTTTGTCCACTTGACCAGCACTGAAGATAAACAACTTGAAGAAAATAATTATATGTGTACTGTAGTCTTTCATGTGGGGTCTGGTTGGTACACAATGTGATGGGGCAGTTAAGGGGGTTGGCAATATGGACCATGTAGACTCTAGTAGCAAAGGTCACCCAGGATAAACAGGAACAATCTTGGAGGACATTTCAGTTTATACAATAAGAAGGGCAAATAGATGTATAATGTGCACAAATTTACACAAACTCGTGCATGCTTTGTGAAGTTCTACACACCTGATGTATGCACTTGAGTACACATGTGCGCCAGTATTCAAGGTTATTATGTTTGTATGAGATTCTGGTTTCAGGAGTATTTCTTGTACTTAAAAAGAAACTTCAAAACTCAATGTTTTTTCCTTGTATTGGTATTATTGTCTGCCCGTTCTGTTACTACTTAAATAGCGCAAACATTCATGAAAAAACAAGCTCTCTGGCGTAACATGTCAACTGCTTTACATATCAACTGCCCTATTGGCTAGGGTTCAATCTGTGCTACACAGACTGACATTCTCAAACCATTCCTCCCTCCATGCTCAAACTAAGCTAAAACTAATTAAAAACCAACCCTATTGTGAGGAGGGCAGATTGGCCTGTCTCAACCTGTGTAGAAATCAACATATTTCAAAAATAAGATTGCTGTACTAGTTACCAAGCAGACAACAACTTCCGCAATGTTGCCTCCAACCCCCCTTCAACCCAAGCCCACCACCCTCACCCCCACACCCCAAGATATTCCTATTCTATTGTCAGCCATAAAAAAAAAAATAGTTGATATGCTACTATGTTCGAGTGAATTTACATTTTTGAGAAATCTGTTTCCATGCGTCAGAAGGAAAACTTCTATAAACATCTTCTTAACCATAAAAATATCTAAACTATCAACCAAATAGAGTCCTATGAAACCTTCTACTAATGACCTCCAATGACCACAGAAGTTTTGGTTCCATAATATTTTCCCACTATTACTCTACTTGCAATTTGCTGGCTCTTCCCATCTATGAATTATCAACCACTTCACTTTATCACACTCTAACACATTAAAAACCCATTAAGCCTTCCTCCTTATCATCAATTTGTAGCTTACTGCCCGACCTGGGCGACCCCCACGCCACCTTTCAAAATCGGTACCCATCTTTCTGGATTGTGATTGTTTACACAATGTTCCTTAACTTGGTCTCTGATTGGCCTGTGAAGTACACCATAGAAAAAAAATGACTTTTGGACTTGAATGAGCGGAACCTTTCATCAGTAAGACCTCCAAAATCAAATCAAAATTATCTGAGGAGAGGATCAGAGTACTGACCCATACACTGTGACCCCTGTACTTTTCGGTGCCTTTGAGGTGTGTTCTTACATGGAGGCTCACGATTGGGTAAATATTGACATTTCTGCATATTGAATACACAATACAAATGCGGTCAATTCCTAGGATCAGTCAATGTTGGGCTGGATTCATTACAATATGAGAGAAAAATAAGACAAAAACATGAAGGGTAACAATAATTTATCATTAAAAAGAATTAAACCAACTAAGTCCAAATAACACTCCAAATTTGACCATAAAACAAAACATTCATTGACACCAATTTTCCGCCTTGCACATAAAAACAAGTTTTGCCTTTTACAAAATAACAATGCTTCAGCTACAGCTTTTTCTCTAAAGGTAGTATACATGATTGGCTTGTCTTGTTATTTTCATAATAAATGAACTTGGGGTTAGTATTTTACTGTTTAAAGTTGTGTGTGCAAAGATGGTGATAAAATAAAGAGAAGACAAATTTGTCCTCACAGTGTGGTTTCTTGACCATACTTGAGACAAGACTGCACAATTTATAGACAGCTCCTACTTTTGAGCAATTCATTTTAAATAAACCCTTAAATAAAGTCATGAACCAAAATAAGGACATTTGCTTGAGAATGTAACTCTTTTAGTTAGAGTAAAAATATTAGTTGTTTGTTATTAATTGTTTCTTTCTTTCTTTTTGCAATCAAAATTTACCACAAACAATTGTAAGCAATCGAACCTATGGTAGAACACCACAATTGCAGAACAAATCATTTGATTGGTTATCACCACCTTCAAAGAATTCAATTGGTTGACTGTTTCTTTCTGTGGATAGGGACCTGGTTTGATCATTAACTACAGTGTGCACTTAACCATGCACTTGATATGTGGCTTCTAGTACAATACATAGTGAGTTAAGCAAACATGATCTGACATCACAATGGGGAGCCTTCCCACTTATCCATATAATTTATAAACACAAACCTGCACAAAGCATCATATCATTCCTATTGATACAAATGGGTTATGAGGGTTATGATTGAGGGCCTGGGCTAGGTCAAATCTTTGGTTTTTTCAAAGAGGATGTGGTAAAGACCACTTTGTTTTCAAAATTGCTCCAGCTAAAGACAGCTAATAATTCCCCTTGTATAGCTTAGCAACATGCTAAAAAATGGTATCATTTGCTACTCAACATTAGCATTCAGTGTGCACAAAACATGTTCAGTCCAAATATTTTGCTATGCAAAATTGCTGAATGAAATCATTCCCTAAAAGGTCAAATTTAGTCAGGCAGAAATGTGCACTGGTCTATAAAAAAAATGTTCCAAATAGTGTTCAGATCTTATTTGTTTTATTTTTATAATGATGAATTAATATAATACATGTTACATATTACACACAAAGATCCTTGTCATTTAACTGGTGACACATGCATCATATGTTATCCTTTATTTTACTATGTATACTTCCGCAACACGCCAAAACGCGAAGTGTCTGAAGCATCCTACAATTATCCATATAGGACTCATATATGAGTCCTATATATAGGACTCATCTGTCTGAAGCATCCTACACACACAAAATTCAAATGACAAGGATTTATGTACGAGTTTTATAAAACAAATATTGGATGCATTTAAATGCATTGTTGCAGAAATGAAATCAGGCTTTTCCATTTCACTCAGCTAAGCTTCGCCTCCTGAAATGGAATAGTCCAGATTTTACCTCATGATTATATGCTGCGACAATGCACTCAAATGTATCCAGTATTTGTAAATTGTATACTGAATATAATTGTAATGATGGTTATAATTTTCTCCACTACCAAGGAGTAACTTCAAGAGTAGCTTTTAAAGGACTTGAAGATATTACTCGTACAAAACGGTACAATATACAGGAATATCTCAGGATATTCAATCAACTAAAACCCACTTGTAAGGTTATCATTCATTATCAATAAAAGCTCAGCCAATGTCAAGACAAAACCAAATTGGGGCACGGGGCCAGAGAGAACAGTAAACATCCTGCGGTGTCATAGATGGCATCAAACCAGCCCTTCAATAAATATCTCACATGAACTCTGTATACAATCATCAGTTGATAATTAATTTTTGGGGAAAAAATAAAATTACAATAAGCAGTTGTCCGAGGCTGAGTAGGTGAAATTTAATTAATGCAGGGCCAAGACAGAGCATTGACGACTGACTGACTGGTGGGGATCATTTAGTGATGATTTAAGACGGTGTTGTTCACAGAATGATTAGAGCTGACGTTTCCCTCTCATTGTCACCACCTCCAGACAGTTATCGTTGACATCAAGTGGTCTCCGTCTCCAGCCAAGATCAAACTCTGCTCTCCAGTGAAGGAAAATATTTGTTGTGTGGTTTATCACGGAAGAGTTGTAAATTATTGATCACAGTTTAATTGTTTTCTTTGGGCTGCTACCATATTTTCTGGGATATATAAGTAAGCCACCAAGGAATATAAGCCATGGTACCTAAAACCATTAAAGTTCAGGCGTTGTATTATCCACACCGCTATAAAAAAAATGCATCAAAAAGCATCCAGCTTGTTACATCACTATAGGCTGCATCAATTCACACAGGACCTTTGACAGGTACCAGTTAATATCAGCATCCTCATCCTGCAAACTGCGATTATTTTTCAAAAATTCATAACACATTTTCTTCCTTGAAATAATATAATATATTTGTATAAAATAATGTTAACTGATTGCCAATCAGAAACATATGACAAAGCGATGAACATGGCGTTATTTTATTCAGTCGTAGAACTGGTTGACGTCAAGGGTTTAGTGCACACACTTCATATTATGCACCTGCCTTAGACTTTTCCCTCAAGTCATTATTCTCATTAGACTTCTCTCATTCCTCCCGTCATCAGTGTGTTTGTTCATTGGTATTGTTGATTCGTTTTGTTAACACAGCCTTGGTGGTGAGACTATTGTTTCATACTGTATACCATCCACATACAACTTGACATCTACACTGGCAAGTAGTCTTGAAGTGTGAATATTTGATCGATTGTCAAGTTATTGGGTTGGGTTGCTTTTATTTGTTTCTGAATGTTAGTAAATAGGTCAGAGTCACACAAATTTGCCAGTATTGATTTAGCCCAAACTGCCCAAGCAGCTTCCTTAGCATGTAACTGTACAAGCCATCCAGAATTTTGTCAGTTTGAAAATATATTCATAAGCCATGGCTAATATGCGAAAAATTACTGGTTTGTTTTTACTTTATCATCAGGCTCCTGAACAAATTACTACAAAATTATCGTCAAAAAATACTGTGGACAGTTTTATTTCCATGCAGTGAAATCAATGCATCGCTTGCAAATAGATGTATTAGCAAAGCCTTTATTATTGTTATTAATTTTAACATATTTTTTTTAAGTAATCAATTAGATTTTTTTACTTTATGTGAATTACATTACTTGAGATAAGAATTGCAGGGAAACAGTTCTAATGCATTGGTATATTCAAGGTGTTTGTGAGAAAATGTTAACTAAATATAAATTAGAATTAACAAAAAAACAACTTTACTCAAAGCAGCTTGTAACATTATGATTATTATCATAGATGCTCGTTGTCACAATGTCCTTTGAGACAATTGTTAACCTTCATCAATAAGAAATTATAAAAATGATATCTTATTTCTATCCAGCCAGACTTGTCGAAATGTCAGCAGCCAAACCACTCCCAAGCTCGGCAGGTGCCACTTTGCCCACGGGCCAGGGAACCCAGAAACACCTTTTCTGAAAAGGCAGGTTCAAAAGCCTTGTAACACAATCACAGAGATATGTAGATTGAGACCATTGCCGGTGGTGCTCCACCAGTGCACCTGACGGAAAGGAGAGACGCTGCGTCACGTAGCACGGCAGCAACCATGGAGGGGAAGGGGGGGCGAAAGGCCATACTTTCCCCAGTATTGACAGCGGGGTCCAGGGATTTGAATATGGGTTAGTAATAATAATTGATGATGATTAACCAATCAAGCTATCAGGTTTACTTCTGCTTTGCCAGTCAGTTTGGTCACGGTATCTGAGATGAATGCAGTATGGAAATCAATGCTACATCAGGGCATATGAAATGTAGAGACTGTGGCTAGATTACCAATCCAGAATGCATCACAGGCAAAATGTGGACAATCAAGATTATATATAATATTCCAAACACTTAATACCTCTGTAATCCTCTGAGTTATTAATACCTCTTGATGAGGTCTAATTTTCTGCTGAAAAATCAACAGCTATGTAAAACATCTATGTCCATCATTGATTATGAGGAAATTAAAAAAAATTATTTTTTAATTTTTTTATTAATGGAACAATTTGAAAAAAGATTTTCCCTTGAAAAATTCAATAACTTAAATTATTCCACCATTGGCATTTACATGTTAAGCTAATCAATACTTTCTCCCAAAATAAACATTTTCAAGAAAAATTAAATCATGAAAAATAGTTAGTGTCTGGAGTCTCTTGATCATGTTACGTTAACATCAAATAACCATGGACAAAGGACACTCTTCCACAAAAAAAAAAAATATCAAGTACAACCACACTTACATCAATGCTCAGCACGCTGTGAGATGCGATTTTGGAAGCACACAAAGAAAAAAAGTACAACACTTGACCATGGCACCTTCGCTATGTACCCAACCTGTTCCCTAAGGGTTTGGACTCCAGTCTACTACAATTCGTTAATACACCTTGCACTTCAGTACTAGTATTAGCCGAACGCTTTACCTCAACCACTTAAAAGCTTTTTCCCCATTGCCTTTCAGTCCTCACTAAATTGCTCACACCGCTTCATGTTTCCATCCTGAGATTATGAAAATGATATCCTCTAATTGTGGCATAGAGTCCTAAAATTGGTATAAATCAGCCCTTTAAAGAGAAATTGTGGGAGTAAGTGATAAATGACAATCATGGGCATGACATTTTGGGTTTCAATCTGTCTAAAGGAAGGTCATTTATCAAACAATTGCTCAATTAATTATCTCACTGCCCATAGTTGCTTCTTTGTTCTTTTGCTGTGAATTGATCAGTTTTTATTTTCAGAGATGTTGTGCATTGCACTTGTAGCTGTACATGTACTTTAAAACATAAGAAGCTGTCTGCATTAAGGTCAAACATCCACAAATCTGGGTTAATAATTTGTGATTTGTTCCAACAAAATGTAACAGAGGTTTCCAACAAGCAAATGAAGTAAAATTAATCAATCATTAAAGATAAACAAATCATAGAAAACAGTATTTCAAATTACTGTTTACAAGTATGCCAAAATCACAAAAGCAATCAAATAATTAATCAATCAATTTACTTAAGCATTACCCCTTTCTTTACAAGAAATCAACATGGACCCTGACACTCAAAAATGATACTCTTTTTGGAGTATTTTTACAGATGTTGAATTGAAGCAAGTACGTTGTGTTGTACTTATAAGCACCTTATAGTTGCAACCACACTTAATTCCACACAAAATCTTGTTGGGTAATCAAACCTTGTCACCTTGCCACAATGATCTGACACTCTCCGCTCAGGACCCAGCAATCAGATTCTAATGTAACCCTCAAAAAACTGATACACTTTATCAGCCCCTCAAGCAGTTACATGTTCAACTAAATAGGGTTTACAATTTCTATCTAGCAGCTTCAGAGAAAGAAGGGAGTAAGAGTTCCCCCATTCAAGCCACCGTTGCACTTCCACAAAATACTTTTTTTTCCTTCCCAGTGACTTTTCAAGCCTGGTCAAGTGTGAGGGATTTTCTCTCCCCATTCAAGTAGGATTAGCAGAGAACTTTTGGTGAGTTCCGCCAGCAAAACAAACACGGCGAGCAAAAAAGCCCTGCGTGTGAAATATCACCGTGATATACTTATTATGTCTTGTTTTCATACACATCTGGATATTTTGGCCCCACAGTGATGAACTAATGAATGAAGAGGGTATGTTTCTTAAAGAAGTATTTTCACAGGTGTAGGGGAACTATGACATATAGTACAAGAAAACTGCAGTGGAAATGTACTTCCTGAATTAAAGTGCATTGAGGGTGCAGTATTTATCAGTAGAAAAACACATGTGGGCCCCCTTCATTTTCAGAAGAACATTCCACACTCCAGAGAATCTGTGAAAAATAAGAAGATCAAGCATGTCTTGTACCAATATGGAATGACACTGATGGGGAAAAAACACCACTTTTAATTTTTACATCCAACCAAAATAACTTCAAATTATTGATAGCATGAGTAAACTACAAATAGACCTCAGCAGGTTTTTCTATTAACAAAAATAAATTACTCCCTTGACCTAAACTTTAAAAGGATTTGGAATGAAATAATAACAAGAACCACAACAGAATCAGGCACGTAATGTACATGTATTTCACATGGGTGTGATGCCTGGCCTCCAGACTAGTATGCCATCTCATTGTACACTACCATTAAACAGGAAGCACTATTGTGTGTTAATTATTGCACTAAGCTACCTGTACAGAGAACACTCCAGCCCTATTGTAAGACTTCAGGTTCAATTCCTGGCCAGGTATTCAAACGCTGCAGGCAATGGGCATGCCAAAATGAACACCCTGAATGCTCGCTAACGACTGATGACTAATTCCATCCGACCAAATGACGTACATGTACTCTGTGGAGTAACTTTTTCTTGGGATTCCGTTCAACTGGAAAAGTGAATAATAGTAACTGATTTCACTCAGATACAGAAACACAGAAGAAATCATAAGAGATTAGGGAAAATGCTGTAACACAGAAGAGGTTTTCAAGCATGTATGGTAAAGTTCCAAAGCAGTCTGTTGTGAAGCAATTACTCACATGGTTTGAATACCAAAGCCAATGAAAGACATGCTTGTAAGACAGCCAGTATCTAAGAAATCTACTTCAGATTAAAGCTTTTTTTTCAACTAGAAACCTTGATTTTACAGGGTTTTTTGTATTGCCACAGCTTTGTTGGGAGTCAGTAAACCCATGATAAATCAGACAGAGTAACATGCTACACATGTGACACAAATTGAAAAGATTCACACACAGTCCAGAATAAAGCATTATTTAACGATCCCGGTTCTTCAACAGCTTTGAAAATAATGAAGGCACAACATGTTCCACCATTTTCACCAGTTAAGTGATGAGAGCATTTATCAACAACCGCCACCCAAACACAAACTACAAAACAAGTATCAAACTAAAAAAAGAGAGAAGGGGGGGGTGGATCTCCACACCAATCAGCCTCAATTTACCACTGTGCAGTATAAACAATTGCAGTTGCTGTCGGCAGGTGCAGCCGACTTCAAAGACAGGGGAACAAGCACTTGACATGGAGGTGACAGAGAGCTACCATGGAGGGGAAAGCTCTCACAATCCTCTCAAGGTGCCGCAAGAGGCTTAACTGCCCAACTCTTCTCTCATCCGCTGCTCAGTGATCTCCACACACACTCCATCAAAAAAGACCCCAGTGTGTTTATTAAAAAGGAAAATACTCTGGACACCCCTGGGTAATGTTTGTACAGGGGAATTTTGCCAAAGGGGTACATCACCTACGTAACCCCCCTCTGAAAAATACCCAGTCCTGGACAACCCTGCCCACTATGGGATGAAATTACTGAGCTAACAGAATGTGACTTAAGTTGTTTTCTTCGGTGGAGCACAATTCCACAGCAAAACAACCTGGACAATAAATAATGCTGGTTTTTAACCTCGCTCCTTCACAACACAGCCAGGGCACTTATTTACCATAAGAACTATCTCTTTCTCTATTTGTTTCCTTATCCATGGTTTAAATCAAATGCTTCCATTACACATGCTAACCAGGCTTGTTTATACAAGCAATGGTCTTTACCTTCTTTCTAAACCAATCCAATTACACATAAAATGTACTTCTCTTTCACACTTTGTGAAACAGTATCACTGCCAAAGAACTCTTCCAAGAAAAGTGTCTGAAATGGAACCAACGGCATGGATTCATGGCTGAGAGATGGAATGGACAGCATGGCTGTGAGAGGGAACAATGAAATGCAAAATACTGTAACAATGCACACACCCAACAAAAGAGGGACCGAGATCTCTGATATGCTAAGCACATGTGAGGATTGTTTAAGTATAACTCGATACAAAACCTGAATGCCATGTGATGGAAACTGTTTAAGACTGCTCTCCAAAAAGTGTTGCTTGGTAAATCAGTGGTTTCAGTAATAATTACAGCTCAACTACTCAATAACTTACGGCTGCCTCCTTCATCAAGTTCCCCCTCCCACGCCATATAAAAATAACTAATTACATTTTCATCACCAAATCTGGTGAAAGGTTAGTGAGAGGAATTCCATTTAAAAATGATTTTCTTCGTTTGTGGAAAAAAAACTTGGGTGTAGGAAAGAAGGGCACTCCGGATACCCCTTCTAAACCTTAGGGTTACCAAAGCACACAATACAGCCACACAGTATATTCATAATGATGCTGGACATTTTTTTGCATGGAAAGGATTAATGGTTGCAGAGTCTACAATTTCAAGGGGTGGACAAAGGAACAGGAGGTTGACCCAAGGGGTAGGTTATTCTGTCTTTGAGAAGGCGGTGTTCCAGAGTGTGATGTGAATACAGCTACAGGGATCTGTCTGCCTTGGTGTTAATTGTTATGGCATATTAGCATACAGACGCTGAATAATACAGTACAAAAACTAAACATAGGTGGGCAGGTCTTACAATGTTTTCAATAATAAAGAGAAAATGATGCTTGGTGAGAAAGTAAATACTTGTACAGAATAATTTTAAAACATTTTGAATGTTGAAGTATCTCACCTTTTTTTCATCAAAACCCTTACATCAATTTATGAAAAAAGACCAGAATAAATACCAATAACTAATTCTGCCTTGACTCTTTTTAACCGTCAATCAACATAAATTCCCATTAATTTTATTGAGGCCTGTACATCATGACAGGTCCAAATTCAAGCCAATTGGCCCTACTATCCCAAATGGCCCTGTTTGCAAACAATTCCTGTTGAATTTTGTCTTACTTTCTGCATTTCTCTTTTCCCTGCCTGTGCGTTCAGCATGACTCTGTCAAGCAAACCTTCAATTAGCACAGGGATCAGTGTGAGGACTCGTATGTCACCACCCCCGCACTTTACTGGGTTTCCCCCTAAACATGATCTCCAGCATAGGGAAGGCATTTGATCTGGCATTAGGGCCGAAGCCCATTGAGGCCGAAGCCCATTGAGGCCACAGCCAGGTTATATTGGCTCATTTATTGTTCTACACTGTATGAATAGGAGCTATTAATCAGCGCTAAATGCAGAGTGAGTGATATGAACTTGATAGTGTAAACTTACTCTCTTTTGTTTGGGCTGTGATACAGATGCATGCATAATTTGATCCCTTTGTTTGTTTTTTCACTTTGTGTGACTGCTTTGAAAGGGATATTTTCATACAGGGATTAAGCGCACATTTTCTCCCTGATACAAATGAAAGACCAGGGCCTAATTTCAGAGCTGCTTTTAAAAGCAGAAACAAATTGCTTAACAGAAGAAATGTGCAAGATACCAGTCAAAAATTGTACAAGTGATATGGTAGCTTAGCTGCTAACCTTATTCTGGTAAGAATAATTTATTTGTGCTCAGCTACTTTTTGTGCTTAAGCAGCTGTATGAAATTGGGCCGAGCATGTACATCGGACATGATATTCTCTCACAAACAACCAGTTAACTACCAATAAAGTTTATACATGAATGCTTGCAACTATTTACAGTTGATCTTCTTTTAGTAATAATAATACATAGAAACTACTAATTTGTTTCGATCGTTCTTTTCAGTACACATAAACCTAAAGAAAAAAATCTTTGTTGCAAAACTGATGATCATAAAACTCAAGACAGTTTTTAAAAAAACATTAAACAAAGAAATTTGTTAGCACTGATTGAGCAGATTTATCAGCATCTTATTTCTTACCTCAATGACGCGGTCATGTAACCTCAGCTGAGACTTGTCCGCTGGTCCGTTCTCGATGATCCTTGATACTATAATGCCCTCAGACAGCCCCTCAACCTGAAACCAAAAATGAATATTATTGATTATAATTTATATTGCTCACCCCCAAGAAAAAGGTGAATGGGAGACTGGAGCTGGAGATGAGAAGTGAAAGGCACCATGTTGTTTTTGCAACAAAAATATTTGAGTACTACATGTAATTATCAAGTTTATTAACAGTAAACATCAAACATAAACTGTTTTCAATTGTTTTCATCGATCATTATGAAAAATAAATAGTTAACCATCGTTATAAACAGCACTGTTATAAAGAGGTTCTGCTTATAAAGAGTCGTTCTGAAGTCCCAAATCTCATTTCTGCTTTGTGTTTCTATATTTTGCCGTCCTCTTATAACAACGTTTCTGTTATAAAGAGGTAATTTGGCAAGTCCCAGTGATCTTGTTATAATGTGAGTCTAGTGTATCTATAACGAAGACATACAATGGCCTAAACACTGAGAAAAAAAACACAAGTCTTGATTTTGTACTTTTCATGGAGTATGCAGTGAACACTACATCACCCTTAAATCACAGATTCACGTGCGCACAAAAAGATTTATTAACTCAACATTTTCAACAACAAGTTGGAAGCATTCGTTAGCTGTCCCAACATTTGTGTGACATCTGGCATTGTGTGGGTTTCCAATAGAGCCAGTTAAACAAATTAACAACACACTATCCATGGGCTTATATTGTACATCATTGCCCTCACTGATGTGGATAATAATGCTAGTCATCTGGGTCTGGGGCAATGGTCAGGGTCCCAATATGGTAATAGCATCTGGGCCTGCGGAGGAGTGTCTTATAATGGACCGACTATTTACGTCAAGCGTTTCATGTGACCGACAGCTTCAAGTACCACACATACAAATGAATCGTGCAAGACTTTGATGTTGTGAGGAGAATATGGGAAGTTCATGCACAAATAAGATTTGTATCAAAGAGGAAGGAAATCCTCTGCGTTTTATTAACATCAAGGGCAGCATTTCTTCCGCTACTTCCTCCTCCTTATTTCTCCTATTCTTTGATCTTCTGTTCAACTGCCTGTCTTTGTTTGTGATGACTTCTTTCTTACCAGTTCCTTTTTTCATTATCAATCAAATTCTTCATTATCTTTTTTTTTGTGCAGCTGGTCTTACCAAACGGACTGCCAAGATTGGTTATAAAAATAGAGGTTTACAGACTCTCTACATTATTTAAATTAGATATCTGAATGTTTAAGTCACAACAAGGGCCAAGTCTTTCATCTCTGTGATTGTAATTTCACTTCTTTCCAGAAATTTTGAAGGTGCAGGGAGACCAATAAAACAAAAACTGAAATCTGGAAAAATCCTGATAAATCACTTGCCTGAATAACACAAGAGATTCAAATGCAAAAACTTTCACAACTTATTGCTTTTATACCATTGTACACTAATCTATACAGTTTACACAGTAAATTTTTTGGACATTTGCTTTGTGGATTACAATAGCACCTCCTTTGCAATCATTCGTTCTCTTCGACAAATGTGTAACTGTTTTAATCAAAAAATAATGGAGCAGATGGCAATGTACTCCAATTGTTGCACGCTAACTGATGAGAGCACTGAATCATTTCATTGCAGATTAGTCAAGTTCACCAAGATCATAAATAATGATACATCTACCAGTCTGGCTATGAACATTCTAAATGTGCGTTAAAAAAAAGCATCAGCCAGGCATTATGACATACATGTGTTGCTGCAATGCAACCCCCAATATTTCACACAGTGGGCAAACAGTACTGTTGATTGTTGCAATCCAATTGTCTGTGTAAACATGTTCTGTCTGCTGGGTCCAGTCCATATTTGGGTTGTCAGATCTCAAGATGCGAGGAGTCTAAAACATTTGATTTATATGGTTTTGGTGAAATTATACTTTGCACTTACAGTACACAGGACAAGAGATCAATCTTGATCAAGTTAGTGCACAATGGGTCACTTTATTTGTGCAATGCATTTTTTTAACAAAAATGTGCATCATACGATCATAGGGTAATGCATGAAGAACAAGTATCCATGGATATGGATGCACAGGATAGCAAAAGGTCCTTGCAGTCATGTCAAACAGCTTGTCTCTACGAAGAGTCTCTGTGCCATTTCAAGTGTCAAATCACACAGTTTTAATGCACAGATGTATCTCAAACCATGGACTGCTTTAAATGCCAGCTGACCACATTTTTACCCTACGAATTCTACTCTTAGAACTGGCACAAGAAATAGCTGGGAACTACAGTTGCAATATAACTTGGAACATTTAATAACAAGCTTTTAAAAATGTGTGTTTTGGTCAATTGTTATCATTGTCATCTCTCTTTGGGGGGGTGTCATTTGCATTATTTAAGGCCTATTGTTACTTTCAATTTTTATGTCATAGGGCACACTGTTTAAAAGTAAATACAAGCTTTCGAGGCAGCCCTGTGTATTTAAACTGAATCCAAGCGCAAGTGTAATAACAGCAGCTTTTTGATACATTGGTTGTGAAGTTCCATTTAGATATTTTGAGATATACTTTAATTTTACACATCAATTCACACTCTTCATGAATAATTTCATTTTGCAGGCCTGATACTTTATGGGGCAACTGCCTCAATGCCCCTAGTTATTGCCTTGATGCCCCTGAAAATGTTTTAGTAGAAATGTATGCATTCCTCATAGAGGTGCCCTTGTACAAGAACAGTGTCTGGCATGTAACTGATGGTCCATGCTGTCACCCAACAAGTTTGTCTGAGTTTAGGATATTCACCTGACCTTATACAAGGCAGATTTCCTGTATCTTCCAATGTTTATATGGTCTTAATGTAATTTAACTGGGACAAGCTTGAGTGAGAGAAACTTGTGTAGTAATGTACACATAGCCAATGAATCACCTAGATTGTTGACCCCAGTAAACATCCTGGGTGTTGTGATTTACCTTGAATTAACCCAGAGAGTTACAATAACTGGATCTGTGTCGCCTCACTGGGCGTAAGGTCACTACTCTTCCACATTCATTTATCAAGTCTTCCAAAATCTTAAAGGAGGAGTCCATCTTAAATACATCTGTAAATTATAAAGGCACTCGATACAATATGATTATCTGAAATAATCTTCACATTATCTGAAATAATCTTCACATTGTTTCACTGAGTTTTCTCAAACTACACGTACAGTACCATGAACCTACATGCAAACAGTACATTCTCAATTTTGTCAGTCAATATTTGTAGAAACAATTTGCTTTGTAACACCACAGAATCAAGAACATTGATACAGAAAACCTGTCTGAAATAAGCTTTGATTTCATTTAACAGTTTTTCTAAAACTAGCACATACATGTACCTCTATTTCACAATAAAGTAGTTCAGAAAATTATTTGAAATTCATCTTGCCTTGCAACTTAACAGGAATAGCATTGGATCCATCAAAATTACCACAATGTATTGGTATTGCTTTATTCATTTCCACTCATGGCCCTAAGGCCAAACTACTAGAATGTTACAATATAAAAACATTGTACAGGAATATTAATCTCACAATGATTGGTTGAAGTGTCATACAAAACTCATTCAATATTTCCAGATCATTCATTTTACAACAATTCGCAAACATCTGAATTTTCTGAATGATTTTTCATGCCTCGATAATGTTAACAGTTGCTACTATCACAAAAATTGTGTATTAACGTCACTGAAATTATTAGACAACCAGAATTCGGATGTCTAAGGTAAATTTATTATAAGAAGCAACCTGAAAATACCTTTAACTGTACAAGTCTTTGAGGATGACGGGAGTGTATTTCCAAATTGTAGACCCTACTTTTATTTAGTGAAGGCCTCTCACTTTAAACCTACCATTCTATATACTACCAAAAAGATCCTAATTGGAATAAATTGCAGTCTTTCTTAAGCTAATTGAAGTAAGTCTTATTCAGTCTAAGCATGGAAGACGAAAACAGACTTCCTCCACTGGTTTTTGGTGGGGCTTCCAGAGTTGTTTACACCTTTCCTGTTTGTGAATTGAAGACAAAGAGGGGGAGGGGAATAATGGGGGAAGGAATGGCTTCATGTACGTCAATGCACGTACGCCAATGATGTATTTAGGTTTATCACTGTTCACAGTCAATGAACTCTCTATCACGTGTAGCCCTTATAGTACAAAGAGTGGACCTAAATGTGCTGAAATAATGTTGGAACTTAGAGGGTTTCTTTAGGTCAGTTTTGTCAACATCTTAAGTTACTTTCTGTCAGGATTTCATCCAGAATTCCTTCAAATTCCTCCATGACAGCACCCCTCTCCCCGTCACAAACAAACACTGACCTCTGGGGTAGAAAAAGGAGAACTCTACCTGAGGGTGATATTATTCCCATATTGGTTTAGAACAAAAACTATACAAATACTAGATAACTATTTAAATCAAAGACAATCAAGAAGCCAATGAAGCAATTGTATTATTTTGGTTTTAGGTGACAATCAATTTTTATTCAGAGCTTTCCGAGTCCTGTCTGTAGGAAAAACACAGCAACCTGGGTGGGATTTAAACCCAAATTGTATTCATTCTTGCAACAACCAGGATTTCTTATTTGAACATCTTTGACTCACTAGATCTTATTCAAACAAATAGTGCAATTCAATCAATGAATCCAAATTGTGCTGGATTTAAAACTGAGGATTTGTTAGTCATAATCATTCAAACTTTCAAATCAGGAAACGTTTTGAAACTTACTTTCTTCTTCATCCCCAGTTTGGAAAACTCGATGTTGTTTTCAATTCGTTGTCTTTCTTGAGTTGAGTGAAAAACAGTGTTAAAACACCCTTTCTCTTGTTTAAAACAAATTGAATGATTTCCTTTTGGAGCATAAAACAAACTATTATATTAATTACAATTGAATAGTATTTATGACCAATACACTGTCTGCAAAGGGAATTTATGTACATGGTACATCAAAACTGCTAAAATATAATTTACTGTTCTAAAAAATAATTGTTGATGTACACATGTATACTGTACGTTAATGTTGGTCAGAAACCTCCCATGAGTTGAATAAATTCAATGTTTTGGCCAGTGGTGACACATCATGCACAATATGTACATAAGCATCTCTAATCCAGGAGAAAAGAGATTAACAACTGCTGTCTAAACAAAACCCTGGTAAACACCAGTCAAGAGAGTCAAGTCACCAACTAAAAAGCAAAACTCTGAAAAAGAGTCTCAAGGATTCTTGGCCCAGATTTTTTACAGAATATTGAACCAGCTGTTTTTGTGGGCAGGAAAAGACAAAAGAACAAGCTCCAAAGCCAATGGATGGGATTGTTACACAGTGTACTCTAGTGGCACTCTGCGGTACAGACAACAATGGCTGCCATTTTGAATTGAGCTACACCTTTGGGGCATGGATCAGGTCCTCTAGTGGGGTTGGGGTGGGGGAATTAGGGATTTTGAGGGGCAGGATTAAAAAGAAGTTGTCTTAAATAGAGAGTTAATCATACTACATTGTGATAACTTGGCCGGTCTTTAAGGAGGATGAGTGATCTTGTGTATGTTTCCAACCAGGATCTGTTCAAAATTCAAGAGGCTGGAATCTCTCGCTAATGCCCATCAACACCTCAACAGCAAAATAGCCACAGCTTGTACCCTACCATGGTATTGTTACTTGAGGAATGAATAACCCATGTTTACAAGTTTTTTTAAGTAGGGGAAGGGTACAGTATACTTAGGGGAGAAGAAAGCTTTGTCAGTAGAAACTCTGTAGGCCTACTACCTTGTGGAAAATACTACGTAAATTACTTATTGATACATGTATGAGATACAGGCTTGATACTTCATTCTTGTTAGGGCAAGGTACTTTCCCCTTGGAGAATGGGAAGTGTAACTCTTTGATGGACATGGATAACACTTTATCTAAGGGACACCATGGCAATTGAGTATAAGTTTATGTTGTTAGATAAGCTCTGAGGCTTGTTGAATAGGCCTACCTCTTATGATGTTGTTGGAGAAGATGTTGATCAATAAGATATGCCCTACAATGGTTAATTCAGTTATTGTGAAAATGTTGTTGCTTTTGAGAAAAGGTTTTAAATAAGACACAAGAAGCTTCGATTGACAACGATAAATTTGAATTGTTAGATTGAAATCACATTCACAATAATTCCATTACAAATGGGTCTTTGGATGGATATTTTTTTATTTAGAATTGAGATGCAATGAAAACAAGGTTTACTCTGGCAAAGCCTACTACACTCTTGATTTCTAAATCTACAGACAAAATGAAATTCCTGAGATGGTGTTCCCCTGTTTCTTTGTCTGAATGAAGTATACAAAGAACAAACATTTTGTAACAATGTACAGGTCACACCATGGTCTGGTAATAGGTACCCACTACAAGTATTAATTTATGGTATGTTTACTTTGCTACAAGGTTCTCAAGGGCATGTACACTGCACAATGAACACTAATCCTGCCTAATGTATGAATGTGTGGGGATCAGTCAAGAAACAGAGAAAAGGACAACATGTGGATGGTGTGCACTGTAGGCTGCATTGTAGGAGGGCAAACCCTTTTGTGTTGGTTTATTTTGGAGCAAGGGCCACCTTGCTACAGGATGAAGAAGGACCACCAAGCTTTAAAGGAGTAATAATTTCAACACTCTGCAGTATTGAAACATAAATGTACAACTTGGGGATAAAAACAAGAGATGAGAAATTGTTCCCACCTTCTCATGGTTTTACTGTTAGCAAGAGGGTGGGTGCCTGGACTAGATTTCACTAAGCACTAAGGTTCATTGAGAATTCTTCCAAGTTCCAGGTAGCAATGAAATCATTATCATGATTACAAATGGCCAGACATAAAAGCAGACTCTTGTGTGATTTAGGCACTCACACAGCCAGAGACTTAATACCATCAATCAATAGCACACTACTACCTACCCGATTGCCACCAATGATATTCAATCCAAGGCTGTTATTTTCACGACAGAGTTGTAAAGTGAGTGACAGTTCCTCGCATGGCTGTAGAGGAAAGGAAAAAGGGAGACTTTGCTATTAGTATTACAATCATCTATTTACACAGCGTAGTTATTATATTCAAAATATTTAACATTCACAATCAAATTTGTAATTAACATCGTTACTATGATATTTTTGTTTTACTTCAGAATCAAATTTATCTATAAACCAAACAACACAATATGTTATCAATTCAACCACCAATATGCTACCCTATTCATGTGCGCAAGCTCTTTTATAGCCTTTATATTATATACATATTTTTACTTGTCTTCAGAATACAGTTGGTCTTCAATCTTAAACAAAGACCACTTTCCGCTCCATAAGGCTTTATTGGTTACCAACTGTTTGTTCATTCAACCCCAAATTTGTCACCCTGTACTTTTGATGAAACGTGCTATTTGAAAATCATGATTGTTTGAAGATGACTCCATCCATGTATGAGGCATTATTTAGACATTCCTGGTTTAGTGAAAGGTTCGGTTTCCAACACTACCATCACCACCACTATGCTTGCTGGTTTTATATTAAAGGCTTCAATTCCCACACCAGGCGTTCTGCCGGCTGACCGACAACAAATTTGCCGCCCGGCAGGGATCTTTTGATATTTGTGCGAAATATTTAAAGCAAAATTAATTGCCGTGCCAGGCAACTGTTGGTCTCAGTACTTCGGCATTTAAAGACCTGGCAATGTGTTATAACTGTTGTACACATATCACCCAAGCAATAAAGAATGACATGCCACCTCATTAAATTACTACATGTAGGAGCCTACTACATGTAGTTTAAATTACTGGTCTTCGGTTACGTGCGCAAGTAAAACATTTATAAAGGTTGACAATAGATATACAATATGTTAATTTTATTTGAAATAATTTAATTCAAAAGATTTCCCTGGCTCCCCACACTGTTTTAATCCCCATTGCAGCATGACTTTTGAGGACCAGCAGTAATGCCAATTATTCCCCAAGCAATCCCTGACTAGGCCTATATTAATCCTAAAGAATGTAATTGAGAAAATTGAAAGCTTGTTTTTATTTCCTAATATCTTTGTATAATAACCATTGAAATCCACAAATGTAAGCAGCACTTTGGTGGTATTGGTCTGATGATTTGTGTCAAGTGATGATGAAGAAACATTCAGGGTTCTTTGTTTGTTTGGGGGGGGGGTGCAGCAATACCTCAACTTGTTAGAATTGCTTAGTGGGCCTGATTGGAATACTAATATAATTTGTTAATGTAAGGCACTGGAACAAATAGACCGTATTTTAATATTTAAATTTGTTTAGTGGACATTTTAAGGATTTGTAGAGAACTTGTTTTTAGGATAGTGTTGTTGCAAACAAAACATGAACATTCAGATAATTGGTTTCTATGTGGGATAATCTTTCTACAATCCACACTTGATCTGTCCAACACTGTCTGACCCACAACCATTCCAAACCAAGGAATAGGTTTATCATCAGTACTAACCAATCAAAAATATTTGCTCTCTTCAAGAGTTGGCTTATTATTTCAAACAAGTTTTTCTCAACTGTGGCCTATCCCTATAGGATAAAAAAATAATGGAGCCAACCAAAAAGGGGTACATCTTAAAACGTTTGCCTTCATATTATCACAGGATTGACACGGTAAACAAAGCTTGTTTGCAGGACCACAATGAAGCGGCCCCACAAAAGAACCTACCTGACAAAAAAATTCCTGTCCAATCAGACAGGCTTTCTTCACAAGGTGTTTGCCCTGTCCTGCTCTGTTTGTATCTTTTGTGCATTATAAACAAGATCAATGTGGAAAGATTGAGGTGGTTGTGATGGGGGGGGGGGTAGTTCAGAACCCACACTCAGCTGGCAAACTGTTGGTGTCAGTGAGGCTAGACAAACATGGACAAACCAAGTTGCTTCATCTCTAGCTCTTCTGTTGTCTAGTTCTCCATTTGGTCAGGCTAAAAACAGCGGAAGTCCTTGGGACCTCATATGGATGTACTGTTGGGGACACAAACAACCAAGGGTGTCTACCAACCAGTGTATATCAGTAGGGTTCCCAAACCTTCCAGACCCAAATTGGGGGAAGTTGTTGTGGACTACAGACACCCCATGGTGAACATTTCATCCTCGAGGGGGTGATCGAGAACTGATTCATGGGGATTGTGGCTGGCCACCAGACTGTCTTTTCAAACAACTACATTTGGATAGCAGACATTTTCAAAGGAACTTGGAATGCAAGGCTAGCCCTTTCTCTTCAATAACATTGATTTATTTTGAATCAGCAGACTTTGGGTAGTACAGTAGGCACCTACTTAACATTTCAACACAGAAGGTGTTTATTTTTACCAATTTAGAAACAAAACAACAATCACAACAGGGGATGTGGTTGAAATGTACTTTGTGTGCTATGATTGGTGCTATGATTGGAGAAACAAGCTTCACTGAATTAAGTTGGTTATTTCATAATAAAGAACACATAATAATAAGTTGCAAAAGTTTGCAATGCACCTCTAGCCTTCCACCACTTGAGTTGAAACATTCTAAACTAATGGTTTCTGCCCATCAACTTTTACAAAAACTTAATTCTCTTTTTTTTAACATCTTATTTACTATATTTTATTTATATTAAACTCTCATTTTTTCTGGCATCTTATTTATTATGTTTTATTTATTTATATTTTTAATGAGGGGAGGAACTTTTAATCTGGATCTCTGGAAGAAGAGTACTGAGTAGATTAATCCTCTCCCGACACAAGGACCTATCTTCCCTTTTTCATGTTGTTTTGAAGATAATTTCTTTACAAGGCAATTATTGATTTCATAACCTAAACTGTGCATGCACACACACACCCAATCTTTTATTGTACGCTGAATGAAATATCACCATACTCACTGTGGAAAAGAGTTATCATAACGACTTATCATAACAGTCCACAAACTAAGTGGCTGTGTTTAGGAGCTGCTTCGTGATACCATTCATTATCATGTTGGTCTATTCCCACTTGTAGACAGAGCAAAGCAAGTACTCGATACACAGGATATTAATGTCAAGTTAATCAAGATTGGAAAACATAATTACTACACACTTGAAAAGCACACTTCATGGTTTAAATATTAATAACAATACCCTGCGAAATAATTAAAAGATCATGAAGGACTTTGAAACTGTTTACATTTGATGTTGTCACAAAAGTAAAAGGCTTGGGAAAATTTCAAGGGTTTGATCACGCAGTCAGGTTGATGATTTTTATTCAGATACTGTTCGTTTACACACATTTTAGTTGAAAATAATTTAATGTACTTTTAATCATAAATCATCAAAGTATTATTAAAGAATAACAAAGTGATTTTAAATTATGTCTTATAAAAAGTTGTTTGTGCTGTATCGTTACAATCACTTCTAGAAACTTTAACTAGTTTCTAAAAGTACATAACAATAACTTTTTAAATAACAAAATCAAAGCGATTTCATGAATACAATGAAAGTGAAATGCTTGTTTAAACCTAAAATTATAAAACAGAAGGTATACTCACCCTATCATAAACGGCCAGGGCTGACATATATTCCAATTCAGCTTTGCACTCGTTCAGCTTTTTCTGAAAACGTAGCGCTTGCATGTGATTTTCGTTTTGCAAACATGCAATCTGAGCAAGTAGAGATTTCTCGCGCTTTCCAAACCTCATCGTGGTTTTCTTTAGACTGTGCTCCTGGTTTGAAATCTTGGTCTGCAGGTTGGAGGTGTGTGTCTGAAGGGCTTTGAGGCAGCTATGGTCCGCCACGGCGTTGTGCTGGAGGACCAGGCTGCAGCCCTGCTCACACCGTCCAACTGCCCGGTAATCACACTGTTTCGTCTCGTGCTGAACCTGGTCATTGATATTTACCACAACTTCGCACCCTTTATTGGTACAAGTTACCGGCGCAAAGTCACAATCTTCTAAGTGTTGGGAGAGCATTTGGATTTTGACAACTTCTTGGCAGCCTCGGAGGTGATTGTCACAGCGTATCTCCAACTTCAAGATGAGGTTCCTCAGTGGCAGAACGTTGTTCAACTCCTTGGTGGAGAACTTATCGCACTTGAGCGGGCAGCTACCGTGTTGAACCACCCAGGGCAGCACGCAGTTTCCGCAGAAGACGTGGCCACACGGGGTAGCAAGTGGATTCTCCAGGACGGCCAGGCAGATACTACATTTGAAATCCTCGTCCACCGGCTTCGTAAAACGGTCCAGATCGAAACCCATGACTTTAAATTAGTATCCGTTTCTACAGTTAAAAGATGAGTATGAAAGAAAGTGTCAAGAAACTATCCTAGCGTGTGTTAATTGAGTAGCATATTCTCGTGGCATAGCATTACCACATGTGTTATGATGGACGATGATTCTTCTTCCAACATGATGTACACACACTGTATGTGCATGTTGGATGAATGGGGCGGTGCTTTCTTTTGTTCAACGGTACAGTTCCAATGGTCGTGATGCTACGGCTGTTCTGTGTTAGTTTTAATAGTAGACGCGATACGAGCACGTCCTTCGGTGTAGGCCTACGATTACTCATGAATTTTGTCAAATGTTGTCAAGTTGACCAGTTTACGTAAAATTAGTAACAGAATCAGTAAGATGGTTATGTTTTTGAGTTGTCACATGGCCCATTATTTTCCTCTGCATCTGAATATTGCAAAAAGGCACTTATTGATACCTACTCTCAAGACAAATCAGACATATATCGGCCGTGGGGGAAAAACACGATATCACATCACACGCTCTGTCACCCACAACTTCTTTGATGCTGATTGGTCAATACTGCCAAAGTTAGCGGTCCCTTTGATGTGATGATTACCGGTCGCCCCGACTCTAATTATGCACCCTGGGTCCCGGCAAAAAGGAGGCTTCAAAAATAAACAACTTGTCAAATTTTGAAAAAGCGGTCTTTTCGAGAGAGTTTGAATTCCCGAACAGAACTGCCGAGTACATCTCAAAGCTTGTTTTATTCTTCTTCAAAATAGAATCGTGGTTTAATCTTGTTTGTTGACACAAGTTTGGGTCTGTGCCGACTCTCTCCCGGAGTTAAACCCTGGCTATAGGCCGCACGGAGCAGGGCAGTGACCCAGTCGTGGCATCGGGACCCTTTTTTTCTTCCGTTTGTACCTTTAAAGGGATGGTACAAGAGTGTTGTTAGAAAGTACGTTCATCCCTGGTCTTTGCCCTATGGTTAATCCAGCCCTTCTAATGGTTTCAGAAAAAATCACCCTTCTAAAGGCTTATTCGTAAGGTAATATATTTAATATCATTTTCTTCATAGATCTTGTACAAAGATTGTTCAACTGACAAAGAATGCTCGCTGTGTCTGAATTGGTCATGTAACTGTATATGCTTCAAGAAGAATGAGTGTCAGGAGTGTTTATGAAAATATCAAGCTGATTTCATTTCAAAAACGCTTGCACATCAGCTTACACCCCACTACTTACATGCCGTCAGGCATTTAGTTATGTTTTGATCAGATATAGTTTTAATTTCCAATGAAGAATAAGAGTACTAGTGGCCTGAGATGATACAAACGCATAGCTAGCTCAAGGCACAGTGAGATGCATAGATACAGCGCTAGTCTGGACATGGCCTAAGTCATGAGATTGACGTCTTTAAAATGTTTGTCGCGGCTGTCACGCGACTCTCGCGATACTGCTGCTATCTCGCGAGACTGCTGGCTCACGACTACTATACATGTACTTTGAGCAGAAGTCTCGCGGGAGCCAGCAGTCTGGTGAGAACAGCGGCAGTATCACGATATTCGCGTGGGGGCCGTTAGGCTACACCGCCGTTTTGTTGGGATCTGCACTGTACGCGCATGTGTACCCCCTAGCCCTGTTCGCCACGAGAGGGCACAAGTCATTATTGAGGGTGGTGGATTGCTTCTCTCCCTGCTCTCTTCCATGGGTTCACTAATGCTTACACGTATCGTCCGTACATCTACATGTACATTGTGTATACATAATGTAGATTTACAACTAACCGATCTAACTTAGAGAACATCATTCTGAAGCCGATGACTGCCAGGGCCCAATTGCATAGAGCTGCTTTAAGCACAAGAAATAGCTGAGCACAACAAAACCGTGCTTACCAGAATAAGGCCACCAGCCAAACTACTATCTCACATGTACGATTTGTGGCTGGTATCCTGCTCATTTCTGCTCAGCCAAAAAATTGTTGAGCATTCGTAACCAGTTCTATATATAATTGGGCCCAACGGGAATAGACGGATAACTAATTTTTCCGGCAAGCACATGAACATTGGACTCTTTAGCTGGCGGCCACTACTCAGTATCTGACCGTCAAATTTTCTTGTTCAACCCCAAACTATTTTTAAAAAATCCCAGCCAGTTTCCCTTGTGGTTTATTATATTTGAAATTAAATGACGCATCCGTATTAAGGTGATCTCTCTTCTGCCGCTTCCCAGGTCGCATCGTAAACTTGGGTGTGATCCCTGGCTACGCGGCAAACACAGGTATGGGCTTGTGACTGGCACCCGAACAGGGATATCGAAAAAATAGGGAGACCGCTAACATATAGGGCTAGTATGGCTCAGTTGGTAGAGTGCCGGCACGTCAATCCGGGGGTCGCAGGTTCAAATCCCGCTTGAGTTAAATTTGCGTTCAACCCCATATTAATTAAACATTACTGTCCCGTCAGTATTCATTGTGGTTTATTACTGGATAAGACGTTATAACATTAGGGCGTTAATGAGTATCTTTGAGCACGTTCCCAGCTGCCCGCGGAGCTGAAGCACAGACACGGTGGCTCATATCGATCGGTTTACGATCTCTTACACATTCCCTAGGCCCATCTGATTAAAAAAAAACATAATGCGTATAACTTGATTACACTAACTTGGAAACAAAGAAATCTGTCCAAGGCTATTGTGTGATGTTGTGTCAAGCTATATTGCTTAGTAGCCTATAGAGCTCGAGGTATGTTTTATTGTTTTTGATGGAACTTGTATAATAGGGGCATACGTTATTTCACATTAGCTACAAACTATCACAACAACAACGCGATCCAATCAATCATTACACAATAAATAATTATTTATTTTAAAAGGTGTTAAATTTGGAAGCAATTACGTTTATTGCACGGGGAACAAGCTGGGTGTATTTCTTGATGGAAATGGACACGAATGCGCTACTTGATTGCACTTCATCGCTATACCAGTTCTTACCACACCTTTGCTGGGTTGTTTTAAATAAAACATAATAAGTCAGTAAAAAACTAATTGTTTTTCAGAAAAGGAATGCTTTCCACAGATGCTATTTTGATACAGATTCCTATATAGCGGAACTTTAATTCGCCCTGTATGCTAACACCGACGATGATGACAAAGTTACGGTTTTATAATTTTATTTTTTTTATATATATTTTTTTTTTACAACAATAGGCTATTTTAGAGAAGGACAATTCGTTTCAGAACTAAGTAGTCTCTCGAATTCTGAAATCTACCCCGCAGCAGAAGAATAAATAGCGAGACAAGTTCTCAAAAAACAAATCTACGCAGCAAAGTATACATGGGATTGTGTTACCGCAAACTGCTGAATATACATCATTACTAGATCACTCGTTGCATGATGATAGGGAAAATGAAAGTCCACATTCCCGCCATAAAGACAAAGAAGTGGATTTAGCTTTTTCACAACGATCGAGTGTGCCCCTAAAACAGACAGAAATGATATGGTTATAAGACGATTACAAAGCCTTTGTAATGTATTCATGGTTATGACAAGACGGCTTATACTCATACACTAACTCTTCGACCCAAGTCCCCCCCTCCGCCAGGAAAGAGTCCGTGTTCCAAGTGACTGTCACCACAAATCCTAGCTATATGTGCAGAGCTTGCCTTTTTAGGTGTTTAATTATTCATCATCACATCCATACTCTCCAGCCCCCAATGTTGTCGGTCCACAAAGCCCGGATGACTTATTGATGTGATAATTGCCCGTAACGGGACGGTCTTTTGTTGTGGTATTGTCACTCACACCGTATTAAAAATTCAAGATTAGACTCGGCGCGCCAAAATAAACCAATTAACGTTAGCGAGGGGATTGGTGCTAGAAATATTGGGGTGTTAGTAAGTATGGAACTGGCTGCCAATTTTTCTTTTAAAGACATTAACAAAACATGTGCGACTATTCTGTTCCGCTGGGCTACTTTATAGGGACAGTTTATTTTTGTTTTAATCCCATATAAATGTAGTTATACTACAAAACTAACCTGTGAAAATTTCGTTTCAAAATGTGGTAGCGTTTTTGAGATATCAACGAAAATCCGGAGCGGTTATGTCCACACAGAAAAATAATCCGTAATTGGAATACACAATCTGTCTCAGATTAAAATTGGGGGGGGGGGATACAAACCTGATATCTTTTTCCATAACCACATTTCTTCGAAGTGGAATGAGTCTCAAATGCTTTATACTATGGAAAGCTGCTGTACTTCAAACCCTATCTAGTAAGTTTTCATTGCAATTAGTTTTAAGAGTGATTACCAAACGTAACGGATTAAATCTTACAAATAAGTTATCGAATTCAGAGAAATGGCACAGCAAATTTCAGATATTTTACTTGGGTTTTTGTATTTTCTTAATTTTTGTAAACAAAAAATGTAAAAAAATTAGTCAGTATTAAATATGTAATTAAAAATAAAGTAACTTGAATAAGTAAACATAGGCTGCATGGCTTGCAGGGGGTGGGTGGACAAGGGATGTTTTGTTCCTTGGGTACAACATATACTTTTAGTTTATTATTGATATTCAAAAGTATAGCATTAGGAAAACATTTGTCGAACCATTTTATCAACGTGAATGACCCACATTTCCCTCCCCGCTCTCCCCCTCTCTTCTCTCTCTCTCTCTCTCTCCAAGAAATTTGTTGTCTACCGTGCAATCTTGTTTGAGTCCCATTTCCTGCTTTGTATTGTACATGCAATTTTATCATTTTCTAATGAATTTTTGATAAACTCAATGTAACTTTAGACGCAATTCAATCTTCTGATTGTGATGTCTTTTTACTTTTGAAATAAATAAACCATGTATCAATCAATCAGCTAGTCGACTGAAATGCTTCACCACACTATAGAGGGCGCTATATTATATGATACCAGTAAAATTTCGACAGAAGAATGCCGCCCAATTCGAAACCATTGCTTCGACTTCGGCCGAGTCGCCGTCAGTATTTAGATTTTTGAAAGCATTGCATTTTCGGTATGGGACACCCTAATATAAAATACCTGTCTGTTAGCCTCTTATTGTTGCTTAAGTACAGTCTTGTTCTTGTCCATTGTCTTTTACTTTTTCGTTCTTGTCCATTAATTATGTCTTTGATTTTTTCTCCATGATCATTATCGAAACTTACAAAACAGGAGAGTCCACTTCTAACCTAAAAAAGTTCAAACTTCACCGATTTACCGTAACCTAACGATTCAAGATTTGTATTAAGGGTTCTTCATTTTGCTAAGTGTTTCGAATGATCAATTAATGAAAAATTCTCCGAAAAGCCAATTTGTATAATCTAGTCAAGTGCATGCGCCCTTGACATCACCTCGGCTCAGCTCAGCAAGTCGATTGCGACCGCTATCCAACCGATGGCCAGTGTAAAACAACTGGACGCTGGTTATTGAGCACGGGCCATATGGCTACAAAACTCAAGCGCTGAATTGCCTATCCCTTCTCATACAAATAGGCTTATTATATACTTTTTGAGGCTTTGCATGGTGAGGTATCAATGTATATTCGGTTTGCGGTAACACAGCTAGTAGATATACATATGGTGTTACCGCAAACCGAATATACAACAAATAGGCTACTTATCATTGTTTTTCAATTAGCAATCTCGAGTGTGATGACCGTCGATCTCCCAAGTAGTAGTGAAATATTCTTTTTGAATGAGCATCTCGTGGAAAGTAAATTCATAGTGCAGCAAATGTTGCAGTTTCTTATATACCTCGTAGTAAAAGGTACAATTTGAATATTCATTGTATCAGAGGCTTTTGCAGATTCCGACCAATCTGACTGTTCCGTCCACTTTCGGACTAATTCGCCGTAGCCGTAGGTTGTGTACAGCCGGACCACTGAACGTGATTCACGGTCGCAAGACGCCCTTAAAATTATTTTTTAAAGGTCGAGTACTACAAATGGCGCCCTCTATTGGTGACATATGACAATGTTTAAGTTGCATGATGGACACATGTCACATAGGAAGACCACTGATCTCTACACTAACAGTCCTAGCTTACTTGCACTGCGCAGCTAGCAAGACGGAATTCTTGGGCAGCCGTAGCTAGATAATACAATTTAAACCACAAAGTGGATAGTAATTAGCAGTTTGAGATGTTATTGTTGTCTTTCATTCATTATTGCTAGTTATCATGCCCACTTCTGTCAGAGATGAAGTCCTTCGTTTCTGTTTTGCAGGAATCGGATGCATGTCTGCATCCTTTGGTAAGCTAGAATAGAATAAGAAAGATTATTTATAGTTCGATTCGAAGCTTTTGTAGACTGGCACCTGGCAGATGCTTGCTCCGAGTCCATCTATCCATCATGTCAATTGTCACATAATTGTCCTGATGATCATTGTTCAGTGGTTTTTAGTAGACTCTAACTCAATTTTATCTTTTATTTTCTTCTAAGTTCTTTTAAAAAAGTTTTGATCTTCTTAGACTAACTTAGAGTCATTTGTTCGCAAGCAAATGCATAGTTGCGAAACTTGCATCAACTGGAAATATTTATGTAGTTAGACTATACCTAAAGATCATCAAGTAGGTGTGACGTCATGATGACGTCATCAGTTATCGAAGTACATTAAATCAAAGATTATTATTTCAAAAAATCATAACCAGTAAAGAAGTACAGAAGCTATTTGAACCATCTACAGTATACATCATCGGAGAGGTTTTCAAAAATGTACGAATTGCACAGAGTGTGACCCCATTTGACCATTTGACCTTGAAATTTCAAAAATTAATATCTCAAGAACTACTCACACTTTAGTCAAAATTCTTGCATCAGGTTGTAAGTCCTTAACTTGCCTTTTCAAACATTTCGACCTAGGGGTTGCAGTTCACTGGGTATTTTTTTTTGGGGGGGGGTTCCTTGGTTTCATTACCAGAAAGATACAATATTAATAATTATAATAACTGTGTTGTTTGGGAGAGCTAGACACACAAAACTACTCAATGTTTTTAAGCATGGATACATTTCTCTATAATGTTAATATTTGTTTAAATGTTATGTTTGAAGTCACGAATCCTGTGGATGTCACCAAAGTACGTATGCAATTGGATGGTGAATTGGCCAAACAGAGAGGCCAATTGACTCAGGCATACAGACAACGTCACTACAAGGGGATCTTTAGAGGGGCGTTAACTATTGCTAAAGAGGAAGGGGTGTTAGGCCTTTACAAAGGGTGAGTGTATTACTGTGTTATATCTATCAATTACTAATTGATCAAGACAATTTATACAGGGCAAGTATCCATAAACAAAGAAGTACAAATCTAATTTATGTGAATTACACAGACAATGCCTTAGAGAGCAAATGAGTTTCGAGTCTCTACTTGAAAATGTTCATGTCATTTTGTGAAAGTTTTGATATTTAACCCTTTCAATACCATTGTCGAGTTTACTCGACCGTGCGCCGTGTGTGCTTCCGTACCAATGTCGAGTTTACTCGACAAAAAAAGTCGCGGCCTTTGAGACCCTGTATTTATTTTGTTTGGCGCCCTCTGTTGTTGACCCTTACATAGACGGGTAGCTTGTTTATTGAGCTTTCCAATGGTGTGTATTGTATAGGGGGTCGCCATTACGATTTTCCGAGAAAAACTACGTTGTGTGCTGCAGTACTTCCAGATTTCACGCTTCCGTTTTCCCGACAAAAAATCACCATCATGGCTGTTCGTGACCCGTAGGTTTTGGTTGAAATATTTGTCATTAGTGACTATGAATTGGACTTGAAAATATGTGAAGAAGAACCTAGTGAAGATTCGGATGAAACTCGTGATGTTTCGTCGCAAGGTACGTTCAATGATGGCAGTGATCCTGACGATATACCGGTAGCTGGACCGAGCACTGCAACCCTTCAACGCCGTGGGCATGGGCATGGGCTCGGCGGGCCTCGACCCATTCTTGCCGATCGAGGTGGCAAAGGACATGAAGATAATATATAAAAATTTGACATCATATGAAAGATCATTTCATTAGCTACAAATTGTATGCACAAAGTTTTTCCACAAAAATATGTCTTCACACAGAAAATCAAGATTGAAAAAAGTGTACACTGCACTTTGCTTTTTGTGTGAAAAAATGCGGTACACAGCAGTGTGACCCATGCAAACAATGCGGTATTGAAAGGGTTAAGGGAGATCATTCCATAAGATTAGTGCTTGATTATGGCAGCCATATGAATTAAGTTTCCATTTGAGAACCTGGAGACCAAGTTTATTAAGATGACTGAAGTGGTATGAGCTGGTGATGCCATTGATGGCTTTGTAAGGAATTAGGAGCAGTTAGAAATGAATGCGATACTGGACTGGCAACCAGTGTAGACTTTCTTTGAAGTACTGGAGTCCTGTGATTGAATTTCTTGGTGCGGGTGACGATTCTTGCAGCAGTGTTTTGAGCATGCTAGAGGAGAAATAGTCGCGTATCAGACAGAAGACCATTGCCATTTATCTAGTTTGGCAGACAGCCTGGATGATTTTCTCACATACTGACCCTACCTTGGACAGTTTTCTGGCAGGCATCATCGTTGTTGTACTGATCTATATAAAGCTATTTTTTCAGCTATTGCTGCAGCTGCAGCCTATATGAATAGGATCCATTGAAAAGATTTTGTTTTGTGAAGCTGAGGTCATCAAGATCATCTAACTTCTTTTCATATTGGCTTAATGCATTCAATCACATTGAGAAAACTTCAATAAATGTCAACCTGCTTCTTGGGTGTGGAAGAAAAAACAAAACATATTTTAAATACAATTTGTCATGGGGCTATCTTGTAAAGTTGTTCATTTGGTCCTTATTTCTTAGTAGTAAAGACTATTCAAGTTGAGTAATAACTCTGTCTGATTTGCACTCATACTTCATGAGAAAGATTTCCGACAATATTTTCATAAGATAGCTTGTTACTAAATGCTGAACAAAATGTACCACAAGACCTTAAAGTCTCGGTCAAAGAGTGGTCTTTTGGTTGTTTAACTCTTCTTGTTGTGACCTTTATTATTTTGTAGTTTGACTCCAGCCTTGATCCGTGAGGCAACCTATAGTACAATCCGCATTGGGGCATATGAACCAATCAAGGTACATGTATTTGGTGCTAGAGACCGACACCACACTCCACTATTCAAGAAGATTGGATCTGGAGCAACCTCAGGTAGGATAGAAAACAGTCCATGGAAACACATTCAGGAGTGTCCCCAGTTCATCTGTCATATGTTTGTAAATACTAAGTTGACAACAACTTCATATATTAGTGCTAGCAATTGTCACGACAATTTAAATTGCATGTTTTGTTTTGTTTTGTTTGTTTGTTTTTGGGGGTAGGTATACACATTCAAACCGGGGACCTACATGTGTATAACAAAAGAGGACAATAGGGTGCCTGGTTGGGTAAAGATCCCCAGTTGGAAAGTGTGTACAAAACCAATGGGAGCTGTTGCCAAAAGTCCAAACAAAAGAGGGACAATAGGAGGTTCTGATTACAGGTGTTTACACACTTGTGTATGTGTGTGTGTGTCAAGATAACAGTCTTCATTACCTTTTTTTTATCACCTTTGGAATTATTAGCAATTTCATTCACGTGTTTGCTTTTCATTGATATAACTGCTCATCAAATTCATGTGATTGTTGTTTAATCATTGGCTAAATAAACCATTCTAATTCTATAGGTCAGTGGATGACAAAAAAATTGTTTTTGTTTCTAATGGAACCTTCTCATATTTCTAAGAGTAAGAATCCTTTTGTGATATGGTACTTCAACACCATGATGACGGTATACTGGCATACCTTTCTAGAACTTTGAATCTTCCTGTCTCCATTATAATGCAGTCAAACCAGGGGGTAGGACCTTTTTATTGGCTTGTAAAGGGTTGTTTTATTATTTTCTCAAAGCCCTCATGAATATTGATGTGATATAGGTGCCATAGGTAGCACGGTAGCAGTCCCCACTGATCTGATACGAGTTCGTCTTCAAGCCCAGGGGAAACTAAGACCTGGTGAGCAGCTCAGGTACAGAGGCTTCTTCCACGCCTTTGGTGACATTTTCAAGAAGGAGGGTTTAAGAGGATTGTACAGAGGAACGTCACCCACCGTCCAGAGAGCTGTTATTATAACAGCAACACAGGTATACATATAAAGAGATAAAGTATTAGCACTATTAGCAAATATGGAAGGACCCCTGGGGGGGGGGTCCTTCATTTTCTTTAGAGCTGATTTCGGTGACAATAGTCCTTCTTTAAAATCTACCGGTGTTTTATGCAGTTGGCATTTGTACACTTTTACATGGTTACAACAAGCTAAGTGGAGTTTGTCTGTGTGCAACATAGATCAACACAGAAGTAATGACATAAATTACAATTTTGACATCTCAATGGGTTTTTTTTTGTGCAAAAGTGTTGTTGGTACTGAAGGCAGCCTCTGAATGAACTGAGGCAGGCTGCCTCACATTTGGGAGGCTTGGGAAGACAGTGATTTGTGAACTTTGAGATCATTGACTTGATCAATACTTGAATGGTGTCTACAGGTTCCAGTATATGACCATACCAAGCACACTATTCTCAACCATGGTTGGATGATGGAAGGCCCAGCATTGCACATAGTGGCAGCCATGACAGCAGGATTCATGTGTGCCATTACTACCTCTCCAGTTGACCTCATCAAAACAAGGGTCATGAATCAGAAGATTAAAGGTCAGTGATTCAAGGTTACAATAAGAGATTTAATTTATATAGACAGCGGTTGCCACAATAAGTGCACTGGGTTGTTTTATATGCATTACACAACACACAGGACCTACAGCTTTACGTCCCATCCGAAGGTCGAAGCATTCAAGGTTAAGTGTCTTGCTTAAGGACATCCTTAAAGCTGTCCTTTATACCAATCCTTATAAATTCCTTTTGACACTTTGATACATTTCATTATGCAAACTCAGGAAGTTCCATAAGACTTCTGACACTTCCAGAAGCCATCATGGAAACAAATGTAGACCCATGCCTCATGTATATTCTATCGCTGGTTTCCATATGTTTTCCTATACTTGTACATGTGACACAGGTATCCTGCCACACAAAATTTCTGGATGACCCGACCCCTGACACAGTGATATTAATACAACACAAATTGATGTTTACAATACTTTACCAGAGTGGTTGATGGCTATATGCAGTGTTTTTAAATGGCCAAGTTCTAAGTACTATTTACACATGAACACGAACAATTTATTTGACTTTTCAATGCTAAAAAAGGACATTTGATTATAATCATGGAGTTGTTTTTTCTCATGATTCGGTTGATTGATTGAGCTTAAACTTTCACAGGTTTGCTATTCCAAGTACGTGTCGATTCATATCAAGTGTGGATGCTGGTCTTTGATAATGTTGTTACATGTACTAATGTTGGCCACATGCTTTAACATTGTTGTAACTACCCAAGATTTCTTTGATGGTAGTAATTCTTTACCTGAACAACTTGGTATTTTCTTTACAGATGTTCCTGTTGACCAGAGGACGTATAGAAATGGCCTGGACTGCCTCATAAAGACAGTGAGAGCAGAAGGAGTGTTGGGTTTGTACAAGGGCTTTATACCTAACTGGTTGCGTTTAGGTCCCCACACTGTCATCAGTTTCTTCCTCTTTGAGAGTCTACGAAAGACAGCAGGTATCAATCCTATATGATTGAACTCCACTCCACACACACTAAGAGAAAGGGTGATCATTAGCAAAGAATGCATAATTATGTCATGCTATGAAATTAGCTCAGAGTTTTCTAAGCATCTCAGGCTCTTTTTGGAATGTATTCTTTGGGATTTTCTTCAATATATGTATTTTTTATCACATTACAGTTGTCTTGGCTCTTATTAAAGCAAGTAAGGATTTCTTAACGTATATTTTCATGCGTTACGGCACAACTTTTTATAGATTGCAGGCCTGATACTTCCTAGAGGGTCATGGCCTTGGTGCCCCTTGAAATATTCCAGTACCTAAAATTTCCCTCGTAGAGGTGTTTTTCAGAAAGGAAAAAACTGCCTTGCCCTAACAAGAACAAAGTATCAGGCCTAACGTTGTATGTGCAAGTTTTTAATTTTTATGTTTTATAATGTAACTTCTGAATACAAACCAGAGGCTGTTTTTGACCAAGTTTATCATGCACAAAATATGTTCTACTTCATCACTTTCTCAGGAAGTTTTAATTGAACGTTGTCTGTATCGATACAACACTTGACTGTGCATTGAGGAATTTGAGCCAGGCTAAGGCTGTAACTGAATTGGCAGCTACGGCTACGGCTACGGCTACAGCTACGACTGTTGCTGAGGATGCCCTATACTTCAACACATGATGATGCAGCAATCCAGCGGTAGCCGTAGCCATAGCCGCCAATTCGGGCACACTCTAATTTGAGTGTTTAAACAAGTTCTACTAGCAGTGTAGATACCTACTCTAGAATGCAGAGCCATGGGCTTGAATACCACATGAAACCACAGCCAAACCAACTCATTAAAGCTAGTTGTGAGTTTAGACTGAATGTCTTGAACCTCTAGACTTACTTCAGTTTGTAAGACAGTAAACACATAACACATAATCACAAGACAACCAAGGGTTACTGATACAGTGGTTGTTATGCATAAAAACCTGCACAGAACATACTACAACACAATGTTACACTAGCAAACATTGTGCAAGACTTCATTTCAAATTGACTTGCAAATGGCTTATTAAGATGCCTTA
Source organism: Pisaster brevispinus (assembly GCA_023634235.1). Lineage (NCBI taxonomy): Eukaryota > Metazoa > Echinodermata > Asteroidea > Forcipulatida > Asteriidae > Pisaster > Pisaster brevispinus. The sequence goes on from JAMKCF010000004.1 coordinate 18,678,965, forward strand.
TGTATTTACTAAATAAAGATTCACATGTGTTGTTAAAGCAAGAAGTTTACACTACAAAAAGCACATGTTCCACTTTGCAATTGAACATAGAAATCAACTTCTTGCACTTGATTCTTTGCAATCATTAGTCACTTATGCTCAAAAATGTAAGTATTTTTATATAAAGGTTTTTATTGTGAATGTATTTTAATCATGACAAGGCTGTAACTCACCTTAGATTGTTACGTATCTAAAAATAAAGCACTGCAACTATTTTCTACAGTAAATACCTCTTACAAGTAGGCACACCCTTTGAGAGGTTGACAAAGCTGACCATGATAGGACAGTAACAATAACTCATGTCATCAAAACAGTATTCATGACAAAAGGAAACTGATAAAAGCTATTTATTTCCAACTATTTCTCTATTTCCAACATTTCAGGGTTTGTAATTCTTAGAGTAAGTGCAACCTGTCTTTTCTTAAACCTTTTTATTGGTTTGAGCAGTGTGATGAACAGGGACTTTATTTTATTTTCTATGTTAACAGGGAGGCCTCTTTGGTTAAAACACTTCTTTCTTTTACCAGTTAACGCGGGTAGATGTGGCGTATACATGCACATTTTGTATGAACCAGAAAATGTATGACCGATTATCACATTGTTGTACATACCCGTAACATTTGTATGAGATCAACAGCAGGTGATGTGTTAACAGGCATGTACTCATTGTTTCCCCTGTACAAAGAGGGACGGAGGGTACTGGAATTCATGCTGGAAGTCTCCCTTTTGCCCAGTGGTTGTTGTGTAATCCCAGATTCCAGACCTTTGTCCTTTTATTGTACAGACAAGGATTTCTAGAGATCAATAGGCTGCCACCATTGTTTATCATTGTATTCAGCATATGGGAGGCATGATCCAAAAAAACTTGTCTTTACTTGTCTTAGTCATGGTTTCGTTGCGACAACAATATTCTGAAAATCAAATTATTTAATAACTATTTTTTTACTTTGGAGTGTTACCTTGTTTACCTTTATAAACACAGAACTCTACAAATCTAATGTGTGGTAACTTGGACTGACTTGGTGGTACTTTCGTTGATGCAGACCTCCAAGCAAAACTTATAAGAACCTGTGTATCAAAATGTGAATCTATTTTTATATTTTACAAAACTGTATAATAGCCTGAATTTTGTTGGGTTATTCTCCTGGAACGTGTTTGTTGTGGCTTTGAGAGAACAAGTTATTTTGAAGCAACAGATGAAGCGAAGCAGAAAAAGCCATTCTCTGTATAAACATGTCTTTAGATTTTAGATTTTTCAAAACCAGTTCTTCTAAACTCGATAGCCTCAATGTAAATTGTTTGACCTGAAATCCATTTTGGGAGCTGCAAAAGTCACCCAATATGAATCGTGTGAACCAATTGAGAAAATCAGGGGTAGATATACAGTATGTATAATTGTTTTTAAAAAATAATAGTAGTATTTTATATAAACTAATTATTTATACCAATATACATGTACATGTTGGATACTGCTCAAGTTGAGAAATAAAATACAAAGACATCCACAAGTTCTGGGTTCAAATATATCCCAGTGCTCTGATTGCACCACAGAACATCTAAAACAATCTAAACAAAAATGTACAGAGTGGGTCCTGAATCTGATTGATGGCCGTCTCACTGCAGTCTCACAAGACTTACTGCCTCATCACAGAACTTGGGGATCATCTGCAGCTGGAAGCTTTTTTTCTTTTCTTCTTCATAATAGTAAGAAGTTGAAGGTATTTTGAATTATATCAATAAGAGTCCCTTAGCAAAGGGTAAAATAAAACCTATGAATCTTTTGACTCTGATAATGTCCAAACTGCTGTCCTTATTGATCTGTATTGTCCTTATTGTGTTGTAATTGACAGTAATGAATCCATCAATAGTAGGAACTGAATTGTGGTTGAATTTTTGGAAGTGAGTGTTGATTGTAAAAATAAATTTATATACATCTAGTGGTTTTATTTTTCATACTTGATTGGAAATATTTTGTATCAAACTGAAATAAAGTTGTCCAACTCAGTGAAATTAAAATTTTCTCAGGTGATAAATGGAACAACATTAATATTGATTGGTTTCTAAGTAATTTATAAGCCATGCATGATCATTAATGGCTCATCACACCAACAGCCATTATCTATGCCAGAACCAATGTCTGATTTTATCAAAAAATTGTGGACGAGACACCTTCACAATATAAACTACCAATCAATCATATCTCTGTAATCTTTCCTGTTTATTAATATTTACAGCTTATAAAGTTTATATACATCTTTTTAAGGATAAATCTTTCATTATATTTATGGTATTGTTTTTCTTCTAAACCTCCAATAAGGGTGTATATATTTCAGCACCAATGTTTACAAAACACAACAACTTCCCTAGTCTCCAAATAAAGACTAGATGAGACTAGCTTAAACATTGATAAAACCATAGGTTCTTATAAGAACCAGTTTCTGAAAACAGTTCTCTAAAAGAACTGAAAGGACCATTCTGATAAAATCACACTCAGGAATAGTGAGACTACGATTCATAATGTACCCAAAACTTTCATTTGCTGATAATAAACTCAAATAAGGAAGAAACTGTGTCTAGCATTTGATATTTTGTACAAGACTTTGCTGAACAGGATTACCAGCCATGGTGACGTGATGGCCAATAATTCTGAGATGCATGGCCCGATTTTTGCTGAGAGAAATATTTGCCGAATGATGATTTTGTACATGGCTGATGGACATGAGATAATGTTGGGATTCCGACATTAATGTTTTAGTTTTGCCGTGTTTTTTTTTCATGTAACACCTTAAATGAAAACTTATAACTTTAGCAAATCTATAAAAATAGCTATTTAAAATTTCAATTGAAATTTTCAGGTCAAATCGGCTCAAAATTGGACCTTGCATCTTTAAAAAGATTCTATGTGGAACTGTTTACATTAAGATGTGGTACTGCATTGGTAGTGAATTCAAATGATCAATTAGGAACGATAAGCAGAAATCAATCACTCCCAGAATTGTGCTTGAAATGTTCTCATCTTTGAGATCCTTATGATTTGAGACATACTGAATTAAAGCAAAGGGGGTGTACCTTTGGTAATTATTCAAAAAATTAATTACTATAGAATCTTACTTGGTAAAGAGCACTGGAGAATTGTTGATATTTTAAAACTATGTTAGATACGGCCCCTTTGAAATAATGTAGTTTTAGAGAAAGAGGTAATTTTACACCCCCAAAATTAAATGAGGAAGGCTTCAGGCATGAAGCCTTTCTCAGGCATCTGAAAACACAATTCCGTGCGCGATAGTCTTCCTACTTCAGTATGATTTCCGACTTTTGGCCCTCAGAAAAATAAGCAAAATTTTAACTAAACAGCCTGAAAGTCTATAAAAGCTCATACCATGCACTGTAGATCAGCCTTTGTGCTGAACAAAAAAGTTCCCCACGTGTTTTCCAATGTGTAAAATATCATGCCAGGTTTGTGTAACACCCTGAGTAAGGGATGCAATAAGAGTTGTCATTCATTCAATGTTAAAGAAATTAAGTATCTACAACTGGTTCTTGGTTAAACTTGATATCACACAATTGAGTTTGTTCCTTTGTTGTTACAGTGTGTTTTTATATCACACAATTGAGTTTGTTTCTTTGTTGTTACAGTGTGTTTTTTCAAAAATATTCGCAAGTTCTGGGTTTCTGCATTTAAAATAGAACATTCTTATATTGCAGATTTATTTACATTGTTGTATAATTTCTTTTGGTATTTACACTTTACATTAGTATTGCACAATTATGGGTATACGTAAATGTAGATATATAATAAAAGAACATATTAAAAAATAAAGCAACTTAAAACAAAATAATTGGAGACTTTGGAACGCTAGGTGGCAGCAGGCTTGCCAGGTAAGTTTCCATTGTTTACATAGTTCTGAGCATGTGCACAAGTCTGAGAACAATGGATTTACCTGGTAAGTCTGCTGCCACCTAGTGTCCCAAAAAGTCTTCCATTGGATAACATCTCTGACTAGTAAAAAAAGGCCCAGCCCAATACATGTATAAATTGTTTCTTTTCACATCAAAACAAAAACAAATTTGAAACTCCAAAAGAGTAAAACATTTAGATTTTGAATCCCATGAAAAACAACCGGAGCAAAATGTCTTGCTTATTGAGTTGCTACACCATTAGGTCTTAAAGGATCCCATATGTTTATCAAGTAACTTTCAAGGGCCATTGTCCTGATTTCTTGTGGTTCATAACATTGAGATTTATGAGTGGCTAAAATTGGAACTTGCCTGTTCCCCCTCCATTAATATAGAGGCACACCTGTCTGGATAGGCTTGTTTTAATGACATATTGGTGTGACCACTTAGATACACTATTCAAACAATAACAGTTATACATGTACAAATCTAATTTTGCAAAACTATGAATCCAGAAAAGTATATTGCACTCAACAATTATTTAAAGTTTAACTCTAATTACACTGTTTTACAGGAATTAAATATCAAGGCATGAATTAAACTTTAATTGTTAATTTCAGACAAAATGCTTTTAAGTTTGAATAATCAGCAGCAGTTAAATTCAGCTCAATTAAATTACATTCAATGCACTCAATCAATCAACGACATCAACGACAATCGGTCATGTACAGCTCTGGTCTATAGTGCTGACCAATGCTTAATAACTTGGGATAAGGAGGAAATGAGTTCAGTGGAGACTCAGCTGATTTGGTGGTACCAGGTTGATCAGGGACATCTCCTTGACCTCTATTTAGGTGCAGTTAGCAATCAACAAATGTACACTAATAATACAATCCCATTCCCTTTATTAAGAAAAAAAGAGCAGAACATGAACAAAACAGGTTCTGAACAACTAAGATCGAAGAAGAAAAAAACTAACTGAAAAGTGACCCTTGAAATGTCCCCAAGAATGTCCTCATCTAAGGTGCCTTTCACATCTTTAAACATGTCTTGAACTTTGGAGAAAATTTGTGTCTTTAAAATTAATCTATTTGAAAAAAATGTTAACTATAGAACGATCTTACCTTGAATAATATCTTAACCTACTTATCAACATTACATGCAACATTTACTTTATTTTGGTGTATCTGTTTACTCAGCCAGCTTATTTGTTTTAAAATGAATGGAATGTTTTATGAAAGTCTGCTGATAAAGACTTTTATTCTGTTTAAGGGAGATGTGGGAGGGTGAGCTGGGTATTGGAATGAATCTATGACTATAACTGATGTAGAATATGGACTTTACATAACGCCAAGTAGATCCTTGTCATTTGATTGGAGGATTGGAGGTCAAGCAGCAATTTGCTGAAGACGCTGGCGCCCTGCAGTGTTCAACGAATATCATCGCTCGACCGGTCTTTGTGTTATATAAAACAAATAATAAATGTTATGCGTTTGTGCAATGGAGATAACATTTTCATGAGTTAAAGTTGAATGTTCCATTCAACTCAGAACATTCTACCTTTCAACTCATGAAAATATTCTCACCACTGCACTCATAAACATTCATTATTCGTATAATATAGTTATAGTCTAAGAAAAGAAGACAAGTTTGGTTGGGCATGACCACAGAAATAGAACCCAGAGAATAATGTGTGTAGTTATGTGTGCATCTGTTCCGAACCTGCATGCCGCCATTTTAGCGGTCTGGCTAACTTCAGCTTTCCCATTGGTTGATCTGGTTAGTTTTGCCATACAGGCATGTCACACAGTATTGATACTCTATGTCCACAGCTGACATAGAGGGCGTGTGCATCAGGAAGAGATGACAATTGAGCTTGGCATTCTTTGTCTATTCCTATGGGAATGCCACACATAACATGCTCCAAAGAAAGACAGAGCCATGTTCATTCAGCCATTACCAGCAACACAACACACTTGATCATGTTTATACCCTGATTGCAACAAAAACACATACATTTCAAGTTTTGTTGTATTTGAAAGATTGAGGACCGTTTGTCCTTACAACTTTAGTTACAATGGTTTGAATGGAGAAAAAACCCAATTTGGTTTCACCGTGATAAATACCATAATCATGCACATCAAAAGCACTCCGAAATAATAATAAAAATCAAAGCTAAGTACCAAGATCTCATACAAACATGTCAAATTTCACAAACATATGTGCGCGCACATGTCAAAGTGCAGTTTGGCGCGCCGATAATGCGGTGATTGTGTAAGTGATGGAATGTTTGTCTAAAAACCGGGTATTTTTGAGCAAAAGTGACATTAGTGTGAAGTGCTATTGCCTCACTGTTATTGAATGTCAAAATTCTTGCTGGTGATGGTTGCTGCAAAGCAGAGAGCAGAAATGGAGAATTGGAAGGTGTGTAGTGTTGTCAAATTCATCACAGTGTCATAATGGTGTCCTCACAGATTCTATTAAATTGTGTTTACAGTGTTATCTCGGTGTAATCACAGTGGCATTAATGTCGCGGTGTAAGCACTGTGTATACAAGAAAGGATCAAAATGCTACCACTGTGTCATCAATTGGTTATCAACATGTCATCATGGTGTAATCAAGGTGTCACCTGGGTGTCTCTGCATTTGTCATCACAGTAGCATCATGTCTTCATCAATCAACAGCTATGCATTCTGCCACTTGGTGAGGCTGGTTGGCCCTAGTTGTTTCCACTCCTCTTTGGTGATGCACATGTTGTCAAAGGCGGCCAAGTTTGCCAGTACTGTTGCTCCGTAATATGCTGAATGATATCGCTCAGGTGATGCATGGACCTGGGGGGAATAAAATCATTCAAAGCTTGATCCAAGACTCAAATATCTGATATGAGTTCTTTAATTGAATCCAGTTAATGTTTCTAATTAAGATTTTCTTTTTTTTCAGGAATGATTTTCTTTTTTTTCAGGATTTGAGATATTTGTAAACTGTTGTTATGAAAGATTCTGATGTAGGCACCATACTGGGTTATGGGAGAGTGTACTCATTCTCTTTTTCTAGTTTTCAAGAAGCCCAAGTTATCAGAATAAGTGGTCTGGTTTTCAAGAAACAATCACACTTTGGTTACAATGGACACATTTGTAGAGTGAAAAGAGAACTTTGGACAATGTGTTTATTTTGGAATGTTTAGGAATGTTTCACAGAGTATTGATGCTTGACTAGCTAGCCATCAAGAAACCTTTAGATCCTTTATTTGTATAATTTATGAAATCAGATAACTTTTGAATGTTGTTCCTTCCCAGAATAGTCGAATAGCTTATTAGTTTTTCTATCATTCTTTTTGGTTGGATGGATTGGGGGTAGTGTGAGGGGCAGGATTTCGTACCTTGACAGGAGAGCTCTTGGGTACCATGCGGCAGAGTTCACTCCTCAGTCTCTCAGCCAGACCTGGTAACATTGTTGTCCCTCCACACAGGTAAATACATCTGTAAAGTTGTAATGGTACAATGAAGTCATTAGATGCAGCCATGCATATAAAAGGGTTTAAAGGAAGTCCGAATATTGGGGTTTTATATACCACACACACACACAGATCCTTGTCATTTGATTGGTGGAACACGTGTCACATGCAATCCTTTAATTTGCCATGTATTTAGCGACGCTCCAAAATTTAATACTGGAGTCCAATATGGATAATTGTTGGACACATCGCAGCATTGTTACCAAAAAAATTGTTCCCTCAAAATGAGGCTAGGCCGTGTCGCGGTGGATAAGGTTGGTGTCTACATGGAGTCGTCCACTTTGTTTAGAAGGGGTTTTCTAAATTTTCAGAGTGTTTCATGTCTATTTAAAGTTTATTGGAAAAAAATTCAAATGACAAGGATCTATGTCTAAGTTATATAAAACAAATATTGAATGTATTTTGTTTGTGTATTGTCGCAGAATATATTAATCTGGTGAAATCTGGATTTTCCATTATAGCCAAGATTCACCTCCTGACTATATTCTGGGACAATGCACTCATCTTCATCCAGTAATTGTACAACATACATAGATGGTAACAGCTCCCCCCTCCCACCCCCCAAAAAAAACAAAACAAAACAACAACAACAACAACATCATCATCAATAATAATCAATAAATTATTTTACTTTTTGAGCATGAATATTACCAGCACATAATTTCTTCATCTAGTACTGGCCTTAACTTGAAAGTCAGAAGAAGCTCATTGGTCTGTTTATCAGCCTAGCAACATTGTAACAACGTTTTTTCATTCATCAATAACTAAGATTGGGTAGATTCAGCATTAATAAGAAAATGAACTTTTAATTAATTAGTTTATACCATGATACATGAGCCTGGAGAATATGCCTCAAAACCCCAAACTAAGACAGCAAAAAAACATGCTGCTTTTATCCCCCTTCCCCCTATCCTAACCTACCCTAACCTCCCCAACTCTCCCCCACTGTCCCCTAACCTCCCCTACTGCCCCCAACCCTAACCTCCCCTACTGCCCCCAACCCTAACCTCCCCTACTGCCCCCAACCCTAACCTCCCCTACTGCCCCCAACCCTAACCTCCCCTACTGCCCCCAACCCTAACCTCCCCTACTGCCCCCAACCCTAACCTCCCCCACTGTCCCCCAACCCTAACCTCCCCTACTGCCCCCAACCCTAACCTCCCCTACTGCCCCCAACCCTAACCTCCCCTACTGCCCCCAACCCTAACCTCCCCCACTGTCCCCCAACCCTAACCTCCCCTACTGCCCCCAACCCTAACCTCCCCTACTGCCCCCAACCCTAACCTCCCCTACTGCCCCCAACCCTAACCTCCCCTACTGTCCCCAACCCTAACCTCCCCTACTGTCCCCCAACCCTAACCTCCCCTACTGCCCCCAACCCTAACCTCCCCCACTGTCCCCCAACCCTAACCTCCCCCACTGTCCCCCAACCCTAACCTCCCCTACTGCCCCCAACCCTAACCTCCCCCACTGTCCCCCAACCCTAACCTCCCCCACTGTCCCCCAACCCTAACCTCCCCCACTGTCCCCCAACCCTAACCTCCCCTACTGTCCCCCAACCCTAACCTCCCCCACTGTCCCCCAACCCTAACCTCCCCTACTGTCCCCAACCCTAACCTCCCCCACTGTCCCCCAACCCTAACCTCCCCCACTGTCCCCCAACCCTAACCTCCCCTACTGTCCCCCAACCCTAACCTCCCCCACTGTCCCCCAACCCTAACCTCCCCTACTGTCCCCAACCCTAACCTCCCCTACTGTCCCCAACCCTAACCTCCCCTACTGCCCCCAACCCTAACCTCCCCCACTGTCCCCCAACCCTAACCTCCCCCACTGTCCCCCAACCCTAACCTCCCCCACTGTCCCCCAACCCTAACCTCCCCTACTGTCCCCCAACCCTAACCTCCCCCACTGTCCCCCAACCCTAACCTCCCCTACTGTCCCCAACCCTAACCTCCCCTACTGTCCCCAACCCTAACCTCCCCTACTGCCCCCAACCCTAACCTCCCCTACTGCCCCCAACCCTAACCTCCCCCACTGTCCCCCAACCCTAACCTCCCCTACTGTCCCCCAACCCTAACCTCCCCTACTGCCCCCAACCCTAACCTCCCCCACTGTCCCCCAACCCTAACCTCCCCCACTGTCCCCCAACCCTAACCTCCCCTACTGTCCCCAACCCTAACCTCCCCTACTGCCCCCAACCCTAACCTCCCCCACTGTCCCCCAACCCTAACCTCCCCTACTGCCCCCAACCCTAACCTCCCCTACTGCCCCCAACCCTAACCTCCCCTACTGCCCCCAACCCTAACCTCCCCTACTGTCCCCCAACCCTAACCTCCCCTACTGCCCCCCAACCCTAACCTCCCCTACTGCCCCCAACCCTAACCTCCCCCACTGTCCCCCAACCCTAACCTCCCCCACTGTCCCCCAACCCTAACCTCCCCTACTGCCCCCAACCCTAACCTCCCCTACTGCCCCCAACCCTAACCTCCCCTACTGCCCCCAACCCTAACCTCCCCTACTGTCCCCCAACCCTAACCTCCCCCACTGTCCCCCAACCCTAACCTCCCCTACTGCCCCCAACCCTAACCTCCCCTACTGTCCCCAACCCTAACCTCCCCCACTGTCCCCCAACCCTAACCTCCCCCACTGTCCCCCAACCCTAACCTCCCCCACTGTCCCCCAACCCTAACCTCCCCTACTGCCCCCAACCCTAACCTCCCCCACTGTCCCCCAACCCTAACCTCCCCTACTGCCCCCAACCCTAACCTCCCCTACTGCCCCCCAACCCTAACCTCCCCCACTGTCCCCCAACCCTAACCTCCCCCACTGTCCCCCAACCCTAACCTCCCCCACTGTCCCCCAACCCTAACCTCCCCTACTGCCCCCAACCCTAACCTCCCCTACTGCCCCCCAACCCTAACCTCCCCTACTGCCCCCAACCCTAACCTCCCCCACTGTCCCCCAACCCTAACCTCCCCTACTGCCCCCAACCCTAACCTCCCCCACTGTCCCCCAACCCTAACCTCCCCTACTGCCCCCAACCCTAACCTCCCCTACTGCCCCCCAACCCTAACCTCCCCCACTGTCCCCCAACCCTAACCTCCCCCACTGTCCCCCAACCCTAACCTCCCCCACTGTCCCCCAACCCTAACCTCCCCTACTGCCCCCAACCCTAACCTCCCCTACTGCCCCCCAACCCTAACCTCCCCTACTGCCCCCAACCCTAACCTCCCCCACTGTCCCCCAACCCTAACCTCCCCCACTGTCCCCCAACCCTAACCTCCCCTACTGCCCCCAACCCTAACCTCCCCTACTGCCCCCAACCCTAACCTCCCCTACTGCCCCCAACCCTAACCTCCCCTACTGTCCCCCAACCCTAACCTCCCCCACTGTCCCCCAACCCTAACCTCCCCTACTGCCCCCAACCCTAACCTCCCCTACTGCCCCCAACCCTAACCTCCCCCACTGTCCCCCAACCCTAACCTCCCCTACTGCCCCCAACCCTAACCTCCCCTACTGCCCCCAACCCTAACCTCCCCTACTGCCCCCAACCCTAACCTCCCCTACTGTCCCCCAACCCTAACCTCCCCTACTGCCCCCAACCCTAACCTCCCCCACTGTCCCCCAACCCTAACCTCCCCCACTGTCCCCCAACCCTAACCTCCCCTACTGCCCCCAACCCTAACCTCCCCTACTGCCCCCAACCCTAACCTCCCCTACTGCCCCCAACCCTAACCTCCCCTACTGTCCCCCAACCCTAACCTCCCCTACTGCCCCCAACCCTAACCTCCCCCACTGTCCCCCAACCCTAACCTCCCCCACTGTCCCCCAACCCTAACCTCCCCTACTGCCCCCAACCCTAACCTCCCCCACTGTCCCCCAACCCTAACCTCCCCCACTGTCCCCCAACCCTAACCTCCCCCACTGTCCCCCAACCCTAACCTCCCCTACTGTCCCCCAACCCTAACCTCCCCCACTGTCCCCCAACCCTAACCTCCCCTACTGTCCCCAACCCTAACCTCCCCCACTGTCCCCCAACCCTAACCTCCCCCACTGTCCCCCAACCCTAACCTCCCCTACTGTCCCCAACCCTAACCTCCCCTACTGTCCCCAACCCTAACCTCCCCTACTGCCCCCAACCCTAACCTCCCCCACTGTCCCCCAACCCTAACCTCCCCCACTGTCCCCCAACCCTAACCTCCCCTACTGCCCCCAACCCTAACCTCCCCTACTGCCCCCAACCCTAACCTCCCCTACTGCCCCCAACCCTAACCTCCCCTACTGCCCCCAACCCTAACCTCCCCTACTGCCCCCAACCCTAACCTCCCCCACTGTCCCCCAACCCTAACCTCCCCCACTGTCCCCCAACCCTAACCTCCCCTACTGCCCCCAACCCTAACCTCCCCCACTGTCCCCCAACCCTAACCTCCCCCACTGTCCCCCAACCCTAACCTCCCCCACTGTCCCCCAACCCTAACCTCCCCTACTGCCCCCAACCCTAACCTCCCCCACTGTCCCCCAACCCTAACCTCCCCTACTGTCCCCAACCCTAACCTCCCCCACTGTCCCCCAACCCTAACCTCCCCTACTGCCCCCAACCCTAACCTCCCCTACTGCCCCCAACCCTAACCTCCCCTACTGCCCCCAACCCTAACCTCCCCTACTGCCCCCAACCCTAACCTCCCCAACTGTCCCCCAACCCTAACCTCCCCTACTGCCCCCCAACCCTAACCTCCCCCACTGTCCCCCAACCCTAACCTCCCCTACTGCCCCCAACCCTAACCTCCCCTACTGCCCCCAACCCTAACCTCCCCTACTGCCCCCCAACCCTAACCTCCCCCACTGTCCCCCAACCCTAACCTCCCCTACTGTCCCCCAACCCTAACCTCCCCCACTGTCCCCCAACCCTAACCTCCCCTACTGCCCCCAACCCTAACCTCCCCTACTGCCCCCAACCCTAACCTCCCCTACTGCCCCCAACCCTAACCTCCCCTACTGCCCCCCAACCCTAACCTCCCCCACTGTCCCCCAACCCTAACCTCCCCCACTGTCCCCCAACCCTAACCTCCCCTACTGTCCCCCAACCCTAACCTCCCCCACTGTCCCCCAACCCTAACCTCCCCTACTGCCCCCAACCCTAACCTCCCCCACTGTCCCCCAACCCTAACCTCCCCTACTGCCCCCAACCCTAACCTCCCCCACTGTCCCCCAACCCTAACCTCCCCTACTGTCCCCCAACCCTAACCTCCCCCACTGTCCCCCAACCCTAACCTCCCCCACTGTCCCCCAACCCTAACCTCCCCTACTGCCCCCAACCCTAACCTCCCCCACTGTCCCCCAACCCTAACCTCCCCCACTGTCCCCCAACCCTAACCTCCCCCACTGTCCCCCAACCCTAACCTCCCCTACTGCCCCCAACCCTAACCTCCCCCACTGTCCCCCAACCCTAACCTCCCCTACTGTCCCCCAACCCTAACCTCCCCCACTGTCCCCCAACCCTAACCTCCCCCACTGTCCCCCAACCCTAACCTCCCCTACTGCCCCCAACCCTAACCTCCCCCACTGTCCCCCAACCCTAACCTCCCCTACTGTCCCCCAACCCTAACCTCCCCCACTGTCCCCCAACCCTAACCTCCCCTACTGCCCCCAACCCTAACCTCCCCCACTGTCCCCCAACCCTAACCTCCCCTACTGCCCCCAACCCTAACCTCCCCCACTGTCCCCCAACCCTAACCTCCCCTACTGTCCCCCAACCCTAACCTCCCCCACTGTCCCCCAACCCTAACCTCCCCCACTGTCCCCCAACCCTAACCTCCCCTACTGCCCCCAACCCTAACCTCCCCCACTGTCCCCCAACCCTAACCTACTTCTAGCCCCTCTAGACTCACCTGCACATCTGTTTCCTTTTATCAACATGACACGCCTGTATGGCATTGTACACCAGAGTATGAAGACCTGGATGATCCTTGCCCCAGACCTCAGGATGGAACAGCCCCTCTGTACTTCGGAATCTAGAGTAATCTAACTTGATTGCTCTGTTTTAAAAAAAAAAACAACAACAACAAACAAATGATGAGTCAGGATCTGACAGGTACATTCTGAAACTTAAACTTTGTAGACTTCAACCAGAGAAATCGATAAATCCAGTAACCTTCAACTGCAACAGTTTAAGGGGCACCAAGGCAATGACAAGGGGCATTAGGTATGTGTTTCTCCTCCATGCCCCCTGGTGCTTGTCTCCGTGTAGTATGGTCCAACTGTCTTGTTCATCCTCCTTTTAAAATCAATGTCAGTCAAACATAAATAAAAACTTCATCTACCATTGGTACCCAGGGAATCAAACAAACCTCACAAAGAGAGCAGAAAAAGTCCTTTGCTGTATTCCTGATGCATTACTGTTATCCTGTAAGAGAGTGGAACATACGTCCCATGTGCAACGAGGCTTAAGGCTGAGTTGCACGTGGGACACAGATGCACAGGCGAACACGCATGACATAACTAATAAGACAACAGAAAAAACTGCTCTATTTTAATTCTCTTTAGGTTTGAACCATATTTAGGTGCTTATATATTGTCTGAAGAAGCCGCAAAATTGTTACCAATTTAAAGTGACTTATCCAACATGAATTTCAGAATAGTATATTCTTGAAAGGTTGAAAGGATGCAATAATAATAGGATTCAGGAGTGCAGTGTAGGAATATATTGTACTGCTGTTGACTAGAGATCAGGATTCAAGTTATTGCTTGATTAGTGACTCCACCACAAGAATGTCCATCAATAACACCCTAGTCGTCTACCTCATCACTCATAGAACTAGACTATAGTACTGCCTACGTGTGCTACTCCTACACACCAGCCAATACCATGAAATAGGTCACCCTGACTAATAATGAGTCACTTCTTGGCCTAAGAGTCAGACACACACAGGGCTGGACACCAGACATCCCTTGCTTGTCTCTCAATGACAGTGAATGACAATGACGTTTTATACTTCAATTCTTTGAAGGGTCCTGTGTCAGAGAACTGTGACTGCAGCAAAAAAGGCAAGCTGCCTTTACTTTCACAGTAATTGTCTTTATAGTTTCTTGAACCCTGACCTCTCTGCATTTTAACTAAAACCTGACCATTTATCAGGAAATATTTTAGACATGAGGCTGTGGCTATGGCTTGATCGCTGAGAAGTCCTATTCTTCCACATAGTCATTGCTGGAATAGCCATAGTCACTGCTGCAGTAGCCATAGTCACTGCTGCACTATCCATAGTCACTGCTTCAATAGCCATAGTCACTGCTGCAATAGCCATAGTCACTGCTTCAATAGCCGTAGTCATTGCTGCAATAGCCATAGTCACTGCTGCAATAGCCATAGTCACTGCTGCAATATCCATAGTCACTGCTTCAATAGCCGTAGTCACTGCTGCAATAGCCACAGTCACTGCTGCAATAGCCATAGTCACTGCTGCAGTAGCCATAGTCACTGCTGCACTATCCATAGTCACTGCTTCAATAGCCATAGTCACTGCTGCAATAGCCATAGTCACTGCTGCAATAGCCAGAGTCACTGCTGCACTAGCCATAGTCACTGCTACAGTAGCCATAGTCAATTGATTCAGACGCAGCCTATACCCAAACCTAAAGCTTTTTGAACATTTTGAGTGCGTTCCGGTCCTTATATATCTTTGTCCTCTTAAAGTTTTTCTATCTGATGCACATTTCAAATACTAGCAAAAATTTTTTTGTGGTAACACTAGTCTCATCTCATGGTTTGTTTGCACACGGCTACATGTATGATTTCACTCTTCCCTTTACACACAATTACACAAAGGTGAATTGACTAGCCTGAACTGCGTGTGTGCAGAATAAATCTACCCTACTATGGACATAATGGAAAGGAGTTCTAGGTGGTTTGGGTTGATATGAATTACACAGCAAACAAATAGGAAGCACCTTATCATGCCCCAGATGGGCCAACTGACTGTGTTAAGGCATGGTATCACATTCAATGCTGATCACAGTGCCTCTGGCTTTTCCATTCAGCTACTTGGTCTAGAATAACTGAAGTAGACAATGCCTGGGGGTTCCCAAGATTCTCAGGAAGTTTAGAATCTTCTTTGACTGAGAGCTAGTATGAAGTCATCATAGTGATGAAAACCACAATTGCACAATCAGTCAATAACAATGAGCAATACTTCTGTCAAGAGACTTAAAGAGGTGTTCTAAGGTCAAAGTCAGTTTTGTGATTTCTCACTGTAGAGTCTTTTATGAAGGTGGGGAAAAATTACAAGTCTCCAAGCTCTGTTGGAAAGGATGTAAATTCCCATTGCATTTGATACTCAAAATGTGTTAACATCCTGAACTGACGTCACATGTCAAACTAATGGGTCTGTACAATTTAGTTTGGGGAATGTTTTAGTTCATTCAATCAAAGCGGCGTTGAATTTAACCTTTTGACAAACAAATGGTTTACTGAAGAACAAAGTGATGCCTCAGATAAAGCAGATATTTTTTAGATCACTGCTCTCCCAGCTCAGGACATTTCAACGGCATTTTCAGGATTCCAGCTACAGTGTTTAAGGACTAAATAATCAGAAATGCAACTTTGTCAGTTGACCAAAAAATAAAGTAAATTGTAAAGCCCACAAAACTGTACACAAAGTTTCTATATCTACTGTTGGAATGAGGTGGACTATCAACAGTAATCAAGACAAGATTGACCGATGACAACAAAACAGCACAGATAATCCGAAAGAGGCATTTGGGTATTCTATGATTTTCTTTCTTTCTTTATTGATGTTTCGGTTCAAACTTTCTGAGTGATACCTTAGGAATAATGTTCCTTGAATATCTTTCTGATTCTTACCCTGATCCATTTGGAATGTCATATTTCTCCACATCAATGTAGGTACTGCACAACTCAGGATCTAATGAGCAGAATTTCAGTTCAGCGTGGTAATCCTGGGCCACAAAGCAGGCCTGACAACAACAAAACGCAGTTTATATTCACACACAACAGTTACAAACACTCGAGGGGAAACAATATTTTGCTCAATTAAACTATTTTTGTAAATTCACATGAATAACATAAATGTATTTGTCAGAGTTCTGACACGAGTACTTTCAAACCATTTTCAGTTAAAAAAATGTTGCAACTTTCCCTCAACTACAAGGATCAATTTCATATACACAAAATGTTCCCAATCAACAACAGGGTGAAATTATTTAACCAGTCATGTAATGCCCAAGAAATGTCATCAATTTGTGACTGGTTTTATGCAAGCTTTGGATACAATATTTGCTACTTTGTCGTTTTATTTCAGGTCTCGTTAAACCAACAGAGACTGCTCTATTTCTATTAGACTTGTCTGATAATCACTGCATTCCAACTCAACTGCAATGTGGGTTTTATTCCATTAACTTCACAATGAAACCTGGGGTACCCTCAAAACACATGAAACAAGCATATAATGGTAACAGTGTACAAACTGTTTACCTTTTCTTTGAGATATCTTGCAATGTACATCTCTACCTCTGTAAAGAACCTGAAGGAAAAAATAGAAACTTGATTAATCACCAGAGGGGATTATCCGGTTTACTTCCAAATCTCCTTCAGTGTGCTCCAAACAAGGTCAATGCACTATCAATTAACAAGAATGTACTGCCTTGGCTAACACTCTGGCTAAGGCTGTAAGCCAAAATATGTTTACTGTTCTGTGATCTAATGGCAAGGCCGCACCTTAAGTCTGTGTTATTTCATGGCTATTTCTTCCCAGGAAAGACACTCCATTTTTCAAATCAGAAGCCAACATAGGAAAGCGACGAGATTGTTGGTTCATTGGAATCCTTTAGGGGACTTCTTATTGGTGGGATGAAGGTTGATAGTCCCAATTTTGCCCCAAAATTTACCAAACATGGGAATGTTTGTTGGAGTGGATGGGAGGCATTTTTTTAATATATTACAAATAGATAGGGTGCCATCAGCAAGCATTCGATACACACATTACTGCCAATGAATGTCCTTAGAGAGAGCTAGTCATTTCTAGGGAAGGTGGAGGGAGGTTTATCAAAACTCTCCAAAGAGTACAGAAGAGTACTTTCAAGAGGAAGTAATGATAAGTGAGAAGCATTTCAACGTGAGGAAACATAACCTTTCCGGCAAGGGATGTATCATCGCTTGACTTTACCTCCTTCCAAACATTTCTTCCGCAATGGTTTGACTTATGTACCCACCCTTGTAGGACTAACTCCAAGAGGAAATGGTTAATAATGCCTAGTCAAATCAGCCAGCATGAGGGGCAATTATCTTACATTAAGTCACAAGCTGTCTACAAGATGTTGACATTAGATCAAAGGTGTTTCTGCTACACTTTCTTAATGACGATCACTGGTGCCCCTCAATTGGCAATAATAATTCAAGGTTGGGGGTCATAATTTGATTTTTGTCAACGTAATGCTGATTTATAGGCAAATTATCACGTAAGATTAAATAAAAGTCACATGTGAAAGTTTCATTTGGATAAAGTTTCTATTTGTTGGGAAAACAGCGAAACACTGTTGCGGTATGTTTATCAAGAATGTCAAATCCATGCATGTTTAGTGAGGCGACAGTGGGTACCAACCCCATCTCTGGCCACAGCATTTGCAAACGAACACCAAGGAAATTTCCAAAAGTTGCCTGCAGGCAATCTTTGGAGATTCAAATGTTTTATTATATTTGTATTGATATCTAATCAACAGGGGGCACTTTAGACAAAAACAAATTTGCAGGATGCTTATTATCATTACTCTCTTTGCTTTTTGATGAAATTTAAACATTTTCTTTTTGAAGTATGACCCTACCTTTAATCGATTTGTAAATGCTGTTAAAAAAAAAAAAAATCTTTTTCAATCTGCCAAATTCTCTGTAAATATACTAACATGCAGCTTGTTCCTTTACATAACTTTGTCTGTGTTTAGTAGCTCACCTATAGCCCCCTTCTGTGACTAGGCGACGTAAGTGTTCAGTAATATGTCGTCCTCCAAACGGCAGTCTGTAAACGCCTTTCTGAATGAAGTATCCCTCCACAATAGGAACAACATCAATTCTCTCACCAATGTTGACTGGATTCAAGATAATCAAAGTAATACAAAATCAAAACAAATGAGTGACGGAGCAGGTAATGGACATTTGTTTTTATGTACAATTTATAAACAAACCCCCCAAAATGCCACATGCCACCATATCAAAATAGAGGAAAAATAATGAAGACGCCACATTAAAAATAACTTATCCAAATCCAAATCCCCTTTGCCTTATCTCCCGCCCCCCCCCAAAAAAAAACTTTATTAATTAATAAATAAATAAATAAATAAATCTCCCTTTCTGTATCAAAATTCACATAATATATATTATCCACTTTCAAACAAAACAACTTTTGTCATAACTACCTTTCTTAAATTTAGAAACCTTTTTTCCAACTTTTGTTTCATAAAACTATTGTTAGCAACCTACCAACAATGCCTGATGTGGCCTTGTATGAATACAACGCCATCAGAGACTGTTCTTGTACATAAACACCCTCAGCATTAAACCGATCAAAGATCATCTCTACTAACTTCTCCTGCACAAACAAGAAAAGTACAAATATTTGTCATATTTATTCAGCCCTTTACAACCACAAGGGCAAAACATTAAAGCATTGTTAACAAGAACATAATCAAACCAACATTTTTCCGAATAAAAAAACAAGAGGAACAAGCAATAAACATCACAAAGTACATTGGCCGGTAACCAATGTCTACTAATTTAACTTTTGCTTAATAATATGTGCAAAAAAAGTGCACCCTGGCCTCTACAGTTTGCACATGAGAGGCCATTTGGCAGTGTATCATGGGAAAAGGTTAACCAGTTCTTGGTCCTCACGTAGTGCCCACCACCCAACTCCAATTTTTAAAGCTTGTTTGTTGTTTGTAAAGTAGCAAGGGTTGTATTTTACTTTTTGGAAAAATAGCATCTCCAGGGTAAACTGTAAAGGGTGCACTGTATTGTGTATCACTGGTATTGCTTGTTCCTGAAACCAGCTATATACGCATCCTACAGCAAACTCATGTAATCAAAGGTTATCACCTATTTCAGTAAATGAACAGAAAAATCCAAACGCAATGAATTATAAATATTTAACTGTATCTGATCATACAAACTAAGTTTTTTAATAAATGTACCATAAGATTTCCAAATTACCATTAATGAAAGGACAATCCAAAGACTGGACCATTATCTGAACCCTTATTATTAAGCAAGTACATTTTAACACAAGGCCAACATAATGGTAAATCTAGAGCAAGTTCAGATAAAGGACCAATGGACCAATGGTTAAGTACACACTGAAGTTGAAGTGTGAACAACTCCAGTTATGTCATGTCAATGCGACAATGAGAAAATGGTGGTGGCTGGTTTGTTTTGTTTTAACACGCAAAACACAGACAATATTTGCTGTCATAAGTGTAATGTGTGCCTCAGACGACTGTGGACAAACAGCACCCTAAACTTTATGGCAAGCTTTTTATAAAAAAAAATAATAATAATTGAGTAAGATCGGTAATTAACATCTTCGTGATTGTTGTAATAATAAATCCAATCATTGTTATAATTTTTCTGATAACTGGTTCTCTCAGCACTGTGCAATTAAATTCACTATAGGTAACCAGTGATCGGACCAACCTCAATAGGCTGGTCGCGAATTGTTGACTAGACCAGTCCAACCATCGCTGACTAGCGTGTGTTAGATCAGAGTTAGTCAAACTATGGTTAACTATGGTCCTTGATCCAACTTGCTCTTAGCTGTACATGTATCTCTGTATTAATGCGTAACTTACAGGATATTTTTATTCAACAAAGAGAAAGGTCAAGTTTAAAAAAGGAACACTACAAGCTGTGACTCATCGGCTGATACCATCTTGTAGACAGGGTACTGGCATACATATCAAATAAATGTCTCGCAAAAACAGTTTAAGGAAATTTGGCTTAATAAAGAGTATGCTCATTAGCAATGACAACCCTTTGATATTTATAAATGTGCATACGTAATTCAGAGATTTTCATGGGCATTTTTTTCAGTTGCTAGCTCTGCATACCAAATCAGCTTTACTGATGTTTGTAAATGTTCATTTTTAAATACAAAGTTTTTTGCTTGTCTTCAGAGTAAGAGTAATGTTTAAAACTCTTAGGAAAAAAGGTTATCATTTCATGCTGAGTGTCTGTCTGACTTATTTATTGCAAAACTAGTATACAAATATTGACTGCTTTGTCTCGTGGCGTAGTAAAACTAGTCACTCGAGGTGATCCCCGGAGCCGCCTATCTTCCCGAGGCTTCGCCTCGGGAAGATAGGCGGCTCCGGGGATCACCGAGAATGACTAGTTTTACTACGCCACGAGACAAAGCAGTCAATATTTGTTTTATAACACCTCCTCCATTTTTCTGGTAGAATCAATCGTCAAACAACTTTACGTACGTGGCAATCAATCGTCAAATAAGAACTGTAAAATCTTACGTTGAAATAATACCGAGTTTTGACAAAATAAGAGGGTACCAGACTACTGCTATTACGTTCGTTCTCTAAACCGTATTTAAAATGCACACATTCTATTCATTACACCGGGTTCGAGGTTGTCAAGCAGCTCGTTTAAATCAATGTTTGAAGTCAATGTAGTCAGGGTACCAGGGTATCCATGCACTAGTACATCGGTCGCTAGGCTGTCGTTGAATAGTTCCGTTGAATAGTTCGCGTTGCGTTCGTGGCACGCACTAGTAAAACTAAGGCATATCATGTGACGTCCTCTAAACCAATCACAATGCAGAAAATATGTATGAGGTGTTATAAAACAATTTAGACTACAGAAAGAAACACTGAAAAGAGACAAACACTATGCACCACACATCAAGAACTGTTTACTATTGTTTTATTTTGTTTTAGGAATTGTGAGAAAATTTGGCTTTGTTATTGTTATTAAAAACATGAAAAATCATGGCCCAAGGGAAAAAAGTTACATGTGAACAATACATCCAGAAATTTAGAGAAGAAAATGAATATTAACAATAGTACTAATAGCGGAGTCTTATATAGCGCACATATCTACCAATAAGGTACTCAAAGCACTGGAACAATGACAAACATTTAAGACAGGTTTTTTTAATTTGTGAATTATGAAACCGATTGATGTAGCACCTTATAAGAATTTACAATGTGCTGACGTGCACTCAGTAACTGGGTACTTTTACATGCATTACACAATGCACGGGACCTACGGCTTTATGTCCCATCCGAGAGACGAAGCAATAATGGTTAAGGAAACAAATGCAAAGATTTGAACTCGAACCCACACTCTGCTGATCAGAAATACCAGAGTTTGAGTCCAGTGTGCTTGATCACTCGGCCATAACACACCAAAATACATTATAAAATACATACATTTCACATAAAAGTTGAGTAAAATACAATAGATTGTAAATGTAATGGTAAATGATGGACTTACCGTTGTTTTAGTACCCAGGTTGAAGGGTACGATCACCATGATCTGATAAGCAATTGGATCAATCCCCAACTCAGAAAAGGCCATCTCTAATAACCCTTCCACTGTCTGCATACTCAGCTTGAACTGCATATATACACAATATCAACAAGTATTGGAACTACACATACAGTCATAATAAGCAAGAAGAGTTGTCGGCAGCCATTTCTACATGCAAGGCTATAGAATTGAAAGTCAGGACAATACTGCTTAAAGGCTGGTGGTGGGACTGGAAAAAGAAAAGAAAAATGGATTCTGTTTTGACAGGGATATTGTGCATGTATTATATCGGGCTTGTTTCAATTGCGGCAATCAAAATAAGCAATGGTGATGACTTTGACAGTATTTCAGAGGGGAATATTTAAATGAAGGACTGGAACTGATATGAACTTTACAATCAACAAGCTTTCAGAATGAAACTAAGCAATTACTAATGCTATACTTGATGTTTAATTTCAATTTAAGTTTGTCCTTTTGCTCAGTGGTTAGTCAGTGGCCACATATTCAAATTTTGAACCAAACTCCTTTTAACAGCAACACGTAACCACAGATCCTAAGCCAGGTGGACTATGAAGATTCTATTCCCCTTGCCATTAAGGGCATGATGAGTATGGCAGCTGGAACAATCAGCCCAAACAGGTTAACTCTGTTGGGTCCTGATAAGTTTGGATTCATGTAGGGCTACATTATATTTATCAATTGGGCCAGTGTCAAAAGCCATGGAGGTAGAAATAGACTGCTACATCCACGGCTAGACATTCTACCGACATTTTGCAACTTTAAGCTTACTTTATTTGAGCAGGTCACATTGGCCAGTTTACTCAGAACATAGCACTAGTCACCAGCAACACAGATTCCTTACAAGGATAACAAATCAAACCCCCATGAGCTCATATCAATGATACAGCCATTATTTCTTGCAACTCATGAAAGACAGCAAAAGACAGGCATGACAAAAAAGGTCAGATGATATGATTTGTAATAAACCACATCGGCCCCCAGACCAAAGATAGACAAAGTAAGGAGACTGCCAATGTCAGGGTTGGATAGTTCAGTTGGTAGAGCCCCCACATGTTTAATCCGGAGGTCACAGGTTCAAAATCTCACTCTAGTCAATTTTTTAATTTACATACAAAGCAGATGATGCAAACAATTGGTTCTTGGCAGAAGCTTTTCCAATTTCAAACAGTGTAGATCCCTTGGCTAGGAAGCTATATATGCTGACCCCTCATGGGTCAAATTACACAAAATGGTATGCATCTGCCATTACATGTGCCTTAAATGGGCACAGGAGATGCATACTGCAGTAATATACCAATGATGTGATCGTGCAAGGGATCTACACCTTTGCCAATAATAATCTTCTTAATAAGCCCCATCATTAGCCAGCATGTTACGTGCAAGACTTCAAGCATCATGCTTATACAGCACTGTCATGCCAGTAACAATAGAAAACTGGGGGCTACAGTACCTTTACCTGCTCCTGGTGAGATGGGTTGCGGAACGGTGACGACAGCTTAGAAACAGCCCTCACTTCAGGCGTCAAAGCCTCGTAACCATAACATACCCGATCTTTGTGTTTGGTGTTGGTGGCCACAACACATGGGAAGAAGATTTGTGGTTGGGGAGAATCCACATCAGAGAGGACACCTGCTCGGACGGAACAACCTCCCAAATCAACGATGGCAATGTGCTGAGGTTTGGGTAGTAAAATGGAGACAATAAATATTCCAAGCAATTCCTAGTTATGATCTTAGAAGAAATAATAACCATTTGAGTATTCCACTGAAAAAAGTAAAATAATGTGATGTTCATTTTCACTATGTTGTTTCTTATGGAAATCATACAGCCTGATACTTACTGGTTGGCTGTTTTCATTTCAATCTCTAAAGTTTATACCAAATGTACAATGCCTAACAGTTTTGCTTTTATGTAACGCAGCTGTTATACATGTACATGCTTTAATCCACTGCAGCCACCGTACCTTTCTGATAGTATTTGTAGTGGACACACTTGGTGCCTTAGGAGTGGTGTTGTATGCACCACTCTCTGCATTCAGGATTACTTTCCAATCTTCAAACTCCATCCGACTGCTGCATCGGAGCAGAAGTACTCGGCCTCTCTGGTGGGACAAGGGATTACAATTCAAACATTATCTCTCATTAGCATAAAGGGGATCTGCATTAAAGTATCATCTCTGGTGAAACAAAACAAGATTAGGATTAACAGGTTATCTTGCCAGTTAAATAAATAGAATGTGTCTTGAGCAAATCAGATCAGGATTAAAATATAATCTCACTGTTGAAACAGGTCATGATTTAATGTTTTAAGATTTAACCAACGTATATCAATGAAAACAAATAGGATTCAGTCAAAGTAATGAGGATGCTTATTTTTTAGCAACCCTATTTGCAAATTACACCCTAATTTGTGCAACTATTTAACGATAATATGAGTGCCAGTTGAGCAAAATTCTTATTTGCTTACAAGTAACCGCAAACGGAGGTCAAGTCTTACTCTCAGGTTTTCTCTGTTGATTTGTTAAATGTATTTTACTTTTATATGTTTCATCGGTAAATTTTACTTTATCAAAAATAAAATATAATTTGTTATAGCTATAAACTATGTTAAACTAAAGTATTTAAAGAAACAGAATTGCGCACACGTAAAACTCAATATGCTTGGGACCAATTTGGTTCTGGAAGTTCAAATACGCACAAGACTTGCACACGGTCTGACTTTTTTCAAGGTTGAATTTGAGTTTTTGTAAAAAGTACAATTTGACTCGAATGACACAAGTAGGAATGAAGACTAGTCACCAAGGTAAGACAGTTGAGTTATTCAGACTGACTCCCCTGCCAACAAACCCTTCAGGTCAATGAGATCATCCCTAGAATACAATACATTCTGAGGAGAAACAATAGCATCATCGGCCTCTTAGCCTCCTCCCATGCCTAAAAGATTCACTCCCAATGTGTTTTAAGCCGATCTGAGTGTCTATCTCTCCCTCAACTGTCTAACACTACAAAAAAACCAAGCCCAATCACAGGAAGTCCACTAATAAGGAGAATGCAGTTGGGTGATGTCCACGGGCTTGTGCATCCCGCTCCTGACACCGACTCTGAAACAAGAGGGCAGGTGCTTTGCATATCTAGCACATGACTCACCAAATCAGTCACCTCAATGCATTTGTTGCTGATCTCTGTAATGCGGCCGCCAATGAGCTGGATGTATCCAAGAGATTTCTTTGCTTTGTGATCCTATTGAATAAAGTAAGTTTTCAAACATCAGAGTTGTTGCCGTCCTTCTGTCAGTAAAATTTCAAAAGTTAATTAACCTGTACAAAAAACATTCCTTCAAGAAACATACAGCTATCAGTGCCTTGATATCCCATCCATACAAACATAAACATACAAACATAAAAACCTCTACGTAGATCAGGGCAGTAAATGAAACAAGTTGACAAGATGATCAAAGCCATCCAGTCAAAAGGTCAAGATACTATAGTACCAATAACTCTACTACTTTCAGTGTAGAATGAAAGTCAATGTTGAATATTTAAATCATAGCAAAACAACTTTCTGTTCTGAATAAAGTAATCTCTAAGCTTTCATGAGATTTCTGTTTAGAACACAGATCAACCTTCCAATTTCCACACTGGAACAACAGCTTTCCTGAAAACACCCATTAGCCATTTCATCCAAATAAACTAAGGCACTGGAATAACATGCCATTTACAAATGAGAGATTCAGGGGAGAAACATAAACTTGTGACTGCATTGCCTTATAAATAGGTATGGAGTACGAGTCCCTTGGGTAGTCAGGAAAGAGGAAGGGAATTGTTTATCCTTGAAGGAGTCCTTGTTATACAAAAACAGGACGCACAGAGAGAGAGACAGAGAGAGGGAGGGGGAGAGAGAGAGAGAGAGAGAGAAGGGTGAATGTCAGGAATAGCAGCAGTCCACGCTCACAGTAATGCAGGGAGGTAATTATAGACAAACTTGCCACAATCTTCTTAAGTCATCTTAAATAGCAAACAATTGTAGTATATCAGTACAGCAATTAAAATATGAAATGTCAATGATCAGCCCCCACCCACATGAAAAAACACACAACCCAAAACAATACTAAGATAGTGTACATGTATGTACTGAGGGTCAAGCTAGGGTTGGTGAACCTGACCTGGTTTACAGAATCCTGAGACATGAACATATGATGTCATCTATAAAGAGCCTGCCCAACAAGTTCATTTATTTTTAAAAAGCAGTAGGTAAGACGCAAACATGTGCCTTTTTTTTTTTTTTACTTGTCTGACCAACTTTCATGGTCATGGAAATGTCTTGTTCATAAAGATATAAAAAAACTGTCTGTCCAGTTTTGTTACTACATGTGTACCAGAAATATATTTTCATATGTTATATATTTTGATTGGCTAGCTTGCAATTTCTTTAAATACAACATTTTAGACAGATTTTTCATGGTACTTGGTACCTGAATGAGTACCATCTTCAAACCAAATCAGCAATTCATTCGCAAATACATCACTCAAGTACATACCATGGATGTCTGTAATACATCATTTTTGCATGGTTTACACACCAAAACAGAAAAACAATTCCTCCATTTGTTTTGCGTAATATGAGTAACTTTTCTACAACAAAAACATTACCGATATGCAGTGCATGTTCTCAGCACAGTAAAATGTCACTATCGCAATCATCTGGTACAAATCAGGATGTATTTCTGGCATATGATGTCGTCCTACTGTTGCTTTTTTTTAACCTTTGAAATGAGGTAATTTTTACCAACGCACAAGACTCTCACAGACGCAGGTTTGTATGATTTTTTCAGCCCAAAGCGGAACAATCAGTTTGTAGTTCTCTGAGTCATTTTTCCGTATGATAAAAACTGTGTAAGTACTGTACATGCTTGCTCCTTACATTGCATTAAAGTGTCACTGACATTTAGAAATAATGATGTAAAGAATTTGGCATCTGACACTGTGACTCTGTTAATTCATACAAGGGACAAATCTTACAAAAGTGTTTCTTAAGGAACAGTCGATTACATGTAAATATACATGTGCATTTTTATTTTGGGTGAAGTCAAAAAAGCCGTTTTCAATTAAAGTTCCTTTTTTCACATTCAATCAATTTTGTAATAAACACCTCTACTTCAAACATGTATGTGTATACATGTAAGTACCTTTTCAAATAGTAATTAATAATAATACCCAGTTCTTATATCATGCTTTTCATAATTGAAGGGCGTCCCAAAACACTCTCTATTTTTTCTACAAGTACATGTACATGTATGCAGAGCTATGATTGGACCCATTTTACATAACACCATGTAATGTTGCACAAGGTGCTGTGGCACAAACTTAATGCAGCCCAACATGCCAGAAACACCAGGGCAAACCCCTTCTCGATCACGATGAGTGTTGTGGATTCTTTCATGTGCATTTTACAACACATGGGACCTACAGCTTTAATGTCCCATCTGAACATCAAAGCAAGTGTCTTGCTTCAAAGTGTCAAGACAGGGACTCGAACCCTACCTCTGCTGTTCAGAAACACCAGAGCTTGAGTCCAGTGTGCTTGATCACTCGGCCACCACAAGCGTTCTGTTGCAAAAATCTGAACTGCACAACTATTTATTGGATTTTTTATGATTTGCTCAAATTGATCCCACTATTGTGCTTTTAATTATTACGGGCAATGATAGATAACAGGGACAGCATCAACAAAACAACTTGACAGAACAACCCTTCATATCACCTTGGTTACCCACTTTAAGTTAAAGGAGTTTTACAAACTCACAGAAAAGTACTCCATGCAACATGTTTTAAAAACTCTAGATTCAAATTGGAATTTACATCACATGTACCAAATAAGCATGTTTTACCTAAATATGCTTAGCACAAGCGAAAAAATTAAATTAACTTCTCCCTGGCTCTCTTTACAGGCTATCCTCTTCATAAAATCCACTACCCTCCTCTAATTCTTGCCAATAATATTTTGAATGATGACAATTTGGTATCTTGTCTAGCCCATTGCCCCTACCAGACTACTAGCACACAAACCTCATAATAGAAGAGGTTTCCTTGCTTGGCCCTGAAGTAGCGTTTCTTCCACTTCTTGATGAATGAGGCTCTCCTTCTACCCATGGGGAGTTTCTCCATGTATCCCTCCATGCTGATCTCACCTGCCCTGACCATGGGGCTGTCTCCATGGTCATGGTGGGGACGTTGGATGTTGGCATAAAGGTCCTGGACAATGGACATCTGTTCAAAGATAGAAAACAGGTTGGTAGAGTTGTCTTTGAATGAGAGAAATTTGAGATTAAGGGTACGTTCAGACGAGGAGTTAAACTAGCCCTTAATCCAAAAGTGCTAAAATAACCCTCCGTTGGAACGCAAAAATCCGGTCCGCGAGGGTCAATTTGACCCAGAGAACTGGGCTAAACTAAACCTAAAAAAATGTTGGATTAGCGCAACTTAGCCCAGGTGTTACGACCAACCCCCCGCTGCGAGGCCCAATAAACCATCATTGGAACGCAACTGACCTGCTACATCCGGTCTATTTATTCCATGTGACCTCTCCACAGAAGGTGACGTCATCATAGCAACAACGCGCGTAGACGAGCCACAAGTAATGCCCAGCTGATACATGTACATGTATACACACGCACGCTACTCTCGTTGACATTTTTTTCAACGAACGTTTGTCTCATCGTCGCTTAAGTTCCCCTACTCACTCGTGGTTTTATAGTTCATTCGATATTTTTATAGTTCATATTGTTCAACTTGATCTTTCTGAGATGGCCACTCAGCAAGAAAAAGAAAATCAGCGAGGGAACAACTGGCAGGGACGAGAGATCTCGGCACTCATTAACATTTGGGGCGATGAGGAATACCAACACGCCAACGACGACCCACGAAGATGCCATGCACACGCAATGCGATGGACCGGAAGAGTGGTCGGTCGGGGTCAGCTATGCATGACCTGATAATCAACGTGTGGGTCAGTTTAACCCGTGCGGACAGGACTACCTTACTGGTGTGAACGCAGGCCCAATTTGGAATAAGTCATTTTTATCTTTTGGACACCCGCGGTGCTCGGAATAAGGGTTAGTTTAACTCCTCGTCTGAACGATTTCCTAGTAACACCTGAGCTAGAACATTTGAAGCTTTCCAGGCTTTAAAGATAACTGCCCATAAAATTTGTAAAATTAAATTTGTCTCTCTAAAATTACTTAACCACTTCTCAAATGCAAAGGGCCTACATTGTAAACAGCTGAAACTATGCAATCCATATAACCATTCATAAATTTACTTTTATCTCATTCAAGGGGGAAATTCATCACAAATGTGGAAAAATGCACGGGAAAAAAAATCATTTTAAAGAAGCATCTGAAATATGAAATTTTTCCTCAAATATCAAAGTACCAATCTTTAAAGATAAAATTAGTTTGAGAGTTATATTAACTTGATTGATAACCCAATGCCTTCCAATTTTTTAGTACACACAGACAATTCGTTATGTATTACGAAAACTTGGTGCAGAATGTACAATTGTGCAGGTTCAATTTAAGCAACAAGGAAAATGCAACTGAAACTATCATGCTTGTTCACACCCAACACAACAGCCAACAAGCACCGAAAATAGGATGAATAATAAACTGTGAACTACTGAAGCAGAAGATGATAAAAGTCAGTTTTAGATGTGAGAGGAAAGAACCACATGGGGAAAACCCATGCAGTCAGGTTGGTATTTGTTCTAGCAACCAACATGTACAATGTTAAATTGTGTGTCAAATTTGGTCTAACAACTAACATGTATGATATTTTATGTGTCTTAAAACTATTTTAAGACTAACAGAGTAGGTACTCCTTATGTTGTAAATAATTACTGCTAATTAACACAGATGCGAAGTCAGCTTTCTTTCAAGCAACCTCACTGTGGTAGATAAAATTCAATGATCTTAGGGTAAGAATACACTACGGATGTATATTAATACACAGTAGCTTTTAAATTACAGCTTTAGCTTATCTTTAAAATGCAGATCAACACATACATGCACTGCATAGTATGGAAACGCCTGGATAAAGAAAAGTTATTCACAATCTCAACCTTGCAATAGCCAAATGCTGGGTGAGCGATAATGACAATGCAATTCATGAAGGATGAAGTTGGATTTAATAGTAGCTGGGTTTGTTAATCATCAGAGAGCAAGTGTTACTTATAAATTGACTACAGAAGTGGTTCATTTCAATCTCCAGATTCCAAATCTTTCAAATTCACAATGCAAGTAATAACAGTTAGTTCTCACACATCTTTCTTTGAAAATGCCATTAGCCCCCAGGCCTGATACTCTGCTCATAACTTCTATAAACGGAAGGTAGTCTTCCTTGGGCACTTCTGTAAGGGAAATAAACACTTGTACTGGAACATTTCAAGGGGCAACAAGGCAATGGCCAGGGGCACACTAGGCAACGGCCAGGGGCACACTAGGCAATGGCTCTGTTGCCTAGACGTGAAGCATCAAGCCCGAGGCCCCCCCCCCCCTCCAACCTCACATACAGTAACAATATTAAATTACATGTAGCCTTATTCAACAACCGCCATCAATCATGTTTGGAAAGGACCATTTGGGAGATTGTGGGAAAGAAAACTTGTACAAGTAGCTGTAAAAACAAAATGCCACAATATGCACAAGATATTTTGACAAAACATTCCCAACAGCAATGAAATGTTTCCGGGTAAAACTGTTCTGAATTAAGTTTTAAAATAACCAACTTTTTAAAACAGCTGTCAGTAAGTGTGCGCAACTCTTCCTTCTATATTAAGATTTGAGATTGTACCCTTTAAAAGGAATCAAAAACGTTTTAGAAAGGGGGGGGGTGGTATAAAACCATCCACTGAGAAGCAGGACCTGCCCACAGGAAGTTGCTGAAAATGGTCAAGGGTAAAGGATGACTAGACCAGTCATCAAGTTCTAGAGCAAAAAAAAGGTGTCAGAAATCTATCACTGAGTATAGCAACCTTTTCTGTTTTTCAGGAAAAGTACCCGTTATTAAGGAAGCATCAAATTAAAATTGCTTTAATAAGCAAAATACAAACAGACTTAGTAAACTTGTTTTCTTTTTTTATCACAGATTAAAAACATTGGGCCAAGCTGTCTCCAGTTGTTATCTTTATTAAATACAAATCAAATTAGTAAGTTTTAATCTGACCCTGATTTAGTAAAATTAAATTGATTAGGATTTTTGCCAGGATTCAAGTTCATCTCAACCTTTAGGTCTGTGTCACACGGGCAGTTTACAGGCAACCAGTTCCATGTAATCTCCAATAAGAAAATTAATTCACATTTCATTTTCTCATTATTTTCTTGGGGACAG
Organism: Pisaster brevispinus; assembly: GCA_023634235.1. Classification (NCBI taxonomy): domain Eukaryota; kingdom Metazoa; phylum Echinodermata; class Asteroidea; order Forcipulatida; family Asteriidae; genus Pisaster; species Pisaster brevispinus. The sequence continues at coordinate 18,710,364 of JAMKCF010000004.1, forward strand.
AGAGTTACAGCTCAAGAAAAACATCTCTTGTGCTGCCAAAGTGTTACTTGTGCATACAGTGCAGTTGGCTATAAACCCAGAGTGGCAAGGTCTTAAGACACTAGTCTTCTTTAGTATTCATCAGAAAATGTGAAACAAATTGCACACATCACTCAAATTAGAAACAAAAATCTCTTTAAAAAAAAACCACATTTTTGATGATTTGTCACAAGAAAATTTGTAAAAAGAAATTGAGCCTAAATTATCCATTGTTGTATCAGCTAAAGGTTTTGAATAGTCCATGAGCAGAACTCACATACTTTTTGCCATCTTGCCTGTTCTTTGGAAACCTTTTCCATATGATCACTATTACTTTGCCACAAAGCACAGCCTTCTAATGTAGGTTTCTGTACATTTATGTACAACCCATGTTAATTCTTTAATTTTCCTACTAATCAATATAATCAAACTAATCAATATAACCAAAAATTTCCTGCAGGATAAAAAAGAAGAATGGATGCATTACCATGTAGTTCAGAATTTAAGATGAACTTACTCACCGGATCCCATTTCTTGACACTGTCCCTCTCCTCAATGTGCACAACCTCGCTGGTATCAGTGGAGCCAAAAACAATCGGTCCATCATATTTGTAAATGATGTCATCATGGTTACTGGATGATAGACTTCCCCTCAAGCTGCTATTACAATCCTCACCGATTTCTGAACAATCATCTGCTGGAGGAAACTCATAAATTGCTGTGTCGTCCACGGTTGGTTTTGCCGGGCTCACCTTGTGGTTATTATCGTCAGTTCTCAACGAGTTGTTCCTGGGGACTTCTGTGTTTATATACATGGAGGAGACGGCCATGTAATTCTGACTGGATTCTGGTCTGCTGTGATGGCGATGTGGTACCCTCAATACCTCCTCATACTCTGATTGATCCAGGCTGTTATTCAGGCTACTCTGATGGTGGTTGTGATGATGGTTGTTATTGCGGAGGGTTGGCCCATTCTGAGGCTTTTCCCTGCATTTCATGGGAGTCTCATAGCTGCCATCATCCTCTAACCCAGATCCGTTCACACTGTACATGTAGTCTGGTATCGGAGGCTCCTCCTCTGCCACATCTGAATAAACATCACTCCCGACACGCAGTTTCTTCTTGGAGCTGTGTTTGTTGCGCACACAGGCTTTGTTGTTATCCGACACATCCAGGATGTCCTCTTTGCTCTTGCGAATGGCCTCCTGCATGGCTTCCACCTGAGCAGCGAGACTCTGGACAAAGTCTCGACAGGATTCCAAATCAGTGGGTCTCTGCCCCTCTGGCACCTCCTCCTCACTGATAGATTCCAACTCAGCAAACGTCTGCGTGTCCCTCTTGTGGCTGATGCAGCTTGAACATTCTGAAGAGTTCTCTGAGCAATCTGAATCCTGCTGGTCAGTCAGATCATCAGAGCTGATCTCAGAACTCAACTCAGAACTTGATTCTGACTTCTTCTCAGCTTCCCATTCCACTGCCATCAACTGTAACAAAGTATTCACACATACTCATTATAATATATAGCGTCAAATTACAAAATGTCTTCCCTATAAATTTAGACAAACAGTGCTTTCACATCCTTGTAATAGACATACATGTAGTAGAGGGTACGCACACTTCCCAAATATATTTATCTTTCAGTTTTCAACATCATTACAGAAATTCATTCATACTGCAATATTTCTTCAACTTATTTTAGTCACACATCCCTTTAAATCCTGCTAATGAATATCAGATTTTCCAATTGTTTTCCTCTTCTTGGTTGAACTTCATGTCTCAGAAAAGTTGAATCCAAAATGTATTTATGTTAATTGGACCTGGCTGCTTCATGTTGTAATCATTTGACAACCACTTATTAACAATAGAGCTTTCACACATTTTGCTGTTTTTATATCAAATTATTTAATTTAAAACTTGTTGTTTTTATTACCTTTTTCCAAAACCACTCTTAAGAATTATTATCTTTAAACTTAATTTCACAGGGTAATGACAGCCTGGTGTGGAACACCTCTTACAAAAATCAACACAACTTACCTGTAAAAAGCAAATTACCTTTTTTATATTGAGTAATAACCACAAGGGAAGCTGAAGGAGTAAATTTTATTAATCTTAATTTTTTTATTTTCAGGGGATATACGGTCAATTGGACAAACTTAACCTACCCTTGACAAGCACTTGCGATTCCGCACACACAACTTGTTGAGCTTCTGTTCTGATGTGGCAAATGAACCTCCATCTTCCTCCTCGTCTGAGTACTGAACGCTACTCAGACGCTTATACTCATGCTGGAGCTTGTGAATGGCATCTTGGAAAACACGTGCTGTGTCTTCAAGCTCCTGGTGAGGAAGAGTTCAGAAATTATTAAGATGGAACCTTAGAAATCAATGTTACTCAAATACTCCTTCTCCAGCTGGAACTTGTGATGTCATTCAGGAGACTTCTTGGAAATACAGTCAGTTGGACAAACTAAACCTACCCTTGACAAGCACTTGCGGTTCCGCAAACACAACTTGATGAGACTTCTTGGAAATATAACATGTTCCAGCAAAACTTGTGTACTTGCTTGAGCTTATGAGTAACACCCTTGACAACACAAACTTGGCAAGGTTTCTTTCTTAAAATTCCACTTCATTTGAAAGTACATAAAGGTTATATAATTAAAAGCTCCAAACAAAGATTGACTTCCCTGACCAGTGAGACATAAACCCTGTAAAACAGAAACAGAAACAGAAACTGAAGTTTCAATCAAAAGTTGGCTTCCTTCAACAAACGTTGCTGTTAATCAGTACTTTTCTAGTTATTAAATCAAAAACAAAACATTTATATTTAACCATCAAATTGTTTTCCTGGGAAATCAGGAACTACCATAAGAGCCTTATAGGTAAGTTTCAGAGTGTCTCTTTTATATACATATAATAAGATTTAAATTAATGTACTTGCACAAATTTGTTTATAATACAGGCCTAATGTTTTATCTGTTTACAATCCTTCATACAAATAATATTTCAAATAATTTGTGTGGTACCTATAGAGGCTGAAACTAGACACACAGCTTTGCCACACAGATCTGTACAAGTTTGAAAGCTTTCAGACAGTCGTCTAGACTGTTGTCTTGCTGTTTATTGCCCATCCGTCAAAATGGTCAAAGAACAAAGAAGGCGTGGTACATTCTTCAATGTGTTGGTGCTGGGCGAGACAGTGCCTCATAGTGCGAAGAAATTGTCAGCTCAAAACCACAGAGCTCCTCGGAAAGTGAATTAATTTGTGGAAGATCTTTCCCATAACATTAATTTTAATAAAAAGAAACATGGATTATTTAAAATGCACATGTTCTGTAGGCATATTTCAGATTAAGGGGATACTACACTGTCAACAGATGGTAAAACAATTGTACAAAATTGCTTATGTTTGCACTACTGCTTTCAAAAGTACAGCAACAGGTACGTATGCAGGTAGTAGGCAGTTGTTCAGTGTCATCAAAGTAAAAAATGAGTAACATGAGGAAAATCAAACAGGAACTGAAAGTAATTGTCATTGACAGTGCCTAGGAATGTGCTGGTTGTTATCCATGGCCCACAGACTCTCTCTTTCAATACACAGAACAGGAGGGTACATCAGATATTCTGTCATTGTGCAGCAAAGTCAGACAGTTTTCAGTACTGGCACAGCCTTTGTTAAAGATACACTATGCATACAAGGCTTGTTCACACGACAACATTTCAACCCAGCATTGACCCATGTAGAGTGCTGGATCAAAACTAACACTGCTCCAGACATGGGTTGAGGGTTTGCCCCGTGTTGAGAACAACACAAGTAGCAAAAAAAGCTGATTCCACATCAAGCAGTGTGAAAGCAGAGCGGATTTGAACCAAGCTGAAATTTTATGAAGTCAACACGGACCCATGTAGCTTTCAGCATGGGTTGGTGCTTGACAGTGTGAAAAGTACACTTTGCTCCAAAGTGTACAATATTTACATCCAGACTGAGACAGTTTCAGCTAAATTGGTTGAACAGTACACTTTTGTACTAATTTGTAAAAACCCTTCTAACCCTTAAAAACAATTTAAATGGGCAGTTATGGTCACTTTCAAGTTAGTACTTCATACTTGAAAAAAAAAACAACAACAACAACACACACCACACACAATTGATACCAGGATGATACCAGATTGCATACTCAGCCTTACTGCATTTTACTGCAGGGAAACAAATATTTCTTTTGAAAAGAAAAAGCATACTCTGAGAGACCAGAACAGAATTGTTTCACTTCATCCACATTAGTTAAACTGTGAGGCAAGTGGAGATTAGTACTGGACTGGTAATAATAAATAATAATAAGATTACTTGAGAACCTCTCTCAGAGGCTCTTATCAGCATAAAAAGTACAAAAGCATTCTCCAAAAGAAGATGATTCAAACTAATTAACATCACTGCCTGATCCACACAGCATGTTTTTATGTTTTCTTCTTTTTTGTAAAACAAAGTAGAAAGCACTGTTGCACTACTGGAGGAATTTTATCCTCAACCCAACAATTTTACTTACAGGGAATGGGAAACTTGTAGTTGGAATGTAATCTGATCAGAAAGTAAATTGTTTGCTCATCACTAAACAGAGCACATGTACAGTACAAGTTAATGTAAGGTTCCTGTGTGACTAGAATCAGTAGGTTGTATTTTGACATATGTGCAACCCTTGCAATAAAAGTCACAAAAGGGATGTTGGAAAACCCAAGAGACTGGCTGTACTGTTTCTAAGTTGCCAATAATCCAATGAGTAGCACTGACAACTTGTTCCTTTCAGGAACAAATCAAAACATTCACAAATAATGTGTTAATGTTAACCATACTAAATGCTTCAAACTACCTCCTCTCAACATAAACCTCAAACTTCCATTTAGTATTTATTATCTGAATTAGTTGGTGACATGCTTTTTTTAAAGCTGCAGCACTCCATCATATGGAAAACATATGTCAATGTGTATGTAAAAGCTCCCCTAACACTGCTCTGTCATCACATTCACAGGGACGAAGACATTCCTGTTCAAATCTACATCTTACTCTCAACACAATTTCCTTTGTCACTCAGCATTTTTTAGCACATGATTAAAGAATTAAAATGTTAATCCATAAAATCTCATTTCTCAAAAATGTTCTTCTTCAGCTCAGCAGGTTTTGGTTTTGCTTTTGTTTTGTTTTCCATCCTTGATGATATCAAAGTACATCAAAGAAACATTCATCATTTTGCTCTTGTTGTGATAAACGCGACACATTATGTTTTCAAAATGTCCACGGAAAAGAAAATATAAAGTATTGCCAAATACTTGCAGAGTTTGTAACTTTGCATGGTGAAAAAAACAAGGGCAAAAGATCAATAAAGACTCATTTTGTTGCAATCATTAAAAAGTACAATGGAAATAAAGCATAATTATCCCTACATAAATCTAATTAATAGAAATCAAATTATGACTTTGTCTTACCATTCCTTGCCCCTCATTAAGAACCATGTTACAGGAGCTTTAAATCACATGAATCAGGCAAAGCACATCCAAAACAGATCACACTGTCACTCCGATTGCTCAAATATCTCCACAGTTACACAGGATTCTTCACAAAATGCAACAGTTTCAGGTTCCTGGTTCTAGACTGTTTAATCCTAAACAAGTAAAACCGCTACTTCAGGAAATTGACTTTTATTTCTGGTGATGAGCGGAGCTGACCTTTTCGTGCAAGCAGGGTGATGGAAATCACCACGATCAAGCGGTGAGGTCACACTCTGCCTCTCCTACAAACACGCCGCTGTATTTGTGCTGACAAACTTCCTCGAAGAGGAAGAGACTTTTTACATTGTGGCTCATGGTTAGAAAGATGGGGGGATGTGATTCATTCCTAAATTTAACGCCAGGTTTTATGGGGGATTTATTGGGGCTTGTGTGGAGGGATCGACAGATTCGACACCATACACCCACTACTTGATGAGACAGGGCCTCAAAATGTGGGGTGTGGGCTGTACAAGATTGGAATGAATACAACAAATTCTTGAATGTCTGAAGCCATTACATTATCAGAGGTTGCAACCTGTAGCTTTCAAATGTAATTTCACTTGTAAACTTTTACACATTTTAATCCAGGGTGCTGTAAAATGCAGTTAGAGGCTTAAAAAACCTTTCACAATTTGCCTAACCTACACACGATATCAACTTCAACTACTGTTAAGTTCTTAGGATTTCCACCAGATCTTCAATACTTAACAGCATAGATGCTGTTAAATACACTTCATACAAGGTTTGCCTGAATCTACATGTATTAAGATTCAATTTTCATGGTAAAATTCTGATTCACAGTTGAGTGCTGTGCTCAAAGTATGTTGGATACATGTGCATGAAAAGTATGTTAAATTTACTAAATTATTTGTATTACACATCTGTGTGTAAATGTCCATTTAGTAATCAGTTCAACCTACTAATGATGGCCATTAAACATTGCAAAAAAGTTGACGCTATATATTTGCAGCCTTTGCAGTCAATTAAATCTATTCTAGTCATTTTGTTTAGCGACATGTGTCTTTTAATAGACAATTAATTCTCTGCATCATTGCTCAATTTTGGAGGTGAACACCTGCCCAAAGCTTGACAGTTGTCTGATTTTGAATGATTAGTCAAACTTCCATGTGGTACAAATAGTAAAAAAGGAATTTTTTTAAAAGACTGAAGAAAGAGCTCCCTATCCTGCCGCTTCCCACCTATTTCCAAGGAACTTCTTCACGCAATTATAACCAAATCACTAGTTTGAACAGGTTTACAGTTTGTATAGTAAATTATTTACAAGATATTGTGATGACGTGAATTAAAAATTGTGTATGACCAATGCATTTATTTATAGATTAGCCTGTGTCATACAGTACACCAACCCTTGAGATTATCTCTGCATTCTTGGGCAAAGGAAGTGTGAATCATTTCAACCATAATATTTAATAATTGATAAAAGCACACAAGTTTTGAGAAGGTCCTAATTACAAAGACAACAAACGGTTGGAAAAGTTAAAAGCTGATTCTTGATTAAACAGGGATTAATTCAAAGTATAAAAGGGCGAGGTCGGGTAAGTAGAATTAATTTCAAGAAGGTAATGGTAGTTTTTTGTTTGTCTGTAGGGGTGTTTGTTTGTTTGTTGTTGTTTTTGGTTGTTGTTTTTCTTTTTTCTTTTTTTTGTAGGGGTGGGTTTCAACAGAGGCCGCTATGTGCAGTACAACTTGGTACGCCACCGGCGCACACTCGCCAGTAAAAACAGGACCGTTTCTTATGACTTAAACTGAAGACTATGGCATGGCTGCCTATTTATTAGCCATAGATTCTTGCAGAGTGTGTAAGCATGAAAGTGTGAATCTTGAAAAGCTGATGAGTTTGACAATTGTACTGATCAGTTCTTAAACATAAAGAACAGGATTGGTACAGAGGTAACAGTCAACGTTCTCAAATTGTGTGATTCAAAATATGCATTTATAAATCAAATGTAAAACATTTTCTTTAGTATCATCAGTGTGTCACCAGAAAATAGTGATAAACCATGTCAATTTTAAGCAACTCAAGAGAACTCTTTGCAGTGTAGGGGGCCCAATGATTTGTTTGAATTTTGATTGTGGTAATCAAAATACGGCTATTTTGGGTCTTCAAATGCTTCATTTTGGACTTTGACAGTATTTCAGACAGATATATATCTCCGGGGGATTGGTACTGCTGTCAGCTGTCAGCTTTATTATCACTCAGCTTTCAGCTTGAAACTAATCAATTCATCAATCCTGTACCATACCTTGAAAGACCTCAAAAAGATCCAGGAAAGTGGCAACAGAGCAGGTAAAATTCTTAAACCTGAATGGCCCCTAACATGTGTAAAACTGAAACTGTTCACAGGAAATACCACCACTAGCTTGACCTCAACCAATCACCATTTAACTGATTTTATTTGTTGTACCTTTGAGTCAAAGACAAAGATACCTTCATGTAAGAGTCCCGCTCAATAGTTTATTTGGTTTGCACTTCCTGGTTTGGCAGCAAACAAACATAGAGCTCGCTAACATTTTTATTTATTTATTTTGTTTAATGTATGCAATTGTTTTGCGCTATAGAGCATATTACTGACATATTTTCTTTCTTTCAATATTCTGGTGGACTGAATGAGGCCTCCCTGTTTCTTAAAAAAAGTTGTATTGAGCAAAAAAACATATTATTATAGGAAATTTATACCAAATGCCAAAATAAAGGCTTACATTTTTTGACCAACTCACCGTACTTTATAACCCAAATTCTTGGTAACGCCGTTTTAGGACTCAGATTCCATGTTTGTTACGTTGTAGTGAGTATTCTTGGTAATGCCGTTTTAAGTCTCAGATTCCATGTTTTTTACGTTGTAGTGAGTATTCTTGGTAATGCCGTTTTATGACTCAGATTCCATGTTTGTTACGTTGTAGTGAGTATTTTAGGCGGTGCGCATTCAGCTTACACACTCACCATACAGACCATTGGCAGACAGATGCCGTGTGTCAGCGCGAGGTGTCTATAGGTTATTCCCCAGGATTTTGCACACTTGCATGTTATTTTAAAAGCACGTTAAAAGTAGAACATCTGGGCCGGAACACTTACATGAATGTGATTGTCTATTTAAGACCCCATGAAAATTACTGTGAAGGCAATGTGGAGGGAAACCCAGTGAGTTTAGCAGGGTTTGCTATTTACTGTTTAAGTGACTACCCAGGACCGTTCGCCACCTTTTTCCAATGTTTTTTTCATACATATACCTTTGCAGGCTTAGTAGGTTTCACTGGGAGGCCCGTTGAACAGCAACAGATTAGTTATTTGTTTTTGAGCCAAGATTCAAGTAAACGATTTTAAAATAAATACAAAATACAAAAACAGATATTGAGTTTGATGTAGTTCTGTACCACATGAGAGAGCAAGTCTGTTCTTTACTCAACTAACAATTAGATCTTACCTTTGGACCTAGTAATTGAAGAACAGCATCAAACTCCTCGTCAGTCAGGTTCAGCAGGTCTAGATGTGAGATTGTGGGACTTGCATAATGACCTGAACTTGCCATCTATGGTAAATGATCAATGAGTATGAAAAGGGAATCTATTACCAAGATCAAATTGCTTGCGGAAGATTTTCATTTGTACCAGGACAGCATGAGACACAAAAAGCCCAATGAGGTTGTGACAAGATTATTAATGTCATAATGAGCAAACATTCTTCAGGTCCAATAACAGTTACTTTTTTTAAATGAATAAATAACTTGACAAACAAAAATCATTCAAAAGGAGGAAACCTTTAGTTTACTTCTCCTGCTGCTAGATCAGCATGATCAGTGTCAACAAATGTTTCGGGTCCCTTTTAAAGTTTTGTTTTTTTAATTCTTACCGGAGTTAAAAACCCAACATTAAGTAGTCATCAAGCCAAAGGCGCATTGATACTTCATTCAGCCGGTGCACGTACTCAAACTATTTAACTCATTTTATGCATTTACTTAAAACCTTAATACTGTCATTACATCAATAGGCAACATTATCTGACCGCCGCGAAAATGGTCCGACTTCCTTTCTCAAGCAACCCCCTCATTCGTATATTTTCTAACTTTCGAGAACAATAACATGTCATTAATCATCAACAAAATTCTCAACGCATTCTTGATACATTCTTCAACGGATTCCCTGTATATAAAACGACGAAAGTTGAAGTCCAACATACCTTAACCTCTCTGAATAAGCCTACGACTTCAGTTTATTAGAAATATGAGTGAATACATTTCCAAACGTCTCGATGAAGGGTGGATTTACGGTCCTTTTTCCACAGCAAGAACTGTCTACACCTTCGACAAGCGGCCATTTTTTTACTTATTGAAAAAAGACATCTGCCAAAAAAAGTTTTGCTGTCAAAGGAGGGCGCTATCTCACAAGTTTCGCTCAGTATTATTCCTTCTCACCACCAGGGCCGGGTGTGGACGGAGATTCTGTCCCCCCGGTGAATCTGTCCCACTATAATAGAGATCAGTGATCTGTCCCCCCGGACAACTTTACCTGGCTTGTCTAGGGTACAATGTCCCCCGAGACAGTATCTCCTAGAATAAACTGTCTCTCGTTAGGTTATTCTGTCCGTGTGCTCAACGGAGATTATGTCCTCCAACGGAGAATATGTCCCCCAGGCATGAGCGTCCACTGACGGAACTACTTTAATAAACTTGCTTTATTAACCCGCGCTTTGCTGGTTTATAATAGAAGTATTATCTATTATTTTGTTAATTATTTTAGTCAACATTGATGATTCACCAATGTTACAATTATTCTTTGTTGTATTTAAAAATTTTCTAATATATATTTTTTTAGCCCTACACTCCATTTTCCTTATTGTGTATCTATGATTTAGCCTCATTCACTTTTTCTTATTTACTTGCTGAAATGATTCATGAGACCATTAATATTCCATAATCATGTCCTTTTTAAAAGATTAGCATTGAAGTTAATATAATTGAACTACATTTGCCAGTAAAAAAATAATAAATAATATTCAAACACATGACAAGTCAATACAGACAACTGACAACAAGCTTTTTTTAAATGTCCAACTGTTTTTATTTTCTAAATGGACAGTTCCAAATTCCTCATTCCAATTCAATTAAAAACTCACATTTGTTTCTGAGATGATGACCCAATAACGCATAAGAATAATACGCCTGTGCACCTAGCAGCCTACACCAAACATAGTCCCCCCCCCCCAAAGTGGAGCATAATTGAAAGAGAAGGAACGTTAAATTCCTTATTTTATTGTCAAAAAATATTACAAGTGTCGCAAATAGGCAAACAAAAGAACATATCAAAATATAAGTACATTTTATATTCAGGCTAAAATGAGAGGGGGACAAATTCCCCTGGCGGACAGAAAACCCTAGCCGGGGGACATATTCCCCTAGGGGATTCTGTCCCCCCTGACCGTTGTGCGGGGGGGGGGGGGCAGAATTCCCTGTGACACCGGTCGCAAGTTTGGTTGGTCAAGTCGTTTGGTTCCGTAAATATAGTTTCTTAAATGTTACTTTTCAGAGTTGTTAGTCAGCAGCTGCTTGGCATCTCATATTGTAAGGGAAATCTAAATTTTAACTGGGATATTTCAAGGGGCACGCACCAAGGCAATGGTGGGCGCGGAGGTAATTATTGCCAGCCGGAAAATATCAGGCCTGCAGTTCGTAAAAAATTTGGTTTCTTTAAAACTATTATCTTATTATAATAAATTATTTTCTTATAATAGTAATAAAATTTATTTTGACCAATTGTCAATAGTATTGTTTTGATTGCACTCTCTATTAATTTTGCGGACTTAGAAATGTGTCTCCGCTTAGAAATACAGCCAAGCAAAAAATCGGTTGTTTGTTTGGAACAACCATGAAGTTGTCCTGGGACAACTAGTTTTTTGCAGCACAAACAAAACTTTAAAATTCCCAGAAATGTGCGCATGTGTCTGCCGCTCGCACGACTGAAAGGTAAAATCTTCTTTCATCCTACATTGTGCTGTACCGTGTTAAGCACTGTTCTCAGAAGTTTGGTTGTCAGTGGCCAGCCTGCAAGATTTGCAAACTGCGATCCACTAAACACGATCCAAATTACTTAGAAAAAACTCTGCCCAAGTGAGGGTGTGATAGTTTGTGCAGCTTGGTCAGATGTTCTTGCCATGGTATGGTGGAGTAAAAGCTGCGGGCCGGGAAAAACCAAAAGCAAACAAATTAATCAGAGCAACTTCACAAATGCAATATTAATTGATAATGGAAAATGGATGAATTCCTCGTAAACGAAATACGGCTCTGACCGAAATACATATCGAGCGCCCTCTAGCGTTTCGTAACTGCATTCTCCACCCCATCCACAGCGCGTCATTTTTTTTAAATGCAAGTAAAGGGCTAGGGCGGGTTTCACTGGAAGAACAAAATCAAACATAACAGCAAATTTAAAGCAATAAATAAAATACTTTAAAAATGAGAAGAAGAAAAAATGTGATTAAGATCAGTTCATAATGCAGCGTACACACTTGCAATACGCTCACCTACACTACAAATGGATAACAAATCTGTGAAATCCACACAGTCTACTCATCGGAGTCAGGAGAGAATAGTGAACAACCCCCCTCTATGATGACGTTTCACTGTTTTCAAAAACTAAAGCATTTCAGGTCATGGGAAGTTTTCCATCTTTACATCATATGAGTTATGTGCAAATCTATTTTTGAAAAAACTGTTTTCAACCTAAATAAATGGGGGGCAATTTAAATAAATACATGAATAAAAATTAAACAATTGAATAATTTCAATTCAATAAATAAAAGAAACGTTACAGGTTAGTCTCATAAATGTGTTTCAGTTCACCTTAACATTTATAGATTTATAAATATATATTTTTAATTCGGATGACTCGAAAGTTTAGAATAATTATATTTTGTATCTACGTGAAAACAGATTGTGAAAAGTGTGAATTATCGGTTTGTCTGCATGTTGTCATTTTGGGCATGAGTTATTGATTAATCTTCAATTGATCTTCTCATAACGCGGGTGTCTACAAGTTCATTTCAGTTGATCAATTTAATCGTATCTCTCTAGTGGGTTGGAAGAACGTTGCCATCTATTATGCAGCAGGAATGGCACAGGTAGCGTAAAAAATTTCCGGACATAGTCGTACATAGGTGTACAGCACAGGTGGGCGGAGAACAAAATTCTTGTGGCAACGGTATTTTTTTGTCAAATTTGATTGGTCAAAACTCACCAGTGGCTGTTCTGTGATGCGTACTCACAATAACAGATTGTTATTAAATATTTATATATATCCATTTTAAACAAACAAATACATATAAATTAATATTGCAAAGAAAAATAAAGAATATGTTTTGTAAATAAAAAGGCACATTATTATAGTTTATAGTTTAATTATTACCCTTTAGCGTTAAATATTTGTACCTTACAGAGGGAAATAAGAACTGTGTCTAACATGCCAATCAATTATCATCTAAGCGCAGCCGCAGTTGCAGCCATTTTGAACAACACAAAAGCTATGTCGGAAGAGAGACTTGTCGACAACATCCAGGCAGTTTTTTGTACAATTTCGTCCATCATGTGAGGATTTACGTATCAAAAAATGGTCGCAACAACATAAGAAAGACAGTTCTGTAGGATTATCTATCGTATGTGGTTTGTAACTGTGTTTAAGTATTGTAAAAGTACGTTGAAAATTGATAAAATCGCCGTCACAAGACTTGGGTAGTCCGGTCGGATCGTTTCAACGAGTGCACCGGTCTTTACTCGGCGGCCGTCTGCACGTTCAATGTACCCGTGATGGGTTTGTGCACACTGTGTGGACCTAGCGGTGTGCCACACCGGACTATGGCCCGTTTCATGTTCCTGTGGTGCTTGGTGTATGCCTTTTTCCCCGGATCCCTTGGGGCTACTTTCACGGTACACATATCCCACATGACATTGCCACGAACGCCGATTTTTAATGCAAGTTTCGGAGATGGACATCATTGGTTGTACAGCATTCCTCCAGCACTTATTTCAAAACAAGCAAGACATCTCGTCAGACTTGATCAAAACACTGGAATCTTGACTTTGCACAAAGATATAAATTGCACAACTTTGCATGAAAATCCATTCCTCTTACACATTGAAGCCCGAAGAAGTAGGACTACTTTGTCGTTATTTGACATTGGCCCATCAGAGGTTTTTGTGCAGATGCCCGTTACAGTACATATTCATGGCGGGCATTGTAAATTGAAACACACGAAACAGGAGAAACACAAAGAAAAAGACAAGCATATTAATGAAAATGTTGTCTTGGATCATAACAAACAGATAATCGTAATGGATTTTCCCACGGGATCATGTTGGAATACAGAGGAAGTAATACTTTCAATGAAAGACTTCCTCCCAAGCTCTGCTTCCCATTGCCATTTAGACTACACACTGAATAAGCAAAAGTCGGAGCATAGTGTGTTATCTTTGAATGAAAGCAGCGGTGATCTGGTGTCATCGAAGAGTACCCTTTGCTTACACAGACCCAATGAAGAGCATGTGTTTGTTACTCTGCAATTTGCAGCCCCATGTATGCACTACTATCATCATCGACGCCATGATTCTGAGACTGGGCTGCGGATTAACCTACAACTTGATCTGCGAGCAGTTGGGACAGGTATGTTTCCAAGAGCAGCAGCAGCAGAAACGGCTGAACCAGATACCAGTGCTGTAAGATCGCGTAGGCAGGCACGCCGCAATCGCGCCCCGAACTTTCCCCAAGTAATGTACATGGTGAATGTTCCCGAGGAGCAGCCCATGGGATATATTCTGTTGACGATTACTGCTACAGATTCGGACTCTGGAGAGGCAGGGCGGATTACGTATTCAATGGTGGCAGAGCGGGATGGTAGAAGTCAAAACATGTTCAGTATAGACCCGGACAGTGGAATTGTAACAACGACACAAAGATTAGACAGGGAGAGTATTGAAGAACACTTCTTCCAAATCACCGGCACCGACCATGGATCACCTGCAAGAAGCACAACTGCCTTCCTCCAAATCACAGTTGATGATTTGAATGACCACAGGCCTGAATTTGAACAGACTGAGTACCATATTCAAATTGAGGAAAATGAACCGGCAGGAACAACGTTACATGAGCTACATGCGAATGATGGAGATATTGGATCTAACTCGGAGGTTCGCTACAGCATCATGAATCTAGATCCCCCAAATAATGCATTCAACATCAATTCCCGTTCAGGAATCATTACAACCCGTGAAAGACTCGACCGTGAAACTGTCGGTAATTATGATCTTCTTGTCCTAGCCAAAGATCTTGGCACTAACCCGGGTTCACTCAATACAACCACTCGGGTATTGGTGACTGTCTTGGATGAGAACGACAACTACCCTCAATTCCAGAAACGTATCTTTGAAGTTTCCATTGCTGAGGATTCCCCTCGCAACGTCATGATTGAGACAATAACTGCAACAGACCGGGATGAGGGCTCTAATTCCGAAATCCGCTATAGTATGGTGGGTGGTCAGGGCCACTTCGTTATTGATACCTACAATGGAGAGATTATGCTCACTTCTGATTTAGATTACGAGAACACCCAGACCTATCAGTTAGTCGTACGAGCGCAGGACAGTGGTCGCTCAGCGCGTTCTAACTCCACACGCGTCATAGTGAATGTGGAAGATGTTAATGATAACTATCCACGGTTTCCAACCACCCTCTATCAGACCTCAGTGAGAGAGGATGCTCGAATTGATACATCTGTCATAACCCTGAATGCTTTTGATGGAGATTCTGGTGAATTTGCCCGTATCACTTACAGAATTCAAGAACCAGATCCAACTCTTCCCTTCACTATAAATCCAGACAATGGTATGATCTCAACATCCATGAGGCTAGACAGAGAAGTATCCCCACTTTACGAGTTTACAGTCGTTGCAAGTGATCAGGGCGATCCACCAAAAACAGTGACCTCTGAAGTAGCCGTGTCAATTACTGATGTCAATGATAACGCACCTGTGTTCACCCAAAACGAATATTATGGTCTGGTTGATGAAGATGCCTCACCAGGGCTCACAGTTGTGACAGTATCAGCAGATGACCCTGATGTTGGTAACAGCGTCTCTTACCAGATTACAGCAGGCAACACTAGGAATCGCTTCAGTATTATCAGCCAGAACAACCGTGGAATGATTTCAGTGGCCCTACCACTGGACTACAAACAAGAACCACGTTTCGTCTTGACCGTAACTGCATCCGATAATGAATACTCTAGCATGTGTCTCGTATTTATCAACGTTACAGATGCGAATACATATCGCCCAGTGTTTGACCAATCTCCATACAGAGCAGAAGTGAGAGAAGATGCCCTGACAGGTTTTGTTGCAGTCCAGGTTCATGCCACTGATGGAGATGTTGGAGAAAATGCCCGGATAACATACTCAATGGATAACATAGCCAATTTTGAAATTGACCCAGATACTGGAGAGATTAAAACACGTGGATTGCTTGATCGTGAGACAACATCAAGCTATACAATCCATGTGACTGCTACAGATCATGGAATGGAGCCACAGCTTGATACCACAGAAGTTGAGATCTTCCTTATAGATGTCAATGACAACCCACCCATCTTCACTGAAGAGTCCTACTCGAAAGAAATCAGTGAGAGTGTAAGTCCACAGTACATGGTCATACAGATTGAAGCGGATGATGCTGATGAAGGTGAGTGGTCCTTGCTCGTTCAAATATAAAGGCCTATTGTTTTATATTTCAAGTTTGATAGTACGTGGTGTATTATATGGGGGTGTTAAATCAAGAGTAGAACTTAAAAATCAAACAACTTATTAGAGATAGTTGCTTTCCACAGTTCGATGAAATGTGTTAGTGGACAAGGGTTCTTCACAACTTCACAAGTATTAATTCAATGAACAATTTTCACAAATAATAGTTTTTGGAATAGTTGCGATTTAATCGTAACCCTTCATTCTAATAGTATTATTATCGAAGGTTACAATTATCTCATCTTCATTTGGAAGAGATGCTGAGTGTTAATATTGTTTGTTAACGTTAGAAACCTTTGTATACACTGTAGTTGAAGAAATAGTGTACAGAAAGAAATGGCTGACTTCAGTTGCTTCAGGAAACTGAAAAAATATAATGTGCCAAAATGTAGGCCCTATAACAAATTGAGGAAAAACAGTTTACAATGTACTTTCATGTTCCTCAATCAAATAGCAAGCCAAGCACTGTCATTTTCTATATTAAAGTTTGTTTGGTGGCACTGTTCAAAAGAGTATGACACGAGACATTGACTGATGTGTACAGGTCCCAGGAGGAAAATGTTCTCCTCAGTTCAAATTTGTCATTAATCATTTATATTCTGGTTTTACAAGTTAGCACTCATCTTATATCCTGTATTGCTTATTAAATTAGGATTAAAAGCAGTAAAAAAAGAAAAGAAAAAAACCCCAAAGCATTAAATGTCCTCAATGAGAAAACAGAAAACCAATTGAAAACACTCTGAAGTTTTGAAGGAAAGTGGTGTTTCAAAAACCGTCCAACTTAGTGGACTGCAGTCATGATGAGGGCCGGCCTGTGGCTGTCCATGGGTTTATGAACTCTGACCCAGTTACTACACAGGGGCTGATGCTGGCCATCACATTACAAAGGGTGCCATCATTATTGTGAGGTGATGCAGATGAACTGGGTAAGAGTTCATAAATCCATACAACAATTGTACAGCCACAGCACAGGCCTGCTTTGATCATGATGGCAGTCCCCCTTTCAAATATGCTGGTTTCTTTGATTGGTCAGTTTTTGGTGTCATTGGCAATGATCATACATTATCCTACTGTGTACACATGAGGGTCAGATTTGTCTCCGCTTTTACTCCTTGTGACAACTTCCCAGTGAAATTTCATCTAGTCCTCGGCATCATCTCAATTATCTCATTGACGTTCCTTTATTTTGATCTTTTAATGTCCTCATTTGGACATGAACCTCCGTGATTCATTCCTACTTATGCCTCAGAGTCTCACTGGCTGTTTTGCAAAACCCAAGTTTGAAATCTAACCTCCGCGCGGATATTTCACTGAACAATCCCTTCAACACCCACTGCCCAGTTTCATTCACATTGTTAGATTTAGCCTCTTCAATATTTAGATACTCCAGGCTAAATTCAATGCAAGGTTCTGAAATGAAGAAAGCTAGTCAAACCCTTAAAAAATGTAGGGAAAAAAACTATAAAAAAGAAGTATTTATTATCGTTTTTGGCTCCCTTTGTCTGGATGATTCCATTGTAAGATGGTGATTTAAGGATTTGAAACTTGATTCCATTTCAAGCCCTTAGGCTGTTGCATTGTATAAACATAAGTAAATGCTGGGTCTGTTTGGGCAGAACAATTCTTAGTTTGACTATAATTGGTTAGATTTTTCATTATTATTACACACACTTTGCACACGGCAGTCCTAAGTAATTTTACTAAAGTAGACAACATTTATGTCATCAGAAACCAGTTAGTTAGCCAACAATTAATAGTGAAATTATAATCAAATCTGAAAGTAGATGATTTATTTATGTATTTTCATTATTTTTATTATTATTATTATTATTATTATTTAAATTTTTTTGTTGGGGTGGGGGAGGGGCAGGATGTATGAGTAGAACACACTCATATTCATCACACACTTGGACAAAGTGGGATGAAAGTTATGTCCTATATTTATTATTTCCACAATTCTGTGTTTCTAAAAGCTGGGGAGAGTTGGTATAATTGTTTGAACAACATTGAATAGTAATAAGAATAGACAACACATTGTGTGATTGACATGTAAATGTGTGCTCAGTCAGGATTACTTTCTGATAGAGGAGAGTTTCTCGTGTTTACAGAAGACAATTTCATATTTTGAAGTATTACAACTTAAATGCTAGCCATGTTTCTATTTTCATTATGAACAGTTTCTTGAAGAAATCCTGCTAGTGCTCTATGCTAGTCTAGACATGAGTGTGTAGACATGAGTGTGGGTTCTTAATTGCAAACCGGAATGGACTTGATTGCCCCAGCTTTACCATTAATTTATGTAAGGCCGAACAAAATTGTTATCGTGTTTATGGTAACCGTCTGAAAGAAAGTCCAGGACAGTAGATTTTTTACATGATAAGCTAGTTTGTACCTTGGGAGAAGATGTCTGTGATTAGTGAGAAAGTTGTTGTTTTTTTAAATAAAGGCTTATTGCAATTTTTTGACTGGAAAAATAACCCCCAAAAATGTTGGGGTTGGCAATTTGACCGTAAAAATTCAAGGGTGGTTAGGTTACCATAAACACAACATTAGTTTTATTTGGCCTAAAGTAAGAGCCCTCTTTAATGGCCTCCAGTCAGACTTAATGCAATTTGAATAACAATTAGAATCTTAAGAGCATAATACATTGCTCACAATTGTCTGCATACACTATTGCCTTTACACCTACTTAATGCCCATGTCTGCTACAAGGTTAAACGCTCTATGTATTTCTTTTTTTGTATTCCAATTAATTATCATGGATTTTGGTTCATGTTTTCAATGTGCCTGTACAGTACATTACGTGTACATTGTACATGTTCAGATTATACAGTATTTCTTCACCCTTTGGACACATTAACTTTTGTATGAATTGATTCATGCAAAGTGTATTTAAAACAATAACTAGATCTTCTGTGCTGTAAGTGTACAGCGCGCGATACACAATTTTTTCATTTTGTTTTGCACTCAAGTACAAGAACAACAGACTAGGCTACCACAAACTCGGACTACATTACATGTGCATCACGCTTACAATGTACATCCATGGTTTGTGTACTTCTTGTTACCAGGCTGGGTTTAACACTACTCATTTGAGTTATTTTTAGTTTAAATACTAAAAAGAAAGATTCCCATTGGTTGAGGATGTCCGCTAGCATTGCTACATGTACATGTAGCTAGTACATGTAGCTAGTACATGTACATGTACATGTAGCTACACTCATAATTACAGTATGCAAATCATACAATGTCTTATCTTATCACTGACTCAATGCCTGACATCCAAAACAAACAGACTTGTTTGAAATGAAATGAGAATGATAAGTCAAGATAAATGTAAATAGGCCCGCAGGCTCAGAAAATACAAAGTGAAATTCTCCAAACACTATTGATTTATTGGTCGACTCTCTGTATGCAGATTAGAGTTCATAAAGGAGATGCTGTAATTTGCTTGGGACTCATGAAGCATGACAATTGACAACTGTCTGATGTTTGCTTCAGATAGTACTAAACAGCCATGTGATTTATCAGAATTTTTCCTGATTTCAGGATTTTGTATTGGTCTCCCTGCACCTTTAGATTACATTATTTTGAAAGAAGCAAAACTACCATCACAAAGATGAAAGACTTGGCCCTTGTTGTGACCAGACCTTTCTAATTGAAATGATGTAGAGAGTCTGCAGACCTATACACATGAACATTTGGCATTTTTATTGGCTTTACCTCCACACAAAGAAGGAACTTTTATCAAATCGTCCGGATGTTCATGTTCATACAATCTTGTCCCCTATTTATTAAGTGATGTTGTTTAATTCATGTGATCTTTTCTTGGATATAAAAAACCCATTTAATTTTTCTTGGATATAAAAAACCCATTTAATTAAAGAACAATATGGTGTACATTGGTAAATGACCAGAACACTGTGTACCTATCTTTGTTTAAATAAAATGTACTTGAAGTATTTGGGATACTTTACTCTACTTTTAATGCCCTCCCAATAATATTTGTGTATCTTACATCGTAGTTTTGTTTATTTCTGTTTAGATTCTTGTGAAAAACATAAACAATATTTTCAACTTATTTATTCTTTTATAAATGGGGAAAGTTTAGTGTTGAATTTCTTTTTATGCAGTAGGAACTACTACAGATAACTAAATGTAAGTTGAAGTGATAAATCTAAGGGTTAAGCAAGGATTCCTTTTGAGAACCCCAATGATCCATCGGTGACAAAACCAGATTTATAGTACATGTGTGTACCCTCTTCAGACTTAAAACAGGGTCCATGATCATGATAATCTGTCTCAGTTGTCATTCATGACCAGATTTACTGTACAAAATGTTTATCCCCCGAAGCAGTCGGCCAGGATGCATGTCCAATGGTTTACCATGTTGTATGGTAATGATAAAACGTATCCATTATAAACTCTTTTCGCCTGCCATGTTCATGGTATATCCAACAGGAGGGTGATCTCTCTAGATTTCTTTCACTGGCAATCAATTACATGCACCTGCTGGGATGTGTCTTTGTTCACAGCAAGGCAGGTGAAGGTGCCAGGAAATACAACATAGTAATACTAACAGGAATAGTGCTTTTTCTCCCTGAAATCTATAGGTTAATTTAGTGGGCCTGGCAAATCATGTTACTTCATGTCATTACTAAGGGAACTAAGCCTGTTGAAAGATATGCATATTTGGAGTGGAGACGGAACTTTTTTGACGAACAGACAGAATTCATCCAGGATTTCTCAAATTTCAATGAAAGTGCTACATTGTATTTAGGATTTACAGTATCTAATAATATCAGGTAGAAATGATGGCAGAAGTTTCTAAGGAAATTGTTATCAATGAATAATTTGACTCAAACCTTGAGTTCTGAAAAGTGAAAACTAAATCATGACACCCTTACTATTGATAAACGCACTTTGCATATCTAATGAGGGAAAATTCTTTTTCCTCATAGTAAATTGGCAAGTGTTGTATTATTCGGGTATTGAGAATAATGTATGATAGTTGATGTGTTTTACCATGGAGCTACCAAAAGTGGGGCCTACATGTAGTACACATGTGTTGTATTCAGTTACTATCAGTTCATTACTGTAGTGCTACATTTGTTCATGACGGGCGTGTTTGTGGTTGTCTGTGATTCTGTGGGGTTCTTTATGTTCAGTCTCTAGCATGCAAATAGTGTCTTTGTCCACAGGTGTATTTACTTGTGGACTTTACACGGACTTGTTCTGGCCAACTTAATGTACATGTAGTCATGTGAACAATGGTTTTTCTGAGTTTTATCTCACTCAGCTGCATTTAGATGTTGCCTATCTACCACTCTTTCATTAAGAATTGATGTCCCAATAAAAACATTCTTTAATATGAGCTTACAATGTGTAGATTAATTAGAATTCTGACGAGACTCGACTGAATTGTGTACAGCAAATACTGTGACCATTGCAGTTCATGAGAGCATGGAGGTAGATAAGAGCAAAGACATTGGGAAGGGTTTGGGGCAAAGACTTCCTGCTGTAGACTTTGGGGACTGTAGACTTGATCTCTGTTCAAAAATATTTGTAGTTTGGGTCTGATGTGTTGTTCTTATAATGTACAGGCCCACATTGTGGTCCAAAGATACCAAGTCTATGAAACTTTCTCACATTGGAACACTGATAGCATTACACACATGTAAAAAATGTTTAAAATGCAGTGTACACATGTAGTTGTGAACCCTCACATACTCTACATGTACTGTACACTGCAACACACAAACAGTGCGACCCAAAACCAGCTCTGAAAAGTCCTTTGTTAAGTAACAACAACAGCAGATAAACTCCCTTGAGGTTTGACCCAGTAATGGGGACACACAATGTAAAATGACCCCAAATGTATGGTCCATTTAAAGCTTGCCCTTGGGTAAAGTCCATTCCTTTTTTACTCCATATCAGATTTTTTTTCCATTTCAAATCTGCCACAATTGTGCTCTTTTTGTTGTTAAAAACATCAAAGCGATTCATATGGTTATTCTTTCCTTTATTTAAATCCAGCCCACAGGCACTGCCTGGATTTCCCTTCTAAATCTCCACCAAAAAAAAACACCATAAATAAGATTGAAATTTGTGGAAGTGAAAAAAAAGTATTGTTACTGTAGAAAAACTTCTCTGATGACAGTCTTCTCCTTTACATAAGCTTCAAATATTGAAGGTGCCTCGGGGTTGGCTCTGCTTTTCCCTCATACAAACCAAAATTAAATTTATTTGTAGCAAAGTCTAGATTTCTAGTAATTGGACATTTTTTTTCTTTTCTTCTCCTTTTTGTTATTGATTGATGGACATGAATTTATTTTGGCTTTTGAAACAGGCTTGAACTGGAAAAGCCAAGCAAGCCTTCAGATTGGAACTGATTGTGTGTTTGCTTACCTTACAATGTCCTTGGCTGATGGACTTGTCAAATTAGATTACTGTTAGAGTTCATTTTTGTAATGGTCTTGAGGGGAAGGGGCTACATTACATACATTGCTGCTACATCACAGTACATTTACTTTCCCAGTGTAACCAACAGATGAATTTATGATTCTAATCTTTATAACATAGATTAATGGTTACAGAGCCTTTAGTGTAAAGAAGTTTTTGAGTTGAATGGCATGTACTTGGAGAATATACTGGAAGATGGCATCAACGCACCTTTAAAATTACAAAAACTCACAGCTGATGAAGTATACTGTTAAAACCAATGCCCGATGGTCTTGTATTTAATGTGATGTACATTTATGTTTAATGTAAATACCCATTCATAACATTCCTTGCTAATAGTGAACACTGTGTACACATAGGGCAAATGATTTTCCGCGATTGCGGAAAACGGACGGAATTCGCGGAATCTACCTTTTGAAACGGATAAAGGAATTTCAGTTTGAAGTAAAAAAGTAGGGTTTTTTCATGTTATTAAGGCCAAACCTATTGAAATTGATCAGGCAAGCTAACTTAACACTGCATTCTTTTATTAAGCTTCTTTTTGTACTAAAAAAGCATCAAAAATCAGACCGTAAAAAGTTACGAGATCGTAACCGTTGACTCTAGATGTACATAGCAAATGAATACACGTTACACGGAGGGCAATCACATTCAAGGCACGTTCTTTACAGTTTTTTTCACCCAAATTGCATTTTCTCCCTCCCTTTTATCAACAATTATACACAAACTAGCTTACCTATGCTCTATATGAACATACACATTGATTTTTCATCTCGGAAAGGTCTAAAATCAACCATAAACTTTCAACATTTTGTCGCCAAAGCGAAAACAAAATGGCTGACAATTTATGTGGATACTGCAGTGCAACGGCTGTTACATGTTTCTTGTTTTTGTTGCAGGGATCAGTCAGTGAGTCAGTGCATTAAATTTTAGAAATTGCCAACTCTGGAACTGAATCGGCCGTTGATTAAAAAAAAAAATTACGATCTGCATCTCAATTGTTTCCGTTAAAATGTTTTTTGCCTGCACAATCAAGCTTTGACAACTTCTGTTGCATTTCTACATTGTATTTGTAAATCATTGATATTGACTGAGTGATGACATATCTGACATTTTGATAATCTTTTATCATAGAGAACTGAACGTTTGAAAACTGTGCCTGTTTTATCATCATTCTGTTTTGCTGATAAGGCTTGTATGTAACAAATCAACAAGTAAATTTACAGTATTTTTCAGGAAAATGTTCAATTAAAATTAACATTTTAAGAAGTCAGCAGTGCATCTAAATACAAAAGTTATGTTTGTAATTGACTCCCTGGGTACTAACAACCTTTTATCTATTAAAGAACATGAAACAGAATTTATTGTGTCTGAAACGGAATTCATGTTTTTTAAAACGGGATTTGCACTCTTCTGAAACGGAAAATCATTGGCCCTGACTGTGTATAATACACATCATATAGAGAGTAAAGAGTTGAACAAGAGAAATCCTTTTCTGCAATTCTCCTGTCCGATCTCTTTAGCTTAAGGAACATTGGTAAAATGGTCTCAGTTTATGTGTCAATAAAATAATAACAAACATTGTAGGAACTAGGATGTTGTTACTTAAGTGTTTTCCACGTTCCTTTGAAGCACACATTTTAAGTTTGACTCTAGAACCACTTGAGGTCTTATCAAGCCTAATGCATATAATAATACACATTTAGGTTGACTTTTGAGTTTTATGGAATAGTGTCTTAGCTGACTGTAGGTTTTGCTCAAATAGACCATTTAACAATATTTCTAATAAAGGCTATTTTTCCTCTAACCATTCATAAATGCAGGCACCAACAGTCAGATATCATACACCTTCAACAATGGCGATGATGGCAATGGTGCTTTTGTCATCGACGAAACTTCAGGTGTCATCCGTACAGCGATCAGACTGGATCGTGAAGCAAAGGCAGAATACCGTCTGGTTGCCTATGCAGTGGATGGTGGTCGTCCCATCCACCGCCAATCAGTAGAGATTACGGTGACACTTGAAGACGAAAATGACAACCCACCTGAGTTCTCTCGAGATGAAATGGACGTGTACATTGAGGAGAACCGTAACCCAGGAGAGCTGGTGTCCACCATTGTTGCAGTCGATCCAGATGAGGGCTACAATGCTTTGATTCACTACTCTCTGATCGACGGCGATCTTGACTACTTTGAGATAGATAGCCGTTCTGGGGAGCTCACCACCCTCATTGAGCTTGACTATGAAGCTAAAAATGAATACAGTGTCACAGTTAAGGCCACATCCACCCCATTCTTTAATCTAGCCAAGGTGAACATCCATGTGCTGGACCAGAATGACAACAGCCCGATCCTGGAGGACTTTGATATCTACTTTAATAACTATGAGGGCCAGTTCCCATCTGGAGACATCGGTCAGGTTCCAGCAAGAGATCCTGATGTTTCAGACATTCTCCAGTATGGTATCATCAGAGGGAACGTGAATAATCATCTGATCTTGAATGGAAGCACAGGAGGCATTCGACTTCATCCAAGATTGAACGGAACTACCATTCCCCAGACCATTGAAATGGGAATTCAAGTATCAGGTGGGTGCATTAACACTTTTTGCTTTCAAGTTTTTGGCATAAATTTTTGCAAAAGTTTGTCAATGCAAAAGCTTTGCCCGAGTACAATTTATGCGCAAATACATACATGTATGTTTTTAAAAAGTTTAGTTTGATTTTGTTGAAACATATTTGAAAACACAACATGTTGTGTTTGCAAATAAAAGCTTGGTGTAAAAACCCCTAAAAATATTTATTCTTTATTATTCCTTTAAAGTAGCAGATTGGATTTACTCGGTATTCAACTAGCAAATCTACCACAACTTTTAAATCTTAGAAATAAGTCAAAATCAACAACTGGGCATTCTTTGTGTCAGCATCATATAAATAATTGTCCTTGGTCGGGGAGTGACCACTTAGAATTCATGTCCTTTCCGAATTCCGAAAGTCCAGCACATTAGTGTCTGTCTGTGGTACAAGTGTACATACCACTACATTTCTGAACATGTATGATTCACTTGGAATAACATGAGCGCCTTTAGTTATAGAGCAGTCTTGTTTGTGACAGCCCATTCATAATGTCCTTTCATAGTGAAAGCTGTTACAAAGCTTTGTGTCCAAGAGAAAAGGACTGATCCGAGTTGAATAGGTCATATTCTACATGTACAGTATGTGGTCAGTATGGGAATAGCAAGGCCAGTATTCCAGAGAAGAAAGGGCCAGCTATGAAACTGTACAACCAACTGGAGTGATGTAATCTTTAGACAGTGTACATGATGCGTCTCTGCTACGGCTATGATCTTAATGGCACATTTATGAAATCCTTTTACTTTTTTTACAACTGGGTGTTTCAATTAGTTTGCTCTGATCATCATCATGAGAAAGTGATGTTGGTTAAGACACTCCTAGCTTTAGATACCATCCAATTTTCTATTGATGCTGTACTTTTCTCAGGCCTTGACCGATTCATTAGGAAGCACTACTTAGTACTAGTACTAGGCTGACCTTCACCCCAAAGCTTGTTATTCTTTGTCTATGAATAAAAGGTGCTCAAATTTATGCTTTTAGTGAGGCAATTAAAGTGATGAAAATATTCTTTCTTCCTAGACTGACAAGTGACAGTCACATGGAATTTAAACAGAAGGGTAATCATGGTAATTGCAAAAGACATTTAAAATTTCATATTTTAGATTCATGCACAATGTACAATGACCATGTTTGGATCATCTACTCACAAAATGGCTATTTTTATTTGTAGAGAGATAAATTATTGATGTTTGTCGCAAACGAAAATTATTGACTTCAATGTTATTACTTATTTTCAAAGTTCTCTGAATCGCTGATATATTTATTTTCTCAAGGCCAATTTGGATTGGAATGCTCCTTGCTCCTGTTGCGCTGTACATTCTGTAACCACTGCTTGAAAGAAACACTTAAATTAATGTGTTTTTTTGGTGAGCTTTGCACAATGGTTTAAAATCAGCCATGCATTGACTGAGTGGATGAAATACAGTCTTTATAATACACAAAAGCATAGTCCTTTCACAAGGTATTAACAATAATAGAGCTGCGTTGTATGAGAGAACAATTTGTTATCTATTGAACGCAGACCTTCAAAAAGTGATATTACTGCATATAATAATAAGTTCAGAAGCTGGATAAGCATAAATTGTGTCAGGATGCGGTTTAGCGCCAAGTGTAAACACAGCCCCTTCTGCACAACATCTCTCCGCAGTTTAGATTACCAAGCAGAGGGTAAAATGAAGCCACCTCTTGCTATTGAAAAGGGTCAAATTGACTTGCGCTTGGGTGGGTCCTTACATAGCGCAAGCACTAAACTTGAAGTAGCGAGACAAAAGCAGGTCTGCTTGGGTACCCGGGCTCTGATATATCACAGATTGCTTGTTGGGCTATGCACAACCCAGCCTCATGTCAACATCAGGGTAACAAAAATGGTCTGGGAATATTAAAGCAAGACTGCTCAGTCAAGGTGAAAATCAAAATTGTGCAATCTGTGGTTGCGTTGGAATGTTTGTTAAGGTGTGAAAAAGACATATTTTGACAATCTGCAGGTACTGGATTGTGGTTGGCCTGATCACTGTTTGAACTTAAAACCCTAGGCAGTACTAACTAACACTGGGGGTCTCTTCTGTTTTATGTGTCTTCTATGATTGTTGATATGTTAAACTTAAAGGGAAAGTTACAAGAAAGGTTTGCAGTAACTTTTCATTTACTGAGTAGTTTTGGTTCACATCAGGTACATGTCTATGGTCCTAAAGTACTCATACACGCTGTACAGTGAAGATTCATTAGTACTGGTACACTGGAGATCTCTATGACCAAGAACAAAACCATGCCTAAATACATGTACATGTACATACATTGTAGGTCTGCCTCACCCTAAAGCCATAATGTAACCAACTTCATCGATGGAAGATGAGGAATAATATATCTTCTCATGTTGTGCATGCCTGCTTCATAATTTTCCCCTGAAGCTGAAGACAGACTGTAGAAGTTGAGTTTGGCTCGCCAACAGCTTTATTTCTTCTTCTTTACTTCCTGTTTGCCAAGATTTGAAAAGGTTAAACTGCTGTACATCCTCCCCTCCTGCAGTCATTTACTCTCTTCACCTGCGCGGCTGTTCTGCGACAACTGACAGGACTAGGCATCATTGCGGCAAATAAGATCAGTCCTTTCGCTTGCAACAGTGAACCAATGCATAATGTGGTTAGCCGGTCTACTGCAAAGCATACCTCCTGTATTACATGTGAGAGCATGTAGGATCTTGGGTGTAACTCAAGCTGGCCAAGAGCCCACATGCCCACAATAGGCTGAGGTTGATATCTGAGAGTCCTGACTCTCTTAAAGGGAGCACTGTATGAAATTACAGAAGGTGTCTTCAGACCTCACAACATCTGCCCAGTTTCATGTTGGTCATCAGCCAGGATGGGTTGTGGTAAACTGCTGTGGTATACCGCTGTGCACCACTGTACCTTCACAGATGATGAGAAGTGGACATGCTGTGTTGAAACTGAGTGTCTGATGTGACTTGTTTCTTTTACAGATTAAACATTTTGCTTCATATTGTGAAATGTCACCGTCACCACAGCATGGTGTAAAACTAGAAAGCCTACTGAGCGAGAGTGGAGAGATCTGCTCTCGAACAAAACTAAGCTTTGACATCTAAAACAATAGTAATAAAGAATACCTACCTGTAGTATAGCACTGGTATACGCCTAAAAAAAGGTGCTTGTGGCGCTTGAAGAGGAAAAGCAAATAAGGACTGTGGATTGTGTGAGCATGTTTGTGTGATAACATGCCGTGCTCACTTTTTAAGAAAATATGAAACAAGTTTTACTTCGTTTGATCCTTCGTTGAGTAGGCCTATGGGAATACAATCACTTTAAAAAAAAAATGTAAATAAGTAGTGTTTTTCATGGATTTAAAGAAAAAGCACTTTGAAATCATTGGCTAAATATTTAATGGAATCAGAAGCAAATATCTTAAAGAACGTTTTCCACATTAGAAAGGTGAAGCTTGTGACACAAATATTCATGCAAATAAACTACGGTAATGAAGTTACATGCTGAATGAACTCAGTGTGGACCTGATGGAACAAGGGCAGATGGTAAACAAGTGAAGCACAGTATCCATGTAATGAAATCAGTGTTTGCACCCTGATCCTCTATGCAGCAATGAGTTGATTAGGAGCAAACCCTAGAGAGAGGGTGTATATTTTGAGGGAAACACTTCCCAAGTATCCGTTTGTTTTAAAGGAATGCTCAATTTTTAATTGGAAATCTTATGTGGATGTCTGAGTATGTGTGCTATTGTCAGAATTGGCAACGTTCTACAATTATGTACATGTCAGTCTCAAACAGAGGGAAATCAACTAATTACAATCTACATGTACTCCATAAATTCCTTCAAATTATTTAAAGCAATCAATAGTCTTGTGCTGATAAATAAGTAAATGTCAGTTTAGGGAAACTTTGAAAGATGCTATGAAATAATAAGTTCGTCTGATCAAGACTTGATGAGTTCAGACAGTGTACAATTTTGAAGTTAACGGATATGTTGTGCTCTTTTGGGATTGCTGTGTATGTGTACATGACACACATGTATGATGTGGTAGAGTATCTTTTGGGGATTAATGACAATCTAACACTGCTTTGATGAAATGGGGAACAAATGATAGCAATGACCATGTCAGTCTTCACAAACCAATTTAGAAAGCCTGAAACATCAGCTGTTATCTTGCTGTGTATGTTGCTTTGAGTCTGTGATGTACAGTGTTACACCAACAGGCTGAACTTGAAACAAGATTTTCTCTGGGAAGAATTATTGTCATCGCTTTTGGACAGCAGTCTACTCACAAAATGAAGTCCCTGAGGTGATACTAGATGGTATATTTCTTGGGGTAGGCTTAGTAACAACATGTGTGGGACAGTGACAACATTTTGATTGCAATGTTAGAATGGATGATGGATTACATCCAGGTGTTAAGATGCTGCATTGCTGAATGTGTTTGAATTATTCAACTCTAAAGACATGCCCAATTATTAGAATAGATTTATTGCCAAATTGATAATAGAGGTTTTTAAATTTATGTTGCGCTTTTTGACAAAACGTGTGAGATTCTAATAAAAGCTGTATTCTTTGCCATGGTTGATAGCATGATGGATGATATCCTGACCTAAAATGCTGGACATGTTTGAATCATTCAATACTTGAGACACTTCTTAGATATTTAAACTCAACCAGAAACAAAAATAATGTCTTAAGACCTACATGTTGAAGTAGACATACAAACTTTTATTTGAAACCATGTTTCAACAAGGTTTTAACTGTTAAGCTTAAGTGAGACCACTATCGGGTATCATCTGTTTTCACATTCCTGAAGAAATGTCCTTATCGGGGTCTGAAGTGAAATAGATTGAGTCCCTTAACAGCTATCCTGTACAATGTAGTCTACCTGTAGAAATTCAGCATAATTGAAGGTTACCTGGAACTACCAACAGTGCAACAATAGAATGCAATTTAGTGAGATAATCCCAAATGTACTGCCAATTACTCTGATGTCTAAGCTCTCTAATACACTATCAACATGGGCAATTATATTCTGTAAATCTCTGTCACTAATACTGATTTGCGAATGTACAGATTAGTGAAAAAATCGGATGAACGTTCATGTTTTGTGCATTCTCCTTTTTAAATTTATTGGAATCCAGTGGGGATGTTTTGTCAACATGAGAAGAGGCGGTGTGCTCTGTGATGTCTGAAAGCATAAGGGCCGAGCACTACAGAATTGTCTGGAATTTAAATACATGTTGGCAAGCTTTGGGTTGATCAATCAACAGTTTTTGTAAAGGTTTATCTTCCCTTCTTCAAGCTGATAAAGGACATGCAGCCAAAATGATCACATGCATGTCAGAAAATAACTTGCACCTAAGACTGCAAAAATCACATCTTTTAAGAGTCAAAAGAAACATCTTTTGATAATGTTTCTGAAAAATTTCAAGTATAAATGTAGAAAGTCACTGATAAATATTTTCATATAATTGCGCTAGTGCTAATGGGCAAATTAGTGTTTGAATGCTGGAGTTTACAAATATATTGTTTGACATCAATCATATAAAAAAGATTTCATGGCTATGTTCAGATGAAATTTGTAAAGTGCTGCAATGATATAAAATTGAATGACTTACATGTAATACTGAACAGAATTTTGTTGTGTCTAAAGAACAAGTGTTATTTATGTCACTACCATTCAGTTTAGTTTAAGTGCTTCAGTCTCTTTTGGCACAGTAAATTCCCATGGTCCAAAACCAACTAAAAGGAAAACTCCTCGTCACCACAAAAGCACCCGCCATTGATTTGCTTGGAACAACATGCAAATATTGATTCTTTACTGTCCGCACCCCTCTCTAGATAATCTCTTCTGGTGTAGCACCTCCCTAAGAATAGAGAGGTCAGAAAGGGAGGGGCTAAGCAGTACACAGCCTCAGGGAGTTGATGTGTCTGTAAAGAAGACTCCCTACTCTTATGGTTGTCATATTTGCTTAGCTAGAGACATTGACTGGTGTTGGGAGTTAAAAGAAGCTGAAGCTGGTGTAAAAACAAAAATACTGTCAAGCGATCTGATCTGTAATTTTGTGAGAAAATGCTTGCATGATGATACATGTACATGTACAATGTACATGTAGACAAATTCACACACATTTAAAGGAACCAATCGTTTTAAAAATTGGTCACTTATTTTTTATAACACTATTACTATGTGTCCTTTTCCACAACAAATGATCCTTTCTGTTCTGCTGCAAAAATATTTTCAAGTAAGGACAACAGGTTTGCGTGATTGGAAAACTACAACTTAAAAACTACTTCTATGTACACAACTGTACATGTACATGTAGGTGTTTGAATCTACAAAGATGTGCCTTTTATAAAGCATGAGGGCTGTTCTAAATCTGATAGTCAAATCCTTAATTGGAATAGCCTGAAATTTCCACAGTGAAATTACGTTGATTTATTGTTTAACTTGATAAACAGCAGTATGTAAAGCACAGCTATAGAGAAATGTCTTATCAAACAATTCATAACCCAAGTGTTTTACAGACAAACCATTGGAGTGGGCCGATTTGAAATCGAGTTTAAAATGCTTTATTGTATTAGCCTACATTTTCCATAATAGAGTTTCCTCTCATGTATCATTTCATGTCACTCCCCAGGTTTGTAATGAGTTTAACTTGCATCTAGGTTAAAGCATAATTCATCAGATTTGGGGCTATACCTTTTCCTTCCCACCCCATACATGTAAGTCATACATGTACATGGGAGAAAGGCAAGATTGCTTTACAATGATAGATTTATAGCTTAATCATGCTGTGACCATCTCCGCAAGCTTCCCCAAAGGCAAGGTTGTGATCCTACATTCGTACATGTAGGCCTAGCTCTGATTATTTAAGACCTGCTTTTAGCTTATTGATTATCATTCTGAGAAGTCCTGCGTCTGAAATGCTGTCTTTTAAAATTAAATTGTGTCTGACTTAATTCTTTTTAAGACTACCTGGCTAGACAACTTAACAATCATTATGTAAAATTTGCAGAAATAATATATTTGTAATTTCAGCTGTTGGCTTGAAACTGTTAGCACCTATAAATATATATATATGAAGTCAAATAAGTATAAAGTCCAATAAGAGGTTAGTCTAATGATACATTTCAAAAGCACATTATTTAAATTTGTACACTCTTCCCAAAATAAAAGGTCCACAGCCATTAATGTAATTAATGCACAGACAAAAAGAAAATTGAACTTCACAGCATTCAAACTGCCAACTCACACCACAGAAATTTGGTTAGTACTTGTTTTATTGTGAAGTATGTAAAACAAAACTTAATTTAAGAAAGGATCTACAATGTACATGATTGTAGACAATGCATGTACTATCAATAAGGAATAACTTTAAAAAGAAGTGAGGTTCTGAGTTTAATATAGTGTGATGAACTGTCTGGCATTTTTGAACCAGTGTCCTGGAGACTGTAGTTTGGTTCTTTTAGACTTCTACAGTGGAGACAAATAAAGATGTGGGCTGAATGAAGAGTAAATAATTGAGCCTCTGGCTAGTTCCTCCTCCATGGTCAGAAGGATATCTGCAATTTGTCAGGCTAGGGATTATCCCAAGGTCCTCTGCTGAACTGTTTTGTTATCTCCAGAGCAGATCTAATGACCAGGTGCTGTCTAGGGGATCTAATGCAATGCTTCATGAGATACTCTGAATACAATACCAGCACACCAAACACAACTGAATACCATAAGAAAAATCTCATTTATCAAAATGTATCTGAGGTGGCGCTCATAATGTCTCTCAGCATGAAGCATCTATGGTAAACAAAGCAGTTTTAGAAGGACTAGTATCCAGTAAGAGATTTCCTTTGTAAGATACCTCTCCCATACCATTCCCCAATTTGAAAGAGGACAATGCCTGTTCTTGAGATCTGGGAAGATCCACACGATGATGATTACAATGGGTCACACCAAGTGATAATTGAAAACCTGAAGATGGGCTGGCCAAATTGGATTTAGCATTATATGCTGTAGATAAGTGTTATACAATTTACATTTGTCTAGTAATGATTAGTTTGTTGTTTTTTAATCAAATATCCATGATGCTTAAACTCCATTTTACTAACTAAAACAATAACAACATCAAAGGAGCATACAAAAACATGCCAAAATGCAACACTGAAAACCCAACTCAACCTTGTTTGGAAATGGAGAGTTGGCGTAAAGACAGACAGAACATAGACATGAATAAAAACAGTCTTGCACAAGTGAACCTTGCCTGTGGGATGTGGGAATCAGTAGTATTGTCATGTCAACGCAGCCCCTGTTTCTCAAGCTTCAAGGATGCTGTTTACGTGTGCGCTCTCTTGTATCACTACTTCTTAGTCAAGGAGGATGGAGAGTGGTGTTGAATTGGCTTGACTTGTCTTTGTCCTCCAGAGAAACAAGTCGTGATTGCCTTGTGTATCAGGGAATACTAAGGAACATGAAGTTTGGACGCAGTGTACATAGTGTGACAAGAAGTAGTTATTGCTGCAGATGAAATGGCATCGGGGGATTCCTTTGATTATGCTTTGACTCACCAATGATGCTATATAACGTTGTATAACTTAAGCTACTTAAATAATTGATCCATGGATAGGTCACCTACAGTAGTCCACTTCATGAGAACTCCTTGATCAGGATTTCAAACAGGAACTGACTAAGTCACTAGCCTGTCATGAAAACACTAGGCAAGAGAGCTGTGGGCTAGTCAAACTTGGCTATTAAGTAGCCGGATGGGCTAGTCCAACTTAGGTGGCCTGGCGAGCTAGTCAGACTTGGCTCTTACCATCGAGCTAGTCAGACTTGTCTCTTAGGTATTCCAATGGGCTAGTCAGACTTGTCTCTTAGGTATTCCAATGGGCTAGTCAGACTTCACTCTGAGGTAGCCCTGAAGTTTAGTCAGACTTGGCTCTGAGGTAGCCCTGCAGGCTAGTCAAACACTTGCAACTTGCTTCTTTAGTTAAGATTTACATGATATGCCACACACACAGATCCTTGTCATTTGATTGGTGGAACCTGTGTCATGTATCGTCCTTTATTCTAATACTGCTGCGACAATTCACAATTTAATATAGAAGTCATATATGGATAGTTATAGGATGCTTAATACAACAAAGAAAGTACTTTATAATAGAATTTTCAGATTGTTGGGCGGATGAGTCTCTGTGTCTAGTTTGTGTTTATTTAGATTTTTTGTTTTTAAATGACAAAGATATGTGTGTGAGTTATATAAAACTAATATTGAATACATTTTGTTTATGCATTGTCACAAAATATAAATCACTCTGTGAAATCTGGCTTTTTGGTAGTAGTCCAGGTTTCACCTTAGTGGTTATATTCTGGGACAGTGAACTTGTATGCATCCAATATTTGTATAATATTTGATTTTCAAGGTATGAAAATGCTGATATGCTTGTCAAAATGATGCTGGTTAGTCAAATGCATTGCTGACTAGCTCAGAAGACTATAAGAATGAGTTTATGCATGGCCTGTTTCAATGCTTTGATGGATTTAGGAAGATCTGCAGTCACTTAGTTTAGTACATGTCAAACATGTACATCACCATGTTTCTATGTTCCTTCTGAACAGAAAGCACCTGATACAAAAGTCCCCATCAATCATGTTGCAACTACCCACATCCATAGTTTGTAATTCTGCCATGTAAATACCCCATTTTGTATTTTGTCAATTGCATCAAAATAATTCATGCAATGTCTCTGTAGTCCCCCCCACAGCTGGCTTTAGAAGTCCACAAACAAGTTCCCCCTCCCCGCCCCACAACAAGATCACAGAAATCATCAATTTACTTGTAACCATAATAATAAAACAAGCTAACTGTTCAGACTACCAGAAAAGATGTGTATTATTATTTGACCCTTTGCATTTCAATTTTCCCAGTGCTTACCTAAGAGAGAAAATATAATAATCTTAGTATGTCATCGGTGCATTGTGTTTGGGGGCTCATCCAATCATCAATACAGCCACCTATCTCAAGGAATTTGCAAGGAAATTGAAACTGGATCTTGTCTGTGGGGAGAGGCTGATAAAAACAGTGTACATGGAATGGTGAGCTGTTTGTCAGCAGACTGGCTCCAACCCCACCATGGGGAGTTTTAAGATTACACTGCATTATCCAATCTTGTTTTGGGATTAGGAGGCAATTTGTAGGCAAATACTACACATTCTTGTAGTGCATGCATATGTGTGTTGTATCAAATGTCAGGACATTTGGCACATTAGGAATTAATGTAGTACCATTGGGCTTTCCAAGCAGATCAGGAATACTCTGTGGATTAGAATAAATGCATTAGGATTAAAGTCATGACACTGGTTAGTAGTTATTTTTTATTCTACTTTTTAAATTATTATAAGAGCGAAGTTGCATTTTAAAATCAATTAACTCAACATTTTGGTATGGTTTTACAGGTGCACATGTTCAAAGCTACTTTTGAATTATGAGCTAACCCATTTCTAGTAGACATGTAGCGCCTTAAGAAGCAAACCATGTCAGACTCAGCACTACATTCTATTTTTTGCATCCCTGTGGAGACATCTTTTGTTCTTTCCTTTGTCCCTGTAGTTAAGAACCTCCCATAGACTTTGTACACAAAATTCCTTGTGGAGCAACCCATTCTTTAGAATTTCCCTATGGAGACCCTTTGTTTCCACTTTTCTGTTTTGTTTTCGTTCTCCATAAAGTAGTGAATATGAAATCACTGGCTTCTTTAACAAGGGAATCTAAGTGTGTGAAGAGGTTTTAAACAGCGTGTTATAAACAACTAGTTTAAAACGATTCAGCACACTTTGATTCCCATTCATAAATACCTTTCCAGCTGTATGAATTTGGGCCCAGAGCTTGAGAGGGCCGGTGCACCAGACCACTCAGCATCGGCACTGTCAATTGAGCAAATGCAATGTGTTCATTGAAAGTGCCGAGTTAAAACCCCTCAAAGAATGATTACTTGCCATTAAAACTAACAAATATTTCACTTTCAGCCTTTGAGCCCATCCTACACTGTAAAAGAAAATGTGCAAAAAATACTCATAAATTGCATGGTGCAGTTTGGGGCCAGCAAATTCTTTGTATAAGCAGAATCTTGTAACTTCATCTTAATGAGAATTGACGGTACCTTGCCAAAGGTATGCATGAAGACTGTCGTACAAACAAAAAAGTGCATCTAATTCTCAGCTCACCCAGGTAACGATGATTCGGGTCTTGGCTATAATAAACAATGGTTTGTATAAAGCAAAACCTACATTTAAATTATGAGTCACTGAATGTAATCGAATGAAATCCCTAAAAATGTGGTAGACTAAAATATTCCATCTGTTGATTCTACCTGCACATCTCATTAGCAAATGGACTTTACTCAAAGGGAATTGTCAATATGCACATTTGCCCCGTAACCAAATTATTCTGTGTGTTCGTTGATGATGTCATTGTTTACCATGTGCTGATATTGTACCATACGTGTGTGGACAATGCATCAAATGGCGACTCGCCTCTATGAGTGATGGGTGTAATTGGCACGGCGACAGGGTTGTTTGCAAAAGAAATTTACATATTAGCTGAGTTTGGGTTGCTTTTCAATTTTATGAATGGTGACTCCATTCTCAGCATGAAATTTTGAAATTTGATAAATTGAAAATGAGAGTTAATCTAGTGTATATGGCCTAGTGATTATTAAATGTATCCTCTAGATTTAGTTTTGATGTGTACTACTTTTGTTGACAATAAAAAACAAGTCTCTGCATTTCAATATTAAGCACACATGATAGTTGTGTTTAATTATGAGTTTCATATAATTATCTTTCATGGAAGTATCAGGGGAAATCTGGAGATGATACCAATAGAGAAGGAACTGATGGAAGACTGGTGTGAAGCCATGGGAATTGAAACATTATATGAAGGGTTGTAATCCCTTCAAATCACTGTGAAACATACGCCCGTATCTCCACATTATGCGTTCTTTTCAGCTTGAGGGTGCATTGTGGGTGACAATATACCACTGAATAGATTAACTTGAAGGGAAAAAAAACCCAGTTAGACCAGATAAGGATTTCATTTCCTTTTGTCGTCAGGGAAACTTTCACCCTGAGCATATATTAGACTTCTGGTTCGTTTGGGGATCACCACCTTAGGCAAAGGATGCATACAAAAGTAAGATTTCCACTTGTTTTCTTATTTCTTATTTCTTTTTGTCGTAACTGCCGTTGTCAGGATGTGACGACCAATACACAGACAGCCTCATCTTTATTCATTAGGCAAGTGCTGGGACGATTTTCATGGGTTTTATGGCGTGAGTCATCAATACTGTCATCCTCCCTGTAAGACAGTTTTCATTGGTCACTCTCTCCTCATGAATAATTCATGACTCTTGGAGCGATGTACTCAGTCAACGAGAAGAAGATCAAAGTCGGGGTGCAGCGAGGCCATAATCCCAACTAATTTGGTGTAATGAAAGCCTCAGATCGCCGCTGATCAGATAGATAAAGAAGAGGCGGTTTTCCAAATGCAATTGTAATTTCTTGTCTGGGAGGGGACTAGACCTTGAGGCTGTTGGAATTGATAACTGTCAACAAAAATGTTTGGATTTTGTTCCTGGTTGACAAATATTAGTTGTGTTTCAGATTATGCCTTTAGGATTTCATTGCCTGAAGTCTGGAGCTGATGAACGTGTGTTCTTCAGTAACAATTAAGAATTAGTTTTGTTTGAACAATCACAAATGTTTTCACAGCTAAATTAAGTTTGTCAGTACTCTGAATCAAGTAAATTGTATTAGATAGAGAGAGAGAGAGAGAGAGAGAGAGAGTTGTTATTCACTTAGCTGACTTAGCTTTTTTTCAAGCATTCTCTGAGGGAGTGATAATCCATGAATGGCTGTCGGTTTGGCCAGACTCAGAGTCTTGTGAAAATAAGCTGTATTCAACTATGGACTTTTGTAAGTTCTGGTACTTCAGGCACAGCCATCAATAGACCTGACAATTGTTCAGCCATCCAATTCACAAAGAAAGAGCCCAAACCTAACATTGCCTTTAATTGGGTTTTTTTTGTGTTTGGTTTTTTTTTTGTCTTCAAAACTCCCCGGCAATAAAGTACAATTTGATCGATAAAGCTTCAATAATTTATAAAGCTGCATAATAGTGCTCCTATGCTACCAAAAATGTTAGAAAAAACTAAATCCAAAACAGTCGATGGCCTGTACTTGTGGATCCATCTACGATTTCCCAGTTGAGTTCATTTTTTCTCCTCTCTTCCCCATTTCTCTAATATCCCATTAAAGCGACAGCGGATGTTGAGCTAAAGCCTAATATCGACCCTCTTCTGCATCAAATTCTGCCCTTGTGTGTTGACAGAGCTCTTGTGTAAAACTTTCCCAGATCGTTCTCTCACTCTAACCTACTTATCCCCACATGAAAGGAACTTACGTTTCTGTACTGAACAATATTTTTTCCTACTTGACTTTTAGGTTTCCACATTTTTTCCCCAACTCTGTTGGCATCTAGATTTTGCTTGTAACAGATATGATTTTACACAGATGCATCTCTTTTTTTGTTATATATTTACCGCACTCTTCAGAATGGGGGTACTCAATTGGCAGGCACTCTGGGTTACATGAAGGCGAAACGCGATAGGTGCTTCACAAGTCCTGGTTGAATGCAGTTTCTGTGTTGTGAATATCAAAAAATTCCTTGGTAGCGAAGACAAAATTGCAGTGAATAGCCACTGGAGTGAAATTGAAGATGGGCGTCTATGAGAGAAGGGGGAATGGGCAACTTGGAAAGGCTGGGAAGGGCTTCAGAGGGCACTCGATTTGCATGACAATGAGAATGAGGAGTGATGCATATTCAAGTGTACAAGCTGATGGGTCCTATATTGTCTTTTAAGAGATTATTTGAGATGTTGAATGTGAACAAATTTGTCTGAATTCTGAATGTTTTATGTGCATACTTGGGCCATTTTGGTGCATGTTTTGAGGCATGCATTTATTCTGAAGGAAAACAAAATATTAAAACATGAATTTAAATTCATAGGAAATACTTTGGGCATACATGTGAAATGGATCAACACTTTTAAATAAAATTCTACTTGGTGGGATGGTTAAATATAAAATCATTAACACACGCATAACAATAACTTTTACCTCCAAAAGACAGACAGAGTCTTTCATTAAGAATAAAGTTTTGTTTTTAGGAGAGTCTTGGTAGCGTGTAATTTTCATTTTGATTCTCAACTCAACTTCTGTGATTAAGAAGTCCATCATCACTTAGCAACTGGTTAAACATTCATCTTGCCATCCTTTAGCTCTGACACTTGAAATTGAAGCCGCAAGAAAATTCCCAGCAACATTCATCTTGTTCTCCGAGCGCGAAGATGAAACCTAGTCTTTCCTGTTTGTTGCCCCAGAGAAGTATCATCTGATTTATCATCCAAGGAGTCAAACGGGGAATTGGAAATTTTGTACCCTCATCAGATAAAGTAAATATCGTAAATGCCGTTACGAGCAAAACTTAATGAAGGAGTGAGAAAGTTAATGATGCTGGAGTAGGTTGGGAGCATGCACAGCATATACAATTTTGGCTGATTTCTTCCTCGTACCTTGTATTCTAAAAGGTTCATTTGTGAACGACTGATGCATTTTGTCTTAACAGTCCTGATTATCATTTTGCTGAACCTCATTTTAAATATATGAAACTGCAAGTAAAATCTGTCTTGGCTGGATGAATCATTCTCCATACTTAGCACTCTTAGTACTCTAACCTGAGCCAAACCCCCCTTCCCAGTTTCCCTACCTGTGGAAAAGAAGACTAAATTAAGCGGTGTTTCCGTGGCACATGACACACAGTGTTTGCAAGACACTTAGAGGTATATCTGTGGGAAAACGACCCACAATTGAAACTGAGGCAGCTGATAAATTGTGTCGGACATTAGGACTGATGTTCAGACTTGCCAATTTGTCATTTTCCTTGTCTGCATCTCATCCTCAAAGCATTGTTCAGAATGAGTAAGACATTGAATATGTGGGCCTTGTGTTCACTTTATGGAAAATGTAGGTTAAAAAGGGTTTCATTTTTTGTTAACAGATTTTTATTGAAAATGCCCCAAAATCTTCCACACAAAATCATTTTGTTTAAGGCATTTAAATAATATATACAAATACTTTTGTGCACAGAGTTGTTAATAATCAGTCTCCAAAAGTGGTGAGATATAGCACCAAAACATGTAAATGTTGTCATTTTTGAAAATCTCACCTGGCAGAGGTTTATTGAACCAGGGCAACAAGCCATCCTCCTCTCACTCCTTGCTATCCACTTCTTATCTCTCCATGGATTCATTGCTCTCAGTCTCTCATTTTTGTGAAAACTATTCATCGGATTCAATGATTCAACCAGTGCTCATTCCCATTGACCGGGACTCAGTGTGCACTCGCTAGCGTTTAGGGGGCTAGGACTTCATCTCTTGGGAATGCGTTCCTTAAAAGCCCCCTGTGTTTACACCCTCTACCTTCTTGAGTGTGTGTTGAAAAGAAAAGACCAAGAAAGAAAACCAGCTTGGGATGTTGTATCAT
Organism: Pisaster brevispinus; assembly: GCA_023634235.1. Classification (NCBI taxonomy): domain Eukaryota; kingdom Metazoa; phylum Echinodermata; class Asteroidea; order Forcipulatida; family Asteriidae; genus Pisaster; species Pisaster brevispinus. The sequence continues at coordinate 18,751,411 of JAMKCF010000004.1, forward strand.
CTGCATCTATTTAGGAGTAGTGGTTAAATCGAGAGAAATTGATCGTGAAAGACAGGGGAATATGGAGAAATGATGTCACTGCACTTGTGCCTTTGAGTAGAGGCCTGTTGTGAGTTGTGGAAGTGCTGGTGTAGACAGCCATGCACACCTTGTTCTTCAACATTAATTTGTGACGGTCTAAAAAAGCCAGCCTTTGTTGTAACTTTGGATCTTTCCCAAGTTGATATGTCTTCTGATTGAAATCAGAAAAATGAAGAAGCTCAACAAATCTGTTGAGCATGATACTGTTGGTAATCTCACACTGTATCCATGCTTGTAAAAAAAGGAAAATTATTTATTGTTTCTCTCAAGTCATTTCAAGATACAATTTTTCTTAGAGCCCACAACCTGTTTGTGGCCTGAAGAAGCTTTCATCTAAATCAAATTGATAGGAAGTTTCAGGTGAGCTTCAGAATACCGTCTCCATTAATTTCATTAGTCATCCAGAGACACCTGGTGTATTATAGGAGAGAGTTGTAAATCAAAGTGGTTATCGCTGAATTATTGCTTTATTCAAATTGTTCCTTTTCCCTCTTGGTAAATTACTTGGCATCTTGAAAGAGCACATACACATTCCAAGCTGAATCTATGGAAATTTCTTCATATTAAGCGTTGATATTTGTGAGAAGATTTAAGATAAACAATATGGATAAACAGTAATGTTTGTGAATATGTATTTTAAGTGTATGGATGATTTTGTCAATTATTGTCATCTCAGTAATAAAAACACTTCAAGCAGCTGCAAGGGGCTTGTTACATGTATTTTACAAACTCAAAATGTGATTTTTTTAAAAACTAACTGTGGAATCAAGTTTGTGAGTTAAACAAAAAAATTACTAGAGCTGTATTTGAATCCACAACGTACAATGATAATAGGCTAGAATGAGATTTGAACTACTGCTGTGTTGGTAAAGCACCCAAATTTGGTATATATTTACCCAGTCAAGTTCCAGTGCAGTCTGTTACTTAATATTTATTCGGAACAACAATATTTTCTTCTGGTTTTCATACCCCCCCCTTACAGATGTGAAACTCCCCCTCCCTTGCCATCATTGACCTTTTGCAAAATACATGTATTGCTTGACTGTCTAGGGTCAGGAGGGCATCCAGTCCTGTTGGATAATGCCCCAAGATGAATATGTATTCAGGACAATGCTGGATAGATTTACAGTCACCGATATCTTTAATGGTGGTAGCTGGTTACCTGCATGGAATCCCTGATGATTCAGATTCCTTTTAAGGAAAGGAAGGGGGGGGGGGAAGAATGGGAGCCCCCAAAAATAACAATAAAAATCGTACCTGTCTGGGTCTGGTTTGTGTTTTCTGATGTTGATGTGTGTGGGTCAAAGAGCAATTTGTAATGCGTCCCTATGGCAGGCTTGTCAGTGAATGTGGTGGATACCTTCCTGTTTTTCCTTTATTTTTTGATGTAAACAAAACAGTTCTTTCAGGAGGTCTGCCTTTGGCAGGAGCTGTTAGACTCAACCATAATGTGTACACATGGGACAGTTGGAGTCATGTGTTTTCTTGGGTATGGAAGAGTTAATGGCAATCATGTATTGGGTCCATGCATTTATATTTCATACAAGAATGTTGAACCATAATTGCTGAACCCAGAAAACGGCAATATATTTAAGCAGTATCTTATGAAAGACAGTTCCAAACTGGAGAGAATATATTGACACTTTGGTCCACTACATGTATGTTTTATGCTATTTTAGGAAGTCAGAGGCTGAGATGAACATTTTCCCTTTTTTCAAAATAGGAAATTGATCACTTTATCACTTGAATGTGTTTACACAGTACTTCTGTAAATGAGCCGGGGGAGGGGTGGGGGAGGGGTGGGGGAGGGGTGGGGGAGGGGTGGGGGAGGGGTGGGGGAGGGGGAGAGGGGTATTGTGCAGTGAACTTTTTTTAAAACAAATTTCTTTTGTACATGCCTGAAGTCAAGTCATCTCCCAGATAACCAGCATTGACTTCAACCTCTTCATGGATGAAGTAGACATTCTAGGTGTTTACAATCATGCAAAGGAATCAATCCACAGTATTCAGGAATCTAGTGTCACTCATCAAATGTTAATATTGGTATACCGAACTTGCTGTTTCAAAGACCCGACTAAAATCAACTTCACAGATTCAGAGTAATCTTCATGATGACGGACTGTTGAAACTGAAATATTGTGCAGGCGTATTTTAAAGGCCGTCAGCAGTACGTAACAATGATTTTAAATGGTTGCGATGATTTGCACTTCATCTGTGTAAGAATAAAAATGTGACTGGAAAAATGTGACATATTTTTTATTGTTTTGTCTGCAGCAATGATTTAGAGTTTTACATGTGGCAGATTTCCTCATCGTTGGAGGTTGGTTTTTGCTTATAGGTGACATCTAAAGTAAAATTAAATTTATGGTATCTCATCGGCTATTATTGTGTGTTCTGCCAATGTACCTTTGAATAAGCATCAGTGTACTATACATGTACCATACTTCCTGCTCATGATTCTCAAATTAGTTGTAAAAGACCGTAGGAAGATGGGAGATCATCTCAGACTCTGGGTATTCTGTAGTTAAGGTTTTTGTCTAAATTGTACATACAGATTAATATTGAGGGTGCGTTCAAAATGCCCATCTTCTAACTAATGTTCAGCAAAGTATGATCAATTGATGGATTAAGGCAGAAGGAACCCCCATTATCTTGTTTATTAACTTGAAATAAGTAATGATTTGAAAGTGTTTTCTTCGAAGCATCTAGAAGACAGCTGACAAATGTAATATGTGGCCAGTGTTGTTACTCTATGAATATCAATTTAAAGTAGATGGACAAAGTACATGATAGTGTTCCACATTGTTATCTCGCTGTAGTGTTGATTCAAGTTGATTGTACCACCTTTGATCAGCCCGACAATTTTTTCAAAAGAGCAATTAAACCTAGTGCGCCAAAAGGGTCTTCCATGTAAATTGCACCAAGCACATTGAGAAGCACTCGTTTATGAACACTAAATGGTCCATAGAAGGATTTGTCACTGGAGTACCATAAAACATGGAGTATTGTTGGAGTGTCAAATGGCATTGTGGACATCCCTGGCGTTTGCATGGCTTGTGCCGTCAAAGTTTTTTTACAGCACTTCATTCATGATTAAGTCATTTAATTATTGCAGCTTGTTTGACTGCAGTGTTATGAAGTCTTACAAATGAGTAATTTATTACAATTGTACATTTGTAGATACATACACAATCATAAACAGTCAGGTTTTGTGAAGGAGATATAATGATGAAATGATACATGATTATGAAAAGATTCACACATTTAATTGATGTAGTAATTGCATGTTATTTGTTATAACCAAGTTACACCATGTTGTGTAATAAGCACTGTATGCATTCCGAATTCTGCAGGAAAAAAATCCACTGAGTGGGATTCTAACCCATGACCCTCCATTGATTGCATTCTAGATCTGATGTCTTAAAACTACTAGGCCACTGAGAATGCCCAGTGCTGAGAGAGGTGTATGGGTAAAAGGATAATAGGAAAAATACAAAAGTCACATTAGTTCAGGGAAGAGTTTTACTTTGAATATTTTTAGTCACTTAATCAAATGTAATTGCCATTTTTATGTGTCACATCCACAAAAATGTCAATTATAGTCTGAATAGAATAGAGTGATAGCAAAATTTATTTGAACAATGTGGAAAGATACAGCAAAAACCACCAACATTTGTATAAATTGTATTTTTTTGTGTATGATCCATACAGACAAATTTTCATAAACCTCAAAATAAATAAATAAATAAATAAATAAATAAATACAAAAAAAAATAATAGATAAAAATAATAGATAAAAATAAAAACTAAATTAAAATAAATAAATAAATAGATATTTATTGGTCCTGGTCATCATTTATAATAAATACTGAACTACTGTTTTTTTTTCCTCTGAAACACTTCCAAGTATTCCCAACTGAAAGTTATGTTGTTTTCACGATGTGCACACTGCACTCTTTACCTACAATGTAGGTGTAAACTGACTTGTCATTGTGATTTTCCGCCTGTCTTGTCCATACAGTCCACCATGGTTCACCCGAGTACATTTTCAATTCCAGCCAATTGTCAGTGTAGAAGGCTTTACTTTATCAAAACAATCTAAAACTTTGGCCAAGAAAGTAAGAAAAAGAAGAGTGACAGTTAGAATCAGTAGAGTTTTGTAGACTGTGTACTTGTTAGAAAAGGTTTAAGATTGTTGGTTACTTGAAATTTGACAATGTCTGACTTTGCTGCATTTGAGGAAAGTATCCCACTCTCCTGGGGTATAACAATACTATTTTAAGAATAGTTATTTCACAGGTTATTTGACTAATGTTTAATTAAGACACACAGTATAGCAAATTACATGTCGATTCGATGTGACAGTTTTACCAGGAATTTAAATGTGCACCTTTTACACACATGTAAATGCTGTGCAGTTGCAAAGTGAGCTACTTGTACTCCCTCGCTGTCTCAACCTAAAGGAAGAAAACATGTATCTCATCAGTGTCGTACTTGTTGGATATGACTGATGGCTCAACAGGATGTTACTGTTTATTTTTCCACTGTCAGGTGTTTGTTCAAATCTTCTCATTTGTATGAAATCTCTCTTTTTGACTTTGACTTTTGAGCTATTGTTATAGGATGACAACCTTGTCTGAACTCAGTTGGCACACACACACACTCTACATGTAGACAAACATGTCTGACCCTATTGAAATAAACAAAGTTTGTATGAAAGATATAATGATAATTCTAGATATTAGATAACACCATAAAGGTCGGTTCATGCTCATGTAAAGGCTTACATTGGCACTAAAGAATTTACAAGATGTTTAATTGCAAGTCTCCACATTTGAGGGTTCATTACTTCTCAATGTGAAGCATGAACCAACTCAGTTATGTCTGGTAGTTGATTTACTTTGAGGACAAATTAAACCATTTTTGAATCTATTTACTAATTAGAATATCAGAAAGTCATGAATTTCTGTTCTGACATGTACATGTATCTTCTTAGGAGTGGTATGGCAAATTCATCAGAGACATTGGGTGCATTACTAAGATTAGTAATTTACACTTTGATATGAAGTCAGTTTTTGAACATTTTATTGTCAAATTATAGTTTAAAAAATGCTGTATTTGTCTGACACGTTCAAGGTTACAATTGTGCATAGTGAAAATATAACTTTACACTTTTTGTGTGGTATGAAGAGTGGGTGTATTTTGTAGTGAAGCTATGTAGCCCAGCTTCACCAATGTCTGTACTTTCCTTTGCAATCAGCATCAAAATCATTCAAGTAAAAGAAGTCAAATAATTTAATTATACAAAAAAAGTGCACAGAAGTCACCCTACTGTGTAAGTCCAAATAATTAATCAACTGAAAAAAATTGTATCCATTTACGATGTGCCTTTGCCTGCGACTCCTTATTTGCATGCATGGTTTGTGTTGAGCTTTCCTTGACAGTTAGAAAATGTGAAAACCTGAAAAATTTGGAAGGTTGTCTTCAACGGATGTGGGAGAACGATGAGGCTTATAATGCCAAAATGGATTACGGAGGACAGATATTTGAAACCCCTACGCAAGGTTCACTTATGTTAAGAGGTTTATTGGTTAGGTAATAGCATCACTATAATTGAGAATTAATGTGGGCATGGGCAGAGGGGAGTGCAGCAAAACTGATGAGAAAAATGTTTAAGTGAAATTAATGCACATCATGCAATATTATTGATGTAAGACAAGTAGATTCTTCAGAGCTAAACATTTTCCAATACTTGTATTATTTTTAAAAAATGACTTAACCAAATTTGTCAAGTTCTATGAAAAATAATAAGAGTTTTGATTCTCTGAATGAGTTTATATGCATGCCAATGCTGACACGCTGAATCTGATCATGATGGCAAAAACTTCTTTCTGTTTTCAATAAAAAGGCCTACCTTCAAACCCTAAGCAAAGTTAACTCATTCAGACTTCCTGGAAGAATCATTGTTCCTAAATGTCATTCTTGTCTTGCAGTTTGACATTTGCCATTTAAGTCATTTGTCCCACACCTTGTCCTAATGCAGCAAACACATTCTTTGTGTAAACAAGATTTCCCACCCTGCATTCACAAAATGACGTCCACATGTAGGTGGGAGTGAAAGATAGCTTGTCAAGCAGATATCAGTATCAACTTCATTCCATCCAGATGGCAGCAAACTTGCCAGGCTATACCCTTGCCAAGGGGGATCATCGGATCTAAGCAAAGTGTCTTGAGAGGTGTGGCAACCTAATAGAGTTGATACATTGTCTCTACAGTAACACGCCCCTGTTTTCCCATGCTTTATTGGTGTGAGTTTGATTAGGGATTGAAAATGGCTCAAGTGTAGCCATCTCCATTCATAGGGTGCTCCTGCACTAACAAGAGCAGGCTTTTTTTTAGGGGGTCACTGGTGAAATGAAAAGAGAAAACTGTTTTACAGCACTATAAGATGATTGAATTACTTTCATCTGAGTTATCATGAATCCACTGCTTGTGGATTGGGCAAATTGGCTGAGGTTTTGTCCTGAAGAAGAATGCAGACTGGGAAGACTGCTGTCAATGGAGGGATCCTATGTCGTTTCATGGTGATTCAGACTCCTGTGTATGTGGGTGGTCATCTAGGAATCTAGAATTGCTTTCTCTTGATGATAAGTCATTGAGGAAGCACAAAAGAATTACACTGGGATTTCTTGTTTCTCATTAATTTGTTTCAGAAACCTCTCCTTGGAATAATACATCTAAGATTCATATAAAACTTTTTCAATTGCAATTTCATGCTTTTAGCAAGTAAAACATACATTTGTGAAATTATTGTTTTTTCCTGAAGGAGGCATATATGCTGATTGTTGTTTCCCTTTGAACTCAAATTGGACTTAAATAATTCCTAATTGTTAGTTACATTCAAACTACATGAAGGTAAAACAGTTAGTTCTGACTTTCAATAGTCCTTGTGTCATTGTTACATTTGAACCCTTACTGATGTTTACACTGTTTAACTTTACATCAATGGATTTGGTAAAACACCCAAATCTTTTAGACGAATATTATTACATGGATCTCAGCCTTACACATATGGAATGGCAATTGGAATGGCAATTGCACTGGCTCTATGTATTTTGATCGTGTGTTTATAAATATCTGTCTGTCAGACAGGTACAATGCTGAGATGTGTTTTTCCGTTGAAATGATGATTTGAGGCAGGCTGATATTCCAATGTTTTTTCTTCTTCATCATCTATGTTTTGAAAAAAAACCCCATAGTTTTAAATGATGGTTGTACTTATTGCATGTAGTTGATGTCAACTCAAAGAGATGACCATACTCCAACTATTCACTTACATGTTTGTCCTGATGGTTAATAACTTCTCATCATTTTGAAGTGACCACCTTACAAACATCATTAGAAAGTTTGGTCATGTCTCATTGTGGTGCCACCTCGCAAAGAAACAAATCTGACAAATACTCACTCGTAGTCGACAGCTTGTCGTCAGGCTACATCGTAACGACCCCTTCTCGTCTCTGTAATCATTGGGGTCGTTTCCTGTGTGAACAGAAAGCAATCAAAGGTAGGACATTTGGTCGACCTGCGGCACTCTGAAATTGGCCAATTCTTTTTTGCCATAGTTGTAATTATTTCCGTTGCTGTAATCTGCTGAATTCTAAGAACTTTGTTTTTCCTTCACAGAGGGGATATGATTAGTGTGATGTGATTACATCTAGATGTAATATTTGGGGTTTCTTGCTTAACATTGAATTTTTAAATTACAGTGTACTTAATCACTTACATGTACCTGCAGCTATCTTAGTTGCTTTCCCTCACTGCCATCAAGAACAAAATCTTGACGGGATCCGTCTGTTTAACTAAAGATATCCAGTACACTGTATGTCACATAATTGCATGAGTGATTGGAGAAAAATACAGAAAGGGAAGTTTACTAAAAGAACATGGGACTTTAATCTTAACAATGATTTTAATTAAACTAGTTTATAATATAATGTACATGTACGTGTACATGTAGTCTGATATGTAAAGCACTTCATCAAGGGGTTACACATAAGCAGGAAAACAGTTATTTGTCTGGACCCTGCTTATCATAGAATTCTGTGCTTACATCACCCTGCAAAGCATGTGATTCTATGGGCTGCAAGTAAGCAGTGAAAGTAACAGTGAAACAGTGAAAGTGGGTTGCAATTGAATCTGCATGTATCAGAATCTAAAATTTAAGGAGGATGTGACTAGTTGAAATCAGGACTTTTGAAATGACACGAAACCCCCAAAGAAAGTAGATAATACAACGTTTTTTAGATTATTTTACCTGGGGTGGGGGGGGGGGGGGCTGATGTACATAGAGTAGGAGGAACACCTGCCCAGGGTATTTCTTTGATAACCTGCTGATAATGGATTGCCATATCATAATTCATCTTCCTGTATGCATCTGGGATGTCTATAACATGAACTCCTGACAATTCCCAAGGTATGGAGAAACATACTTGCAGTTCATGAAATATGGTTTTCAATTAAATCTTACCAGAGTTTCTTTTCATGCAGTTGTAAATAAATAGTGAATGGCCGTCTGCCTTGATATGTGTATAACATAGCCAACATTTCATTATTCACCTCCATGCCTACATTTGTCTTGTTGGCCCAAGATATAATTTGTAGTGGTGTAAAATTTCTTGAGCCGCCGGGGAGATGGTGACATTATCTGGCTGAGAATGCATTCGATTATAATGGCAGGAAGCACGCCAGTCTTCCACCTAGCTTTTTCCATCTATCGTGGGTCTCCACACTCGGCTACCAAAGAAGTCCAGGGATATTTGAGTACACCATCCTTGTTCATTTTAAACTTTCCTGTGTCAGAGGACACTACCCTGTGTGTCATCCAATTCTTGTAGACTCTTACATTATGGATTCTCCGTTTGGGACTAGATCCTCACATTCATGCCATTTTTTTCTTCTATGGTAGTTTTAATTCCACCTGCTTCTCTCTGACGCCAACCCATTTTCTTTGAAAATTTATCCAGCAATTCTGAATCGGAATCCAGGTAACTGTGGTGGAATGTCGATTCATCAATGAGGGAACATGGATTTTGTCCCTTCACTGCTCTTGTGGAAGGGAGTATTTCTCAAGAAAATCTTGGTATGGTTAGCAATTTAAGGCCACTTGATGAGGTGGTCTCATGTTTCTCAGGGATTAAGAGCCATGGTCACATTTTTTTTCGGCCAGGGTAATGTTACGAAGCATAGAGAAGATGGATGGTAGCATTGATGTGATCCTCATCATGGTGGGGAGGGGGGGGGGGGGACACACAGTGAAGAGTTCAACAACTCTGCTTAGGGTTGGCATCTCACTTGAAACTGGAGATTCCAAAAGTAATAGAACCCATGAATGGGAATGAGAACAGGATGACGACAACCGTAAAGATGACTGGGCTATGTCTGGGGATGTCTGAAGATATCATTTTCAACCTATTGGTTTTCTACATGTAGGTCATGTACTATGATTGAATTAGGAATTCTGAATAATACATGTAGGTGTTGACCTACATGTAAATGCTTGAATGTGTTCATGTACATGTACCAGTACTTACCCCCTTGTTCTTGTTATAATGTGTTTGAAAATTCAAATTTGGATCTAAAAGTTTACTTAAAAAGATTTATGTGTGACATATGATTTAAATGGCCCTATAAGCTCTTCAGGCTGATGTATTACTTATGTATGGTCATGTTTGTTACTGCAATGACACAATAAGTAAAATATGAAGGAACTCGAACAAACTTTTGTATTTTCTCGCAGCAGTACTTGTATTTTGTCTGGTTTCTTGGCATGACTTTATAGATTCTAAAAAGACTAATATTCTAACATCTCTGATTTATTGTTTTGTTACATGGATGTACATGTATTTTGATGAAAAACTACAGCTTATCAATGGTACCTCATTGCCTCAGTATCACTCCCACAGAATGTGACATTGTTTTAGCAAAAATACTTGGTTCTCCAGCTACAACAATTTGCCATCTGCCCAGATTGTTACTCCAATAAATTCTGAAATTGATTTCCCAAACTGAAATTGAACTGGAAGTTTTCCTGTTCTTGTTTTGATAACTTCTCCAGATAGTCTGGTTTATTGCCTTCCCTATTGTCCCATAGCTGTAGCCTCATAAATTGCAGCACTGACCTTTTGCTTGGGACATAACATTTGACCCTTTTGGTGGAGTGTTTTTTGTTGAGTTTTTCATAAAACAATGATGATTTGTACATATTGATTTTTCCATATAGGGCCTAGGTGGTGTAAAGAAAGGATTTTATAAGCATTTAATATGCTTTGCTTGTGTAGATGTTGATTTTGGTTTTTAGAAGAATTTAAATTTTATTTTGTTTGACAAAAAGCCTCTTCCATAGACTTTAGGCAACGTAATTTGGCCACCATCTTCATGGTAAAATGAGAATGGAAATGCACAGCTATGTCTGCAAGGTGCACAGACTAGGCCATTCAGCAACCTTCTTTTAGCTCAATCGACCTCATGTGCATATTTAAGATCTATTGCCAGGCCTCTCCTTAGCTGCTTTGATTTTTTCTCTCATTGCCAGCTCATCCTACTCATTTGGTGAATTCCCATAGGAAAATCACCATATCCATTCAGTATTCCATTCAGTTGACTTGCACTTAGAGAAGGTAACCTGAGTTGGTCCATCAGTGAATGGCTGGAGAGGGGTGGATGCCCCCATATTACCCTTCTTTTGTCAGGCTCCTTGTACACACGTTTACACATTAGAAGTATTGGTTTACTCTGTTTAGCGGAAAAACAAGATAACAGCTTTAAATAAAATGTTTGAGGTTCATTTTCCATTACCTACAGAAATTCTTGAGGAATAGGCCTATGTGTTGATAAATACCGGGTCAGAGAATAAGTTGGCCTACAGGGATATCCTAAGGGGTGTCTACCCTGGTTCAAATCCAGATATTCTACTTAAAATTTCAATGCAGAGTATTGTAAGTATTTTGACACCCTGTTTTTCAATAAGCATCATATTTTGACACCCATTTTTGAGATTCAGGCCCAAAAGCCTGAGTGAATTGGTCAAGATTGAGGTTAGCTTTCTTGTTTTCTGAAGTTAAGACTTTCCTGAAGCCTCCTCAACAGAGAGCAACATACTTCGTCCCCTCATCCTGAATCTGTATCAAACAGTCAGATTTCAATTTTGATCTTCAACCAAGGCTTGCAAAAGGTTTCTCAAGTGTATGCACCAAATTTAATCAAAACACAGCGGTGTAAGTTTTCCAGGGTTCCTGCATTTTGTGAATGGGTTGTCTTTCCCCCTGCCTTCTCATCAGATTGATCAGAGTTGACCTTCCCACACATGGCGGTCTTTTCCAGCTTGAAATTCAACTCTGTCCACTCTTAGTGAGAAGCCTGAGAGCCAATTTCTAATGCAATCAAAACAGACACTTCTGTTGGAGGGATGTTTAGTTTATGAAATGATCACAAGCCATGGGGGTCAAGTAAATCTTGAAGAGCTGTCCTCCACAGTGATAGGAATTTTGTTATGTTTGTGCTGCGACAAAACTGATCAATAATTGTTTGTATAAGAGTTATTATTGCAGCAGGTAAAATCCATCAAACTTCAGTCATTCTTGTGAGATGATGAAGACATTATTAATGTACAGTATGTTGTGGAACATGAAAACTCCATCTTAAATACAAGTCATAATATTTAATACTGCCAACAGTCTGACAAGTAAATCTAAACTTGAAATTGAACAAAAATATAGAAACATTTGGTGTTTCTCATTAAAAACTAAATGATGATGACAAGCTATAGATGAGGAATTGTAACAATAATAATAATAATACTGGAGTTGTATTCACAATTTTGTGGGGGCCTACAATACATACATTTGTAAAGGGAAAAAAAGGTCAAAGACACAACAAACAACCTGCTAATTATAACAAGTTGAGGATTTAAACCAATATTGACGCACACATACTAAGGTTTTATATCCCTCTATGGAAAAATAATTGATCTATAGTTGATTTAAGTGAGTATAACGCCTGCATTGCCAGGCAATAGACATACATGACTCACCTCATTATAGAACATACTTGCCATCAGTTTCAGTAAATATCCCAAGGTACTGAAGAAGAAAAAAACAATTTGCGTCCACAGATTCCCAAATATTATGGCAAACTTCTTTCTGCTAAATTTAATAACCAGGTGTATGGTAATTTGCCAATGGGAGTTTAATGTGGTAGAATGCAATGCAGCCAAGACCATATTGAAAAGGGGATTTAAAGCTGTGTTAAATTACACCACCATATAAAGTAATCATGTTACCCCAAAAAAGTTATTGAATTTAGGAAATTGAGGAGAGTATGACCTAAGGTAGGGAATTCAGACAATAGATTGATGACAATAGATTGTTTGATGTCTTAATATTTGTTTCATAAAGTCTAGTTATTTCAATATGTCCCACATAATTAGATCCACACTTGATTGTCTTTGAATACATTGATAGAAATATATACTGGACTCAAGTTGATATACAGCTGTGTGAAAATCTTTCATGTCAATGTATACATTTCAAGCTAATGTGTTCACTCATTTTACAATGACACATACATTGTACATGATGTCACACTTTTCATATCACATATTCACTGTACATGTACAACAGTGTGATGAGACAGTAACAGTTATGAACTTCAACTCTAAAAGTTAAGCAATTTAAAGTAAATAGCAAGACAAGTTCTCAAAGAACAAAAATCTACACAACAAAGTAGATATACAGTCGACTCTCGTTAATACGAGGTCCGCCGGACTGGCCCGTTTTCCTCGTATTATCCGAACCTCGTCTTAAACGCAGCGCACTATTTACACGTACATGTACATGTACTGTATACACACGTCATCATAGTGCATGCACTACACACGTGTCTGGGCTAGAACCAAGCGGTTGGCTTCCTAGTACAGTTCTAACGAGCATCCTGTACACAAAAATATCAATGATAAATGCAATTTTGTTGACTATGATCATAGAAATTTAATATTTTGTATAACTCAAAATAAAAATCATAGCAAAGTCATGTCAAACTTGCCGTTCATGTGACCATGATGTGACAGATTCGATACTACGTAGCACCTATGCTGAACGTTGTTTTCGCTGGTAGCCGCTAGGCGTGTAGGCGAAGTAGTATTTCAAGCATAAGTTACCAGCGTAATGTTTCTGATTTTCAGATTGGACGGAACCGTGTAGCCGGTTCGATCCGATAAATAGTTTGGGAACAAGCATGTAATTTCAGAAACTTGGCTGACTGAACGGTAAGCTTTTACGCAACAATATTTTTCCGATCTCGCTATAAAAGTATGAAAAACAATACATTTTGTCATCACGGGGCTGCAAAAATACCTCGTATTATCCGTGTTCTCGTTACGACCGTGCTCGTATCTTCCGTTTTTTAAGACATAGAAACACACACGGGACAGTTCGGGACCGGTGAAATACCTCGTATTAACCGGCGTCTCGTATCTTCCGAGCTCGTATTAACGAGAGTCAACTGTACACATGTACACATGTGGTTACTACAAACTGAGTATACATTAAATTAAATATTTAGTCACTACAAACAACTAACAACAACATACTGATAATAAATCAAACTCCATGTTTAAAACATGAGCCTTGTGACACAGCACCTTACTCTAAACATGGGGGACCCCCATGCTCTAAACCGATTCCCTAAAACAAAACCCAAATGTGTAAACTTGTTCCCCATGAAAGTGTACATGCGTTCAAACCCGTTATCCTCCCTTTAATGAAGCATTCCCACACAAACTTACAAGTCGGGTAGCTGGCCCCAAGATCCTGATTTAATTGGGTTATTCATTGACTTAACAAGTAACATGGACACAGGGCACTATGGGAACAGATTAATAGTGGAGATATTTCCCATCGGAGGACTGACAATCATGGTACTGATGATGAGGATAGATATATCCAGTGAGTCTCTAAGCATAGTGGTCCCCTTTGAGTATAGAGGTTCCATACGCTGTATGTTATTGGCTCTTGAACTATTCTACTCAATATCAGATTCTTAGATTGGGTAGTTATCGTCAACTGCCAGTCAAACTTGGCAAATATTTCACCATGTTTTGTCATTCTAAATATTAAAGCAGTCATTTTGGCCTTTCTCCCCCAAACTGATGCCATTTCCTCCCTTTACCTTCGTCTTTGCTTTAGTGCCTCCTCAAAATTTTCCCCTCATGTGCAGGAATTTTTTATGGAGCTGTTCTGACCTTGCCTCCTCAAAAACAAAATGCCAAGCTTGACGTAAATGTTAAAGAGTACATGAAAGTGCTGCACTTTACATGTTGTCAATTCTTTTTAAGCTGTGCTTGTTATTCAGTTACATGTCTACAGGCCTGCAGGTCTATAGAATGCTTAATCTTATATGGCCCAGTTTTTGTCCTTGTTAGTTGGTGTCAAATTGTCAGCAGTCAGGTTTGTTTTAAATTACCAACCCTTTAATGGCCTACATGTAAATGACAATTTATTTCAAGTAAAAAAATTTCATGAAGTTTAACACACTGGTAATGCAAAGATGAGGTCCATTTGTAAGAATCCTAAGGAAGGTCCCAGTGAAACGCTATCCAGCAAAACACTTGATGTATACAAGTCTAGGTTAATTCATGAGAATGGAGATGCTTGGCTTCACACCTTCCAATGCAAGCAATCAAACGGACTAGATGGGGTCATTAGACAGAAATCAAGACACCAAACTCCCCACTTGCACACTGGATGGTCCCTCCAAGGCACTACAGTAATTACCCAGTTCAGAACATGACCAGACTCGTGTATTGCACGAAGCATTAAGCCAGGTTAATTAGTTTGTGCCAAACTCTCCTAATCCTCATCTTCACTCACACGCTCTGTGCAATATAATTGGTTCAACATAATTGGTCCAATATAATCGGTCTAGTATTATTGGTCCAATATAATCTGTTCAGTATAAAACCAATCTAATAATTGCTCCAATATAATATGTATCTAGACCATGCCTCTTGAGATTTTGACACAACTGTTCTTGTGCCCAGAATAGGACTGAATTGATTGACATTTTATGAATTGAGATTCTGTAGATGCAATGACTTGGAAAATGTTCCAAGTCACTCGAGTGAAAAACTAGAAAACAGGCTGTTGTGCAAATTTGTCCCCAAGATGTTTGATTTGTTCCACTTCATTTGATGTCTTAATTTGTTTTGAAGTAAATGTCATGGCCGCTTAAGTTTGATTTGAAAGGATGGAGGATGCAAAGGAAATGAAGGGGGAAGAAGATCTTGAAGTCATTTCCAAATGTTTTATGATCAGTAAAGCCAATAAGAAATCAACAATGTTTGTTGTTGAAATGTGTGCCTTATAGCTGACATGGTGTAGTTTCTCCAGTACTCTAGTTCTTTAAATGCTGAATAATTGAATTCATTATTTGATTGATCAACCTTGCACATCAGGGCTGGTGTAGTTACATATCAACTTCAGATAGATAAAGATACTGTAGAGTGTAAGGTATCAACTTTTGTTATCCAGAGGGAATTGTAGCATTTAGTTTGTAGAACACTGCACTCGATGATATGTACATTGTACAGAAGGGCATTAATTGTGGCTAATTTGGTAATGGGGTATTTGTTATGGAAGGATGGTATCCTAGATCCTGTAATTGATAGGAATTTGCAGGTATTTTTTAGTTTGATTAAAAGGTATGATATACAACTGTTCCCCCTATTGAGAGTACATGTACATTGATATCATCTCAAATTCAAGAAACAGTTTGAAAGTAACCTGTGAAAAGTTAACTGAAACGGTGCCTGTGTTTTGGAAAAAGCATGAATGAAAGTAAACAAACATGAATGTGTTTAGTGTATACAACAGAATAAATGTTGTCAATATTAACAGCCCATGCTTTATATCCGCAAAGAAATGATAAACAGTTTAGCAACTAAATTCATATGCCTGATGTTCTTGGTCTGATTGAATGAAATGGGCCTTGAATAATATTTCTTGTAATCTGCATGTACATGTATACAAAAAGGGGACAGGGTTAATCCGTAACACACGACACTGACACTGTACACAATGCATCGTGTCCCACCCCTTGTATTTATTTATGCAGACTGACCCCTCTATGCTTTCACCCAAATTGACATTTCTCCATGACCCTGAATAATAAATTCATATTCTGTAGACTACAATGTTTTGTATAGTGTGGGACTGTTGTATTTTGTAGGACTGTAACAGCCAGTGAGATGCTCGTAAATTAAGGGTCGTTATAATTCACAGAGTATTTCAAACACATAACTTATTGTTGTTATTATTATACCTGGGTTCTTGGTACTACAGGGAAATAGTGCGGGTGAAAGATCTTGAGGTGATGTGGCTGCTATCATTTTAATCAATTCTTGTAACTAATAATACAGATTCTATCTGTATTATTTATGTAAGTTTTGATTAACTTTTGTGGAAGGAAGTATATTTTACAAGAAACATACATGCTCTGTATCTCAAATGTCAACTTTTATAAATTTAATTTAGTGTGTCAAGAAATTATTGCCATAGTTTCTTGAACACTTCTAGCTTTCCTTAGCATGTAGGGTAACAGAAATCGGAAATTAGGTAACACAAGATCAAATTTGAACATACTAAGAATACTTTAGTGAATTTAAGGGTGTGGTAAAACATGATTTAAACATGGCAAAAAATATACACATTTATAAAAAGTCTAAATTATCAGAAGTTGCATGCACATGTATAAGATGAACAATGTATGTTTTTGCTGTATTATTGTTGCTAGTATTGCTATGCTTCATGTGTGTGATAGCAATCAAGAATCTCATTTCTCATAAAGGGACAGATTCTTTTCCCCTTCAGCCTCAGGTTTCGTTATGGGGAGAAAGATGGCTGTAGATCAAAAGGCCTGTAGTGCACATTGCCTTGCATGGATTGCCTTGCATGGATTGCCATTCAAGGCCAGGACTTGGGTTTTTTCTTCCAATACATAGCACAAGACATTTCAGTAGAGTAGATCATGAGAGGTGATGACAATCCCATACTACCAGCATCTGTTTTTGCAGCCAGTAACATTCAGGGGTCTAGGTATTAAGGTTGTCACATATGATCAGATGCCATCGCCCCATTATGACGCCCGTCACCTGTCAAACTACATCATATTCATAGCGCTCCATCCAGCCCCACATATGTTTTTCATGTACATGCGTTGAGCGTGTCACACCTCCCAATGCCCTGTGCTTTTTTCGGTCAGAAAATCCGATGGGAAAAAAGAGCATCTGCTATTATATGCAATACAATGTACATGATTGGCCAAAGCATGTGTACAATCAAGGCCAAAGTACTTTAAAGTACTGACTAGTCTAAAAACCCATACATCCCAAACCTTTTCATTTTGTAGAAATTTGTGCATTAATTCTCAGAATTATTTGTAAATGTAAAAACTTTACATGAGCTTTTCAATTTATAAATGCACTTACCATAGATAAATAAGACATCTAGTTGTCAAAAACCTTTCTGGCAGTTTAGAATAAACAAAGTTAATTTAAACATGTTGGTCAATTGATGTTATTTCACTTTGGTTAGGCTATTTAAACTAGTAAGCAGAATGTTTCACAAAATGTTGGTTCATTATTTCTCGAAAAAGAAAAAGGAAATGATGGGAAAAGTTATGGGAGACTTACTCTTCACTAAGGATAAGGGTCAATAAAGAAACCCACTTCAGCTTACTCGGCAAAGCCCATAAAGATTGTGGAAATTTGATCCCCTCATTATGAATATGAAATGATATTGTTGGAATGCTAAACATGAATCATCCCTTAAAACACATCACCCAGAGCCATCTGATTGCTAAATTGACATGTTCACTCAACTGTAACCCTCAATTATCCATTACTCAAGGAGATTGTACATGTACCTGAACAAGTTTGCAGTTTTGTTATAGTGCAACATGCATTATACAATATCCATTCACATTTTCTTAAATAATATGTGGTGGGTTTTGGGGGTTTGTTTGTTTTTATTTATATATATATTTTAAATATACTCTGGGTGACCTCATGTACTCGTACGTACATGATGTACAATTGTAAATTCGATCAGCTCATCTTGTCTGTTGGAGGTTGATGGCTACAACTGAAATTTATTTTTTAACTCCAGTAGCCTCAATGATGTTTTTCCCCCAAGCTATTCAAAATATTCACACTCATAACTCTTCCTTTTTCTTCAAACAAATGGCTAATAAATATTTATATTAAGTGGAATAGTTTTCACAATGTAAATTTAACTACATGTTTTTGTTAAGCTTGGCATAAATTCAGTTTTTGCGTGTAAACACATATGTTGAAATTTAAGCTATTTTTTACAAATCAACGTTATAGCATGTTCTAGCTTGTATCTATCACTAACTGATAGTTCATCGGTCAAGTTTTTAGTGTTTTTTTAGAAAGTTTAAATAAGAAAGAAAATACAAAAATGTTACAACTTATCATATATCTGGAATATGTATGTATGTACATACACTTTTAAGCTTTTGGTTGTTATTCTGTTTAAAATCAACGTATACACCATATATTCAGCCATGTGTTGTCACCGTTCCAATTCATTTGCAAGCCTTAGATATTTGGTTTACACAGTGAACCATTGAACAAACACCTTCTGATGTATCAGTACAGATTCGTCTCTCGGCTGCCATACATGTAGTTTAATTTAAATATCCCAAAACAAAATCAAATCCACAGTGTAAAGTCAACACATCCAGTCTCAAATTACGCCACTCAAAGTGATAAATGCTACACGCTGAACTGTCTGCCATCGTGTCATAGTCAGGAAGCCTGAACTCCCCTACAGCCTCATATTTCTTCCTTTGAGAATGAGGATGAGATCATGTATGGTATCCATAGAGACAACCTCATACCCGCGCCCTACTCTTGCACTTTCCTGGTAAACAGTCTTTATATGGTCATGTCACATGAAAAACCTTACAGAATCGTAAATTGAAAAAGAGACAAGAGAAAAAAAGCCACTGGTTTGCCGCCGCTGGGAACGCTTAACGTCCTGAATGGTCAATACACGCATGCAGGCTCAACTAGTGGTGCATGATGGCAGTGAAATGCCTGGGGCCATTTTGAATAATTTGGCGGTTGTCATGGTTGTAGAAGTTTGTTCACTGATTGGGTAGTGGTCAAAGTGTGATTTAAGTGATGGACACTATTGGGGTGGAATATTTGCCTCACTGACCTTTCCAGCAATAAGACTGAAACATGACTCTTGATGTCAAATTACCTGTTTGATCTTCAAAGCATTTGCATTTTTATACAAGGATATTAGTCATACCTCTAATGCATGTATTATTGAGCATTAAGATTCTGGATAAAAAATGTGGGGGGGGGGGGGGTATGAATGAATGAATCGTCAACATTTGAGAGCATCTTACAAATGTGTATTTAAGCAGTAAAATGTGATGCATTTCATTTACATAATGTATACATGTGTCCAAAATAAAAAAAAAAAACATGGATTGATTTGACTGATTTTATAGCTCAATATTACTTTCTTTACAAAGATGATCCATGTAAATATAATGCTTACATTTTATAAATATATAATTCCTACCTGTACATGTATAGTACTTACTTCATGTACTTAATATTAATATCCGCATGGAATTAACAAATTGTTCCCCATGCATCCGTTCATTCAATCCCATTTATAACCCTCAATAACAGTATCCATCACATCTTAGTCATAAAAATTAGCCTCATCATTTTCTTTGACTGTCACCTTAATCTTAGCTCAGACCAATAATCAGCTAGTAATGTGATGTCATAACCCCCAGCAGATCTGACTTGCACCCCCCTCCCCACCCCCAAGCATGAACATTTCATGGCTCACATGACCTGGACACCTTTTCCCCACCAGGTGCAAGCATTGTTATTAAAGTCAGCGTCCGTATATTACTACGTGCCTGTGCATTGTGGGTGGATGTAGGTTCCCCCTAGGGCCGAGAAACGGCACACTTCATAATAATATAGTACTGGCGCAGTCACTTAAAAAACGTCTTGCTCATTTTCCCATATCTCCCTATAAGGCCTTCCTTGAATCAATTGTGAAGGATGTGGACCCGCATGTAATATTCTCATTTGGGAAGAAAACCTGCCACTAAAATGAGGACGGAACATTTCTGTTTTGCCTTTCATCTCATTGATGGCTATCTAGCTTCTTCAGCAAGAGATGGGGAATCTTAAATGGTGCAGAAAAATTTACCCCTGGCCATATTTTTTCCCTGCATTTCCTGAAGGGTCTTTTTTACATGAACATGCGCTCTGGCTGGATCAAGGCATTAAACATGTCAATTCAATTTTCTGGAAAAACAAGAAATGAAAAATTAAGGACTGTGAGATTTCTTTTGACTCTACACTGCTGGTTTTCCACCTGAATGAATCCTTTATTTTTGAGTGTGACTGTTCTGGTCACTGTGTAATAACGGTTTTGGGTAATGGTGATTAAAAGGGATACAACATCAAAGTCATATTTGTTTGTTTCTGAGTAGTAAATGCTTTGTTTGTACATGTAGTTTTGTTGATTAGCTTGGGCTTTTTTTGTGAAGGTGCTAGGTACACAAATGAAAAAACACTCACCGCAGTATTTTGTAATTTTTTAACTGTTTGTTTATTTATTTTTTTATTATTAAATTGTTGTGCTTAGAAAATGAATGTTGAGTACATGTTTTGGCTTATTTTGCTTACCATAGAAATTTGTCAAGCAAAATTTTTGTCGTTACTTTAAATATGAAAAAAGTTCTCAGTTCAGCAGTCTGGATAATTTACCTGTCAAGAAGTTATGAAGTGATTAGTAGCAATTATAAAGGAAGGTTTTCCTTCTTAATGATAAGAATTGTCATTGATGACACTTGAGTCGTAAATTTAAGTTGTGTACTATGTGTGTACGACATGTTACTTTTTTTTAAAAGGATTTTGTGATGACCACATCTGTACCAGTGTACATAGCTGGTGATTAACAATTAGGTGTGCTTAGTCAAACTTATTTTAACAAGCACATGTTTCTGAGCAAACTTGTTACATGTATGCTTCTTTTGGACTTCCAAACTTTTTTTCTTTTTAAAAGTGATACCGGTTTACTAAATATAGTTTTTCTTCTGTTTATTTGTATGTTTCTAGATGGTCTGAATGCAGTGACAGCACAGTGTACCTTCCGTCTGACCATGATCACTGAGAAGCTTCTGTTCAGTAGCATTACTGTCCAGCTGGAGAATCTCAACTCCCAGGAGTTCCTGACTCCAAAGATCAACCGCTTCATCGATGCCCTCTCCAACATCATTCCAACACAACGTAACCTGGTCTATGTCTTTAGCATCAAAGACCATGATCTAGTGACAGGCCCTCCAATCCTCAATGTGTCCTTTGCCGCCCAGCATCAGGACGGGTCATTCTTCACTTCGCAGTACCTCCAGGAGAGGGTGTACCTGATGCGAGCGACACTCTCGGAGGTCTCCACAGCAACCGTGCTCCCATTTGGTGACAACCTTTGCCTTTATGAGATCTGCAGTGGGGAGAACTATGAGCTATACACCCGTTGTCTCTCTCCTCTCTCCTTCTGGAGCTCATCTGGTTTTATTGCAACGCAGACAGTCATCTTCCGTTCCATCCATCCAGAGACTCTCTATAAATGCGAATGCCCACCAGGGTTCACTGGAAACTACTGTACAACAGAGATCAACTACTGCTACTCCAACCCATGTGGCAGTAATGGCCAGTGTGTACAAAAAGAAGCTGGATACACCTGTGTTTGTAAGGAGAACTTTGCAGGTAGGTATTCAACATGTTAAACTGCCTGCCATGCTTATTTATTTCTTTATATTTTGTTCTAAATATCAGGATAAAAAGTAATACATTTTTGTTTGAAACCTTTTTCGTGAATGATGTTTAGTATCTGTCTCAGGAGACATAAATAGAAAGTTGGTGGAAGTGCAACACTTAGCTTTTGAGATTCTCAGGGCATCATCCTCTAGATCAATGAAAGACTCATTTTATTATTAAATTACAACCATGCAGTTCATGGTCAGTGTCATTGACTGTATTAGAAACTGAAGTGAAAATCCTCAGCACTCAGTATATAGTTGTAATGCCCCTATTAAACTCAACTTTATTTTTGGCCTGCACTGAAACTGACCTGGGAAAGAACATGGTTCAATTAGTAAAATCTAAAAGCCATTAAGACTCTTATATCAACTGAGCAACATCTTCAGAAATAAAACCCTACATTGCCAGCAGTTTTTTTCTTCCTCTCAGTCCTCAATCTGATATCAGAAACCAATCATAGCTTCAGTTGCAACCAGCACTGACCAATCAACTGCACTTATTCTTGTTCCTCCCTTTACCTGCTTGAGTTACCACGTCAAACTCAAACCAACCTAATCACACTGCCTTTCTGCCCCGTACACGGTCATATTTCATCCGCTCGCGAAACTTAAGACGGTAAACATGTAGCAAGTGTGAGACCTACTCGACTCCCTAGCTTGGAGGTTCTTCTGTTTGCCGCTCTTTCCCTCTTGAACGTGACCAAGGCTTTTCCACAAAGCTCAACGTTTTTAGCCTGACTTCCTGTATTACATTGTCATAAAGCCACATGTCGCCATTCTCGCAGAAAAGACCTCAAAATTTTGATGGGACGCTTTTTGATTAGGACGGTACTGGTTTTTGTGACGTCGCTTGATGTAAACTTCAAAGTGTCTGCCTGTCTTTTATATAATTGCAGTACTGTAACCTGATCTTTGTTATGAGAAACAAAGTAGACTGCTTTTCAGAGATGAAAATGAAAGTCTTTGTCTTCTCTTGGGTTTTGCAATCTCGGTGAAAGCATTTGATTTATTAAAAGGTAGTTGACACTGTTAAGTATTTTCTCTTCTATGTAAATTATACTTTTAGCTACTCTATGTGGTACATCAAGTCAATATATACAGAAATTTTGTTGAAACATTTAGCCATTTCTACTAGCTGCTAATGATACCAGTAAATGAACTTCCTGCTTGATTCGAACTTCAAACTAATCTCCGCAAGCCATAATTGCATCTGGGATCAAGAATATTTTGTTGTTCCTACCCTTACACCAATATCTGGTAAAAACCAATCAGTGTGCTGTCTGAAACAGGTTTCTTGTCTGACTTGTTTTTGATTCTTGGTGTCAGTTGAGCCCTACCAAGCTGTATATGGCTTCATGATTAAGTTATGATAGGTGCACAGTATTGAGAAGTTGATGCTAAGTAGGTCCTCAAAGGCTGCCACAAGCAGCAGATTAAAACCCTATAAGTGAAAGACAGAACTAAAGCAGAAGTGGTCCATTCTACACAAACTTGCTTGAAAGAATGTCCTTGTTCATTATTAAAGCACCCATGCATATGTATATTATACATACATCATTAAACATTCGTTACTGTTGTTACTGACGGCTGTTTTTTCATGTATATTTTTTTTATGGGGAGTCGGCAACGATTAAGCCCTAAAACAGGCCACTCATGGTGAGGGCTAAGAAGTGTTTGTATGCTTGTGAGTCATGTGCAATAGCTAATCATACTTCAACTGAGATCCTTTTTCTGTAGGATACAAAGTTGATCCTTTTTCTGTAGAATACAAAGTTGATATGTGTAATAACATAAGGTTTCATGTTTATAAACTGTGTATTGTGCACTTGCAGTTTGGCCATTTGTTTGTAAGTATAGAACATACACATGTGGATAAAGAAATAGGTTTGGATTGTGCTTGTCAAGGGGCTTGTCAGTGTTGGTAAAAGGGAGACACATAATAAACGATAAGAAATCATGTAATTTGGCAAAGTGTTATTTAGAATGGTGTTGGGAAGAAGATAATAAATAGTACATACAGTACATGCCACATACATACATATTTTATGTGTACCCGCAGCTAGTTGCAAGCACTGTACTTTCTCTTGAGCTCATCAATTGTAATGAATCTGTGCAGGGTACACATACTTTTATCTATGGAAATGCATGTGCATAAAATCACAATTACCCCAGATGCAATGAACCACTACGAACATGTAGAGTTCATGTAGCTAAAAAGGCTTTGTATGTAGTAAGAAATCAAGTCAAGGATGATGCCTGGGTGTCTGCCAGACTTGATGGAGACACCAGTAAATCTTGGGATTCATGATGCTGCTCATCAGTAGGGAGTAATGAGACAACCACCATGAAGGAGAACCCATGGGGGTTCAAAGAGGTCATGATGAACAACCTTGATGTAGAAACTCTTTCAAAATTCCTAACAATTTAGTTTCCAGTGAAAAGCTCATACAATCCTTGCTGTTATGCAAGGAACAATGAATACATAGTGTAGAACTCACTTTGATACATGTTACCCTGTTGATCTTTTGAATATCAATTTTAGCACTTAATAGATTCAAGGTCATGATGCAGTGTTCATTTGTTTCTTTATCAGTTGAAAGACAAAGCAAAGTAAAATGAAGGTTTTATAGATTGACTTAAACATGCAGGTGATGAGATTGGGTTAGTGTTTTGGATGGGCTTTTCCTATTTGAAGGTTGGTGTTGGGGGGGGGGGCAGACGAAAGATGAAGCGAAAATCCAAGGGCTTGTGGAGTCATTAACTGGCCAAGATGATGAGATGAAGTTCATGAGGCAAATTGAGGAGTGGGTTTTCTTCATGGGAAATAGTTCAGGGTGAGTAGAGCAGAGTGTGCTGCTTGTGACTGGTTCAGGGTGAGGAGAGTAGAGTGTGCTGCTTGTGACTGGTTCAGGGTGAGGACAGTAGAGTGTGCTGCTTGTGACTGGTCCAGAGTGAGGAGAGTAGATTGTGCTGCTTGTGACTGGTTCAGGGAGAGGACAGTAGAGTGTGCTGCTTGTGACTGGTTCAGGGTGAGGAGAGTAGAGTGTGCTGCTTGTGACTGGTTCAGGGTGAGGAGAGTAGAGTGTGCTGCTTGTGACTGGTCCAGGGTGAAGAGAGTAGAGTGTGCTGCTTGTGACTGGTTCAGGGAGAGGAGAGTAGAGTGTGCTGCTTGTGACTGGTTCAGGGTGAGGAGAGTAGAGTGTGTTGCTTGTGACTGGTTCAGGGTGAGGAGAGTAGAGTGCGCTGCTTGTGACTGGTTCAGGGTGAGGAGAGTAGAGTGTGCTGCTTGTGACTGGTCCAGGGTGAAGAGAGTAGAGTGTGCTGCTTTAGACTGGTTCAGGGTGAGGAGAGTAGAGTGTGCTGCTTGTGACTGGTCCAGGGTGAAGAGAGTAGAGTGTGCTGCTTGTGACTGGTTCAGGGTGAGGAGAGTAGAGTGTGCTGCTTGTGACTGGTTCAGGGAGAGGAGAGTAGAGTGTGCTGCTTGTGACTGGTTCAGGGTGAGGAGAGTAGAGTGTGTTGCTTGTGACTGGTTCAGGGTGAGGAGAGTAGAGTGTGCTGCTTGTGACTGGTTCAGGGTGAGGAGAGTAGAGTGTGCTGCTTGTGACTGGTCCAGGGTGAAGAGAGTAGAGTGTGCTGCTTTAGACTGGTTCAGGGTGAGGAGAGTAGAGTGTGCTGCTTGTGACTGGTCCAGGGTGAAGAGAGTAGAGTGTGCTGCTTGTGACTGGTTCAGGGTGAGGAGAGTAGAGTGTGCTGCTTGTGACTGGTTCAGGGTGAGGAGAGTAGAGTGTGCTGCTTGTGACTGGTTCAGGGTGAGGAGAGCAGAGTGTGCTGTTTTAGACTGGTTCAGGGTGAGGAGAGTAGAGTGTGCTGCTTGTGACTGGTTCAGGGTGAGGAGAGTAGAGTGTGCTGCTTGTGACTGGTTCAGGGTGAGGAGAGTAGAGTGTGCTGCTTGTGACTGGTCCAGGGTGAAGAGAGTAGAGTGTGCTGCTTGAGACTGGTTTAGGGTGAAGAGTGTAGAGTGTGCTGCTTTAGACTGGTTCAGGGTGAAGAGAGTAGATTGTGCTGCTTGTGACTGGTTCAGGGTGAGGAGAGTAGAGTGTGCTGCTTGTGACTGGTTCAGGGTGAGGAGAGTAGAGTGTGCTGCTTGTGACTGGTTCAGGGTGAGGAGAGTAGAGTGTGCTGCTTTAGACTGGTTCAGGGTGAAGAGAGTAGAGTGTGCTGCTTGTGACTGGTCCAGGGTGAAGAGAGTAGAGTGTGCTGCTTTAGACTGGTTCAGGGTGAGGAGAGTAGAGTGTGCTGCTTTAGACTGGTTCAGGGTGAGGAGAGTAGAGTGTGCTGCTTGTGACTGGTCCAGGGTGAAGAGAGTAGAGTGTGCTGCTTTAGACTGGTTCAGGGTGAGGAGAGTAGAGTGTGCTGCTTTAGACTGGTTCAGGGTGAAGAGAGTAGAGTGTGCTGCTTTAGACTGGTTCAGGGTGAGGAGAGTAGAGTGTGCTGCTTGAGACTGGTTCAGGGTGAGGAGAGTAGAGTGTGCTGCTTGTGACTGGTTCAGGGTGAGGAGAGTAGAGTGTGCTGCTTGTGACTGGTTCAGGGTGAAGAGAGTAGAGTGTGCTGCTTGTGACTAGTCCAGGGTGAAGAGAGTAGAGTGTGCTGCTTTAGACTGGTTCAGGGTGAGGAGAGTAGAGTGTGCTGCTTAAGACTGGTTCAGGGTGAAGAGAGTAGATTGTGCTGCTTGTGACTGGTCCAGGGTGAAGAGAGTAGAGTGTGCTGCTTTAGACTGGTTCAGGGTGAGGAGAGTAGAGTGTGCTGCTTAAGACTGGTTCAGGGTGAAGAGAGTAGATTGTGCTGCTTGTGACTGGTCCAGGGTGAGGAGACTAGAGTGTGCTGCTTTAGACTGGTTCAGGGTGAGGACAGTAGAGTGTGCTGCTTGAGACTGAGTGTTGAATTCTTCCTGATATGTGGCCCTGTCAGAGTGATA
This sequence comes from Pisaster brevispinus, assembly GCA_023634235.1. Taxonomy (NCBI): domain Eukaryota; kingdom Metazoa; phylum Echinodermata; class Asteroidea; order Forcipulatida; family Asteriidae; genus Pisaster; species Pisaster brevispinus. The sequence continues at coordinate 18,778,406 of JAMKCF010000004.1, forward strand.
TTTGTTTCAGGTGGGGGAGGGGACATCTTCACCTTATCAGTCGGGGTTAAAGGGGTGATATGACATTGTCATACCTCATCTTCTTATTGTTAAGATGTGCATATGATCGCTTTTGTAAGAAAGGTTCAGCACGTGTACTGTAGGCCTACATGATGTTGAAGCAATGTTAAGTATTATTATTTTCTTTCAATTAAGATGTGCTTTGTTTCCACTTTTCTGCTCAATTTAAAGCGAATAAAAGTAACATACATGTATTGCAATTTGGGTTGGATGTCAATGGTGAGGGGTTATGACAGCATTGCTAATAGAGTTGCTCATACTAGCACCATACTCCATGTGAATAGAGAAAATACATTTTTGTAACATTAATGTTTTAAAAATAAATAAATCACATAATAGTAAATGTTAATTGTCAACTTTACAAAAATTAATATCAAAACCATAAACATTCAACTCAATTTTGTAAAGATAATTTAAGGAGTAAGTATAATGCAGTGATAAACTGAACTTGTGTGTGTGTGTGTGTGGGGGGGGGATTCATGATAAATAAATAAACACATGTAAATAATAAACTGGAAAACACCCAGGTAGTATATTTTTGCAATATCTCCTCCCACACCCTTCATATACTATCATCACCTTTCAAGGCCGTTTTAACAAGATAAAACAACTGGGTCCTCTGCAGAAACGCTCTTTCTTATCCAGCCAAGGTAGCACCATGTGTGCATTCATTCATCCACTCATAAGAACCTCATTTCTTTCTGGGACTCCATCAGGATTAGACTTGGGCTAGAATTAATTTTGTCTTTTCTCATAATCAGAATAATAATGTCTAGCCATTAACCTTGAACTTAGCCAAGCCATGCATCAAGAGAGAGTGAGAAAGCTCATTGATAAATAAGCTGCAATTTTCTCCCTGGCTCTCTCGCTCTTGACGGTCGACGATGATGAAATAATTTTTCCATCGACCCATGTAGGTGTGTAATGATGAAAGGAGCGAGGAATGACTCTTATGGGTCATGGTACGGAAAAGTGCAGGGTTTTTAATTGTCTACTGGATGGTTCTTGACATTCAATTGTGGGTGTTTTTTTTCTTCATATTTACAGACTTCACAGTAAAGAGAATGGATGAGTTGTATATATTTTTGCCTGTATCTACCACAAGGCACTTTTAGGTTGATACTAAACACAAAGCCCACTTCTCTTAAGAGCTTTTCATCTGATACAGCCCATTACATAAATTTTCCATAATTCTATCCTAAGCTGTCTTCAGAATAAAAATTATGACCACCTTATAACAGGTACAGTTCATTTCCAACACTGATTGTTAAAGGAAATTGCATACTGTAAAAAAACCTGTAGAGACTACTCGTTAGTGATTTATGAAAGGCATCTCCATAATACACTGCACATGGGCCTTTTGAAAGGGTATAGAATGACAAGGTTTTGTCCCATTGGACCGATGAAATTCCACACAAAATATTGTTCCGTCTCTCCCAACGTGACCCCTTCTTTTCACCAGGGGTCAGTCAGCGATGAATGCATTTGCATTCTCTGCGGCCCAGTGTACATGTACAAACTTGGGAGAGAAAGGCTCAGTGTAATATGTACAAACTTGGGAGGGAAAGATGATTGTTGTTTCAGTATAAAGAAGCACAGACTCCCGATATTGAGGGAGAAGGCAGGTTAGGGAAACAGGGTGTATGTAAAGCCACTTGTGGCTTCTTGTATAAACACAATGGACAGATTGCACTTACCAATGTACATCATGAATTAATCAGACACTAGAGTTGGATATTTATCTGGGGTACTTGGTTTGCCAAGAAATACAACATACATTAAATTGAATGCGTTTAATACCATTATGTTAGGCATAAAGTTACTGTATTTGGAATGAACCTGAAAAGTATGTTACTTTTAGTGATTATATTGACCACTTTACCTACCTGCAAAAAGTTTTTTTGGGGAGTTTAAATTTTTCACGGTTGTTAAAATTCTTGTTGTGGTTTGGGGCCCTTGACATGTATTGTACCTTTTTGTTATGTATTTTAATAGCAAAGTGGTCTCTTTTGGTTAACATGACTGCCCAGAATAGATTGTGATCAGGAGACTAGAGATTGTGTAAAGAGAAGTTTACATCTACAAGTATATTTATAGAGACACACAGGAACGAGACCACAACATGATACATGTTTATTCCAATACCAGACATGGTCTTGTTCACTCTTCACAAGACGTCAGCATCCTCTTGACTGCCTCTACGGCTTGTCTCTTTCTCTTGACATCCTCCTCATCATCATCAACAGTGACATCTCTGTAGATGGTATCTTACCTTTGATTCAAGAGGGTCATTCCTGTATATCCAGGCCCATGGCACAACCTGGGATGTAAATGTATTCCTGGATACGAATAACTTAGAGTGTTCTTGATTTGTTGGTGATTCAAATGAGTACCCTATGTGTCATTTGGGTCAATATTTAGCCAACCCCTTGACAAGTTGCATTCAAATCAGTCATCCCAGAAACACACTTGGTGCCACATTAAACATCTATATGTCTAGTGAAGAAGGATGTGTGTTCTGCAGTCTACAGGTATTTCCTTTTTTTAACTGCAATTTTATTCTTCACAAGTTGGCCATGTTTGATTAAAGAAACTTGTAAAATTGAGGTACGGTAAAAAGCATGAGTACGAATAGTAATAAGATTAAATGAAGCCACTCCTGGGGAAAAAATGCTTGAGTCAGATTCTCACTCCGCCCAGAAACAAAAACAAATACATACAATTTAAAAAAATAGATCAACTGAGTAATAATAAAGAAATTCAAGTATAATTTTTGTTTTTTTAAAAGAGCAACGACAACCAAGAAAATAGATATTTAAAATCAATTAAAGTTTTATGAGAAATAAATAACAAACACAAAGAAACAAATATACATATAATAATGAAAATAAGTGAATAAATAAATAAAACCGAAAAATCAAAATAAAATTGAAGAAAGAGGAATTTACATAGTTAGGAAGATAGACTCTTTTTCCTCTATGGGTGATGGTGGGCTCATAACACTTGTCCCCATGCCCATTATGTCAAGACTGATGGTGCAGAATTGTCAGCGATTTATTGTTGGTCTCCCTACATGTGCATGCTGCTGTCAACAGGAAAAGAACTCAATCACATTTTCTGCTCTTTCTGCATTAAATTTGGTGGCTTTTCGTGTGCCCTTTATTTCTGTGCGGTCGTGGCAGTCACGTCCGCATGAAATCTGTTATTAAGGAGCCATACTCAACGGGAGAACAGGTAAGAAATGGTTCTACGCTGCTTCAGTGGTGTTTGGAAATGAGAGAATGAGCACTGATGGGAAGAAACTAATACATCTGGGGTGGTTTTTGAATACATGTCGCTTGGTGGTCAGTAAGAAAGAAAGAGGTATTGATTTGACCAATAAGTACCTTGGCAAGGATTGAACCGCAGCAAAAATATCAGACACAAGAATTTTAAGTGGCTTCTTAAGGCCTCCTTTCTGATTGTACAGATTGTTTAACCCATCACCTCTCTCCACCATGTCTTATTTACCTATGTATTCTTGGTTAACCTCATTATTTCTTGGTTTTGTTTAAGGTTTAACAACAACCTCATTATTTCTTGATGAAAGATTGAACTTCAAGCTTATTGTGATTGCAGAAAACATAACCAATGACATTTGTCATCAAAGAAGTTTTTGTTCTTATAAAGAAATAAAGAGTACCAGTGGTAACTAAGTTTATGAAAATGCCACATAACACAGTACACAAATCACCTCACAAATCAGACATGTCTTAAAGTGTCATTTCAGTCATCAGATGGACATTTCAAGCAACATCATTTTTTTCAGGCTGATGAGTGAGGTTTTTAGAACTTTCTTTCTTTTTATTTTTGATGATAATTGTCTAGAAAAGGCTGTACCTAGACTTGAATTCTGTGAGCAAGTAGGTACAGGTTTGCACCTTTTGGTATGCCTATGTTCATGGAAGTGGAGGTGTGTGGTTTGAATCTGTCCATGTGGTCAAATACCTCATGTGATCCTTATTCTTCATGCCGAGATGAGTCACAACTTTTAAATGTTTACTTTGAGGGATTGGTCACCATGGTGACTGCAGATGGTCAGGTTATAAACTGAATAGAGAAGAGTTCAAGCCCATCATATCGTTTGATTGGTGCTAAAATTCCCAATGAGCAGGACACATCTGTGGATACAGCTTGAACTTGAAGGGGGCCAGGAGTGTGACGTAGTCTTGATGATAACAGGTTTATATGTGTATGTAATCAACTTGTAAATTCAATTGAATGTACAGCTTTATATTGACATCAGAATCACTTGATAAAGTACATGCAGCTTGGTCAACACATGC